>CM044560.2:11585089-13070922 GCA_024416835.2 Perccottus glenii | reverse complement strand
AGGGTGCATGACTACCACATGCCGCTGACAGTTACTACTGCTGTCTTTGCAAGAAACAGGCAAGTGTGTTGAGGTGAAAGGCAATTTCCTGCTAAGTGGTGAAGGTTGAACCGGACTGGGTGCTGCACTTGTGGGCATCCCTGGAGGCAGAAAGTTGACTGTCTGAGGTGGTGGTGGATTGCATAATAAACCCAGCTGTTGTTGCTGTTGCTGCTGCCCTGGAAAGCTGAAGGAAGTCACACTGGAGTGTTGAGCTGGCTGAAGACCTGACTGGTGCCGTGAGAGGTGAGCATTGAGTGGGGATGAGGGATGAACACGGGGGACAGGGGATGGACTAAAGTGCTCAGGCGGTGTCTGGAAGAGGTCTGTGTCATGGCAGAGTTTCTGGTTGAGCACTAGCCTACTCTGTAGTTTCTTCTTGATGGCACTGCCCTTCCGAGGAGTACCAACCTCCTCCCCATCTGTATCGTCTTCATAAAAGGCAAAAGGGTCTAGTAATTCCCCATCAGGCAGGGGTAGCAGGCGGGTACAGGGCGGCGATGGTGGAAGTTCATCTAGACCATTTGGGGCTTTTAAAGCCAGAGAGGGCACAGTTATATTTAGAGCCACTGACTCCAGGTGTGCCCGAGAACGCATCTCCTCCAGTGTGTCATTTTTCTTTTTACGCTCTTTCTTTGGAATAAAACCCAGAACCTGCAGGTGACTGTTACAGTATCTGAAAAAGATTTTTTTTTTATTATAAATAACTATATGTGTAACAGAAAACATAATTACAACATACACTCAACATACCTGCGGTCCTCTGACTTGGGGATGGGGTTAGTACATCTCTGACTGTTGTACTTGGCCACATATTCACATTGTTTAAAGGGCGCTGTCTTATCTTCCAAAACGTGACGGATACAGAAGGCATAGCCATTTAGTCTGCGCTGCTTGCAGAGCTTTGGGCTGTATGAGCACAGCGGCTTATTGTCTACCTCTGAGAAGTGTATGTGTTTGCCTTCATACATCACGTGACTCTTGTCCTTGACAACATCAGCTGATGGAATAAAGTTTAAGAAAACAAAGAACAGCATGAGTAGCAGTTTACAACAAGGTAGTATGCTGCATTCAGCATAAAATGGATGCATTAGCGCTGACTACACGTTTATGAAGGTATCTGTTCAATCAAATGAATAATGCAATATATAAATATATATATATATATATATATATATATCGTTTAAATGTAGGGCTAGTATTACAACGTAAAGTAGCTATATCTGAACTTTCAAATGTCACTAGTTGCCTCACTTGCTTACTATTATAGTTATTATTCCTCATTAATAAAAATATTTAACTTAGGTAATATGTGGTACCTTACTATGTAATATTTTGATGTTCAAGCCTTGTTCTGTTCTCTCGTACATTTATTACGTAACAAACCGATACGGTTACTTTCTTTACTAAAATATCTTTAGGAAAGAACATGTTGATAGCATTGCATTGTACATAAAGTGTCATCTTGCTTCATTAATGAGTGGCTAAATGGCTTGTTTAGTTGTTTTGTGTTAGTTTGAAATGTATTACAAAGTCAAATCAAATAATGTGGGATATTATGCTGTCTGTATGTATCGTTTAAAATATAGTGGTTACCATAAACAACTTTAGTGCTGTATAATGAACCGATTAGACAACCCAAAGTAACACTATTAAAGCACGGAAGCTACCCTGCGCACATTAGCTTTGATACGACTGGCAGATTTAACTTAAACCCTATAAATGAAAAAGTGTTTACATTAACGTATACATATGTAGCAACAATAGATTCCTATTTTAGTGCAGTACGGCACTAAGCAATAGCACATGAGACAATAGCACGTATAAGATTAAAATTCACAAACTAGCAACAAGCTAACCAAAGCTAAAAACACACATTAGTAGGCGGTAGCTAACCAGGAAACGGAAACGTCGGCGATTGGCAGCGCTTTAAAATATCTATTTTCACTTTAGTTTTATGTGGAAAATTATAAGCGCAGAGATAAATACAAACATTTTACAACAAAGACATACTGAAAATTTTAAGTACACAATCGTGATACATCTATTGCTAAATACGTTCAAACAAAGGGTCAGGCGAAACTTGAGGCCTATCCCCGAGGCCTCCCAATAAATTTGATATGAATTATAGCCGCTGTTGTTACATAATGTGACATTGGACGATACCGAGAGAAGCGGGTCACTAACAACTCTCGATTGACCGCCTGCTTCACGCAATTAGTCAATGAAACGAGTCCCAATCATCAAAATACACTAGTCAATAATAGAGGCCTTTTAGCTTCAGTAGACAGCGGCCTGCATTAGAAAGCTTGCCCGGCATTTGCGTGTGCAAAGCGCGGCTGTCCGAAATCGACACCGAGGCTGAGTTGCATTTTGCTTACCTTGAATTGATATGGGCTGTGCACGGTATTCGCTCCACACAGACGGCCGAAATGTCTATTTCAGTCAGCTATGCTATGTTTGCATCAAAATCGGCGGTAGGATGGTAATAGCGATCTTCATCGAGCTCGGTATGTCTGGAAATATGGGTGCATGGAAATATAGGCTATCCAGAGCAAATTATAAGCAGTAGGAAGACTGCTGAGGATTTTAGTTGGATCCACAGCAGACTCCTCACAGCACCACTACAGGCACTGCGGGGACATGACAACAATCCGCTGAACAACAACAACCTCTCCTACCATATTGGAAATTTGAACTTTGTTAAAACCCCTTTTGCTGTAGAAATGGCATGTTTTGTCTTTGAAACATAACCGACAGATTGTGCAATCAAGTGCGGTTTCTATTTTCTCCATTTCTGCACATCTCGGTGAAAAATAGAACGAAGAGGGGTCCACTAAAGTGTAAAATCCACCTGGACCACGGCTCCTTACATGAATGAGTTATCAACACTGCCACTCTGATGACGGCTGTTCACTAATGCCGGGCCTCTGCCAATTTCACGCGGCTTAATACTGAAAAAAAAGTTTAACAACATTAATGCATTAATGGCACAATCCAAATATTTTTTTTTTCTAAATACACTTTCTGTCAAGATCGATTGAGTACAAATAATACTAGAGGATTTTTCAACAAACAAATTAACAAACTAGATTAAATTGCATACAACCTGATGCGTTTTGAATTGCTTCTAGAGAAAACATTAATTTATTAGAAAAACTAAACTACATTAGAAAATAATAACATAACATATTTGGTCACATGTATTAAAATAGTTTCTCATTATAAGAAACCCATTGCACCCATATACATATTAACATATTTTATGCATACAAAATAATACATTTAACATGTAAAGTCATATTAGTGCACTAGCCATAATGGATAATAAAGTATTATAATAATAAAAAATACAAGTGCAAATAAATAGATTTTAGGAATATGCAATACAGGAGTTGTGCAGAACTGGCTGTCTGCTTTGCCTATGGCTGGCTCATCCACAGCAGTGCTCCCTCTGTGACTGCTTTCACACACTTTGCCATTGACTGTGAGGCTCTGCTTATTGGATCTGTGGGTCAAGATGGAAAGTTAGGTAAAATGAATCATGAATAAATCTACAAATAAAGCATGAAAAAAAACGATTTAAACATCCTTGTTTGTGTTAGTCACACTAGTTTACAAGTTGTCAAAGTTTCTATATATTACATGTATTAATGATTGTCACTTTATTTTAAATTATTTTTTATTATAGTGGTTCTGTTTAACATTTCATCTTTTAGTTTTGTGTTTCTTTATTATTTGTAAAATAATAAAATCAATTTTATATTCTATATTAGCTCTGGCTTCTAATTGTAGGACCTCAGTCAGAGATAAAGGCTGGTAGCTGTTGTTATGGCAATTAACTGACTTTGTTGCTTATTAAGTCAAATAATAAGTATTAATATTAAGTCTTTGTTAGTGAATAAGGATAGCCTGGTTTACTGCCTGAAAAAAAAATGAGACCAATGTTTCTTACAGTATCACATCTTATCTCATACTTAAAGAAAACCTCTGAACTTAAGACAGTTCATTAGCCTACTTGAAGTTGTTGACCCTTTTCCAAACTATCATTGCGCACCAGATTTAAGGCAACTTCAGCCATTGTTTTATATACTTTATCATGAGTATCATAGGGCAGATGCATTCACAAGAAAATACACAACATATAACCCTGGTTCTTTAATTGATGATGAATTTTTGAGTTTTGTAGTTTACCTCAGATATGGCTGTGATGATCTTCCAGTCTTCCCTTCTTGCCTGGCCATGCCTGGAGAAGTCATAGCCGTGTTGGTCATCTGAGCCCTCAGTGTTCACATAGGTGCTACATATCTCCTGGAAATATGATATCAGCTAATGGTGCGCCAACATCACCATGGTGACCTGCAGAGTTTAAGAACAGATTATTTAGATAACAATGTTTCATTGAGCTGCTAATTTTGAGTTGGATACAAGATAGTTTTTCATCAAAAGTCACAATATTGGTATTGTACTACTTTTAATTAATTTGAGTGCATATTTGCCTCCACTGATCAACCTTTCCCTTACTTATCTTTACTAATTAATAGCCAGAACGTGTACTGCAACTCTTATAAGTCTGCATAAATATACAGAACTAAGTACGCCCACTTATTCAGAGAACTTATTCAAAGAAGCAATAGAGCTGACCTTGATAAATTATGACACTATCCTTTGGGAGGTCTCAACAAGTAATAAATCCTGCATCAGCACCAAGTAAGAACTTGACTGGAACTGCATTTTGTGCCATAGTTATTATTCTTATTCTTATTAATTCATTTATTTTATTTTAATTGGGACGGTACATGTTGATGAACATACATGAGACACAGCCACATGAATGTAAACATGCCAGATTGTAGCCTTTGTAACTAATTTCCATTCGTTGTCCCAACATTCACACACCAGTGCTGTGTCAAATGGGCAACTTTTCGGTTATAGAACGACCACTGAGCCACTGCGCCCTTTACAGCAGCCATCATTGCAACATGTTGTCTCTGGACACAGCTGCTGCCAACTACAATAACAGAACGATTTGACTTAGCCTAGACCTACACATTGTGGCACAGTGGCTCAGTGGTTGTCCTATAACAGGAAGGTTGGCGGTTTGAATCCCTCTCCCGGTTCATAATTTTGTTGTGTCCTTGGGCAAGACACTTAACCCACCTTGTCACCAGTGTCTGTGTCACTTGTGTGTATGAATGGAAGCTTAAAGTAAAAAGCTCTAAGGTGCCTAGTAGGTGGGAAAGCGCTTATATAAAATCCATGCCATTTATCATAGTGACAAATGTTTAATTACAGCCTAGGAATATGGGTTGATGTCATTTATTGCATATCTTATAATGCAAGTATTTTCATGCTGAACTGGTGCTTTACTGGTGTAATATCGTGAAGAACTGAAGGTAAAACACAGAACAGCGTCCTTTCCCACACGAGCACCATGCATTGTGAAGTCAGCTAAATGGAAATACCAGTTTTGATATTAGTTACATTTGTAACAACAAGATGCAACATAAGCCTATCATAGGTAAAACTGACAGGAAGCAAAGTTAGCAATTATCAAGTCAACTAGTAAATATGTGTTGAATATACCAAATTATGTAACTGCAACCTGGTTTTGTCAGAGATCCACTCTTCATTAATATCCTCAGTGACCTGGAGCCAAATTCTCATCACCTCACCACCTCAAGCGCTTACCACAATCCTATTACCCATACATCAAGAACACTGATGAATTCAGTAAACATAAAAACAGCACACTAAATAGTCAATTAAATGAAAAAATAAACATTAACAACCTTGTTTTTTTCCAAAGGCGAGCAGTGAATGTGTGTGGTTGAGAAGTCATTGCACACGCTGGGCATATATCAGTTAAGTTCCCTGATAACACTAACATAAACATCCTTTCCATTTTTCCATGTTGGATATAATTTGGAAATTAGTTTGGTATCAAAGGACCTATAGGATCTTGTTTTGTCAGTGCTAAAATGATTGAGCACTTCATAACTGGCATAGCACAAGCTGCCACTGGTTGGAAAATAGATTTGAATTACATATTATTTTATTATGATATTACAATTATTTTGCATATAATTTATGACAAGAAATTATATTAGATTAAATTTAAAGTTAAAACATATACACAAAGAAGGTACCTTAGGAACCTTCTCTATTTCCACAAGAGCCATATAACAGGCAGGAGTAAGGAATCTGGAAGCCCACCTACTCACATGCCAATGAAAGAATTTAGCCAAGAGATCTTTAAGCCTTTTATTACTGTAAGGTACAACAATAATAAATGTTACCTGCAAAACAGTGGTTCCTGGCTTCATAGAAACAGGTTTTCCATCCACACCTCCAGAAGGTTACTAACTGCTCTCCAGGGCTTGATTGTTGACAACTGAGGATCAGTGATTTGCCTATTGACTGCACTGTTTCTTTTCTCTTAACCACATTCATTTTTGCAGTGTAACTTAACTATAATTACTGGTGCTTTTTGCCTAATTGGACAAGCAAAGAAGCATCCTGGCACTAAACCAAATTAAGAGGTTGGCAAAGTGATATAGTGTGTCCTATGTGGAACAAAGCAACATCCAATGTACAGTCAACTGGAAAAATACTTCATATAGGCTTACTTCAAAGACACAATCTGTAACAAAGACATGTCAAATGTATTACCAGAATTAAATAGCATTACCATTGATGGCTGCAGCCGCCCCTCCTTTGATTTAGCTGCATGAGTCCAAGAGTCAGAATCAGTGAATTTATGACTGATAGAGACCACTGCTCAACACAGGCAAACGGCTCCGTATCATGCTGCAAGAGACAAAAAACGTAACTCAGGCAATCATTTGATTTTAGTGACGCTGACAAAATGGTGAGTGTTTTATAACAACACAGCCAGAGACAGCAACACCGAAACACCCCCGTACAACAGCCTGATATGTAGCCTACGTTTGGAGTCCACACTCACTGGTTAGCCTTCATAAAACAAAGTAGGCAACATTAACCTAACTTGTCAGCTAATGCTAGCTAACCCCTGGATTATGTGCAGCAGTGACCACCGTGATGTGATGTGACAGCTAGCTATGTCTGTTTCACTCATTCCAACAAAGAAAAATAAATTCTTTACAACCTATTTAAAGGTTATTTAAGGCTATTTGAAGGCTATTTCATCTTCGGTTTAAAGGAAACGTTAGCACGTCAACAAATATGCTCATACCAGACGCAAAATGACGCGAATTTGATAATTTATTTCCGATAAGCTAACATGTCATATGACGAAATGCTATTCAGAGTTGTGCCTAACAGATAAATTGTTACCTTCCTTGCCAGAGCCTGTCCCTCCTGAGAGACTACTTACAGCACAGTACTGTCTGTTATTCTGCTGCGTCACGGACTAAGTAAATGAGAAAATCCCGTGGCTACCAATTCCCAAGGCGTTCACTGGCTAAATACTACTTTAAAAACGTATTCACTCTAATAGCAGAAACCAAAATAAATGATAAATAAATTCGTTTGTTATTTTTCCATAGTGATCATTAGTCATTATATGTTCTTAATATATCCCTATACATACTTTTTTATTTAATACCATATATTAAAATGTAGCCTAAATTTTTGTATCATAGCCTACAGCCCATCCCAAAAAGCACTTCACACCTAATATGTAGATTAAAAACTAAAGGTGATTTAAGTAGAGGGATTAGATTGCATTGGCAGAAATACAAAAAATAAATAAATAAAAGTCTTTTGGAATCTTTCTCAATGCTGAAGACCACAAGAAAATATATTTACATAAAACATAAACAGCAAAATAAAACTAAAAGCAGTGGAGGGTGAAAATGTGAAATATAGTGCGTTTTACAAATTGATTTACAAGTAAAACCTGTCTCACAAGCTGGTATTTTGATCACCGAACACAGTTGCAATGTGTTACCCATACAGCACAAGGAGTCAGAGTTTCCCAGTAGAAAATAACAGGAAATACCTAAATATGTAGGCCCTCAGGAAAAGGAAAGTAAACAGACATCTGCCTTTACATCAGTCTACTACAGTGTTTTGTGATCCCTCTGAGAAATCTTAAACATAAAACACAAACAGTGTAGTCAAATAGAAGATATGTAACAGATATGTAGTTTTCAGTCAATTTGGTATAAGTTTAATGTGCTTTATTTAAACAACATTAACTCACTAGTAACTAGTAAACATACAGTACATTATTCATATAATGTTGGTAGGCAATTTGAAGTCATATGTAACACTATTTACATGTGTTTCTAGGGCTTGCCCAATACAAGACAAGACAAGACATTTGTTTTTGTATAGCCCAATATCACAACAACAGCCGCCTCAAAGGGCTTAACAGACTGCACTAGACAACATCCCCAGTCCTTAGACCCGCCATCAGGGTAAGGAAAAACTCCAAAAAAACACACATCACCCAGTAGGTCAGAGGTTTGCGTACACCCTAGGAGGAGGTAGAAAAGAAAAAAAAGTGCTAAATACTACTGTAAAAATAGGCAGATGTAATAATAATATGAGCGGTTGAGTGTGTATCTACAGCTACAACCAGTGTTAACTTATACCTATGATCAATCAGTCTCCATACATTTGGTGAAATAAGTATGTTTTGAGTTTGCTTTTAAAAACCTCAAAAGAACTTTCTGGTCTTTGTTAAAAGTCTGGCGGCTGTACCATTTGTAGTCTTTGAGTACTTTTTCCTCGGCAGTCCAGAGAATAACGCATTGCAATAGTCCAGTCTGGATGTGACAAATGCATCAATGACAATTTCAGCATCAGCTAAAGAAAGGCAGGAGCAATTTTTTGAGATTTTCCTCAAGTGAAAAAAGCCCAGTTTAGTGACCTCACGAATGTGCTGCTGCAGTGATAGTGTGGGGTCTAAATGACACTGAGGTTCCTTACAGTGTTGCCATGCTTCAACACACAGTTGTTGATTGAGACAGTAATGGCGCTTTTCCACTACACAGTACCAGCTCGACTCGCCTCGACTCGGCTCGCCTTTGTTTGGTTTTCCACTGCGTAAAAGTTGTACCTGTACCTGCTTCCTGGTACTTTTTTTCGTATCACCTCCGGCGAGGTTCTAAGCGGGCTGAGGCGATACTAAATTGTGACGTGAACACACGACAGACTGCTGATTGGCCAGAGAGAATCGTCACTGTTCACTGCGTCATCATTGCACGCGCCAGACGGAGTATCCTGAATAACCCCGCCATTTTTAAATAGTTTGGCCAGAGATTGCGTGATAATTTACCCAGTCCCAGACTTTAGTATTATGGCAACTCGGAAAAATGCTCCGTGGTCAAACGAGGAGGTGCAGACTTTTCTTTGTTTGGTTGCCGAAGAGAAGATCCAGCGAGTTCTATGTGTGTGAGTAGCGGGTGTGTGTCGCGTAGAAGAATACGTCACGACAGGTTCTTGTGGCGTCGCTATGACGACTAGGTACTATTGTGGAGGTACTATCTGCAATGGAAAACGGAGCGAAAAGCGAGCCGAGCCGAGTCGAGTCGAGCTGATACTGGTAGTGGAAAAGCGCCATAAGACTCTTGAACTTGTGCTGATGACTGGCAGGAGTCAGGACCAATTAACAGGAGCTCTGTTTTATCCAAGTTCAAATGGAGGAAGTTTTGAGACATCCATGTTTTAATTAAAACGAGGCAGGCCTCTAGACGCTTGATGTCAGTAGTATTATTCCCTTTTATTGGTAGATACTAGGGATGCACCGAAATGAAATTCTTGGCCGAAGCCGAATAATAATGAAATGCTTGGCCGAAGGCCGAATACCGAATACCGAACGCGGTGTTTCACATTTTTTTCCATTTATTTTGACAATTTTTTCACCATTACAATAATTAAATAGTAAAAATTTGCTTTTTACTATTTTGTGTTGCTTTTCAGATAAAAAAAATCAAATAACAAAAATACAATTTCAAAATATTTATTTAACTGACAATGAGCAATACATTTGTTATGGTATTTATTAATCTTACTTAATGTAAGATAATAAAAATATTTAGTTCATGTTAGTATGAGTGCATTCACAATTTTAACAAATAGGCCTACCACTTTTGATACTTTTTAATTTAAAAATTACAAATGTGAAACTTAATTTTAATACTGTATTAGTAAATGTTAACATTAAGATTAATAAATGCTGTTAATAAGGGGTTTTCATTGTTAGTTAATGTTAAAAATAGAAACTACTTATAAAGTGTTACCATAATCCAAAATATAAATAAAATCTTAACAGTCAGACAGCGAGACTGTGCGCGGCTCATCTGTAGTACGAGCCCGTTTACTCTCTGCGCTGTTTTCATCTCCTGCGCTGTGCATCACCTGACCGTCTCCATTACCTAGCGGCTTTCCAAATCCAACTCGGCCTGGATTATTTCTCGTGTGCGCATCTTTTTCGCCACATCCAAGTAATGATCTTTATATCATGGATCAAGCACAATGGATCAAGTCGCGATGCTGTACAGGGGTTCTGAGTCCGCCTGACTAAATCGTGTGCTGACAGCTTCTAAGAGCACTTTTAGTTGTTTTCACTCCGTGGTCTGTTTCACTTGAAGTACGTTTTTGCAGATGCACCCCCTCTGGACAATTCAGCAGAACAATGTCTGCAAACGGCCATTTTTGCCTCTTTCTCTGACACTTTAAAGTGCTTCCACACGGCTGACATGTTTGCTGCATAAAGCCCGCGCCTCTCACTCTACGCGGGTTATTTGATTGCGTCATTAAAAACGTCATTGTTCGGCAAAATTTATTCGGCCTTTTTACTTATTCGGCCGAACACCGAAAGTGCTTTTTTTGGCTATTTTCGGCCGAATAATTTCGGTGGCCGAACATTCGGTGCATCCCTAGTAGATACAGCTTTGTATCATCGGCATAACAGTGGAAGTTTACTCCATAACTTCTGATGATTTGTCCCAATGGTGTAACATATAGTGAAAAAAGTATGGGACCAAGCACAGACCCAGATTAAAAGAGACAAAATGAGACCTATACAATACAAAATATGTAATCTCCCATCCAAAAAATATCTCCCACCTTTAATAGTTGAACATATACAGTAGGGAACAGGTGAACTATAAGAAATAAAAATTAATACATATAAAAATAAAAAATGTTCACAATATAGACTACGTCCCCACGAAGCCGGTGCATTCCAAAAAAATTCTGTGAACACGGCGTCGTCTCAAGAAATATCTGCGTACACACGAAACCACTGAAACCGACTGAAAACGGTGTAGTATATATGCCAGACCAGTATAGGGCGCTGTAATTATGCCACAGATATACACGAATTGTATATACGGATTGGCTGTACACACGAAACCGCAAGGGTGTCGTTTTCAGATTTATCCACTTTAGGACCCGGTTTCAAAAAATAGCGGATTCAAAAATATAGACGTATACAGTGATACGCGTCTCTGTGTGGACGGGCTCATAGATACATTTTAATGCAGAAATAGTTTTCAACTGAATGGAAATTTCTTGTTATGAAACAGGATAAAAGTAAATATCCCATTTAACACGTCATGGGTTTAATTCCTGACCTGAAGATCTATTATAGAGTAGTTGATGCCAAAGGCTCCTCTGGGAGACTCTTCTGAAAAGGCTCAGACACAGATTTAATATCTGTTGCAGAAATAGACTGACTGAGCTCTCTTAGTGAGCTCTTAGTTATGTCCAGGCATGCACGTTTCAGAATATGGCGAACCTTTTTTCGCAAAAGCATATACAGCAAAGGGTTAATGCAACTGTTAAAAAAGCCTAAGCTTGTTGCAAGAGGAAAGCCTGTCTTTAGTATATTGTGTAGGTATATCGTTGAGTGTATAGATAACTCCATTAAACTAAAAATATGAAATGGTGCCCAGCACAAAAAGAAAGCCAAAATGACTGCAGAAACCCATTTGGAAAAGCTAGACAAGTGGACAGAGCGACCCGATTGGTGGACTTTTACTGTGAGTAGTATACCTGTAACACTTATTGCTGTAAATGGCAAAAGGAAGCCCACTGTGGTGCGGATGGCCACTATTACTATATGTCTCACAGCTGCTGTGTGCCTGTCCTGTGCATGAAAGTTGTTGAAGCATACCACCTTGTCATGTAAACGCATAGTGTCTCGGAAAATGAGAGCAGGACAACTTAGAGCTGCCGCAACTACCCATATGCATCCACATACAAACCATGCTCGCTGTACAGTGCGCTGCCTCAGAGACCAGTTAAAGTGGACCAGTGAAATATATCGATCTATGCTGAGCATGGTGAGAAAAAGCACACTGGCATACATGTTCATTACGGACACAAAGGAGTTCAGCTTACACATAACCACCCCAAAGTCCCAGTGGAAGTCCCGCAGAATGTAATCAATGAAAAAAGGAAGAAACAGTACAAATACAAAGTCGGCCAGTGCTAGGTTCAGCAGCCAAACACTGTTTACAGTTTTCTTGCTCTTACAGGCTGTCACCCAGATGACAGTTCCATTTCCAATCAGGCCGAGCACAAATGAGATTATATAGATAACCACTGAGATGATGTGCATGGCTTCCTTCTGCCTGTGGTCAACTTTAATATCTTCTAAGTCCCCATATTCCAGGTCATATTCGTAGGTGTAGTTTCCATAGTCCTCAGTAGAGTTCCCCATTGTTGCACTTATCTGTGTGACAAAAAGCACATGTTTTCAGGGCTCCTATAACATTCAAGTTCAAATAATGCATTGCAATAATAGTCGTTACTCTTCTTTCTATGCTCAATGGCTTACTTTAATTCTCCATATAACATTTCTGATGGCTAGTTGTTGTCAAAGAAATACAGTTACATTTTCAAGCACTTTTAAACACATAATTCTAAGCACCTGTGGGATTTATTTTAGGACAACACAAACCTACCATGACAACACAAACCTACCATGGCGCCCCCCGAGGCAGACGTGTTTGCCAGCTCCGCGCTAAAATTTCGAACTTCTTCTCTTTTTTGTATGTTTTTCGTGTTTTTCGTTCTTTCTGCAGTGCACAAATGCCATGCACTGCTAACATACAACCGACAGGCATTATTGGACATCGCCAACTCATGAAACTTTGTTTTTAGTGGTTCTATTCCGCTGGAGCTGCAGCTCATTGTTTGCCCATACCACCGCACCCCACCCTCTGTGACTGGCTCCTAGATTTCCTGACTGGCAGGCCTCAGTCTGTCAGGATTGGTAATAGGACTTCAGCCAGCACCATCACAAACATTGGTACTCCACAGGGCTGTGTACTCAGCCCCATCCTCTACACCTACGACTGTGTCGCCTCTCACAAGGACAACATCATCCTGAAGTTTGCTGACGACACCGCAGTGATAGGACGACGCTGGCGGTGACAGGCAGCTTACAGGAGGGAGGTGGCCAGTCTGGTGTCATGGTGTGAAGACAACAACCTCACCCTCAACACGGACAAGACAAAGGAGATGATAGTGGACATGAGGAGGGAGAGGAGAACGCCTCAGCCACTGTTCATCCGGGAACTTGAAGTGGAGAGGGTGAGCAACTTCAAATACTTGGGTGTCCACATCAATGAGGACCTCACTTGGACACCTCACATCACACAGCTGGTCAAGAAGGCTCAACAGCGGCTGTATTTTCTGAGGAGGCTGAGGAAGTTTGGCATGTCGCCCAAGATCCTCAGCAACTTCTACATGCACCATTGAGAGTGTCCTGACCAGCTGCATCACTGTGTGGTACGGCAGCACTTCTGTCATGGACCGCAAACGCCTGCAGAGAGTGGTGAAGACTGCGCAGAAGATCACCAGGACTCCACTGCCCTCTCTGCAGAGCATCTACCATCGCAGAGTCCACAGAAGAGCTGCTTCCATCCTCAAAGACCCCTCCCACCCACAACATGGTCTGTTCACACTTCTACCCTCAGGACGGAGGTACAGAAGTGTGAAATGCAGGACTTCCAGAATGAAGAACTCATTCTTTCCCTCTGCCATAAGACTCCTAAACAGCAGATAGGAGTCTACAATCACAATCACAACATTACATGAACAATTGTTTACTACTGCACTACCTCACTTTACTTTACACCGTCACTTTACTTTACACGTCACTTTACACCATCACAACTGCACTACCTCACCTTACTACACTTTACACTTTTTGTATATTTTTATTTTTTTTTGGTATACTTCCATTATTATTACTTGTATATTTGTCTTATTTTTTTATTTTTACTTAATTGTGTGACATTTTACTGTTGTCAAAGAAATACAGTTTCATTGTATAGGGAAACATGCTTTCTGTCTGTACACATGACAATAAACACTTTGAATCTTGAATCTTGAATCTTGAACCAATGCATCGGTGATTTTGCTCATCTCACCTCTGAGGGTTAGGGTTATCCTTAGCTGTACCACAGAAAAATCCAGTTGTGTCCTGTCCGTAAGTGGGATCATTCAGTTCCGGTGTGGAAGTTAGGACAGGGTGTGGTTGGAGTAACCCTGGAACATAGTGTCAACATTTGGTCGGTAGGATGCACTGATTGTAAAGAGCCCTCCTGTGAATCATCACATTATTTCTGGGTGTAAACATGGAAAGACTGGCTTCATGGCTTCAGAAATAGTTGTTTTTGAGACTAAAATAAACATGTTGCCGCCCTTTTTTTGTTAGGTTTAAAACATTTATAGTAACTCTTTATTATGATTATTTATTAAACAAGGACTGGCAGTAAACAATACAATTAAATGGCATGGTCATATGAATGATGAATAAGTTTATTCTTACATAAAAAAGGGGCTTTTGTGAACAAGATTATAAACAACTTAACAAAAAGACTAGCTTTGCAAGTCCACTACACTATTATTCAGGAATGCAGAGGCGACCATAGCTGTAAATCTCACATCACTATATAAATACACCAATCCTGATGCAGTGCACAGTAGCTGTTTGTTGGGCAACAACTTGCCTCTTTAAAAACTTTGGTAGTAACTCCCAGACTCCCAGTAACTAGACTTTATGCCCTAACTTTAAGTCATTCTTGTCTGAGTTAGAAAAAGTACTCACCTATAAATAGTAGGCTACTTGGATTAAAACGCAGACACTGTAAAAGTAGCTCCGTTAGGTTAGCTTCTGAGTTGTGTTCGCTCTTTTTCGTGACTTCTCCTCTCGGCTGCAGTATTTATGTGGCATGTGTATTCTTTCCGTGAGCCTATCCAAACTTAACTCGGGGTGCGCCTGGTTGACGCGTCACACATGGACCACAGAATGAAGAAAAGATATTGGTCAGCCGTCTGGAATGAATAATGGTTTCACTGAGAGGAGTGCCGCAGCTTTTCATAACACCAGAGTAAACTGTCGGCGCACGCTCCGTCCCACGCGAGAACAGTTTGGATAGGCTTCTGCCCAGGACCTCTATATTAACGTAAAGCCTATAAATATGAAGCAAATAGTAAAGGTTTAACGCAGAGATATTTTAACTCGTGGTGATGTTACCTGAGAGTCATAAAGAAAGAAGATATTTGTGGAAAGCCTGAAACCTTTCACCTTCTTGAGTGTGTAAAAAGGCGGGACTGTGTTGTCAAAAACCACTCGATGAATTATGGCTTCTAGTTTCTAGACTAAACATTTGTTGTTTTGTAATATACTTGCTTATGTCTGCAGTAGGTGTGGGTGGCGTTCAAAACCAATAGTTGTATACAGGCAAGAAGGTGCAGGGTTCGACTCCATGGCCGGATGGAGTAATATATATAGTTCTATTTTTATTAAATTTACATCATTGTTTACCAATCTGTGGACTGAGACCCTGAAATTGAGACTGAGACATTGAAATTGTCTGTCTCTAAACCAGCCTTGCGACCAGAGCTGCTGGGATAGGCTTCAGTCCCGCAACCCCAAGCAGAACAGAATAAATTAATGAGGTTGAAATCCTAATAGAAATATTAATGCTCACCAATGAGACTAGTGTTTTGATCTATTAACTTTGATTTTTTTTCTTATGAATTTTTTAGTCAACATAGAGGTTAAATTGGACAAGCATGACCTTTTGGGAGCATATCTTCATTCATGTGGTAATTTGGTAGGAACATGCTGAGTTATTCTTTTGACTTACTTTGTAGTCAGATTTTGAGTCAAAGACAAATCTTTTGAAGGTTTACATTGGTCCTGTGAGATTTAGTGTAAACCTGTGAATGTAGGAGCTTATTGAAAATATGTGAAAATTACTTGCTAGAGATTTTTCCTTGTGTATATAGGGACATAAAGACAGAGCACCGATGAACACTGTTGGACACTTCTCAGTCCTACTGATTGTATATATGTCAAGCTGATAAAGATAGTTGATAAAGATGGAAGCTGATATCAATCTAATCAATATAATGCACTTAATAAACGGATTCGGACACTACACGGCTGTTTTTCTGTCGCCGTTAGTCACGTGACTCAAGATTACATAAAAAAATGAATTTTACTGATGGACTTCACTTCAGTATTAAATAACAAGACTGTAGTGATATAAGTATTTATTTAAATAAGTTACTAATTTTATTCAAAAACGGTCGAAACTGACTGGATTATTGCAGCTCTTCTCTGCCTCCAGAGGGAAGCTCTTCCTCGTTTCATTCAAACCTGTTAAAGACATGTCACGGTCGCGCGGCTGTCCTCCGATTCGCAAAGCATTATGGTCTATTTGACCGTCTAGTGACCACCGCGGCTCACTACTTTTACTAAGGCATTGTGGGAATCTTTGAGTGCACTTCATTTAAGTTACTAGACATTCGGACAACACTACAAAATGGCGTAATCACTATATAGGGCACTATAGTGATTAGTGTGTTGATTCGGACATTAGGCATTAGTTAAGCACAAAGAACTCATTAAAACTCATAATTATTCATCCATGAAGACTCACATCAAACACATGACATGCCAGATTTCCAGGCACAGAGTAGGAATAGTGTAAAAGATCCTTTACAAAAAGCCATAATTGCCTACTTATCCATAAACAAACATAACAGTGTAATAATACTTTGTCAGTGGTTTATAGTGCACAATGAATAATTGCACCTGCAGTGACACCATATGAAAATGTGACATGTGTCTGTACTCATTATGAGGTCCATTTCTGTTAATGGTCTTTTCTCCTTGGTGTGGTCAGTACTTTAAAAGGATGAACGATAAATTATGGGATTGATACACAGGGTACAGCATGTGATATATATGTACTTTTTTATTTTATTCTCATGCGTTAAATAAAGCAGAACAAAGGTTTACCTCCTCTTGGGTCACTTAAATTCTCTGTCTGAGCCGTGCCTTTGAAGTCACCTGCCCTCCCTCTGCTTCCTGTGGCCTGGATGCTCAGGGGGGTAAACGGGAAGTGGGGAGGGCAGAAGGAAGGGCAGGAGGGAGGACATGTTTGTTGAGGAGGAGTCTGCCTGCTGCTTCAGTCCATCGTGCTGCGTGGCCACCGCCTTCTTCTTTTTCACCCCCCTCCCCTCCTCCTCCTCCTCCTTTGCCTCGTTATGCTCCTCCTCATCCTCAGCCCTGTATTGCAGCAACATCAGCACCAAGCCCCGGTCTCTGTCTCTCCCCGTGTGTATGCGCGCCTCTCCCGGGTTCCATGAAGACAGCACCAGTGCGCCACAATGGGCCGCCAGCTAACCACCGCCTTGACGTGTTGATATTGAGATATTCCAAATTTCAAATATGAATCATGCATTTGATATCTCTGGCCACTTTGCTCGTCAGCATCTCTTCGCGTTGGCTGCATCCATCACTAGCGTCGTCCGGTACGTATTGCAACAGCCGTGTGTTCTCCACTTTCATCTCATCACACATATTTGACTCCTAGCATTGGCCAGTTGTGCTATGCTACACATGTTCTTTGCTGTTTGTAAAAAAAAAATAGTGTATTATGTTGTATATACTGCGTCTTTAGCCAGCGTAATGCTGCATAGGACATTACAGCGCTTTTTGTCCAGACCTATAAATCATTACTCTTGTAATATTACTTCAGTGAATGAGAAGGTCATCAATAGTTATTCTGCTGTCGTGCATGAGATGTCTGCTTTTGTTCCTTGGGGCTGTTTGGATTGCATAAAGAACACTGCTATTGTATGTCCTGCAGAGTTTTAGTTAGGTTTTTTTCAAATTTATATCTTACTATTCATATAATGCATTCAAGCCCATCTGCCATTTTAGTTGTCAGTCCACTAGTAAACACATGTCATGAATAAAACATGACAGCTCGGTTATTGAATAACAGTAAATGTTTCATGTTTGTATGCAGTGCTAATGTTGTCTTACAGTTTCTCAAGGAGTAGAGGACAAGGTTGAGAGGGACGCAGTGCTAACGCTGCTGAAGCAACAGGCAACTGCAGCACCTGCTTCAGACAATACAAAACACCATGCAGAAGAGCATGTGATCACTTACCCCTCGCGCTTGATATATTACCTAAATGAGGACTCAGAGAGTGCCTATCATGACTTGGATACAAAAGCCAAGAACCAAGCCACAGAGGGACAGGTAATAATATCTGGTGTGTCTGATCTTTTAGTGCCATGCTGTGAGCTTTGGTGGGTGAAGTCTATAATATGCAGCCTCTACTGTCTTTATAGGCTTTCCCTCTCAGCAATGAATCACACATAGCCCTTGAACAGCACATTGACGCATGTTGTGTCTTTAAAAATTAAAGTGATGCTAGGGCATCCATGCTGAAAGAGGCATTTCTCCCCGATTATCCATTTTCCCATTAAAATGTGTCTTTAATTTATCGCCACATCTCTTATGTGTGCACTGTGTTGTACATTATAGATTCTAGACAATTTCTGGTCTGTTCACTGCAGCTTTAAATCTGGTTTAGACGTTACACAGTACTTTTATATGTAGTTACTTCTATTTATCTTCTTTACAGGCAATCCACTTGGCCCAGGCCAGCTTTCAATTAGAAGCATTTGGCTCCAGATTTGTCTTGGATCTAACATTGAACAAGTAAGATTGCATTCATCCTCTAAATAACCCATTTTGGCTGAAATAATTTAGTTTATAACTAAATCTAAGCTGCTGTGTTCTCTAATTGTAACTTTATAGACTGCTGTTTAACACCTGGTTAGTCTAAGTAGTGCAGTTTGTCTTTAACAGCAGTAACAGCATTGTGCAGATGGTTGAACACTGCTGAATTTAAGTGTCTTTGTTCATGATGTTGATAATAAGAGGTTGTTTAAAACATGTCTAAATATTGCTTCCACAACACAGAACTCAGACCTTTATTAATTACTTAAGATTTTGACAAAACACTAAAAGTTCCAAATGGTTTAAGATACTGTATGTAAAGATTGTGTGACACCAGCATGTATTATAGGCAAGACACTGACTCCGATTACATAATAAAACAGTTATTCCGAGATGATACAGTGCACATGTTATCTTAGTAAAAGATACCTATGACTACACTAACTGAATAGGTCAGCATGCTCTGTCCTATTGTAGTTGAGAATGAAAGCCGTCTTACTTTGAGCTGCCACACAATGGACAAAGACAAACTGCATTCTAAATGATTTGGGAAGCCATCATCTCTGTGTTCAATCAGTTTAGCTTTAATTGCTTTGACTTGGACTGAGCTGAGTGATTCTGCAGTCTGAGATCACTGCCCCATCCAGAGACACGAGGCTCAGACACCCACAAACATTGATTTACTCCCCTCCTCATATTAGCTTATATTAGTCAGTCCACGTATGGGAAGGCACATGCACAAAGACCGTCAGCAAGCCGAGTGAATTTGAAGTCCTGTAATGTGATTTAAAACACAAGTGCTTTCTGAAATATCGTAATTTGATTGTGTAAGCAAGGCTGCTGGTGCCAGTATTACTCTGGATGGATTTGGAAACTAATTTCTGTATTGGTTATATGTATAATATGATAAATGGACAGGACTCTGCTTTAACCAGCAACATGGCGGCAGAAAACTGTTCAGAAAACATTTTGAATAATCAGTGGCAAGTGAATAGAGGCATCTTTGATGTTGTCATCAATGGTTGTCTCAAAGGACACCATAGTTCTAGTTCTGATGCATTTATCTGCATTAGATATGCTTTTAACAAGTAATGTTTAAGTAGTTTAAGGACTTTACATCTTTATTGCATAATTTGTACATTTTAAAGTAAACTGAACATTTATCATCATGGTTCACTGATGTCTTATTTTGATCTCATTACAATTACTATCAGTATTTTATTATTTATCACATTGTAGGAGACATTACAACCTAGACACATACGTATAGTATAGATAGATTTGTCATTGGCATTTCCTCCTTAGACAACCAGAGTGGGGACAGACACTCCGTGCAGCACAACCAGATGTTGTCCCTTTTAGACATTCAGGAGTCGCTCACCGCAGAATAAACAGCACCTCTGTGCATCGGCAAATAGAAGGGTGACCTTGACTCTCTGCTGTATGCTTTTGTAGCTTATCTGTGAGATACATGAGCTAACTTCAGCATGTGCTTTTGTGTTTGAGAATAGGAGGTTTGAATTCTGCTTGGTGGCGAAGCTGCGACAGTGCTGATCTAAATATAGATAGGTCTGCAACCTGCCGATGGGTACTTTATTTGCTTAAATTTTAGTATACCTAGGGGAAATCCTTTTCTCTGTGGGATTAAGCCCTAAACCATATTTAAATTCTAAGTCAGATATGTTGCTGTGAATACATTTAGAGGGTCGCCCTGACCAAATTTCTTTGGCTGCACATCCCACGAAAGTAGTCAAGAAAGTTTGAAGCAGGCTCTGTTTCAAGGACCAGTGGCAAATTCTATTCCTTAGCACTTCTGTGTGGCACTATGTGAATGTGACTTTGACACTGCTGTGTTAGAGCGTGACAGGATAGTGTATTTGTCACAACAGGAATCAGGGCTGTGTTTTATTTTTCTTTGCCAAATGTAAGATTTCAGGGCCGGAATCCCGTATTGTAGGCTACACAAGTACTTCTCTGAAAAAAAAAAAAAACATTAATTTTCAAGCACTTTTACACCTTTTACAGCACTGCCCACTCTACACACCCACACACCTTTATAAAGACAGATACACTCCGATGGCCCACTCAGCTCTCCCTGCCTGTTGTGTCTAAAAATAACTCCCACTTGGAGACCTCTCATGCAATGACTAGCCACTCATAATGCTCAATTCCAGCTTGCATGGTATGGAGCTTCACTCAAAAATGTTAAAAATTAATGCTTTGTAAAGTCAACCAGATTGGGAGTGTTTATTACTTACTAACACAGGACACTGAGTCAGACAACTGAAAAGCTGTTCAAGGTAAAGCTCAGGCCTTTACAACTGCTTATCGCATTAGCCTTCATTGGCTGCGTGTGATGTTTCACTTTTTGTAACCATATTTGTCCAAAAGCAGACATCTGTGTTTAGAAGGTTTGAGGAAGTGCTCATTACTCTATCTGAATAAACTGTTTATATTGCAAAATCACTGAACTGTGTCTTAGTTGTTATGACTCCAGTGCAGAGTTATCCAGATACAGTTGTAATTATGTATCATCATTTCACACCAACTGAAGCAAAACTGTTTCAAAAAGAAAAAAAAAGTCTGTCTTAGACGTTTCCATAATTTTCACTTAAATAAACAGATTTTTTTTCTGTCTTGGCAGTAATTTGTTATCTTCGGATTATGAAGAGATCCACTATGAGAATGGCAAACCTGTTAAAAAAAAGGTAAGGCTTGCTCAAACTTTGACTAAAGGCTTATATAGTTTTTCTTCCAATACACCTCACCTTCTTTTGGTGTATATTTCTGTAAAAGCAAAAAAACACAGATGTGCTTTTTCCTTAAGCAGTGAAAGGAATAAAACTGTTTTTTTATGAAAAGAAGGAACGATGACAGAGAAGGAATAAGAGCTTCTTCCCGCTGCTGCTTCCGCTGCTGCTGTTGCTGATTCAGGCAGAGAGCTTTGGCATTACTGGAGCTGAATCAGCAGGGTTTTGCTCCCCTGCAGCCTCCTGCTGGAGCTCTGGTCACATGATCAGGGGGGAGGGAGGGGTGCGAGACAGGAGTAGAGAAGGCACTCTGCAGTATGAGTGCAGGGTAGAGGATGGATTGAGTGGAAAAAGAGATAGGATGTCCTCTACACACCCTGGGCCTGACAGCTGAGTCACAGATAGTGGCAGAACCCACCTTTAATTGCATTAACTCAGAGTCTTACAAGACTACACTAGATACCCCCCTCTCCCTAGTAACACTTTGCAAACACATATGCTACACATGCAGCTGTGGCACAAGCTGTTAGAAACACTAGAGGGTTTTAAAAACCTGATACTGGAGTAAAAATGTGATCTGTATGCATTGTATTGTGCTGCCTTGATGCTGCATCAGCGCTGTTCCTGTCTCCTCAGGGGGGGGAGCACTGCTTCTACCATGGTCAGGTGAGAGGGAATGATAACTCCTATGTGGCCTTATCCACCTGCAACGGGCTGCAGTAAGTTCTGTGCCATGTAGATGCACTTGTCTTTGCTCCTGTGCACCCCTGGTCTAATTATCGCCCCTCCCTTTTGTTTGTTACCGTCCTTCCACAGTGGGATGTTCAACGATGGAGTCTATATGTATCTAATTGAGCCCTTACACCAGACTAATTCAAGAGTAAGTCAGTTTTTTATCAGATAACAGTACTGTGGAAAAAATGTTTGTTCCAGCACTATTTAGCAATGGATATGTGTGACATGAATGCCTGGAGCAAACCTGAAAGAAACCTGTTCTTTTCCCATTTCTTCTTCCTCAATTTTTGTTCATACTGTATGAAGATCTTTTTTACTTCTTAATGACTTTTTACTGAAATCCTGGAGGACTAATCAAAACCATAGTACTTACTGCTTTTATTCTGTTGTTCCAAAGCAGTGCAGACCCACTTACATTACTGTGATATTGTGTCACCATACTAATGGACTCTCACGGCTTTGAATCAAGGTTGTATACGTTTTCAGACAAAGCACCAGTTTAATATCTGTCAGCACTTGAAATGTTCTGGGGTATTTTCAGGAAGTGGCATGTTGAGTCATTTTGGAGTCACAACACACATCTGTTTTTTTGTTGATGGCAGCACTGATGTGTCATAGTTCAGTTAAAACAGTCCTACGCCTACATAAGTTAAGTGGTTTGTGAGTTCTTTACTTATTTATTGTACAAACCTTGACAGTGAGCAATTACAGCAGAAAACAAAAACATAGTTTTTATTAACAGTAATACAATACTTAAATAGTCTTTATTTTGGTTTAAGTTTATTATGCTCCGCAATATTTTACAAAAACCCTTTGCTATTTCTTGACTGTTTTAGATACTGTTGTGCTCATAAGTTACTTTACAAGTTACAAACTTTAGATCAGGGTCATTTGGGTAGTTTCTGTTGTTATTATGTTTTAAAAAGAGTAAACACAATTGTTTGACAATAAATGGCTTTACCCAACCACTAACTATGAGTGAAAGAAAAGTTTTTGTGTTATCATTCATATTCTCTGAAAAATGCTGCCAAATTCTGCCAATCTGTAAACTTATGAGCACAAAGAAAAACATCCTCTGCTATCACCAGCTCCTGAACAGTGCAGTTCCTCTTGACTCTCTTAACAACCAGGGGGCTCTCTCAAACCATCTGGCCTCTCTGGCCAATTCGGACATTGATGTCCTCAAAGGAATGTCCTTTCTCTTTGATGTGGAAATGGACTGTAGACTCAGGTCCTCCAGGATTGGCTCTTCTGTGCTGATACATCCTCTTGTGCAGCTGTTGTTTTGTTTCTCCAACATAATTGTCACTACCGTTATTGCTGAACTGCACAGACCACATTTGTGAGGGGGATCTTGTCTTCGGGATGGACCAGTTTTTGACCCAGAGTGTTCCCAGATTTAAAGTGGACCAGGATGTTGTGTTTGTAAAAAAAAAATCCTTATAGGTTTATCAGATAAAACCAGACACATAAGAGATAACTACATCCTTCCCTTTTGTCCCTGGTTCCTGTCTGTTTGGTTTCTGTGTCCTTCTGTGTTTGGTTGAAAGTTCATCTCGGGTATCTACAGGGCTTAACGGATGTGTTGTTCTTTCCATTTACCTTCTGAGGTTGTAGGCACCTCTTGAAGAGTCCTGAGGACTTCCAGCTCGTGCTGCAGAGAGTGGTGGGAATCAAACAGTAAATATTGATCCGTGTGTGTTGGCTTCCTGTAAATTCCTATTTTGAGTGTCCTGTCCTCACAAATAACCACTGCACAGTCTAGGCGCAGTGGTTATTTATTGTAGGTATGTTTAAACACTACATATTTCTTGAGCCCTCTTCTACTTACAAAAACACAGCTGTGAGATTATGGCTAACCTGTACATGGATGAAGTGGAGAACAGAGCGAGAAGATGTCATAGTTAACCGCCTGGCCTTCTTAGAATGTGAAGTGGTTATTTGTGAGGACAGAACTCTCCAAGTAGAAGTTTATAGGAAGCCAACACTTAAGGATCAATATTTGCTGTTTAATTCCCACCACCCTCTGCTGGGAGTCATCAGGACTCTTCAGCACAGAGCACAAGAGGTGCCCACAACCTCAGAAGGCAAACAGAAAGAAGAACAACACATTTGTGAAACCCTGAGAGACTGTGGATACCCCAGATGAACATTCAACAAAACCAAGAGGACACAAAACCAAACAGACGGAACCAGGGACAAAAGGGAAGGATGTAGTTATCTCTTATGTGTCTGGTTTATCTGATAAACTTATAAGGATTTTTGACAAACACAACATTCCGGTCCACTTTAAACCTGGGAACAGTGTCAAAAACTGGTCCATCCTAAAGACAAGACCCCTCACAAACATGTGGTCTAAGTCGTTCAGTGAAGAGTGCTGTGACAGTTATTTTGGAGAAACAAAACAACAGCTTCACAAGAGGATGTATCAACACAGAAGAGCCAATTATAGAGGACCCGAGTCTACAGTCCACCTCAAAGAGAAAAGACATTCCTTTGAGGACAGCAATGTCTGAATTTTGGCCAGAGAGGCCAGATGGTTTGAGAGAGGGGTGAAGGAAGCCAGGTGTTAAAAATGGAAAAGCCTTCTTTGAAGAAAGGGGGTGGCCTTAGATTCTTGTTGCCCACTATTTACAACAGTGTTCTAAAACCTAAACCAAACCTATTTAACTCTAGAAGAACAACACCTGAATGGATCAGGGTCACTAACAACTCTCACATCAGAAGTCACACTGCCCTTTCATAGCTAACAGTTATGAGACCAGAACAGCCTGGTCCAATCAGAGTCAGTTTCAGGTCAAACCCCTCCCTCTGGAGATAAAGCTCAGCTCTCTTACCAGTTAAACTCGGAACTAAAAAAAGTCTCTTGGAGAAGAGACAAAACGTCTTCACCTTAAAAAACCTAGTCCAGATGCCTTTGCTTTAACCTCTTCTTCAAGATGTCCTGGATGACTGAGAAGCTTCACAGACATCTCTCTTAACAAGTTGGTTTTTTCTCTTTTTGCAGGATACAGCTGCAAGGCCTCACACATTAAAAAGAGCAGTCTCCCTTCGATGGAACAATGATTCTGAGGAACAGGGTAAACCTTTCTATTGCTATAGGAGAGCAACTAGTCTTTAATGTGGCCATGTCTTATAGTCTTCAATGTTGGTATCTGGCCATGAGTATGTACAAGTACTTGGTGATTTGACCTTGTAAATATTTTATTCAAATGTTGTGTTGACACCTTTCATTGCATTCATCTTTCTGACAGTGGACGAGGAGCAGCTTTTCTCCGAGCTGGATGACTTGTCTTGGCTTAAGCGTAGGAAAAAGCGAGATGTAAGACTCCAATCTAAACTCTTTAAAGCAGAACTAAGGAGGGCAGCTCCCCTTACAGCTTCCTTCAGTTTATCACACTATCGTAAAAATACTCATAGCGTGGCTCTGGACAACAATGCTCACCAGCACACTAGTTTTGCAAAAAGAAACGGCAAATACAGTACAAGAAATCTTGGTGGGTCATTTTTTTAATTGTCTTGTAGTCAAAGTCAAAATATATACTTTTTTTTTTCACTGTCAATTAAAACATTTCTGAAATATAATTTTCTCACTGGTATAATGGCGTCTAATTTATTGTATGTTTTACTGTCATAACAATTGAGTAGCCTTGGCCTTGTGAAATCTTGCAATGGGTCTAAAATTGAAGCCAGTCGCTGACACTATGTAAACAATATTCAGGGCATTTAGTATAATATTGAAATCATTGTTTGAAATGCCATTGGCTCACATAAAGCCCGTAAAGTAAAGTAAAGCAAAGTATCTTACAAGTTCAATAACATAAACGCCACGTCGGAATTGGTTTTGAGTCCTTCTCTTTGTTTGAGCTGACGTCATTCTGTACAAGCTTGGCCAAGGTTGACTTGAAAACAAGCTTTCTCTCGGTCTAACTGACAATTTCTCTGCCTAGAATCTTCGGACAAAGCTTTTTTTTGTCTTTTTGGTGGCTCCACCATGACTGATATTAAAATAAAGTGTATGCCATTTGTTTTTGATCATACTGCGGCAGGTCGCTATGTATGTACTGAATGACCATTAAGCAATTTGTCACTCTCGCATTAACATGACCCGAGACTTGCGTCGGGTCGGTGGCAACTTGCAAGTGCTGTTTTCAGCTGCGCCAGAGGGGGATAGTGTGCGCTTCAAACACACCACTACAACTCAATTAACCATTGTAAGGACTTAGAAAACTATTTATCAAATTAAAAATGTTACTTAGTTCTGCTTTAAAGTCCACTTTTGATAAATGTTAATTTTAATAAATGCACCTTAAACAATGTCATGTTTGAAGGTTATTGAAAATGGTTTATACTTAACAGATGCCTCGAAATATCTTTGA
Source organism: Perccottus glenii (assembly GCA_024416835.2). Classification (NCBI taxonomy): domain Eukaryota; kingdom Metazoa; phylum Chordata; class Actinopteri; order Gobiiformes; family Odontobutidae; genus Perccottus; species Perccottus glenii. The sequence continues at coordinate 13,044,018 of CM044560.2, read as the reverse complement.
AGAGATGAAGTATTTGGAACTCATGATTGTCAGTGATCACAGAATGGTATGTTTTCGTTTTATGTTATCATTTTGGATACTTGAGTGGGAGCAGTGTAATTATGTGAAGCACACTACATTGAATTGCCACAGCACATTTATGCTTTGCTTTCGCCTATACTCTGCAGCACAAGCGACACAGGAACAAGCAGCATACAAGAACTTTTGCCAAGTCAGTGGTAAATCTTGTGGATGCTGTAAGTATGTGCTTAAGTGGTCCTTTCCTGTGTGCATGAATTTGCATAAGCATAGCTACATATTCATATGCTAGGTTACGAGTTTGTAATAATAATAGATGTCCCAACCATAGATTGTAAAAAAATGGATGTAATCAGCCCATTGGTCCCCTATTCACCGATATTGTTGTTATGAAAAGGCAATAAAATGGCGGTTACATCCGGGATTTTCGGCTTTTACTCCATAATAAAACAATAGTTTTTAGATAGCATAAATGAACTTAATAATCAAAAATCCCCCCACCCCCCCAGAGTTGTCACGCAGTAAAAACTTAGCTGTAGAGACAGGAGCCATCTTTTGTACCAGGCTGTAAACATGAGTTTTATACTTGAAAAGTCACCATTGGGTTTCTCCTTATATTTCCGCTTTTGGAGCCTGCCCTCTGGTGGACAGCGGTATATTGCAGTATTTTGCTGTAAAATTGCCGTATGGCGGCGCCCTTACACGAGGACCGTTTAAGAGGTTCCATGAGAGAGGCTTGGTCCCAACTTGAGTGCCTTTTTGTGATTACAGTATTGTGTATAAATGTGATACCTAAACTGCAAATGATGTCCTCATTGTGCTTGATTTGAAATCCGAACCTACCAGCCTACAGCAAAGCTATTTACTATACTCTATCAATACTTTTTGTGGTTAGATGCAAAATGGCTTATTTTTTTTTTTACTTTTTGCTCACTGCGGGTGAGACTGGATTTGATTAATCTTTAGAGAAGTTTCCTGGTAACCCTTTTTCATGTTTGTGCATTCTTTTTTTTTTACTTGGCTTGCTTGGTCTTGGTAATGACTTGGCTTTGATCAGTGTGTTATAAGAATTCTATATGTCCAAAAGAATTCTATATCCTTATATTATCCAGAGAGACACGTAGACAGATTATATTATAAAAAGCGAAAGGCCAGGTTTTATTCCTTGCAAGGAGAAGCAAAGTACACAGAGCTTTTTACCTAAGTAAACAAAACATTACATTTTATATCACTGGGGGCTGTCAGTGGGAGGCGTATCTTGCATACACACTCCCCTCAAGGCCCCAGCTCCAGGTGCAGAAGTACCATGGCAACCCATGTCTATCTAGTTATGTCTACTCCATGCTTGGACTAACATGGAGGACATGACATGATTTGACATGACCTGTAGAGAACTATGAGCACCTACTAACTATAAACAATATAGAGAATTATAATAATAAAATTCTCATAACACAGTGTTTTTTTTATTTATTTCTCAGACATGAATGCGTGATCCTACGACTAAACATTGAGCTCTAGTGACCATCAACGAAGTGCAACACCCACACTTTGAATTTAAAATAAAAGCATAAAGGATCCTAAATAATGTATAGATAGTAGCTATAGCCAGCATGTTCTTAATAAGCTTTCCCTGTTGGTCTCAGTGTACTACTTGTATCTTTATGTCCTCGTCAGACAGTCACAATAATTATTCAAACCCACTGTTGTTCTTTTCTGCTTGCTCTCCTCTCTCTTTTATTCTTCCCATTCATTCGCTTCAATGGCAGATCTTCAAAGAACAACTCCATACACGTGTGGTACTCGTTGCCATGGAGATCTGGACAGACAAAGATCAAATCCCAATCAGTGTGAAGCCAATGGAAATGCTTAGAGATTTTTCTAAGTACAGACAACAAAACATTAAACATCATGCAGATGCTGTGCACCTATTCTCGTAAGATATAAATATAAATGTTTATTATTTACTTTATTATTTTTTATTTATATGCTTAGTATTAAAGTTTAGGCTTATTTAGTAAATTGTATAGAATAATTGTTCATTGTCCGTTTTATACACGTTCAAGTATATTTTGTATGTTTAATCAGAATTACTAATGGCTATGTTTTTGATATTCTTAAATCAAATTCTAGGCTGGGGCAGAAATTTTAAATTTCCAAAATGGTCTTCTCCTCTTTTAGAAATGTGACGTTACACTATCGTAGAGGCAGTGCTGCATACTTTGGAGGAATGTGCTCTGTGAGCCGTGGAGTAGGGGTCAATGAGGTCAGATTGGTAACTCATCTCACACCTCACTGTTTATATGACTCTACGTGTTTATAATTATTCTTTGTCTTGACCTCAGTACGGCAGCACATTGTCCATGGCAACATCTCTCTGTCAGAGTCTGGCTCAGAATCTGGGCATTCAGTGGGACCCAGCTTCCAAGAGAAGTATACTTCTCACACAGGCCTCACTTCCTCGCTGATAGCCTCATGCTGTTATGGTCAGGGAAAACAAACCTACACATGATGAATTATGAATATTCACTCAAGCATTACCTTTTTACCACAAATTCTAACAGCTGCTGTAGGTAATAGGCAGGGTACTACCTGTAGACACTGACAAATATGACTAATTCTGGAAAGAACAGATAAATCTTAGAAGAACATGCAAATGCCACACAAGGAATGTTCAGACTTACAGATATTGGTTTGGTTGTTTAAAAGATATGTTTATCCATGAGTTTCATAAATGTGTCCAGATTACAATTTATACAAAAAACACAGCCACAAAACCTTTTGGCCTGAGTCCCTGAGTTGCTACCACAAAACTAAATGGCCAGACCTGACTTACCTGGCTTTTGGAGTCTCCACACAGAGCACCAAAACCAGAAAAAAATGTTTCACAATAAAACATCTCTAGTAATCAAATAATCTAATGTAATCAGAATAAATTATAATTTAAATCTATTTCTATAATTATACAACATAGATTTACTTTTAAATAAGGAACATAAAATGGCCTCTACACCTTGGATACTTTCTTATCTTCCATTATGGCTTTTATATATTCACTATATAAATGCCTTAATAACTACTCAGACCAACATGTGAAAATCTGAGTAAAGATTTTTAAAAGGCAGTATTAGGTCCACAGGCCATGTGTTTGGTATGTATGATGCAGAGTAATGTAACAGAGTGAGAACATAATGTGTTAATAATGTCATTGCACCTAATATAAGGTTCTTATATATGAAAAAAACTGCCCAACCATCCAGGTATCCATGAACCTCAAAGTTTGTATATTAACACCTGACAACATTTAAACATCTCAATCTCTGTTTTTAGTCTCTTCTCTTTCTATTTGCAGAGGAGTGTGGTTGTGCTGACTCTTGGAGTGGATGCATAATGGAGGACACGGGGTAATACTGCTGAGACTCACTCTAAAGATAGGCCCAGGCAAAAAATACAGGTTCTTCTAACTACAGGGGGCGTATACATTTACTGTCAATTACATTTCAAATTAGTTATTTCTACAATTCTGTATTTTAGGGCTCAGTTTTCAGGATTTGAAAAGGTTGCACAAACTACAGTAGTATCTATTTAGTTTGATGCATATTGTCTCTTTAAGGGTTATTCTTCCAATTTTATATCACGGCTATAAAAATACCAAATAGATTGTAGTATATGATGATTTATGCATGGTTGGTGTAAGTTTGAATATTGTATAGTGTATGCAAACATATACAAAGTATTTACGGTATGTAATTTACCAGCGCTGTTATTTGCCATTGACTTTGGAGAGGTTTGAAAAGTGCTTGAATCTGACTGTGAAAGCGTACTATAACCTCCCATTCTCTATTCTCAATCTCTAATACACAGAGTTCAGCACTCAAGAAAGTTCTCCAAATGCAGCATCTCTGACTACAAGGATTTTCTTTTGAAAGGAGGAGGGTCGTGTCTTTTCAACAGACCGACCAAGGTGACATTGTGTCTATGCTTCTTATTGACTGTACAGTATGTGATCTTAAATCACTCTTCCCTGTTCTGTCCTTCACACTCGTGTGCTTTTCTCTGGCAGCTGTTTGAAGCAACTGATTGTGGGAATGGATTTGTTGAAGTGGGAGAGGAGTGTGACTGCGGAGGGAGAGCTGTAAGTTCCTTTTAAACGTTATTTTTTGTAATAGGTGCGAATGCTGTAACAAAGTTGTGACTTGCATATTATACACATTAACATTGAGACGCTTTACAAAGCTTTACATTTAAACTGAAATATTAACTTTGCCCTTTTTCCTGAGTTAAAAATAGGAACTTTCTTTTATTTATTTATTTTTGTTCTTGCCTGGCAGACTTTTTTTTTTCTTCTTTATGTGGCCCCAATTCTCGGTAATCTGTTTAGAGGTATGACGCAATATCTGTGCTCATTTACAGGAGTGTTACAAAGATTGCTGCAAGAAGTGCTCTCTTGCAAATGGAGCACATTGTAGTGATGGCCCATGCTGCAATGGCACCTGCCTGGTATGAACTTTTTTAAATTTAGCCATACCAACCCAAAACCAGTGGTTCAACATAGACCTACAACACAATTTCTTCTTTTCTAGTTCTTTCCCAGAGGTTACAGTTGTCGCTATGCTGTGAACGACTGTGATATCTCAGAGACCTGTTCTGGGGACTCTGGACAGGTCGGTTTACATTTCAGAAATAATATTATTTTCAGACGTATTTGGAAAATGATTTAATGATGTTTTATCATTGTTTGCAGTGCCCTCCCAACCTTCATAAACAAGACGGTTACCTCTGTCAGATCAGCCAGGTAAGTAAACTGACTTACACAATACTGAAGGGGTTTATGAATGGCCCACTGAAATGTCCTGTATGACTATCAAAAAGGGCCGTTGCTACAGTGGAGAGTGCAAGACCAGAGAGAACCAGTGTAAATACATCTGGGGTCCAAGTAAGTCTCTTGTTCATACCATAATATCTTAATGAAAGGTATTCTTGCATGTCATGTACTCCATCTTGTTTGACTCATTCAGAGGCTGGCGGCTCAGAGAAATTCTGCTACGAGAAGCTCAACACTGAGGGCACTGAGAAAGGCAACTGTGGGAGAGACGGAGACAAATGGATCCAGTGTAGCAAACAGTGAGTTTTGGTTTCAGCACCGTCATTTTCTTTGATGTTAAATGTTTGCTAAATAACAGCAACAGAATGCAAAATGATTGTTTTGACCCATATTACACTAGCATTTAGTCTACATAGGAATAAGATGTGCTGTAACATTGGTAACATTAGTAGTCATTCCTAAGTAGTAAAATTACATTTCAGTTGGTTGATTAATTAGTAAAAAAATTATTGACACGGCTAATATTTATAATTCCTGGTCTGATACTGTCCCTCTTGGTTGACACTAAACTAATATTAATCTAGCAAATTGTACTTAATAGAGATTTCCTGTATGTCTTTTACAGTGATGTCTTCTGTGGTTACCTTTTGTGTTCCAACATTGGACGCAATCCACGCATCGGGATCATGAAAGGAGAAATTACGCCTACTACCTTTAACCATCAAGGCAAGCTGGTAGACTGCAGGTAAACCCCTTTGCTTTCAGGAAAACAAAATGACTTGCCATTCCTCTTTAAGACCCATGCCACCTTATTTTACAGCGGCGGCCATGTTCTTTTAGATGATGACACTGACTTAGGCTACGTGGAGGATGGGACTCCCTGTGGGCCGTCAATGATGTGCCTTGACCATAAGTGTCACCCCATCCATTCATTCAACATGAGCACCTGCCCCACTGGACCTAATGGACAGGTGTGCTCTGCCCATGGGGTGAGTCCACATGAGAACACACCTATACCTAAATTATCATTCATATTCATATTTTAAAATCAAGCTTGTACAGTGTGAAACAGTTATTTCTGTTAAAAAATGTTCTGTTTTTAACCTTTATGTGTAAAAATTGGTGGCATGCAATATGTTTTGTATTACTTCAAATATATAAAGTAGTGCTTGAAAAGGAAACTAAAAAGGAACTTTGAATGTAGAACTAAATAATACACTTTCTAAACAGTACTTGTACTCAGTGGCGCCGTGGCAGGAGGTAGAGCAGGTAGTCCAATAACCGGAAGTTTGGCGGTTCGATTGTCGCGCCTCTAGTGTTTTGTGGCACTGGTGTATGAATGTTTCGTTTGGTTTGGTGGTCGGAGAGGCTGTAAATATAGTATGGCTGCCACATCTCTGTGGACTCCTCTGTGATTAAAAAGCAGTTTTCTAAAGAATATGATAAAAAAAAAACGGTCAGACTTTCTCAGCACTTTAATTGTTGTAATTGATTGTTTTTCTTTTTTATGTTGCAAACAGGTGTGCAACAACGAAGCCACATGCACTTGTGACAGCACGTGGGCAGGAACGGACTGTAGCATGCCTGACCCCCCCAAAGTGACTAAGGCCACTCAGGATGAAGGACCTAAGGGTCGGTTTTTTAACTTCTTTAACTTCTGTCATTTGATACAATATTAACTCATTCAATTAATTCAAGGAAATTAGTGCCCTATACATACAGTATAGGGTTGTACATTGTCTAAAATATTATTGTCTTCTAAATGTCAACCTGTACTTCAGAGGGCTTAAACTGCTATAATATTATTCTATGTGCCAGAATAATATTATTATAATATTAACAGGGTAAAGTATTCATGCTCCCCGTGGCAATCTGAATAAGAAAACCTAGACATCCACATCAATTTTTTTTTCATTTAGATTTAAAAACTCATTATCCCCAGTGGTTTTAGTTAAGTTCACTGCAGTTTATCAAAGATTAGTGTGCTCAGTGCAAGTTAAACAAATGTACCTCATATTACATATTATATATTTTATATTAGTATATACACACACATACGGAAGGGTAGTACTGTCAATGTTGTTTTTCTGACTTTTTTTTTTTTTTGATAGTTTTTCTGACTTTTTTGGGGGGGGTATGTATCACGTTATTTCGTAATAATTATCACGTTATTTCGTGATACTATCACGTTATTTCGTGATAATTTTTTTCCAATGCTTTATCTGAAGCAAGTACCACGTAGCTTCCGTAGCAACGCGAGGAAGCAAAGAGAAAGCATGGTGTCGCGAAAAAGAAAAGTCAGAAAAACTATCAAAAAAAAAAAAAGTCAGAAAAACAACATACGCTACGCTTCCGTACACACACACACACACACACACACACACACACACACACACACACACACACACACACACACACACACACACACACACAGATAATATACACACAGTTGTTAGTTTAAGTTTACAAACCCTGGCAGAATTTGTGATTTTTCAAAGAATATGAATGATAACACAAAAAACCTTTCTTTCACTCATAGATAGTGGTTGGGTGAAACCCCTTATTGTCAAACAACTGTTTACTCTTTTAAAATCATAATGACAACAGAAACCACTAGGGGTGTAACGGTACACAAAAATCCCATTTTGGTTCGGTTTTGGTTCATGGAAGGTTTGGTTTGGTACAATCTCGGCACACAAATCTTGACTTATCCACTTATCTTTGCCCATTATTGTTTTTGACGGGGAAGGGAAAATGTGTACAGCACAAACAATTGTTTTTACAGCACAAATCAGCACAAACTAAGCACAAACAAACCATACCACTTGTGATCATTTCTGAGCATTTAGGGGGCCAGGTGAACCCAGATATACCTATAAAAATAATCATTAATATCTCAAATACCAGAACAGCACACACAAAAATCTTTATGGCACAAACCAGCACAAACGAACTAGATAGTTTTGGAGTCAGTCTGTGCTTGATGGGGGGCCAACTTCACAGAGCTTGCTGTGAGTGCGTCAGTCAGAGCGGGAGGACGCCTGGAGCTGTGCAGCGTTTTTAACAAATGTAGCGTTGTAAAAGTAAAGAAGCTAGAAGTAGTGCGCTGCTCGCGGGCACTCTGCAAAAACAGTCCGTTACCTAACCCAACGTGCTGTACCAAAACGATACATCTACAGTACGTGTACCATTACACCCCAAGAAACTACCCAAATGACCTAAATCAAAGTTTACTATACCCTTAGGATTGGCCTGATTACATGCACACAGGTTGACACAAACAAGGTAACCATTGTCACCTGTGATCTGTTTGCTTGTTATCAGCGTGTAAGTGTATAAAAGGTCAGTGAGTTTCTGGGTTGAAAAAAAGCAAATAAATTGTCAGAGGATCTGCGGAAAAGTAATTGAACTGTATAAAAAAGGAAAGAAATTGAGAATGCCAATCAGCAGTGTTCAAACTCTAATTAAAAAGTGGAAAATGAGGATTCTGTTGAAACCAAACCAAGGTCAGGTCGACCAACAAAGATTTCAGCCACAACTGCCAGGAAAATTGTTTGGGATACAAAGAAAACAAGGTCTATGATGAAAGGGACACCAGTCCTACTGTGAAACATGGAGGTGGATCGCTGATGTTTTTGGGATGTGTGAGCTACAAAGGCACAGGAAAAGATTTACATTTACATTTAGTCATTTAGCTGATGCCTTTATCCAAAGCGACTTACTAGCTTCAAAGCACCAGTGTTACAGCTGGAACACCACTGGAGGCAAGGTGGGTTAAGTGTCTTGCCCAAGGACACAACGACAGTATGAACTGTGGGGAGAGCGGGAATCGAACCACCTACCTTCCGGTTGAAGGACGACCGCTCTACCAGAAAATACTGGAGGAAAATTTGCACTCATCAGCCCGGAAGCTGCGAATGGGACGTACTTGGACGTTCCAACAAGACAATGATCCAAAGCACAAGGCCAAGTCGACCTGTCATTGGCTACAGCAGAATAAAGTGAAGGTTCTGGACTGACCAGCTCAGTCTCCTGACCTCAATATCATTGAGCCACTCTGGAGAGATCTCAAACATGCAGTTCACGCAAGACAGCCCAAGTATTTACAGGAACTTGAGGCTTTTTGCCAAAAAGAATGGGCAGCTTCAGCATCTGAGTAAATAAAGAGCCTCATCCACAACTACCACAAAAGACTTTTAGCTGTCATTGATGTTAAAGGTGGCAATACACGTTGTTAAGATTGGTATAGGTTAAGGTAACTTTTGATCAGGGTCATTTGGGTAGTTTCTGTTGTCATTATGATTTAAAAAGAGTAAATTTGACAATAAATGGTTTCACCCAACCACTAACTATGAGTGAAAAAAAAGTTTTTTGTGTTATCATCCATATTCTCTGAAAAATGGCCAAAAGAAAATCACAAATTCTGCCAGGGTATGTAAACTTATGAGCACAACTGTACGTCTACAATGTAGATGTATAATATCAAGAGTGACACAAATAAGAGCAATGAAGGAAGTACTTGCACATGGGCAACAGATATTTTATATAAACAAATCATGCAAACCGGAGCAGATTATCAAATTATCTGAGGCATGGGGAGGTGGTTACAGGGGGGTACTTGACTCTGACGCAGAAGCCTGCTGTTTTTGTTTTGAACGGGTGGTAATAATGCTCCTTTTCCCTCTGCACAGTGAGCGTGGCCACTAACAGGCTGATAGGGGCAGTAGCAGGGACCATTCTGGCCCTGGGGGTGATTTTTGGAGGCACAGGGTGGGGAATAGAGTAAGCATCTTTAACCCTTTCACAGCTCTTCCTCTCATAGTGGTGCCTCAGTGTGCGGGCGGTCTCGTGAGCCGGCCTGAGCCCGTGTGTGCGTCCCGGTGGCTTTGTGTTTACTTGTTTGTGACGGTGATGACCATATAATTGTTGTGATTGGATGTTTTCAGTGTTGTGTGATTGATGGATTCCTCTTCCTTCCCTCCTCCTCTTGCTCACTTCCCGTTGTTCTGCATTAATACAAGCCTCTTTCTTCATCTTCCTATCCCCCTTTCTTACTCTTAATTCTTAGTCGTTATGTTGTTGCTCCTGTGATCCTCTCCTTTCTGGGGCATGTGGGGCATTTAGATAGATGTTAGTGCTGAGATGTTTCCAGTTAGTGACCTGGCTTGTCAGTCAGTGGTAGGCTGTGTGGTGAATGGGACCCCTAAAATTAACATATTCCACAGTTATGCAGGTATTATTTACGTATCACCTGTTAAAGTGTTGAATTAAACCTGATAATGGTCTAGTCTTGTGCACCAACTTGTGACTATCACTACGCACTACCTCAACTGACACCAGATAAATGTACTGTAACATCCAGGGTTTTGCTTCATTACATCTAGTGATACTTAAACGGCCTGAAAAGCATGCCAAATTCAAAATTGGTCATTTTACTGTAATAGTATACTATGGTATGTTCTTGTTCCATGTGAAATCGTCATTGTACAGTTACATGTCATTAATAACACAGTAAGTGAGTACAGAAACTCATGTCTTTTTCCCCATAACCCTTTACAGGTCCTAGTGCCACCAATCTTATTATAGGCTCCATCGCCGGAGCCATCCTTGTGGCTGCCATAGTGCTGGGGGGGACTGGATGGGGCTTTAAGTAAGCAACACGTCGCATGCCTTTTCTGCTGCAACTCTAGCATCCCTGCTGCTTCTAGACACCAGGGTTTGAGCTCCTGCTACAGAGTACGAGCCACAGACAGACTGGACAACACAAAATGTTACTCATTATTTGAACTGCACTGAGTCGTAACAGTAAATGCCTGCCTTTCATCCAGCACATACTCTTTATGTAATGGCTGGTTTCTCTAATAAAAATAAAGGTGTAAAAATGCCAGATTCCATGAGGGGTTTGTCTATGAATCTGTAGCAGAAACGCAAACTGATTGGACAGGTAGAGCTCAATGCTTGACATGCATGTACAATGAAAAAACAGAGGGTTTAGAGCTAAGAGAGAGAAACACACTCTTGAAGTTAAATACCTAATTCAGATTTTCTCTCAGTAACCAATAGATAAACTTGTATAGTAAATGTACTTTTCTGTACAATAGCCTATGCTTAAAAAGTTCCAATCAATGACTAATTAGCCTGCTGTCTTGAGCAACAGGGGTGTTAACATTAATTTAAACAGGCCTAAGCTTTAAATTAATAATCCAATCCAGCCACCAACGCATGCCAGGTAGCAAAGCATCATGCAAGTAAATAACCAACAATAACAAGACATTTTTGCATGTTGATTTGTTTGATTTGGAGGAGGCTAGTTCATTGCACAAAGGCTGAGCCAAACCCACATTAGTATAGGTCCCAGGTCATCATGCTCTCATCACATCCATCACTTCTCTCTCAATCCGTTTGAGGGTGAGACTATAAATGGAGTGAGAGACTGAAGCCAGGACCTTTTTGTTGGCTGCAACCTTTGTGCCATGCCTGGCCACACCCACCTAGATGGCCAGGCTCCGCCCTAGTGCGGAGCAGGACTCTCGGACCCGCCCACACCAGCTGCCATTGCTGCCTGCTTCACAGACCTGGTACAGACACGGCTCATTGCACTGCATGAACCACGCACAGCAATAGTGCCACCTTCAACTGGCCTACTATTGGAACTGGTGCATGACAGAGTGAGAAAGCCCAAAAACAAGCCACAGTACGGGGAGGTTAAGCATAACTCCTGGTGTTGTACATGTTGTCCCACTGTTGTAGTTATTGTTGTGGCTGCTGCCACTGTGGTCATCGTTTATGTGCTTGTCTCCTCTTTCCTTCCTCTTTAGAATAAATTTTATGTTAGCTTTTCTCTCCCGGCTGATGTTTTGAGTGGAACTAATGTCTTTTCCATCAAAACTGGTAACAAAACACATCTCTACACCTTGTTGCACGCACAAGCCAGTCTCCAAGAGGGCATCTGGGAATATTTATTTTCATAGAACTCCAAACTCTTTCCTTTACACCAGCTTTAAGCTATTTATATGTATACCGTGGTGCATGCAGATCTGCCATAAAGGTGGAGGAAGGAAGTGCAGATGCACAATAATAAGGTAGAAACTAAAGTACACATAAATTTAAAAAACTGGATATAAATACTCCCACTGCCTTTTATTTTGTTAACGCTAAACTGGCCAACATGGACCAGCCCTTCCTCACTTCAGTGTCTTCAGCATTTTCTTCAATGTGTTGTCAAACTGTCACGGACTGTACTTTAATTGAAGATGTGAGTGTGGTAGCTTGTCCAGGTTGCACTAGTTGTGTCACAGAGTTACTCAAAACAGACACTAATCCTTTCCTCTGATCTTTAGAAACGTGAAGAAACGGCGGTACGATCCCAATGCCTCAGCCATTTAACCCAAGAAGAGATGGCATCCATGGACGGACTCCTCCAAGGCGTCTTTAGTTGGTTCCCCGACAGCTGGACTGCACTTATTGCTGCTGATCTACGGCATTAGATTTACTTGAAAAAGACAAATAGTGGACATTTCAATAAATTCCATTGTAGAAATTTAGAAATACAGCCTTTTTAAATCCACCTCACCCATCTAACAACCTGCTCCCACCCTGATCTCTAAAGTGACAGCTCCTCTTCCATCCTTAAGTGCCAGTGCACAGGCGTTCAGGCGGAAGCCACACCACTCTCTCACCTGGCATGATTTTCCGCACAAAGCGTGCTGCTTGCTGGTGCCCCGGCATGAAGAGCCCACTTAGCGGGGCTCTGCATGGCTACGAAAGCTACGACTATTTATATTGCAAAAAATATGATGCAAAGTGAATAAAACTTTAGCGTGGGATCTAGCCTTTATGAAACCCTGTGGAAACTGGGTGAGGCTTCTGAGGTTTATTTTAAGGATTTTGGTGCATGAGAGGGGCCGTGAGGGCGGTGCAGTGCACATAGTGAATGCACACACACATCATCAAAAACTGTACATAAATAAAGATTTCAGGTTTGACTTCACAGCATACTTTAGGACATGTTTTTTAACATAGCATGCTGTATAGCGGGGTTCAAGCCAAACAGTTGACAATGTGAAACATTAACTCACCTCAGCAAATGCTGCACAGCTCGCCATGACAGTTCAAAAGTCAAAGGTTACATAATTGCGGCCAACAGAGCAGCTGTGTTGTTGAAGAGAACCATGTCAAATTCTAGCGACTGAGATTACTGTCACAGACTCTCCCCTGAAGCATCTTCAAGCAGTGACTCCAAAGCCAAAGAAGCAATCTCCTGAGCATATGGATGTTGTTGCACACAGAGCACTTTCCCTCTGTCTGCAGCCAGTGGTGCCTCTCCTTGCTGGGGGTATAAAGTCTGTTCTCTCACTTGTCCCGACTGGTTCCATCAAAGAGCCCTCTTCAACACCCACTATACTGGCTTCGCCTTTTTCTCTCATAAACTCTTAGTAGATCAGCTCTACTGGCAACGCTGCATGCAATCACTATAGTGGGCTTATAATTCTGTATGGGAGTCCCAAAAAATCTGCAACAAAATACGCTACAAAAGATAGGTGCATGTCAACAAAACATTTAAACTTTTATTTACTATGCAAAGTGAGATATTGCACAAAAGTATGGGTAATAACAATTTCAATGTAAACATGGATTTCCCAAAAAAACTCTGCTGACCTTTTGTATTTTGCAACTCCCATGTTTCGTTTCATTATGCTTCAACATACTTCAAATATAAACACATACATTTATTCCAATAAAAAGCAAACAAGCACCCTTTACATAAAAAATAAAAAATAAACAAAAAAAATAACTTTTTTGTGTGATTTTCATCCCATCTGATATTTTTATTCCTCACACATTTGTACACACACACACACACACACCCTCACAGACACATTGTATGGTGCCTGTACATACTGTGGCCTGAACAGTTTCTTTGTGCAGGGCTATTATCAGTCCAGCTGATAGTTGGTGTGCTCCAGGTGCTGCCATAGCACTGGCATCGGTGTAAACCTCCATGTTCTCATTGTCTTGTGTCTCTCACCGCATCATGTACAGTTGGACTGACAAATAAACTACTGACATATTTTATCTCTGTGTTTTTCTTAACTTTTCATTGTCTCTCTTTGGAGTTAAATAATCTTTGCTTTTATACAAAGATTTATGCTTATGCAATAAAACACAAACACATTTTACCAAAATAAATAAATATTCAGACTTTATTTTGATGTGTTGAGGCAGAGAAAATAACCCCTCTCTCGCAGTGTGCTAAGTCAGTGGTGGAACCAAATCTTGGCGAATCATGTATTTCTAGAAAGAACTTGACTATGATTTTTCTGCTTGTGTTGATGGATTGTGATCGGGCAGGGATCTTATTCAGGAATGTTCATGGATAAAACTTGGGATCAAATTAATTCCAATTATTTTAATCCAGTAAGATCCCTTACTATAATTTTACATGTGAAAATTATGATAGGTAGTACAATTATTGATTGATGGTATAATTGATCTTTATTAAATCAAGCAGTGTATTTTTTTGGAAAATTACACTGCAGCTTCAATGGTAAAAAACAAAACAGTGCATCTATGCAAGAGTCCATTAAAGTGATTCATTCATGTATTTTTTTCATTGATTTTTGTCTGCTTAGCCCTCTTAGGGGTCACAGATGACTGGAGCCTATCCCTGCAACTTTGGGCTTGAGGCGGGGTACACCCTGGACAGTGGCCAGTTAGTCTGAAAAAAAACAGACACTGACAGACAACCATTCCCTCTCACATTCATTCACTAGGGACACTTTAAAATTCCCAATTGACCTATACATGCATGTCTTTGGGCGGTGGGAGGAAGCCGGAGTACCTGGAGAGAACCTACAGGAACACAGGGAGGACATGCAGACTCCTCACAGAAAGAAATGAAATTAAATGAAATCAAACATTATTATCTGAAACATTGAACTGAATGAATGGGATACCTGCAACTATTACTGTATCACCAAGTGCTGCTATAGGAGAGGGCTGTTGGTTTTTGTCTCTTTATGCATTTTATATGACTGTTAATGGCTAAAATGTAGCACAATACAATCCAACATTTGCAGAGTAATCCAGGAATCCCACCTCTGTACAACACGTTTGGTTGGGAAAAAAAATCTCTGTGGCCCCACATTCAACAATGTGCTGCTCCAACCTGACCCCAAAACAATGCTGTATTAACAATGATAATTTACACTTTCCCTCCTTCTGTTCTCAAGGCATTTTATGAATCAATCTATGAATAAGCCTTTCTCATTCAGATGTAATTTGTGACTTGGAGTGGAAATTGTCATTATGAGTACATTTTGCATCATCAGAAAGAGCCCACCCAGTACATTTATTGCAGGCCTCTTACTGTGAAAGTAATTGCACTTGAGATCAGCTATGCATGTGACATTTCAGTAAAAGCATCAAAATGTAACTTGTGCACCACTGCTTAGAACAACATTCATAACTGTGCTTGTTTTTTTGTTGTTTTGAAAACTGAAAACCTGCTTTAAGATTGTGGGGTCGTGTCTTTATTCAGAAACTTTTAGTGCCTGGTATATGTTTATTATAAAATGATAATGCATATGTGGGTTCTTAAAGAGAGACCCTAAAGACAACATGAGGTAAATGGCATTTTTTGAAGACAAAGAGACTACAGTATGGCCAATACAAAAAGTCAAATAGAATTGCATTTAGGGACTTTAATAGTTCAGTTTTGTGCTTGAATTTATTATACTACATTTTGAACATAGGAGAATTTTCTGTTATAGTGATAAATAGAAAAATTAAAGCATGTTACAGCAAAACACATCGAAGAAGGGCCCATATAATCATTAAAATCAAAAAATCACATTTGGCCATTTAGTTGTAGATTCTATTATCCAATTATGAAGCCATTTTTACTTTAGTATTAAGTTGATCAGCTATAATCTGAAAGGTTTACATTATTTGTTTCATTAATGACCTACCCAATGTTATTTATGCGTAGCCTACTTTACTTTGCAAAATGACCAACAATATAGACATATATTTTACAATATAATACAATAATCTACAAAGTTCCAAGTTGCTTTATCTGTGATTAGAAATCAATTTCAAATGTGACATGCAGCGGTTGACAGAGCTCCCCGAGGAGGAGGCATGACGTCAATTAGGACTGATAGATTTTCATCAAACTCCATCAAACTGTAGACTGTGCGTCGGCCTGCCTTTGGTGGTGAGTACACCTTTTTATCAACATAAAGAAAGTGATTATTTATGTAGAAATCGTCTAGGCCTGTTCATTGGTCAATTAAGTCAATTAAGGCCAGTGAGGATCATGGCATCTCAGTGACGGTTACCAGATTTATTTATTACTGTGCGTAAAAGCAGAGGATTGTTACATTTTCTTTAGACCCTAACAGTCATGTGTGTGTTCCTGACCTGTCCGTGGTCCGGTTCAGATGGTCCCGGTGCAACTGCCCCCCCTCACGGCCGCAGTGTTGGCGCTCAGCTGCGTGTGTGCCGTGGCTCAGAAGCCTGGACAGGTTGACCCCCTGGCGGTGCCCCGGGCCAACCCGCGGTGCTGGGACTCGTCCTCCGCTTTGCTGCTGGAGATGCGCTCCCCTCGCATAGCGGACTCTGTGCCCGCTTTCTGGGACCTCATGGTGTTCCTCAAGGCGTCGGGCAACAGCAAACACGCGACGCTCTTCTGGGACCTGGCCGGACTCTTCTGGGACCTCTACCTGGACTGTGTGCTGTCCCAGAGCCACGGCCTGGGCCGCAGACACGTCACCGCCGTGCACTCACTCTTCACAGACAGTAAGTGTACGACTTCTTACTTTATAGTTCAAAACACGATAGAGCTTTGTTTGACGCAAATAGAACCATACTTCCTCATCTCTTTGGATTTATTCTAATAAACAATTGTAAGTCCACATCTATGTACCTGTTGTTTTAACATGAAACATTTACATAATATTTACGTAAATAAACACAGAGCCTATAAATATACTCTAGGCCTTTATATTATTTTTCAATGGCAAGTTATTTGTGACAATAGGCTAAATGAAATATTATGAATAATATTATTTTTTATATCTCTTCATAATATTAAACCATAACAGACCAAAAAAATTTACACACCAACTTTTTAAGAGGCTACATTTAGTGTCTATAAGATCAGCCTGATAAGGAGCATGTTGTGTTATTGGCTCACTTTGAGTGACACTTACAGTAAAGCTGTTACATGTATGGTGCTGTGTGTGTGTCCCGTGTAGAGAGGTTCAGGTTTGACAGCTTGGGGCTGAACTCACTGGCATGGCTGAGTGTCCGAGTGAGACACCGAGGACGTATCAAGACTCTGGAGACAAAACCTCAGCTGATCTCCTCACATCACCATTAACAACCCACCTCTGTGTGCATTTACTGCTTTACCTTCACGTTTTACTGCGGGTTAATCTACTGATAAACAGGTCACTTTATAAATCCTGTGTTTGGTTAAGAGAATGCGTGTAACATCACAGACATATGTTTAATTTTAAGTTTAAGTTCTTGTCTTTTCATATTGCTTGGGTTATGAATATGAATATGTTCAATAAATTTCATACATTCTGGCTGTGCATTTTATGTCCTTTGCTGTCCTCTGGCAGTCCACAGAAATAATCAGTGTATAGCACAGACTCTGACCACACTTTTACACTTTTACTGAGGCAGAGTTTAAAAAAGGTAAGAGATGTGAGACAGACATTTGAGTTTTGATTAGTACACTATAAGCAAAACAAATGGGTTATCTTTCAAAGATTCAAAGTTTTAAAAGATTCAAAGAGGTTTTATTGTCAATTATAAAATGTGTATAAGACATAGGCTAGATAATAGAAATGCTAAAAAATAAAAAAAATAGACAATTCTAGAAAAGATATAGACAACACATTTACAAAATAATGGCAGGGCAAAGAACAGCAGGATTATTTATCTGCATCCATAGTGTAAAGGTTCAATAACAGAGCAGTAGGGTAACAGTAAAGTTACAGGCTATCTTTGTTCTTCTTGCATCTAACTTTCAGTTTTATCGCACAAAGTAGTAAAAGAACATTTTGTTAAAAAAAAACACCTAATAGTAAAAGTTGTTTTGCATTAACTGAACCTAACATTGTAGCCAGTGAAGGCTATATACAGCCATTTTGACAGGAGCGGTCCAGGTATATAGCCTTTTTTTTTCTCTAAACAAGGTCACGTGACACTCACTTAACAGGAACAAAATCCAAGTGGCTTGAACTTTTACTTTCGTTTTCCCATTCTTCGATGTTTTTAATGCAGTCAGATGTCACTGTGGTTAGGTTTTATATTATGTAGAACTTTCTTTTCCTAACCATGATGTGACTGAGCGTGGAAACACCTGGTACAGGAGCTCGAGACGACGCGCCCTCGAAACAGGTAAAAACAAGTCTTTATAGATGTAGCCTAGCCAAGCTAGCGTCAAAATGATTTGTTATAAGAACCAGAAGTCATTCTTAGTGTAAAATTATAGTATGTATGACTTCATCTATAAACATAGGTATTTCTATTCAGGTTAAGTTTTAATTTAAAGTAATTGAATATATCTCTTCACACATTACATAGTTACAGAGACAAATTAAGTGTAGTTCGTAAAAATCATTGTAGAACTAGGAAATATAGGCCTATTATAGGCTACATTTAAGGGATTGTTTAGATTTATCATCTGTTTGCACAGGAGATGGATTTTCAGAGGCAGCTGTTACTGATCGGACATGCCCTGCGCTCAGAGGAGGTGAAGGCTATGGTCTTTCTTTGTACTGGCCTCTCCCTGAAGAGCCTGAGCTCAGTGGAGCTCTTTAGTGACCTGTGCTCGTGTCTGTCCGATGGGGACTCCTCTCTCCTGAAAGACCTCAGCTGCTGGAAGAACTTCTGTTGACCATACAGCGACCATGTCTTATAAGGAATCTCAACTTGACTAAACAAGGACCAAGAAGAGACCTGATCTCTCCTTACAGGCATAAAGTCATTCACAAACTGATTTTTAAATTGTATTTATTGTTTTTAGGCAAATGGCATTACACCACACTGCCTTTTTTAAATTAATAAATGAATCCATCACATGTTTTTGTTTTTCTGTGATGCTGTGATTCTTCTTGGGTCTGTGATTGTGGATATGTGAAACAATAGGACAATAAAGTCTCATCTCATCTTTAGAATTAAGCACATTTTTACTTGGTTTGTCTGGGTACTGACAGTGGACTCCTTTTGTGATTGGAAAACTTTTATCTTTAGATGCAATATAACACTGCTTATTTTGTGCTGGATCATTTTTTTCATGGTTCTTCCATCATGCACTAGTCTTGGAATTTTAACTCTGTTTTGTTCTTGTTTTTGTCCCTAAAGGTCTATGCCTTATGTTGATGTTGCAAATATAGACAAATAACAAAATTTAAAAAGTCATCATTAGGTATCAAAGAAGATCTATATTACCTAGATTAGTTCAATTTCTTCATCTAAAAAAACTATAAACTACACATCTAACTAAACACATTCTTTGTTAAATAACAGGAAGCTGCTTTATGATCTTTCTGAGGACATTACTGACGAAGATCTGAAAACTGTCAAGTTTCTCTTAAACCAAAAAATTCCAAGAAGAAAACTAAATGAGAATGTTGTAAGTGCACAAAAGCAAGTGTCACAAATGTCCAGCCTTAATGTAATGATAAGTTATTATTAAGTTATATCATAATCCTTTTTCAGACAACGCTGCAACTTTTCCTGGAAATGGAACACATGGATCTTCTCAATGAAACTAATCTGGACTTATTGCAACAAATAATGGAGTCTGTGTGTCCAATGTTGAATGACAAAATCAATCATTTTAAAGAACGACAGGGTAAAACCAACACAACTGGCAGATTCGTTTTGCAACTGAAGGCAGGCTAGAAGCAAACTGCTAAAATAAGACATTTCTCTCTTTTTTTTTTATTCACTTCTCAACAGCACAGTGTGTCAGCTCTGCAGTCACAGAAAAGGGATCATCAGTGACAGTGTCATATCCTGTAGATCCAAACCAGGTATGCGTTTAACACTATATACCATAAAAACAATTTGTGTCTGTTTAGCACTCATCTCAGTGTTATGTTATAATAGATATGTGTCTGTTTTAGCATACTGTATATAAAAAACATCAGCTTTTAGATGGAGGAAGTACTATGTCATATCAAATGACTGGTAAGTAGATGTATTATTTATTATTGTTTGATATTTATTGTGTACAAATGACTTAAGCGAGTGATACATCTGAACCCTATTCTGTTACGTACTCATAGGCTTGCAGTCTGTGGCTCAAGTGAGTGTTTTGTATTTATAATAATAATAATAATAATAATAATACAAAATCTAATAATGGATTAGATTTAGATAGCGCTTTTTCCCCAAAGGGGCTCAACGTCAATGACATCTTTATGACTCTATATTTATAACTTTTCTTATTGTTTTCCCCTCTGCACAGCCTTCTGTTTATTCTACAAATGCATCTATGGGTAAGTATTGACTTGTTTTTTTTTTCAACAGTATCAATAGAAGACTAACTTTTCTTGTTTCCTAGATGGTTCACTCGGGGTATCTTCTGGAAATGAGGTTATGTTACAGAACCTCAGTGACCTAAACATTGGGCCAAAATGTTTTTCAGTAAAAGGTCTGTAACAGTCCTTTGTTGAAATGGCACGTCACCCCTTTTAATATTTTGTGTTAATATTGGGTTTTGTAAACTGCACTTCTGCTTTGTGGTTGTCTGTCTCACAGAGGCAAGTGGTGGTTTGACAATGTCACCAGGAACCAAAGGCATCTCTGAAAAGCCTACCTTCACAGTTCCGTTTCATTCTACAGCCAGAAATGATAAGGTATTTTTATATTCATTGCTTATTGTTAAAATAATTACTTAGTTTGTCATCAATGAGTGAGATGACGGAGACAGCAGGTATGATTTGGAATGAATGGTCCAGTTTAATTCTTAAAAGAATGAAACAATCCACACACTGTTACAATGGTACAAAGTGAATTGCTTACAGAGCTTTCAATACAGTTTTAGATCTTGTTGTTTGTACATTGTTGAGAGGCGTGTATTGATCAAGCCATGTTCCCAGGATGCAGAATGTAGACAGTGGTTAGTTATGTCTATGTCTATATCTAGTTTGGATTAGCATGGAGGACATAATGTCCCAAATAATTACAGCTGAAGGACTGAGAGTAATCAGTAATCAGTAACAACAAGAAATATACAATTCTCTTAACACTTCTGTTAATGTATTATACTGCTTCCTAACAAAATAGTCCGACATAACAATTTGTTGACATGATTATTTGATGTATGCAGGTTTTAGAAACATATCCCATGACTGGAACAAAAAGGGGCGTCTGCTTGATAGTAAACAACCACAAATTCAATGTAAAAGACCTGAAGACCCGTGAGGGAACAGAGGTTGATCAAGGTAAGTTAATGAACATTTGCTATTTAAGTCTTAGTTTATGTGTTTAGTGTTATGTTTACACACTCCTCTGTGTGCTGTAGATTGTCTGGAGCAAGTGTTTAAATGGCTGGGTTTTGAGGTGGAGGTACATAATGATTGTACGATGGAGAAGATGATGTCTGTGGTGCAGGAGCTGAGCAGGAGAGACCATCGTCACATGGACTGTGTGGTGTGCTGTTTTCTGAGTCACGGTTTGGAGGGGGTTGTGTGCTCAGTGGATGGCGAGCATGTCAGCATTAGGAACCTGATGGAGCAGTTCAATGGATATCGGTGCCCCTCTTTGGCTGATAAACCAAAGCTGTTTTTCATCCAAGCCTGCCAGGGTAACCTTGAACAACAAGCCGTCTACATCGAGGCTGATGGTCCTACTCCTCATGAAGTTTGTAGCGATGCTGTTAAGGTCAGAGAGTCCATCCCAAAGGATGCAGATTTCCTGATGGGGATGGCCACAGTTCCTTCATTTGTCTCCTACAGAGAGAGGAAAAACGGCACATGGTTTATTCAGACCTTGTGTAAAAACCTTGTCCAGATGGTACCAGGGTAAGTCTTATATTTTTATTTTTGTAAACAAAAATGTATGTGTAAACACATAAATGTATTACAACTCATAATTAGTGAATTCACTTGTGCCTTTTCTTCAGTGGATGGGACCTTATTTCTATCCTGACAAAAGTGAATGCAGATGTCAGTGAGAAGACAGATTTACAGGGGAGAAGAAAACAAATGCCTCAACCAGCCTTCTCACTCCGAAAGAAGGTGGTTTTTCCAGTGCCTACAGCCCCTCCTCCCAACCTGCTGCCCAGATGACTATCATTAACACAAAATGGTTTTACATCGTATTTCCAGTTCTGTAGTATTTACTATACTTTTTTAATCATGCACAAATTAACATTAATCATAAACACACAAATAAATGCAACCACTATCTTTATTTTATTTTATTTTTTGTTTATGTTTTTAAAATCAAATGTTTTTACTCTTTAAATATGTTAGAACCAGATTTTTTACACTTTACAATCCTAACACTCTTTAGCGTTCTTGTGAAAATGGTATTTGAAAGCTAAACAATAAACAGATTTTCTATACTTCTAAAAAGTATTTGCGTATTTATATTGTACATTTATTATTACTTTCTTTACAGTGTACAATTTTTACAAATTGTTACAAGCAAATGTGTGTCCTTGCCCATACATACATTGATACAAGAATGTTTTTGTTGCCAAGTTAATATTTGGAATACATTTTACAAAAGGTATCAATATGAACATTTGCTTGGCCCTATTTGTCAAAAGCGGTCAAAAGCAATGATATTGGCATAGTTAAAACAGGTTTTAAAATCCGCCAGTAGGTGGCGGTAGAGGTTAGACACGGCTAACCCGGATGGTGATTACAATAACATCCGCTTGTTTTCTAGCTAAGCTACTATGAACAGTTGGCGTAATTTAAGACATTTGTAATGGTTTGTTTTTATGAATCGCTTTTTGTTTTGGAGTCGATGTTAAAGTACTATTAAAATATTTAATTTATCTCACACTAATAACTCAATCATGTCTCAGGAACAGTATTTATTAAAAGAGTGCGCTGCTGATACCAGGTGAGCGGATTTTCTCTCTAACTTTGAATATACAAACCGAAAGTAATTGTATCCCTTAACAATCAAATGAGTGTTTGAAATGCTTAACTTATTTATCAGTATATATTTTTAATTAATATAAATAAAGATTTTTTTTTAGTTACAAGTGTGTTGGCTGCCTACCTTAAAAGGAGCTATAGCTTTACTACTTACATTTTTGTTTTGTTTTCAAATAGTAACACAATCAAGGATGTTTACTACATAAGTCAATGTCTTATAGCTTATTTTAATTTTATTTTAACACCGATATGTCAAAGATCTTTAATCAACAAACAATATTGATAATGTGTGTGGTTTATTAAAATGAATTAAAAGTTGTAATTGCTGTATATAAAAGAGCAGTATACATGCAAATAGTGCTGTGCCCTATCCTTTCTTTTTGTGCTCTGGCTTGGAAGAACTCTAACCATGCATCTGAATTTTACTGTTTGAGAGCTTCACATTTAAAAACAGCCCTCCAAACAAGCTCTGAAAGTGAAATACAGACGAAGGAAGTTACTTTACTGACACATGTTACTTCATATTGTTTTAGAGAATTACATGTGTAGAATAAAATATGGGAGGTGTGCATTTGACTGTGACTCTCCGAACTTGAATTCTGTATCTAAAAAGTCTATATCTAAGTTTAATTTGAATGAACGTTCCTGGATATGTATTTGTGTATTTTGAGTACAGCTTGAACGCTGGGGTGCAGAGGAGTGGTCCTGAGAAAACGCCGATACAAATCCTTCATGAGTACGGCACTAAAACAGGCAACCTTCCTGTGTACCTTTTGGAGAGGTCTGAAGGAGAGGCTCACCAGCCCAGCTTTGTCTTCAGTGTAAAGATCGGAGACGTGAGCTGCACTGGTATGTCTCAAGCACCTTGTGTAGTTTTCACTTTGTTGTCTCCAGTTTTTAATTCACTATTTTAATTTCGATTTTAGTTTATAGCAGTGGAATTGAAAATAATAGCTTTTTTAAATTAATTTATTGCTTGTATGATTAGCTTTGCTCTTTTTCATCATCTATTATGGTTTTAACTGTATTTCTTTTTTCTTTTTAGGCCAAGGCTCCAGTAAAAAGGCTGCTAAACATCAGGCTGCTGAAGCTGCACTAAATATTCTCAAAATTGATGCTGGAGTATTGTGAGTACAGCTTCTTGACATATTACATTACACATGTTAATTTAAGTTATTTTCAAGAAATTTTCAACATTTTAACTCTAATATGAATAAAAAACTAAATGTGTTTGAGTCTGGTTTGAAGGGCGGTATCACCAGACATAAACACAGCCTGAAACTGTTTTCTGAATGCTGATCTGTTGCAGCTGTACTAACCACTTTGATGTCATTCCAGGAACATGCCTGTGAAGTCTGAGATCAACGGTGTTGCAGCAGAAACTAACAACTCTGTGGGGAAACTACAGGTGTGTTCACATGACTCTGCCTCTCTCTGTGTTTTTGTTAAAGTCACAGTGTCACAAATGCATGCTCTTCTAGATTCAATGCTTTTTGTAAAGAATAGAGTCACACATACTGTATCACTAACTGTGGTTACTTTGGCTTTTCTGTTTGTTTGTTTGTTTTATATATTTCCAATATTGTATCACTAAAATGCATTTAAAACGACAGATGGACTTATTTTGAAGTATAAATGGCATTTCATGGAGAATGTTCAAGCACATGTCTTAAATGTACTGTTGTTGCGTAACATACATTTTAGGAGATAGCTTTGCAGAGAGGATGGCGTCTACCTGAATACACTGTACTGATGGAAGCTGGCCCTCCTCACCAGAGAGAATTCACTGTTACTTGCCGAATAGAGTCCCTGTCAGAGAAAGGTCAATTTTGAACATTTTGAAAACCATTTAATAATCACTGTCCATCTTTTCTAATGACCCTTTTGTGTTTTTTAGCGGAAGGACATACAAAGAAAGCTGCAAAAAAGGCAGCTGCAGAGAAAATGATGGCAAAGCTCCAAAGTCTCTCTGGAGGCTCTGAAATCACATGGGTATGTCAAATAGTTTTTACAAAAGTATGGTTGTGTGTTGTCTTGACTCTGCTGCTTAATTTTTTTAAGACACCTAAAGCAAGCATCAAATTGGAGACCCTGCGTAGCTCGTCTGCTGAACAAATTTCTTTATTAAGAAGAAACCCGTTGAGCATTCCCAACACAGATTACATCCAGATGATGTTAGATCTTTCCAAAGAACAAGGCTTTGAAGTCACATACTTTGATATCGGTAAGAGCATGCACACCACACGTGTAAATGATTACTTTGGATGGACCCGTAGTGACGTAAATGTTGTTGCTGGCAGATGAGCTGACTGTGAATGGGCAGTACCAGTGCTTGGCAGAGCTGTCCACCTCTCCGGTCACGGTATGTCACGGCACAGGCATTTCCTGCAGCAACGCACACAACGACGCAGCGCACAGTGCCCTTCAGTACATCAAGATCATGGCGTCTTGCAAATAAAACCTCCAAAGACAGTCACACTTATGCCCCAAATCAGCAGTTACATTATCATATACATTAGCAAATGTATAGCTGTTATCACTGATGAGTATAGGAGCCACTTTCATTTGAATTAAATCATGAACAAATCCTGAGAAAGGAATTCATATTAGATATATTTTAGAATATATGTTATCTATGTAAATTGTGAAGAAACAGCAGTTAAAATAAGAAAGCAATAAATTCACCAGATACTTAAATGACAGCTAATGTGAAAGTTGCTAATGTTGGATCAATTATGTAAGTAAGGCACCCTTACTGAGTTGAAATGGGCTGCTTGGATCTTAATTTGTTTGAAATGACAATAATGTGTGTATATATTTGAAGTGTGGTGAATTGTGTGTTTTATTTTTTGGCTTCAATATTTGTCACACTATAGTTGCTGTGGTGTAGTAACTTATTTCTTTTATACAATATTGTTTTTTCTATACTGTGATATCACTGTGTTTCGATGGCAGCCAACTGTGTATCAAGTAAATATAAAGCTTCTGACTTGTGTTCTGTGTGGAAGAAAAAAAAGTCCTTAAAATCTTACTTTACTCCTACTTGAGCTCTTGTATTGGTAGGTTAGAAAATCCTAACCCTCACTCTACCAACAGTAACCACATTATTGCTGACATAGCACAATAGTTAAACCCTTTTGCTGTTTGGTCTGTTGCTGTTTTCCCTGTGTGCCTTTTGTAAAGTAAAGAAATATAGGCTATGTTATAGACAGCTCAAACATGGAGACACATCAGTATAACCTTCACTTGTGTTTTCTGCTTTACAAACTAGTAAAAAGTGATACTCATCTGAAGGTGAGGTCATCTGTTTTATTAGAAAACTCTGTGTTAAATATAATATGTGGGTTTACAAAACTGGATACTCAACCCTAAACTACAGTTGTATTCAAGAGCACATGTAAGGAGTGTTATTCAATAAAAGTGCTACATGGCAGTCAACAGTTTTTGAGTTTTACCTAGCGGACATTTAAAGACCGTTAGATCAGGGCATGCCAACTAGTCCTGACACTGGCAGATAAAAGAAAGAAATGAAGACAGTTCCGTTTTATAGTTTTATTAGAACAAGCACTATGTAGCAGCAGTGTACAGTGTTCATGAAAAGATATGTTCCTTGTTAAAATTGCACTTCAGAAGGTGTCCATTATGAAAGAAACAACCAGAATCTGACATGGTGTATTTTGTGAGACATGTCAGTACAAAACTAGTCCAATTCAGGAAAAAAAACAAACCCATTTTGTTTGTATTTTTGTAAGGCAT
Organism: Perccottus glenii; assembly: GCA_024416835.2. Taxonomy (NCBI): domain Eukaryota; kingdom Metazoa; phylum Chordata; class Actinopteri; order Gobiiformes; family Odontobutidae; genus Perccottus; species Perccottus glenii. The sequence continues at coordinate 13,017,276 of CM044560.2, read as the reverse complement.
CTGCAACATTCATTGGCAGGCTGTGTAATCTAGACATGCAGCTAGAACAATGGATGAACATTAATCATGATCATTTACTGCACAAACCTCTTTTTCTTTCTTTCTAAGTTTGAATCCATTCTCCCCCAAAAAAGACAAAATTGTGATTTAGTTTTATATAAAGGAATGTCCTTTTGCTGATTTTTCATCCAAAGGCCTTGTATTTACAGTGATCACCACATATTATATTGTTATAGCTGTTGGTTTAGTGTTGGAGAAGCAGAGCAGTGTAGGTTATCTTACAAAATCTGGAAGCATTTGAACTCATTTCAATTACTATCCAGTGATGACTCAACTTCAAGAATAAATCTAATCCAGATGCTGAGTGCAGTAGTAGCTGTAGGCAGGTGGATACTGAAGAATCTGTCCAGTTGAACTTTGTTAATGGCATACCTTCTTTTTGGCAAGGGGGATACCTATTACTAATGAGGCATTATTAAAATGCATTAAGGCACAGCAAGTGAAACTGATGCTGAAGTTAAAAATATTAGCACATCAAGATACAAAATCATATTGATGTAAAGCAGTCCTAAATTTTTGGTTTGTAATCTATGTGAACAGTGCACACAGATCTTTCTTTTTTTTTATTATTCTACTCATCTATTCTTTTTAGCTAATGTCCCCTGTCTGCATTCATTAAGCCACACAAAGATAAATTCAATTAAAACCCCACCTGAATGTAATTTAATATAATTTCCTCAGTAAATCAAGCAAGAACACCTTTACGATAAAGCCAGAGTTCTTCTCTGAGATTTCTCTGAGAAATTCAGTCCATTTAAAATAGCTGCAATGGGTTAACAGCAAACCATTGTCTGAAATTAAAAGTGCAGTTTAAGAAGAGGTCCTGCAGGTGGCTCTAGCGTTTCATCATGAAAGACTGACAGCATATTTTTCAAAGACAACTCAACATGTAAGTCCCATATGTTACAGTTCCACTTTACTTTTTTTCATATAATAAATATCACTGTCTTTGGTTTAAACACATGTAATAATTTGTCTTGGTTAAATGGGTCAGAGAAATGTATCTTAAGTTAACAAATATATAACAACTTTCTTTAGCATTCTTTTTAGAGATTTGTGTGTGGTGAAAGCTTTCGATGGGACTGATTGTTGCCCTTTTGATCAGCCATGTTAACATAGGCCAAAAATCCCCAAACTGTGCTGAAATACTAAACTCAAAATGATCACCTTCTACACTTGTGTTACATGTGTGTTAGTTTTTACTTTAATGTGAGCGTCTGTCAAGTGTGGAGGGGCTGGTTTCAGGTTTCTTGCAGCCCTGTCTAAAATTAGACAGTGGAGCAAACAGAGCGTGAGGAGGCTTGGTTTGGTGTGGAGCTGTTACACTGAGGGGGAGCCCTACTACGAAGAAAAACTAGACACTGATTTTAAACATTGTTGTAAGACATAATGTACTACGGCTGTATTCATCAGTGAAATCTATTTTAAATGATCCATTATACTTTAAATTATACTGCAGCAAAAGGTCATCTCTAAATGAAATGTTTCCCCATAAACTACTGCTTTCACACAAATTCAACAGTATTAAAAGGCAAAAAATAAATAAAATCTGCCAATTCACATATTATTCTTTCCCCATATTCTTGGTTTAAGATTTTCTTTTATAAAAATACTTCTTTTTTTTCTACAATGATATATTAAATACAGCTTGATGCCTGTAAGAGCTGCACTTTAAGCATGCATGGTATCGAAAGTAATTAAAAAGATCTACTTTTTAGATTAGTCTAAGCCAAACGACGAGTATTCAAATGTCTTCACCTAAAAAGCACTAATCTGTGTGACTTGAATGGATGTCTTTTTAAGGCAAGGACATACTCAGAAGTTTAAGAGCTGGGAACAACTGTACATAGAAGTTATCAGTTAGCAGTTATGATTGTTGCCCTGACAACCCAGCTTTAAGAAGCACAATGAGGGTGACCCCAGAGGGTGTTTCCATGAATGGATGACGACACGGCGAGGCTGCAGAACCTCGGTACGCTCACTGGGCATCACGCCATCTCTTAGGCTCTGCAGTTGCTTTGAACCATGCACACTCATGTTTTATTAACAGCTTTATCCACACTCCTTGTTGTGCATAGGTAGCCTACTTCCCGTCTGTGATCGTTTGATGCAAATAGTAGTCAAAGTACTACCAAAGGTTTACTGTAGGTTCCATATTGATGAAGCCAGGATTTTTACGGAGCTCCCAGTACGTGTTGTTGGAGACCCATCGTTCTCTGTGATTGGTATCAACCACTTTTCTGCAAGAAAACACATGATTTTTGTTTCATTGCACTACAGACTATTATGTAGAATCTCTTTGCATAGAAAAAGAGCAATAAACTCCTAGTTACAGGAGCTGTGATTAATACATTTAGATATTTCTTCATCTGCTCCCTGAGCTTACTTAAAAAAACGTGGCTCCAGCTTAATGTTGTTCTCATCGTTCCACTTCCTTCTCGATCTCTGCAGGTCTTCTATTCGCATTTTTTCTGAAGCTGCCATTTCCAGGTTGCCCTCCTCCAGGTACCTACGTCACCCAAATAGACCATGGTCATAAAATGCTAGAAATAAAACAGGATGTGTAGTGTTTTCATTGTTGAAAAAGGAAGTGAGCACATTACCTCTGATCTGGTCTGAATCTAGCATCAGTTCTTGGTAGGACGTCTTTTAATTCAGGGCATAACTCGTTGAGTTCTATAGCAAACCTGGTGAAGCCGTAGTAAAGCTCATAGTCAGTGGGCATGGAGCCTGATTAAAGAAGAATGGAAGTCATAACCTGAAGACTAAAGACACTATTCTGCCAAATACTACCATGCACATTGTAAATATAAGTGTTCACCAGTGTGTACCTGGTCTCCAGACACATTTGGCAGAAGGTGGGACACCACAGTAAAGTCCTTCATGCCATTTCCCAAAAAGTCTATGAATGATTTTGCCCTCGTGATCCATCACAAATCCCTGCACCTCATTTACATTTGAACTCCAGTAGTTTCCCTACAAAGGTAATTACACTGCACTCAGTATAAACATCCATCCCTCGTGAAAGATACAGCCATAGAATAGAGCAGATTTTATATTAAAACTCATAATAGTGACATTTTACAGCAACATTTTTCTTGCCTTGATAAAGGTGAGTTTGCAGAGGCAGACACTGCTCTTTGTATTTCTGATGGTGATCTCCCCGTAGTGTTCGATCCACCGCCGTCCACTCAGGATGTTGTGAACACAGGTGGTGACTTTATTCCATTCATAGTGATCTCCAAACCTAAAAGACACAGTAAAGGCAGACTGGACTCTTTTACTTTTCTTTTACATTTTACTTCACTGCCAAAATAAAGGAGACATCATCCTGTTTAAGGTCTGACAACTGAAATGAGGAGAATACATTATCAAGGTATTTCAATGACAACAGCTCAAAAATAGGTTTAATAATCACCTTAATATAGCAGAACTATGCTTACCACTGTTGTGTTTGAAAAATACATTTGTGTACACAAATGTGTATTAACGTGTATTCAACAGTTAAAGCAAAATTATAACATTACCTGGGAATTGTCAGATGCACAGACCCAAGTGGCAAAATTTCCATAGATTTTCCCCAAAATTTGTTTTTCCATCTTACATCTAGAATAGAGAAAATGTCACAAACAGGAAATGCAATCCCAAATGTGGTGCTGAACATTTCAGAGGCTTAATGATGCTGTAAAATCACCGCTAATTAGGAACATTACTTACCTTGCAAGAAGGTGAAGTTCTTTGACTCACAGTGGCATGCCGAGATGGGAGGATGGTGGCTCACCTTTGAGGGAACATCAAACAAAAAAATCTCTCACGGCTGCTAATGGCAAGGTATTACATCAAATATACTTTTAACTCATTGATGAGAATAATCTGCTTTAGTTAGTAGATGAGTGATTTTCTTACATACATCTAACTTATTTTCACTAATTTACCTGTTCAGAGAAGAAACAAAAGCCCTTGTCTTCCCGAATAGATTCATAAGTCTCTCCAAGTAGTGGGTTGAATGGCTTACTCCCGGCTCTGTAATAAGTGGAGGAGTAGCCTGAGACAGCAAAAGCAGCAACTAAAACCTGTTTAAACAACACAGATAATAAGGAGGTCATTTAAGGCCAGCATTAGTAACTGTCACAACAAAGAGGCAAGTTAAAAAGGACCTCAGTCTAGAGCAGGGGTGGGCAATTATTTTTCCCCAAGGGCAACATTAGAACATGGGACTCTGGTGGAGAGCTGGGCCAACACGGTGAACTGACTTTGCTCAATAAAAGTTTTTTTGGCTTATAGTTTAAAGTTTGAACTAGAGGCAAAACAATCCACTCTTTACAGTTCGTTCTAAACCCAGTGCAAACTAGAGATGCTGGCTTTAGAAAAGGTTGTTCCCATATGGAGCATGTTGTAGTGAAAATCAACTGATCGCCGCAGAATACTGAAGGAAAAAGGAAAAAAACAGTATATGCCGTGTTTAATTATCAATATATTATTAGTATTTGCTTGGTGGGCCAGATTAAACAGCCCAACTGCCGCATGTGGCCCCCGGGCCTTGGTTTGCTCACCCCTAATCTAGAGGCTTGTCGAGCATTAGTCAACATCTATCAAGGACAGAATGCGACTAATGAATGCCATTTTAAGTCGATGTCTGTACCATGCGTTCAAATGGATTCTCCGTCTCAGCGGCTTTGTCCAGCAGCTCGCTGTACTCCAGCTCCTCACACATGCGCTGCAGAGTGTTTAGAGGCTCATTGAGCTCCACAGGCATGGAGACTTTGGACAGGTCTTTGCCAATGTTGTTCCTCAGGATGTTCCACAGGTTGATGTTGCTGGTGTCAGGACAGGGAGCGGGCAGACAGCTACGCCGCCCGTTGCGGAAGGCACTGCCAGCAAAGTCTCCATTGGCCACTGGGAAAAGGTAAAAAAACAAACACATTACAATCAGTGCTTCTTTATCAGGGCATTCAAAAAGTCTAATGAGTTTGGATTTGATCCCTTCATATATTTGAATAATGTGCTATTGTATATACAGTATAATAATGGCATGACCTTCTAAAAGCTCATGTTGTAATCAGGGTCGGAGATTCCTTCCTTACATAAACTTAGTACATAATGCATGGGCCTTTCTAGTTTTGCCAGACCAGGACATGCCTGATCATTATTATTCTGAGTATATTCATTATTAGGTGTGAAGTGAAGTGACAATATTAAACAGGGAGATCCCTCTCCTGCCTACACACGCTGCAGTTCTGAAGAACTGCCTTTGGCAAAGAAGTCAAACTGCAAAGTCAACTATCTCAGTCGTACTGATTATTAACCTTGAATGCATTTGTCTGCGTACGCACAGAGGGATCCTCTACTTTGTTCAGTATTTCATCCTTCAAAGAAGCTGAGGATCCTTGATTTTGACTAGCGATGAAGCACAATTAGACCTACTTTGTCTGGAGACATTGTCTGTGACACTGGCGTTGTCCTCTGAAATGTTATCGCTCACATCACTGACATATGACTCATCGTCTGAGCCCTGTGAGGGGGAACAGGTACAAAGTGGAGTGAGTCAGTGCCATACAACAGAAAATTATACAATAGCAGACTCTGTTCGCCAGAAATGCAGACTCATACACATGGAGGCTTACTGCAGATTGCCAGTGGCCAACAAACTGCAGCAGTCACCAACTATCTATCCTACTGCAGTAATCGCAAGATGAAACACTGCAGCAATTTTACAGCTTAAAACATATATATAGCAAACCCAATGAGGGCACTGGATGTTGCCAAAGGGAAGTTGTAGCCAATTTCTGACCAAGACTCTTTCAGTAGTGCTGGTAAAGGTTTTGTGTAACACAGGTCTAAGTGGGCCTGCCACTGGAGCTAAAGGACAGGGGCTTGATGAATTTCCTTGGTGAGTAATCCTTCAATATGGCTCAATGAATGCCTGGGGAGCAACAAAGCTGAATAGCCCCTTAGAGAGCAATTTCTTTGGAGCTGGGTGTTCAAATGAGTAAAACGGAGGTGATGGTAGAAGTTATTGTTTTAACTCACAGACTAAACTACATTTAAAAACAAAGTGTGCAGCTGCAAATTATGAAGGCCAGGCAACGTAGCCACAAATAGACACTGAGACAACAGTACTGTTCAAAACAGTATTATAGTACATTATCACTATTGTTCAACTGCTCTCATTAAGTGCTGACTAACTCCAGCTTCACACACAGCTATCTGTGTAGTTTTATCTCCCTCGCCAGCAGCTTGGTAAACTTAACCCCTTTCCTCAGTCAATTTCCTCTCCAAACTGAGAACAATATTAGCTTAGTTGTTGCTCTTGCTATTGTTCTCATGGCACTGTCCCTTGTTATACCTCGTTTTCTGACGAGCTGGCTGACAGAAGCACTTCCTGGGCATCAAAGAACTCCGACACAGACTCCGACATGGACAGTCGACTTTCATTAGAGGCCTGCTGAGTCAGAGGGATCCCCATCTGTTCTCCAGCCTGGAGCAGATAAACACAAAATGCATGGGACAATGATTAAGTAATGCAGATAGTAATGGAAGGTTTTGAAACTCACACAGACTCGAACACACTGTAACGCTGCATTATGGGCAACCTTTTGTAGGCCGCCAGTCATAAATTTGTAATTAGTCATTTTTCCCATTAACCTTGATGTCATGTGCTGCAAAGAATAATGATCCTTTTAAGCTCAACTGTCAGCGCGTATTCAAAGGACCATCAATACATAAGGACAACGATCAATAAAGCAACTGACAAACACAAGACACAAGAAAGCACTCCAACTGGCATTTCCTAACTGCCTGGAATGGCCTTCGGAAGCTGTTTTTTTCATCACGGTAGGAATGTGCACAGTCAGAGACAAAGTTAACACTGTGTGACCTACCTCTGGTGTCGAGATGATGTTCACACTGACAACTTGTTCGGTCAGAACGGATTCAGAGTGGATGCGGTTTAGACGGCTTCGAAGTTCTGCATTTTGGGACAGGGCCTGAATATGATTGATTATGTATTAGTATTCATGTATGTATGTTAAACTATTGTAAACGTGTTATCAGATTTGTTCTACAGTATTTGTAATATGCTGAAAACACCAAACCTGATAAAGTAAAAAAAAAAAATGTATGGCTTAAGATGCTACCTACAATATTTTTTAGCAATAAAAGTAATAAATGTTAGCTTGATTGTTTCTTGCAGGGGTTGGATGTCATGATATTAGCAGCTGTGTCTTTAGCATTCCTGACATGGCTCTTTACTTTTAACTTCTCCCACCGCTTGATCATCAACTCTGACCTCGAGCCTTGTGACAGCATTACCACATGTGAGTCCAATTAGGTGCAAACGCAGAAGGAATAAAAAAAAAGAAACATTTCACTGTAATGACATCTTAGCAGGGAAAAAGTCCAATTAAGTGACAAGTTGGGGAGACAGCCCTAAGCAGCGGAGCACTGCATTCTCCAGCTCACCAATTAATACAGAAGGATCATTTAATGATCACAACGCATTGCCTCACTGTCACACACCAGCTTTTTTAATTGCGAGTACTGTGACTGCTTCAAAAAAAAAAAACTTGCATGTCTTAGAGGCCGTCATAACGAGCCCAACAGATAAACAATGTAAGTGAGTTAACTACAGTTTACAACTGCTTAACAATTGAAATGATCTTCTTAATTACAAGAGGAATTTGCTAGTTACCTGTGACAGAGACTTCCTGAGAGAGTTGATCTGTGCTGACTGGTCAGACTGCTCTTGGTTGCCCAGAATCTGCTTGATCTTCTCTTTCTCTATGGCCACTGTGTTAAAGGCTGACTTCAGCAGAGAGTGGACTGAAAAGAGACGGGACATTTTTTCATGAGAAACTTTAAATGTTCCTCCTACTCTTCCCCACTTTTTTTAAAACACTACTATGTGCTTCTTTTACTTTTAGAGTTTAACAGCCCAAGATGAAAACGTAACAGGGAAACAACGACTTAACCTTTGATAGTGATATATCAAATAAATCTGACGAGAAATTTTAATAACCCAAGTATTACAACCCATGCATGCTGCCGGCAGAGCAAACCTTTCTGGGAGATGGTGCAGAATTCCTCCTGAAGTTTAATGTAGTCGCTGGCATACTCGGCATACACGACACTGTCCATCAGCCGTGACACGGGCGGCTGGTAGTCCACAAGCTCGGCACATAAATTGGGGTTGGATGAGTGGAGGCGGACAGGGGACATACTGGCGGAGAGAGGGACCTGGAGAAAGATGGTGCCCACAAAAGACTACTGTCAAATATCTGAGAGAGACAATAAAGTTGGTGTTGTGTAAAGACCAGGGACAACTGTAAGGAACAAGGAGTTGTGGCTTGAAGGCACCATTTATTCTGTTTAAGCTCTCTACATGACAGCCTAATGACTGCATTTTCATTACCTAGTCTTTTCTTTACTCAGCAAGCTTATTGGCTGTAAAGAAGATAGTTAGCCAGTTACTGTATATGTGCAGTTTTCTTTCAAAGACATCTGTAAAACCGCTGCACTTTGCCTTTTGGGATGACGTTAGCCAACGTTGTAGTCTTTAACATGTTGTTTGATCATTATTATTGGGATAAAACTGAGCAGGCTTTAGGAAAATGGTTACAGAACCTCCTTTGGGATGGTAAGAGGTTCATCGAGGCAGCAGTGTGTAAAGGCACTTTTTTTTTTAAAGGAAACCCACACTTTTATGTAAAAAGCAAAGAAAGTTTAATTAGCTAAAAAAAAAAAAAACATTACTCATGGAACAGTGTGCCAGATGTGCAGCAGCCTCATTAAAGAACAATAGAAGAAATCAAAGAAGCAGAAAAACAAAGTGTTCAAGTATTGTGCATCTGTGCTGTAACAATGTCATCTCTTAAAGAAGTGCACAAAAGGATTTTACAAATTATGGTTGTACCCAATTATTAAAAGAGATATTCTTGAATTGTATTGTATATTGCACAATGACAGAATTACCAATATTTCAAATATTTACCAAGAATAATGAACCTTTTTCAAGATTTTATTAAAAATAGAAACTATTTATTAATGTTGGTGGGTGTAATATGAAAACAGATGTGGGCTGTACCTGAAGCTGGAATTTTGGATCTTTTCCGATACTTTTTGTTCTCCATCTTCTGTTCAAGCGCTTTTCTTTCTTTGACAATTCTACACAATTGGTCTAAGTGGCACACATTAGCACATCACAAAAAAACAAAACCAATGGTTAACACACATTGATTACAGTAAAATGAGTAGATATGGAATGCAAAAGCAAAAACAACAAAAGCTGTTTAATTAAGAAAACAGACTTCTCTGAGTGAGCAGGACTGCGTGGAATCTGTGTCTACAAGCACTGCTGCACCCACACACACATGCATTGCTAAGAACTTCTAAAAAATCCACTGAACACTGACTGAATGCAACTTTTGCTTTTATTTATTTTGTTTTCATATTTTCACCTGCATATCAGCGAAGTTGGGGGCCGACTGGGTCCTCTGAAGTATCTCCAGACTCTTCAGTAACCGGCTCAGATCGGTCAGGCTGGACTGGCACCTTGCAAGTTCTATCAATGAGATTTACAAACACAATCAAGTGTTATGTGTCATGAAAATGGTTACCAGTGTGCCTCTTGTGGCCACAGGGCTCACCAGAAAGCCCGGTGCATGATTAAATCCACAGCTGGTTAAATCACATTTGTTCCAAATATAAGCAGGAAAATAGCACTTACCCTCTGCGCACTTGTCCATCTCCTCTGATTCCTGGAGCCAAGCAACCACCTTACTTTGGCCGTTGCTATAGGAGGCAGGTAGGCTGCTGTTGCCGCTGCTACTGGGGGCCACTGGTTGCCATGGTAAGTTGATGGGTTTAGCCTGCTGCAATTGAAACAGATTAAGTCAAACATTTCATTGTGGTGCCTTAAGCTTCATGTCAGAATGTGCCACACACCAACAGAAATGAAAAAATGTGCAAATAACAAAGAAAATTAAAAAGCAGGTCATTATTGCTGTATTATTCAAGCTAAGGATAAAAAAGAAATTTACTTATGGGATTACCATAACAGTTGAAATATATGTAATTTGTTACAGCAACAACATTAATCACAGTTAAAGTAGTCACACGTGTTGATTTCACAATGAACAGTAGAAAAGAAATGACAAAAGATAAATCTGAACGACAATTCCTGTTGCAATGGAAGCACAGCAGATAAACCGAAGAGTTAAGCAGCTATGCCACTTATTTGGTGAGTATGGTTGTGTGCATAAGTATTGCACAATATGAGAAGCAGGTGATCTGTAATAACCATGTAGACTATAATAATAAGATTTCAGATATTTGAATTTGCATTGGATCATATAAAATTATAGTTCTAAACTGGTTTCATACTGCTTTCACTAAATACTCTTTTACTATTTAATTAATGGCATAGTGTGATTTCTGACACATGTAATACTATAATGTTATTGTAAAATAAACAGTAGTAAGTAAAAATTGTGGTTGTTGATATTGCAATAACAATATATGTGAGCTATATTGTCTCATACCAAGCAAAGCTAAAATAGGACTAACCATTGACAGCAAGATTAAAAGTGGTTAATGACGGTAATAATAAGCTGTAATAGGAGTGCATCTACCGGCTTTTGCATTTGCAGAAGAGACCTTGTAAGTCTTTGATGTAGCACTGCACAAGTGGAGCGGCTCGAGGCAGAGCTCATCAGGCTGCAGCCAACTGCTCTGAATTTAGATTCTACTGATCCCCTCAAATAATCTGAACAAAGTCACACTCCCAGTGGGAATCAAGTCTCATCTTAAAAGCAAGTCTAGACAAACAAGCCACGCTGTAATCTCAATGATCTGGATCTAATTACCTGTCCAATCATGATCGCTGCAAATGCAACACTACAACAAGGTTAATACTGCAGATATGAGACAGGAAAAGAAATGTGGCCTTAATGTGATTTTACTCTATATTTGGGTTTCCTCTTCCTCGAGATATTTTGGTCTACTCTACTCTAGTTTCCAATAAAAAAAAGAACTCCCACGTTGAACACATTGTGAATTAGTAACTGCACACTGCTCGGAGGAGAAACAACTTGAAAATTTTCAATGCAATTTGGATGCCCGGTAATAAAAATACACTGAATTATGTTGCGGCTCCAACACAGACACACACCTTGGATTCATGTCCCATGGTAGAGACAGCCTGGGGAGAGTCAATGGCAGATGAATGAGGAAATGTCCGCGTGGTAGCCTCTCGAGGAGATCGCACAATCTCGTTCTGTCGGTAAAGCCGGTGGTGACGCAACTTGGACACCCAGGCGTCAAAAATATCCGGGGATTTGACCTGAAGAAACAAGGACAGGAAGCTATTTGCTGTGGGATCTTTTTAACGTGGCTGAAATGACACTATTGATTAGTGTGCTACCTTCAGGTGATATATATGCTCCTCTGTGTCCAGGTCAATACGCCGAGCCCTCTTTTTGATTGACATGACCGAGAGGCCAACATCAATGCTCCCGTGCAATTTGCCTTTCTGGATCTAAGAGACACAATGTGCATTTAAGAATTCACAGAAGGGACTGAAATATCACTAGCACTAGCACCTATCGATTATTTTAGCATCTATCAATTATTTGGTTCAATTAATCAAGTATTTAGATAAATAGCGTAACTGCATAGTTTTTAAAAGTTAGTACAGTAAAAGTTAGTTAGTAAAAGTTATAACACATAAGATTTTCTGTTTTGAAATAACATTAACATGTATTAATCCTTGCACATCCATCAGCATTGTAATGGCACTTCCATTTCACAATTATATGTGCATTATTAATGCAAAAATCAAATACCTGAGACTAAAAGGCTATTAAATAAAAAAGAAAATGCATAAACAAAAATACTGTGACAGTAGGACAACACATTATATTTCACATCCATTATCATTGAAATTTACCTTTGTATGTTTCAATGCATTTCAAATGTCTTAAAAGAAAAAAAATCTCATGCTCAGCCTAAAGCATGGCAAACACTGCATTTGCATCAAAACAATAGAGTAGTTCTCTGAATAGTTGACTTTCCTGAGGGTGACGCTCACTTAGTTTGACGGCGCTAACACAAAGCTAACAAACAAATGAGCCGAGTCCTTCACAGAGACGGTGATTCTTGAGCTAATATTGAAACGACAGTTATTGGAACATGTGACTTTCAAGTAAAGTTAAAACAGCTGCAGACAGTACGAGGGTTTAGCTCTGACAAATCATTGAGGCAAAATAGAAATGATTGATTTTTCAAATCAAATTACTCGATTTTTTTGATGAATCCTTTCAGCCCTAACTAGCACAATTATTATTTCCGTCTTTGCTGGTTAAATCTGATCTGAGAGTAACATGGTGAACTGAATAAACTGAACGTTGTGTGACCCATGTGGCAGATGTTTTGCTGACTCATTGCTGGTGAAAGCTGATGTCAGACCAGGCTGTCCCGTTCCTGCCTCTGGCTCTAGTCAGGGTTACTTACATCAATGGGGGACTTGGAGTACTTCAGAATGCCATTGTCCAGAACAAAAAATCGCTGTGGAGAGAAGATAACAGGCATGATAACTGTGTGTTACTTTTAAATTCAGAACATAAGGCTTGTGTAATGTCACAAAGGTGATATTATATAAACTGGTCCTGAAGGTTGGGATACAGTATATTTGCTTGTAGGAGAGACCTAACAAGGGAAAAAAAAAAAGCAAGGACTTGTTGTACAACAACAAGGACTTTTTTTAGATGGCATGCTATTTAGCGTTCTGGGGAGCAGCTGTGACTAAAATTATTCCAGTAGCAGAAGCGATTGAGTCATTGTTAGCAAAACAGTTCCCACCTTATGCCAGCCTTTCAGTGGCCATTTCCGCTTCTTCAACATAAAGCCTTCATGTTTATCAGGCCTCTGGACATTGCTCTGGCCAATCTTAAGTCCCTCAATGATCTCCCAGCTGTCCGCTTCCTAGAAAAAAATCAAAAAGCTCAATGTGAGAATAAATCAAACTAAATAAGCAGATAAAAGGCTCCTGAAACCAACTCTTCACAGTTAAACCCCCTTTGGTCTTTTCTACTGTAACAGAAACACATTGCTCGATTTGAATTCCTCCTGATCTCTCAGCATTTCCACTCCATTAGTTTCCCCTGACCACACTTCTCCAGCTTCTCTAAGGTCTGTCAAAGTGATGCTTCAGGAGCAGAGGTGCGACCGGGTCAGGCTGGGACAGGTATGAGATTGCACCCTTGTTCCACTGAGAGGGAAGAACAATGTAGAACTAGTGGGATGATAGTGGGGAGTGAATGACAAAAGCATTAAGCCCCTTTCACTGAACAGCTCTGACAGGACGCAGTGGTTTCCTAGAAACCTAGAGGTTTCTGGTTCTATTTCAGCTTGGATACATTGTTTTATATACGCTTCACTGAAAAGCTGAGAAAACAGAATGCAAAAGTCAACATGCATGAGCTTTGCTGATAATCCTCAAATGAACCCGTCCTTGTCGATGTGCAGTGTGATGCTGTGGCCTTCGGGACAGCTCTTTACACATGCTTTGACGTCACCTGACCTTGCCTTGCAGGACTTTTGTAAAAAAAAGACAACAGCTTGGTTAATGTAATGACCGAGAGGAACAGATCCGTCTTGTAATGAGGTCATGTTTCTTCTTCACAGATTGCAGCCCCTCCAGTCAGTGGCCTCGTGCCTGAACTTAAATTTGTAAACAAATAGACCAAGTTCAAAAATTGTGTAACAAGCATGTCTACTCAACTTAACAAATAAACTACATGTGTCCACCGAGGCTGATTATTACATAACACATCTTCTTTTAGAATTATGAGGCTTGCCTTTCTCAGTAAATCAATCAGAATACATTCCTTATAAGTGCACACATTTCTGGCGCCAATGAATATCTTTATATGCCAAGGTCTTGGGAAATACAGCTGGAGTAGGAGGATTAGCATTTACTGTACAACCCCAAACCCCAGATCCAAAATAATAGTTCTGCTTTTCCTTATTACCACTGCAGAATAATTTAAAAGTGAATAATCTGGACCATCTTTTATAACCCTCTTTAGTTGCTGTGTTATGTAACTTCCACTTGATTTAGCTTTATGTTTTTGTGAGCAGTCTAACACCTGCCTTTGAAAAGACATGTACCGTCTTTCTACTTTAGTTAAAATATGTTGATAGGTATCAGACCATCTAAAATAAATGAGACAATACGAGCCGGCAGCTGGGAAAGACACGCATATACTCCCCGCAGTGCCACTGAGCATGGCAGACCTTTTAATGCTACAATGAATCAAACTATTACAGTTCAGGTCTGACTGAGAAGGAGAAAGGACAAACACTCCTTGGGGAAGCCTTAGGATAAATCATCACTATAAATATCAAAGCTACAGTGACACATTTCTCCAACACTGCAACACACATTTAAGCACATACGAGTAGGGATGGGTATCGTTAAGGTTTTAACGGTATTACTACTCTTATCGATACTGCTTAACGGTCCGGTACTTTAACGGTATTCTTATCGGTACTTTGTGTCGTGTTTTTTTTTTTTTTTTAAGAACTATATATATATATATATATATATATATATATATATATATATATATATATATATATATATATATAGCCTACCTCATAATGATGAGAGACAATAAATGCTATGAGATGCCGGATCAGACGTCGCCCGGCCAAACAAGGTCTGCGTCAGGTGTTGGGGAACCAGAGCAACTTGATGACAAATGGGCTACTGGAACAAGACGGAGATGGGCGAGATGCGATAACAAGGCTCTGTTGGAATGCTACTACTCCAGTAACCCTAGAGTGGTGCCTGTGGTCATCGGAGCACTCGGGGCAGTAACCCCCAAACTGGAAGAGTGGCTACAGCAAATCCCTGGAAGAACACCAGACATCTCGGTCCAGAAAAGGGCAGTACTAGGAACAGCAAAGATACTGCGCAGAACCCTCAAGCTCCCAGGCCTCTGGTAGAGGACCCGAGCTCGAAGGATGAGAGACCACTCGCGGAGGGTGAAGGACAAAGTTTTTATATATATATATATATATATATATATATATATATATAGTAAATAAACTAACTTGAAGTGCTGTGCATTTAAGTTAGACAAATAAATGTTTACATTTACATACTGATTTTTCTTTATTTGGAATTTTAAAAACAAGTATAAAATATGATTTCATTCTCTCATTTCTCCCAAAAGAAATCAACAGAATTTCTACATAAGGTTAACAAACCAGAGAGATTTTACATTTATTTTAAATGACGTGAACAACGTTGATTCAACATGACTTAAGCATACATACCAGACGTAGATGGGGCAACAACCAGAAACGAGCATGCTAGGCAGTCGAAAACTTTGCATTTCTCTGTCTGCACATAATGCACTTTTGAAAGGTGCAGATTGTTTGTGTTTCCGCCCTTACATGCAAACATATTGTTGCACTTATGACAACGAGCGTTGTCTGCATTAACTCTAGAGAAGTGTAACCACTTTGGAACGTTTTGCTCTCTCCGCCATCGTCACTCTTTGTATTAAGCGGAGGTTTTCGTACTGTTGTGAGTGCTATTTATACTATCTATGTGCGTGCGCCGCGCTCGTTCTTGTGGTGTGGGACTGACAGACAGCCTCTGCGGCGCGCATGAGAGATCTCGCAGATCTCACAGACAAACGTCTTATAATATCGCAAATTAGAAATGTTTGGTAAGATAAATGGCCATGATAAGTGCATGATCTCTTCCCCATCGTCACTCTTTGTATTAAGCGGGAGTTTCCGTACTGTTATGCGTGTGCCGCGCTCGTTGTGTTGTGTGTGTGTGGAGCTGTGTGTGACTGGCAGACAGCCTCCGCGGCGGCATGAGAGATCTCACAGACAAACGTCTTAATATGATCGCACATTAGAAATGTTTGGTGAGATAAAATGTGCAAGATAACATTATTAGGCAAAAATACATAGTACATTATTTTTTTCCCTCCAGTACCGAAAGCAGAACCGATAGCGTCAGATCTTATTGATACTACGGTCTTTCATAATTTAGCCCCGGGGCCAGTTTAATACCAGGTTTCGGTACCCATCCCTACATACGAGGCCCTAGGTTCAGACCTTTTACTGCATGAACCCTACACCTCATGCTACAATAATAATATGTATACTAGAATAGCTCAGCTTTCATTTTCAATCCTTCAGAAATATACAGGTTAGACTGCCAAAAGATTATTATTAATTAAGACTACTTGGACATGTTAGAAGGATAGTTCAGTATTTTGTCAATGTAAAGGTTCTATTAGGTGCTTAATTAATTCCCTCCAGATAGATATGCTTCTCGTGGCATACTTTATGTTTCTCTGACAGTGATTTTAAGGGGGCCCTAAATATGGTTGTAGCTCATGGGCCTCCTCCTTTCTAGATCCGACCCTGCATAACGCTTATGTTCAGAAACATCTTTCAAACACAGCCTCTAAGCAAATATAGCTGCATTTCTCACAAGTGTCACATGTGGCGCAGGGGCTTAGGAGTGGTTGTCCTCTAACTGGATTTGCGGTTCGATTCCCGGTTCCTACTGTTGTTGTGTCCTTGGGCAAGACACTTAACCCTAAAGTGTCTGTGGCACTGATGTATGAATGTGTGAGTATGTTTGGAGGGGTCAGAGAAGCCGCAGGTGAAAAATGGCTGGCATGTCTCCGTCAGTCAGCCCCAGGGCAGCTGTGGTTACGTAACGTAGCTTACCACCACCAGTGTGTGACTGTGGAGTGAATGCCTTTGAGTCTCTTGGGAGGTATATAAATTTATATACATTATTTAATACATCATTATGATTATGATTATTATTATTATTAATTGAGCCTACTGCAATTTAAAAATCATGTTCTTTAATATTGTGATTTCATTGCAATAGTGAATTATTGTTCAGCCCTAGCTGTCAGCACACTCACAATTTGGAGAAGCAGACAGGAGCAACACCTTAACAATGTACTGCTAATGAAAATGTTTTAGACACTTAACATTTGAAACACTGGACTACTTCAATGTCTTTTTAAATGTGTGGGTCATAGAGGATATTTCAACAATGTATGATGCTGGGAGATGGCTCACATTTTTATTCTGACAGCTACACTAATGTGCTTGTACAAAAAAAGGTCAAAGAATGAATGAGAATGTCAAATAAAGCATCTATATACAGTACTTTCCATGTAGTACACACTTGGCATTAATAGCAGATGTTTAAGTGTGGAAGCCTTGTTTTCACTGAACCTATTAGTGGCCATTCATAACACAAAGCTGTGTCATTGCTCCTGTGTACTTCTCCAAACTGAGGGTAGAATGAAAACAACAACAACAAAATACTGGACTATCCCTTTAAACTTGCATAACCCAAAGCCCCAGATATTTTACAGGTTAGATAATTATGAATAAAGTATGATAAATGCTGTGATAAATACATTAAGACAACAGTTATATAGTGTAGCTGCTCCCGTAACCCTATATCCCCATAATAAAAACATATTAGTCATAAAAGTTGTGCTATTCAATTTAAATAATCCTATCTATCACGTTATACGCTCAAGTTAAAAGTTATCTATAAATTGTTTCTGACAAATTTCCAATTATCTTTTCAAAGCTATTCTTCACAATAGCCCAGGGAAAGTTGTTTTCAATGATAACAAGATAATTACCTCCTAGTGTGGTAATTAGGTGTCAGATTTTCAAATGTTTTATGATAACCTGCCAAAATAACAACCTGTGTGTTCTTTCTCAGTATCCTGTTGTCTTTTTTCAGTGTAACAATACTGTATGCCGCTACATTGTTTGATATACAATAAAATCAACATGCTTCTACTGTGTCCATACAATTACATTTCAGCAGCTCCGAACCACAAAGGGATTGTAGTAAGGATGCATTTCACTGCAGTGTGCGGCTTGCTCAGCATTTAAGCTTGGAGTAGGAGGCCGGCCTGCCACATGGATGAGAAGTTAACACCCTGAGAGCGAGCACACAAGTACTGTCTTAAGCACTGTGTAAACACCAAATACAACTGCACTCCTGGCTGTGACCTAATGTGGGGGGAAATGTCAAGAGTGACTCAGCAGAACATCTCTGGATAGTGTGGAAACAGAGGGATCCAGGAGGAGCTCAGGGACAGATCAAAATACAGGTAATCTGACTATTATGATGGCAAAACATCAGGAGACAGACACTGTATACTCCCCAATGAAAAGTAGACTACATCTTACAAATAATTGATAACTATGAATCAGCAAGAATTAGTACCAAGGACAAAGGCATTTTTATGAGTGTGTAAAGATTTAGGAAAGCATGTACAGCTTGACAACATAGTGATGTTCAGCTTACACAACAGTGTAATCTGTAATGTGTTGACCAAGCAACAGTGACTGTGCGAGTCTGCGCATACTGCAGGTGGTGCCTCTAATTGCTCCCAAGAGAGTGAACAGTCAACAGCAGCTGTCAGTAGAGGGGAAAGTGACATGTATTGATCAGAAAATTTGGACCTGATCTAATTAGTGCTTTTCCAACAAAACACATACAAAAACAAACATTTTCTCAGGATATAAAATCCCTCCTCCTAACGACTTGTTTTAGCTAGCATTTAGTTTTTGTAGTTAGCACTGCATTCAACTGCAATGGAATCCAGTAGATATTTTACTAGAAAGTTACACAAGTACAAAAGTCTTTTTATGGAGGCTTTTTTTTTTTTATCAGATTTTGAATTAATATGAATATAACTATATGAAACCTATTTGCTTCCATATCTTCTTAGTCCAAATTCACTATTGTTTGAAACTCTGTGAATGTGCAAATAGCCTTTTGCCAAGCTCACACTTTCTTTTGGATAAACAATAGCTACTTACCCCCTAGTTTATCCAAATATATTACTTTCGTCTTGTTTAGTTTGATATCTGTCTCTATAGAACCTGGGTACTTTACTGCTTCATTCACCAAAACTGTTGCATCATGCTTCAACCAAAAATGTATTCCAAATTACATTTTAATGAGTCCTTCCAAACCATGCCAACTTCTCTTTAGGCCTTAATCAAGCAGGTGTGTGAAACTAAATGGAAGCTGTGGGGAAAAGCCTCAGCTGCTAATATCTAAGTAGCTGCCTTTTGGCCTAGTGCATGGCTTCATTAAAAAGAGATGACAAGGAATTAGTAAGAGAAAACAACCTGGCTTAATGGTATTAAACTTTTGGGAAAATCAAATGCCATTCCTTTCCTCTGATGAAGAGATCAATGTCAGAACAAAGGCTAGTACTTAAAAAGGATAAACAATGGACAGACATATTCCAAGGGTTAACCCCCTTTCATCGAGCAGCAGGCTTTCTTTCCACTGTGCTTTTCAAATAGGCTCCATTTCCCAGACCAGTGTACGGCTTCCGTGGAAACGAGGTGGGCTTCCATGAAGCCTACCAGAGTGTTACACAAGTTCAGCGGAGCTATGAGCGTTACTCATGAAATATTAATGGATCAGCCCGGACGGAAAAGCTATGATGTCAGAGATTCCAGTTGAAGTGTCCTGTTTCTGTGCAGCCACGGTGACACAGCGGCTCAATGAGGTAAGGAGGTACGACTTGGGGGAGGATGGGGGGGCTTCAAATAGCTTGGTTCAGGTTAAGCGCTTGACCCGTGAACCGTAAAATAAAGTGAAAAGGGTTGAATTTGCATAAAAGGGAGTTCAGTTTTTCTCTTATTTCTGATTAGTCTCAACCATGGATGAGCTGTAGAGAATTTGTTGTATTTATGACATTTTTGGCAAGTAATGGTTTTGTATGAAGAGAGAAAAACTGCAGAGTCAGAACAGATCTAAAATGCATTGAATTGCTAAAAGGCTCACACTGAACACAAAAAACTCACTGCATGACTGTGTACAAAGTGTTCCATCACACTCACTTGGGCTTTTGAACTTGTCACAACATACTGGCATAGCTTTGCAGTTGTCACATTCATTTAAATCACAACATTCAAATTTTAAACATAAGCTGGTTGGTTTTTATCTCACTTATTGTAAACTGTTCTATAAATATTTTATGACTGTCTGTTTCCTCACAGGCTCTGTTAAAGCCAGAGCTACTGAGCTACAGAAGGAAATAGTAGTTGACTGGAGCAACCTAAGATAATATACACTGTACCCTCGATTGGCCCTGCGCTACTGTTATATTCATTTGAAGTGCGCCTGACGCTGATAAGTAACCCTAGATAGAGACCGGGTGGGTGAGAATTACCTGCCGGCTGTCTCGCTGGGAAGATGAAGAGGACGATGCGCTCTTGTGGACCGGGGTAGAGGTCTTTACCGGAGTGGCGCTCCTGTCTTCAGTGCTCATGGTGCGGCTGTGAGGAGCTCGTTGGTACTGTTGGTACTGGGACATGATGGGTGCCCGTTGGCTCTGTGGACCTGCCTCAGCACTTGGCCCAGATCAGGAGCATCCTCCAAGGCAGCACACTTTTCTTTGCTCACTGTGCGCTGGTTATCTGAAACATAATTCCCAGAAAGTTAGAATATCACATACAATGAAAGATTATTACAATATCAACTCACTCAAGACAGCTACCTGATGATAAAATAAGTATTTTGGTTTAAATAGAAGATAAAAAAAAAAAAAGATTTATAATTCTAAAGCACAAATACAGTATTGCATACAGACACTGTAATATTTAACAATGACATTGTATATTGTGTGTATTTGTAATATTGTCCAGTTCTAATATCCTAAGCAACACTCTTCAATTCATTGCATTTCTGTGTATTGATATCAGTGACAGAGCCTTTGTGTCACTGCTCAAACAACACACAGTCTTCTTATTCTCTGCAGAAGGTCTCCTAGAGTCATTCAGAACTGACTCAATCAATTTCCCTCACAGATGCACAGGCTAGAGCTCTGAGCTATGAAGCCTTGAAGTGTGGCTTTTAAACACTCCTTTCATTACACTGTGCATTATCATTTTATTACATGTACAAATACCACTCATGATGACTTAACACACTACAGTCAACAGGGTTCTTCAGCTCAACTTAACTCAATACTGAGCAAGGGTTGTAGTTGTTACATTAATAATACATACATGGTTGTGTGGCATCCCCATGGCCCCTAATTACTAGTGTACTCAGGAGAGAGCTGCAACTCTGCATTTATGATCACAGACCAGTTATAACCAGATAATAATGGATACATAATCTCAGTTTACAGGTTTATTTAATACTTGAATTGCCTTTAATTGTCAGGTATATAAAAAGACCTAAACGTGGCCAGACATAGTTACTTAGTAAATACTGAAGCAAAAACACAAGGTTACTCTAATATAAAGTTAATAATGCAAACTATTAAATGTTTAGTAGAACATATGGTAAATCAGGATTGTTTTACCAAGCATGTCATGTTATGTAGAACAGATACCAAGGGATGTGACTATGCTTTGATTTTATGCAACCACACTTTGCTTAATATTCATGTGGATGGAATAAAATATAAATAATCATCTTCACTTGTAGAGTCTGAGACTGTTGAAGGAATAGTTCTACTTTCTTGGTGGCATTTATAGTTTTTTTCATCTGGTTATTATGTGACAGTCCATTACAAGACAAAATAAAGAGACCAAGACCTTTTGATTTTTAAGACTCCAGACCAAACAATGAAATACTGCGATAGCAAGTTACAAACATGGGCGGCTGTATTTCGGCATGTCTTGGGACCCTTGTGGTTTTAGGTGTGTGTGTGAGAGGGAGCAGCTCTGCACACTTCAGAACAATTCACTCTCACATGCAACTGAGCAGCATTGTCACACCATAATCTATAATTCAGATCCTATCACATCGTCATCATCCTTGGCCCTATCTTAAGAAAAGCTGGGATATAAGCTACTGTGAGACAAGCTGCTAAGCCCATCTGCACAGTGTATTACCGTTACTCCTTGACCTAATATGGAAACAGAAGAGGCACAGTCATAGTCATCTACAAATAACAGTTTTGTTAATTATACAAGTTGGGCTTTGAGATGACTCAGTGATTTAGCGCTATACAAATAAAAATAACTTGAAATGGCTTAAGTGTTGTAACTACACTTTAACTTAATTGTATCCAATGAGTGTTTGCTTTGCCAAACACAGAACGTTTTAGGCCAGTCATTGTTGCTGACTGCTGTTGTACATTTCTAATTAGCTTTGATAAATGACACTCCAACATGGCATCATTCGTTTGACTTTAGAGACAGAAAGCATTTTTCATATAAACCCAGACTGTCCACTGCACACTTAATTAGCCGTAGTCTTCTAAATCCAGTCATGTGAGCGGCAGCAAGTTTTCAGTATCAGTAAAACATGCCATATCCTAATCTAAAAAAAAACTGCCTTACAAATGCAAACATGCTTCCTGCTCAAACCTGCTGCTGCTGTTTTGTGCACACAATCTTATAGTTTCCTCAAAACGGTTTGTGTGGCTCAACGTCCAAGGCATTGAAGCAAGTTAGCTATTGAACTTCCCATTTCCACTGTCTAAAGGAATTAAGAGATCTAAAAATAACAATGTAAAAATAAATTATCATCTATCACTGTTGTTAATCGGTTTAATTCTCCTCATTCATTATCATAACCTACTTTTGATGGATATAGTTATAACTAAATAGTTATAACTAATACTTTCACTTATTGTGGGAAGGCTTGAGAATGGTAGAAAAGAACCATCTTTAGGCTTACTCATCTGCAAAAACAATTTGCTCCATGGAAATTTCATGGGACAAGATTCTAGATGTCTAAAGTCTTATGGGATTGCTCCGTGTGAAAAATTAGTCAAAAAAATAAGTAAAATCTCATTAAGGGTTAAGCTGTGACTATGACCTGCCTTGATAAGAGCACTGGCCCAAAAGAACTTCCTTAAAGCAGTAATCCTGTGTGCGGTGATCTGTGTGCTGTAACATGGATAAGAAAAATAAACTTGAGGTTTATATATCCAAGAAAGCAAACAACTTAACAGCACTTAAAAGCCAAACATACCACAGAAGAACAGGGTTGTTTGCACATTGAAATTGTATTTTGCACAGGTCTTCAAATCGATCACTCTAACTGACAATAAAGTCGAGTGAAAAGATATTTATGTTTGTATTGTCACAACATCCAAGCCACCCACAATTTCATCGACCCTCTCTCTACAGTGTTCCAGGTTTGCTGATCTCCCCTTGCTGTTGCATAATTAAAGTTGGCCAACAAAAGCAGACTCATGTCCTAAGATTATATTACAGAGTCTTTGAGGACAACTATAGTCATTATTTACAACTGGCTAATAATGCATATCGATCAGTAGAGCAATGTTTTGACCATTCACTTAAATGTGCTGTGTCAAGCTACATGACAGTATCTTGTATGACAGTTAACCAATGCTTCTTCAAATATTATACAATAATAAAATGTTATTAAACTGATGTGTACATGCAAAATTAACATATTTAAATACAGGTAAAATACATAAAAATATCCACAAATATGAATCACAGCCAATTCACCATTCTGTCTCAAAAGTAAGTATAAGGCAAAAACCAAGATTTATGTAAAGATTTTATATAAATGGGACAGGGACACCTTGAACCGGAGTCTTCCTCGGACTGGGCCAAGAAATATACTGGAAAATCAATCATGACTGCTGATCAAAGCAACATCTATTCAAGTAAGCATGCCCAAGCCCAGTTTATCTGATTTTATTTAATTTTGAACAACTGCAAAGTCACTGGCTGACCTTGATAAAACCAGCCAATGTGGAGGTGTGGAGGAAGGCTAGTAACAAAAGTTGGCTAACTTTCAATTAGTTGCCATTTGATAAAAACGGAGCTATGAGTGGGATTTGACAGAGAAGATAATTAATTAAAAACATAAATTCTTATGGTATAAATAAAAGAGCTTACAGTTGCACTGAAAAAAAAACATACATTTATTACAGAGAAATTACAATGTTAAGATGACGCATTACGTCTACATCATCACGTCAGGAGAGTTGGCTGTATGAGGGTCTGATCAATGATTAAGGTTGGAACATGTAGTTTTGGAAAGGTTGTCGGTGTTTCTTCTGCATTTCTGTGGAAGACCATTAGCACCTTGCTAAGTGGCTAGGAGGTCGTGTCTGACTGGTCCTTGGTGAATCACTCGGGATGCAAATAAACACGAAGGAGATGCTCAGCAGTCAAACAGCGGCACCGTAACTCAACACTTTCACGAAATTGTTCCCTATATGAAGTCATCGTAAATGGCATTTTGGAAGCTTAAAGCCAGAAAGAAATATGTTTATTCCTTACCAGAGATACGGTGTAATGACCATGTCTTTGCAGTTCTTGGCGCAGGAAACAATTGAGGGGTCTTCCTTCACTGGGTAGAGACTCCCGGACTATCAAAGACAGGGGTGTTCATAAAGGTCCACAACAAAAAAATATTTTTCTAATAATAAAAACTTGCCATGCACAAAGAACGAGACGGCACTAAAGTAAAAAAAAAGTGCTGTGTTTGCCTGTTTCCTTGAATGCGGGCTGTGATGCTCAGCTCAGCTCAACTGCACTCTCCGGTCGCTCCTCCCTGCAGCAAGACGGGGTCTGAGCGGGAACAAATCACCGGCATGGACCTCAGAGCCCGGGACCCGGATGCTCACAAAACATGGCAATGGAGTTCCCTGCAACTGGAACAGAACAGTTAATCAAATCCGCCAACAGAAGGTAGGCCAATGCTTATAAAGTAAAATAGTAGACTACCTTATCTTTTATAATGCGTCATACAATGCCTAAGTAAAGTATATTTTAAATAATGGATATAAAATAACTGCACCAGAATTTATAAGTGATCAGCTATGTGTCTTAATATAGGTTAAACAAAGTACAAATCTCTATAATTAGCCCAGGCACTCGGAATTAGGCTAAGATTACATCACCTGATGCTCTGGTGCCCTTTGTGAATTTTTATTTAGAGCAACTAAAATTCACAGGTCGTTGTGCTAGTCTGCTCAAATGTTTCCCGCCATAAAACATATTTGTTAGCATGCAGGTGAAACCTCTTATGATTTAAAAGCAGTAACCTGTACTTACTAGTCTATTTACTTAGGCTGTTACTATCCACATTTTCAGAAATGATTTAAGTTTGGTGGTTACTTAATTGCCACTGTAACATTCGTCATTCATCTACTACAGTGAAAGTGAAAGATCAATTCTGAGATCATCTGGTAAGAGATCTGAGCTTGTATCTCTAGAGGGAGGAGTTTCCCCTGAAACCAAACCTGATGGACCAGGCTGTTCTGGTCTCATAGTCGTTGGCTCTGAAAGAGAAGTGTGACTCCTGATGTGAGAGTTGTTAAGGCTCAGGAGAGTCGTTAGTGACACTGCTCCATTCAGGTGCAGTGTTTGTTGTTCTAGGGTGAAACTCTTTTATTTTAGGTTTCAAAACACTGTTATAAATACTAGGCAACATGAATCTGAGGCCACCTCCTCTGTTCAAAGATGGCTTCCTTCACCCCTCTCTCAAACCCCGGCCTCTCTGGCCTCTGGACATTGCTGTCCTCAAAGGAATGCCCTAACAACTCTGCACCTGAATGGAGCAGTGTCACTAACGACTCTCCTGAGCCTTAACGACTCTCACATCAGGAGTCACACTTCTCTTTCAGAGCCAACGACCATGAGACCAGAACAGCCTGGTCCATCAGGTTTGGTTTCAGGGGAAACTCCTCCCTCTGAAATATAAGTTCTGCTCTCTCACCAGATGATCTCAGAATTGATAAAGTCTCTTGGAATTAGAGACAAAACGTCTTCACCTTGAAAACTGAGTCCAGATGCTTTAACTTTAATCTTTTTTAAAAACATAATTTCTTACTTCTAGCAGCTCTAAACTAAGGGACAAACAAGTTATCTAATAATTCATGTATATGTGTTTTATGTGTGTGAAGGCAGCATATTTATTGAATTTATTTGGCCTTCGAAAAGACAAGAGAGCTATTTAAACGTTTGAGGTTTCATAGAGAATATGACTAGATCACACATAACACCTTTTACCTTGACAGTAGCGGACTTTCGTTTCCTTACTTGGGAGTGTCGTAATAAAACGTGATGAAACAGTCAGCTGACGCAATGACGCAATGACGCAGGAACAGACGTAACTTTGCGGAAAGAGACCACGTTTGCACGCCTTTCACCGGTCTGACACGAAGTCTGTGGTCGAAGTCTTTTAACGTACAGTGAAGTGTACACCTTTAACAGGTAGGCTAAGTGTTTCTCTCTGACTGAAGATTTTATGTGTTTTCAAGCTCATTTACGTGTTTCTTGTTACGCAAGTCTTACCCTGTTGCCATGACATGTAGCGTATGACCTCTACTTTTAAGAGTCGGTGTGATAACTTATTGAATACTCTCTTTTTATAACATTGCCTTATTTGTTAGTACAAGTTAGCCCCTAATATATTATGTTATAATTACCGTGTAAATGTGTAGATTGACAGGAGCATTACAAGAAGAAGAAGAATCTAAGCCCAAATAATCCCTATACTTTTACAATTAGAGTTATTAAAGTATAAATTATTCAGTTAATTCATTGTTGGTTTTGTTTGTATTTCAGGAACACTACTTAATAGAACTTAATATGTGTTTTCTGTCTATTTCTAAACAGAAGATGACTGCAGACATTAACAAAGGAAAGAAGGCATTCGTCCAGAAGTGTGCCCAGTGCCATACTGTTGAAGAAAATGGTAAACATAAGGTTGGACCAAACCTTTGGGGTTTGTTTGGACGTAAAACAGGTCAGGCAGATGGCTACTCCTATACCGATGCCAACAAAAGCAAAGGTAACCGTTTGTAACTAGTCCTGAATTTAATATGATGATAATATGATATAGATTTTTCCTAATTTGTTTACTTTATTCCAGGCATCATTTGGGACGAGGATACCCTGATGACCTATTTAGAAAATCCAAAGAAATACATTCCAGGAACAAAGATGATCTTTGCTGGAATCAAAAAGAAGAACGAGCGAGCTGATCTCATTGCATACCTGAAGTCTGCAACCTCGTAAAAAATTCTGCATCTGTCTTTTGTAATTTTAGTACATGTGTGGCTCCCTACCTCAAAATCAATAATAACAACAGCGGTTAATACGTGCCATTTTCACAGCTCTACCTCAACGGCTGGTATAGTAGTATATTATATTGTCTGTCCTAACTGTTTAACTACATTAATTATTGCCATATACTTGTTTATTCAGAGTGTAGGGAGTATGAGCTGTGAATTGTGTTCAGAAAAGTAGGTTGCATCTAGAATTTAATATAGTGTTTTGTAGTTTGTTGGCAATTTGTCTCCTCTTATAATTGAGAAGTCTGCCCCAAACTATACATTTTAATGAACATGTTTATTTTTTGACATTTAATAAACTGACACTTCATTTGGCTTGACTTTGACTCTGTTTAACTTGTTTTTAGAGGTGATTATATTGGTTAAATGTGTTAAAGCCAGATGCACAGTGTTGAACTTGATTATAAAACTAGATTATAGTTAATTACTCCATAGTCCACAACAATAATAGAACAGCTTATGCATAATTGTGTTGGAACGTAGTCTATAGTCTGAAGTGAGCAGCAGACAACAGGAAACTCACAGCCTTTCAAAAATGTGGACTGTAGCTCCATCTAGCGGCCAATAACAGCTGCACAATAAATAGCCTCTGGTGTACAAGTGGATGAAGGAATTTTTCTCCTCTTCCCTCCGCCTTTAGAGTGATGCACAATCAGGTTAGTTGAGCTCAGGCTGTTTGCAGCAGAACTGACTAAATGTGGTGAAATGCAATAAACATTTGACTGTATCAGCAACAGGACACAAAAAGCTCAGAGGGACTGACTTTAAAACGTAACACATAGGCTACAAATAAAAATGTTCAGAAAAGAACTACTAATTGAATAAACTAGGCTATTTACTAAAACGGACTATAGTACGGTCACACAAATGTTCTTTTAGTTGCGTTTTGCGACGTAGCCTTCACGCAATTATATATCTTTAAGATGATGATAAGCAGCGCCAGTGTAATTGCATTTATGGAACTGTCTTCAGGAGGTAAGTCGGTTCAAATGGCCATAAGGCTGACTGCTGAAACAACCCTGAGCTCCTGTGCGTGACGATACCAGCGTCAGCGGGACCGAGCCAACCACGACCAGCGTCAGTTGCGCACAAGAAGACCTACACAACAGCGGTGATCGCTAGTGTCTCTGTGATTCCCAATTACTGTGACGCTCGGCTCCAAACTAAACATGCCGCAAAGGCGCTCTTATAAGCTTTTATTGGTGTTTTTCTTATTCACTTAAAGACATAGAGATGCCGAGGATGAACATGCTGGAGCGCAAAGGGAGTCTCCTTGCTCCTAACAGAGTGGAAACTGGAATTGTAGCCAGAGCTACAGAGGGATCCCCAGCATGAAGCATCTTAAAAGTTGTGGAATCCAAGTAACCACCAGGAAATGATCATAGATGAGATTTCTCAGCTCGACTTTATGGATTTGGTTCACTGAGGACCATCTGAAGAAGAGACATGGCAGTGCCAAAGATGCTGTTCTCTGACGTGGAAAGTTTTCTGGACTCGCATCCAGAGTTGTTTGAGGACTATCTGAACCGAAAGGGGAATTATAGCATGGTGGAGAAATGGCTCAAGAATCACCAGGCGAGCAAAAGTATCCCAGCGGCTGCATCTCCCGTGGAGCCCAGGGAAGAGAAGAGCAACGCGTGCAAGGACAGCTGGGCAAGCAAATCTGACGGGCTGCAAAGGAGAGCCTCACAGAAGGAGCTTCGGAAAACTTTTGCCAGGTCTAAGGCGATTAATGCCAACAGAACATACGACGAATATGTTAATTCTAGGACACAGGAGCCGCTGACGAGCATGAGAAGGAGAGCTCTGCTGAGAAAAGCGAGCTCTCTGCCCCCGACCACTGCTCACATCCTGAGCGCACTGCTTGAGTCCAGAGTAAACATCCCCCAGTACCCGTCCACAGCCGTGGATTTTAAATATTACCTCAAAGAACACAACGAAAGAGAGTTTTTCCTAGAACTGGTTAAAGACATATCAAACGATTTGGATTTAACAAGTCTCAGCTATAAAATCCTCGTGTTTGTTTGTATCATGGTCGACGCAGACCGGTGCTCCTTGTTTTTAGTGGAGGGCACAGGAAACAAAAAGACACTTGTGTCCAAATTCTTTGATGTGCACGCAGGTACCACCGTTTTACCCTCAATGAATTCAGACGAAGTTCAAGTGCCCTGGGGAAAAGGCATCATTGGATATGTGGCTGAACACGGAGAGACAGTGAACATTTCTGACGCTTATCAGGTGCCTGCTTCTCTGCGTACAAGCGTGCGTGCTTTTTGCATGAGTCACAAGGAGAGAGGCAGATAGGAGGATCAAAGAGTCACTTTTTCAGTTATAGTTAATGGTTCAATAATAAAAGTGTGCAATAATGTGTTTTAAAACATCCCTCAGTAAAAACCTTCTTTACAGCATATACAAAAGTTTACATCCACCACTAAAATACTTCCATGCCTTTAATGCAATCATGCACGCAGAATGGACATTTCCATAATTATATCTTATCCTTAGTGCACAAACGTTTCCATGAGCTCACAGATTTGGATAGCTTTCCACAGCGGGCTCATGCAACACTCTGCAGGAAGTGTTACCCATTCTTTGTGGCAGATCTGGGTCAGTGCCTTGGCCCTTCATGCACAAACCTAGGCACTGCTATACGTTTATTTTGTTGGCTCAGATTTACATAGAAATTTTTTATTAGTTGCCTAGACAATACATATTAAATATATGCATACATTTTTAAATGTCTGTAATAATTCACTTTAATTCCTGCCACAAAACAACTCCACAATGATACAGTGACTCTCCTGCTTCATTGTTAACACTGTGTTCTTTTTTTTTTTTTTTTTTTTTAGTGCTCTTGAGTGTCTTTTTGTCACTCTTGTGTGTCTATTTGGTCTGAATAATATATGTTTGAGTCTAAAATGTTGTTTCATTGAATGTTCAACGTTACCACACTTCACTTACTCACTTTAAAGTGGAAATCACACTTACAGTAAGTACATTTCAGATCTGGTCCACTACAGTACCAAGCAAGACAATAATGTATGACATCTGTGCAAATCAAGAAATAAAGATGTCTTATGTCTTTCACTAAAGCATATTGATCTTTAGGTGTCAGTATACAATATGTTCCTTGTTTATCCTGAGGCCTGCTAAATACAATGGAATCCATTATTGTGCTGTCCTTAAAGTTATATATTTAAATTAATTAAAACATATATGATTGCTTTTTTATCAAACCAATTTCTTTTAATCCAATATTTAATCTGGGTTTAGTGTATTTTTCATTTTTTGTTTTGCACATCTTAATATTGATGTGTCCATCTAAAAATAGGATTGTTCAACTGCAAGTGCTTACACTTTGTCTTATTTTGTCTGTCCCTGGATTGCAGGATCGTCGATTCAGTGATGAAATTGACAAGCTGACAGGCTACAAAACCAAGTCACTGTTGTGCATGCCCATTTGCAACAGTGACGGCGAGATCATTGGAGTAGCTCAGGGCATCAACAAGACCTCAAGTGGAGAACTCTTCACTGAAGATGATGAAAAGGTAATTTCTATGACTGATGTTTCCTTAACCTACACAGCATAATAGTGTTTGCTTTAATGACAGACAGACATAACACATTTATACATTTATATTTAAACATTAGATGGACTAAATCCACAGCAGAATGACATGAAGTCCACAAACTATTTTCTCATTCAAAATCCATTCTATATTCCATTTAAGAAACACTGTCATCATGAGTTTGCCATATTTAACGAAAACTGCAGTCAGATGTGTTCAAAATCTATATTTATGAATAATTATAGCATAAAAATAGCATTTTTAAATGACAGCATAGGATTTGTGTTGTGCAACATTAGTCACTATTGTCTCCTTTGAGCCTGAGTCTGTGATCACAATATGTTTTTTCTTGTAACTTGTTATTTATTATTCAGAGCCAGTCTAATAGTTAAGCTCATAGACACGAAGCATACGAGCTGGCACATTAAAACCTGTGAAAACTGTGAGTTGTTTTTATCACGTCTGTTTTTGTGTGAATTTCACAAAAATGTGCTATAAAGAGAGCTGTGGAGTAGGTGGGCCTATTTTCCTTTGGGCCATTTGACAAAAAATGAAACTATTGCTTATGTTGTGAAAATGGAAACACAATAGTACTATTGTCAAATGTTTAAAGAATAACACTTTCATTAGTGAGTGCCGCTCAACAAACGATCAACTAAGGATCTACAGATTACACAAATCAGAATTTGAGCTCTAGGTCTTCATCAGGAAGTGGTTGCATCACAACAAGCAGTGGTGGCAATGGTGTCCATATTGCACAGATAGTTGGTTTGTCCTTTTATATATATTTTCATATAAAATTCTGTCATCATCCAAGACTTGTCTGTCAGCATACTTCAACATTTAAAGTAAAAAGACAGTGATAAACAAGTGCACTCACTTGTTCCCTGATTTGAGTCATGCCCTAAAGGTCATAAGATCAAACATCTTGAGTGCAACATAAATGTTTTGCCTTTCATGTTTTATTTTATTGGAATTTCACTCATTTTTTGCTCTGTCCATTGAATGTAATAGATGCAGATGATGAATTCTTTCTTTCCCCCTTTTTTTGTACGCTTCACATTGCATTAACATCACACTAATGCTCAGGATGGCTACAACTGAATTAGTAATGAAATGCAATGTTAGCATCAGAGAACACCGTAAGCTCCCTGCACAGCACAGCTGCAGCTCTACTTTTATGGAAGTCCTTGGAATAAGAAACTGTATAACGCTTTTCAAGCCATTAAACCATTCTGCAATAGTAAACATTATTAGCAAGAGATAATAGTGTACTTTTATTAAAAAGGAAGGCTGTTCAATACGTTGTGAAACCTTATAGGATCCTTAAACACATTATATTGCTGGCTTTTAAACCCACACTGCCTTAATTATGTTGTGTTGAAACCCCGCAGGATTGCAATCCTTTGGGAAGCTTATAATAGTTCAACCCATGTGTAATTGCATTGTCTCATTATCTTCTGTAGAGAAATATAGCTATTGACTTAATTCAACTGTATAAGCTTACCTCATCATACAGTCTCTACATCCTGCATCAATATCTTGGTTTAGCGTAGCTTTTGGTCCTTTTTGCATGAATTATTTAGAGGTACATACTGTCACATTTATTTTTGGCTGATACAGTTGAAGTTAGGAGTTCATTGTTGATTTTTTTTTAAAGGGTCAAAAGACTACATGATCATAATCTGTGCCATTATTGACTAACATAAACATAAAACACTAGGTGCAGAACATCACAGGACAACATTCTCTTTAAGGAAAATTAAGGAATATCTTAACCAAAAACAACTGGCAAAAAAGAAAACAAATGAAACTGTTGAGCAACAAAAGCCAGTTAAAACTATCATTCAGTTTCTATTGTCATGACCACATGAATGAAATGATTATGAGTTAGTTTTGTAAATGGACTCTTTTGCTCCCTCTTGCTGTCAGTCCCTCATCAAATATGCAATGAATCTGACTTTAAATAATGCAGAGGTTAGTCATAACTGACTCAGTTTATCCTAGTGCAATATTTAGATGAATTAAGTTTGGAACAATGCAGGATACAGAGTATTATTTTGAGAAGTACTGTTTACCTTGTTACTCCAGTGACACACCTTCAGCTTGACATTGTTTGAAGTTTGTTCTTGGCCTTTCCCATTTACCTCTACTGTGTACACCAGTGAATAATTTATGTCAAAGAATAGACACTAAAACTCTTATTGTTGTACGGGTCACGTAAACGCATCACAATCAAAACCATCTAAACGCCCTGCTTTACTTGGTTGTAGTCATTGTCACAGTAACCACCAGTTTTCAGTTGTTGTGTAAGGTATAATAGTAATGGTCTTCAAACTGCATTTATTGATGTTTTCTGTGTTGTAGCCAACAGTGCTTGTGCTATAAAATAAGTTTGGATTTCTGTTGCATAAATATTTGATGTCACCTTAAAAAAAAAAAAGCTATCATTACTAAGTGTATTTGCAAAACTGCTATGTGCTTTGCTGACACAAGCTTGGGAGAGGACTTATAACAAATGTTGGCAAAGAAACAACTGAACCTTCACCACATGCTCACAGATCTTAAAAAGACTAAAAGTAAATAAAGCTTTACACCTAAGTTTTGAACTGCTTTTTCAAAGTTAGAAAAAGAATCACTGAGGTTAAAGAAACAGATGCTCCCTAGCCTTTGGCACTTACCTTTATTGTTAAGCCACTCTTTACATCTTGTTTGTAATGCAACCTTGTGTAATGGCCTGCCTGACAGAATGTGATTAGAGAACAGCGCTTTTCCTGGGTTTGTCTGTTAGTTCCCGCCAGATCCCCAAAGTCCAACTTGCTAATGAATCTGCTCCTGCTGGGGATATGTCCACTGCCTTTCAGAAAAAGCAGCAGTGTAGAATTCCTCTGGATAGCTGAAAAGGCATTACGCACTTTGAGCTTATTGCTTAGCACCTTCATTCATAGATAACACTTTTGGTCTTGATTATGTATAACCATAGGAAAGGAAAGATAATTTATTCATTAGCAAGACAAGGTAGTACATTATAACACGTTGATGATTAGAACAGAACACATGAGTAGAACATTTTTTTAATTTAGTGACTTAATTTGTACTTTGCATAATGCTAATCAGAGTGTTAATGACTATATGAACAAGACATGCCAGAGCATTAGAAGGCTTATTGATACTGAGTTATTTAATTGAAAAGGCAGGAGTAAACTTCAGAAAATACAGGGGTGTCAGTTTGATCTCCCAGTTAAATAATGGCATAATAACCTAAAAATAAACACCTTTAAAAATATATATATTTATTTTGTTAGGACAGTGCATATTAATAAACATACAATGCAAATTGTTGTAAGTATGCTGGATTAAGCACAATGTTTATTTCCATCCATTGTCCCAGACAGTGAAAAAACAAACAAAAACAACATTTTACCAACACAACAGACGTATAGACAGTACAGTTCCAAGATGCAATACAATACATAGATTAGTCATCATAGAACAAACCTACCTACCTACAATTTTACAGTGCATGCTTAGTTGTATTGTATTTTTCACCACAATGAATGTGATATTCATTCATTCATTCATTCATGCATACAGCCATTGTAAAATACTATAAAACAATAATTCAGAATAGTTAAAGTTAAAAACATTGTCGCACGTGTTTGAGCTGCTCTGACACACAGTTTAAATTGAAGAAACATACAGAGAACTAAATATATAGCTAATCCACCATGCATTATGTGAGGAGTTGTAGCTTGGCCCAGTAGATCATTTTTGGTCTACCATTATCATGAGCCTTGTAATTAGAGTTGTCATGTAGTCATGTGATTATATGAATCATTGTTGGAGAGCAAGAAGTTTGCTCTTTAGTCTGTCTAAAATATTAATATTCTTTTTATAAAGCTCCTGCTATTCTATAACCTGTGGATTTCACAACACAACATTGCTTAAACATTTTGCAGATTTATACCTTCTAAGCAGTGCTGGCTTTTGTGTTTGTGATGTTCATTCATGGGTAAACGGAAACATTGTGTCTTAAGAGGTGAAAGAGCTATCCCTGTATCTGCAGCTGCAGCTGACTAACTTCCCATTCACACATTGTTACAGCAGGAGCAGCCTCAGGTTGCACTGAGGCCTGGTAAATATTGGTGGCTCTGTTGGACTGATTGTGTTGTTTACACAGCGGCCAGATGCTAAAGATAGATAATTTACACAAAGGGGTTGGATAACGAAGTGTGCATCCTAAAATCTATTGGTTTCCTGTTAAAGGACTTAAGTCATTTTCAGACAAGGCTTAGGAAATTGAAATGGTAAAGACTAAAATGCCTGTCTTCATAATGTTTTGTAGCCCACTCTGTGGATTATCAGTTACCAATGGTATGGTAATAAAGCAGTTCAATTTCAGACTAAGGTGTTGATTAGATTTCCCAATACACTTTAATGCACTACATCAAGTGATTACATTATTTATGTAGAAAATATGAGCAAAATAAGGAATTTACATTTTCAGCCCAAGGCAGTGTGAGTCAGACTATTCAGTCAAATGGTAAAATGTCAGTTGAATTGATTTATTTTGTTGTCAGTAAGTAATTATGCTATTAAAGAGACATTTTACTTTTTATGAATTGAAAAGTCAAGCTGACATATGCATATAAGAAATTTTGTTTGCTATTTCAGAGTTCCACTTAATTTAAGTATGTTTCATATTTTCACAGGTGCTGCAGATGTACCTCCCTTTCTGTGGTATTGCAATCTCCAACGCCCAACTCTTTGCTGCTTCAAGAAAGGAGTATGACAGGAGTCGGGTAAGGGCTCCAGGGCACACCATGATAATAGCACCCCCACTGCACCCCCATCCATAGGATCAGCAGTACTTCCTCCCCCCAGATGCTGACATTGAGGCTGGCTATTGATCCCAGCCCACTTGCTGCCACTGCAGCAGTAGGGATCACAGAGCTGCATGCGGCCCTGCATGGACATTTTTTCTCTGCATCTGTGGGGGGGGGGTGGGCCTGTATTCACATGAAGTCTTGGGCCATGATCTAAAGCTCCAAGGAATGTTCAAAAAACTACTTCTTTATGTCATCCATTGATTTGTGCTGGTTAATCACCAAAATAGAATAAAGGCCTGTTTTTCTTTTAAAAAGGGGTCGCTAATCATTTTGCAAAATGTTTTTGGTTTATGGTATAATAATGTTAATTAATGCTTTCTATATGTATTAATCTCTAGTAAGTGAATTTTGCTGCAGCTTGTTCCGATTGTTAAGGCTAAATCCAGTGACATCTTCCTTTTCTCTTGGTGTTCAGGCACTTTTAGAGGTAGTCAATGACCTGTTTGAGGAGCAGACTGACCTGGAGAAGATTGTCAGAAAGATCATGCACCGTGCCCAGACATTGCTAAAGTGCGAGCGCTGCTCTGTACAGTTGCTAGAGGACATTGAGTCACCGGTACTGTTTTTCTCTCTGCTGTCCTGCTGTGTATGTGTCTATCTGTCTGTTTATTTGTCCATATCTTTTTACCTTGTCATTTTCTGTTATCAAGAAAACACTATGAACTGAGCTGTAGTGATATCTTACCTGTCAATCCTTTCAGGTGGTCAAGTTCACAAAGTCATTTGAGCTGCTGTCGCCTAAGTGTAGCGCTGACACTGAAAATAGGTATGTACAAGTATTGTTTTTCTTTTCCTTACATAATGCTCATGACCACAGTGATTTAAGGCCAAGACAATACCTTTGAACAAGAACAAGATACCAGTAAATACTTAAAAAATAAACACTTCAAGTCCTCTTATTCTTTTGCTAATTGCTTTTCAAATTCACAAAATAGTTTTAGTTTCACCTTTGGCAAAGCCAGCACCTATAAATGCAGCACAACGGTTTGTTTGTGTCAGTGATGGCTCCATCAAGGACAAAAAACAAGAAAACCATAAAAACTGAAATTTCTCCTGTGCCGTGGGAGTAATGTGCTGATTGTGAATAGGAGGCGTTCTGTAGCGGCCTGGCTTAATTGGGTTTTGCTGCTTCGCTCCTCTGGTAGGGATTGCTGAGTGGAGGAAGAGAGGCTTAATATTGTGTGGGGTGTTTATGGATAATACCAACGCTGAAAGTAAGACAAATTACACCCCATGTCCAGCACTTGCCATGACTGATGTAGTCACTTGAAGGCAGTAGCTCTAACCAGCAATTAAATAAATAACAAACAAAAGAAATACAACAAGATGGGTCAGATCAGAAGTAGGAGCTAGATTCAACACATATTTAAAAATGCAGACCTGACAAAATTACAACAGTTCTTGGATGACAGATTTATTTGTGTAATTAAGTGAATAAATCTGGTGTCAAAAGGAGAACAAACTGTAGGATTTGTAAAGTGTCTCACAATCCCCAGCCACCCCCCAAAGGAACAATAACCAAACTAGTGCAGAGGTCTGCTCATGTGTCTATAACAGCTAAATGACCGACAGGAGACAGAGAATAAGAGAAAGGACCGGGACAGAAAAGGGATGTTGTTATCTTTCCATTTTAACTGAGGTTTATGTTCTGCCACATGCCTCCGTTTCATTGGAGATATTTACAAAATCTAACACAACTGTTTGTCTATTCTAACCTCAAAGGACCAAACAAAGCACTTCAACAAATTTAACTGTTGCATTTAAAGTGAAAACGTCAGTCTAAGGCAATATGTCTGATTGGGGAGCGTGAGCAGCGATGCAGGTGTTTCTGTGCAGAGAGTGTGGGCGTTTGGCAATGAAGAAGACAATTGCACTATTAACTGTTCATTACTTCATCGGCTGCAGGAGAGGCATGTTGATATCTGGAGTATGAAAGTTCATTAAATGCAAGTCAAAGTAAGCGAACATGGCCCTTTTAAACTGGCAGTCAAAGATGTTAAAAGGAATGAACCTTTTGCTTAAAGACACGTGTATTTTCATCATAATTATATACAATATTCCTAAATTGTCATTGTTTGTTTTGTTTGTTGTAGTAATTGCTGTATTTTTCTGTCCCTAGTTTCAAAGACAGTATGGAGAAGTCATCGTACTCAGACTGGCTCATTAACAACAGTATTGCAGAGCTGGTAGCCTCCACTGGACTGCCTGTAAACATCAGTGATGCCTATCAGGATCCTCGCTTTGATGCTGAGGTAACCACAACTGTCAGCATGACATCATTAGGATTTTTTCCCAAAGACAAGCACAATATACCTCTGTCCAATGCCATCGATAAGAAATATCACTGGGAACAGGACTAAGGCCCACTTACACAGTCATTTTATTAGATAACACTATGATCTATGCCAGTTATCATTAGACTATAATGACACACACAGGACACAGGTTTACAGTATAAAACTATGTAGGAATAAGACCACACAGGCTCAGCATTCACTCTTTCTACCCTGTTGTATTTAATAATGAATATTTAATGTCTTTTACTACTGTCACCTACTAATATATTTCACCACTCTACTTTTTAGGCTGACCAGTTTTCAGACTTTCACATCCGCTCTGTGCTTTGCGTTCCCATATGGAACAGCAACCACCAAATTATCGGTAAGCTATCATCCACAGCTTTCATTTTGCTGAGTTATCTTCCTTATGTGTTGCGTTGAGGTTAACACTGCATGTACTATGTGATTAGCTCATGAGAACTGAGTGGTCCAACATATCTGGAGAAGGCTGTGTGTGGTATAAATGTGTCATGTGTCGTGTCCTGGGTCCTTTTGCGTAGGTGTAAGTGAATTTATCGAGCATAGGAGGGGCATGAAGAACAGAAAGAGTGAGGGGGTTGAGATCTGTGTGTGTGGGCGGCACCTGAGGACCTGAAGTGAAAAACCATTGTACAAACAAAGCAACAGGAGATGAAATTCTCCTGTCAAGGATACATGCAGCTGAATGAACATCCTTGTATCGTCTGCCAAGGGTTAGAGGCAGCACTTCCTAACCTGTCACCACTGTTACAATAATCAGATACAATAAAACAGTGTTGTTGTTGTTGTTGTTGTTTGTAAAGCCAGTAGATGATTCTAGTGACAAATAATTTACAGTTTAATTACTTCATGGTAAAATTTCTTGGTGACAAGAGCAACAAGAAAAAGCCACTATCATTTGACAGTTTTTTATTATGTCTGGAGACTTTTGACTTTTTAATTAGATGTCGAGAGAAGCTGTCAAATACAAGCGTTTCATTTAGTCATGTCAAACATAATTCTTATTGAAGGTCTTTTCCAATAAATAACCCATTTAGCATAACATTCATAATTACAATACAGTGAAGAAGGGCTGTGTTGGTTTAATATCTGCTGATTAAGATTAAATATTGTAGTATCTGTGGTTTTATTGTATGAATACTTTCTGTAACAGGTGTTGCTCAAGTGCTCAACAGACTGGATGGGAAACCTTTTGATGATGCAGACCAGCGTCTCTTTGAGGTTGACTGTTTTCCTATCTTATATATCTGTATGCCTGTTGTAATCATACTAACTATATGCTCTCTTCACAGGCATTTGTAATCTTTTGTGGACTTGGAATCAACAACACCATCATGTACGACCAGGTGAAGAAGTCCTGGGCCAAGCAGTCTGTGGCTTTGGACGTAAGAACAAAAAAATCCATAATCTGTTATATATTATGCAGTTGAAATTGAACTGAGGAATTTAACTTTGTGCACAAACATGCACAATGTTGAAACCTTAACCCCGAAGTTCTAGAAGTTCTAGAAGTTCTAGAAGTTCTAGATATCGGTAGCTGCTGCGATGCTGATATAAAACTGTCTCTGACTTCTCTCTTAGGGGTCTTTGCTTTTGGCTTCCCTTTTTGTCTCATATTTCCACCAGAATGTAGTGTTGAAAAAAAGTGCTGATCCCTCTTTGTGGATAACTTCTTCACAAAGGTTTTATTGAAAATTAATGAGAGGCAGTGAAAAGCAATCCCTCATCTGCCCTGCCATACATAGCCATTCAGCGCTAGTCATCCTTTGCTGCAGATTACAATGGAGAGCTTTTAGGGCCATTAGCTCCACTGTGTTAAAAAAGAAAGCAGAACTAGAGCTCTGATAGTTACAACATTTAAGGTTGAGGCATAGAATGAACTAATATGTAGATGCATTGCTTCTGGCAGCGCTGAATAAACATGAGCATTTATGATCCAATAAGTAACTGCAGGTCTGTGCGCCCGATTTCTCTCAGGAAATAAAGGGAACATGGCGATGGAATCAGGACTGACATTCTAGCTCCTGTAGCATTTTAAAGGCGACTTGGTGTTGCCTTTAGCTTCCTCATCAGAACTGTGACAGAACAGAACATTTTACTCTCCGCACCTGCTTTTTTGATGGTGATGCCACATGTCATTGTTTTGCAGGTTCTGTCTTACCATGCCACTTGTTCCAAGACTGAAGTTGACAAATTCAAGGTAACAACAATTGTGGTTTGTCTTTAAAACAAACATATTTGCTTATAGTTTGTAATAGTGTAAGCTGGGGAAGGCTGTTGTGAAAAATATTAAAGTCACAACTGACTTGCACACTGCCTGGTGCTCGGGGGATATAATTGTCACACAATATTACCCTCGGATGTTAAAATGAACATTTTATATAATATTCAACATTATTATGACTGTAATCGTTTTTGGTTAAGTCTAAAAGTGTCCTTGTTGCTTAGGCTTCATTTCTTAAGTCCCAAGCAAGAAAATAGGTCAATGCATTGGCAGCCCTTAGAATGTAACCAGTCTAATTAAGATGCATGTATAATGCATTTACTTTGTTTGCAGGCCCCTTTTGTTAACTCATTTCATTAATTAGTTTCATTATTTCTCTGTTTTCTTTTATTCCTGATAACTTTGAAAAGACAAAGCCCAGTAGCAACAAAGACAAATAATTTGACAGTTTTTTTTTCTTTACTTAATTTTCTTAGGTAGATATTTAGCCATAATACATTTAAAATTGATTCCTACAATCAATTGTAAATCATTCCTAGTGTATAATTTATGAAGATGAAATTTAAATATCTACATTTTTAATGGGTGTGGCATTTCTGAAATATAGATATGACCTATTTTCCTGCATTTTCATGTGTTGGATTTCCCCTGTGGCCGTTATTCGCGAAGAAGGAATCCCGCTTTTCAGTGTGCGTGTGATCTCTCAGCCCCCTCATCCAGCGCACTGCCTCACCCTCTTCCCTCTTTCATAACTGCTCTACATATGGAGTCTTGTGGCGTACACTTGACTGGGACTTCGCCGGCATGTAAATGGCAGACAAAGCTGTGTGACATTTTGCAACCCAGCGCTACAAATATTGAGAAAAAGATACACAAATACGTCATGTTACTGCCTTATGACATAGAGAAATAATTTTGCTGCTCTTTTGCTGTAAGAGTATCAAATGTGGCAGTAATAGTCACACATACAAACAACTAATGAAGGTCCTATTGGTTTAGATCTAAGCACAGGTTAATAGTAAGTATGTCGTTTTTCATCCATCCATCCATCTTCCACTTATCCGGGGCCAGGTTGTGGGGGCAGCAGTCTAAGCCAAGACACTCAGACCCTCCCCAGACACTTCCTCCAGCTCTTCTGGGGGAATACCGCAACATTCCCAGGCTAGCCAAGAAACATAGTTTCTTCAGCGTGTCCTAGGTCTTCCCAGTGGGACATGCACGGAACACCTCAGCTGGCTCCTCTTGATGTGGAGGAGCAGCGGCTCTACTCTGAGTTCCTCCCGAATGACTGAGCTCCTTGCCCTATCTCTAATGGAGCGCCCAGCCTGCGGAGAAAACTCATTTCGCCAGCCTGTATCAGGGATCTTGTCCTTTTGGTCATGACCCAAAGGGGATGGGAGTTGATGTGAGAAGATCTCTCTGACAGGGGACTCACAGTACGTTTGGGTCTGCCGAGTTTGTCTAGCTTCCTTCCCCGCCATCGGATCCAACTCACAACCAGGTATTGATCAATTGACAGCTCTACCCCTCTCTTTACCCGAGTGTCCAAGACGTAAGGCCAGAGGTCAGATGAAACGACAACAGTCAATCATCAACCTTCGGCCTAGGGTGTCCTGGTGCCACGTGCACTGGTAGACACCCTTATGCTTGAACATGGTGTTTGTTATGGACAAACTGTGACTAGCACAGAAGTCCAATAACAGAACACTGCTGGGGTTCAGATTCGGGGGGCCGTTCCTCCCAATCACGCCCCTCCAGGTGTCACTGTCGATGCCCACATAAAGTCCACCAGCAGAACGACGGAGTCCCCAGTTGGAGCACTTTTCAGAACACCTCCAGAGACTCTGGAGTTGGGCTCCAGAGCCCAAGCTGTGCGTGGAGGTGAGCCCAACTAATTCTAGTCAATACCTCTTAACCTCCCGCACAAGCCCAGGCTTTTCACCTAGCGAGGTGAAATTCCATGTCCCTAGCGCCAGTTTC
Source organism: Perccottus glenii (assembly GCA_024416835.2). Taxonomy (NCBI): domain Eukaryota; kingdom Metazoa; phylum Chordata; class Actinopteri; order Gobiiformes; family Odontobutidae; genus Perccottus; species Perccottus glenii. The sequence goes on along the minus strand of CM044560.2, from coordinate 12,975,111 downwards.
CGTGTCCAGGGATTGGGTCAAATGCCATCCAATTCAATTTGCACGGGAGGTCAGCCCCACGTTGCTCCTTCAGGCTGAACCCGGCCGGGCCCTGAGGGGTGAGACCACCACCAGGCGCTCGCATGCGAGCCCCAACCCCGGGCCTGGCTCCAGGGTGGGGCCCCGGCTGCGTCATACCGGGCGACATCAAGTTTCTTGACTTTCCATAAGGGGATCTGAATTCATCTTTTTAGTCCTGAGAGTCTTAATTAGCATCTCTGTATATTTCCATGTCTCATATTGAAATAGCCTTGTATCCGTTGACCTATCTAACTCTCCTTCTCCTCCCTGCCCTAATTGTTTTCTTCCACCACAAAAAACAGGCAGCTAACATTCCTCTGGTCTGCGAACTGGGCATTGACAAACTCTCATTTGATGATTTCTCTTTGGACATGGATGCCATGATTACAGCTGCTTTGCGAATGTTTATGGAGTTGGGAATGGTGCAGAAATTTAAGATTGATTATGAGGTGAGACCCCTGACACTGTGTTTAGTACACTGATGAATCCTATCATAGTTTTGTCCTTTGAGACTTGTTTGATTTGCCCTGAATGCTGCTCCATTGGTTTTTGGTTCCTTGTGATAATTGCTGATCTGTGTCTGTCCTCCCCTGCAGACATTGTGCAGATGGCTGCTGACAGTCCGAAAAAACTACAGAATGGTTCTCTATCACAACTGGAGACATGCCTTTAACGTCTGTCAGTGCATGTTTGCTATGTTGACGGTAAATCATTTTTAACTATTCAAACAAAGGGAAAGAACCAAATGCATTAAACAAGCAGGGATATTGTAATTGCAACAGTTTAGAGAAAAAGCTATGTCAGATTTTCACACTCAATACAAATGAGTTCCTATAAAGGAACTGGTTGAGGTGGAAACATAGAAGACATTCAAAACTGGGCAGAGCAAAACGTCTGTCTATGGACGTCTGCACTGAAAATGATGCTAAGACAGCCATTTTGCACAATTCCTGCAAACTACAGATGTTAGTTCTTGTAGTGATCACACAAGAGTGACTTCTGCTCTCTCATATACCATCAGGTCCACTTCATCAGGCCCTTGGGACATGGCACTATCACACACAAAAGCCTATATAAACACCAGAGTGTAGTTCATTTAATCAAGTACAGCATTTCTTTGTGGTGTCCCATCTGATTATTGGCAGAGAAAAACAAAATAGTAATGTGTAAGGTGTTCTGTGCTGCTCCACTCTCCTGCCATGTGTTTAATAAGTGGGCTGAGGACTGTGCTATCGTTGCTCCTATCCCCACAATGACCTATAGTGACTCACTCAGCACATGGCCTCCAGAACCCATTCATCCAAGCCATAAATCTCACTGCGTGACTGCGTTACTGCAGTCCCAGTGGCATTTTAGGGAGATACTGTTTTTTAGAAAGATGCTGCTGTTCGACTATTTTCCATTTTTATTCAGTGTCCTACTAATAGCATTATAAAATAAGAAAAAACAAAAAGATGTGCTGCTGTGGCATTGTTGTTTTCTTACTTTTTCTCTGTGCCAATCAGACGGCAGGTTTTCAAGAAACTCTGACAGAGGTCGAGATCCTGGCCCTCATTGTAGGCTGTGTGTGTCATGATTTGGACCACCGTGGCACCAACAATGCTTTTCAGGCAAAGTAAGCCCTCTTCTTGTCTCTTACACATTAAGACCCTGCCTCTTGTTTCTTGTATGTTTTTCCACCTGCAGCAGTCTGCAGTAGCAAGTTTCAAGTTGTGTAAGGCTTATGTAAGAGGTTTGTTTAACAATGACGTGGTAAACACTGCTGACTTGAAGCACATATTAAGGACAGCATTTAAAATCACAGGAAAAATGCTTCAGGTTTGTGTTCTCTGCTCTTGCCCAGGATGTGGTTGTAAACCTAAAACGATAAACCCTGATTGGTTACTGAATGTTCTCTGAAACAATAATCATTCTAACGGACGTGTGTGTGTATTTAGCAGTTATTGCACTAAACTGATTTATGTTTGACAGGTACATTTTGAAGTAGTTTATATATGTAGTGCCAATGCATCAAAACACCAATCTGAGCAAATGTAGCTACCTTTATTACCCTGTTCCTGAATGGTGCTTGTAATCCCCTTAGATTTCAGCTGCAGTTTAGTTCACACCTTTTACTTCTTTTATTGCCCTCCGTTCATACTAAAAAGTTGGGGAATGAAACCACAGATTGTGTTAAATATGTTATTGTTTTTTCTTGTGTGTCAGGACGGGTTCAGCTCTGGCCCTGCTTTATGGGACCTCTGCGACACTGGAGCACCACCACTTCAACCATGCTGTTATGATCCTACAGAGCGAGGTGCAACATGTTCCTACAATCTGCTGCTGCAATGCAGTTATCATTGTGACTTTTCAACATATCACATCTCTACTTATATAATGTGGTAAATTAAAAGTGTAGTTATGAGGAAAATAATCTGAGATACACTTCACATTGTGGGGACATGCAATAAAAAAGTATGTATAGTCCCCCGGGAGCACTGTCTACAGTGAAATTCAACAGTGGAAGGAACGTTGGTATTTAAAATTTGCATTGTTCCTGATCTTCAGTCCTGGCCACCCCAGCTTGTCTGAAGTGTAATTTTTTGGAAGAATATTAATCAAAGATGTTAAAAGTGGAGGAAAACACTTAACAGAATTTAGTTAGAGCTGTCACTTTTCCACTTTTCGGTTTTATTTTACAGCAGCACTTTGCACTTTCTAAATTAAGAAAGAATGCTACAGCCCAGTTTCCTACAAAGAAAAAAAATACATCATTGCCCAGTGCGCCTTAAGGCAAACATGTGCTGCTGTATATGAGTGAGTAAACAAATGGCTCAAGCTGCCCTCAAATCAATGTAATTACGGAGCCGATAGATTTGGTGGTAATTGGTTGAGAGAGACATTTTACCAGGTGACTGCGTTCGTATGAGGCTGTAATTAAAGACATTTTGAGGGAGCAGCTGAAGAAGAGGCTTAGTGGAGTAGGTTCCAGTGGCTTCATTATCACGGTGCTGACAACACAGTAAGCTGAACAATGTTTGCTTGGAATATCATAATGGCTTCTGTTGATAGTGGGGTTGAACCACTGGCGTCCTATTAGCATATAAATAAATAAATAGTACGGCTAATTTGAGGAGAAGAGGAAGCTCAACAATTCAATCCAGCAGTCCACCAGTCTTTACAAAACCATTAATTAAAATGTAAACCTTTAAAACATCACTCCCTCCTTTTGTCTTGCTCGACTTCCTTCTGTCATTCACACTTTCTCTTTCTCACCGGCCTCCCTCCGTCGTCCCATTGTGACAGGAAGCCTTTATGTCTCAGCTGGTTCAATATTTCATGGGAACACATGAGCTGATGGCAGAATCACAGCTGCAGAGATGGTCCATAGTCTCACCCAACTGTTTTAACGCAGGTCAAATTCATTATCTTTTCCTGCCATCTTACACCTGACACTTCTCCCTGGCCTCTGGAGAAGGGGTAAGTGGTGGATATATAATCCATGGTAGAGAGCCTCAAGTAAGAGATGTTTCCTATACATTTAATTTCATTATTGTAGGCTTTTTTTTTCATTGCAGTGCAAATTAAAAAAAGCTGCTGCTACGGGGATGTTGTAAAAGCCCTTATTGTTCTAACTGCAACTGACTTTATATGGTGCTGATTGACAAGGTTACTTACTAGTTGATTAAGACAGCCTGACAGAGTTTATTTTGTTGCAAAATTCTCATTTCTCTCTGTATTTGCCTTCACAGGGCCACAATATTTTCTCCAACCTGTCGTCCACAGAGTACGGCGATCTCATGCAGCTGCTCAAACAGTCCATTCTGGCCACGGATCTCACGCTCTACTTCGAGTATGTTTCCGTCCAAACACACAGCCACAACATTTATAATGAAGCACACTGATGACCACTAACTACACACAGTTTACACAGGGTTCTTTTAGCTGATACCGCCCCCTTGTGGATTCTGACAAAAATTACACCTGTGACTTGATCTCTGTTGTAGGAACAGGAATACATTCTTTGAACTGGTCAGTAAAGGGGAGTATAACTGGAACGTGAAGGGTCACAGAGACATGTGCAGGTAATGCCAACAAAAGAGTACAATTATACTTTTTACTGTTATTTAAATATATGAAAATACTTTTACTGAGCTGCTGGGATATGCTCCAGTCGCAGCAGAAGAAGAATGAATGAACTCCTTTTACTTGTTTCATTGTCTCTAGGATATTTGAGAAAGGCTGGAATATATAAGAAAGGCTCATTGGTCTCTCTTTTTCTTCTTTTTAAATACCTGTACATACAGTGGTGGCCAAAATGATTATGACGCATGCTTTGAGCACAACAAATATCAGATGAAGTAAGTCCTGCGGTTTTATCCGCTTTAACATTTGTTATGTCCACCTTTTGCAGAAATTACAGCAGCACATCTCTCTGGCATAATGTCAATATATCTCTTGAGAATTTCAACACGAAAGGCTTCTTCTGTGAAAGAACAGGATTATGTGACATTGACAGTGAAATAACCCTAGCTATGTAAAGAAAATGATCTAAATCTTCTTATAACAGCTCTATTCTATGTTCTTTTAGAGATTTAAACAGATACAATTAACAGAAACAACTGAAACCTCTAAAAATAAGTGTTCTAATAATTTTGCCCACCACTGTATGTCCATACATAGTTTTCTTCCTTTCCAGTCTTCTTTCTTTTCAGCAGGTATTTAATATCCACGTAGGCTTGTTTTTACTAAATACCTAGTCAAGTAATCGGCCACTCTGTAACTCTCCTCTGCATCTATACTGTATATTAATGTTCAGTGTTTAAACATAACTGGTTGGAGATCTTTTTCCAGATCCATGATGATGACTGCGTGTGACCTGGGTGCTGTGACTAAACCATGGGACATCTCCAAAAAGGTCAGAATGTACAAGACATTTTGATGACCGGGAAGATTGAAGGATGTTGTCTTGATGCCCTCTGTGTTTGCAGGTGGCAGAGCTGGTGACCAGTGAGTTCTTCGAGCAAGGTGATCGGGAGAGATCCGAACTGAAGCTCACACCCTCGGTGAGTAAAATGTCTTTTCTGCTTTTGTGCTTTTTTCCGCAGCCCGTCTCCCGCTCCTCTGTGCCCTCCGTGCACCGATGCTGCTGATGAAGATATATTTCCTCCGCAGTTCCAAACATACTGACTGCGTAAGAAACATGAGAGAAAAGTGTATTGTCAGCTTGACCACTTTACTGGGTCGCTTGGCCGCCAAGAGCAAACTGTGGACTATGAAAATCATTCTTTAAAAAAATCTGAAGCACAGCAATTACTTACAACAATGAAGCGTTATAAGAAATCAGAAGCATTTGCCTTGTTAACACTGGTGAGAGATTCTGGTCCAAGTGATGCTAGTGACGCATTTAAACAGGTTTTTAGTTTGATGGAAGTGTGAACTGTATTGAAAGTTCTTAAAGGTTAAAACACACTGCAATTAATGGCTGTTGACTAATCAAAGTTTACCACATTGCCTCCCCTCTGAAATAACTCATGCGGTAGCCTCAGGTCCGCAGCTCGTGTCAAACCTTTAGCACTGTATGTGTGGGCGTAGGGAAATTAAATATTAACTTCTAAGTCGTAGCCCAGTAACTATCTCTGAAGCACAGCCCTGGCAGAGCTTCTTAAGTTGAAACGGCAGAGCAAGTGTGAGCAGGAAATGTGTCAGAAATAAATGTGGATGGGTTTTGTGCATAGAAGCGGCCATATTGTTTTGGGAATCACAGAGTAGAACACAATATGATGCATGTCAAGCCTGCCTACAATAATGATCATTTTATGGTACAGCGATTCATCAAAACTCATCTCTAATATATTACAGTGTCTGTCTGTCTGTCCCTCACAACTGACATTTGCCCATGTCCCAGGAACCACCTTGTCAGTATCCCAGTTTTGTACCATGACAGGGAAACCACTTAAAGATAAAAGCAAGAAAAGACAATGTGGAAATCAAGTGTGCACTTCTGTGTTGCAGGCCATCTTTGATCGAAACAGGAAAGACGAGTTGCCGGGGCTTCAGCTGGAATGGATTGATGGAATTTGTGCGCCGCTCTACGAGGTAACACTCACCATCTCGCCGTGTGCCCTTCGTCGTCACGCATTTCCTCTTCCTCTGACATCAGTCGCGCTTATGTCCTTCATCGGCAATTGTGCATCACCGCCACTGACGCCAGCGTGCAAACTGTCACCCACAACTATTCAATGTTTTTTCCCCTTTTCAGAAATGAGTTTGTATTGAAGGCTTTGAACATGACTTCAAGGTTGCATCTTGTTCTTCTGAGAATAAGTGAGAGAAATGAAGCTCAGAGCTCGCAGTGTGTGAATAGAACTGAGTAAATTCTCTACAGTACTGTACTTCACTGAAACAACAGCTGACTTTTGACAGTTTTTTTGGTGGAATTTTATTTTACAGCTCTGCTTTAGCTGAGTAATGGAGGTATAAGAAAATAAAGATAAACTAGATTTTAGTAATCACAACTAAATTAGCCTTGTATTAACTCACAACCAGCACTAGACCATACAGATCTACCTTTCTACTTTATTTTTATGAAAATATCAAACTTCACTGAAAATTAAGACATTAAGTGAAACTCTGACTTCTCCACCACATTCTTTATTTCTTAAAACATTGCCACTGATTTTGGGGAATAAACAAAAAGTGTTTGCAAAAAGAAAGAGGAAGGAAGGACAGCCTGCTGCAACAAAAAAAAGAAATCTTACACTTACACTGATTTTCTTTGTTGGTGCTACCGTAGATTTTACCGCTGCGAACGTGAGTAAAGTGTTACTTTTTGGAGGCATTAATGGAAATCTACACCGTGCTCTCGCCAGTGTTGTGTGTGTGTGTGTGTGTGTGTGTGTGTGTGTGTGTGTGTGTGTGTGTGTGTGTGTGTGTGTGTGTGTGTGTGTGTGTGTGTGTGTGTGTGTGTTTCTGAATGACGTCAAAGCCTCATCTGCCCCTCCCCTCATCGGTTGTGTGGGAGGAAGAAGAAGTTAAAATTGTTGGAGGTAAATTTATGAAAGGAGCTGTAAAAAAAAGAAGCCAAGGACAGTAAAAGCGCACATTTTTACCAAAGATATGAAATACTTTTTGAAGAAGGGGAAGACGGACACTAGATCGTGATTCTAAATGATTACAGGATTAGTGTCAAAAGTTGGAGCACAATAATCTCCTTTCTCCTGCGCACCATTGTTACCATCTGTGAAGCCATGATATAAAAAAGCATCAAAGCGCTGTGTTGTCTGCGTGGGGTGGGGGTTTGTTTCCACACCGCCTCACGCCACGCTAATGTTTGGAGAATACAGATACAGAGCTCACAATCATGCAGCTGCCAATTAAAGTTGCAAAAAGGGGGGAAGAACAGAGGAATTTAAGAGGTGGCGGGGGCTGTTCAGCTGTAGGCAGAAGAGATCTCCTTCTTCTGGTGGTGGTTCAGGACTTTGTGGAATATTAATCCCTCTGCATTATATAACCCAGGATCTGTGAATCCCAGTAGAATAACGATAACAGTGTCCCACAGTGGAGATGTGCAGGGAAAGTGTGTTACAAAGCTATAACAATTAAGATGGCCAATGGACTCATAAACATTTACAGAGCCACCACAAAGCCATTAACACCGCACACAGCACTCACATAAAGCAGTCCAAGCATCCCCCTCACACCAAATCGATGCAAAGCAAATGGAAATCAATTTTGTGTGCAGGTAAAGTGCCTCAGAATTAGTAGCTCACACATTCCAGTAATTACAGCATTATGAATTATTTAGTTGCATCGTTTCATAATAAAGATGTGGCATTATGGAGCTGTGTTACCACCTACACAACAGTTCTTCTGTTCACTCCCCAGTGTAGCCATACTGACAGACCTAGCTATTTATTTTGTACACTTTTTTACCAAACATATTTTGTAAAGTTTCAGTTTAATATCACTGTTTGGCAACATAAAATGTACTCGTACCTAATGTTACATGTTCAAAATTGACTAAACAACCTATGGTTAGATTTGGTATCTATGAACTATCTACCTAAACTGTAATAAAGCACTGCCAAAGCACTGTTACACAAAAGAAAAGCTTTTGTTTTGTGAGCGGGAGCTGAGCCCACGTTCCATTTCCATATGAAGAAGGGTTAATGAAACAATAACTAATTACACAGACCTCTGTGGAAATCCAATAGACAATGTTCACAGAACAGAGGGAACAAAATCCCCTCGTCTCTCAGGTAATTTATTAAATGGTGGATGACAGCGTGTATTTGAGTGTGACTACTCTGCTGCTTCCAGTTCAACACTAACATACAACAATAAGAGCACTAATCTCAGTCACACATGTGCTCTAATCTTTACACTGCAGCCCTGTGCCGGCTGTATGTTGTCTCATTCTTGTTTTGTTTTATTTTTAACCCATAGTGCATTTGATGAATGACGTCCTGCTGTTCATGCTAATACTGTGTCAGCTATTAAAAAGGCTCTTTCTTCATTCTCATCAGTCTTCTCCCTCTTCCTCTCTCTAGACTCTGGTCAAGTTGAATCCTAAACTTCAGCCAATGCTTGACATGATCAAAGCTAACAGGGTCAAATGGGATGAACTAAACCTGAAGAGACAACGCAGCCAGAGTATTTCAGCCCCAGCAAGCCCCTGCAGCGGTGAAAGCACAGAACCAAGTTCCGGTACTGGGGCCAAAATGTGCAGCACACCTTGCTGTAGCAGTGCCACTGAAGGCACACCGTCCAAACCCGTTAGTTAGCTTCCAATGCTGCCAATGGCTCCTACGCTTCTTTCCTCTTGAATGCAGCCTGCAGAGAAAGCAGTGCAGTACATGCAGAGGTTCTTGAGCTCTTCGCATTTGCAACTAGATGAGCTTTAGACTTGAGTGCAGCGCTATGAGTGAGGTGTTCTGCTCCCTTCGGTTTTCCTGGAAGGCTGCTCAGAGATGTGTTTGGCAAGCTTGTCGGAGCAGATATACATCAGCTGATACCACCATGACTGTAAGAAAACTGAAACTACTGTGTCACATGTCAACAGTGAGCTAACACAAACTTTTCTGGGCATTGCACAGATTTCAAGCACAAAGCATGGATAATATTTAAGGATTATCTGCCTCGTGTGTGGTTCTTTTGCAGTCAGTGCATCCTTTATTCGCACATTTTGTCTGGGATAAAAGTTATTTTTTGTAAATGTGTATATAGGCTACTGAAATGATGTTATTTACAAGTGCTGTTGAAACGTACGCTCTGGATTGTAATTTGATTGTGAAGGATGAAAGAGTGCAGGAACAGCAGGAACCTGTGACAGTGCTTGCAATGCAAATTGAGTGCTCCTTTCCCTCCCCTCCTGTGCCTTGTTTTAAAATCCTAATGTAAAATGCATGGCCTCCTCACCAGGATTCTTAGATAGAATGAAAATCTATGTATTTTTTGCCATAATTTTTTAAAACCAATAACATGCAATTATATCTCAACCTGTTGTAAGCTACAAAACATTAACATTATAGTCATAAAACTATATTTTACCCAGTTTTATAAATGCAGGGTCTTCTCCCACAAACACACAATGTGCCTTGACATCATTCTAATATCACATTATCTCTGTAGAAAAAAACTGTCAGTAACACACAACCAACATTTGGCCTTTTTCAAAGCCCTCAAATGCTACAGAAAGCTTCCACACTAACCAAACCCACACTGACATGTATTCGTGCTGAAGTGCCCATGTAACTCACAAGCTCTTATTGTCAAATATTCTATTTTCCTTTCAGAGGGTTATGCCTTATGACCTGTGTTGTAGCTTTGTTCATTGGAGTTGAAAATGTGACTGTGCACATTGTGTGGCATGGATCTGTGTGATGCTGTATTTTAGTTAAAAAGCTGATCGTAATCCACTGAATTCATTTTAATTGCATGTTTTGTTCAGTATTTTAATCCAACTACTTGCTAAGGATGTAGCAATTATGTGAGCCGACAAATACCTCATACTTTAAACTTGGTTAAAACACATACTTTCACCCAAATGCATGATTTAAACTCTTATTGCATCATGTTATGTGAGTTTTAAATATCGCTGTTCTATTTTTCTATTAGGTTTCCTGTGGCCAAGTTTTTGCAGTGTGTTTGTGTATTTCTTCTTTCCTGTCCATGTATGGATTTCTTTATAGCGGGCAAAACCAAAAGAAACCTTAGGCATGAAACGGCAATGTGCAATGTTTCTTTAAATAAAAATCTGCTGCTATAGGTAATGAGTTCTATTCTCAGCTCTCTGCAGCTTTGTTTTTCCAGTGCTGTGCTGCCCTCACATGGAGAATTGTAGGAGTAACATAGAACAAACATCTCAATTAAATACTGCATAGATGAGCAGATTTCACTAACATTTTATCAGGATCTGGAAAATACACTCCATAGTACACACACCCACACACAGCAACATATTAGTGACAGAAATGGTTTGCCATTCCAATTTGTAGCTTCCTTGAATTTCTGTGAATGAATCATTGACAATTTTTGCGTTTCATTCACACAATCCCAGGTATGACATTGAGGAGAGTTCTAGCCGCAGTGTTTCACAGTACAAGGCTTTTGCTGATGATAGGTGCTAGTGACGTCAGTGAGCTGTGCGTGGGCGGCTGCGTGGGTGAAGATGACTCCCAAATGAGTCCGTTTGTAGAATAAGCCTGCCAGGAAGCAAAAGACAGGCGGTGCTAAACTGTTCTGAGCTGAGTAGACCTCTAGTGCAGTTGTAAAAGCAGAGGACCCAAAAGAATCCCGCTCCAGGGCTCTGGCTGACCCCTCAAGCTGTGTCCGACAGAAAAAATAAGCTCAGACACCGAAGAGCAAAATTAGAAATGTCATGTGCACAAAGGGGGAGACTAAAAATTATTTTATAAACACCAGTTTGTTTTAGTTCAATTTATTGCACAAACTGCTTTGACAAAATGTACTTGGATGTTACTACATAGTTAAGAGAAGTGGAAAATAACAAAATAGTTCTGTATAAGGGCTATTTTGACACGAGTGTAACCGTTCAGATATAAGCAAAACAAGTCAGAGGACTTTAGTAAATTAAAAGAATAAGATCCAGAGGGGAACAAAAATAATACAATAAAGACAGGTTTGCCAACACATAATTTAGTTTCCTTCCAAAAGCCTTTACACCATCAACACCTCCAAGGAAGATCTATTTGAGAAGCTTGGGAAACACCAATTCATCGTTTTATAAAATGTTCAACACAAGTCAGAGACAAATATCTACAGGGAGGCTTGCATATGTTATAAAATAGTATTGGTCATGTGAGTGATGAAGGCAATGTGTCATGTCTTTGGTCAGTGAGCACCCAGATCCACAGGCCTTTACAACTGGGGTCACGTTGAAGCAGGCAGGACTGAAACACAATGGCTTTTTCCACTTTACTTTGTTAGTAACAAACCATGCAAAGTAAACGCTTTTGGTACAAAACTAAGCACAAATTGGAAAGATTTCTGTAAGTATCGGGAGTATTTAGTAGAACAAATTTATCCACACTGTCAGCACATACACACGGTCCACAAAAAGTCTGTGTCAAGAAGTCAGCACAAGGACAGAGGTTATGGAATGGACACAGGTTAAAGTTAAATCTCATGTAGGGGACTGTGGGACCAGGAAAAGGCAGACAAATCTTCAGAAAGGCACAGAGCTCTAGAAAGCGCATTCATTTTGAACTTAGCGCTAAAGGAGTGCCACACACACACGAGGAAAGTAAAAACATAAATGGAAGTTCAGTAACTGTTGGCAAAGACTAAAGTAACAGACATACGCAAATGTGAGATCAGTCAAAGTAACGTTGCATCATGTTGAACAACCTTAGCATGTCGGTAAAATAATAAAGACTGACAGAAGAAAACATTATCTGAACCAGCTAAGGCCATGACATGACAGCAGAAATGTGCGTCAAATTGAACAAAAATGATTGTTACAGCATATTAAGTGCAATATTATGTCAAATAAAGGTTTGGGTGAATCAATAAATGGCACTGAATGACATTTTGATGAAAAAAGACAAGATCTGTCCATTTTAAATTCACATTTAGTATCTATCAATCCGACATCTGATTAGAAAAGGTGAGTTAAAGATGGACAGGAGCAGGAAATTAGAGGAGGTTCCTGTTGCCAAAGATGTTATTGGGGTCCACGTAGTCCTTGACAGACTTGAGCATTCCCAAGCCAACGTTGGAGATGGTTTCTCTCATCCACGCCTTCCGAAGTTTTCCCACTGAATGACAGAAAAAAATAAATAAAGAAACAACTCAAGGAAGAAGACCGAAGGGGAGAAATAGAGGAATCGGCATGGCTGATTGCTCAGCAGGCTGCTGGGAGCCAATCAATCTTGTGAGAGTGAGTGAATAAACAGAGGGTGATAAATGCTTTTATTCAGAGAGGAGAAATGTTTTGCATGGCATGATTTATGGAGCTCAGCAGACTATCAAACTCATTAGGCTCTGTGTGTTCCCAGAGGAGGGGCCGGCTGTAGCGGGCCGTCCCTTGCTCCCTCACTCTTTTCTTTGAGCCCGCGCCTCATCACTCCCCTCCAATTCCCTCCCTCCTCGAGACACCGGGCGGGCGCTTGTGTTTCTGTCGGCTTGGTGTGCACACAAGCCCCTAGAGCTGACCTGCGAGGGCTGCACATCAGTTATGCCCCCTGACACACACACACCCAAAGCACAAACGAACCGGGCACAATTAAAAGAAATTCTGAAAAATCACACTAAATATTGCTGGCTGTATATCATATGCATATTTTCCTGAAATATTGAAAACTGAGGAAAGGAAAAAGGTTTGAAAATAGAAATATATATATATATATATATATATATATATATATATATATATATATATATATAAATGTAGTTACTTTAATACATTTGTTTGCATTATTAGTATAATCATCATCTAATCCTAAAAAAGTCACTAAGTACATAAAAGTGAGACCTGGTGAACACTACAAATGTCATAATATTTGTTTCTGGGAATGAGATATTACGCCATACATAAAGTATATCCGTTTCTTGCATCTGTGTGGACTAAAGCTGGCTGGCCCTCCGTCAGCAGAACTTTGGCCAAACCTAAGAAGCGCCTAGTTGTGGCAGTGGGCCTAGTGCGGGTACCCACTGTTTCACCAGCTGTCCGCTGCGACATACTCCACAGCGCTTGCACCCAACAGCTTCTTAGCAGGAAGTCTGAAGCCAGCGACAGGTCTGCTGACTGCACACGGTCTGCAGAAAACTCTAAACATTTACTTCTACAAACTAAACTTCCTGCCCTCCAGCATTGTTCTTACAAAGTTAAAGGTAAAAGATCATATGATCTTGAAGCCATGTCTAAGCTCTACACCCACAGAGCCAAATAATTATTTTAAAAAGGTTGGCTTGGTGTCAATGTTTGTCTTTTTGGCAACATCTGGTGGTTAAAGTACTGATTGCAATTCCACACCTAAAACTTTTTAGAGCTGGTGAACAGCTATGGTGCCATGCAAAGACCAGCTGTTGTCTTAATCTGATGATCATTTCTAAATGAATTTAGTTCTAATGTGTGCTCAAATAGAAACACAAGTGTGCTTCTCTTACAGCAGTGCTCAGTTTATACACTCTGGGCAGCTGTAGAAACAGAAATAGGAATTTCCACTGTTTTAGGATCCAGTGTCCGCCCTAGCATTGGTATTTCTTCTCATCAGCTAAGTTAACGTTAAACTCATTAAGAAGACACAAGAGCAAAATGGCCTAGAGCAGGTGAGGCTTGGTGAAAAAACACCTAAAGTGATGTGTAATCACCTGAGATTAGATGCACAATGGGGCCTTCACATGTACAGCCTTCCTTTCATGGTGATATGAGAGCTATGTTTGCGTCAGTGCCAGGGGAACCCCATGTTTATAGGCTGCATGGAGGAACTTGATGCATTAGGGAGGTCCGGCCAGGAAACCCAGATGGGGATCGGCCACAAGGCTTTCTCTTGACAAAACAGGGCAGACAGCGGGGTCACCGGAGACCACGACACCACTCGCACCTCCAGATGGTAACAGAGAAACCAATCAGCTGCTGCCCAATAACTAAACTACTATCCTGCTCTCCTCCTCTCTGGGTCTGTCCCTGTCCCACCTCCATCCCTCCCTCTGCTCACAAAAAAGAGAGAAAACAGAAGGTGCTGCGACTGCATCATTGCCTCCATAACAGTGATAATTTACACATCTATCTTGTCATATTCTTTCTTTTTTGAGTGCTATTGCAATCAATCTTGGCAGGCTTGGTGTGTGCCACTGAGACATGCAAAGAGATGCAGGTAGTTATTTCAGCAATGACAGATATTTCTCTTGTGTGGAAAAGTAAAACAGGTCGTTTGTCTCTCTGCAGAGTGCACCGACCTGAGAGGGCGTGTAGTGATGTCACAGGGGCAGGTGAAGACTTTGGGAAGCCCAGGGTGAACATCGTGCAGGCTCAGCTTCACCTTTTTGACTCACTGGGTTTCACTGACAAATGGTGGCTAGGACAAAAAAGACGAGCTAAAGAAGTGACCTGCGTTCCTGTGATATGGGCAGAGGTACAGAGCTGAAGGATGGACGACTTCCCAGTGATGGATGTTTAACTGCTCTTCACTGCTGCAACACTGGTGACCTAGTTAACAAGTAGGCTTCACCTTGTGCACAGGTTTTACACAACCAATACTTGTCTTAACCACAAAGCCAATTGTAAATTGTGTTGAAACCGACCAAACCCCGGGAATCGCCAAGACATCCAGTGTTGTGTTCAGCGCCCAGACTCCCCACCAACGCCCATGCAGCACAACACTGACCCGCTGTAAATACAGGGCCACATAAATGTATATTTCCTGTGGTGCCCTCCCACCTCACCATCCTTGACTACATCTGTTTTGTTTGATACACAAAACCCAGTGAAACTAGCTCCATTTGTCAAGCACTGATTGTGGGCAGACAAACCAGCCTGTCTGCGGCGAGATAGCAAGCCCCACTGTTATTAATCACAATTACAGAGTGGGCCCCGAACACAGGAGCTGCATCAATATCCCCTCCTCTCCCCCCCCGT
The DNA here is from genome assembly GCA_024416835.2 of Perccottus glenii. Taxonomy (NCBI): domain Eukaryota; kingdom Metazoa; phylum Chordata; class Actinopteri; order Gobiiformes; family Odontobutidae; genus Perccottus; species Perccottus glenii. The sequence goes on along the minus strand of CM044560.2, from coordinate 12,959,969 downwards.
CACCTCCCAGAGCAGATCGGGGTGGCTGGGCCACCGTTTGGAGGTCAGTATACAGCCAGCGATAACGCTGGCATCATTTACCCCAGCCCACCGCCTCCTTTTTATTAGCAATCTTTTAATTTTGAACCCGTCCCCGCCTTTAGGAAAAATTGTGATTTAATATCGCAGCTGATTCACTACATACTGTTTTTGACAGGTGTGATGAATAGCCTGAAGTGATGTATGAAAACAGCGAGGCGGATGGCAATATAGATAAAGCAGCCATTTCGGTTAGCCCTGATGGGGCCCAGAGAGTTGTTCTGTGCCCCCCCCTCGGCTCACGTTTCATTTGGCCACTGCTGAAATGAACAAATAGCAAAGTCAGAGCCATTCATCTAAGCTGCAGCCTGATATTTTGGACGTGTGAAGCAATGAAAGATCTCCATCCAAACGCACATTTACAGCACTATTAGTCGTCTGCTCTCTAGTATGAAAGATGCTTGTGGGAAAAACTTGCCATGCTGCCTGTCCAAATCAGTACAACCTTCCATCAATTACAATTTAGGGGAAAGTAAAACAGTCAAAGTACACGTTATAGGACTGCCATGTTTCTCCATCTCCAATTTTAGTTATGTGCCCTTGATTCATTTTTTTGCCACAAAATAGACATGAGATTATACTAGGAATCAAATACCTCCATGATGATGTGACAAGCTCCCTCCATTGGCAAGAATTTCCTCTCGAGCTGCATGCTGGGTAGCAGAAACAAAACCACACCCCAGTCAGAGAATATAACGCGCAGGATTAAACTTCACCTTAATGAACCCACCTCCACTTGTTCATACACATGCACTGGGTCACTGAGTCCTCTGTAGTTGAAGGCAAAATAAAAGTAGACACAGGCTCCAGCATCGTACGTCTGAGTGACCCTGTGATAAAGTGAGAAACAATAATCAGCATGCCATGTCTTTCCTCACACAGACAAAGATTTTGAAGAGCTCTGTTGTGACAATCCACTTTGATTACAGCATTCCTAACTGTGAGTAAACATGTACAGACACTATGCTTGTGAAATCAATGCAATGCTTCTTGAGTTTGCATTAATTTGCTAAGGCCTCGTTCCCTGCAGAGGGGCTGGCTGCAGAGCCCTTGTTCATTTGACATGGCCCATCACCTGGCACCCTGACTGTTCTCGAGGTTAAATGGACAAATCAATCATTTGACAGACTGCAGCCGAGAAATGAATGACTGCAGCATAATCAGGCTGAGGCCTAATCTTCCCCAATCTGCGAGCAGCAGCCTGGTGCTCCTCAACCACCTCGCCGTCTGTCAGAGTCCATTGCTTTGTGCGGCTTTCCGTCAATTTTAAACGGCTTTTGATATTCTGATACTTTTCTGTTTTTGTTGTAACAATGTCTTAATGTGTTTTAGTGAGGGTGAGGTCCTACTGGTGAATTTAGGTGTCAAACACTACCTGCAAGTGGATAGCGGCGAAAACTGTACTCCTTTGTCTTTACACTCTCGAATGATTCGTGCCTTTACATTTCGACAAATGTCCAGGACCCTGTAAAGGATGAAAAGCAATATTTTTTTTTATATTGATGTAGACAATATGTCTGTTGAAAAATATAAAACATACTAGTAAACAATGCTATTAAAAGTGACAAACAGGAATTTTATTACATTGAGATATGGTGGCAGAAAAGGGAAAAGGGAAGGAGCCACTGATGAACATAAAAACCATTGTGGGAGAGGTCCCCACTGGTGTGAAAATGGCCGCCAGTGCTGAGCATGTGCAGTGGTGTGTGGAGGATGGGGAGGGAGGATGGGTAATGAGCCAGGCACATATGCTCGCCTCAGTGCCTGATCTCTGGTCTCTCCCATCAGGCGTGTTACACAACAAGGAGCAGTGTTTGCCCTGTTTGTTGGCTGCTATGTATGTGTTTAAAAAATAAATAAATAAATAAAACAGGGGACTACAAAGTGCATAGTGAAACTGACATAATTAAGCAGTTAAAATATTTTGGCAATATTTATAGACATATAAAGACAAACAAACATAGTTAAGCAGCAACACAGATGAAGTACAATTACTATGTTTAAATAGTGCAAGAGTGTTTAGCTTTTAGAAATAACTGAGCCGGAAACATCTGTGTATTTACCTGTCCCAAGGCACAGAGGTTTCAAATGACTCGCCGATCACATAGTAATCCATGCCCAAGTCCTGTTAAGATTACACAAGAGTGGTTTCATTTATCTCATTTCAAGTACAGCAACAGTAATAGCTAGAAGCATTTCAACTTGTATTTTGTGTTTTTTTAAAAAGGGATAAAAAAAAAAAATCTGTTTTCATCATAGAAATAAACAAAAAATAAATCATGTGTTTGAGAAATAAAGCTTAAACACAATCTATTTTGCTACTTGAATGGACAAATTTTCCCAGAAAAATTAAACTTCTTTGTAACCCTACCCTGCTTTAAATGGCATGTTTCCTTGAACAGTGGTTTTTAGAAGCCCTGTTACACACTGCATTTGAAACTCAAATGCCTATTGTCCTTTTGACTGCACCTACTGAGCTCTTCCTATGAAGTAGACACCTCAGTGATAGACACTGACAACTACTGTGACCAGTGACCACATCAACTCAAAGAACTATATATGGTTCTCAATCTGCGACCTTTTGTTTTGTGCACTACCCTATCTGCTGTAAGAGGGGCCGTCAAGACTGGACACTCCCCAACTGCCCATCAGCTGTGAAGAAAAGAAAGCAAGAGGAGTAACACACCCGGAGGTAAGCAATGACGAAGGTCAACATGTAGCCCCTCTGCCCATTGTCCTCTCCAGCTGCCAGGCCCCTAGAAGCAGATAACAGGGTTAATATTTAACAGCTCTTTCTTTTAGCTTTGTTGGCCCCACTGCTCCTCCTTTTAACGGCTGCCAGGAAGACTGTCAATCCAACAATGTATGGATCAATGATGCTATGCTCTGTGCGTTGCTACAGGTCAGCTACACATCCATCACCTCTAGTGTGTAATCAAATTTTCATCTACCACCCAAACTAATCAGGGCAAGCTCATTAGAAAATCACTATATTGATTTTTACCCTTCCTCCTGTTTCCTAAACCAAGAAGAAAATATTTCTTACAGAACCACAATAATCCATCACTGTCGCTTTATCTGATGGGTGACAATGACTTATCTGAAACAATGCAATCAAGTGCAGGACGCTGCAAGTAGACGACAGCTTTTATATTATTTAATGGCTGGCTATTACCACTACAGTAGTCAAGCTACAGTATAGCATTTATTAAGAACTGATGTTGCCTATTTAGTCACTCTGCAGTTACAGCGACTGACAGTGCCCACAATACATTCTGATCCGTTTAAAAAAAGCTGACTTGGTTCACTAAAGTCATTCTTTCAGAAGAGTAAAAACAGATTACCGAGCTCTACAATAATAACAAAAGTGTGAAGTACAAGTAATATTCACAAATATATCTCATATTTTAAAAAATCCCAATACCGTCCAGACAGTATTGTGTCAACAGTATACCAGAACCAGGCTGTGTCCTTTCACCCTGTGTTGTCCTTTATGGCCTGTGCCCTACTATCACTGCACGCAACCAACCTACTTTAAAAGAAATGCGGCCTGACATGAGGACATCTACAGACGATCCATCAGTCAACTACTGAGTGGACGAATAACTTTAGTTATTCTGTAACAACCTTTTCACTGCTACGTCATAACAGCTGCTTGTAAACCAACATCCCAGCCCCGAGCAGCTCCACATACTCTAATGTCCAAAAACATTTCATGAAAAAAAGACAAATTCAATAGTTACCCAAATTTAGCAGCAATGTCATAAACTTGCTTTTCATGCTGCAGGACCTTCTCACGGTCTCCCTCGAACAACAGGGTGGCCACACACAAGTGGTTGGGGTCAAACCCTTTGAACTGCAGATCAAAGAGGCTGATTCATTTGTCACAACAACAACAAAGTGCTGCTGAGGTAAGATTTAATGACAGCTTACCTTAGTGATGTAAAATTTCTTCAATCCATCCAAAAAGGATGTAAAAATTGAAGATACTTGAGGTTTCAGTGCATGACCTGCAAAAATATTAGATAAATTACAAATTAGTCCTGACATCCTGCGACAGGGTAAACGAGTCACTTTTATTTGGGGTTTCAAACAAAAAGAGGGCAAATAAATGGTAACATTTGAATAACTTTTCAACTGGCCAGTGGCTGCCAGCGACAGCGGTTATAAATCAGAGGGTTTCCGAAGGGAAGTGGGGTTGACACACCGATATCCGTCTTCCTCACCCACACTTTTTGATTTATTCCTGATCGGACGCACAAAAGCGCCTGTGGACAAGTGAAAATGAGGGGCTGGGGCCAATGGGATGGCAATCAATCACAGTGGGGTAGTCACGGGTGATGTTGCCGAGACTTAACAGTTCATTTATTTCTCCCCATGCTCAAGTCTCTTCATCACTTAGTGTCCTAATTGTTTTCATTCCAAAATTTGATTGCAGGTCTTTTAGGTCTTTTGTAGCAATCATAGTCAATAATTAAATACTCAACATCCACAGAGAAAAAATTACACCTACCCTGTGCATAATTTAACTTTCAACTTTCCCATCTGGGGTTTGGCTGTATATTCTGTGTATCAATGTATACTGCGACAAACAACATTCAAATTTTTCATCTTGAGTACCAAGACATTATAATCTTAGTCCCAAACTGATATGATATAGATCATGTCTTCTAACATAACAGCCAGCGTGATTAAAAGAATGTAAGGACAAGCCACTAATAAGCCCTAGAAGGTATCAGAGAGCCATGGGTTTAAGTTATTAGTAAAAAAAAAAACCTTTGCGTTTTATCTTCCCTACTTAATGCTAAGAAGTGCCTACTCTGTGAAAAGTGGAAATACAGGAAAGATAATGAGGTCCCAGGAGACTGGTGAAATTTACTGAGATCTTTGGCAAAACCAGATGCATTCCTCTAGAACAACATCATAAAACCTCAATGTTAACAATTACTTAATTTTGTCCAGGGTCATTTTTCATAGTTTCAATTCTTTGGCGCCGTGTACAAAGCTATTCCGCTGCTGAAACAACCAATTTAAGAATTCAGGGTTATGGTAGGTAAAATCATTTCAAACTGTGCAATTGCTACTCGCTGCGATTTTCTCAGGGGCACACACAACATTTGAACAACCCAACTCAATTATTGAAGAAATACAAGAAACAGGTTTTAACCCAATGTAATGATTCTGACATCCTTTCAGTTTAATGATGTCGGATATTCTCTTTAAGCAAAGACAAAAGGTTATTAAAGCTCTAATAGAAAACCAGGTCTGTGTACACAAAGACGACTTTGGTGATGAAAACAACCTAATGGAACACTGTCTCTAATTTAGCAAAGATCAAAACAACTTACCAAATTTAAATTGTTCATTATCCATAAGTCGTATTGATGCTGGAGCACACCTCTGAAAAGAAAGTAACTGGTGTGTTATTACTTATATATCCATAAATTCTTAAATTATTTAGCAGTTTTAGGGATATATTAGTAATGCATAGCATAAAATTACAGCATTCGAACAGAAAATGTGCTCATTTTTGAGTTTTTAAATGTATGCACAATTTTTACAACACTAATTCCAGAAACATGGTTTATGTAAACAACTGATTAGCATGAATCATGTTTTTATACATGGATACAGTTTATAAAGACAATCACTTACTATTGTCATGTGAATATGTGGCTTACAATGACAGATAAAGCAAAAGCAGAATGTGTTTATGGGTTTCACATTATATACCTGTTTGGCAACCTCTCAAGAGAAAGCAACTCCTTGCTCAAAATTAGGGAATACGACGGATCCGTATTTCTGATACGCTGGCATGGGTCGAATCTTCATTGTTACCTCAGTAACCACACCCAGGGTTCCTGTGGAAAGTATAGCAAACAAAAACAAATAAGCTAGTCTGAACAGGGCCCAGGCCTAGAGAAATGTTTTATTTTACAGGGCTTTCCCAAGGGTTTAGGTTGACCTTTGTCTCATATTTCACCAAGTATTTTTTTCTACCTCACTTTATTAGCAAAACACATAAGAAATAAAGCAGCTCTTTATACAACGAAAGACAGGCACATTTATAAAGGTCTGGTGAAAGCCCTGGCTGGACTTATGACCCTAAAAACTGTTGAACATTTGCTACTTCTGTTAAAAAAATTCATATTGTCCGGATGGACCAGAAAAGTCTACTCAGAACATACAGCTCCCGCTCTACATCTATAATGTTTATTAAACATAGAAATAACTAAAAGACAAACAACAGATATGAATCCTTACATTTGTATAGGACTCAATAAAGACTTAAACTTAATCTGAGTGTACCTATTCTGCGACAGTATTTCATTTGGAGCCAATATGTAACAAATATAATAGGAGCTCAAAACCAATATGCATCATAGATATTAGGGTCACTTCATCACAAAACTGCAGCCCCATCATTGAGCTTAATCCACTTAATCCACCAATACAGCAGTAATGGTTTGATTTTTCATTCAGTCCTGTTACAGATTAATTTACCCTAATGGGATGTTTGCAATTGCTGGCCGCCTCTGTCCGTTAAGACTTTTAATGAGACCCTTTCCTTGACACTACGTACCACACGCTGCTCCCTAGTGGCTCAGTCAAAAACATTAACGGTACCCCCTCCTCAGGCTCCTCCCACCTCATGCACAGTGGGCAAAGCCTAGGATGAGACAAACAAGGAGGAGCCACAAGGGAGAGAGCAAGAGGGAGAGAGAGAGACAGCAGGAGGAGGTGCTACACTGCTTGGAGCAGAAAGGGGCTGTAAGAGACCAGCAAGGTCATAAAAAACTCTCCTGGGGATAAATTGAAGGCAATAATGTGGTACAGTGCAGTGTGTGCAACTTAAGCCGTTTTTACTACAACAATTGATTAAACAAGCTGCATGCTACAAGGCTAGCATTTAAGTTTGTTTCTTGTGGTTTATAAAGAACAAGCAAAATAAAGTCCATGCTAAACTTAAAGAGCTTACTTTGTATTCAAGGTCAGAAAGAAAGGAAGATCTGGTTGTTGTGCTATAAAAGAAAAGCTTTACATTTCTAACTCATTTCTGATCAGATAGGTGTGTTCCATGCAGAGCATTATTGATAGGTTAGGAGTGGTGCTTTGTTTTTGTGGCTGGATGTCACAGTGTGGGAGTCTTGGTGTGAAAAGTTTTTAATGAGGCAATGCTGTTGCATAAACTTGTTGTCTCAACTTAATCAAAAAAAAAAAAATAGCCCTGCAGCGTGTGGGCCTGTCTTCTTTTGGTTCAGCACTAAACAATTTTCTTTTGTTCAAAATGTAGAGCTATAAAGTGGTTTAATTTGGCATATATATATATATATATATATATATATATATATATATATATAATACAATATACAATTGGCTAATGTGAAAGTTACATTTGCTGTGATATGTATAATGATATGTATATTTCTGCAGCCAACCAAGACCACTCATGGAGCAGACTGTTGAGTTTGTGGGGCGAATATAAAGTTTGTACCCACAGCTGTTTAACACAGCAATGCCAATAGGCTGTGAATGTCCTCATTATGTTTGGGGGAACCTGGCATATGGCAGAATTCTCTGCGGGCACTCCCAAGGACAGGTCACTGCAGATGGGACGGAGAGGAAACTTGCTAGTTCCTAACTAAAACCAGATTAAAGCTGGTTAATGCGTAAAACCATGCAGCTTGGGAATCACCCAGATGTTCTTCTTTTTCCCACATGCATAGCAATATTACCCAACAGCTGAACACATGCCCAAACACTACCACAATCACACGATAAAGTTCACAAACCTTCAGAGCCCATAATGAAGTGGTGAACATCTGGGCCAGTGGACATCCGTGGGCCCTGACAACTCTTTTCTATCACACCTCGTGGTGTCACCATTTTTACATGGACCACCTACAGTATTTATTACATAAGAAAAAAAAAATTATAATAAATCACCACTACTTATATTCAGGATACATGTATTTAGTCTAAATACATACAGTGCAATGAAAGTACAGTATATAGTATGCATTAAACAGGAGAAAATTAGACCCACCAGGTCCTCAATATTGCCATAGATGTTCTTCTTCATGCCAGATGCTCTGGTTGCTACCCAGCCCCCCAAGGAGCTAAACTCCATGGAGTCAGGCTCATGCCCTGTACAGTAACCACTCTCATTAAGCTGTGGAAAAAAAACAAAAAATCTTGGAATGAAGAAAACCAAAATTGTTTACACAGGAATGATGCAAATCCACAAGAATGTTTTAATAACAAGCAAGACGGAAAAATAATTGAAACAACTGCAACTCTCTGCATTGTTGAGAGGCATAAGCTTTGGTTTTATAGCAGCTTATATTTTTACAGCCTAAAATACATTGTGTTTAAAGAACAGGAAAAAGAAGAAAAACAGAGATTTGTGCACAGCTTATACATCCCTTGTGTTAATAAAAGTACAGTATATAAACCAATGCTGTTATATATATATTCTTTACTTGAAAAGGGTTACAAGCTCCTGTCTCAAGCAGTCATAAATAACATGTGCATTCTCTAGCAATTGAATCAGCTGAAGATAACTAGTAGTGTTAAGAACTTTTAGGGTGATGGCATCATTAGGATACATGTGTTGACACCCAAATAATAATAATTATCATAATAATATCCTTAAAAAACAGCAATCCCCACCAGAGGCAGTCATCACAAGCGGAGGTAAAGCTGGACCATGTTTTATGACATCACCATCCTAGGAGGCAGTTTTATAATTCAGACCCATCTGCTCCATAAAAGCAGTCTGGTTGAAAAGCAGAAGCTATTCGCTCTGGATGCAACTCACGCATTCCTCTGCATCACAAACCTGCTCCTTCTCAATTTTTCTGAATTAGCGTGATAGTGCCATCTGCTCATGACTGGAGCCCTACTCCCCAAGTTCCCCCTTTTGTTACTCTGCTCCTGCCCTAAACCTTCTCCTGAACACTGCCAAACCTACAGGTCAAAGGGTATGAAGGTGAAGAACCATACACAAGCTCCATGGAATTGGTCACTAGGCTTGTTTTTGTATAATGTGGGCTTTTTCAGTGAATGATAATGCGAAAAATAAGTGCTTACCAATCTCTCCAAATCCTGACCAACAATACCAGCTTCCACATGGGCAGTTAAGTTCTTCTCATCAATCCAAAGGATGCGGTTCTGCGAGTAAAACGCATGCAGTCAAGAAATCAGGGAACAAGCGTAATTTGTTGTGTCCTCTTCAGTGGACTGCCACATGTGGCAAATAAATGTGTAGAGTGGTTATAGGACACAAACAAGTCAGTTTGCTCAGGGTTAAACTAAAATCTAACATCTACTTCCAAATATATGCCTCTTATTAAGACCACTGGGCACATGACCTAGACCTACCTGCAGGAGGTCATTTTAGACCTGCCATCCATTATTTTCAAAAGGTAATAAATTCTATGCTCAACACATGCAGCTCCTTTCATGTGCTTCCTTTGGAGCCACCTCACCTTTGACCCCTGCCACTAAACAGTGGTCACTGGTGTCTATGGTCCAAGTTCTACAATCAGTAGGCTACCAGCATGCAGGCAGCTGATAAATCTCCTCTGTGTGAGCCTACATCAAAGGGCTCTGATATTCACACTTATTACAGCTCACTAAACATTAAAGATGCACAAAGCATTGACTTTTCATAAATGTCACTGTTGCATATTTATCTTAAACATGGTTTAGAAAATGTAAACTGTGGCTTTCATTAAACATTTAATCTCTTAAAAGCTGCACTTTTAATAAAGTAAAAGAAGATAATACATAAGTTCATTCAGTTAAACTTAGTTATGACTTTAGCTTCATCCTCCTGGAGCATGCGTTTTTTTAATTCCTAATAAGGAATATACCATAAACCTCTTACACTTTTACATAGTTGCAACAATATTGTCTTTTTTTGACATGTTAAGACTTTGACGTTATTTCATACCATCTGAGAAGTATCCAAGGAGACAATGGAGCGAGTTTCCTCTGGGGGGCACTCTAGTGCACTGGAGACACTTGTCCCCCCTGGCAAAACACAAGCGTTAGACACTGAGTTTGGTTATGCTTAAAAAGACACACAAGAATTATATATTAAAATATATTATATATTAAAGGCATTAAAATCTTCCTAAATTTCTGTTATTCATATACTAACATTTTACGGATTTGAGTATTTAATTGAAGTGACTCACCTCCATATGGTATCAAACAAACATTGTGTTTGCATGCCAGCTCGACAGTTTTCACTACATCGTCATGGCAGCCTGCAAAAAAAAAATAAAAAAAATTGTACATTACATTTTATTGCAGGCTTTGTAGAAAAACATCAAAATATGCTTAGGGATAAGTATAGTATATAACTATTGAATAAAATAAAATGTATAAATGTTTGCCGTATTAGAGCAGGAAGACCAGCGGTACTTAAGGTGTTTTTTTTTTTGTTGAGCCTTATGCTTTTAATAGCCCAGGGTGTTTCTTGGGCAAAAGCAGGCAGCACAGAGCTACAATCTCTAAAGTGGGATGAACTAGATCGATACAAATGTGTTTTAGCCAATCATGGGTCCCTCATCCATTTACAGTGGAGTGAAGAGCAAGTGACAAGAGCAGCAATACCCACCTACATAGATGCGCTTGACCAGCCTCAACTGCTTTTAGAATAGGCAGTGAGAAATGTCTCTAATTAAAGAGAGCTCTTTAACAGATCACCCATCTGAAGAGAATACAGCTCAAAATCCTAAAACTTCCTTAAAGTACTGAGGTCGGCTTGCCACCATGGAATAGAAATTACAAGCCAAAAGCCTGTTGAGATTACAATAATATGTATTTGAAAGTTGATGTTTTTTTGCCATTTGTTTCAAAGTTGTTGTAGGAAATGTTGCTTGTGGAGATGTGAAAGACTATGAATGAGGTCTCAACTATCAGTCATTTACATTATAAAATTGTCCAGGAAATAACAGAAACCAATCTCAAAATCATAATTTAGCACTGTGCATAGCCAGATTGTTGAATATTGGGTGTCAACCATTTTCCTCCTGACATTTCTTATTAGGCCTCCACTCATACATATTAATATTGCTGCCTCTGCTGAGATTAACCCTTTAAATCACCACGGTAGGATGGGGAATCAGGTTTACTACGGGGCAGATAAAAACGGGCCAATAAAGATACAGCAATAACAGCGCTTCTGAACTCACTTGGCCACACTACCATGTCAGGAATACGTCCAACTTTTCCTTCTCGCAGGGCAAAGATCTCGTGTAAGCAATGCCCTGAAAGAAAATGCAAACATGAGCTGACATTAAACTTAACCTGATAAGCACATGGTTCCAAAGCTACATTTACGCTTTTCTTACCATGACCGCGAAACACTCTGTCCTCTGCATCAAGTGAGAAAGGAATACCTGTAGATTTCAAATCCTCCACAAAGGCCTCATTAATAGTTGCAGGCTGTACAGCACTGGTATTAAGAATAGGCTGCAAAAGCATTTGTGGTTTTGGTAAATTTGCAGTAATTTAATGCGCAACATACAGTTGAGACTTTAGTGTTCATGAGTTGTAGCACTCACTGATGCTAGGGTTTTGTGCTGCATATTTGTTCCAAACGTGCTTTCCATCCAATCTTTGAGCCCAGGGATGATCATACCACTTAGCCTATACCTAGAATATTTGTAAAACAAAATATTAAATATTAAAATAAACAAAAACTAAAAAAAAAAAATCAAAGAAGAATGGCGCTGCATAGTAGCTGACATGTGTAGTTAAATGTTAAACTTATCTTCTTAATTTGAAAAACTAAGCCTGTGACTAATAAGAATAAAATGTGAAATTTCAGTCCATTGAGGTTATTAAGCAAGCAGTGAAGCCATGACAGTACTTTCCCTGTGATCGCCATTGCTTGCATAATTGAGCTGCTGGCACAGCCTGGGCCAGCCCATCAGGGAACTGTGGTCTGCCTTTGTGCAAGAAACCATGAACACACTGTATAATGAAAACCTCTGTGACAAAGTGGGAGAAGGAGAACGCATTCTCTAACATTCATTCCACTGACTGAGGTGTTGTGGGACTCCAAGGTAACTGTTCGCTCAAAAAGCTGAGATCCTTGGCAAGTTTTATTTTATTTTTTTACACAGAAGGAAAACCTGTGCGGCGCAACATCCAGCAAAAAAAAAAACAAATCTCCTCCTACAGTCAATGCCAGATTTCTGCGTGTACAACCCAGCTGGCACTTACATCTATTTTTAAGTCGCACATTATGATCACAAAAAAATCTAAAATCTCAGAGTCGGCTTTGGTCATGGCAGACAGAGATAAGGAAGACAAAGAGCTGACACAAATGCAGAAAAGAGCAATCCCTGATGTTGGCAGAATTAGACTCTTTAAAAAGACAAATGGCTGTATTTTTCAATACTCACATAATAATCCTAAAATATCATGCTAGCATACTTAATAATCAATCTTTTTTAAAACCTTACAGATTTAGGGTTTGAGAAAGTGAAAAGCCAGTGACCTTATCAGATGACGGTGAGGAATTTAAATGCCAACCACAAGATGGCAGTAGAACCACATTGCTGTAAGTGGAGAAGCCTGAAACTAATGTGTCTTGTGTACAAAGGCCTAAGAAATACATTATGCAAAAATTGTGTAGCCGTTGTGCTCCAAAAGTTGTGGCTGGGTGAATATTACACAAAAATACCTTTTGCCAGTAAATTCTGCTTGTCCTTTCTTATTAAACAGAAATCTTGAGTCGCTATATCCCCAGCCATTCCATTTCATAATCTCCTGCCTGTGAAAAGAACAAATATACAGATAGGTGAGGCATGCCTGACAAATAATGTGAGACATTTCAAGTATAGTTTCACAGAAATAAATGAATGTGTTCCAACTTCAAACCCATTGGTGTAGAAAATAAAATATTATTAGCACATATAAATACAGCAAGGATCAAAATTTGTAAAGTGCTTTTTTATTTTTGTCTTCAGAGTGAGCGACATTTACAGATGACCAACCACTAGCAATTGTTAGATCAATTCATGGAGAGCTGCAACATAAACAAAACCTGTAAATCAACTTTCTTTGAATTTTTACAATAAACCAAAGAATACCTGGAAGTATTTATTTAAATGCACGTGTTTTGAGGAAGCAATATTTAAAACACCGGGCTTGACTGTGAACTTTCCCCTTCATAAAAGATAACAGAGACAGAAAGAGAATATCACAGAAAAGTTAAGGTCATGAAGCTGAAGCACTTGTGTTGTGACGGCCGTGAAGATTCTTAGACAGACACTAGAGTGTCAGCACACTCGGGTTCCAAAAAGAAAGAGAGCTGCCAATAGGTTGAAAGTCAGACCACCAGTTGTCCTGGCCAATCAGATCAACAGAGAAGTCGCAGAAGTTTCACTGACTGTTTGATTCTGGTTTTTAACACATTTGACGAACCTAACTTTTGTGCGTAAAAACATAGCTGTTACTACAGCTCAAATCAAAATAATATACGATTAATTACATAAGACAATTAATCAAACTTCAATAATTATATCATTGGGAGTTGTTTGAGGAGCACCAGAAACTTGTCAAAAGGCGACCATAATTTTACAGCTTCTAGATAACCTCCTCGTGACTAACACAAATATTAAATTAAAAACACAGATAAAACTAAATGTTACTTTAGTGATGATCAATCGTCACCGTAAAGTTTAAACTAACCGCACCCACTCTGAAGCTTTTGAATGGCTAGCTTCAGAAGTCAGATAATGCTGGCTAACAGGCTAACTGGGAAAAGATAAGATGTCGCTGTGTTTTGTTTTCGGACGCTTTTTTAAAGACAAGATAAGTCTGTCTTGTTAAAATACCGGCAATTACACTACTTTTGTTGAGAACTGATACTTGAACCTGGATGTTGATGGACTAAACACAAGCTAAAGCCACAGAGGATGCTCGTAAAGCTGTTACCTCCTCCTCGGCACGGTCCGCCCATCACTGGACACATTTGGCGTGATGTCCTGGGCTTTGCATTCGGCGGCTCTAATGTACGACCCGTCATCCTGGTGTTTCTGTAAATGCCCGGCGATAATCTTGAGTCTTTGCTGTGCAGCTCGTTGTCTGTCGGAGCCGCCGCTGCTGTTGGCCGCCATGCTGCTTCCGTGTTTGTAGAGGGAGGAGCGGATCCGTGAACGACTGTCGGAGTTCAGCGAAGGGAAAGTGCGCTGCGTTCACAGACTCTTCGCTAAGTTCAGTTTATTACATTGAGACCATTGTAAGATTCATGCCGATGGTTTATTTTTTCCCACAAAAGCTCAATTTGTATTTATACTTATACTACATAACAGCTAGCTGCAACAAGTGCATTCTGAAGCCACTGCCGCTAGCAAATTTTAGTAGGCTATTAAGAAATCTTTAAATTAAATTAGCATAAGATAGGCTATTTGCTTCAATTATTTTTATATGTTGTCAATACAATCACAGCAAAATGCTAAGAAATCATAATCATGATGGTTAGGTTATGTGGGTCAGGGCAGCATTAACCAGCTCTTACGCAGGCCATATTAAGTTATTGTAATGTTGACACATAAGCTAACATGCGGCTCCTGAAAGTACCATTATTGGATACATACAACTGGTTACATGTATCCTGACAAGTATCTTTTCGGTCGATCTAAAAACACTTTTTCTTTGTGCTTTTTATGTTAAAAAAAATACACACATAAAAACTGTTTATTGTAAAGTTAAGTTTACATGGTAAATCTGGCCATATGGTAAAATACTAAAGAAAACACTTCTCTTTTCTAAAAAACTATTAATAGTATTTACTGAAACATAAAAATACATGTAAACGTAGCATTTCTCTTTATCTCACCGAACAGTCAAATGGCCAGCATGATTAAAGCTCCCATATGGTAAACATGCTGTTACAAGAATAGAAGGTTAAACAGGACAGACAAAAATAAACGTTTCTTACAACACAAAAGCTTTATTTAAACAGGCAACAGGCATTTGTACATATATGTACCATACCATTATGTGTTTCAGAATGTGGTTTCCAAAGATATTGGCCCCCAAAACAAAGTTCTGTAATGCACTGACTGCAAACAATTAGAGTCTAAGTGTATCACAGAACTTCATTTGGAAAGCCACAGTGCCACCTCACAGGTCTGTGCACGACATTATGCACATCACAAGTGGATGATCCTTTTTCTGTAAAACACACACACACAGTAAAACAGAATTTCTTACAATAAATATTATTTTGATACTACTGACTTAAATGAAAAAAGAAAACAATAGAGCTTCTGTTTAAATATGTCTGCATAACTTGTAACGAGCCACAACCAGAAAAAGAGCTCAAAGTATGGAGTGCAGCCAAGAGAATAGCTGCTGTGTGGTGGATCCTCCCTTGTGTCACACAGGTAAGGTAGGCCAGAGGGAGTCATCTTACTTATTGTCATGTTATACTGAATTATGCTGCCTACTTATTATTAGAAGTTCCAAAACATGTTCTTATGTGCAGCCCAAATGGTATTTACCGTCTTTTTCTTGACGGGAAAGTTACTGTCTTGTGTCTCATAATCTATACCTCAGCTATAGCTGGCAACATTGGTTTCTAGGTTTGATCTGCATTTGACTGATTTAGCCTTGTGCCTGTGGTAAAGTGTAGCCTACCTGTTGAACTTTCTAAGTGATCTATTCACTTAACAATGTTGAAAGACATTGCAACAATGAAGTAAGTGTCAGCTGAGCAGCAGAAGTATTTAGTTGTAACACTTTGCAGATAGTTAAGGCTAATATGCTACACTTGCCACAACAGCAGCAGTCAAGTGAATACTTTAAAAGTAAAAATAAACAACTAAAACCATTAGCAATTCTCATGTTGAAAACCTGAATCCAAAGTCTTAACGAAGTAACAGATTATAATAAAAAAGTTGTGCCATACTTCACCTGATATAATGAAGTTAAACGCAATGGACAAGCTTCAGTCAGACACGAGGGGAAATAGTGGATTTTAAAAAGCAGAAGGCGATCTGAAGACATTGCACGGCATGGCTTCTTTCTAAATGCAAACATTAGTTTTCATTGCGGATGTCTGCGGACGTGCAGCGCTCCATTGGTAAGGTGGCTATGGCCGCTTTTACCTTTTCTTCCCCCAGTCCTGTGCAGTTCACTATATGCAGCTGGAAGAATGTCGACGTGGAGCTGCCAAACGTGAACGCGTTTTCAGGAGCGCGCTTGAGGGGGAAAAGAGGCTTTTTAGTGTAATTTCACGCAGTGGCACGGTGGGCTGCACTTTAGTGTGAGGTTCTTAACAGATAGGTGCAAGAGCTTGAAGTATGTCTATGTTATTGCCCTAGCAAATATCTAAAACGACTAAATTACATCAAAATGCGATATATATTTAGGTTAAACTTATTCTTTAACATTTTAAACCAGCTAAAACAATAATAAGCCACACATAGGGTTGTATGTGAATAAAGTCATGATTCAAGATCCAGGCTAAACCACATTAGTCCACCCCTTAAATCTTATACAGCATTTACACCTATTTATTTTTATTACTCTGTCCTAAATAGTGCAGTGTAAGCCATATACGTTTACAAGCATCTATAATCTGACATTTTCATTGCAACTTTAAGTAAGAAATACACTGCTTACATCACACCTATATGGATAAGGCAACTAATGACGATAATGTAATGGTGGCATTTATTTATTTTTCCAGGAGACATTAGGGCCCCAGGGCCTCACCTCTTTGACCAATCTGCTATATTAACCAGCAGGGGGCGCTAGACACCAGACAAAAATCCTCTTGGTGTCTTTATAATGTTTTAGGACGCATATTTGGCTGGATAAGCAGTTTGGTGGGAACAGTTAAATTAGAATGCAGTTCAGTTCATGTTTATGATTTTTGACACAGTTTGATGTTAAGGACATTGTATTTCAAACACAAAAATAATAAAAACGCCGACCTCAAATGGCCTATTACGACACCGATAACCAGAATGTTGAAAAGTGTGAACGTGTGAAAATGGTTATATCATTGGGCTTTCTTCCCCGCGCATGCGCAGCCTTTATCTCCTTATAGGCCAGTGGAGGGGACGTTCCCGACGCCGCAACTCGAGGGCGGTGCTTTTATTTCCGTAATGTTCATTAGATTAGAGGAAGCAATATTTGTCTCAAGCCAGCTGCCCAGACAGACTTGATCTGTGTTGGACCGTACGCCATTTTTATTTCGCCATACGAGGATTATACACATTTTTATCTTAAGGCGTTTGGTTCCAACCAGTCAGGACTCCATGATGATGGAAATGGAGGTGATGCCCCTGTCAACAGGTAAAGGCGCCGGGCTCTGTCTCTTCAAAGTAAACGCCAGACAGCTGACATGGACGATGACACTTTTCTCTTTCCCTAACATTAAGGAGACAAGGCAAGATAAAAGGGGTCACAGACTTTGTGTTGTATAATCGTTCTTCTATAATAAACTGACAGGAAGTTGTAGTTACTGTGTATTAACAAGCTATAAGAGTTTGGTTTACGGGTTCACTTAGAACAGTTCGGATTGAGATAGAAGGCTGTCCTGTGGAGCTTTTATTTTTGGTTCTGCAGGTCATTGGCTTGTCGTGTTAGCTTTAATGGGCACAAATCATACAATTCTACTTAAATAATATTTGATTTGATCTTAATCTATATAATTCTACTGTTGTCATTCAGTTTAATGAGTTGTAAAACTAAAGGCAAGTTGTGTTCACGGTAGGCCGTTTCTTGTAACTGCTTAGGTTACACCCCTCCCTTTTTCCAAGCATGTGATCCCTTATCTGCCACAGACTGGTTTGTAACCATTGTGAATGATTTCTTAAAAGTCAGAAACAGGATATCTACTTTTTAATTTATATACGTGGGTTGATACGTGTAACTTGGGATTGTGGCGCAGAAAACAAGCCCAGACTTGTTTTCTCCGACCGGCCATAAAGTGATAGCCAATGTTAAGATACAGTATAAAACATACACATGTAATGTAGCCGTCATTTTCCCGAGTTTAGTTTAACGTGACACAATAAGGTTGTCAGTGGTGGTCCGCGGTTGAGTGGTCACGCAGTTTTGGAACATTTGCAGCTGTGTTTCATCATCCATGGTCAGAGGTGGATGACCACTGGCTTGTGATGAGAGTGCCAGATCCTCTAAGGGCCCACTTGTGTTAAGCCTCAAAGAGGTAAATGAACTACAAACTAAAAGTACACACACTTTGACCCATTGTTAAACTTTATAATCACCCCAATACCACCAACACTATGTAGTACTTTTGATTGTTCATAACAATGGGCTCTCAGCTATTTCACTCACTTTACTTTTAAAATACATTTGATTGGTTGAAATCTCATTAAACAAATAGATTGTTTGTGGTTTTAACTCAAGAGTCAAGAAATCAAATATCTGTTCATATATAGCATTTTTTTTCCAAAAACAAAAGTTACATTGTTTGGTTTCTGTAAATAACATTGTATGATCTGAAAAGGAGATGTGAGGAATCGAGGTAATTTTGTAAGCCACTGTTTCCTGGTGCTATAGTGCCAGTTTGGGAATTGTTACTGATACTGACAACCTGATCTTTCACACACCCACATTTACACAATGAATTTGGCTGGATAAGCTTGAGTAAGATCTACGCAAGAGAGTTTATAGTGACCATAAATAACCAATTACATTAATGTGACACAGAAGAAAAGGATGGAGAGTCCTTAACTCTGCTTTTTATGGCCATTGCAGCAGTTGATTGTTTTTCTAAAAGACTTGTATGACTTATCTGATTAGCCAATGAGGTGTGTGTGAGCAGCACATAAAAAGTATTGTGGGTTTGTTATGTTTGGAAATAGATGACCTCGAGAAATGTGTTCAGGCATTTTAAGGACACTTCCTCATTCCTGTGGCAGCAATAATGTCTGGTTGTGTGCGAGCTCACAGTGGGTGAGTATGATTTATAGTAGGCAGCCATGGTAACATGTAATCCTCACGCAACCAAGACTGATGCAACAGTGAAGTAAAAGGGATTTGTGGCTTTTTATTTTGAAGTGACAATTGGTGTCAGCATACTGCCTCTTATTATTAGCCCAGTGAGTTAAACTAGTAACATTACAGTCTAGTCTTACATGATTTTGTATTGTATATTGTTCTCTTTTTTGTTGTTTTTGTAGGCAGTTTCCTCTTCACTTCCTCCAGGCCAGCTCTGTTCCAGCCATATAAGCGTCATGAGGCATAGTCCATTAGTTCTGTTTATAAACCAAATCTGAGGAACAAATAAGTCACATGCTCTAAACATTTCTGAACAAGGATCTTGGGTTTATGCAACATCCCTGACCCTTGTGAAAGCTTTTCCTTCTGTAAAAATAAAAAAAAAGGTCAGAAAAGCACAGTTTATCTTTAGGCATTCCATTTGTATTCGTATCAAGTAAACAACATATGTAAAGGATGGCTGGAAATATCTGAAAAAATTTGCAAAACCTAAGACCAGACTCAACATCCTCCATTACTGCTGTCCACTGTATAAAAAAGTGTTAATTAGAAACATTAGTAAAAAAAAAAATGAAGAAAAGCAATTGTTCTTTTAAATCCTGCACTTCTGAGTTTTTAGCCAACCTAAAAATAATGTTAATACTACCAATAGTAATAGTATTTTTTATTTAATAGGCCTACCAATAAAAGTGCTATGGCTTTTTATAAGCCAGTGGCACTTAAGCTGGAAAATTAAAGTCTTTCTCATTAAATCTCACTGCTTAAGGCTGACTTTGGATGTGACAACTGATTCTCACACCTCATTTTAATCAGATTGGTAACTGACTTCCCTTACAAAGAGTATCAGGTGAGGGTAAATGTCTGGTGTCAGAGTATGGTGGCACTATAGAGAAAGAGAGACGTACATCCATTATTCATACCCTGCCTGCTACTTGACATTATTGCCTTGTCTTGTTAGTGCATAGATACTGAGCGATGGGGTGTGGCAGTTGCAGCTGCGGGGGACACTTCTCTTAGCTCAGATCCTCCTCCCTCATGGCTGCAAGTCCTATAACCTGACTGTATCTCTGGATCTCTTTTCAGGACATGGACCTGATTGACATCCTGTGGGAGCAGGACATTGATCTTGGGGCCAGGCGAGAGGTGTTCGACTACAACCACCGGCAGAAAGAGTATGAGCTACAGAGGCAGCGTAAGCTGGAGGAGGAGAAAAGGCTGCATCTGCTTAAGGAGCAGGAAAAGGCCCTGCTGGAACAGTTGCAGCTCGATGATGAGACAGGAGAGTACATACCCCGCCCAATACCCAGCACCCCACTGCAGTCAGCTGGCACAACTCTAGAGGTTACACAGGTACTTGCACAAAATGATCATTACTCATGTCACAGCTGGACCACTCCCACTCCCTTTGATAGGCTAAGGCTACTGTAGCTAGGTAACAGCCTCATCCTGTGTTATTAAAGAGGCACAGGTGTAGTAGTTTTGCATCGGCACAAATAAATACAGTCGGGCGCTTATATTTTGAGCTCTTTGTGCTTTTTTATTTTTCTTTAAGGATTCTAAATACAGTTGTGTAGATTATATAACTGCATTTATACATATATATATTTTTTTTTTTACAGAATGCCACTTTCATTGAAGCAAATAACGAAGCCATATCATTTGACGAATGTATGCAGCTACTGGCAGAGACATTTCCTGTAGAGCAACCTGAGGTAATATTTACTATATTCTTTAATGTGAAATTATATTTTGTATTGTTCATTGACATGTATTTGACCACAAGATACTTATTTTGTACTGTTCAATGACAATTTTGTAACCACAGGATACTTCAGTTGACCTGGGCACAGCTGCTGTTTCAGTAGCCAACAGCAATGTCATGATGTCACCTGAGCAGCCGACTCTGTTGCCCACTTCACCTTCCCCAGCCCAACTGCCGTCTCAGAGGATGTCCCCAGATTTGGAGCAAGCCTGGATGGAGCTTTTGTCTCTCCCGGAGCTGCAGGTATAATACATGGATTCTGCTGCATCAATGGACTCATAGTTTGCGTTGTGTTACCCAAAGAATGCACAGACGGCTAGAGCCCAGCTTTCAGGACAAACGCTTTTTTGTTTGCTTATGGGATTCGGCTTTCAGATGTATGTGTGGAAGCCGGTGTGTGCAGCTAATTATATAGAGATAATGTGTCATTGTTGAAGTAGTAATATCACAATTTTATCAAATTTGATATGAAATAAGTAGTTAAAATGGCACCCAGTTGTTTAGCAGCTGCCTATTTTGTACAAGGGCTGCTTCTATTTTGTTCAAGGGCGGCTTCTATTTGAATTAGGAGTGTACCTTTTGTTACCCTGGCCTTTTGTTGAAGGGAAGGCTAAAATCATAAAGATGGTTTTAAATCTGCTTCTGGTTTGTTGTTCTCAAAAGTTGCTAACACGAGTAGTATTGAATGAAACTATAGGTTTGTGTTTAGTGTCTTTTTGTGATAATTGCAAAGTTCAAAGTGATAACACTCTAGGAACTAATTTTAAAAGATTAATTACACAATAACAAAACTGAAACAACTGGATTATTTATTAGTTATCTACAAAATAATACACAGATGTTTGATCCTACTTCAAATACAATGCATTTTACTTATGTCTTTTTTTTTTTTTTCCAGCAATGCCTGAACATGCAACTGGAGGACACACTGGAAACTAATCATTCTCCTCTTACAAGCAGCTCTGAAGTGCAGAATCCAAACTTTACCTTTTACCCCATGTCAGGGCTCACAGCCAGTGTTGCAAACAGTGCAAATGTTTGTCCTCCTGGATTTCTGAATACGTTTGATGCTCCTGTCAACAATGTACTCCCTTCAGACAATCTAAGCCAGGTGGATGCTTCAACTAATAACTTCAGCGATGAAGGTTTCTCAGACATATTTTACCCAGAGAATGTCAAGAGCAGTCAACCAGGCTTTGATGAATATAAAAGTAACACCAAGCCTGATGTCCCAAATAATGCACCTTTCACTGCAATGGATCGTCACAGCCTCTCGCCAGAAGAGGCATTTGATAGAGACAAACAAAGTCTTACAGCTGAAAATCCAGATTCCGATTCTGGAATATCAAACACAAGTCCAAACGCAAGTTCACCTGGGAAATCAACATATGAAGATGGCTCCATTGGCTACAGCGATTCAGACATAGATGAGATGGATCACAACCCTGGAAGTGCAGAATCTGACTACTCTGAGATGTTCTCATTAAATTTTACACCTGATGATATTTTGTCAGCTACTTCTATACCCATAGCTTTAGGTAAATCACTAATGCAGCATGGATATAATTTGAAAAAGACCAGGACTGAGCAGGCAGAGGAGAGTGGCCACAACAGCACTCCCTTCACCAAAGACAAACCAAAGAAACGCTCAGATATGCGTCTCACTAGAGACGAGCAGAGGGCTAAGACCCTCAAAATACCTTTTACTGTTGACATGATAATCAATTTACCTGTTGATGACTTTAATGAGCTGATGTCAAAGCACCAACTTAATGAGGCCCAGCTGGCCCTGGTCCGAGATATAAGACGCCGTGGAAAGAACAAGGTAGCTGCCCAGAACTGTCGCAAGCGCAAAATGGAAAACATTGTGGGCTTGGAGAGCGAGCTTGATTCTCTAAAGGAAGAAAAGGAGCGATTGCTCAATAAGAAGAGTGAGAACATCACAAACCTTAAAGAGATGAAGAAGCAGCTCAACAGCCTTTACCTGGAAGTCTTCAGTTTGTTGAAAGATGAGAAGGGTAAGCCCTACTCCCCCTCAGACTACTCCCTGCAGCAGTCAACTGAAGGCAGCATCTTCCTTGTTCCTCGCATTAAAAAGACTTTCATTAAGAACGAAGACAACCACTAATCTCCTTAGTAACATGGTACTGCTTTGTCATAGTAACACTATGCAATAACTTTGTAGTTGCCCAGCTTTAGATATAGTAGTTTGGCAGAACTACTGGATAGTTTTGGCTTATTCTTATATGTAATATTTTTGATATTTTACTTATTTTATACTTCTGATATCTTCTTTCAACATTATTTCTATCTGTATATTACTTGCATTTAAGTCACAGATATTGAATGTATATATTTTGTATATATTTCTGTAATAAATCCTTGTTTCAATCATTGTTATTCATCCTATAACTTGAACATCTGATTTGCTTTTTTTAAGTATGATTTCTTTTCAATAAACTTACATTCATACAGCAATATGGGCTTGTTTTCTGAAACAAAACGTTATGTGTATAACTGCAGCTTTCACACGACTAAAGAAAGATGGACGTATATAAAAAAGGGTTATATAATTTCCATATATTCAAGTTAGTTCTCTACTTTAAGGCCACACCTGAATGACTAAAAGGAACATAAAGGGCATGTTGTGCTTGAACTAAAGTGCCACTACTTCTGACTACAAGTCTTCTGCTCTCTTTTATTAAAGCCGGAAAGTTTTTACAGTAATCTAAATCTTTTAACTGTATGAAAAAAAAAAAATGCTTTAACAACAATAATTCACACCCACTTTTATTGGATTACATCATGAATAGAAAAAGGTACAGCATTATGCAATCCCTGTGCTCTCGATGCACTTTGGCACACAAACTAAACCTTTCACTGCCGAGCCCTTTTTAGCCTCAGAGTACCCTGAGGTTGTTTAAGGCTACCAACTCAAGGTTTCTGTGACTCAGGTAATCAAAGGCAGTTATCTACAAAAATGTTTGGCCCAGCAGACTTCAACAAAAGGTATAAGTAACTGCCACCACTTGAAATGAAACACTTTGTTCTTTAAAACAGATTTATTGGAAAAATAAAACTTTTTTTAACATTAAAACAGTTGATCATTTTTACCAAGCCCAGATTTATTATGTGTAATAAAGTTCTCCTTATTCATTTCTTTGACTTTTACTAACTCCAGAAGCTCTTTATTTACATTGATCAAACATTATGTTTAAGTTTCTCGCATTTGTCCCTGTATAAGTTTCTCCTCATGTGCACACCTATAATAAACAATGTGGTAAATGCAAATATTGTAGGATTGGCCTTTGTTCAGTACTTAACAATAAGACTATGGACTAAATGCAGATTTTCTACATATGCTTTCTCTTTATGTGAAAGGTTTATTACTGCATTGCTCTCAACTGCCATTTTAACCATTAGAATTGTTTTTTTAGATACTTTACCAATTTTCCTTATCCATATGACAGTTAAATATCAGCTCTATACATATGTTATAATAAACCAAGGCCAATCATAGTCAGAAATAGATTTATAATGAATGTCATGGTCTTTGTATAACCAGAAATACCTCTGCAGCACAGTGCAATGTCATAATCCAACAGCCTTGTATAATATTTGGAAGAGTCTTACCCATCCAGAACCTTCCATGTTATCACGTCTTTACAGATTTCAGCAAAAGTCGAATTCCTCTTTCCAAATCTGAAAATCAAGCAAAGTGGTTACTCTTACCTGCTCCATCTTCTGAAGTCAGCTTTTTTTTTGTTTGTTTTTGATTCATTGACTGCCTTTTCTTGTAATGTCTGAAATCTAATATGTTGCTGGTGACCTGCTGTATTTTCTGACTCAACAGGATCTCCATTGTGTCCAGGAACTAGTCTTTCTTCGCTAGCACCATCTGCTGAGAGGTTTAGCTAGCCTGGAAAGAGAAATAGATGCTCACTACCAGGGCCCGACACTGCAAGCTTCCTCCATTGGCGATGTGCTCGTTGCTGCCTTGTCCTTTCTCTCTCACAAAATGCTGACTGGTCCTCTGTGCTGGGGCTGCAGATGTCCTGTCTGACAGTCATGTGCAATCTTCCACACTAGCGATGCTGAAGGCCCAACTGCAGGTGCTTCTGGCTGTTTAACTTGCTACATACTGGTATTGTATGGGCCCTTAGGTATAGGGGAATCCATAAACCTTTTGTTACCTTGATACATAATTATTCATGTGCTAAAACCTCCTGTGCTTTTTTACGTGATAAAGGAGGAGTGTTCTGAAAAAGGCTGCTTTGCTAAACTTCATAATTAAAGGCTAAACAGACAACATACAACTTATTTCAGCTTTTTTTTTCTCTAAATGATGCACTGAACCTCAAAGCACTTTACTACACAAATTTTATTCAATCTTTTCTACTAATCAAAATGCTTGAACAATCTATATCACTTTTCTGGGAACAAGACACGTAAGGAATTCCCTCAATTCTAATCCACACTTCTTATATTTGTTGACACTGGTAGAAAGGATTTACATACTGTGCTTCACATACAAAAATCAAAATACACTTGACACTTGCAATTGAGCAATCATAATAACTCGAAAAAAGAAAAGTGTATAATGGGTAATTCTAGCTAATCTGAAGGCCTGATGAGAATGTTTGGTGTGACAATTCAGCAGAAAAGACAAAGAATATTTACCCAGGAGAAAACTAAGTAACGCAAGTACAAAAAAAAAATAGGGTAATGATATAAAGAACTGGCTTACGATAAAAAAATACTCTTTACCCCCCTGATACCATAGGCACAATACACACACCTTAGACGCACAAAAGGAAAGAAACTGCTGGGTAGGAAAACATCTATCACATTTAGTGAAGGGCATTCATCTGTACTCATGCTGTGTGTTTTCAGTCCTTCAATTATTCTTAGCTGCAGTAATATCTGACTTGTGTGTGTTCCGCTAATGTTTTCAGATGACTGCCTCAAAGTACCCTGCAGCTTTCCTCTCCTGCTAAGAACTGAAGCCTGTTGAATGGATACAGGATAAAACAAATAGTTATTCTGTACTTTTCATTGGCTCACTCTGTACTGTGCTACCAGGGTGTTGTGACACTGTATGAAACTCACCAAAACATGAAATAATTAATATCGCCGTGAGTTATAGCTGCCCCCACTGCGACCAGAGCCGTAGCTACCTGCAGTGTAGAATTAGACGTCAAAGATATTATTATTAGCAACATTACAGTTGACACATGCAGACCCATTCTGTATGTATACATAATATTTGATACTGAAAGTTCAAACTTACCTCCATATGGGGCACCTGAATTTCTTCCAAAGTTTCCTTCATGGGCCCATAATTGGACTGCTGCCCTCCATAATTTCCAAAGTCACTGTAATTTCCACCACCTCCATATCCTAAAAAGTCATATTTTAAAAATTACTAATCTTGCTT
The DNA here is from genome assembly GCA_024416835.2 of Perccottus glenii. Classification (NCBI taxonomy): domain Eukaryota; kingdom Metazoa; phylum Chordata; class Actinopteri; order Gobiiformes; family Odontobutidae; genus Perccottus; species Perccottus glenii. The sequence goes on along the minus strand of CM044560.2, from coordinate 12,933,684 downwards.
TCTTTGGATGATTTACAATCGGTATTATTCTGAATTCAGTGAAAGGTTTACCTCCATCATTCCCTCCGTAGCCTCCACTGCCACCTCCCCCATAACCTCCGCCCTGGTTTCCATACCCTGGCCCAGACATGCCATAGCTTCCACGCCCACCTCCGTAACCACCACTGTAATTACCACCCGCACCTACAGTCAGACACAAAGTGAGGATTTATTTTGACTTTTTGCACAAATTACTAATAAACCCCCCTCCAAAAAAAAAAAAACCTGAATATTTCTTGTTGGCTTACCATTGTCATAGTCATCACTATAACCTCCTCGTCCTCCACCATAGCTACCTGAATAGAAAGTGACAGATTTAGAAGACAATCAAGTATAGCATGTCAATTGTTTAGTTATTTCAGCTGAAAACTTTGTACTTATGGAAAATACTACTTGGAATTTTCCACTACACCACACGCAAGTAGTCACGTGTAAAAGATAAGTTGATGTGAGGACATGCGGACGTGCAACAGCACCCTCTGCCAAGTTGAAAATTACAAACAAGTTTTTCAAGATTGTGATGCTGCCATTTATCTGATAGAACAGACTGTACTATATCATGGACTGAAAGACTTAAAGGACTCCTTATTGGCTAAGCTGGTCGGGTACTCACTTCTGCCATAGTTTCCGCCATCACCATCACCACCACCACTGTAGTTTCCCCCTCTACCACCATATCTGTCTCCTCTACCTAAAAAAGAAACATAACTGTCTATGTCAGTAAACAGTTACTGGTATTATGATTAAAATCAGAGAACAATCTTACCTCTGAAACTGGACATGGTGTTCATTTCCTGTTTTGAGAGCGCTTTTCTGACCTCACAGTTGTGAGAGTTGATCGTATGGTATTTCTGAGCTTTAATAAAAAAGAGAAAAGAAACACATTACACTTGACGACAATATATTACTGATTAGAAAGTTAAATATACATAAAGTTTTTCTGCATGACAGTAGCCAATAACCACATACCAACAATTTTGTCTACAGTGTCATGGTCATCAAAAGTAACAAAGCAGAATCCTCTTTTTTTCCCTGTAGAGCGTTCTTCCATTATGTCAATGCTTTCAATTCTTCCATATCTTTCAAAGTAATCTCGAATGTGGTGCTCTTCTGTGTCTTCCTTTATACCTCCAACAAAGATTTTCTTCACTGTCAGATGGGCTCCAGGCTTATTGGAATCCTGAAACAATGCAATTAATTAGTTAAATCTATACTGTACCAGAAAAAGATATCTTATGTGGTCTGCTAACCTCTCTAGGCACTGCCCTCTTGCATTCAACAGCCCTGCCATCCAGTTTATGAGGCCTATTCTTCATGGCATCGTCAACCTCACCTACAGTGGAGTAGGTCACAAATCCAAAGCCTCGAGAGTGCTTACTGTCAGGGTCCCTCATAACCTAAAACAATGCAGGATATTTATATAATATCTGGATTATTAATTAAGATTACAGTCTATTTATTCACAGGCATTAAAATACATACCACACAATCAGTGAGGTTTCCCCACTTTTCAAAATGGGCCCGTAACGTCTGCTCTGTGGTCTCATAGCTTAGGCCTCCAATGAAGAGTTTCCTGACCTGCTCAGGCTCCTTATTGTCAGAATTCTAAAAGATAATACAGAAAAATATCTTTATATGAAATACATTTGCAATATCCAGCTTTGCCAATCTTTGTTTCTTTGGACTTTTTCTTTCAGTGCCAACATAAGCTAATAGCGCGTCCAAAAGGGCTGCTTGATTATATTTAGGTGGCAATAATCTGTGTATTATAAAAAGTACAATATAGAGGAGAATATTTTTGACAAGTAAAATAATTATGGCGCCACGACTATGTAGATTTCAATATATGGAATATGCAAGTACTGAAAGTGGAGCTGTATACTCCACATACTCCACTTACATTACTGTGGTTATAATTGTACATCTTTCATGTTTTACAAAACGCTGTTTATGGTTTAACAATCCCGTAAATTGTGGCTCCAGGAATGGATGTAGTAGTTAGACGTAAATGTTAGCAAAGCCTGGTGAATGATGCAGAGTGTTATTGTGTTGTGTTATTTCTAACACAAACCAAGAAACAACTTGAACCTAAATGTTATAAAATCATTGTCTTAATGTTTATATGCTTATACCATAAACTTCATACAGAAATACGCATTGACACTGTAGAACAGTGGAACTGTTGGGACACAGCAGTAATGACAAGCTCGGTGACGTTAGCTTAGCGAACTAAGCTAACGTCACCGAGCCTGTCATTTTTAAACAATTACCTACAGCTAGCAAATCAAAGCTAAGGCTAAAAATGCTCGCAAATAGAATTAAAACACAATGCACTGCCCCGACATAGCTTGAATAGTCCGTTAAGTAATAGAGGCCGTTTAGTTTACTCCAATATGTAACAACATCACAGACGGTCTCACCTCCATTTTGATGTGCATAGACCACCAGGCATAGACATGCCTTCTTCAGGGCGTTGCTGCCTCCGATGGACAAAATAATCCCTTTTTCTTGTATAATCGACAATACCACCCCTAGCGGATTGGGGCGTGACTGATACACAAGGTAATGTTTCCAAAGTGTTCCAAATTTCATTTTTCAATCAATCTAGGTTGTAAATACAGATAGTCCGAAATAAATAGCGAAATTCGGACATGTACCATACTGTATAATAGTTAGTAGACTTAGAAAATGAATTAAATCAAGTGTTCATCAAAAACAAGAAATTTAGTCTCAATTAATTATGCCTAAGGTGACAAAGTCCCATGAGCAAGGGGTGTAACGTCTTCACCTTGAAAACTAAGTCCAGAGGCCTTTGCTTCAACCTTTTCTTAAAGATTACAGACTGAGAACCTTCAAAGACATCTTAATTTTAGTCTAACTACTATATTTTACTATGCACATGAAATTCCTATAATCCATTGTTTCAATAACCGTCTTTCAGCCTAGAATGGTCAAGATTAAATTTAGTTCAATATTTCCTACATTTAAATGCATTATATATCTACCATGACTTATAAAAGTGTAGTCTTCATAAGTGTATCCTAAAAAAAAAAGAGTAGCCCATTTGCGCCACCTTCTGGTTGTTTCTTCAAATTGACTGACGTGTTATTTCATTTTAAATATCACTGCTGTACATTTGGTTGCTTTATAATAGGCTATATTTGTCACTACTACCACTATAACACTATGTAATATAGGCTACTATACAAAACAACACAAAGACTATTTATATCCCTTTATTTAAGGGTATAGTGGGGGGCGCGGGGCGCAGTGGCTCAGTGGTAGAGCGGTTGTCCTTCAATTGGAAGGTTGGTGGCTCAATTCCGCTCTCCACAGTTCATACTGTCGTTGTGCCCTTGGGCAAGACACATAACCCCAACTTGCCCCCAGTGGTGTTCCAGCTGTAACACTGGCAAATTGAAGCTTAATGTAAGTCGCTTTGGATCAAAGCGTTGGCTAAATGAATAAATGTAAATGTATAGTGTATATTCTGATTTTGATAAGCACACTAGGGTTTAAAGGAGAATAAAGATTACATTATATTATTGTGACAAAAATGGAAGTAAAAGATAATGAGCACAAGGTTGGTGTTCAAATAGCACTCTTCTTCTTCTGCATGATATACCTCTGTGTTTTCACTTCAAGTTAGACCTGACACGGACACTTGATTGGGCAAGTATGATGGATGAGCCAGATGTTACTGAGCCTTGTTGAAGCTGACCAGCATCTCCAAATATATGACTGTTTTATGGTGAAGACAATGTCCGTCATTAACTTTATTGTAGTGTGTGAGGAAAATACAGCCCCAATAAAAAAGGCTAATGTTTTTCTGACACTATTAATGATGAGAATTTACGATCCCACCTTCAGTTCAGCCCCGTGTTTTGCTCAATTAAATCTTGCTGCACTTACTGTATTTGCTTATGGAGTCAGAGCACTCACAACTGCTGCAAATGCTCAGTCAAAGCCTATTTATGTAACATTTGTTTAAACTTGAAGGCGTGGGTTTGAAAAAAAGACAGCTAATTCTTTTGATGCACAACTCATAATGGAGAACAGCACTGCACAGCATTGAACATGACCAAACCCTTCTCAATACAGATTATCCTTCTGCCAATAGTAAACACTTACAAAATGTGTGGTATGAAAATAAGCCCTAAAATCTCCTTTTGCATTTTAGCATACAGTTTTCTCTTCATAAAAGTGTTTGACAATTGCAACAGACATTGCTGGATATATGGTCTGTATAGCTGGATAGGAATCATTATACATTATATCTTATACATCAAGTGAAAAGCTCTCTTTTCCATGTTGGCAGCACACCATCATTTCATAATTCAAAGTATCTGTGAGATCTCTCCGAGGATGGGCTGGAGTGGTGGTGAAGTTGTGAAAGTAAACTGTACTATCTCCCGCTCACAGATGTAGTTTGATGGATGCTCTGTGTATGTGTGTCTCCTCGGCCCTACCCCAGGACAACATGTTTGTTTGGTTGTTGATCACACCACTCAGTCTTTGTACACAACTGCCCCCTGACAACAAGATATATCACACTTACCACACAGAGCTTCCTCCAAGGGACATTCCCACGAGTGTGTGGGCATGTGCGCGTATGTGTGTGTGATGGCTGTTTTGTCCTAATGATATTTTACCATTAAAATGTTTGGCTTCTAATAGTTTTACATTTGCTCGTATTTGCCAGTTTATGTGGCTTTTAACTTAACCAGAGAACTGAGATTTAAATACAATTAGGCATTCATTTACAACAAATGCTGTAAAAAAACTGAACTGAAATGAATAGTTAATGACAGCCATAAAGCAGTCGTGCTTTGCTCTGATTTATGATACAGAGCTTTGGTCAGTCTTGATTGTAATTTTAGCCTGTGTGACAAATGAGTGATATAAAGATCTCCTGAAATAGAGGGGGATGACATCCTTGTATGGGCTCAAAGGCAGCACTTAGAAGCATGATTAAATAATTAATACAGGTTTTATACCCATTTTTACACCTCCAAATTATAGTTTGCCATTAATCTGAGACGGAGCGGCCGGAGACTGTGTCAGCAAAAAATCTCACGTACAGTAAATCTCACCGAGGGAGGAGTCATGTGGCGGCAAATTATGAGCGAGGTGAGGGATGACAAACACGTAACCCTTGACCTTTCAGAAGATTAAAGTTAGACACACAGAAATAGAAATGTTTTTTTATTTCCTTTTTACATTTCACCACCAGTGTTGCTTACTTGTTTGTTTTTCTTGTTACAGCATGTGATCCAACAGTAGGTGGCACCATGTTAAAGGCACTCGATAATTCAGATCCAGTGAACATGAATGATACCTGCTCTGACCAGTGAAAATTCAAACTTTCCTTGAAACAATATTTTGCATTCTTTGCCATGATTTGCAATAAATCACTCTAAAAACAAACAATGCAACCATCAAAAGTCTTCCTGCACTATTGTTTTTAGTGTCCTCTAGATGGCACCATGGTCCATGAAAAGACAAGACTTAAATTTGAAAATCACATCACAGTCTATGTCAAACAATATTCCTGGATGCTAAGTTAATATTTTCCCTTGTGTACGTCTGGCTGCTTGATTATTCTCAATTATCTTAATTCTTTAATAGCATTTGTTTTCTGATTTGTTGTCATAATTTACGACAACTTTTTAAATTCTTGGCTTAATGGCTGCTGAGAGGAAAAGGTGTTGTGTTTGTGCCAGGCCTGGCTGTTTTGTTCTCTGTTAATTGTCAGTGAAATATTTTAATGGCCTGTGTGTTCTTGACAGACCCTCACCCCACTGCCGGTAGGCTCGGAGGCTTGACCTTGTCCTGAAAGCACTCACACCTCCATGACTCCTCAAGGGAAGCCTGGCCGCCATCACCTGCCACTGGACACACGGACATACGCAAGTGGAAACTCTGAGGAAATGGACATTCAGAGTGGGGAAACCAGGGAGTCAATTAAGTCACTTGTCTACTACCTTTTCACATGCAAGTACAAAGCCAGGCTCACACATCAGCGTCGGCTACAATCCGTCTCTGAGGAATTTGGGGGAAAGAACAATTCCTTGCATCTGTTTCCTGTTCACTCACATCAAGGAAACTGGGTGTAAATCAACAAATATAAATAGAATCAGCATTGAATTTACAGGAGCTAAAGTTGGTTAGCGCGGCCTTGTGTTTGTTCTGACATACGTGCGTCTGCAGATGATAGAAAACATGCCACCGAATTAGGTTTGTCACATTGTCACAAGGAACTCAAGGGGGTTTTAGATTTTTTAGGTTTATAGCCAAAATAAAGCACACTTTTATGGATTTGAGACAGTTTTATCTCAACTGTAATTTAAAATCTACAGTATCTTGTGTCTGAGGGATTGAATAAATCATATTTCGGCTGTGAGATAAAGAGACACAAGTGTCTCATTGAGAATGCAATAAATGAATACATAAACAAAATTGAATAACTCTATCCATTAACATAAGCTCAAAAGTGTATGTCTACGGTATGAAATATAATGCTTTTACACGTCAATTATACTTTGTAAATCCATATACACTTGTACAGTTAAGGCATATCATGTATTTATGTTGCCTAAACTGTGGGCCAAGCATGGTTTTAGAACAAAATGACTAAGCTGGCATCTTGAATTCAAAAAGGTGCAGGAGTGTTGACCCATTCTTATATCTTTAGAAACATAGCATATTAAATAGTGCTTGTATTTTAAGGCATTTGACCTATTGTACATGCCACTGTAAGACCAGGAGTAGTGCACATTTAGTTCAGTAAACAGCATGTAAAATATTATATACAAAAATAAATAATTATTAAAGCATGGCTTACATGTTAAGTTACAGAGTTTTGTTTAACACAGTTGATCTTTAACCAATTCTGGGATGCTTCAATTTGCATAACATTAGCCACAATAATGAAAAATATTCACAATAATATTAACCAACAAATAACAATTGATTGTTGTTGTAAATGTGTGGTTATTCAACCAATGATCCAGAATTGAGAAAGGAGGATGCAGTGCAACCATTTGTAAACCTGTAGAACTAGCAATGGACTGTCCATATCTAGAGAAAATATTAAAGTATTTGTGTTTACCATTATAAGGATTGTAGGGGAAGGTCAGAGTGTATCACAATGGTTATGTTCTTTGAATATTTAAGTCTGCTGTGTAATACCAGGTCTATTGTCTGATGCATAGTGCCAATCATTTGAGCTACATCAAAGGAAGTCAAGGACTGTTAGTGTATTGTTGCCTTCTCTTAACTTTTCCAAGAATGGTTTGTGTCTAATAAAGGCTTAATAAAACATTAAAGTATTTTTGCGTTTTAAATAATATTTATTGATCTGAAAATTACAGTTCTGTGGCGTGACTGTCTCCTTGCTTTAGATGGAGTAGAGGTATAGGGAGAGTGATTATGCTCAGAAACAGCCCAATGCCTATTGATGTCCAGAGAAGAGCCACAGATAGTGTGCTGTAATAAAAACCTTTATTTACAGCTCCTGTGTGGAGATCAACAGAGAGAGCTGTGTTTCCCTCTGGCACTAATTGACTGCCTGCAGCAGGAGAAACATAGACTGTGGCCCCTCACTGGAGCTGCTCAGATGCAATAATAACACCGCTGCAGTTATTATAAAAGGGTATTCATTTTGATAACACACATTGTCTAATAAAATAAAGATTTGGGGACTGCTGAGTGTCTGAAGTGGTGGTCTTGTGTGCAGTCCATTTACTGCATGTTCCTCAGTGAGTATAAGAGAGGGGGCAGCCATGAGCAGCAAGGGAAAACCATCTCTCTCATCCCCTAATTTTGTGTACCAGCAACAAACGACCACAAAAGTGCTGCTTTCACAGTTTTTTTTGTGGCCCCGACGTTGAGCTCCCAGCAGAAGGAGACAAAGGAATGGCGGGATGATGAAGTCTCGAGCAGCACGGGGCAGGTGTTCCCTCGGTCTCCTGGGAGCAGAAGAGTACACCTGCCCACTACTAACCCGCTGTGATGGATCGATGAACCAGGAACTGACTCAGCACTTCGACAGCTCTACCTGGGATTAGAGCACAGTGGACCTGATTGAAACACACTGTCATCCCACAAACAATAACACACATCCATCTTGGAGGTCCTGGCTCCTCTGTCCCTCCCCTGCGCTTTACTATCGCCGAGAATGATTGCACTGTTGATGATGAGGGGAGCAATCTATCGGCTGAGAGGCAACAACTAAATTCCCGACGACGTGATGTCTAATGGCACCACTTGGATGCGGTAAACACTATCTGCATCGCTATGAAGCAGCTGAATTATGACCTTCACATCTGGAGATCCAATATTAGTTTACAGATATGTCCACACACACGCCAGCCATTGAATGCATACACAAGGACACCCATACTCTCACACAGAGGAGGCACTGTAATCATTGAACAGCCAATCAAACAAACACAATTCTTTACTGTTTAGAATTAGATGATACCCCATTTACAAAAGAAGAAAACATAAGGCCTGCACAGTCCCAGGAGTCAATGACTAATGTAGTGTAATAGCCAGTGCTGGCATGGGTCATTTTGCAAGTCAACCTGTAGGCAAATCCTCTATGGTCATTTATCCAGTTAGAGGAATGATTACGTTCTATGTTTTTCTATACATGTTTATGTTAAGGTCTAATTGCACTGTATGATCCTCATTGTCAACATTTGCTTTACTTATTTATTATCAAAACCACTAAAGAAGCAATTCAACATTCTGTAAAGACATCCCACTATAATGTATACTGAGACATGTATAGTGGGGATAACAATAATCTTTAAAAAATCTGATACATAGTTATTGCAAAAACTCATAATGACTGGTTTTCTAAAGGAAATGATCAATTTGGAAAGGATGTAAAAATAATAATTATTAGTATTTTTGAAAATCCTTACAAGAATATGAACATTATGAATATACAACAACAATACAACAACAATATGAATATGTCATTGAATTTACTGATGTTCGGGGATACTTTTGATTTGTCTCTTGATAGTTGTAAGATTCAAAGGGGTTATTTACTATATGTACAAGACATACAGAGAAATCAAAATTCCATTTAATTCAAGTTATGGGTCAGGATGGTGATTTGAAAGCTAACTTTATATAGGTATTGTTTTTATTCAATAAGACAATTGCTTTATTTTTTAAGTAAAGCATTAATTATGTTCAGTGTTTTAAGAAAAGTTTAGTTCAAATCCAAGTTGAAAATGTTCTCTCCTAGAATGTTATACTTTTAAAAAGAGTCATAGCATGAATAAAGTAATTGTTTAATTGCAATAAACAGGCAATAGATAACATTGCTGGGTGTTGGATGCAAAAAGAATGTAAAAAGGAGCATGCAATGCTTCAACACAACTTTGGAGGGAGCCTTAGTCATGAAGCTGAGGCTGTCCTGAAGGTCTTTTGCTGTTACTGCTTATTTCTTCTGACATTAAAATAGAAAATTGAGTGGCACTTCTAAATATTACTTATATTAAAAAAGAAAAACAAATTAACCTTGTGTTGTAAATAGCATATGCAGTAGTGTGATGCTAAATTAACAATATGCTTTTCTTAGGGTGTAGGGTGACCTTTGAAGTTGTTTTGTGCATTTAATTGCTCGTCGTTTAGTTTTACTTTTAGGGGTGAACTGTAAATGTTTGTGGAGTGTCTGGGTGCCATTTTCATCTTGCAGATCTGGCTGCACTTTGCTGCAGAAAGCCCCGCTTCCTTATCTTGTCCTGTTCCTCTTATCTGGCCTGTTACAGAGTTGGGTCTGTAATGAGCGTCACAGCTACACCTCGGCCCATGTGGATGGACCCAGGGCTGTCCCAGACATCCGTCCACACATGTACCGGGGTTGAGGGGGTGCTGTATGTGCCACACACACGCTCATGTAGGTGTGTGTCCCTACACATGTGCCCGCCACATGCGTGTATGCCGCTCCAGGTGGCAATGACAGATTTAGAGGATGTTGTGGACGGAGGTGGACAGACACTGGCCTATGGAGGATATGTGTGACATGGTACATGCAGCGTTGGCGTGGAGTGATGACATCCTCTGTTTAATGAGCAGAGTTAACACTGCACAAGTCGCCCGCCACTGAGAGCTGTAAATCTGCCGGCTATCACTGCTGCCCTGCTAATACAGGAAGTATTATCTAATAAGTGCAACTAGCAGGACTAATTTCAATGGAGCACATACCCCCCACGAGCAAGACTGCACTGCAAAGGCAAAGGGCAGTAACTATGGAAACAGTGGGGCTGAGAAAAAGGCACATTTTTTATTTTCTTTCAGCCTTTGTATGTACCTGTACACTAAAATGTAAAACCATCATGATTGACTGGACTTTCGACCTCCAAAAATCACTTTTTTTCTTATGCAAAATGTAGATACATTTCATGTTTTAAATTGTGTCAGGGCTTTGACAAATTTCATCCTGAATTATCTAAAATAAGGGCATAATTGAGCCATAAAATATTTTCACAAGATAAATCAGACAAAAGAAAATCTTAGTTATTTCAGTCTTTACACAGCTATGGCAAAAAATGTAGATTCTGCACTTTGCCTATGTACAGCAGTGGACTTCTGTTACTGAGAGAATAACCCAAATAGAAGTTTTATTACTGGGATAAAAGTGTTGACTTAGTTTAGTGGGACATGCCCAGACTAGACATTTCTTTCCCCTTCACTTCACAGGACTTTGTCTTATGCTGAGGTTAGTAAAAATCAAGTATATGGTGCTAGACAAATCCCAGACGCCTGGTTGTTCTGCCACATTCCTGGTCCAAGCTCAAGCTCTTAAGGACCTCTGTGTGTGCGTGCCCCCATTCAGGCCTGGCCTTCAGACCTGATTTGTAGAGTGCTGGAGTCAAAGGGGACTACTTTGTAGATGGTGTGCTCTGCTTACCTGTTTCCAAACAGCAGAGGCAGTAAATGTCAAAGCACGATGCTCTCTGGACAGTCTCAGTCTGACCATTAGGAAGCAGACAAAAGACACAGGGAAGACTAGCTTGTTTAGGAAAAGCTCATGACTGGACTGAAGGTAGGGCTGTTGAATCTGTCGTACCATTCCCTAAATAAAGTGGTAAAAATTCACAGTACAAAGATTTTTGAGGGGAAGAGACAACATTACTGCTTGCTCACTGCTTGTTAGCTAAATAGGTTTGTTTTGTTGTTTTATTTTACTGTACACCAATGCTAACTGCAATAATTGTCAAGCTAACAGTTTCAGCTAACAGATGAAAAGCAATTCTAACTCAATGATTGTATAAACAATGGACGTTTTCTGCCCATTGCTCCCCTATTCACCGATATTGTCGTTACCACAGGGCAATAAAATGGCGGTTATTTCCGGCTTACTGCATAGTAAAACAATAGTTTTCAATAGTTATTAAGTAAAACTTAACTCTAGAGACCGGAGCCATCTTTTGTACCAGGCTGTAAAGATGATTTGACACTTGTAAAGTGTAAACTTGTAAAGGTTGGGTTGGGTTTCTCGGTTGGGTTCGGTTTCTCCTTATATTTCTGCTTTTGGAGCCTGCCCTCTGGTGGACGGCGGTATTTCGCTGTATTTCGCTGTATTTCGCTGTATGGTGGCGCCCTTACTCGAGGCCCTTTTAAGGGGTTCCAAAGAGAGGCTTGTTCTAACTACAATAATTATCAAGCTAACACTTTCAGCTGACAGATGAAAAGCAATTCTAACTACAATAATTATCAAGCTAACAATTTCAGCTAACAGATAAAAAGCAATGCTATTTACAATCATTTGGTATCACAATGGTAGTAGCTTAATTAAAGCAACACCAGGTACTTCTTTAAGGTGTTTTCTCTCTAAAGGACAAGAGGAGGCAAATGCAGCTGCAAACTCATATGGGACTAACAGCCTACCTCTCAGCAAATAAAATATGTGAGATGGTAGCCCGCCCCCTCACTCAGATATCTCACTTAGAGTATCTGTCCAAGAGGTCGCACTCTGTTTTTTAAATGAGGAGCTAATTCCCTTTTTCCTGTGAAGAAACCATCAAATTAAGCCAAATTATTTCAGTGATTTTTAAGATCCATACTTTGTGTTAAAGCTACTTGGTATTCCTTGAAATAAATGTAAAACGTGTAGCCTATCTAGTATTATGACCCCTCACTCATGCTTAATTTTAAGACTTCATCTAAACTTTTGTGTAAAGGAACCACAGAGAAAGCCACCTTCTTTATAAATGTGGTGTCTGGTATTTGTCTACTGCACTAATGTAATAGTGTTACTCCACTGAGCGGGGGGTAATTGCTGACTAGTCTTTTAACCTTATTAAATCATCCAGAGGCAGGAGTTGGAGAGAAGATGGAGTTGATGATACTGCACCTCTCTTGCTTTTAGGAAAAGGAAAGATGCTGACTGCACATCATCCAGGGGATAATACACTGAATTCAAGCAAAACTGCTCCAGCTAATTAGAGCAAAAGGGGGGCATTGTGACAATCACCATGGGATGCACCTCAGGCACTGTTGGTGAATTTTTCTCTGCACTTGTAGCATCTTTTTGTGCATGTTATCAGGGCAACAACATAATTGTTAATGTTTTGGTTATATTTTTTACAACATGCTGTATTTGTTGTCATTAAAATGTATACAGCCCCTATTCCTTACCTATCACTAAATTTTATTACTGAATATACACTGCTGGCATTATTATTACTATCATTAAGAAACATTTAAACACTCAAGGCCATCCCTCAAAACCTGACGTTCACAATATGGCCACTGAAACTCCAAAGAGGTTTGGGTCTGAGCTTAATTAGATCCTGTGGAGCTAAATCAAATCAGTGTAAACGAGAACAGAGAGCCAAAACCTTCCCATCTGAACATGTATGTTGCCCATGTGACCGTTATCTCAACAGGACTCATTGATTGGAGCAGGTTTAATTCAACAACTCAAACTTCATCGGTTCCTTTACTGCACATCTCTCTACACCGTCAAGGAAAACTAGAAGTGTGAGTCTCTGCTTCTTTGTCCTCCTCCCTTCTGGCTCACACTGCTTAACCTTGACAAGTCAATATGATACAGATGCAATTTGCTTATCTCCTCCTGACATTACCACTGTTCTCCCTGCTGTGAGGGCAAAGGGCCTGCACCATTAGCATAGCTTACAAACATATCATTCTCCCTCCATGGATGGATGCTCACCGACTGCACAGACTGACATATCCTTAAAAAGTGTAACGCATTACATCACATCCAAATATGTGCAATTACTCGTTACTGTTACTCTGTTACATTTACTTAAGTGACTATTTTTAAAGAACTAGACATAGTTTGTAGACATAGTTAAAACTGATCAGATGGTAACATTACACGTGACAGGAAGCCAGTGATGATTACTACAACAGAGCATGAAGTCCACTGCTCAACTTTATGGGTTAGTAGCAATCACATGATCATTGTCCTGTGTTCTCGATGCGCTTATTTGCAAGGCTACTGAACTGAGCCCCTCAGCATCTGGCTGGCCCTCCTCTACCAGAGAGACAGTCAGTTCCCTGGTTTGGGACGGCAGAGTGGCTCCAGCCCAGCTCCATTTGTCAACAGACCCTGAGTACCTCTCACTCATCCCACCACATAAGGTGGCGTAATTGATACCTATCAGCCTCTGCTCTAATCTCCTTGGTGGGAAGCAGTGCGGGTGAGGGATACACACCTCGTGTTTGGATAAGAAGGTGCCGAGCAAGGTCTGGGACTCTGGCCTGTCTCTTTGCCATCACTCCACTTGAAGGTGAGATGATTTAGGGGCCTGGGAGAAAGTTAATTTCTCTTGATCATTGTGTGCAACCTGGAGCCTTAATGGCGGCCGTAATTAATTCTGCTGATGTTAATCACCAGGGCTGGTCCCCACAATTATCAGCCCTGTGCAGATGGGGCGCGGTGCAGACATGAAAAATTAGGAAAATGAATCTGTAATGGGGTGGCAGATCTAATCTGCGTCAGAGAAAACAAAGTTAGGAAGAGCAAAGAGCCCCAGGATTCCAGATGAAAGCCACCTATACAGACAGACCTGTGTGGCACAGCTGAAAAATGTAGCTGTGTCCACGGTGTTTGGTAATTACTAGGGCATTGAATTGTTCTATTGTTAATTCATCACTGTAGCAGAGGTTAAGTTCAACATCTCCTTCCTGGGTACGGGCTGAAAAGGAGGGGAAGCTACAGTGGTCACATGCTTCTGGAGTCACTGTAAGGTTAATCAGGTTCCTCTCAGAGTTGTGTGGGCTTTGCAATCAACCTCAGTAGCTACTTGTCTCTTGGGGAAAACTACACAACAAATGAATGAAAGGCTGTGATGCAGCACTATGTAGCTCAGACACAGGTACACGTCCATTTAAATGTAGTGTGCATAAATATATACTATGGACATGTCCCATACAACTATGGCTAGGTTCACACTGGCTCCAAAGACAGCCCATATCAAATATGATTGAATGTGATCAGATTTATTCATGAATCAGATTCACACTCTAACTTCTTTTTCAGTACCAAGACTGCTTTGATTGGAGGAGATGGACTGATCCTTCAAAAGCTAAAATTACAATAAAATAAATAAAATAATGGTCATTCATCAATATTCGTAAGCCATCGGGTACAGAGGCTGTACTTAAAGCTACCCTGCATAACATTTAGCCAGTAGAGGGCACAGATGCCTCAACAGCTTCTTTGTGTTGTTACAACAGCGGCCACTAATGTACGGACGTCATTTGTTTTTATAAATATCCAAACAAGCAAGTTTGAAAATAAAAACACGTCTTCTGAAATGGTAGGGTAATTTTAATCTATAATTCACAAATAGGCACTGGTCTGTGGAGATGACAGTGAGGTGTTTTTTTTTTTTGATAAATACAACTGCCAGCATCCACTGTATTGGCCTGTCCAGCTGAGGGTATGGTGTCACTGTGATAGGCATGACTCTACGGATCTCATGTCTAAGAACCATTAAATGATTACAAAAATATATATATATTGGGGCTAAAAGCGGTGCTACTGGCTAAATAAGCATCGCTGCTTTAAAAAAATAAAATTGATCAACTGTCACTGAATCTGATTTAGTACAAAAGACACAAATCTATATAAGAATTACATCTGGGCCACTTTCCCTTTAGTGTGAATGTAGCCTGATATTAGCTCACACACATACACCGACTGGCTCGCACACTTGATTGTTTCAATCATGGCTCTTACTGATGGAAGAATTACTAAAGCATTAGTGGTCAAAGGACAGATACTCCCAGAGGACATATCCTCTGCCAACGTCAAACAAAATTAAGCAAAATACAACTGATTAATTGAAATTGCACAAGAGCCATTTTTCAAGTTCTTACTTGGCTGTGGCAGTTGGGCATGCTGTCATTGCTATTTGGTCGGCTTAATTAGTCTTTTACCTATTTTGCCTTTAATAAGGCATGCCAGAGGTTCTGGGAAAATCTAGAAGGAATCATTAGTCATCATCATTGTTTTTAAAATAGTGAAAACCGAGCAATAGACTCGACTGCTGGCTATCATTTACTTAAAGTGTATTATAAATGAGATGAATAACTAGTTGTGTAACAATGTCACACAACTGGGGCTCTCCCTGAAGATCAGATTTACATAACACATGGACACAATCTAAACCAATGGACAACTTCATGATTAGTTTAGATTGTCTCTTGGTGCACTTTATTGTGTTTCTTTCCAAAAGTAAAACCCTGCACCTCTGGACTATAAAGGTATTTAGTAGTAATTACAGTCAGAATCAATACGCACATATTGACAACATTACACTTAACTACAAGTTTTTCCTCTATACATCAAAGGTCAGAGGTTCATTTGGTTGTAATTACTCACAGGAGGGTGGTGTAATCATTGAGCTAAAGCTCAACAAACAATAATAGATGGAGCAGCTGGTTCTTCATTGTTTAGTGGTGAGACACTGCACGGCGGCGCTGACCAGGTGTTTACACAGGGCACAGTGGTGAAAGGAAGAACATAAACAGCAGCTAAAGGAATAAGAGACCACACACCTCCCAAAGTTAGAGAAAAAAATAACTGTTTTATCAAAGGGAGATAAGCAGATTATATTCGACTTCTTCGTCCTTGAAGAGTTTCTTTGCTCCAAAAACATTTTCTCTGTATGGCTCTGAGAAATACTCACAGTGATGGAGATTAGTATAGTCATAATTCCAGGGGATTATATGCTAATGTACTCTCGCCTGTTTGTGTGAGAAAATTGCATTGTGGTTATTAGTATGACACTGGAGATCTGAGCTGGCAAACGTCCTCATGGGCTCTCCAATGCCCTCCAAGGATTTACATTTTTATTACATCACAAGAAGCAAAGCCAAGTGAGAGCAAACGCCCTCAACTTGAAGAGATTTAATTGAATGTATTCAAATGTGATTCATTGAACAATTACACTCTCATTCTACGAGCCCACGGTGCAATTGTTTTGCCTATAACGCTGGCTTCTCCTCCCTTCTTCATCCTCTCGCTAACACTCCCACTCCCTTTAAATTAGAAATCGGGCTGGCCTTTGTAGAAGACACTGAGGGGGAATCAATAGGTGCATTAATTACAGCAATTCATTATCCAAATAAACATGGGACTCAACCTTTGCTGGATACAAATTCGGGGGACATTGAGTGTTTGGCCAGAGACAAAGGCCTGGACCGGGATTCCCTATTGCATTAATCTGAGGGCTCAAAGTCCACTGAGTGCCAGGACTCCTGCGGGAGTGTCCAGCCCCAGATCAATCCCCAGGTTCAGGCAATGACTTATGGCCAGTGAATACAAAGGTGGTCACATGACATGGCACTGATGCTGCTGTTACTGTGGAGTGCTTTCTTTCTTTCTTTCTTTCTTTCTTTCTTTCTTTCTTTCTTTCTTTCTTTCTTTCTTTCTTTCTTTCTTTCTTTCTTTCTTTCTTTCTTTCTTTCTTTCTTTCTTTCTTTCTTTCTTTCTTTCTTTCTTTCTTTCTTTCTTTCTTTCTTCTCTCCTACCATGGTAGTCCTTCCTGCCCGTTCCAGGGTTGTGTCTGTGGACCACGGGGCCGCTGAGACCCCTAAAGGATCATGGTAGAGGACAAAAGGTAAAGGACATCCCTCTACCTCACTGTCATCTCCACAGACCAGTGCCTATTTGTGGATTATATCTCCAACGGTGGCCATAGTAAAACATGATAATGATGGATCGCACCAATAAATTACTGTTGAGTGGATTGTTAGGTCAGATGTGTAAGTGTGTGCAGTAAATGTGTGATAGCCCTGATCACCCAGGAAAGCATGAGCACAACCCCAGGCAAGGTAAACACACAGGCAAAGAAAACACACAAGAGTGGCTTATGGAAGCGTGCAGTGTATGGAAGTATGCAGCAGATTATAGTGTATGAGAAAATGGTACACGCAGCACAACAGCAACAAAAACAACAGTACGTTTAATTCATATGTCTAGACAACTTGAAACAGCAATAAGACAGCAGTGAGAGTTCGGCAGCTGTGTTTATTACGATTACCAAGCAGCGAAAACCAGAACGCTAAGCTATACTGTTTGCAGATTATCCATTATCTTTAAACTGTATACTGTATGTTACTTTACCATATATTTGTATGATCTTTATGTCTGCAATGAATACTTGTAGCTTGTACTCTTTAGCTGATGGGGGCTAATTGCTTGTACTGTATATATGGATCAGCTCAATATCGAGCCATTTGCTAATGTTCTCTGCCCAATCACTGACAGCACACACGTAGTGAGACGATTGCCGACATTATCTTGTTTAAGGAGAAATTGTGTCCATTAATTGAAAATCCCCTGCCAGTAAATGTTTTTATACAGAGCAGCCGAAAAGGTAGGGTCTATAACATTGCAAAGTTTCTACCAAACAAAAAAAATCTTCTGCAATGATTTTATATACTTTTTATGAGAGATCATAAGACCTTTTTCCACTGAATGCACTGAAAACTGATATACTACTGCCTTACAGCAAGAAGGTCCTAGGTTCACAGAGACAGGGCAGGTCCTTTCTGTGTGGAGGTTGCATGTCCGGGTAGGTTTCCTCCAGGTACTCCGGTTTCCCCCACCAACATCAAAAAACATGCTGGGCGCCCCCTGGTGAAAGCAATGAATTTCTCCCACGAGGATAATTAAAAAAATTAATAAAAATAACTGAAAGAAAAGTTTTTAAACAAAAAGCCTTTAAATGCAGAGACACGCTAATAACTAAAAAAAAACACAAATTCTAACGAACAGTTAATACTAACTAGAATGATGTTGCTAACCTTAGCTACAAGTATAATATCTATAGCAAAGTGTATATGCTAACAGCCCTGTAATACCTAAATACACTGGGTCCCCCACCTCTCCCCATTCTGTATGTACTTTCATCCAAATATCCTTATATAACCTAAAGCTGCACTACCTAATTTTCTGTTGTCATCCCTGTCGCAGACTCCACTCACACCAAAAATAAAACCAATTTTTCCTCCACAAAATACTAATACAGTAAACCAAACTTAAGTTTAGCGCTTAGCATTAGCTTAGCGTATGACTTTAGCAACAGGACGGCAATTATCTCCACCTCGTTAAACATTACGTGATTGAACTAACAGTATTTGTCGGCGTTTTACGTTGCCTCCCCTTTCTCTGTTGATATTTTTCTTTTTTTTGGTGTTTCTTTGTGTTAAAAGACATTCAGTGCTGAAAATACACTTTAACGGCAGCTATTATACTCCCTGGAACGTGTAGACCAATAGGAGCGTTCCTTCCTTCCTTTTGAGCATGTGGTTTGCTCGCATGTGATTGGCCGATTTTTTTCTGTCCCTGAGTAACTCATTCAATCCCCTATAACAAATAGTAGATGGCATCATAAAGCCTGTTTTTTTATCACATTGATTGCTTTTACAATATACTATTTGGGGTTTAAACCATTTTCTCCAACACCATTTTAATACATTCAGACCAAAACCTGTTTAAAAGCTCATCTAAGTCCTGCAGGCTCATGATAGATGTGTACTTGTGCCGCAGACTACACATGCCCGACCCAGCATCACTGTGTGCACATCTGGGTCTAAAACATTACAGATGTGCTCTGTGTCTCTTTTTCCATCATAAATACTGGCCTAGTTTGAGAAAGCTGGGTAGACTTTGGTAATGAGCTCATGCCAGGTGAACACTCACAAGGTACACATTTTGGGTCTCATCTGACCTGTGTCTTTAATGCGGACTGACGTTCCTCTGGCCCAAAATCTTCTGCAACACTGAGACGACACGTGACCTGACCCACTTTCCATCCTCTCACCACTTTCACTAGTGGATTTAACTTTTTACTGTGGCAAGAATTATGCCCTCCTCAAAGTATAAATGGTAAATGGAAGCTTGTGCATAATGAGATTTCACTAGTTTTCATTTACTGTGAATATCCAAGTGCTGTGAAAGCTCTAAAGCGTCCACTTACTTACACCATTCAACACTTAAAGCTAAAAGGTGATTAGTTTTTCATAAAAGTCCATTTGAGTTGGCTCCCATCCAAAAGTGTTACTAATTAAAAATCAATCTGTGGGCCATTAGCGCGAAGGTGTGTGCCAAGGTTGTGTGTATCAGTGGATCATTTGTAATGAGGCTGGCTGTGGATTCCGCACAGCCAGAGAAGGAGGGATAGGAGCGAGGGAGGTGCAGATCTCAGATAATCTGGGGACCTGCTGTTGCTCAACTTAACAATTGATACTATGTGTAAAGATGCTGAACTTGTAGTCTTCACTAATTGATCCACTTACCCTCATCGGGAGAAAGCCGCAAAATAAATGTGGGTGTTCATTGCATGCGAGCGAGTCCATAGATAACTATTAAAGTTGGATTTGTTGCCCTGATTCTGATGGCGACGGAAGGGATTGCAGAGCAGGAAGGCATTTGTCTGCTTTAGCAGGAGTGGTGTTAGATGTTTATGTGATAAATGTTGGCTAACCCAGACCAGCACCTTGGGAGCAGCAACCTGGAGCCCAAGACTGGAACTTATTAAAGTTGCAGAGGTGTATTTCACAGCACCTTTCTCTAAATCTGCCCAATTACAGAGGTGTAGCAGGCCCCGGTGTCGGCCAATTTGGCCCCTTTAGTCCAAATATTGTAAAGCTACAGTGCTTTTGTCACAGAGAGAAGAACAACAGTGTGATGTATTAGATTTGTTTTTCACAGAACTAAAAGGGATTTGTAGTGGATGAGTAGTGCTTTTGTCTCATATTATAATAAAAGCTAAAGGCATGGGTGATATTGTTAGTTGGTGCCCAGACTCTATATTCTTCTTGAGCAGCAACCTGCATCAAACAGGTAGAAAAATGTTAAGGTAAATCTGATGGTTGTTTTTATTTCTTGTATACTGTTTAAATACATAAATACATGTGTCCTAAAGTTAAAAAGCCTACTATGTAGACAGAAGAAAAGGTTAAAGCAAAAGCATCTGGACTTAGGTTTCAAGGTGAAGATGTTTTGTCTTTATCAATTTTGAGATCAACTGGTAAGAGAGCTGAGCTTTATCCCCCAGAGGGAGGAGTTTGACCTGAAACAGACTCTGATTGGCCAATCTGTTCTGGTCTCATAGTCGTTAACTATGAAAGGACAGTGTGAGAGTCGTTAAGGCTCAGGTGAGTCGTTAGTGTCACTGCTCCATTCAGGTGTTGTTGTTGTTCTAGAGTAAAACAGTTTTGATTTAGGTTTCAAAAAGACTATTGTAAATACTAGGCAGCATGAATCTGAGGTGGCCTCAGATTCCAGATGACCTGGATGACTGAGAACTGTCACAGACATATTATGTATCACATTTTCAACCAACTACAGATATTAAACTCTTATATGATGAACCTTTATACCAACCAACACTATGTTTAAACTAACTGTGGACCCATGGGATAGAACTCAAAAATTAAATGTAATCCATTGTAAGGAAAGACATTCAGGAAAACAAAATATCTAGTGTTTTATTATTATTTCTGAGTACAATGTGTCTCACTGTGAGCTTTAGTGAGATATTATTACACTCACATTTTGACTTTATATTTCCATGTAAACGGGGCAAATAAAAAGAGTGATACATTTAAAAAGTAGTGTTGTTAACATGATTGTGGAGATGGATTGCATGTGCTGGTGTCAGAGGCAGAGAAAGAAAGAGAGGGGGAAGGCGGTGTTGCGTGTGTTTGATAATACATGAGTCTTGAGAGCGATCCATGGCTGCTGTGACAGAGAAAGCTCAAGGAGAGCTCAATAACAGAGCTGTCAATGTATTCCCTATTTGAGTGTATTTTTAGTGCCGGCATCATGGCCCTCATGCATATTTCAATACATCTTTTGTATATTAGCTGCGAAAGCACACACAAACTGGAGTGAGGTCTAGCACAACATGACTCCAAGAAATATGGGCTTGATTCTAAGATTTGACAGAAGAGCTCAGAGTGGCCCCAGATAGGTTGTCTTTGACTTTCACTGGATGGGCTGGGAACACCTTCATTGATTGCATTTTAAGACAACAAAGAGATGACATTGAACTTACTGCTGGGAATGAGACAAAAAGATGTACAACATATTAAACTTGCAGTGCCAGCCAATGTGTAATCATCACAAACAAACAAAAGAAAATGAATAGATGTAGGCAGCAGACTGAGGCTCACTACAAGTGCAGTGCAAGAGGAAGTAAACATATTTGATTTTTGTTTTCTTACTGCTGTCTTGATTAGATTCGGCGGAATTACACAGGAATGGACGATTTCTAATCAACTTGTGCAGGTTATATCTGACATACTCTATTTCATTGCTTGTCCAGTTAAATCACATTTTATGAAGATTTTATTGCTTTGCTTGATGAAGGTGCCATAATTTTGTCACAGTGTATATCTGGTGCCATCAAATGACTCCACTTTAGGAAAGGTACCAGTGCCCCAATGTTGTAAACACCTTCAAAACCCCAGCCCAGATCCAGGCGGGAGCTTTGACAGGATCAGACAGGCTGTGTTTCCATTACATCTGTGTCCTGGAATTTACTCTTGAAGATGGCTGGGCTGTATTAAAAAGGCAGTGTCAGCTGCTTTCAGCTTTACTTTAATATGCGTATATCACATTATGGTAAATGTATTCTATCATTGATTCCTGTGATGAGACATGAGGTTGACATGTAGAGGGTCTGTTCAGTGTATAATAGACAGCTCTATTTGGTGCTACTCAGACCACTCCTGCTGCTCAGGTGGATATTGTTGAGCATTATAGGGTTAAATATTCTCCGATGTCAATGAGTCCCACTGTGCACTGTGCTCAGCTTCGACAAGAGGGAGTTTCTTTTTTCAGCAGTGACAGCTTTATGAAGGCTGGACTGTTTTAACTTTCAGTGAAACATTTACTATTATGATTTGCAACAGAACATAGATATTTAAACAGCACATCATCACAAAAAGTAATGTGATGTGAACTGTGTTTCCATGTGTAATATTTATACTTAATATATGGCAACGCTCTCCTGTGTTAAAGGAAAGCCCATATTCATTTTGATGTATGTCTCATAAAATACCCCAAGTAATACACTACAATTAAGTAAACATTGTTCAGTTCAAACAAAATGCCATGTAGTAGTGTCCTAAATACGTCATACATAAATATGTCATACTTTTTTTTCTGACAGCAAACTGCACATGGTTTATTTGGCCAATGTTTGCTAGTTTTGTGCACTATTGCTGTTATGAGTGAGTAGAAAGAAGGCACTGAATCAGTCAGGTATTAGCATAAACATAAACCACTTTAGGTTTTGGTACAAGGGAACACAAGGGAATCATCAGTCCTCACAATATAGGCTACCCACAACGTTTCAAACAATAATTATACAAAGTAAAAAAAAAAGAACCAAAGAAAAAAAAGGATTAAACTGAAACTACAAAGGCCAGATTCTGTTTTGAGGCAGAACCCTACTTGGAGGTGTAATTACAGGCAGAATGCCAAAGTCAAAATATCCTTACACTATTGGAAATCTATGGTGTCCATGGATTGGCCTAGAACTTTCAAGGTGCTCTAACGAGAGCACGAGGAGCGGTCACATTGATGGCAGAGGGGGCATCAGATTTCCATTATTGACTGCTGCAGATATTGCACTGTAGCGGTGTGTAAATTGGTTCCTGAGGGGTTTTCAGCTTTCAGAGCTGGGGCAAATTTTGCAGCCTCCCCACCCCCTTTCTCTGAAAGTCGTAGCGGCGGATCGCTCTCGTCCCTCACTGGCGCCGAGCCCCCTCCTCTGATCAATACCTAATTCCAGGCCATGCAATCAGCTGCTGTTACCCGGGCAACGCTGATGTCACACGAGTTGAGTGCTCTGTGTCTCAACAAATCATTTCCTTTAAGCAAACGCAATTGAGTATTTGTACAGTGGGCTGTCAGTGGAGACTATTTACATCAAGCCCGAACCTGGAGGACATTAGTTATGCTGTTCTCTGAGGGAACGCACACCCGAGGTGATGACCTTACAAAGTAGCCAGGAGGAAGTAACTATGGCAACTTGGGCTATATTGGGGCTGCAGAGCTTCACAGAGGATCGGGGTCACAGCGGTGCAGAAGATGGGACTAGGCCCGTGTTTGCTTTAGGAAGACTGGACTTCAGCAAAAGAAAAGAATTAGTGACTTGTCCTGTGACTGATGTACTCTCTATCAGCTGTAATATCACAAATGAGACCAATTCTTTGAGTAAGTGCACATAATTCTCCAAGACTCCAGGGTGGTTTAGTTGAACAAATTAGAATATTAGGGAGAATTTTAATATTGGATCATATTTTCAAAGAAGCAGCAGTCCAGTTGGCAAAGAAAATGAAAGAAACAGTTAATTACTCCTACTTGCTAAAACAGTCCAAATTTAAACCAAATAAAAATGCAAGTTTGTTATGTCATCATGTCATCAGTCATTGAGGTCTAAACATGAGACATTAATAGTCTTTACGACGCTTTCACTGATTACAGTTGGCTTCTCTGCCAAAGTAGAGAGCCACGCTGTCGAACAAATTTATATGGCATATTTTATCTCGTCTTCTCCAGCTTTTGCAGCATGTGTTAATGATTCCAGCGCAATTAAAAAAGTTATATTTTAGATACAGTACACTGATAAAGTGAAATCCACAAAATAGTTAGTTTTGGATGTTACTGAGATATTGAGGCCCATAATGTAAGCTGTCACTAAACCCTGCATGTAAACATAGTGACTAGTGAGAATCTGATTTCTGTTATCTCTCTTAAAAGCAATTTTACAGCCATTTGTCAAAAGCACTGCTCATTCATCAAGAAAATAAACTGTATTTTACATCAAGTCCATCGAACAGTAGACTTCTCGAACTAAAGGAATGGGTTGCTTTTGTATTTCCCATGCTCATTTCTGCACGTGCTTATTCAGTCAGGAGGAAGTAGCGCCGATGACCGCAAAGTCCTTAAACAATGTTACGGCCGATACAGTTAAAGTGAGTCCTGTGTTAAGTCCAGATGAACTCTCCCATGAGCCTCGCTGGCCCCTGATTCAATCAGTGCGTCTCCACGTGCACTGTCTCCTGGCACTGATGTATTACAGGGAGCAAGTGAAGGTGTGCATCATCACTGCGTGGATCAACTTATGTCACAGCCGTTTCACAGCCACTTGAGGTTTATTCAGTGGCCGCTTTGATCCCCCGAGCTGTGATCCCTTTATCTGAAGGCGAATTTAGGATGAAGGTCGACTGGATTTTTTTTGTGAGGTAGAGGAGGAGCTCTGACATCTGACAGACAGTGGACAAAGGTTTTAATGATTGAAGTATTTGTTTTGTTCCTCACTAATTTGAGAAAGTAATGACTAAAATCTTTGGACAAACACAACATAATGGAAGGCAGTGACGTAGGTGTGAAACTGCAAGGACCATACTTCTAATTGAAAGACACATTTTTTTAGACACATGATTTTTTTCCAAACTATTGTCCAAACATCTAACTTAAGAACTAACTAAAGTAATATCAACATTTCATTGTTTCTTGCTCAAGGGAAATATCTTTATCTCTATCTACCTATACCACTATTTTGGTTGACCTGTACTAGTCTATAACTGTCATATTTACTGTATGTTTTAATGTTTTTGTAATAATGTGCAGGAAGCATACTGTGGTGAAGACTATAATTCATGTCTGTATTGATAGAGACAAACCATATATCAACAGAAAAGGAGAGGGAGATAGTGAGGTGATGACATTGAGTAACAAGCTTGTACTGGGATTCAGACCCATGACACCCCATGGTAGACATCTGCTAGACCAAGGTGCCCCTACTAAACACGAGGAGCCACATTGCACATTCTACCAAACGAACACTGAGAGCCATTGAGACTAATCATAAACAAGCAACAAATAATTCCAGATTACTGTCTTAAACCAAATCCCAGCAGATGCATATACTAGCAACAGAAAAGTCATTTATAGATGTAAGAGGCCGTGAGCGTTACCACTGCTGTATCTCATTATCTCCATTTGACCTGCCTCTATCCACTTGAGTGTGTCGAGGACTGGGTTGGGGTCCGGGCCAATGAGAGCGTGGGCTCGCTGATAGAATATGAAGATATTCAAATGTTAATCTGATTCAGACCTTAGTGTACATTTCCATATTATTACCCAAATGTATTCTCCTGCTGGGTGCTTTATTCAAGGTGACATTGCCTTTCACACATTACGCCATAACAATATGCTGAATGTGATTATATAGCACTTATTCAACATGTCATTCTTCACAAGGGTTAAACAAACACAAACTGAATTAGATGTGACTATTCTTCCCGCTCCAAAGAAAAACAAAAGGAGCTTTGCATATTCCCTGACACGCCTGGACTAACAGATGAGACAGGATTTAAATACGAGCTTTCTTTCTTCACCTGTCGACCTCCTGTGAATATTATTTATGGCCTAAAACACATCTTTTAATTCCAGATATGTATATTTTGGTGATAGCCAAGTGTCAGTTCTCCAGGCTCAAGGCGCTGGCTTGTGGCCATTTTTCAAACCCGCAATGAATATTCAAAAGATGTGCTTTGGAAAAGGCTGCAAAAAAGCAAAGGGAGAGTTAACATTAATTAATATTCGTTGCAGTAAAAATGAAAGCTAGACCAGGGCTAATTTCAATAGACAATTAATCATGTGGCTTGGTAATTACACCGGGGAGTTTACAAATGATTTTTTTAAGGGGCCAGAGTAAAAGAAAGGAGATAATCCCCTACCCACCACAAGCACTGGCTCCCCACCAATCCCCACAGAAAGAGCAATTAGAGCAAAAACAGCGGCGGAGCAGTAATTGTGCGCCAGGAGAAGATGAAGGCAGAATCTTAATTGCAGCGAAACAAAGATCACTCGCTCTCACACCTGATTGTGCTGAGGGAGGGATTGTGCAGGCCAGAGCGAGCCTGTAACACATCCAGGTGCCTGAGTAAAAATAACCTTAACAGGAGCTCCCGCTGTAGCAGACATGACATGTGTGGGCATCTAGAGCAGCGGCCACAAGTCTCAGCGGGCACGTTACCATTATTTCACATCTTACAAGTTCTTTTATTTGCTCCCAATGACTTTTATTGGTCTTGCTCCGTGAGATCTGAGAGAGTGAAAAGGCTCTTAATAATCCCAATGATGCAATAAAAGGGATATAGATTATATCCAATCAGTGAGCGTTTTTACGAGAACCATTAGACCATGGATGTCCTTTCACCTTGGACCTTTTCCATAGGAACACACTGCTGACAATAACATCCACATACAACCGCAGGGAAGCTCCTCTGCGGAATATACTGACCTGTAAAATGCATCATGTTTAAAAAGGATGATTAAACTTCAGAACAGTCATATAATATGCAAACTGTATCCTGCTAAATGACGTTAAGATTGTAATTGTGTTAAGATGAAATGGTTGCTGCTCAGTGTTCAGTGGAATCCGTGCAAATCCAGGTTGTTACATGCCACGGTGTGTTTATAGTCGACTGCAGGGATAATATTAAACAGGTCATTTAAAAATGGTGCTGATATATGGTCCTGTCAGCACGTTACCACATCACCTCATGACAAACAGCTGAGGCCACAAGACCTGAACATTTAGCACAGTGTTGTTGCTGGCACTGCCTCGGTAACCTGCACAAGCCTACAGTAATTAAGTGCCTTGTGTAAATGCAGTCCTTATTCAGCAGAGGTTGTCGTGATATACTTACTGATCTGATGACAAGAAAGAATTTTAGCTTGTAACACCTGCTCGCATTTGTCTCCAGCCCAAGATATGTAGCATAAATACAATGCATTTTCATTTTATTTAAATTTTAATTAATTCTGACACAATAGATATAGCTTTTCTTCCACTTCTACAGGCAGCTTAGGTTAATTATCATTATGTAAACTAACATACAGTACAGTATGTTCCTACAGTGATAACATGGAAGGTATGTTTTTGGGGAGGCAGTTCTTAGCCAATCACAGTTCACAGAAGTAGGAAAGGGAAAATACTGCAAAATTATGGGACAGGAGGTCAGAGATTATTAAAAGTCAGAGTAAAGTAGATTTGATTTCTCTACCAATAAACACTAAAAGAAAGGAAAGGTTTGTTTATGAAGATTGGCCTGGAAATCCTGCATAGTATGTCTTTAAGTATCACAAAGATGAAAATCAAGCACAGCAATTATTTTATGGAAATGCTTTTTCATCTAAAAATGGAAAAAGGACTTGTGTGAAATAATAAGACCTTCAGACGTCGTATAGGCTTTTTTATGGATGATTTTAAATAAATGAGAATGTTTGCATACACCCGGTTCTGACTGCGTGCTTTACGATTCAAATCAAGGGATGCTCCTAATGGCTGCCAAAAGTATCTTACTGAAATAGTGGCTATTCCAGTGCAAAAGAAAAGAATAACTGCAGATAAATACTGCATGGGTATTGCATTCACACCATGAGAAAGCTAGACGTTAAAAGTAAGCTCTAAACTTTGGTGTGATGTAATGTCTTAAAAATAGTTTAAAACACCTGAGGTCTCTCTATTTCAAAAAGAAGAAGAAAAGGGACAGTCTTCTATCCCCTTTTCAAACCATGCACCTGTATTTGTTGTCAATTGTTTTGAGTTGTACATAATTTTAACCTTGTCTTGTGAACTGTGTTATGTGCAGTTTTGAAATAAACTATAACTAAACTAAACCACAAAATATATATATTTTGTGTCATTCTCTAAGTATTACAGACGCTGGTTACACCTACAAAAATTGTCAGTGTTCAGGCAGTAGACTTACAATCTTATGTAAGAAATAACAGTGTGCAGTTGTTCTAAAAACCCTGAGTAAAACCTTACCATGTGTCACTAAGCATCCACATCTTTTTCTCACAAATATTGGCGCCGACAGGACAAGGCCATATTAGTATTTAGTGCTCTCTTCAGAGGAGGTTGTAAGAGGCTGATAATCGTTAAGAACTGAATTAGATCTGCAGTCATCTCTGTTGATTGTGTAAGAAGATACAAAGGCAGGCGTCCCGGAGCCGCGCGCTTTAACCCTGACTTCCTGTGCAGCCATATAGCCTTTCTGTTTAACTTTATAATCAGCGCTTTATTAATGCAATGCTTTTCTTCCGCCTAATAATGAAACAACACAAATAAAATAAATTGTGATCAATGGAGGCGAGCAGAGACAGATGAGGAGTCTGTCACACTGTGGATGATACCAATTTATCTCTTTAATGCATCTCCATGGGGTTCTCTCACTAAAGGATACAGATTACTGAAGCCCTTGTCTCAGAGGGAAATGCGTGAGAAGAATCCATACAACACACAAAGATGGAGAGCCCCACTCTCATCTTGTATCATTCATGCTTCTTGGTTGCTCTCTACATCAAATGTGTACACAAGCAGACAACGGTTCCTGCTAATGAAAGACCCCAATGTAATGTATTTTAGATAGCGGAGACTTATGTGCAATCATGCCCCTGCAGAAATGTGTTTATCTAAACTCTTCCTGGTCTAATCCCACATTGTTTACTAAGGAAAAAGCCAATGTGAAAAATCTGGAGTGACACAATCAGCGGCTTGGGGTTTTCCACTTCCTAGAAAAGATGAGCAATAAACAACCGGAGCTATAAATGTGTGAAGGCTGCAGTGGGGCCAGAGAGACAGAAATCCAACGTGCTGCTGAAGGAAGACAAGGCAAGGCACACCCCTGCAGTAAATAAGGAATTCCCTACAGCTCCGCTCACAAACCAGAAGGCAAAAGTCAGCCAGGTCAGTGTGTTGCGTCAGTACTAGAGAAAATAACAGTGGAGAAGTATTTGAGGTCAGGCTGTAAAGGTACAGTGATGCATGAAGGACAACACCATTATCTCTAGTGTGGCTTTTCTGCTTAAGCTCTCCCATTAGATCACTGCATGTGGAAGAGTGCATCAAGTGCAGCAACATAAAACAAAAGTCCTACATCACACGTTTCTTAGAGAAAGTCAACAAAAATAAAGAAACCAGATTATGTCTTCAGGTGCACATTTTTTCCTTCATAGCTGGTAGTTTTCTTTCTAAGCACAATGGCATTTCAGGGGCCCAAGGTCAAATTTAGCCCAGGCCATAAATTGTGTTGTTTGATGGCCTACATTTGGCTCAATAGCAGGGGGAAGGCCAAACCCATAAAAACGTAAAAGACGGGCCAGTGACTGTGGGCCTTGGCTGCCAGTATTGTTGTCCTGGGGACCAGGGATGCTCCCACCGGAGGCTTCAAGCTGAATAAAGACTGTTATGGCCCACCATTCGCTCACACACAGGGCTCATGGAGATCATTACTGGCAGGCCTCAGTCAGAGAACAAGTCACAAAGGCAAACTCAAAGCTGAGCAGCTCCATTGTCATCACACTCAATGGGAAATGCCACTAAGTGAAGGTTGCATTTCTTATTGCAGTGGAGGTGCTCTTCAGTCATCTCATGTTCTATAAATAGAAGAATAAGATTTATGGAAATTAAAACTATATAATTTAACAAATCTACTTGGTTTTGTGTCACTAGCTTTAAGACATTTGTTACTCAAACACATTTCTAGATTTAGAGGCTCAATAGAAAAGATAGAAAAGATAAATATCTAAATAGATAAGCTAAATATGCTTGATTTTGCTTTACATTACAATAAAGCAGATACAAACAGCAGGGCAGTGGAGCGTTTAAGCTGCACATAACTTTTTATGAATGAGAAAATAATAAACGCAAAGGAGATAAAACACTGTCTGCTCCAACAAACACTGTTTCTTTTCACGTCTTCGCTCTCATCAAAACTCATCAAAAACAGAATAGCGGTCATGAAATATGTCACTATGTGGATATGGCTACGCTATTGTAGTTTATAGTTTGTTGAATCAAACCAGTAGTACAGTGGCCCAGAAGGTTCATTGAAAGTATTAACAAAGTGTATGCAAACTATAATTTATGAAATCTAAAAATAGAAACACTCTAAACAGTCTTTCTCATTTGTGACACTAAGTTATTTTGTTAAAAAATAGAGTACTCTCCAGGAAACAAAGACCAAAAAAAGAAATGGAGCACTCACTTCCACAGCTGATTCATCACAACTTTTTTAACCCGGCCACTTCTGTCTGGAATTCCTTTTCTAATCTAACTGGCAGACCATTTAAAAGTTTTATTTATTTAACGAGGTAGGTCAACAAGAACAAATTCTCATTTACAATGACGACCTGGCCCCATGTGTCATGTCTTTAGTGGTAGGGGAAACAACAGTACCCGGAGGAAACCTATGCAGACACAGGGAAAACATGCAAACTCCACTGCCTTGCGCTGGATGGGAATCAAACCCAGGACCTCCTGCACTGTCCTGCCCTCATAATAATTTATCTAAAATTGTGGGCGTTATGTGAAGCTTTGTTACTCTGATATTCTGTGTGTGCTGGTTCTGGTCCTTAAAAATACAACTCAAATCCATAGAAACTGATTTTTTTATTTAGAATAAAATAATAAGGTTAACTGCTCAGGCTACACATTCTTATGTGTAAATTGTGCATGGCTACTATAATATCCCACCTTTTAGTGACATGCAGGTTGAGGGGCACACACTAAATTACAGCACCAGGACAGTGTTGTGTTTGCTAATAGCACTTGCTGAGTAGATATTAACACATAAAGAGCCAGCCCAGGTTGTTTTGGTGGGAGGGAACCGGGATCCCTGGACAGGACCTCCGTGTAGGCCTGCCCTGAACAGGCCACACCTCGCTCCCCAAACCCCACCGTGCAGTTTTTCCCTCTTCACTCGGCTACATCTGTTCCTCATTAACACCATTATAATGAGCCGTTGCACCTGAGGTAAATAAAACTCTGGTCCGGTTCTCTCAGTTGCCCTTACATCAACAGACCAACACTGGCGCTGTGTGTGTGTGTATACGCCTGTGTCCCCTCTGGACCCCTCCCCTTCTATGCCTGTTTTTTTGTTTCTCTGAGGACGTTAAATGTGGTCAGCGGAGGAGCTACTGGCTACACATAAAACCCCCACAGGTTCCCCATTCACAGCTTCGGCCACAAAGCGGATAATGAGTTCCATAAAACTGTCAGGATGGAAGAATAAATGTGCATCGGATACACCGGCCATAATTCAGACGTAGCTCTAAGTAGCTGGAAGAATGATAAGAAATGGTTTCCTCTGGCATTGATCAGAACCCGTAGAAATATGAAGGTGTTAAAAGCTGGTAAGAAGCAGGAGTAAACAGAGACTTAGTGGGGCTATAACGTCCAGCCATGTCCAGGACTTATTAATAATGGTCTTTAAAAACTCAGGTAACCTTGTTTTAAATGTAATGAGTTACCATTTTAGAAATAATAATGTACTATTGTATGAAACATTTATCATTCATATTACAGTTTGAATTATTTACTTATTTAAAGGTGCAGTGTGTAGTTTTAGGGGACAACTGGTGGCAAAATTGCAGATTGCATTTTCCCACATCTCCTCTCTTTTTTCTGCACACAGATAAAAAATAGACATGACTGTGCTTCTCCCCCCGTAAGTGCTCTTTTTGTCCGCTCAGTTGTAGTTGTATGGAGCTTTTTCTAAGCTCAACAAAACAAAGAGTGTTATTTTGAGGCAATCATACAGAAGGAAAATATATCCATTTTGTTAAACTGAATACTACAACATCTACACAATCATAAAATATAGCATATTTCTGTAACAATTAAGGAAACTATAGACAATATTAATCTGAACATTAGTGTTAACTTTTACTATTCCTTTTTTTCTATCATTCTAAATTAAAAAGTATATAAAGACAAATATAATTGTGATTCTACTTTACTTATCTCCCGTATTCTGAGGACATATTAAATATGAGCAAAATTTAACTGCTCCTTCTTACTTTATGCTGCCGCCATTAGTCCCTGATATTTGCTTAAACACATTAAGACTTAGATAAATGGCATTTAGACTTCTGCGCTATTTTATTATTGTAGCATTACCATAAATATGACATCCAAATAAAAATCCCACCAAATCTGATTTCATCGGACATGAAGCGCCCGGGCAACTTCAACAACAGCGTTCTTGACAAATGAACATGACATGCGGAGGGAAAATAATTTGACAGGTGACAAATGTTGAGCTGTGATACAATCTGAAAAGCAGGCCACCTGAAATATGACTCACTCTATTAAAATCATTCACAGAGGATATTGAATAGTTCTTTAAAGACTTCAAATATCTGATAAGATTTACTTTCTGTTTGATTAAATCTCTTTATGATTATGACGTTGAGCACAAAAGCATAGGCTCGTGTGCGTTTACATTGTGTGTAATGTGTTACATGGGAAAAATAAATGAATGGGATCTTGTGGTATTAAATTAATAATAACTTATTGCATACGCTATACCATGAAATGAAATATCTAAGGTGGTTTAGGTCAATGCATGCTTTTGTTTCCCTGACGTAATTAATAGTGTTTTTTTTTTTTTCAGCTGCACGTCTACAGCAGCAGACTGCAGCGCCAACAGAGACGCAAACTTGTGGAAAAATGTAGATTCAAGACTAACTGTGTGGAGCTAGAAGATGCATTAATTAAATGTTAATTAAATTTTTACATGTTAAACTAGTTAGTTTAGACTCACAAGGTGTTTTTTAGCCCTCCCTTTTAACCTGAGAAAGTTGTTGTTAGTACTTAATCAAAAACCTCTACATTCAGAATGAGTTTGAACTAACCTTGCTTTTGAAGTCTGAATACTTTTCTCACATGCGGAGGAATAAACACTTTGATTGGTTACATATGTTCACTGCCTAATTATATTTTATGCATGGCTCTTCTTTTTTGTTTTTAGAAGCCGGTGATTTACTGTTCATGAATTTATGCAGCGAGGAGAGGCAGCATGAGCTAGAGGCCATAACTCATAGGCCAAACGTTGGCCTTATTTACATGGTACACAATACAAACCTTATTTCTTTGTTCAAAGCCTAATGTTGGGCAAGTTATTCCATACAAGCAATAACCAGGAATTAATTAAGTAAATATCAAGTATTTATTAATACATGATTTGGGGAGCTATTTGACCATGGATCTTCAACAATTAGCGCTGATGTAATAGAGTAAATCAGATTTTATTACAACGGTCTTATCAGTATTTCAGTGATGTTGGCACTGCAGAGTGGACAGTCTGAGAGAATCACTGAAGACATTTCTCTGAGGTTAATGGATAAGCTTAAGGTCCCTCTCACCCAAATGTTATTTTTATGGCTGACTTTGGCAGGGAGCCTTTTGTTTCATTAGGCTGCGTCTTTATCATTTATGCATTGATGGGAACACAGGGTTTTGGGGTTAGAGACACTTGTTCTCTAAATGGTATTTCACTCATTCTGCCACAGGGCAGGGCTAATGGAATCTGCTGAGCCCCACTGTTTTAAATGACTTCGGAAAAGAAAAGATCAACCCAAATTCTGTTTGAGAGTCTCAACACAAATATTGCCAGAAGACATGCATTAAATATTTTAGATCCCAAATATTTGATATAAATATATAAATATACTCTCCATAAAGACTTTCACATATCTATAAAAGTTTGTTTGCATTTTATCTGCAATGACTTCTGAGTTTCTACAGGCGATATGAGAAAGAGCCATGGATGTGTTACATATTTCATATTGATTGGGTGGGCTTATTTAATTCAATTGCTGCATATCCTTACTTGGAGGGGCAGTGAAAATCGTTTGAGAATCAATGGGCGGAAGCGAGCAAGACAAAAATAATTGACTGTTTTCAAACTCCTGCAGGCAGTAGAATAACTAACCAAAACAGCTCCCAGGGATGTCTGAAATTGGTTTTGTAAATCCGTCACTTCTACAGATCCGAACGAAGAAAAATGGCAACAAAGAAATCCTTTTTAAAGTCTACAGTTGACATGAAGTTTTTGCAGTATTTTTTTCTTGTCCTGGTATACAGTGGCATGCTAAGAGTCTGGGGTTAGGAGACTGGCAGTGTTTGTGCTTGTACCTGAACTGTTCCACAGAAGCAGATCCGGAGGTGGAGCTTCCCCACGGAGCTGCCTCCCTGGGTGCCTGGAGGTCCACTTCCAATCTATTTGCTGTAATTGCCGTCAGAGTGTACACCTTGGAGTCCTCTAATTCCCTCTTTTATTTCAGCCACCATGAGGGAGACCATCTGTCCTCCTGCCTGCACCTCCCCCTCCCCTTTGGCGTCAGGTCTCTCCTGGTCTGCACAAAATCACACACACACACAGATACAAACGCAGCATGCCAAGGGTTTTGTCTGAGACACCGGGGCTTTGATACATCACACCTTCCTCCCAACAGTGTCACATGACCGCAGCAAAGGGCATGAGTGCACTTTTATGGGGTGCTAGTGAGGAAGACCACTGCACCACTGCCACATCAAAGATCAACTTGTCAGAATAATGAAAGGAAAGTGACACAGTTTCCCATCTGCTGACTTTTTATGTATTAGTTTAACAGAAATCTACAACTTAGTCTGCACTGTCCACAAAAATGGATTTCTTCTTAAGTGTCAACAGTCCAAACCACATCGAAAGGTGTGGCCTACAGTGATAAGCTATCACTAAAACTGTTTCAAAAATAAGCACGAAGAAGAGTCCATTCAATTTTAATATTTTATGCATTTCTATGGTAAATAGTAACTATTATACTATTTTTTTACCTGACTGAAACTAGCACTTAATAAGACATTAATTAATAAGAATAACATTAATAAGACATTTTGTACGTTCAGATTTTTTTATTTAATTTTGATTAGTTTATGTGCTTATAAGAACAAAATACAAATAAATATAAAAAAATACATTTCAGTGTAAATTTTATACTGCATAGGATTTTACCAACCAGACCATTTTCTTCATAAAGAGAAGTGGGACTGGAGCCCTCTCATTTAAACTGATTACTAACAGAATCCTGCCTAACCAATCTATTAATCTAAAATAGGGTGGGCTTCATGAGATGCTTTGTTTCTCTGACTGGTTGTATGTTTTTCAGATTGCATCAGTCCAGAGGCAGTTATTCTGTGTAAGTTGGTACTGTATCTTTAATAAAAGGGACCAGACTAATGCTTTGTGTAGAATAGAAAAACAATTAGGATAGCTGGCCAGGCTACAAGTCTTGTGTTCAAAATAAAAATGTTTGACATTGTATAACATTTCTGGGCTAAGATCAGTTCACAGTGGAATCTAAAATAAATCGTCATAAAACAAAGTCAGAACCAGTTTTCCCAGCAGTGTGAACATAGCCTTAGCCACACGAGAATACTGCATGAGCACAAGGTGGCCTTCTTTCCCTTTAAGACTCAGGTTATATTACTGCTACCTGCTACACTCCCCTCATCCTGCCCCCTGGGAGCCCGCACTCAAGCTGTTGTTCGCAGTTACTACAGCGTGTGTTTTCTCCTGAGGTGGTCACATTTGGTTTCAGAGTCTACAACCTTGTTTCACAGTCCACTCCATGGACTGGTGCTGCCCAGGTGCATGTCTTTACTTCAGCCTGGAGTCTGGATTTGGTTCACAGGCTTTTTCCTTGTTCCTCCACTTTACACCTTGCATGAACACAATGTTATTTCCATACTAGTTTTTCACTTTTTTAAAAACAGAAAAGCCAAGAGATAAATAACATGTTTCCAGCTGAAAGCTTGAAAAGTTAAAAATATCATTGATTTGTTATTAGAGCCTATCTTAGCGTCCTCTTTTCCTTTTAGAACAAATAATAAAAATGGTTGCCGATAATAAGTAAGCATTTGTGCATCTATCTCATTACGTCTGTGCTCTTTCTGCGCGTCTTTGTTTGTGGTTGTTCCCGACTGCAGCCTTAGTGTCTGGGGCGCGACTGATTTAAATACCATCCCATCTCATTAACATGCACAGATAGAGCTGCGAGGGCCAATTACATTCATCTTGTCATGAGGCCGGGCTTCCGAGTCGTTAATATTTTATGGCAACGCGCTCCCCCCGGCCGCGGCGGCAACACACCAGTGCGCTCACATTATTCCACAGCTCAGGACGCCAGATCTGAAACATACACACACTCGTCTAGGTCATGACAATATAAGCATGAAAAATGAGCACACAGGGGAAAGCAGTGGAAATTCAAGTGCAGATATGCTGCTTTTATATAAACTGATTATTAGCAGTCAACGAAAGCTTAAAGAAATACTGCATTGTGGAACAAATGTAAATGTTCTGTGGAGTCAAAGGGCTGTAATTTTACAAAGCATTTCGGGAGTATCTCATTATCAAAGCTGGGGTTAAAAGAGGAAAAACTTATGTAAATGTTTTTATGAGTGTGTTAAGATGCAGTTTGGATTATTTTTTTCCCTATCACAAATAAACTATTGTCCTTGTGTGTATTGTGTCAAGCAGGAATACATTTAATGTTACAACATAATTAGTTGTTTTATATCAACAATTTATGTATTGTTTTTTTTTTCAGTCTCTAAAATTTCAGCCAAATCCACACACAATAATCTAAAGAAAAACCTGTATCTGATCTCCTGTTATTCCATTAATGGCTTCTCTAATGAAAGTGACCAGTCTTCAGAACGCTGACTCCAGCTCGGTGGCGATGCTGCACAGAGCGGGGATGGCCGGAGGAGACAAACTCAACGCTACTGTGACTGGTAGCAGCAGCCTGCACTGGCTTGCCTCCTGGCTCTGTAGCGATACGCACAAAGATTGATGTGTGTTCCTGTCAAATAGCCTGGACGGCCATTAATACGAAGAGATGCCGCTTGGCAATGTGAGGGGGAGAGTCACTTAGCAGAACAATTTCCTCACACAGCATGCTCCTCTTGCTTCATGGTGCCAGCAGAAATGATATTGAGAAAATTGCCTTGCACTGTATCTATACATTTTGTACCTTATTGCATCAATAAACAGAAATATAAATCTAAGGACGTTACACACTTGTTTATCTTATCTTAAATACTATCAGACCTCACAAACACACTCCAAAACTGCTACTATATGTTAGACCTCAGGTAGGATAATACTGGTATTTATCTTGCAACACCTAAAAGCCTTCTAGTAACAGCATATTTCCATCCATTTACATGTAGGCCTACATAAAACTGGGTAGCTTACATTTAGATATATCTATATTTTGAGCTTAAGTAAATGGATATTTGTTGCTTAAAGACCTTTTGAGTGTTTGTAAGAACATGCAACATAGAATTATGAACGTTTGAAACTCCCTTTCTGAACAAACTATGACCTTAGATTAAAAATATAATCAACAAAACTCATTATGTAGTGATAATCAATCACAAGCTTTGGATTCCTAAGTGATAACAATATTTGATTTTTTTTATTTTTATATTGTTTTTAAAATGAGTCATGCAGCAGGGTCCGGTGTCAGTAAGGGGCAGTGCTCAGTACTTTGTGCAAAACAAAGATGTTTTTTCCAAATGACTGACCTCAATGTGTTTAATGTCAGTGACTGGGTAGAGAAAATTAGCGGCTGGCTGGATATTTAGCTACACACTAAAAGTCACTAAAATCATATCATTATCAAATCGTTATACTGGATAAGACAACAGCATGGCATACCATTATAGTTTGTCCTTCAATGATTGCAAATCCTAATTTAATTAAGTTACTATGATTGATGGAAACCAACTACCAGATCTGTGTGCTGTTAGTGAGTGGGAATGAGCGGCTCGGTATTCAGTGGCCTAATGTAACAGAGGAAAGTGCAAAAATCTGGGTGGCTAATTGTGGTGCGTGGTGGGGTAATTAAGTTACTGCTAGCATGCTAAATCATAAAGTACATTTCTATGATAATGTAGGGTTCAGTTAGTTCTAACTGATCAAGTGTTCTTTTGTCGAAAAACATCTCATTTACTGGTTCTAGTTTGCTCTCTAGTTAAATGGAATTTGACCGCTACTTTCAACATCAAAATGCACATTTAATTTTTGATTAGTTGCTAGCATGTATAGCCTTTCTTTAGCCTTTACCTTAGGTCTAACTAAAGCTAGGCTAGAAAAGCTCATTAGCTTCAACTGTAACTATATATATCCCTTTATTATCCCTGTAGGGAAATTCCTAGTTGACAGTCACCACCGGGGAGCGCCTGACATGTTTTTTTTATGTTGATGGGGGAAACTGGAGTACCTGGAGGAAACCTACCCAAGCACCAGGAGAACATTTAAATTCCAGTCATGTCCCGCTGAGAGGCAGCGTGCTAACCACTGCACCACCATGCAGTAGTTAGCATCTTTATTACGATACTTGTACATTCTGTTTTCTGTGTTGAAACATATCCAGCCACAAATAATATATAATAAAGAGTAATAACAGCAAATACTCCTGGACATTACTCATGAGTCTTATCTGTTGTGTCGGGCATTCCTCATTTCTCATTTCTCCCCCAGCCAGACTTTCTAAAGTGCACGGTGTGGTGCTGCTCAACATTTTGCATATCAACCATCTTCCTGCTGACAAATGTTAGCTTTAATAAAGTCACTGAGCGCAGATGAGACTGGGAGGGAAGCCCACCAGGACATGGACTGGAGCTGAGACAATTTACCAGGAAATGAAAAAGTAGAATTGTCTGTTGAAAATCACAATCATCATAATCATTTGTCAAAGCGTAATCTAGATGAGATTGGATAGCCTATCTGTCCCGAATAGAGCTCATTGTTTCAGAACTTTTTAGATATGCTTTTTGTTTTTTGCATTTTCACAAAGACACGATTCAATAAATGGATTTGACTGCTCAACTCGCTGACTCAGATACAGTTTAGACCAG
Organism: Perccottus glenii; assembly: GCA_024416835.2. NCBI lineage: Eukaryota > Metazoa > Chordata > Actinopteri > Gobiiformes > Odontobutidae > Perccottus > Perccottus glenii. The sequence continues at coordinate 12,894,352 of CM044560.2, read as the reverse complement.
AGCTATAGTTTGGCTTTTTTTTAATCATCTTTATCATTATAAACTGGAGAAATTAATGATAAACAATATTATTTTCTTTTACTACACAAAAAAACGATATTGCTGCATAAAAAAACACAACAACTTTTACAAGAAAACTCATACTGTATAGCCAAGCAGGTTGCGCTCCATTTTTGCACACCAGGTCGTCTTCTTTTAATTGCTATAATGGAATAATGAGCTGAGTGTGTGGCCCATCTGTGTTTCTGCTGCAGCAACACAACCAGGGCTCCGTTTGAAATCACTCACCTCATTGTGTAGAGAGCACTGGTGTTCATGACACACACTGCAGTTTCCCCATGCACCTTTGGAAATTATATTTTCTGGTAAAAAAAAAAAGACATAGTGTAGCTTTAATAAATAGGTGCTAGTAAATGGTTGTTTACTAGTTTGGAAACTAGCAACCATAAACAGGTCAAACTGTTCCTGTTCATGTGGTATTTTCCTCATTGTATTCAACACTAAAATGATTCTCTCAGACTCAAGACAAATTGCGTAAAATCTGATTTCTGTTTTAATTATAGCCCAATATCATCAACCTCCAGACCGGAGCATTTTGGGGTAAGACTGGATGATTGGACAAAATTAAATTCCCAGCCAACCCCCTCCTGCTGGCGTCCCTCTCCCACTGAGTCCAGGAGACGGCTTTATAGAAGGCAGTGTGCCAGGAGACATCTCTGACAGACAGCTGAACAAGCACATGCCCTCTTTGTATGAATCCTCTCAGTTTAGAGGAAAGTATAAACTCTGACACAAATTGACAAGGTTCAAAATACTCCAGAACAATCTTAAGATGTACGGCATATAAACACATTTTTTTTGTTAGTTTCATGAGGCACTTAGCATAAAATATGAAAATCCCTGAACAAAAACAGACTGGCTTGCTATTTTAGCTGCTCCCTCACATTTTCCGTCCTCATGTGGCTAGTTATATTGTTTTCTGTGGACTTCAGTGAGATATTCTTAAAAATGAAAGCATTGTTCCTGCTCATGCTCCGATACGTCTCGCACTGCAAAGACGATTGTTGAGGCTCATCTCTAATTGCTCCATCTGTACTGTATCCCGCCGGGGAGTTGCCATCTCCAATACAACTTTCCAAAATACGTACCAAGCAAAGAACTTTCACTCAGACCCAGAGTGGAGCAGCGGACTTTATTAAAGGGAAAGGTAGACTCTGGAGTAACCATGAGCCTCTGTCACTGCGTGCACAATCGGACAGGTCGGCGCAAATGAGGCATGGTGCTGTGTGCTCAAAGTGACTGCTACATTTACTTAAAGGATGTTTCCATCACTGCTGGCGTCATCTGAAATCTGCTCTCTGATACTTTTGCTCCACTCCAAGCCAATTAGCACTTGATGGTCTGCGTGAAGGTGGTTTCTGCTCCAGTGACAGCTCATCTAAATAGTCAATACAAAAGATCTTTTAAGTTTAAGCACATGGAAATTCATTGTAAAGCTCTAAGAGGGCTGCAGACAAGTTTGTTTTATTCCTTAAACTGATAAATGACCTAATAATAAAGAGAACTAAACACATTGCAAACATGAAATGAGGTCCTGATTTCAAAACAAACGACATTATTATCCACAGATTTCTCCTTGTGTCTTCTCTATCAATGAATGAACGCTGATTGGTGCAGAACATCGATGGCTGTGGTGGAAAGAACTTGATTATCACCTTGTTTTGACAGCCTGAATGTATCAGAAAGGCAATTAAGGTGGCACTGGCGTCTGCGCCGAAGGTCGAGATTGATGATGCTTTGATGGTCATAAGCCATATTGACCCCAATAGTTATCATAGTTAACTGACTACAATTTAACCAAGCTGTTTGTTCTGCAATAGCACTAAATGACAATATTTTTATATTATGAATTTTTTTACAAAAAAGAAAATAACAGTGTTGTTTTAGATGGTTGGTTGTCTACCATGTCTATATTTATAGGTCCATAGAATGCATTGGAAATCCATTACTTCCTGTTTCTGTTCCTACAACTTCCCCCAAAACAAACTGAGCAAAGCTGAGGAAGAAGCACATTAATATTTCTAATTGAACACACATTCTTCCATGAAGGTTTAGGGCATTGATGAAATAAACTGGTTTTGTTGCAAGGGATATCACCATCAGACCTATCCAAATACTGCTGCTGCTGCTAGAATTTTAACAAGAACGAAACGGTTTGAACACATTACACCATTTTTTATCTTCACTCACTGGCTGCCTGTAAAACAGATAATTGATTTTTAAGTTTTATTAATGGTTTTCAAATTTTTGCATGGCTTATCCCCTGCTTATATTTCTGACATGCTCACAGAATACACCCCACAGAGACTCCTCGGCTCGTCCAGTCAAGACCTTTTATCTGTCCCCCGAGTATAGTCCAGATCTGCTCAGGTGTCTTCTTTTAAAACCAGACTAAAAACATATTTATTTTCACAAGCATTTTGTTGATTTTAATTACTTTTATTTTTTATTTTATGATCTTCTAATGATGTTTTTATTTGTTTTTAGTGTCTTGTTGATGTTTTACTTAATTTAACCATTTACCAATAAAGAAGTAATGTTTTTCTAAAGGTTCAGGCTGCAAAACTATTCTTTTATGACCTCCAGTACCCACAAAAAAAAAGAAAAGTGCACTGCTCTGAGGATATTTTTATCTCTAACATGGATATGTGATACAAGTGTTACATTACTAAACACAAAAGAGGACAAAAACTGGCAACAAGGCCATGATGACGGGTTGTTGTGAAAAAAAAAAGAACCTCACTACCTGCTTTGTGATTGGCTGGATGCATATACACCCATATGGTTTTAAGGGGAAACCATTTTCTCAAGGCTTTCCCTGTGTAGTAAGTGCAGCATGTCTTCTGTGTCTTTATTTACAGTCACAAACTCTTGAGCGTGTACATTAGAGCGAGAGATTTATCACTCAAGCCTGTTTCATTTGAAAGGCGCTGTAACTCTTCATCTCCTACCTCTGTAAAGAGAGTGCCGAAAAAAGTACACTAATGTAGTTGTCAGAAGAGTTTCCACGAAATCTGCTCTAATCTGGACGTCCCGTGATGCCTGATGGGAAGGGAAGTGCAGAGTAATGGCAGTGGTAATTGGGAAAATAGATCACCAGGGATATGAGGTGTTTGCAGGTGGACTTAATGGAGGCTTTACTTTGGTTAAGGGCTAAAATGAATCACAGATAATGTGCTCTAAATACGGACACCAATGCAGTCATATTATTTCAAACAGGCCAGACTGATAGGTTTACACAGCTGACAGATTGAGGTCAGGTCTTTGGACTAATATCCCTTATATCCTAATGGAAGCTAGCCTCACATCTAAATCTCGGTAGGTAGGAAATAAGATGAACCTGGTCCTTGTAAAAACAATATTTAGTGAGAGGGCTGAGCGTTTATCGCTGGCCCTGTGCACATGTTGTGGTTAATTATTATTTCCACAGGAAATCCCTATAGTCAGCCACAAGCCCATCTAAAACACACTGACACAGAAAAGTGCGCACACAGAGACATACACAATATTGAATGCAGCTGCATCTCCCAGAGGGGAAAGAGTAATTTGTCCAGCTCAGAAATAAGGCTCTCTCCATTCCTCTCAGCAGGATGATGAAAAACATGAAACCGTGCTGCTAATGAAAAGAACACTCAGGATGTGTATTATTATTCCATCAGTCTCACCTAGTGAGCCCTGGCCCAGGTCCACAGCCAACGAAGGGCCACGGCTTTTCCACCCGCTCCTTTCAGAGCATCTCTGGGGCTGCCACTCGCAGATTTCCTCTTCATTCATTCCACAGGAATTTGGCTGCCATTTCCTGAGCAGAGGAGAAGGTTTGACTGGCTTCGTGCAGGGCCAAGCTGGTATTTATCTAACCACACACTGGGCTTGATTCATGAGAAACAAGCACGCCCTGTAAACAGTCTCATTACTGAACTCCAACACTTCATTACTCAACAGGCTAAGTCACTGGCAGAGAGGGAGCCTAAAATGGTGTAAAGCCTGGTTTGAGCACATTTGCCTCGATACATCCAGGAGGGGACAGATGGATTTATCTGTGAGGTAATGTGATCTGAGCATGGACTGATGCACAAGTCACTGGGAGAGCAGGGCTACTGCAGGACTCAGGCACCAGGTGGACATCAGGGCAATGCTTTACATGCATTAATGTGATAGTGAAGGGTTTTAAAATAATTTGGTAGGTGGTTAAAAGAATTTAAGTGAAACCATATTTCTGTTCATGTATGAGAAATGAATTGTATTTGAAGCGAACCTTATAGCAATACACAGCCGACAAGGCACATATTTCCGGTTTCTTATCAGCTGACTGAACTGAGAGTGAGGTGAGTTGCACCACTTTCCTACATTTTACTTTCTGCTCATGTTTAATGCCTTGTAGACTGAATGTAACACTTCAATTAAGTATACAGCCACCTTACAAAACCTTAAACAACCCAATTTAATGTTGGCTTAACATTGGAAAAAAATACTTACTTACAGAGAGTGTTCTGTCCAGCTGCCACTGACTGGAGCTGCACTGACAATCATCTCTTAGACAAAAACAACTATAATGTACAACCCACAAAACTGAACTTTCCGCTGCGTAATACTGGCTGGCAAACACAGTGACAAAGAAAAAGAGAATCTGGTCCTTACCACAAGGTCTTTGGTGTCTAATGGTCTTTCTTGGTCCAGAAGTAAAGCACTTATTGAAGCTTAAGACAAATCCGCCCCTGCAGCAGCACTAACCTCATATCCTCATTAGCCGTCTGCTTGCACCGTCAACATGACAATTTGCAATACAACAAATCAATGTAATGCAATCTAATACTTAATTTGATTTAATTGTGACGAAAACAGACATATTCATTGCCCGTTAACCGCATTAGGCTCATCACAGTGGGAATCACAAATGATTTCCTAATTTCCCCTGTCATTTAATCTCTTGCATTTGCACAACAGGAATCTAAGAGCGAATCATTGCCCCACTAAATCTATTTGTCTACCTCTCCAGCTCGCGTCGCTCCTCACCGTGGGTCACCTGTAATTTGTAATGTTAAATAAAGGGCAATTCATTTCCTGCAGAGCTGAGGAGGACTAATACTGAATCAGACTTGCACACAAATTCATTACACAGAAAGTGCCGCTTCTGTCCATACCTGTGTGTGGCGATAAATATTATAGGAGTCGGAGAAGTTGTGGCGGTCAAACTTTGGCAAAGGCAAAATTAGTTAGATTGAATAAGAAAAAAGTCAAGACCATGACCAGTCACTGGAATGAAAGATGTAATATGCCTTTTGCTGATTCTGTTACGATTACTTTAAGGAAAGAATAATTATGTCAAAATCATCCTGTGTCAGACGGCCATAACAAAGAAAGATGTTTATAAATGATAGTCAGACCAGTCTACATGACAACAGTTTAGGCCAAAAAGTAGGGTTAAACACACTAAAATGTAAGAAAGGAAGACTAACTTTTTTAATGGAGTGCATGACATATATTTCTCGTGAGAGTGGTGTTACATTTAAAGTACAAAGATTGTACTTCAATCAAATATTTTGTCCACTGAGCAGTCCTGGCATATGGTACCACGAGCTTGAAAAAATCTATAAAGTCTGTTGTTTTTTTTTAATTGTGATCCAGAAAAACTGGGTTTTGATATTGACTGGGTCAGTCACATATCATCTTCAAAGGTTTGGGGACAGATTAGATTGGATGAATTAGATTGGTGGCTAATTCATCTGGTTCCGAACCGACACAGGCAGTTTATCAAAACAATAGTATAGTGCCATTTTCATTAGTTTCAAATGTACCAATTCAAATTTTACATACTTGTTTGTTATTTTGTTTTAAGAAACAGGTGTCCAGGCTGTGGCCATAGTGCTGCCCCACTGCAGAACTCCGACTGTGTTGCTGTCTGGCTGCATTCACCTGAGCCAAACAAATGGTTGTGTCAAGTTATCTCTGTTCATATACACCTCCAGTCCAGAAAGCTCCATTTTTCAGCTGGAAGCTGCTGGCAAACCACTACAGAGGGGGTGCGTGACCTGATGACTTCAGTGGCATTGCGACCAAGTGCTGGACAGAAATTGATTTTGAAAATACAGACCACGTGCACTGTGCTTTCCACCAGTAACACAAGATTATATTACATTGATATCCAAGAGCAGACATTATTTTTGAGGATTATTACTCCTTGAAGATAATTAATGTAAAGTTAACATAAAATACCCCTAAATTTAAATGGCTCCTGATCTACTGCTTTTAAACTCTGGGAGACACTGGCCCTTAACTTGAGCATGAGTGGAGGTTGGAGTTTGTAAATGCTTGAGGCCGTGCACCAACACTAGTCTGAGCCAAGGCAAACTGCAGTCTTACTTGTGTTAATGTAGCATATAAATGATTATGACAGGCTTCATCAGTCCCTCTGATCTGAGAAAAAGGCTGCATTTAGTGCAGAGTGTACAGTGGTTTGACAAAAAATGTTCCTGTGTCTCCATCATCTATTTGCAGCTGGGATCACAGGGATATTTTCTGCCCAGTGTTTACACAAAGGCAGCCGCCGAGAGGAGAAATAAGCAAAGAGATTAATAAAAGGGAACTAGTGGTGATGTGAGTTTTTCTGTGGGAAATACATTACACAGGTGTATACAGTTTGTGTGGTAGTTTTAAAGCAGCAATATTAGTATATTAATATTTTTTGTTTTGCTTACAACTGCAATTTTTTTTTATCTATAAAAAGTATTATTTAAACTGTTATTATGACAAATGTTAAAGTCCTTTTAAAATAGTACATGACAGACAGACACCATATCAATAACAATATGCATTATTTTTATATTGTCATACCTTTATATGATATGCATTGCTTTTAACATCCTCTTTTGTTGTGGAGTAGATTTAAAAACAGGTGTAGCAAGCCAGTTATTAAAATGTCTAAGTGGTCTTAAAAGGAAGACAATAATAACAACTGTGACTGTCCAGATTCCAGACTGCACCCTGCACTTACACCAAAACCTAATAACTAGTGAAGAGTTTCAGGCCTTTCATCCTTCTTTTAGTTATCATGCACTTCCAAGCCCTACCAGCAGGGGGAGCAGTGCGTGCAAGCCACAGCTTCATTGTCATGTGCAGCCCCCTTCTGTCTGGCCTGTGCTGCTTTGGCTTCCCTGACAGCCCTAAATCACATGAGTAGACTGCGAGAAAAAAGCATTTGCATTCCACAACAGTGGTACTCTTCTGGTGCGCTCATGTTAGAAGTTTTGTGGCACGCATTACGGCGAAGATGTTCAGTGATTGAAATGTCACTCAGTGAAAATCAAACCTTTTGAAACCAGGCATTTCAATTGCACAATATAAAAAAAAAAAAAAATTTAATCTGAGAAAATAGTGTTAATACAATTGTATAGTCAGAATTTATTTTCTCTGCGTAGTTTGAAAAGTCAGATTTTCTATTAAATATTTAATATTAGAAACCCTGCAGCATTGAGGGCTTTTTAAGGTTGTAATAAAACAGCCACAAGGTGGTGCTGTAAGAGGGCATTTGAATGTTCTACACAGCTCTATGACTGAATTGATCTTTGCATTAAACTGTGCTCTTAATATAGTAACAATAAATGCTTCCTATCCAATATTTGCCTTAATGGACACATGATGGACAAACCAAATTTTAGAATGATTTCATGTATTTTTTTCTTTAAGCTCAAGCTCTTTCTGCAATAGCGCCCCATCAGAACAAAAGCAGATAAGTAGCTCTGTCTGAATTCAGGTTTAAAGAACATTTACTGCCACTGAAAACCCAAGAAACACAGAGCACATGGACAAAACCATGAAAGTGGCCTAGAATGGTGTGGCTAAACAATGCAGGAGGGCGGTTGCCAGGTTTTACGGTTGGGGAGCCGGCTCCCAACCCCCACCAGGTCCCTCTTCCTTCCTGCAACGTACTGTAGAGGTTTACACTTGAGCCACTGCGAGAAGCGAAGCAGAACAATGAAACAATGAGGCTGCGTGGGGAGCGCTGGGCAGCACTTGACACATGGTTTGTGACCGTTTTGTGATGTCATGTGCGAGCCCTCAAACAATGTTACCATTAAGTTAAGCTGTTGGCAAAAAAAAAATGTTTGTGTCAAAATCATAGGCCTTTTGTAGATATTATTTGTTTACTGTTTTTACTGAGGCCATTAACTGGTCACATGACCTAAAAGCATTCTTGTAATAAAGTGAAGTCTACTAAACAGTATATTCAAACTCATCATATTGAGTGTGAAATAAGACATTGTGACAACATTTCAGCTGCTCTGCAAAGTCAAATGTATCCATATTATACTTATGTGTTTAATGCCTTAACACAACCCTTTTGCAAGTCAGATATTTGTAGAAATTATAAAATCAAACAAAATGAGATTTACAAAGGTAACCTCATAGATGGAGATGCTAGTGACTTAGTGGGTTATTAATGTATAATTTCTATAACCTATGTAATTGTAACTGCTATGATAATATTTAATTAAAGCACTTATAGAAATCTGTGGTTCTTTTGTTTGGTAACGTTAGGGCTACTTATGGTGACAAGGTATTTTAACTTAATTTGTTCAAGTGCATTTTTCACTCAGTTCAATTAAGGTTTAGTTGAATTTAAGTTGCACAGTTAAGTTGCCCATAACTCTGTTTTAAGAGTAAATACAATACTTTACTGGGTCATTATATACAGTATAATGTAACTTAAAGAACAGCCTATTTACAAAGACCCAATAATTAACACTGTGACACATTACATTGTAATTTTCACGTTTTTTGCAAATCAAAGACACTGAGCTGTAAACACAGGCCTGGGGATATTGCAAAGTACTTGAGGACTCAGAAGCAAAAGTCTTGTTTTGATTTATTATCAGTTTTCAAGTGGAATTAACATTATGCTACACATACAAAAAACCTCATCCCAATTACATAAGCTAATGTTGACTACTCATTTGTAGCAACACACCGAGTCAAACAAGGTTGACAGGGCCAAGCACAACGCTCTCTTTCACCAACGTACACATGTTGACAGGCGACAGAAGAACCTGTTTGTGACAGTGCCTTAACAGCTGGAACTGTGGCTATCCATCAGCATTGGGTTTGATATTAGGGCCGGCTCCCCGGTGGGTCATTGACACAGATGACAAACCTGTCGGAGGGAGTTATAGAGCTGCCAATCCCTCTACAACATGCCACTTACTCAACCGACTTCATCCAATAACAGACGTAGGGCCAAATTGCACAACCCACTTCCACTAAAGTTAAATACTGTCACTGCTAATGGGATTTTCTAATAAAGCTATAATTCAAAAAACATGACAGAAGTGCTGTTCTATTCCTCAATGTATAAAAAGCTGCGGTGTGACTATGTTTAGAGGATTGCTTTGACTCAAAGACATTAGCACTCTATGTCGCTGGTGTGAATACTGTGTGCGCTCACCACAACAGAAAACAATACCACGCAGGCATTTACAACACCAACTATATGACTGCAATAAAAAGCACAGCAAATGAGCCATTCTGAGAGCCCCAAGCCAGATGTTGAGTGAGTGGTGTGCGTAATAAGGCTTAATGAAGGGTTGGAGTTACCAAAGTGTCCAGGGGAATGAGAAGGAATAAACACAACATAAACAAGTCCTAAAATTGAAACTTGCCAAAATGAAACATATTGCTTCACACCTTCCAAATTGGATGGTGATCATTCTCCCGACTTGATTTCACGTTGTTTTCTCGCATCCCGGTGTGTTCCCTCACTTCTGTGTAGGGACCACCGTGTTTTCAAGGTGACATTACCCACTATCAATGGACACTTCCTGCACAGGGAGCCTCTCGGGTTTACAACTTCCTTCTTGTGGCGACAATCCTACCAAAAAACGTGTCAGGTTGTTGAACAAGAGTGATGATGTCCTTAACAAGTGAAAAAGCAGCTCTCCCGAGATGTATTTTATTACTTGAATCAAACCAAAGCATGCAGCGTTGAGTTGAAACCCCACAGCAGTTCTTGCTTGAGGCACAGTTGAATTGTTGTACTTGGCTGTTAAAGGATGCTGGGTAAATTTGGCAAATATTTTCTTGCTGTATTGTCTAACCGCTTACAAGCATGAGGGGAGGTCAGAGCCTCCTTCACACTGAGATAACATTTCCTTATCAGCGCTCGGTCGAAATGAGGTGTTTGACACTTGTGTGCTGCAGAAAGGCACTAGCACTAAATCAAGTGAAAGTTGCCGTAACTTTTTTTTATTAACCTCACATTTAAACACACTAATGATGGTGCCCTGACAACAGGAAATAGAGTGGAGGCCAGTGTCGGATTAAGGCGTGATGTAATATTTCTGTGTGTCTTCAAAGACCAAAACGAGAGAGGAAACAGCTGCAGTGAGTTTATTTTTTTTTAACATGGCTGAAAATGCTTGTATGTTAAAATGAGCTTGCTTGATTTGTTCCAGCTCTCTTCAGTGCAAGCATAGTGTTATTTTTTAGCTCATAACAAGACGAGACAAATTAAGGAAAGGTTAAGAGACACTGGTTGTGGCGCAGAGGTCCACTCACTTAAAGTGATGCATTGCAAAATTGCTTTCCTATTGGGCAGAACATTTATTTTGTGTGACGGCTGTAGGCTTACTGTGTCAGCAAACAGCCCGGGCTTTGTGCAGAATTGCTACCTGCGCTCAAGGTATTTTTCTTGCTGGAAGTTCTAATAGCCATGCATTAAGTACCTGTGAAGTGGCTTAATCGATTATATGTCCACACATACTACAAATGATGACATTATAATTCCTATTAACTCCTTTTTTATATTACATCTGTTTGTTAATGAAGTCATAATGAAATTGCAAAAGGATCCTCTCTCTTTGCGTCAAATTGTAAATGTTCTAAAGATTAATGAAGTTGCTGACCAAGCTGTGGCGGAATACATTCTTTAGCCTTAAGTTCATGCAGCTACATTTATTTTGAAGATAAAATGCTGAGAAAACACACGGGCTAATACAGTACACTATAGATGTTACTTTTGAGCCAACTTTGGGCCAGTTGTCCCACTATAGATTCCTTGTGTTTCCACAAAAAGATGGCTGACTAATGCCATTTGCCAGTACACATACAACAGTGAAAAAATACAAATGATTTTCTTTCACAAGAACTATAACTTTAAAAGGTCAATGTGTTTCTATGTGAATAAAGTATTTTGTTTCTCTTTACTTTTTTGACAATTGTCTAAATACAAAAAAACGAATACATCTGTATTTCCTGTTAAGGGTGCCACTAAGTAAAAGGTATAGGAAAAGGACTGTTTTAAAACCACTATTATTGTAGCAACATGAGAATACTATTACAAATGGAACCAGAAGATACAAATTGGCAAATCTCAGATGGATGAGCCTTTTTAACATAAAAGTCAACAAGAATGGTCAATGGTGTTTCCTCAATTATTAATTTTCAAAGCTGAATAAAACAGTTAAGGCCAGTATTCTAACAATTGGGTCATTATGAAAGAATGTTGTGCTGTTATTAAGCGTGTATTTACTTTAACTTTGCAGTGTACGCTGTATGTGCCACCCTGACACGCACCTTTTTCTGAAATACTGCAACCGGATGGTCAAGTGGCCTGGCTGTGAAGTGACCAATGCTGTGCCAGAGAGATAAGTCAGTCGCTCTGGTCGAGACACGCCGTCCGTCTTACCGTTACGTTACTACTGTCAACGAGGGGGGCCGAGGGGCTTTTCACCAACACCCATGCCAATTTCTACGAGGCTCTGGTCTTGCACGGGAACAGCAGGCAGGAAGTACCTCATCATTGTAGCGTGTTCAATTTCCCAACACTGAAACATTCCCAGCCTGTAAAAACAGCTTTGTTTAATACACACAAAATATCTTACAAATTAATGCAAGCACACACTGTATCGCTAACAACAATGGTTAGCTTGATTCCAGACAGTTTTGCCGTGCAGCCCTGTTTCTTCACAGAGCCCACATGTTTGATGAAGTTGCATAACAAACAATAAAACTGATAAATCAAACTGTTGTTCCGCCAGTATGTGTAAGCCTCTTCTTTCCTCAACATAAACCGCAGTATGTTGTTAATACATAGGTCAGGCCAAAAAACGCCTGCCAGGCTTTTTAGTGGCCTTGTAAATATTAAAGTCTGCTTGTAAAGTTTCATAAAGTGCTGAAATATCTAACAGCTAATTCCATTTACTGTCACTCTCTTGAAAATTACAAAGCTGTTAATGTGAAGTCCTGTCAGAATGACACGTTGTCCTCTTACACTTTTCAGAGGCTTTCATTTGAGACTGGGTCTGTGGCTTGGATGGCTGGGGAGTGGGAGGAGGTTCATGAGTGGGTGTGCACTCAGTGACACAGGGCCCGACCACTAGAGGGCAAAGCAACTCCAAAAATCTGCCATGACTCATGACGGCCTGGGTTGTTTGAGATGCTGTAACATGGGAGAAGTTTGGCTCATTATGAATAGTGTGGGTTGTAAATCTCATTTCACAACAGTTACTATCTAAAAGGGAAAGGGTTTTAACAAAAAAGCAATAAAAGACATTAAAACCTTACATTAAAACAAATTTATTTTTATATTTTATGACAGCTCTTTTCTTCTGCGACTCGAGCTTCCTTTGTTTTGTCGTCAGATTACTTCAGTTTATTACCCATTTTTAATAGAAACCACATTAGAAAGAGTTTGCCAAAGCTAAAAAAGATATAAGAAAGATACAGCTACAAAATATTGCAATATTTATGTCAAATTCTATATTTAAGGCATCATGGTATCTATGTTAATAATTCTATCTGAATGCAGCAAAAGCTTAGGACAATTATTATTATTATTATTATTATTATTATTATTATTATTATTATTTTAGTCAAAGCATCAGTTTTATCTGGTACCTCTAACACCCAAGTATAGATAACAACAGTCTATTAATCTAAGTGTATTAGTAATCTTTTTGCGAGTTGAAGTATAGTAATAGTAATAATTAATATTGGGGCTGAACAGTATATTGATGTGTCATTTATGATGATCATTAATGTGTCATTCTAAAAATATCAATTATCCCAATATCCATATTGCAGAGAACTCATAATGCAATAAAACAATGCTATTCCATGTTTCAAACTTTACGTGTCGATTGGCCGAGAAGAGCTTTAAATCATGCAACAGAATGTGAAACTTAGTGGGACTAGTAAAACCAGTGGTGCTTTGTCCTGAGATTGTTTTTTGTACAGTTTAACTTTTAATATGCCAAAATCACAAATTTAACAAAGTTATATGAAATATCATGTTTTCCTAATATTGCACAGCCGTAGTGAATATGTTATGAGACAGTAAGTATCCTCCATGGACAGAGTGCAAAGTGCTGATATGATATATTGTATTAAGTGCTTCCTGTCGGAGAGATGTGGCACGGCTGTCGTGTAGATGTGGACTCCCTGGCCTACAGCTGCTCTTTTGTGATTTGGTCCCTCTTTTGGGCTGCTCCACAGAGCCCTCCTCAGGCCCCACCGCCACCTGGGCCACAGGGGAAAGGAATGCGCTGACTTAATGATGCACCGTAAATCAGTCGAGCCACACAGCTATCCCTGCCATTGGACAAGAGCGCTGAAACTCACAGAAGCCCTGCCCACAGTGAACTCGAGTCCTTTACAAAACGCCTGTGAAAACAGAGTGTGTGCATCCACTTTGCATGGGGACTCGTCCTGCACCACTACACTCTTCTTAGTCGTTCCACTTCTGCGGTCACCTCCACAGAGGTCGAGATGGTCTCAGCCAAGCAATACACAGAGCAGGAGGGTTGAAGCTGAGTGCAAGGAGCTCTACCCCCTTAAGGCTGATGGGAAACTAGCTGGGGGCACCAAAGGGCTGACCACTGAGGCAGACTGCTATAAGTGATTGCAGCTGCTGCCGAGGCCTTGAAGTTGGCTACAATAACATCCAGCCAAGTCGGGCAGATGACAAGGTGTGAGAGAGCATGTTTGTTTTCATCCTGCTGTAGGTGCCACAAAACCTACTGTAGGTAAACAAAATGCCTGACAATTGCTCACAACAATTTTTTTTTTTTCATTTACATACATACAGAGGATTTTGTAATTTTCTTTTTAGCTATCACACATTGTCTTTTAGGATTTGGGTTAGAGCATAAAATTCAAGTTCATGTACAAGATAAGTCCATACAGTCTGCATTTTTTCATGACAGGACTAAAAGTATTAAAGAGTGGCTCAAGTTAGCTTAGACTCCTAGGTGGAAGTGGTGGTTGGCTCCATGTAGCCTGCCTCCTTAAAAAAAAACTGTTTAACCCTGGACCCACTGTCTTTTATTATTTTATTTTGAGAGTCAACATATTTTTCTGTGTGTTTTTGTTCATCTTGAGATGAATAACTAAGCAAAGCAAACTGTCACCGTATTGATGGCCTACTGCCAACATGGATGCTCGTTTTGTCAAATACTTTTGTTACAAGTTTAGTTTGTTACAACAATGATTAATTGAACACAGGCTGTTCTGCTGTGAGTGTTTGTTGTTAACTAGGCCATCTAAATACAATAAGTTGTTCCCAGTTCCCAAGTCCCAGTCTCTGACCTTAGAGAATGTTCTTGCTCAATTTACTCAATATGGCGTAAAATGATTTGGCTTTAAAGGCTCTGTGCTAATTGCAATAGGTAGCATTGCACTTTTTTGTTCCCTCCAATGAAACATTGCCAAAAAAAGTGTGCTCTTGCATCTTTAAGCTCAATGTTCTTTATCAAATCCACCTAAACAGCAACTCAGCAGCAAAGAGGTAGGTTGGTTGTGAAAGATGCTTCATTTCTTTCCCCGGGACAAACTTTTCCATGCAGAGTGGGACAGGACTAATGACAGTCATGTTAATGATGTTGACACTCCCACCAGTGCCAGCCAGCGTACAGTAATGAGGGGAAGTAAATAGCAGGTAGCTGACAACACCAATGCTTCCACTGCCACACAACTAATGATCCCTTTCACACCCCCTGATCGTACTTTGTAAAGATGACAGTGTGTAGTTTAGGAGGGTAAATCCAGCCTCTCTTACACCTTCACTCTACCTGTCAATACAGAAAAAAACACATCTATATCTTTAGATTCTCCAGATATCAGAGGAGGAAAATAATCTGACAAATTTATCTTTTGCTATGTGGTGGTCTGATGAGGGATTAGCTCTGCACATGCTGTAAGCCCCTGTGAGTAGATCCAGACATAAACACTGCAGGACTACAGATTATATTACCATTATACCACATAAGTGGGGAAAGTACAACCACAGCAGTGCAACAAAGATGCAAGAAAAATGGTAGTAGTAAGCTGAGGTTTACCTGCTGTGCTTCTCTCATATGTGAGGGTATGTCTCTGTGTGACCCCGCTCTGAACTCCAAAGAGAAAAATTCATTCACCTCGGGAGCGTCAGTACAGCATGTGAAGATTGATGCATGTGGCACAACACATGAGTAATGATGTCAACAGCCATCTCGGCAGCGGCAGCCATTATTATCATCTCTAGCATGAAATGACACCAGGCCTAATCTGATCCCTAAACAAACTATCACAGCAAACCTGACGCGCTCTGCCATGCTCCGGGTTTGTGTACAATCATTTACATACTGCAGATCAGAAGGACTGGGAGATCTGAGCGTGCCACTTGAGTATTAATGGATCCCCCCAAACGAAAATGATCTCCATGTTACTCCAGCGTATATCTCACATTCAGGACATGGTAGATGTTCTGCCTAGCAGCATGTGATATCTCATGTGATGAGCATCAAGCCCATTCGCCATTGGTCGTGCCTGAAGCCACAGAACATAGTAAAATGCATGAATCTGCCCAAACAGCTGAGGTCCTGTAGCTTTACTGTGATATTCTGCATAAGCTGATGTCGTTCATCACAGTGTAAGAACACAACAGGGCTTTATCTTTTAAACATATGTTGATAGTATTGTATTCATTTAACACTATATGTGACAAACAGTATTTAATCTTTGTGTGAATTAATATTACACTTTCTGTTGCAGCAAATGCTTGGAATGTGTTTGACGCCATATTTTAAAATTTCTTAACCCTCGTACATGCTCCTATTTGTGGTTTGTTTATTTGTTTAGTGTGTGTGTCAGACTTAAGACAGGCAGACAGAGGAGGCAGGGTGAGAAGGATTTTCTATCAACACAGTGTCTGTAGAAGACTCTGTGACCCTCCTGTGAACCTTCAGGGGGTTGCAGGGGCCACCGGTGGGGGCAGAGGTCAGAATTCATGCAAGTCACAAACAATGCTTTGCCTTGAGCACAGAGAGAAGACAGTCCCGTCCACAGCACAGGCTGCTCATATGAGCTGCAATGTATTTACGCTAATTCTGCCAACATGTTTCTTTTAATGTACAAAAAGAAACCCCCTTTAAAATAGCGTCTTGCATTCTTTTTATTGTAGAGATAATACACCAAATACACCAAATGTTTCTCCTTTTAATGTGGACTTTTACCTGTGTGAGCAGCTGATATTGTTAGCCAGAATTGAGTCATGAGAGACAGCATACTGCACAGCTTGCATCCTTGAACAGAGAATTATCCTGGTGCTAATAAATCACTGCATGGTCATGTAAATGTTAAAGAGTGATCCAAACATAGTAGGTGCTAGTGGGTGGTAAATTGTTATGTCAGCATTGAGCTTTGCTGAGAAAGGAGCAAACAAATGTCCATTTTGCCCTTGCGGCAACATGTGCACCTGCTCTACAATCATCAGCTCTGAGAGTGAGGCACACCGGGCTCGACGCCATGTCTTCAGCCGACTGATAGTGGAGAGACAGACGGACGCCAAAAGGATGTTGTGGAACGGCTGGAGTGACTAGCTCAGCTTAGCATGTCCCCAGGAACAAGTCACCATCACTGGGTCCCCCCTGAGGCCTTTAACGAAATGCTGAGCAGCAGGAAAGCAGAACACAGAGGCCCAGCGGTGCGCCCAGCCCACAACAACATAACAGCATAGACCACAATCTCAGCTGTGAACATCTGCACAGAAAACATGCTACAAACTCTAGTTGTGGGAGAAATCATTTGGATCTCACAATGATGTCCATCACGTATCCAAACCAAACTCACAAGACTAGTTTTGTTTCCCAAATTTCGTCTATTGTAGAATAATAGTTTTGAAAAAGTAAAACAATTTAGAAGTAACCACTCTTCTCCCACAAACTAATGTCTGAGTATCTTACTTATATCCAAAAGCAAAATAAATCTCTCACCACTGTGTTAAGTTATCAGTGAGTGTTTTTATCATTTTGCCATAATCAGTGTTTAAACCTTCGACACCTCTTTACCATAATGTGCTCTAGCAGTAGCTCCAGCTTGTATTCCTCCACTGCACCACTAGGGGGTAAAGCTCCCCACAGTAGATGAGTGCTGATATATGCAGCAGGTCTAAGCAGTGACTAACCCAGCTCCCCCAATCCAGACCTCCCTCTGCTCCGTTATCCGGCCGTCTAAATGAACCAGTCCACCTCCGCTTGATTATCATGATGTAAGGCTCTGCTAATTGGATTTTCCGCAGAGTAAGGACTTGTTATTGTAAAATGCGTTATCTATTTTTTTTTTCTTTGACTAGATTTTTTCCAGCAGCATCTGGGAGATGTTGTCATGCCAATGATAAACACCATTTTCACTTGAGCCTTTATTACTAGACACCGTGTGCTAGAAATGGAGATAAATGAGAGTGAATCCCTAAGCTCTGATATGCTACCATAAGCTTTCACCTCCTGTATATATACACAACACCCCCTCCTCCTTCCCCTGGTGCTGGGAGATGCACTGGCTAACAAATGACCAGCAGGATTACGCACTTTGAGCAAGAGGGAAATTGTTTTGTAAGTGTGCGTTGAGGAAGCGTTTGTCAAGAAAAATACATTTAGTCTCTGACTGTTTGGCCTCCCTAATCTTTATCTACAGAAGGCCGTAGATGGATTGCTTAGTGCCCAGTGTAGTATTTCTTCACTCATATATATTATATCATGGCTGCACTCACTCCTTTGACTTGCTGACATAGGTAGCCAAAATCTATGATCAAATAAATGTACAGTTGAAAGAATGAAAATGAAGCAATTCATCTAGATTATTACACAAAGCCTAGAAAACAGTTAGTGTGACACAGAGCCTGAGCAATTCTTTATGAAACTGTGTCAGCGTTATTTTATTCATGCTTTGCCCAATCAGAAGTAAGATCGCAGACCTAATTTTGGATTTTGTGGTGCAAACCTTTAGGTATTCCTAACAGGCTGTTGCCCTGCTTTTACAATAATGAACACAGCACAGTGATAGGATTAAGTTGTTGCTTTTAGGAGCTACATTTATCGACACAGTAGAAGAGATATGAGGGATCAGTGTCACATGATTTCATCCCCTTGGCCTTTGCTGTGAGTGATTGTATTTGAATAAGCCACACATATGTTTTTTGTAGACTGCAGATTCAAAATAATATCCATTAATATGGTGTGACTCCTGACCCAGATGCCCCCTTGAGTCAAAATTCACATCATGCAATACATTTGACAGTGAAACCCCGTAAACACATGCAAAATGGTTGTCTGCCGCCACAATGCAAGTAATCTTTTAAACATCGCCAGTCATATCGGAATCTAATAAGAGCATCAATTTTTGGTTCCACCTTAACCTAGTGGTGAACTCTGTAGTTAATACGCAGCGCTTATTATTTTACCATCAATCAGCAGCACGGCAGGCAGGCTGCTCTCTCACCTCACAGCACTGCCTTGCAATCTAATTGTGCCCGGGCTTCATCAGTTTCCAGAACAATCAATTCCTCCTCGAGCTGAATGCAGGCAGCCCCTGGCCCGGACCACTACACACACTTTAATATGAGCTCTATCGTCCAGGCCTCCTAACCAGAAAGCCAGGAGGCAGCTTTTTGTGCGTGGCTTTGACGCGGCCCTGGCTCCAAACCTGTGTTCCATCATTGTTTTTTTTTTTGCGGTATCTCTCCCGACAGCTTCAGTCTCTCCGTGAAGCTTTGAAAATCAAGATGCGGCGAGAATGTGATGAGACCCTTGAGGAAGTGGGTGAACTTTTGAACCGGCATGTGGGGACAGTCGGGGCTACGCAGACAATATTAAGTGGCCTACTGCCTCAGAGCTGTCACTAATGGGGTAAACATTGACATACGAGCGCAGTCTCAAACAACCATTCATCAGAACAACTTTGCTAACCTTGAGAGGATGCTGCAGCTACATCCTCCTGTCTGTGACTATTCAAAACAAATAGATTATTTTTTGCAAACACATTTCCAAGAGAAATCACGCTTGACTAAGATACATGAGCGCTGAAACCACATACTGTGCCCCTCTCACTGGAGCTGCATTGTAAAAGTTATAAGTGTATTATGATATTGTATTTATTATGGCGCCTATAATAAGTGCACACCTGTCTAATAAAAAACTCATTTGTATTTCAATAACAAACCCTCCTGTTTTTATGGATGTGCTTGTCAAGAAAAGGGTTTGTATTCATTTATTTTGCTAATTCATGCAAGAATCTCACTATAATGACACTAGATGTAATGAAATAACCCTGTGATGTGCATCAGAACCTTAAACGCTGCCTGTGGGTTTGGGCTTTCACTGTGCAGTAAACTTATTTGTTATACATATGTCATTGCTGAAGATGAAGACATATGGCTCTTTTAAAGCCGCTAACAATACCAATCAATAATCATGACTGTCTCAGTATTGTCATATTTCATAAATCAGCTCCATTGTTTGGGGATGACAGTGATCATTCTCTACAGAAGAGCGCATGAAAGCATGCAAATAATCCTCATCCTGATCACAGTTGGCTTGGCTGACCACACCAAAATGTCGAACTTTATGAGGCATAAGAAGCCAAGTATTACTGCTTGTGTGTTTGACTTTGTTCACTTCAAATATGTATGTACAGCACACAGGTCAAACCCAGGCTCAAATTTGTTTTTGTTTATTTTTGTGTAGTTCTAAAGGGTGATTGGTAATACACAAAAAGGTGACCAGGAAACCGATAAATGACAGAACATGGAAAATTTAGACATTAGGAAGGAACAGGGACATTAAAACAAAAACAAAACCACAGTAGTACATCACAAAACAAGGCTATTTCATGTGTTCTACTCCAACAACAATACCACTGGCCCTTGATAGGACTCTTGCTTGTGTGGCCCTTTATCCATTTGTGTTTGACAGACATAATTTACAGTGTAAGATATCCACTCACAATATGTGACAGAAACTACTGTCTCACACTGAGATTTAGACACATTGGGGATTTACATCTGAGTCAGAAACATTCTCAAATTGTTCTACTCATCACCTTTGTCCCTTATAGCTAATCTAACACCAACCAACATCACATAAGGGATTTTCTTTTTTTCATTCAGGCTTTTTAGAACAACTTATGGGCATGTCTGAAGTTACTATTTAGCAGTAGATTTATGTTTAAGAGCACAGCAGGATAACCCGCTTGGCAAACGGTGCTGGTTCTCAGCCAAAGCTATCTGTGAGGCACACTCTGAAAGAGAGGAGCAAGAAAACAAGTGATATTTTCTTGTACTACATGTAGGAAATGCTCATATGAACACAAACTGGCCCCTGTGCTGCATGAAAGCCAGGCTTCCTCTCAAATACAGTAAGTGATGATGGACAAAAGCAAAATGAATAGGCCTGTCTCACACACACAACACCTCACGGACACATTCTTACACCAAAAATAACAGCAAAGCTCTTCCTTGTGTTGCTACACAAAGCACAGTTGAGAGTAATGTGTGCTGCAGTCAGGCAAAGGTTGAAGTACGTGGGAAAAAGCACAGGCGCATAACTGCCGAGAGGCATTCAGCAGGGGTACTATCTGTCACTGGACTTTTGCAGGGCTGTGACAGAGCAGCTAAAAATGACAATATAATAGCTGGAATGACATTTTGTTTAAAAATGTGATGACAGAATGATCCCATGTCTCTGTAACTGTAGCTGCTGCCGGGCCAGTAGTCGGCCATTATTTTCTACTTAGCCACTGTCTGTCTTGGTGGTCAGTGTAAGTGCAGCTTGTAATGGGCTATGATGACTTTGCATGACATATGATAGGATCTCCCGTGTCAGCCATGTCATGCAAATATTTATGTCAAGTAGGAGCACTTGAGTATGCAGGCGCATGCTCTGATAGATGTGAATCCCCAGTTGGCACAGGAATGAGTGCATGTTTCTGAGGCTGCGGCCCACTTCCTGTCCCACTCCCCAGGCTCGGCCACCAGTACTGTGCCAGGGCACTGCCCCCTCTTCCTCTGAGAGATCCTGTGATTGAGAGCAGCGAACATAATGTTTACTTTGGCCACACCTCAGAGACTAGCAAGTGGAGGCAGAACGACAGAGATGAGGGCAGAAAAAGATAGATAAAAAAGTATGCAGACAACCTCTCATTTCTCAACAGCCAACTATCACTGTCTTTCTCTGTATATTTATGGTCTTATGTTGCAAATCCTCATTCAAACAGCGGGCGAAAGGCCAAAAGCATTATCAGACATGATATGATATAATGGTGTCAAACACACTGTGGGCTTGTTGGACTGACTGCAAGTCAGTGTTATTTATCCTCTGTTGTAAACAACCATGGATTAATTTGAAGTGTAAGACTTGATAAATACTAGTTGAGTCCCCCCCCCGTTGTGAGGGAGTGGTCTAAGTGGTGAACTCTCTCTTTCATCCTCTTCCATTGCCTGTGGCTTTCTTGAGCGTCGACATTCTTCCACTTATCTTTATAGCCATTAGCGCTGTCAGCCTCCCCGCGTTTCTGCTCAGGCTCACTGTGAAGCTCTCGCTCAAATTCCATGAATATCAGTTGACAAGCATTTGGCTTAAATGCAAGTTGCAAACAAATTGAGTTATTTGTGTTTCTTGAGGAGTAAACAGGGAAGAACATAGCACTGAACAGAGAAGTGTGTGGTTACAACTCTAGGCCCTATATCAGACACTATACAAACACAAACAATACAGGTTAGGTGTAAAGTGAAGCGGTGTTTTCAGATTGTGACAGTTGACTGAGAGTGTCTTATAAAGACTCTGCATATGCGTCACCAGCTGATACTCTCATATAAATACTCTTCATTGTGCGCTTATAGGCAAATCTAATTACAGTACTGCAGTGAGGGGAACAATGTCTGTACTTTAAAAGAGATTATTTAAAAAAGACCAAACCTAATAAATATGAATGCATTATTAAAGATAGCAGCATCCTGAATTTACTAAATGACTGATGATTAAATTGTCAAATAAAATGCCATGAGGAAATTGGCGTTACATTTATTTAAGCTATTTATAATAATAAAAATAATAATAATAATAATAATAATAATAATAATAATAATAATAATAATAATAATAATAATATGTCCATTTAATAGTAAGACATAACACACACAAAAAACCTTACAATATGATTTACTTAAAACGTTATCACTGCCATGCAAACTATACTGTAGAAATAATACATAACAATTTAATAATATGTAGAGTTTTGTTATTAAACTAAGAACCAATAAACTACTGTTATATTTCTACACAATATAGCAATCATTTTTACTTCCCTTTTTCCTATTGGACTACTACTAAATTCTGACACACACACAATAAGGAGGGCAGTTTGAGTCCTCACTATATTTCTGCAATACTGCTGACGTCCTAAAGGGGGAGTCTGACATCATCTCTGTATGAGTAGGAGACACACACACACACACACACACAGGACCACACACTGGCAGAATGCGTAATCCTGTCACCAGATTGTAATTAAAAACTTTAAACCAACAAAATCTAACTGACGTTCTCTGCCAGTTTGATGTCATTCCCACTTTCCCCTGAGATCACTAGGATCAGCGCAAAGTGGCACATGGCCCTTTTATTTTACAGTCTATTGTGGAGCTTAACAGCCATTTACGTCCAATTACAACAAGGAGAGCAACTTGTCTTAGAGCTCAGCCTCTTTTAACCTAGCAGCCTTAAGCTATTGTTGATCGTCTAATCCCTCAGTGTAATAGAATTTGGGACAGACAACAAGGGGATTCAGCTAATCCCCCATTAAGGACCGTTGTAATCCTCTTGAAAATCATTGTATACACACCAGGTTAAACTGTCTAATAACAGCAAAGGTTAAAAAGATTAACCTTAAAGAAAACAATCTGGTAGTGCGTCACACAGAAGATTCAGTAAAGAATTCTTGACTGAAAAATTAGGTTTTACCATTTTTATTAGCTATTTAATAATGAAACAGACTTTATTTGTTTAAGTCACATTCATATTCTCCTGAACTAGCATTAATGAAGTGTGATTTGGCACAAAAACAAAGCTGCTGCAAATAGATACAGTTTATTTAGGCATGATTAGGATAATTACCCATAAATGCTTGATTTTGTTTTAATGGGGATTTTCATTCATAATCTACTGTGCATGGAGTAATCATTGTATTATCATTATTATTTTTTGATCCCTGTAACACAACTCCCTATGCACTCCCAGTGAGTTCCTCTGCGGACAAAAAACGTACAAGCCCCATATGTTTTCTAGCTACTGATGTCAAGGCAGAGTGATTAGGTGGAAGTGGAGTTTATGTAAGCAATGGTGAGCACAAATCGGCCCCAGATCTCCCCACAAGATGCTCACACTCACTGAGCTCGCTGCCCTTTACAGAACTATGAGATATGTGATATTAAGTAGAAAGCCATAAAACCTTGTCTACGCCAATGTGGGCGACTACAAGTAATAGGGAACGGTCAAATATATATTCAACTTTTCAATGAAAGCCTGTTGAAAGTGTAATGATGTTAAAGTACTGTCAGGGGAGTCCCTAGCTGATGTTTTATTGGCTGTTTATTTTATTGGAGGGCTAGTCATGAATCTAGGTAGCCTTCAGTGATATTGCCACAGTGCGGTTAAGTCTCTCTGTCCTGGCATGAGAGATTTTATTAGCCAAACATTTGTTTCTTCGTACTAAAAGGATTGAGGATTATGTGTTTCCAGTTCAATGGTGAAAACAGCAAACAGATGTGTGAGCAGAGTTACGCTCGCCTGCACCAGACTGGGTTACAAGACTCATGTTTTATCTTACCTTGAACACAGTTTCAATGTTTTTCAACCTAAATCATTTTATTATTCCCTCTCTACTTTATATTATACTTCACAATGTCTCATTAGAGATGAACGTGTCTAGTGAGGACTAAACGTTGCTCAACTCACAAGCATATGTTACCCCAAACTACCTTCCAATAGATCTCCAAACGGCAACAAGAAATATCTGACGCATACTGTACAAACAAAACATAAAAGTTTAGAACCGTAGTTCCGTATCTACACACTGAACAGTTGGAACCAATACCTGCTAGTCTGAAGCCCAGCCCTTTTAATTTTGAAGACAACATAAATTTGGACTTACAAGGGAAACAGCATGATCGTTTACAACAGTTTATAAACCTCAAGGATTTTTTGTTCCATGGTGTTAAATGTTGACTTCCATAAATATACGGCATGTTGGGCCATTTCATTTTCGCAGCTCAGTGATTGTTGGCTACTGCAATATGGCAAACTACGCTGGTAATATTTGGTCTATGGGACTTAATCCATTAGCATTTGCATAATACAGTGATGTCGTTGAACAAATGAGGAATATTTAATGGCCCAATCTGTGCGGGGACAGAATGAACACAGCGAGTTAAATATGCAATGATTTCCACATGGATGCACAAGTGATGAAAAATACTCTCAGTGTCTGTGTGAATGACCCAAAGTGGACAGAAATTACTTTGGTACATTTATTTGAGCAACAAAAAAAAAAAACCTTTTGTAAAGAAACAATGTTACTTGAATGTGATACATTTGATCTTTAATTTGTGCAGTTAAGGTATGTATTTGCACTAAATAGGTAATCTTATACTTATTCAATTTAAAATTAAGGTTCACTTTTACTTTTACTAATTATTGAATCTTAAACTAACAGATATTTTTGGACACTCATGCATAAAGCAAAATGGTCAGAAGTAAATGTATCATTGAAGTGCTTCAGGTGTGCATCTTGAGAGAGCCCAGCAAATACTTACAGGCTGTTTGGACTGACAGGCTGGTGACTGATGTGGTCGCAAGAGAGTGGGCTGGATGGATGGCACGGATCAGCCCCGATGAGGTCAGAAAGCAAAGCCTGCTTTGCATTTCCCCAGCTGATCTCCAATTAAAAAGGACATTGACATGACACAACAGCTCAGACCATGTGAGCCACCTCTGGATCTCTAGCCAAGACATGTCACATACACCCTCTTAGCTTTCACCACAAACTCACCCAAAAAAAAAAAAAAAAACACACAAAGAGACAGTCTGTTACAGAAAAAAATGGCCTCACCTAATTTCGTCTTTTTATTCAGACAAAGCCCCTGAAAACGCCGTGGAGGTTCATCCCAGGAGTCGTCTGCTCTGATGCAGTGATCTAGTTTCTGTGCCGGCCTCAACCCAGGCGGCCCCTTTGGGGAAAGACACAGCGAAACCCTTTAAAGGCTTCCTTGGATATCATCTTTCTAGCATCAAAATACAGAGCCCCCATTCGATATATCTATGACTATTATCTATCAATTAATACATCTGTCTCCATTGTAGGGGTCCCCTGCCCTGCTAGCGGCCTGACCAGGCAATGAACTCTTGCATTCCTAAAAAACACGGTCATCCAGCCTCTGTAATTTGTCATGTTAGAAGTTGACAGTAAAAGGTCACCCACTCCCATCGCTGGAGGCAAGAAAAAGCACCAGGATGAAAGTACACGTTCAGACGATGGCTATTGCTGGGTTCTCCCTATTTGTATAAGCCTTGGAAGACACACCCGCACACAGCTTTATCTAATCTCAGCCTCCTATCTGTCTTTGACTTCCTTCAGTATGTGAAATCAGAAACACCGGCAGGTCTGTTTTCACGCTCTAGCTTCTAATAATCCACCTATTACATGACTCAAATTGAACCTTCAAACACGGTAATGTATGGGTGGCATCATTGTTCTGACAGCAATCATATTCAGCAGAGATTATGCTTTTATATTACACTACTTTTTTAGGGAAATCAACATTAAATTTAATATCTAAGATTCAGCAGACTTTCTAAGACATAGAACGGGACCTATTTCTTCTGAGAGTGCTTGATATTGGCAAAGCAGCTTGCTCACAACTCGTCAGATTCATGTTCACTGTCACCACTTATCAGCAGTCTAACAAAGCCCTCCTCGAGCTGTAAATTTTGTGCTGCTGTATAGTTCCACATTTAGTTTTGAAGCCGACAAGCTATCCATTAAACAGGGCCACCTCTGACACCACTCCAGAGCGAGGGCAGGTCTGCCAGCGGCTCATCCATCATGCACAATATCAATAGATTTCCAAACATAAACAGAGCATCTTTGATATAAGGGACAGCCGGATCACGGGGGGCACATGGAGGAAACACACTTAAAGGCATTGGAGGAGAATAGTCCAGCTCCTGTCTGCTGCCCTCTCTCCTCGAGACTGGGCATGATTTACCCGGGTTTGTCGTTTCCTGCAATTATTTTACTTCCGAAGCACAACATTTCCAGATTCTATAGCGCCATGACACTGTGACTTTACAGGCTCCTCTTTTTGCCTGGACAATCTATGAAAACAGTCCACCTATGCGGAGCAAAATGCATGCAGATAATAGTGTGGAGATCAAAAGGTCATATGTTTTGGAAAAGGGTAAATGACATTACAGGACATTATGGATTTATAATGGGCTTGGTCTGTTCGATTGTGGGTGGACATGTTAACTGGATGCTTTAATTACATATGGCCACGATGGAAAAAGCAAGTGTTTGTAGGATTTCCAACATTACAATACATCCTAACCACATTTAGTTGTTATCTTGCATACAATTTCCACCATATGCACAGGTCCTAATAAAATATGTGTACATTGTATTAATTATTCATTGATAATCCCTTTCTAAACGTGCCATGGAGCAATTCCGCTGAGCTACATTGAAATATTATCAATTATGGCATTTTAATTTTTACCCTAGTGGTTCCCTCATCCCCACTTACATTACCCTCCCCTGCTCTTCCGTGCAGCATTAGCGCAGCGTCATTAGTGAGCGCCAGTGGGAAGGCTGCCTGCACTGGAGCAAATGGAAGTCGTAAAGCAGTGGCGGCACTCATCGCACGGACATTACACGCTGACCCTCCCAATCCCTCAGCCTCTGCAATTGCCTGACAGTGTGCACCAATGACATGGTAAACCACAGGCTTTTCAAACTCAATTTAGTCCGGCATTAATTATTCCTATAAGCACTCTGTGTGGATGTGGTACTGAAATACATAAATGTATAACGTTGTGGTGGTAGACTTATCAATGTGATAATACAATGCCCATTTGACTGTAGCTACTTAATTAAGAATAGCGAGCGGTGTACTGTGAGACTCATATATCTTTGTTATATCAGACAAATGCTTTTCTTGGTTCATAACCAGATCAGGATCACAGTGTTTTGATGACTAAAACTTTTATTAACTTTCTTATTTAAAGCACTCAGTAGAAAAAAAGAAACACCTCTATGTCCATCACATTTCAATATACTGGGCAAAAAGAATTACCCATGTTGCTAAATTGAATTTCTGGTAGCAAAGACTCAAATAACGAGATTGTTTAAATCTCCCAGTGATGTAAAAATATTACATATGTGGTGGTTTGTTCACTACTTTGTCTCACAAGTTTTGGTGAAGAGTGTACAGGGTTTCAGCCTGAGGGCACCGCTGTCCATTTGAACTCATAACCTTTGGTCTTGAGTTCAGGGGTGTGACTCCACTCCATCTCATCTAGAGCAACCATGCTCACTTTACTGTCTGCACCAATGTTGATAGATAAACATGGCTATTTCAAAAAAACGGTTTGCTTAATAACAAAGGCTACTTATTTGGGTAAATGCAATTCAGTGGGAGAGACAAAAATGACATATTTTATACATTTACCTAAGAATGTAACGCATATTGGGTTGTTCTCTCTGCCTCGGGGTCTGCTTTCCAACTGCCACAGCTGAGAAAAAGTACAACATAGCCACTGTTAGTCAGAGGGTCAATAGCAGTCAACAAAACCCATCTCCAAAATAAATGCTGCAACAGGGCAAAATCTACATGCACTAGATAGAAACAAACACTGCCCATTGCATTGTACTGCCATTTACAATAGCGTACTGATAATATCTCTGTGTGTTATATGCACTTCCTACATCTGTAAGATGACAGAAAATGATGAATGTTCCCCAAAACAGATGTTGAATCTCCTCCAAAACAGTTAAAGATACTAGAAAAAGCAGGTTAAAAAGAAAATGCAGACTACCGATTTGTAGTGAATAAAAATAGTTTCTTTTACATTTACTTTCTAATGTTATGACATAACAGCAACTGAGCTTATTCAATTTGAATATATAACTGGAGGAAATAGCTCTAGATTTAATATTGCACTGGAGAGGGATTTTGGTAGAATGTTTCAAGCAACAGAGTAGTTTCCATAACTTCAACAACATACAGTAGGTTTGGTTAGAAACAGTCAACAATTGCCAAACAGGCACCACACAGCATGCAATTCTAACTAAACACAGTGTATAAATTCTTGTAAAACGTGGGAGGCTTTAACACAATAAATGTACTCCAGAAGAGATGTTGAATCCCTTTTCCTTCCTTGGGCTCTGTGGGGATCCTCTTCTGCAATAATGGTGTAGGGCTTGTGACATTCAGTGCTGATAGAGGACATCATTTCACCAGAGACCTCACAGAGCAGCTAGACCAGGAAGAATGCGCCGGGCAGATGGAACTGGGCTGAATTGTCAACATTTCCCTGTTGACTAGCCAGCTAAGCAATTTCTACAATGCTTTTTTTTCTTTTGCACAGCAACACACATATACCCCAAAACACCACTGAAACCCAAACTAAAGTGAGTACACAGCCTCCTGAGCGGCCCCGTCTGAGATGAGGAGGACAAAGGTGAGGACTGGCTGTAATAAAGCCGTATGCCCGCTGTTAAGAAATGAAATGCAAAGCCATCACTGTGATCCATCTTCATTAAATAATTTCCCCTCTCTCTTGCTTGTGAGGGTATCGGTTTCAAGAGGTCAGGTGCTATTTCTACTCCTCTTGGGTGTCGGCATGTGTTTAAATATACTGTATGGAGCCCAATGCCAGTGCAGTGGAGCTGAGGAATGGGAGGCCACTGGTCCCGTGCCGACTGGCTGCCATTCAAGGTTACTCTTGGAGGCTTTCCCATCGCCCCCCTCCAAGTGATACATTGCAATCTGACAAATGCAAACTGTGACATTTAGGAAAGCACTGGGAGAATAACTACTGTTATGTTGTTAATGTGGCCTCCTCACTGCCAAACTAGATTGTTAGGCCGGCGGTTTTACAACCCTGATGTCTAATACTCTGCAAGGATTATTTCATAATTACACGGCACTGAATGCAAATGTTTTATAGTTTTTATGGCAAGGGATTATCCGTGGTTGAATTTAAAGCTGCCTGGTACACACATATGAGCATTAGGAGATAAAGTTATTTAAACTCAGGTAGCAAAAGTGCAGTGTGATAACAATTCGCAACATCCGTCAATTAACTTTTCTCCTTTTTTTCTGTGCCTGTGCAAAGATCTGACATAGGTTTGACAATGTAATTATGTGATTTATGTGCATTTATATATGTAAGTCAGAGATGGCCTCATCATTTCTGCTGAATCACCATGAAAACAAACATAGACAGATCAGATGAATTGCCTTTTTCTCCGAATCGTGTTTATCTAAATAAGAACTCCGCGATCAATCTTCAGTCTTTCAGCTAAGTTTATTGTCGTGACTGGCTCTCATTGTCTGAGTAATAGCTAGGCATTTTCAGAGAGAGCTGATTACCTCATCACTCCGGGGCGAATCTGTCCTAATTTGAGTAATCAGGTGCATGTCGTGCTACCTGGCGCAGCCAAAATCAACACTGAAGATGAGACTACACAATGCAAGACCAAACTGAACAACGTGTGAGGTAGAATTGCCTCTTTTTGTTTCTAAATGCATAATGAGCTGTACCCCATGTACGGTTGCATGGAATACATCAATTACACCACGCATAGGAATTGCTCTGCTGCCATATAGTCGCCAAATGACCACCTTTATGCTGCATATTGGCCTCTTCTTCTCTAATGTGCCATTTAATGCAGTTTATCCTAATCCAGTTCATAGATAGAGGTGAATGTAAATGGTGCTGTGTGTGTTTTATGCAAATTGTAAGATGAGGTGATTAATTTATAATGGGTTTCGGTGCAATTGAAGGCAGCGGGAACTGATCAAGGGCAAGGACATTATAGAATGGTACAGGCTGCATAGGGGTGGCTCTGCCTGTTCTGCACTGTACCACAGCATGACAGTATCTCATTACATCTAGACAAAACACCTCCCCCATTGATAATGAGCATTTTTCATGAGAAGACAGTGTTTTTTTTTTTTTTGTGGGGTCTGTGGTTGTATTTTCCAGTAGGGCCCTGCACATCATTCTTCATCTAGCTAAATCACATATTGATTCAGCGCTTTATCTCATATCCATGCACTATTATGTGTTGTGTACTGCGCAGGCTTTCTGAAAACAAGCTACTTGGAGATCTTCTTGTTTGCTGTGGAAGCTTCATATGCACTGCAATGCATCACTATCCACAATTTAATAACAGTAGGCTTTACATGGGCTAACTAAAATGTGCTTCACACTGACACGAAAAATGAACCAAACATTCATACGCATACATTTCTTTCTTTCTTTCCTCTCTCTCCCTCTGTTTTTCACTGACTCACACATACATAGGCTCACACTAGAAGCCACTGTTGTTAATGAAACTGAACAAACTACTGGGTGTAGTTTTCCTGCCTGAGGAAATAAGACCAGAGAAATCTGTTGATTTAATGTCATTCATTGCTGATTGTGAAATGAGCAGGTTCAAAGACAATCATTGACTGCTGCTGGCTGTTTTTAGATATAGTGTAGCTTTGCTGCAACTGTTGCATGGCTCCATTAAGACTAATTGTCCCAAAAAGGGTCATCTGTGCCCTTTGTAAGGGTTGATCAGTAAAAAGTGTGTGTTTATTGGTTTTAACTGCACAACATAGAGATAAAACCCCCACCCAAAACAGACTGACTACAGCTTACATGTTGATGCATAATTTTACACTGGTAATAAACTTGAGTCGCACAACGTGAGCAATACATGGTTTTAATATACATGTGCCAACCAAAGAAATTTCTCGCCCTACCCTAAATTAATGTGTTGTTTCCAGTTACTGTATATGGATAAAGTTTCATTTGCCTTTGCCTTTTTTATTTGCACTATGTAAGTTGTGAAATAGAATTTAATACACCACCAGCAAGTTGATATTTTATACCCTAAAAATAACTATTATTTCTCGGGGTGGGTCACTATTGGGTCCCAGTTTTCATAAATGCCTTAGATAAAATGTCCTCCAGCTGAGGCTGAAGACTTTGTAATATGTTTAAGAGAAAATCCGCTAAATATATGTGGAAAACTGACGATTGCTTCAGATGCTACCTACCTGTGCGCCTAATAATGCATATTTGTATATGTTGTAATTTGAGCCATGGAGTGATTAATTTCACCTCTTTGCAGTTTAAAGAAAAGTTTTATGGTATTCGTTTTACTGAAAAGAGCAGGAAAAGCGAACAACCCATGAGGGTTAACAGGGAGACACAAAGCAGCAGTGGCACCGCTCATACCTTCAGGTGACAGAGTGCTGATGATTATAGCAAGGACAATGCCCTGCATGTGTCAAACAATTGGCAAATAATTTATGTCATCTTTTCCACTGTTATTTCCGTGGAGGGCACTAACTGTGTTGCCAATATCAAACCTCCTGCAGAGGAGAGGCAAAAAGGGACGTGCTACAAAAGACTGATGGAAGGAGAGAGGAAGGGGAGCGGGAGAAGTCAGCTGGGGGAGGGGAATAAGTGCCAGGCTCAGCTTTTTCCTGACTGAAGATGCACAACCATCTGTGAGGAGACAAACACACGTATGGCCATCATTTGTCCAACATCTTACGTGATGTGAAGGCTTTTCACCCGCCATGCCAACCTGTGTGGCAGATGATGTATGTGTTTCTTCAGTCCCGTGATTACTAGCATGGAGCTGCAGAGCAATGCTCTTCACCTCATCAGTTCCACAGGCTGCGCTCCAAGGTGGCTGAGGGATTCGCTGCAAGATGGCTTCTGACACACAGCACAACCAAGGCATCTCAGCATGAATATTATACAGTGCATTTCCCCACAGCCACCCACTGTGAACAGATCAATCGAGGTGGATGAGGTGAATTACAATTTTAATAGAGTGCCTAGGCGTAGTAATTAAAAAGAATGATTATATTTTCCATAAATATATAAAAATGTTTACGCTCCACTGCAGTTTAGTCGTTTGGTTATACATTCAAATTTATAAAACATATAAATTGGTGTAAAAACACTATTATAGAGTAAGACATTTATAGTCTTTGAAAATTCATCTGGTTACTAGTTTTCAGTCTACATTCTAAGCTGCATCTACAAATGTGTAAACATTCCAGAGGATCTATAGTTTGGACAAAAAATGTAATTGATTTTTCCTATCAAGTTGACTAACAGACTTAAGTTGCAGTTTCTTCGGTGCATGTAGCATATGTTTTTTACCCTGGGATTTATTCATGTGACCTATAGCTCTTAGAACAAGCTCACCTTGGCCTTCGCCCTGTGGACCCTCTGCTTTTACTTTAGAGATTTTCTTTGACTTTTCCAGACCTCTAAACTTGTGTGACTTTACATCCACACAGGTTATCTAGGTGCACCTATGCTTATAACATACCTGAAAGACAGAAACTCTGCTGAGTTGGGGCTAAATGTAAAACACATAAAGTTTACCTTTATAAGTTAAGCATTTGTCTGAGCATTCATCTGTGTAATGATGGGAAAAACAAACTAAAATACATTTGGTGGTTAGCACAAATAAACAAACCATATTCAGACAGAATCCATGTTGTTGCAAATAATTTCTGTTTATCTACCCTTAAAAGCAGCTGACCTGTATGTGTATAACATTTTTACCTAGTCTTCTAACAGCCATTAATCACTGACAGAAATAATATTAAGTTTCACTTAATTTGTGAAATTAAGCCCATTGCTTCTTTTGGTCCATAATTATCTTTCAAGGCCAGTGGGTGATACCTAACAAGTTTATATAAGACTAATAACTGCAAAAGGAAGCGTAACATTCACAGTTGGGGTGTTGGCAGAGCAGAAGAAAAGACAAAGAACACAAGTGCCACCAGACAAGCTGCGAGACAAGTGAATGATAATTGCTGTGGGAGCAGTGGGAGCAATAGGCTCTTTGAGAGAAAGGTAACAAACCAGCAAAACAATAGAGATGAATCACAGTGGGGATCGACTGCTACAGCCTGCCTTCCACTGAGGCCCTATTAGATTTGTCTGAAAAGCTTTATTTTTCAGGCACCAACTTCTCATTACAGTTTTAAAGGCCTTATTATTACAACGCAAAATAACTCCTCTTTGAAACATATATAATTTGTAATAAAGATTCATAGTCTTTTTTCTTTAACTAGTTTAGGTTTTAGAATTCAATCATTCCAACAGATGCTGGAAGTTCAACAGTGGGACAGGAAGGATCTAATTATCGGGCAGAGTCTTCCTCAGAAAGCCAGTGAGTTTAGTCTAATTAAGAGCACCATAGTCTGTCTGTCAGCCAAAATATGTCCATTGTTCGGTGTCTTCATCCAGAGCGAGGGCAATGTTTTTGTAGCGTGACCTGGGCAACTATGCTGTGTCAACTGGTGTCAGGCTACAAGTGCAATATACCAGCTTGCCCGCAGGCTATAGCCCAAATGAGGCCCCTTGTGTCCCAAACAGCACAACCACAGATAAGGTTCCAAGTTTGCTCCTTGACAAATATTTCTGGTTGAAAGGACCAGAAGAGGTGACAATAATGGTGACTAGACAGGAAACTGGTCAGCCAGCCTCCGTGAAGCATGTCCACTGACCATAGCTGAAGGTCAGGCAAGAAGAAGATGCTAAACTCAGGATGTTCAGAAGAATCCTTGTGGGATTAACAGTAGGCGTACAATGAAGTGATAATCTCCAAAGCAGCCAGCATTTGAGATTTCTTCTTTTGTTCCTACAGGGCAAAAGTCAGCAGCCCTTCTCTAATGGGACCATGAACTACAGAGGATGCTTTGTTTCTCATCAAAGCAAAGGAAGTTCTCTGCGGCTGTGTAAATGCCTTAACCCTTCCGAGTGCATGTTTCTGGCGATGCAGCAGCTTTCAAGTCCCAGTAAAGGGGGAATAGAACAAGTGAATAATCTCACCTTTGGCCTTACATGACTTCTAAGAGCATGTGGTCATTTATCTAGACTGTTCTCCGATGACTCTTCAATGTCAAGAGCTACACGTCATATGGATTTATGAAGTTAGAATTGAGACGGTTTTCTTTACAGGCTTTAGTTCATTTCTGTTGAACAATGCAAGTTTTTTGCCTTCCAGAGACAAACCAGGCCATCCAGTTCAGTGGTTTTCAAAATGGGACGCAGAAAAACTCATTAGGTTTCTGCTAACCTCCCTCAGCAGTGGTTGAGCTACCGCAGGTTAAGTGTCACTCAGAAATTAGCGTTCTCCTGGTAGAGCAATGGACGCCACATCAGCTGCTACCATTTTTGTAACTACATTAAACAAACCCTCAGAAGGCCCCAATGATGCATGCAATCCTAATTTTTATTACAGCAATTTATTATACACTCCCTGAGCTTATGACAGCCCCGACTGTCATTAACAGATTAATTATAATTTCCCCCCACGCTTAGAGTTAAAGAGAAACGTGAAGGCATACAGGAAGCCTTTTAAACAATAAGAGTTGGCCAGCCATGTTTCTTTGTTCCAGTGGTTTTACCCTTCACCCTTCTTTAAAGTAAGAGAAATAGAGGAAGCAAGGGTCTCCCCCAGAGGTCATTCTTGTGGCCACTGATCATAACAAGACATAACTCACACACAAGTGATGCACTTGAATGCTGAGGAGTGTCTCCCTCCTTCATTAATGGGGCCAAGAAATCCAGACTAGGCATTTTGGTTTTAAACTGCCTATTGCTAATCACTACTGACACCTAACTCCCATTTGTGAAAATAAGTAGCCGTATTATACCAAGACACCTGTTGAATTATTAGATTCTTTGATAGTACATTATAATCCTGATTAAGTTCATTAGGTGCATTTAACGGTGTGGAAATTTAGCTGCTTCTTTATCCCAAAGGCATCACCAGCACAAAAATACACATGGTAAATGAATGATTTCTGAAAAGTATAAAAAGCAAGCTGACATGACATCAAGTCACAGATCTTTTCATTTAAAAACAAAGAGGTTGGTTATATTAGCAATGTTTAAACTGATGGAGGCCTACTATCTTTTCCCATTGTTATGTATTTGTAACCACAAATGTAACTTTCTAACAAAGTACGACAAAGTTTGATTGAGTGAATATATGAGGGAAGCATAGTGGTTTACATTTTTTTGAATACAATTAATGCCATGGTCACCTATCAGGCAAACAGATAGCAGGCTAACGCAATAGCTAACGTCACCTTCATTTATACGACAATAAACAGAAATCAGAAAAAACGTAAAGTACTAAGTAATATTCTTAGTATATTATTAAGATATTATACTAATAATAGTATAATATTATGATTAAAATATCGGTTTAAAATAAAATAAAGTACTTACAGCAGCTAGCTTGGGTCTTCTGACTGTATGCTAACAGGCCCACGATGCTAACAGGGCTGCAGGGTTACCCTCCTGACAAAACATGAATTGCATTTTAACTTGAGCTATTATTTTATTTTTATATTTTTTTGCCTAAACTACTATGCTTTGGTAGGTGGAGTTAAGATGATGGAGACAGTGTTCATAAACAGTACTTTGAATTGCTTAACCTGTATAATTATTATTATAAACATTATCTCAAACTTTGTTATTAACGTTGTAAAATTATGTTTATATCATATGACATTAAAAACTTTAGTAAATAAACTGCAGCATTTTTTATTTAATCTAAGAATTGATTGAGCCCTTATAGGCTTATAATGTAAAGGATTTATTTTCTTTAAAGTGAGCTTAACTACTGTCCAGTGTAAGGAGCACTGCGCAAGTAATGCCATGTTTCATTTATGAGCTGCAAGGCACCACAGTAGAGTAAGCCACATTTCATTAAATTTTAATTAAGACAAATGATCTGAGAAAGCTCACCATCTCTTAGGTGGCTCTCCCACAACATGTGACAACCAGCTGGACATGACCACTGAGGACCACGAGTGGAGGCACAGAAATGGGAGGAAATCATGAAAAACAGCAAATGGATGAGAGAACACTGGTGAGTTTCCCACATGGCAGGCATTTAAAGCAGCCCTTATACAGTATGTAATGGCAATCTGTGAGGCAGCAACCCACTGGCAGGTGTTGTGATTTATGAGGAGATAAGAAAAGGTTAGCAACATGCCATTATGAGATTTCACAGCACCACAGTAAATCTTGAGTTATTGTTCCCAGTTTGTAAATACACCATAATTTACATAGTATATGTTCAAGTCCAATGATCATTAATGTAATGTGAAGAGGCTAACACTATACAGTAGATTCTGTGTAAGGTTTTCAATACATGGGGCAGTTATGTTGATTGGTCAAATAATAAATTGGCCTACATTTGAGATTAAAGATAACAAGATTAGAAAATAGAAAAATGGTTTGTTTTATAACATAATAGTAAATGCAAAGCTTCCCCATGCACTGTGATTATACCATAGATAGTATAATTATGGATGATATCCGCCCATTGGTCCCCTATTCACCAATATGGTCATTACGAATGGGCAATAAAATGGCCGTCACATCCGGGCTTTTCGGGTTTTACTCCATAGTAAAACAATAGTTTTTAGATAGCATAAACCAATGTAATTTTCAAAAATTCACCCCCCCCAGAGTTGTCACGTAGTAAAAACTTAGCTCTAGAGACCGGAGCCATCTTTTGTACCAGGCTGTAAACATGAGTTTTACTCTTGTAAAGTCGCCATTGGGTTTCTCTTTATATTTCCGCTTTTGGAGCCTGCCCTCTGGTGGACGGAGGTATATCGCTGTATTACGCTGTAAAATCACCGTATGGCGGTGCCCTTGCGCAACGACCATTTAAGAGGTTCCATGGGAGAGGCTTGGATTATACACATAATGTCCTCCTCAGATAACCCCCCTGTTTTACATTTTGGTACATTCCTGGTGAGGTCTGGCAGTCCTGGTCAGGAAAAATAGCTCAGAAAAATGAGGGTTAACTAAATAAACATTGTTATACAGTGCTCATTGTATCCTCTCAAAAGATGAAAAACATGACTATCATGTATAAACCTAACAAAACGGGGGGAAAGTACAAGTCTGTTTGTGTAAACTAAAATGTTTTTGAAGAAGATATACAGTATATGCTTAGAAATTGTTGATCATTGAAATTGTTCATATTTCCATTTCACTTTCTCAGTGAAAACATTGTCGTTTACTTAAGCATATACATACAATTCTTTAAAGAGACTTTAAAGGCCTTTGCTCAATGAGATGAAAATGGACAGTAATATAGTGTTACTATATGCACAGAATCACTATGCAGGAGTAACTCTGAACACTATAGGAGAAAATCACATTACTCTAACCGTTGACTTGAGAAGTCTAATGTCAGCACTTCTTAAGAAGAAAACTCCTGCTGTGTCATTTATTTTCCTGTCAGTCAGACCTAACTTAAGTGCTGTCAGTCTCCATAGGCAAAAGAACCATGAATACACTCTGCTACATACCATTAGGGACAAAACACAATTTACTGCACACAAGTAGGTTGTCAGTAAAAGTATGCTTTATTTTGACCCTTTTGGATTTGACCCACTCTTCAACGTGCTGCCTAAAGAAAAGAGACTTGTTGATTTTACGTCATGTGGGATCCTTGTGATCTGAGAGGTCAGAAAGTGCTTGAAAGAACTGTATTTGTAAAAGGTTAACCTCAAAATGTAGTGCAAAAGCAATATTTTTATCAATATAACATTTCAAATTAAAATCTCAAGATCTCAAGTATTTATGGTTTCATATGCAATCACTAATGCTGAATGTAAAGAAATGTCTGGACCACTGGAGCTCTGCCTGTGCTGCTCGGTCATACTAAGGCAAGCTCCTTACAGTGCTGGTCCCTTAGGCTAGCAAGCGACTATTGGTCGAAGTTCAGATATAACTTCATTTTCCATGTGGATGAAATGCACCTTAAGGGCAGAGGCAGTGCGTGGAATGGTGGAGAGGGTTTTCACACTGATGCTCACTGAGAGTCTTAGGCTAGGGCACAGCAGAAATCCATTGCAGTTGTGCAGTCTGACTGCTGACAGAAATTAAATTGTGTCCAGTGACTTTTCATATAACAACCCAAGGTCTATGCCAATAGTGCCAGAGCTTTAGTAACATTACAGAGGAAGCAAAAAAAAAAAAAAAAAATAAGCCCTCTGTAGTTGACTCCAAATGTCTACTTTTCTTTTTTGTTATATATATCTAAGAAGATCTGTTTCCAATAAGCCATAACTATTGCAATACCACTGTGTTTTTTTGTTTATCAGGGCATGCTCCTGGTAAAGCATTGGTTTTATATTAATGCTAAATAAAGGGCTTATTCATTCATTTTCCAACTGATTAGTACTCAAGGCACTTTACCATGTGCCAGTGATGGCAGCCATCCAGAGCTACTATAGTTCAGTGTTTCGCCCTCGCAGATTTTGACCCATGCAGTCCACTTTACTTTCTGAGCCAAAAATGCCCATAGTCCATAAGCAATGCTCTTCTATATTGCCTGATGACATATCATTGTTTAAAATGTGAAGATTATGTTCCTATAGTTTCTATAACATTTTTTTTGATCCACTTAAAACTTCTAGCTGACGCTTAATCATACCACAGCAACAATAACATATTTACCCCATCATAAGTAACTATAAGCTTACCTATACTGCTATCATCTTTTCTATATTAAACGGATACATAATGAAAATAAGCATTTTGGTCATTAAAATGCGTTATGTATTGTATTTAATCTATTATACAATAAAGCTATTTTAGGAAACGCTAAATGTGTAGTCCTCCTTTCTCTCTTTGCATCCAGTGAAGTCTTGATTCAACAAGACAAGGTAGTCACAAAATTCCCAGCTCACTCTTATTCTCAGCCCGATTGAATCTTCAGGGACAGATACAGTCCTCAAACAAATATCAGATTGACAGATTGATACATGAGGATGCCAGATGTGTTGAAAGTAGCAATCTGTATGAAACACAGGCCAGAGCATGAAGAGAAATTACTTATTTTCTTGATGCATGGATTCCGCAGTAGAGCCTAGTTCACTGAAAGTTCACTTGAACAGCGCGCTCTGTCATGGTCCTTTTGAATGGATTCACTCTCCACTATCTCTCTGGCAGGCCCCGGGTAATGGATGAGGTGCAAGGTTCCAACAAAAAGCACATCTGCATCCACACGATAAAGTGTTTCACAGGAGAAGCAGGTCCCTTTGAATGAAGACCTACTTGGAGTTTCCCCACACAGGGTAATCATAAACATTTGGAGAATAGGACAAGTCAAAATGTTAACTTTACTGGAACAAGCTATTTAAATAAAACAAAGATTAGAATAGTCTATTTCTGCATCAGTATACATACAACTAGCATAGCTTTTAGTTTTGACATTCTGGGGACCTGAAAATAGGTTAACAAGTATGTTAGTTTGACTCCTAATATAAAACTGGGCATTATGAACAAGACCATACCCAGTCTCTAATTGTTGTTGTTCTTAATAAATATACTAATCCCACAATTAACTGTTTAAAACACTCTATATAAGTGGAAGGGACAATGATGGACAATTATTAGACTGCATTTAGTGAATAAGAACTTGCATTGGAAATAACCACCCCACGCCACACTTATGATACAAGATTAACTGATTTAAGGTGAGTTTTCCTATTTCTTCGTGGTCCATCACCGTGCACATGTCATTGCTCACGGTAGACAGTATTGTCTAATTGACTATCTGGCCCTGAGGCTACTGGAGATGTTAGGCATCTCTGTGGTCACACGTCGCTGCCTCACAGTTGGGAAGGCTGGGCTTGCAACAAATCACACTCCACTGACAGCCACGCTTCTCTTTCACTGCTCCCATTCGATGGAACTGCAGCAACAGCAGCAAAAAGGGCCTCGAAGCCAAGGACAGCACATTTAAATATTACTCAGCATTGAAATTTTGCTCCTACTCCATGTGCAAATAAGGAGCCACCAGTTCCAATCAAAGAACTGTGAGCACATGGTGGGAGTACTTACCCTGCCCATAACCTTCAGAATGGTTGGGAAACCTCTGCTCCAGCAAATGGGAAGGTCTGGCGGGGGAAATGTATCGTCTGGGCATCAAAGAGAGAACAGATGGGGATGCGCTCCTGTTGTTTGGCCAACAGGACAGTTGAACAGGCAGATTGCACATTTACATTTATGACTTTGATCTGGACACATTACTAGCCAAAGCCTAATATGCTAAAACATAGATTAGTGCATTTAGCATAGCTGGGACAATTTCCGAAAAAAAAGTGGTTGCAATTCTAATTTATGAGTGTAACCTTTTTATGTAGTTGTGTATGAAAGATCAAAATTGATACGTGCATTGATTTAAACTGACAGAATTGGTTGGTCACACTAGATGCAACTAGGATAACATATGCAGGTGTTTTATCCAGGGTACAAAATGTATTCCGATGCTGCCTGGTGGTCAGAGTGCATCCCAAAACCTTCTAGTTTGATTTCATCCCATCTATCATTATTCTCTTTGGCAAACACAATGCCATTGAATCCCAGAAGAATTATAGAGCAGCACTGCAGAAGACAAACAATTTACTGGCACTTTGCCTCACTGAACAGCACTGTCAGCCTGCCAGGAGCCATCCATTTTAAACAAAACATGTTTTTAGTCACCAAGCTGCACATTTCTTGGACACAATAGCGCACGATATTCACAAAGCCAAGTACTTAAAATAATAGGAGCCATTCCAACGCTGATGTAATTCTCATCACATTGATTTTATTACGTACACAGTGAATCTGGGCACAGACAAACCAATATGATGCCAGAAATATACACGCACAAAATGGCAGTAGCTCAGTGGGTAGAGCGGCCGTCCTTCAACCGGAAGGTAGTAGGATCGATTCCCGCTCGCCCCACAGTTCATACTGTCGTTGTGTCCTTGGGCAAGACACTTAACCCACCTTGCCTCCAGTGACTGTAACACTGGTAATGTAATGTAAGTCGCCTTGGATAAAAGCGTCTGCTAAATGAATAAATGTAAATGTAAATGTAAATGTAAGTCAGTATTTTTGGCTAACTTTTTATATGTTTCTGTCATTGGTTTTTGCAAGTTTAATAAAATCGAACACTGACAACAAACCAAGCCTACATAGCAATAAAACATCTATATGGATACTGTAGTAAGTAACATACCTCTTACCTACTCCTAATTTTCACTTAGCATGCCATTGTTTGAAGCACTAGATACAAAAATATGTATTCTGTTTGTCTGAAAGCAGAATGACTGGGACACCCATGTTGCTGTCTGTTTAAATATACAGACAGCACAATTATTGGGCAAGTGATTATTTTGACCATATCATCATTTTATCCATAATTTCCAACTCCAAGCTGTATAAACTTGAATCCTTATTGGATTTAATGCCTATCAGGTGATGTGTATTTGTGTAACGAGGGAGGGTGTGGCCTATGGAGATCAACATGGCCAAGGTAAGAAAGGCTGAAACCCGAC
Source organism: Perccottus glenii (assembly GCA_024416835.2). NCBI lineage: Eukaryota > Metazoa > Chordata > Actinopteri > Gobiiformes > Odontobutidae > Perccottus > Perccottus glenii. The sequence goes on along the minus strand of CM044560.2, from coordinate 12,852,318 downwards.
CACCTCTGAACAAAACACATAAGTTGAATGGTCAAGAATGGGCCAAGAAATATCTGAAGAAAGATTTTTCAAAGGTTTTGTGGACTGATGAGATGAGAGTGCCTCTTGACGAACCAGATGGATGAGCCCGTGGTTGGATCAGTAACGAACACAGAGCTCCACTTCGACTCAGACGCCAGCAAGGTGGAGGTGTGGTACTTGTATGGGCAGGTATTATTAAAGATGAGCTAGTTGGACCTTTTCAGGTTGAAAATGGACTCAGACCTACTGCCAATTTTTAGAAGACACTATCTTCAAGCAGTGGTTCAGGAAAAAGTCTGCATCTTTCAAGAAGACTTTGATTTTGATGCAAGACAACGCTCCATCACATGCATCAAAGTTCTTCACTGCGTGGCTGACCAGTAAAGGCCTTAAAGATGAAAAACTAATGACATAGCCCCCTTCTTCATCTAACTTAAACCCTATTGAGAACTTTTGGGCCCTTCTTCAGCAGGACATTTACAGTGAAGGTAAACAGTACACCTCTCTGAACAGTGTCTGGTAGGCTGTGGTTGCGGCTGCACAAAAAGTTGATTCTGACCAGATCAAGGAACTGACTCCGTAAATGGAAGGCTTGTGACTGTTATTGAAAAGAAGGGTAGCTTTATTGGTCACCGTTTTTTTTTTTTTTTTTTTATGAAATGTTTATTTGTAAATTTTGAGTTTGTTTATTATTCTCACTTTAACAGGTAAATAAAAAATAAAATAATAAAATAAACAAGTGAGATGGGAAAATCTCATTTCATTTAGTTGAATAATAATTCTCCACACTAAACTTCACTTTTACTACTTAAATGTTCGGGTTTAAGGGTTTGTTAACATTTTGGATTGACCAAGAGCACTGTAGTTGTACAAAATTAATCCTCAAAAATACAACTTGCATAATAATTGTGCACACAGTGTATAGCCTTTTAACCCTGATTTTATCCAAACTGTAACACTTACTTCTCCCTTAATATAATATACTCCTCACCATATGAATAGTGAGAGCAGATGAGAACTTTCCTTGCAGGCTTTTCTGCATTAACTCCCTGTTCTACCTGAGTGTAAATTAAGTGAAGAGGCAGTGCGCCGAAGCAAGAATAGGGCCCTGAGGCAGGTAGAGCAGAGCAGTGGGACGCTCCAGGGAAGCCGGAGGCCACATTATGCTGCAGCAGGGCCAGAGAGCTCAGAGTCTGACAGCCCCGTGCCCTCAGCGGACACTCCAGGACCACTGCCACAGTATTCTCAGGACATTTACATTATTCAAAGATAAATGCATTGTCAATTTTGTGTCTCCAAACACTAGATATGCTTGCCGCTTCACTCCTCCCGCAGCCAAAGGTGGGCTCACCTCCGCCCACTGGAAGACACACTACAAATGAAATCAAATGTCTTTCTCAGCGGTGCAGAATTACTTAACCCTACAGGCTACCACAGTGCACTTGGATTTTTAGATTCTAATGCAGAGGCCTGTAGGTGAGGGGAACAATAGAGGTTGAAAATGTCCAACATGTCCATCCCTGTGAACATGGTAGCTTCACACAAAGAGAGGTTGGTACTAATGTGCCTCTGTCATTTTCACTATTCGTAATGGTCTAAAATCCATAATCCTGTGTCCTCCTTTTATTTTAATTGTAATATTACATTTTGATAAGAGCAAACATTTTTATTGATGAATTCTCGGTGGTTGCTATGACAACTGTTGCCAGGGTCAGAGCTGATTATTTTTATTTTTATTTATTTATCCTTTATTTAACCAGGAGAAGCCCATTGAGATTAAAAATCTCTTTTGCAAGGGAGACCTGGCCAAGATAGGCAGCTGAATTACATCACATCATTACATACATACAAAGACACACAAAAAAATCTCAATTAAAAACATTGACATGTGAGGGAGTCCAACTCAAAACATCTCATTCTTAACTTAAAAGCACTCAAAGGAATCAATTTACTAAGTTTTAAGTTGTTCTGCAGCAAATTCCATGTAAAGGGAGCAGAATAAACAAAGGCCTTTTTACCCAGCTCAGTACTGACATGAGGGACAGAAAACAAGACAACAGCCTGAGAACGGAGAGAGTAATGACCAGCACTTTTTTTCATAAGAAGTGAACATAAATAGGATGGAGAATGATGAACACCTGTGTTTTTTCTCTGTTGCTAACTGTGGACTTGAAAGTTGGAAATGTTCTTGTTGGTAAGTAAAGCACAATTTATTTTTAGTATAGCCTCTTTTTTTTTATTTTTTTTTTACAATTCTGTCTATAAATGGCTTAGGAGATTACTTCTAATTTCAATCTTTGTATAGACCGATAAAATGATGTTGATATTGATATTGTGTATGAAAAACCAACCACACTCACTGCTAATAAAAACGTTCTTCTTCATATATGGACACTACTCACTGCAATAGAAGTCAATGTATGTTTATGTGTGTATTTGTATTATCATGAATTTAACTTTTGTGATGTACATGCAGTTAATGCCTGTTTTTGTTTATTTCCGAAGTCATAAGGTTCCACCCTGTGATACAAACCAACCCAACATCTAAAGCCCATCGAGGTGAGTCAGCTGTTCACTGTAAAGCAAAGTTAGACTGTGGCTGTTGGAGTAATGCAGAAACTTTTTTTTTCCCTGGACAGAGTGTTAACTTTACCATTTATATGAATATGGTTCACTCATTCAACAATCCATCTCTCATATCTAAAAGTCACAGACTATTTTACTGAAATAATGTGTCGGGATTACAAATGAAAACCTCACAGGATCATTCTTTATCCAGCAGACAGATTAAATTCCAAACCCTGTTACTGTAATAGGCACACTTGTAGCTCGCCATGAATTAGAGCTCTAATTATATTAGGTACTATTTTAAACAAAATAACACATTTCTTATGATCCATAGGTGTAATTTATAGGAAAGCCAGGTTCATTTTCCTGGGCAATCAATTTGTGGTGTAGCAGAAGACTAATATAATTATGTAAAGCGCTGAGAGCTGAGTATCGCAGTCAGCACAGAAGGGTTTTTGGAAGATAAATGAAGATGCAATTTATTCACTCATAATTTTGTATAGAAAATGCTGTAAAAGAAATCCATATGAGCATCAGAAAAGGGTAGGCGCACTAATACTTTTTGATAAGGACTAGCAGAGCATTATAGTCAAAGCTTGGGTAATATATGAGTTACTTCAGGTTTCCTCACATCAGTGAGCTATCTTTCACAGTAGGAAGGACGAGATGAGCCTTTTGGCCAGACCCTCTAAATCATATCCAGAGGAGAGTGAGTCATTTATTACAGTTACAATTATATCAATATCACTAACACATAAGAGCTGCGATAAATCCAAGCACATGAGCTTCTGTGACAACATTCATGATCAATGTTTCTCAGCCACTGTTATTCTTAGCAGTTTGGCCGTAGGTCGCTCTGTTCAAGTGTTTTATGAATCAGCACCCTTCTCATAGCTCTAACCGAAACGTGGCATTATTTAAATGTCCCACTTCTTTCCTTCCTTCGTGTTTCATATTTGTCTTTAGTAAATTTATTTTTTCTGTTACTGACTGGGACTACTGTTTTGGAGAAACAGTTTTAGAGGTTTTCACACTTTAAAGATGGGTGCTGACATGTGGCTTATGTAACACATTTAAGATATGTTCAAAGAAAAATCATGTTTTGGGCCATGTGCCACAAAACACCTTCATAAAATAGTCTTAGCTAAACAATTGTGCAAAAGATGACATACTATTAAAATGTAAACCTCTATAAAGTTCTTTAACACACAGTAAACTAACAACCCCCATAAACAGTTACAAGCTTATTTTATTGCATTTTAAACACGTTTACATTTTCAATTGATTGTTTCATTTCAGTTTTCTAAAATTGTTGTCAGCATTTGCCTTTTTCCATGCTTTGGATTTATTTATTATTATTTATTATTTATTATTGAGGCCTTTAACATTCGTATGTAGCTGCTATCTTTTATGCATGGCCTTTAATGATAAAAGTAGTCTGTGTCTTTAACCTTTTAGTAGCTGATGAGTGTGGGGGGCTGTGGTGAGCGACAGTGAAGTTGGCAGTGTTGCCCCCACCTCTTCCTCTGATTCACCTCCACACCACCAATGCTTAATGACAGAAGAGGGCAGACAACAGGAAGGACTTGTGACAATGATGTCCTCTAACGTTCACATCCTCTGTCAGTGTTTACCCATGTGCTCACCATGGGAGACAGATCAGGTTTCTCATGTGCTAAAGTCTCTCCTAAACTCAATCACTGGATTAATTGTTTTACACTAACACAAATGTTATATAACTCTTTTAGATACAACAATTTGCTCTGAGCTGAAACAAGGTGCTATGGTGAGTTTTGTAAACTAAAAAATATATTGTGAATAAAAACACTTAGGCCTAATTGTTACTGATATTGGCATTTTATTAAAAAACAACATTGCATATTAAATGGTTCATCCTTTTACACGGTTTGTCAAATGTTGGCTTTCTTTACAGTCCTGGTTTAATAACTTAGCAGCTATTAGTGTTAAACATGAAAATATACAGTAAACAGTGGCTATCACATTGTTGAATGTAGCTTATTCTAAAACGCATACTATTGTGTGAGAAACAAACGCAGACCTTCAGGCCCCGTCCTTCTTGTTTCTTCTTGTGTTTTCAGTTTAAACCCTATATCTAGGTATCCAGCCTTGCAGAACACCTGCTTTACTTCAGGAGCAACTCCCTTTTAGTCCAGTGCCGTGTGCGTCTTTGTTGTAAAATCGATCCGAGGATAATCCACCACCCTTCGTGCGGTAAAATGGCCACGAAAGATTCATAAAGTTTGCGCAAAAATTAAATAGAACTATATTTCCTATCTAATGGGGAGGTCATTTCTTCATGCGTGGCGTTTTCTCTCTCCTCTGCCTCTTGCTACTGTCTCCTGAGCTGCCGAGCATTAAAGAAAAAAGCCTCATGGGACGGAGATGAACCCACAAAAGGAACCATCGCGATATGTTCAGCAACTTTCCGAACAGTTAAAGCACTATTTCCCTGCAGCTCGTTCTACTTCTACATGATCTATTAGCTACAGGCTACTCCTTACTTATCAATACCTAACGTCGCACGCTTTAGACGAAAGGACTCTGCTCTCGCGGTGGTCGCTGGGCTCTGTCCATCACATGGCGCATCAAAACTAAAAACTAACGTAAAGCCAAACATAAAAAAGAGTCCGTCTGAAGTTAAAAATCCGCGTGGAGAAAAGCCTTGGGTTTGATGGGAGCTGTTGTTATTAGCTTACTCATTATTAGTTGGCCTAGTAGCTTCTTCCCTGTATGTAAATATTAGCACTGCACAGTGGGCGTGGTCTGCTCTGCTTTTCTCCAATCACAGCCACAAAATACGCATCTAGCTGCTTTGTCTGCTCTCAAAGCTTTACAAATTAAATTTGTGTCACCATTGTGCAATCTTTTTTCGTGTGCTATTCCGTTTTCTTGAGAATATACAGGAGTAACGTGCATGAGCGTCGAACTGAACCAGTTTGAGAATGTAATCAAAGGAAACCTGCTGCTGTTATTTCCAATTGAGTGTGAAACCTATTTGTCGGTTCAACATAGTAAAAGTGTGCTTTGCCATGGTTTAACTCCTGAGTTGGTTTAACTCATGATGCAACTCTAAACATGTCACTGAGTTATCTGTAAGAACCCTGTGAACTGCACAACTAACTCTGACATTTATTTTTAATTAGTCTATATAAAATAATTTCAAATTGTGTGATTATTAAGTATCAAGCAATGGTTGCTAGTTTTGTTTTAGCTAATGGCAGTGAGGGAAGTGAGAGGTAGCTCCCAGGTTAAAATGGCTGCCACCCTCAGCCACAATATACTATGGTTATTCTATATATATATAATATTTGCTAAAAATATTGTCTAAATATTAAATTATTGACTTTCAAACTAGATTAAATTGGGGCTTGTGGTTTACTTTGTTACATTAGATAAGCAGCAATCTGAGGCCCCTGCACAATGTCTTCATTAACTATCTTTGATGTTGTTGGTGGAACAGTGTCTCATCATAAGGCTTGCCTGGTTATTTCTTTGAGACCACGTTCAGATGGTTGATGCAGATTTAAAAACGAGGATATATCTTCCTTGAATCTGTGAAGGCGTTTTTCTTTCTGTGGCTTTCCCTTCTCATTAGAGGTCGGCCTGCCCAGTTTGAGACGTGTTACTTGGATTTGGAATGCAAATGCTTTGTTCACGAGGAGGAGGGATCAGCGAGGAGTCTGAAAGCGACGAGTTTTTGATTAATGAGCTTTGAAATGGCTCTCCAGGAGCAATAAAGGATGAACTACGCTCTCTCCCTGCTCTGTGCGCGTACACCAACGCGCACAGAGCGTTGCATCATTTCCAATGTCAAAGTAGCACCATTTTTTTTTTCTTCTTTTGTTATTGTCACCATTCTGCCCCAGCTTCCCTTCTGTAGTTTCTGGGTATAAAATTGTGTATGCACAGTAGGAAGATGTCCCGTTGGAAATTTATTGTCCCCAGCAGTAATTTAAATCCAGAATAACCACTACTCTCACCCATTTGTTGTTAGTGAGATGACTATTGTCGTTGGCCTAAATGCTACAGCTTAATAAGACTATATTAGTCAAATACTTTATAATTTGTCATTATGGACACTCTTTTGTTATAGTCATAAAAAATAAATCTTGGAATCAAGGACCACTGTACAATACTTATGTGTATAGAGACAACACCAGTGGAAAACACATTCATAAAAAAGGCTCTGGGTGAAATATTAGCTATATTACAAATATAAAAATGAAATCCAGCCGTGGAGAAAGTTTCTATTTCCCACCAGTGTAAAAATCTTAAGTTTATGCCCTTTAGACTGGCTGTTACTAATCACTTATAGCACTGCCAGTATGCTCTGCAAATCTATGGCTCCAGCAAAAAAATAAAAATAAAAAAAAAGATAGGAGCAATGAAAGAATCATGTGATCATTTCCTTTCTCCCAAAAAGGTATCAGTGTTATCCAGGGGCTTTTATTTCACTGAAATGCATTTTGCACTGGGCACTAACTTTTAGAGACCGGTGTCTATAAATCAATTTGCAGTGCAGTGGACAGTGAGGTTCATTGTATACTGTATATATATTAAAAAAAATATATAAAAAAAAATAAAAATAAAACTGGAAACAAATACAAATTTGAGCACTTTATTTACAAAATGTTAAACACAATAAAATATAACATTTCAATATCATTAGGGCTTGTAAATTTATGGATATCCAACTGAAGGAATAACAATGGAAGAGAAATAAAGAAATTGCAATGGACTACACAAAATGACATGCTGGTGTGTATAATATTTTATACTTCGATAGTCTATGTTTTGCTTAAGGTTGACACACGATTAACCATGGACACATAGTGGCGTTTATACACTATAAAATGCCCTATTTATCCCTCTTTTAGAAATGCTCTTCATCAACGAGAGTCATTTCAAACCCTGTTTGCCCACACTTCCAAGTGCACTAATCTGTCCAATCTTACAAAAGTCACATGTATAAATACTGGCATAGAAACGATAAATAATGTGCAATACAAACGTAATTAAATAATAAATAGGATATATGCTTGTAAGAAAGATTACTTAAAATAATATCAATAAATAAATCGGTGCTTGTGAGGAAATGAGTTCCTAACAAACAGACAAAAAATTCTAAAAGTACTTTTTTTTTCTTAAGATGACCTTCTACTTAATGATCTACTAGACTTACCTTCAAGTAACGGCATGAAATATTTAGTCCAAAACTGCGCATTGCACTTGAAAAAATAGTGAGTAAAGGAACAAACTGACAATGGGCCTGTGTGCCTCTGCGCAGCCCTACATGTTCAAGAGGAATGGACAAAGCTGTATTTAGAAAATAATGACACAATAGCATTAATAGTCATATCAATAATACTGTAATAATACACACGACTCGCTCGGAGCGGAGTTATTAGACTAGTGAGGTAATAAAAAGAGCGCAACATAATTTGGCACACACATACACGCGCACGCGCTCACACAAACACACACAGACGCACACATACATGGTAAGACATTTTACAAATGCGTGAGTTTAGGCGCTTCCTGAATCCTTCCCTGAGACGCTTGGTGAGACGTGAGGTCTGTGTACGTGGGATGGGGATCACAGGGTCCGTGGTGGTGGTTTCCTGGGATCTGCGCGGCGCAGCTGTAGTCCACACTGGTGGATGAGGGGTGGGGGAGATGGCCGAGGTTGAACATGGGGCCCGAGGCTGGCATGGAATCAACAAAGTTCCCACCCACATAAACCGGGCTGCCTTGCAAATTGGCGTTGGCAAAACTGCCGTTGCTCTGCATGCCATGGTGTTCGTACTCGGATCCCGGGTACCTTTTTTGCTGCGGGATGCAGCCACCCAAAGGCGCCGTGTACGCAGCCAATCCATACATGTTTTGCTGGGGTTTGGCAAAGGATGGGGGCGAGGGTGCGTCATAAGTGAGGCTGCTCACATTTTGGAGTTGGCCAGAGTATCCAATGTGATTTGGGCCACTCAGCGGAGGGCTTCTATCCGGGGAGTGCCCCAGGGGGGAGTGCGCCATCCCTTTAGACTTCTGGTCCTTTTTGTATTTCATCCTCCTGTTTTGAAACCAGATCTTTATTTGACGCTCGGTCAGATTCAACAGATTAGCCATTTCCACTCTCCGAGGGCGACACAGGTAGCGGTTAAAGTGAAACTCCTTCTCCAGCTCCACGAGCTGAGCACTGGTGTACGCAGTTCTGACCCGCTTGGACGCAGGTCCGGGTGGGCTCTTCTCATCACTCACCTCACCTGGAAACGAACACAGACCCAGACCTTAATTTTGACATTGAAAACCTCTACAAGGCCAAAGCACATTTACGCATTTATGTAGTGTCTTTACACCTGCTAGGACCTTTATTGTTGTGGTCTTTGACCCTCTAAAATTGTTTGGCTAAGTCATAATGAAAAGTGGGATAGTGGTGAATTGGAAATAATGAATAATTGAGTATGGGGTATTTTGCGTTTCTGAAATATTGTCTGAAATATTTGTTCTTTTGACCAGTACAAGCACAAGCTGCCTTTACCTGCACTGACACTGCAGTTGTTGCTCTTTTGTTTGGCGTTCTGCCGGGTCTCCTTCATCCAGGGGAATATCTGCTTGGTGATGACCGGTGTGGCAGGACCCGAGGCGCCGGACGGGGACTTCTTCTTGTTGGATGTGGAGCTGTTGGAGCCGGGAGAGACTGCAGACAGCGGAGGGGGCTGCGGCTCGCCAACGCTGCTGGCCTGGCTGCTGCTGTTGCTCTGACTGCTGCCCTGCCGCATGCAGTCCCCGTTCAACTCACTGTCTTTGAGGGCCGGGGGGCGTGCAGTGGAGGTCTGGATGGGACACACTGGGCCTTGGTAGTCAGTCTCTATGCTAGGGGTTGTGTAGGACTGGTGAGACGGGCCATAGTTGTAAGAGTCGGGTTTGGGGTAGGTGTAGCCTCCAAACAGTCCAGAGTTGTCATAATAGGTTGCTTTCTGCATGTTGTGGTTTCAAAGCCAATATGCCAGGGGCATTGGTGTTGTTTATTCACGTGATTGGTGTCTCCCACCGTCTCTCCAGTCTTTGACCTAAAAAGAGGAACACATCAGTGCTGTTCATAAGGCTCAGCCAATGGGTGGCCTGCACCTAACGCCATTCACACTGCAGCAGATGTGAGCCACAAATGGCTTAGTGTGACAGCAGCGCGAGCTCCCGACTTACTTCTGGCACAAAACAGTTAAAGTTTAACTCGCGCTAAAAGGACCCTAAGGGAGGCTTTAGGACTCCCCCGAAATAAGCTGAATCAGCATCTGACACACATACACACAATGGGCTTTTCACTGATCACGAGCCTGACAAAGGCCGTCACGCATTGTTTCTGCAACAGAAATATAGCCCACCGGCGCGCGCATTTTATCACTGACTCACAAATGCACAAAGCTCAGAGCTTTGGAGCTTATTCACGTTCAGATCAAATGCTGTTTACTGTAGCCTTTATGAGAAATGGCTGGTGTTTGTGTGCGCGTGTGCGCATGGGCTTGCGTGGGACAGAGAGGGAGGAGTGGCAGTGTAGAAGTTAGATTAGATTTTTAATGTCTTTATGCTTGGCTGAAGTGACATGCTTTGTTTTTGTTTTGCAGTTCTCTTGCCGCCACATTAAATCCAGGCAAATGTAGGACTAAAACATTTTCAAAGACACTAAAACAGACAAGAAGCTAAAGAGAAATTTAAAAAGCAATTTTTTGTTGTTGTTGCTCATGGTAACAGAACTATGTGGTGCACACTGAACCAGGCCGAAGCCAGATTTCAAAGGCCTGTAGCCTACTGTATTGGTGGCTCGAGGAGGTGCAGTTTGCGCCGTGCATAACAATTGCACCTGTCAGTGTGGACCGCGGCAAAATTTATGACCGCAAATGTTATGGTTGTAAACGGCCACAGAGAGGAATGAAAAGCAAAACAGTGCTCAAGACGCACAGCCCTCAGATGCGTAGGAGGAAGGCATGGGAAAGAATTTCATAGCCCGTCTCTCATTCAAGACTTGGTTTAGAGCAGCCATTCTGCTCCGCGCCTTCGACCCAAACACCGGGCTTTGCTTTAAAACGCAGCGCGGCTTAACACGATCAAATGTGGAAGTCCTGGGACACAGCGGTGAAACCAAGCCATTTTACCTTTTATCATTTGCATGCCTTTAGTATAGTTTGTTATTATTTTAGTTTTCTTTAAAATGCGTTTAATTGGGCTTATTTCTGCACCAAAACAGGACTCCGCGGATAATAAATGTAGTATCCTAAACCAATAATATTGGATATTTTTTGTTTAATTTCAATTTATAAAAAAAACTTACAATAAATCAAAATCTCTTTTCAACATTCCTTTATTTTAATCACTACTCACCGAAATCTGCGGAAATGAGTTGGTTATTCCTCACGCGTTCATCACTGCTGCCACCTCGACCTGCAACAATAAAGACAAAATTTACACCATTATTTCACTTCACACAAACATTATTCTACAGGCCTAATCACACAAACAATAAAAATGAGTCATGGCCATGGCTCTTTTTTTATTTTACTTTTTTATTTTAACAGACATTTTATTAATTTAATGTTGAATTTCCCGTGCTCTAAGAAACTCCGTGCAGCGTATTTATTTGTGGCGGTTGTTGAGCATCTAGATGACATTGTGGCTCTGTCTCAATGGCTCACAGAGAAAAGTCCTACATGTGCACTTTTCCACAAAGAGCCCGGCCAAATATTTAGCAGTCATAAGCTTTTTGTGTGACCTTTTGGGTCAGTGAGTATCAAGTCAAAGTTTAATGAACAACGAGCTGTTTGCTTCAAGAAGCCAGAGCTGAGATGTGAACCAGTTTTCAGCGTCTGACGCCGTGAGACGTTGGATCGACGGGACCGAGATCTGTGGCGTTTGTGCCGCAGGACTGTGGCTCATATGTGTTGAAATGTGCTGGATTCCCGGATCCCCTGCTTGTGGACTATATTGGTTTGTAGGGCAGTGTCGCCTCGAGTGCTTTAGCCCACTGGTACTAGCAGCAGACATGCTCCTCTTTTCAAAGCGCTGTGTTTTTCGCCTACGCGCTGTTACGGTAAGTTTGGTTCAGACAATGGCCAAACTCAAAGTGGAGTGTTGTTATCCTTTTAATCGGCTCTGCTGTTTGTCTCTTGATTTAAAGCACGGCGGTTTTGGAAAACGGTAGTTTAAAGCAAATATGTGTAGTGTTACAACAAACTAATTAGGCCTACTCTTAAATAAGAACATGCGATTCTTTTGTTTAGTGAAAAAAAAGTGTTGGTGTATATTACCCCAGTGTAATTATTGTAGTTAAATATTGCAATAATAGTGTAATGAATATAAATATTTGACATAACGCAAAAACTGTAAATACTTAAATTAATACAAAATAATACACTGACAAAAATGGCTGATGTTATTTTAAAAGCTACAAATCAAACAAATATTGCTTTTATTTAAACACAAACAAAAGGAATCTGCCCAAAAGTAAGCAAAGCCAGACCAAATGCAGATAAAGCGAACGGCCATTACACACAGTGTGGTGGAAAATGCAGTAATTTCCTTCTTCTTAATAATAATCCAAACCGAAGGCGCTCAAATATCCAATATTAATATAATGTAAGGTTGCAGGTTAACAAAGCCATACAGTTGAAACCACATAAATCAAGGCAAACGCCACAGTGACGATAAGACAACAAATTAATGTGATTTACGATCCAAGAGTCAAAAAGAAAAGTTCCTCTCCTACTTCTTCTTCTTCTTCTTTGGAGCCGCTTCTCATCGAAACGGAGTGGGCTGAAAAAGCACCGGCCCCCTTTTGCTCAATGTGTCGATAATATTTGAAGGCGCTTCTCCAAATTATGAATCTGCTTTTGAAGAGCTGGAAGTGGAGTCCATATCGGCGCGCACACGCCAGAGCCCCGTTAACGAACATCAGCCCATTGAACGGAATAAATCACAGGTATTTCCCTGCATTAGATTAACCTATCGTTAAAGGTTGCGTTGTGCCATGCAGTTGCTTACCTGTGCATCAATTCATCATAAAGAGGAGCCCACAGCTCAGTTTGTCTGTGCGCGGTCTCAAGCATAAATCCGTCAGCCTTTGTCTGGAGACAATGCTGTCCTAAACCTGGTCTTGCTGTTTTTCAGACATTTCCATACCAGTGGAGACAGTATTCCCGAAAGATTGGAAGGACTCGCATTCAGCTACCAATAAAAAGCCAACAAGGTATCCTTATTCCAGAAAAAAATCCTGGCAATCAATCACCTATTGATATGTGCAGAATTCAGTCAGGGACAGGCCTGCGCTGATGTGGAGCCAGCATTAGGATTTTGGTGTTTCGGAAGCTTTATGATGACAAATCAAGGCACTGCCTTAAGACACAAGCATATTTGTTCACGTGATTGTTCTCTTTCAGCCTGCTTCAAGCGAGCCTCACCTCACCAATCCATTTTGATAAAGGGTGGCGTTTATTTCCTCATCTGAACTGTGTGAAAATGCTTCACTGCCTATTTCTCTTGATATGCCATGAACATTTAAACACTGCCTCAGGTTTTATCAATAAAATTCTATGCTCAACCATAACATTTACCACATTTAAACTCAGTATATGTGCTTGTACTGCAAGCATTCTATAATCTAGTGTCTTTTTTAGAATAATGGAGCCTTTTAAATGTTTAAAACATTTGTCTAAAAATAGAAACTGCAATTTCAGTATCTGCAAAATGGGGCTATGACCAATATTTAAAATAGTATATAAAAAGAACAGTTTTTGTTTTGTCGCTGTAATATCCATTTAAAATGTTTTCTGAAATAAATTGCGTGGGATTTTTCTCCGTCTGTGCCTGGATTGTATTCAAATAAACCACATTATCATCTTTTGTTTGCTGTGTCTGTCTTCACACACAAAGACTGGAGCCCGGGCTTGTCCCGCGCTGCTTTCATTATCAATCACACAAAAATAATGATAAATGCACGGTTCAAGAATGAATTAGTGAATAAATCCTGTTTGTGGAACAAGAGGAGGGTTAGGACGCACTGAGCCGCTGCTACTGCCTGACTCTGAAGAGGGATGCAGGACTTGTATCGGCGCGGCATATGTTCAGAGGGCAATAAAAGTGAAAGATTTACAGGTTTCGGCCGGCCCCCAACAGCATCGCACCCTTTCAGGAATTACTGTGAATGATTTACAAGGAGCCAGATCTGTCAGCCCGCACAAACTTGTTCTACTCTCAGCCATCAAATTCACATCAGCCACTAACAATAAAAACATTATAGTCCACCGTTAGTGAAGGAAACACGAGGAGCTGCTGTACGGCACTGTTCCGGGGTCAGAGAGATGTTATCCAACTTTACACTCTCATCAAAATAATATATTTTTAAAGTGTCTAAAGTCCAATAAAATTGGCTATTAGGGCCCAAAAGAAGTATCACACAGATGTTTGTCCAAAAGAGCATTTAGTCGGAGCAAGCATCCACAAATACAGGCTGCCCTGGTATAGCACTATTAAAAATATTATAAAATACACTGAAAGTCTTCATAATCCAGCTTTAGCGGTGCAAAGGGAGGAGCAGAACTCCCTTCAAACAGCGGCACTAGCCGTAGCCCAGAGAAATGTGCAGAGCGCACACATCAAAGACAGCGATTTATCAAATATCAGGACATTTGATATCGTCATTTAGCAGCTCAGGCAACATGAAAAATGCAAAAATCTGTACATACCCAAGCATCCATCGGTTCGGATGTGCTGCTACAGAGAGGGCTACACTTGCGCCGGCTATCGAATATAATTTTCTTGGGGGATCTCTTCAGTTTTCAAGTCTGATAGAGTCCTCGCGATTAATGACGACGCCGTGTTTCTAGGGGGACGTGCTGCATTAATTATTTAGACAATCACGTGGTCGAGAATAGAGAGCGGAGTGGTATAGTCTCTGGGTTGTATCTGTGGATGCATATATCTCAGGGGCTTGTCTGGATCCGAGAGGCTTCTGCGAAAACAGCTGGAAATCAAATATGGCCGGATGGAGAGCAGCACGTCGTATTCCAGCACTGGCTGCAGTGTCATTGAAAATGGCACTGCCTTTGGCTCCCATTTATTGCTGTTCAGACATGTAGGTCAGTGTGGCTACACACTATACGTAGTGGGCTGCTCTGACCTGATGTGTGCTGATGGAGACAGCGTTACTGTATACACCTCATTATTTGATTACGACTTCAATAATAGACCATTAAGCTACGTATTTTATGCAAGCTATTATAATTTTTTATAAAAAACGTTTTATCAGCCACAGGACTCAGAATAGCATCCATTTCTTGTGCTTTAAGGTTATTTATCCCCTTCTTTCACATAAGCCCCCGTTCTCCTCTCCTCAGCATCTATGAGCTCATCATCTGTGGCAGCATCACTTTGTCCCTTCTGCGTTTCCTGAAAAGATGATCCACATGACACGCGCCCGCCCGCCCGCGCGCACGCACCTGACCTATAGAGATATATGCAAGCTCAGTGGGGACCAGAATAGTTATGTTTGAACT
Source organism: Perccottus glenii (assembly GCA_024416835.2). Classification (NCBI taxonomy): domain Eukaryota; kingdom Metazoa; phylum Chordata; class Actinopteri; order Gobiiformes; family Odontobutidae; genus Perccottus; species Perccottus glenii. Next base: position 12,837,169 of record CM044560.2, on the reverse strand, counting down.
GAGTTCGGTTCAGACCAGGTTCTGCAAAAGGTCAAGGGTCGAAGGTCAGTGGTGCCATGGGAAGGGACCCAAAATATAACTTGTGAAGTGGTTCTGATAACCTGCCCAAAATGGCCGAGTGTCCTTATTGCTCATTATATTTCATTTAGAAGTGAATCATAGTGGCTTTGTCACTTTCAGCAGCGTCTGTAAACCTAGTTTCTATTTGATCGTGAAGATTGGTGTTGCGTCACCTTCACTGAGATAGTATGTCACTAAGATTTGTTTTCTTTTTTTACCCTAGAAGCTAATGTGGCTTCCCTGCGTTTAGGCTATGCATCAATGTTCGCTGAATTTGGAGTATTTGATGCGTAAATGCGCGTTTACTCACGAGCCGCCATGCCTTTGATAAAGGCTTATCCAGAAAATAAATATGGATATTTAAGATCTTTTTAAACTTAGAGATGTTGACTTGAGCTGCACTGTAAAAGAGAAGAGATTGGATTTAGACACGCTGTGAACATTTGGCACATTTGTGGATCTTCACTGAAGCGCCCATCTGGCCGCAAAAGAAAAACTTTCTTTTCCACCAAAAGTGACTTTTGGAAAAGTAAATAAAAAGGCAACATCAGCTACAGAATATCCGAAAGGTTTATTTATGTGATTAAATGGTACCACAACAACAAAAACAAAATATGGTTAAAATACTGCCATAACAAAACTAAAAATTGTGTCAAAAATAAATTACGCAAGATTGAAATTAATTTCCGATTACAAAGTCCATTTTGCAGCAGTATAAATGCATAATCAGTAGAAATCTTTATTTTCCAATATACTCTCACATTTTAATGCACAATACAAGGTAGAAAGCGGTTACAAAAATAAAAGCCAAAATAAGACTACACAACATTTGCGTACAGACTTTGGCGCACGTCCTGAGCTTTGTGTGGCTCGGTAGTAAAATTGTTAAGTTTGAAATCATGTTGTGCATCTTGCGTCCATTCAGCAGCTTTTTAAGTGTAAAAATCTGGGGCAGAAATGCGGTCTGTCCGCGGGTCAGGGGCTGGAGGTCAGTCCTTGCGGCTGAAGCGTGGCCCCTGGATGAACCTGGCCGCGCTGCTTTGGTTTGAAATACCTTTTCACCAAGAAACAAGAGGACAAGAAAAAGACAGAAAAGCTGCTCATACCGAGAGAGTTTCTGGGCTTTTTGTCCAAAACACAAAGAGGCTAAGAAACAAGAAATACCTGGCCCCTCGGCCCAAATTCTCACATTAACTAAGACTAAATTAGGCCATGCTACAAACGCACACCAATTCATGAATCAGTTTAAACGAATACTTTTATTTAAAATTGTATGTGTGCTATAGGAAAATGTACAAATTTTAACAAATAAATAATAATTCATACAAAGAAAAAATAATTATGTTCCTAAATATATTGGTTTCATTCTTCCCGATGAGAAACATCCAATATCAAGTTGATGCCATGCAAAGAACAAAAGATCTTTCATAAAGAGTTTCAAATGGCACGAGAGAAGCTCTGAAAATGTACATTGTTTACAAAGGTGTCAGGAGAGATTTATAAGGGCACTCGGAATAGTTTGCACACAGGAATGTCTGGATTTAGCTTTGATCACATTTAGGCTAAAGAGAAGCCAAAGCTTTTTGTACAAAATAAGTTAAAATATACAAAGAAAGTGGCCTATTCTATGGCATTTCTACATTTTCGGTTTGGCGTGCTCTGTGTAAATTCGTTCAAGTATAGAGTCAGGCTAACATATTGTGCGTCTTGTTTGGTGTTTGAAACAGAAAGAAACAGCCTTTGTGTGTGCGTAATTATCAACGAATGGCGTCCCCTGGTTAAAAGACAACTGGAGGTTCAAACCACCGTGAATCCATGTGAGAAGAGCTGAAACATATTAAAGTCCATGAAATCAGCGCAAAAATTGTTAATTTAAATGTCCTGTCCAAAAAGTTGTATGGATGTGTGGTGAAGCATTTAAAACTCTCACTGATTGTTTTTTTTCTGAGCAAGTTGCGAGTCAGAAACACTGCAGGGCCGTTTTTAAACATAACAGAAATAATAAAATCATGAGCAGTTCCATGCAGAGGTCAGATGCAGCCTTTGTGTTTTTCTGTACAGTCCACTCCACAGTGGCTCTTATAACGTGGTGATATCAGTGTGTGGCTCCTTCTGCAGATGGCTGGCCGCTGCTGGGGCAGATCTGCCCTTAGTGTTGGGCAGTTTGTGGTCCTTCTTCCATTTCATGCGTCTGTTCTGGAACCAGATTTTGATTTGCCTCTCGGATAGACAAAGCGTGTGCGCGATCTCGATCCTCCGTCGCCGGGTCAGGTACCTATTAAAGTGGAACTCCTTTTCCAGCTCCAAGACCTGCTGCCGCGTGTATGCAGTTCTGGACCGTTTGGGCTCGGGCCCCGTGTAATCCGGGTTCACTGCCGAGAAACAAACACACTAAGTGTCACCAAATGGCAGTAAGGCACACAAACAACGCGTCCTGAGAACTTAAGGGAAATTCATAGCAGCAAAAACCTAGGTATAATGATCTGACTAAAGCAGATTTGAGCACTATTTAAAGCGGTCAATCTGAGTTTTGAGCAGTTTTGAGGCTCTCACCTAGCGGCCTATTTCCTTAGCTATAAAAATTTATGACTTGTGTAATTGGCGAGGCCTTTCATATACTTCCATATATATATTAGACTGAATGGTCCTAGCGCGTCTTACCAGTCGTTACGTGTACTTTCTTCATCCAGGGGTAAACCACTGCTGGCTGCTTGCCCTGCAGCCCGTTCTGGCTCTTTGTGTTCTGCTGCTGGCCACACGTCCTGGCTCCGGCCGCTTGGACCGTGGGGCCCTGTTCCGCGTGCGCGCTGAAGGGACTAGAGTGGCTCTGCGTCCTGTCGTGCACATGACCCCGTGGCGGCACCGTGGGCTCCTGCACGGTGTTGCAGCCGAAGGGCTGCTCCGTGTAGTTGGACCGTGGGTAGATCGCTGGATGCTCAAAGTCAGTGTCCTGCGCCGGGCTGTAGTAGTCCGCGCCCTGCTCAGGTATATAGTTATTCTGGGAATATTCCTCGCACGGAGGAAATTTCGGATCCACATACTTTGAGTTCACCATATACGAACTCATGGCCATTAATTTCTGAAGGTAGAAAATACTAATTTTTCTCGAGTTGTCTTTTTTTCCTCCCTCCATAAAGCCCTCCTACTTTGGTGTCAACTGAATAAAGTTAGCGAACCATGTGACCAGATCGGCCAATGGAGGTGATGCTGGTTCATAAACGGGTAAACATACAACTACAAGCAATTGAATCCAACTTAACCTACTCCCAAATTAGACCGGAGGAGCAGCCGGAAGCAAAACACTGTTCCTGTAGAAATTACTGTCATTACAAAATACAAGGAGAAACCATGCACATTTTTTTGTCTTTACCTCTGCTTCTTTCTCCAGATGCTAATAATAAAAACAATGCAGCAAAGTAAATGTAGGTGTTTGTTAAGCACATAAAATATCAGTTTGTGAGGCTCCGCTTAGAGGCACGGTGTTAAACAGAGAATCCAACAAAAGCTACTAAAAGCCCCTTGGCATAAAAGCAGAGAAGAATGACTGTGGACAACTGATGGACAGTGTCTTTGTCAGGAGAGGGGTCATCCAGAAGTTACACGAATCTCATCACTTCATCTGCTGTCTTCCCTTTGACTGCTGCGTCTCAGGAGCCCATTGGCCAGAGGCTGAGGCGCAGCTCTGGGAATCAATAATGAAGAGCCACCGCGAGCCACAGGACAATAAAACACACAACTCAAATGTGTGCTGCGCTTTACTAAATCCACTCCTTCTCAACGCTGCCAGTTGTTAATAATCAGGTGAAACATTTCCGATCATGTTACCACTCTCGCAGATCCTGTTTTCATTCCTTGACCTTAGACACGTTTATGAACAGCTTCTTGTGAGACTGGCTTCTATTCATAGACTAGCCGTGTCACTGGATCAGCTGACAGCGCGTCAAACTCTCAACAAGCCCAGAGAAGATAACATGTCAATAAATTGAAGTTTGTTCATCGACCATATACTCCCCTAGAATCGAATCTGTGACTGTACTTCCATCACACAAATTCGGTTCTACAGGGTATATATAGACGACGGGAAGCCCTCTCGATCTGAACAGCACTTAAAGGCCAACACAGTCCAAGAGAGAGGTGTTAAAGAATAAATAAAGGCATGCGTCAGAAACTACAGAATTAAATTGACCCCACTGTCTTTACACACTGGAGATTGAGCTCTGTCTTGTGCTTTTTGTCAAACATCACATCAGCTGCTTATCCAAACACTGAGTCTAAAAAAGACAAAGACACAAAGTGTAGCGCCAAAGGGCCTGTTTCACTGAAGGTTTTCTGTCAAATGACACTGGAAACACGAAACAGCATGCACCAGGGGTCAATCAGAGTGTATGCGTAATATTAGGTTTGTGTCCATTTTTACAGATCTCCCAAAACAACACAGAAAAGCAAAGTCACCCCAAATAAATCTCAATACAAGACACTCGCCAAAGGCTCCCAGTGAAAAGGATAATACGGAATCAGGCTGTAAGCAGATACCCACGTGTATTAGTTATCGGCTGTCCAACCGATGAGGCGAGAGGCCATAAAGGTCAAGCCAAATCATTTACTAATTCATCCAAAAGTTGAATTATTTTTGTCCCACTGACAGCTCAAAGGGCCAAAAGTTAAAGTCGTCCTCCTCGTCAGCCATTAACCAAGCGCCGCACGAGGCTCTAAAGCCGCCTTTACGCATGAAATAAAGCTCTGAATGGAGCACTGAGACTTAGTATATCACCAATGGAAAGAGCTTCAAACTATTTAAAACAGATTGTGAAAATAAATGTGCTTGAAAGTGTCAGTTGTAGGTTTGCACAACTCCGCTGTCATCTTTGGATTTGTCATAATATTTTTTCAATTCCAAATTATTGTTCAAATGGAATGGCGTAATTTTCTTCTTCAATTGCTCTTTTAAAGTCTTTGATGGTCAAAATCTGACACCACAAAATGTTTAAATGTCCAAACATTTTAGTGCTAATTATAGTCATCCAGTAGCCAACACACACGGGCCTGTTTAATAATTATAGGCCCATTCCTCACTGCATTACTCACTGCAGTTACATGGAATTTGTTTGGCCACAGTGCAGCATTTTTAGCCTGAATTAAAATAAAAAGTTACAACATATCCCTTCCAACCGAGTTAACAAATCTTTTAGTAAACAATTCTGTTTGTGGCTTTTAAGAAACGGATTTGTACCAAACGCAGACTCATCATGTTTAAAAGTAGACTATGTATATGCAGGGAATCCAAACGCGATTTTGACAAAGCCGACCATACACTCGTGGCAGTTACAGGCTTAGATGTGTTGCTTGGCGTTGAAAGTTTGTTTCTGATGTTGTGCGCCGGTGTGACCTGGCTTTCACCTCGCGCCGCTTGTCCTTCAGACGGGTCAATGCCGAGATTCACCAACAAAAGAATGATAAAGTCAGCGTTTCCTCGCGGCTTGCCTTAAATAAGAGGCCAACTGCTCCAGCTTGACTCCTTTTGACTCCAGTTATTGATATTAACCACAGATTTTCTCTTTTAAACGCCATGTCTCATTAGAGAGGCAATAAACACAAGGCCTCTTCCTTTTATTACTGACTGCGCTCAGTAAAACCTGGATTTACTTTTTTTTTATAAAATATATTGTAGTCTATCAACAAGGCCTTCTTCTAAAGGTTGCATTAAATTGGTTTAGGCCAACATGAATTACATTCAAAGCACAGTGTTTAATTGTTATCATTTAATATTATGCTGTTAGCTGGGATCATGTAGAATATATACCAACGAATTATAAACATATATATAAATATATATTCAAACAAATCAGAAAATGTCACAGAAATGAACGTGTCCAAGTCCAAAGGGAGACAGTCTCCCAAGTGCGTTGACAACAGGTTGTGCTCCTCTGCTAACTCACAGTGTGTGTGTGTAACTCAATCAAACAGCCGCCAAGAACCAGTTAAAAGCAACTTGACACCGACCAAACCCCAGTTTCTGATTCTCCAAAGATTTTATGCACAGAATTGATGAAGACACACGTATCCCGACAGCAGCAGTTCGTTTCGTAGCACTTGTGCGTCCTGTTGCCGTTTGAGAGGCAGGAAACACCATGAGCGCGTGACATCATACGCCCACAGCAGCAGCAGCAGCAGAAAAATGATAAAACACGACTTACCACGGAGAGCCCTCCACATGGCAGCGCGGACAAACTCAGCCGAACAGGAGCCAGAGTGAATCCGGTACAGCTCCGCGCCAGTTGACGCGCTATTCCAGCCCATCTGGACGCTTTACTAATACACAATGAGAATTATATTTTGGCTTGTCAAGTCCCAGGCCATAAAACAAACTTTAATGGCATCACGTGTTTCCTCGCAGCCATTCACATGAGCGCACAGGCCCATAAATAACCCTCCAAGTTGCACTTACTCAATAAGACGATTACACTGATATGCACCGAGGAAAGGGCTTATAGAAGAGCGGGAGTGTTGCTGGAGCTGCAGAATGGGATCACAGATGTGGAGAATAACGTAATGCACATACTTTTACACTTCATACCAAACCGAAAATACTAACAAAAGCTGCTTTTGAAAATGTATGTGACCGAATAAATGCTTGCCTGGTATAAGCTGGCATGATATTCTTTATGCTTATAGTAATACAATACTAGCTATATGTGTATAAGTAAATGTAAGGATTTTTTTTTTTTTTTATAGATTAGAAATCACTCTAAATATTAATAGTAGTCTGTGCATGTGATTTAAAATGTTTTCTGCACAAGACCTGACAATATAATGCTGATTCAACTCTTCCTGGGCCAATCACAGACTGCCTTGGCCTGTAGCCCCTCCTCCTCAGCGCCGTCCACGACACACGCTGTAACAGGTGTGACAGTTTATATATATATATATTTTACACCATCTCCATGAAAGATGAATTTAAAAAATGCCTGCTTTTTTTTATTAAAAAATCCTGTACAGTCGACACCAGCTGTAAGTGTACTACTAACAGTACACGTCTGTCCCGATGCCGGTGGTATAGGATGACGTCATCACGCAGCCTGGTTACAATTGGCACAGATCAGAAAGGCCACTGTTTGAGATGAACTAAAGCTCCTGATGAAGTGTGCCCAACGCGGTTTATCCCAGCAGATCTCTTTCACAACGACAAGTGCCCGAAACGAATGAAAAATAATTCCCCCCAATCCTCATTCTAATACCGAACACATCACGTGTTAAGCGCCACAGCCAATCAGAGAGTCCCAGGCCCTGCTACAAAGGCTGGGCAGACTGGGACGACAGAGTTCGAGTGTTGGACAACAGCGCCTTCTGCTGGAAAATTCTCTCTCGAAGACTCTCATAATTTTTCACTGCAGCCAAATTATTATATTATCTATTTACCTTAATAGATCTAACAGTGAAATAGTAAGGCAGTAAAAGCTTAACACACCAAGCAGACCTCTTTGTGCCATATAGCAACCAAAAATCGTAAAATTAGAAAAACAGTAAAAAAATAAATACAGAATTTCTATTTACATTGTTATTCATCTCAATTCACAAAACCCTAACTAATATCAAAAATCAATACAGAGGTGTTTTTAAGCTTTGGAAGAACAACAGTGACCAGTCCGCAATGACATCATCAAAAAGCGTGCATGTAGATGTGGCTATTGCACTGTATTAAACATTAAAGAGGTATACCTCAGTAGGCTTAATCAAATGTGCTTATAAAACACCCTTACATAATGCGGTGACAAAAAATGTATTTATCCAAATAGTGATGAGGTGGAGGTGGAGCAGGCTGAAAGAGCAGCCCCTGCGTCAGTGCGCGGAACTCTCGTGGTTTTGTGAAGGCCTGTGGGTATTATTGTTCTTATTTAGACATCATTCTCACATATTCAGGTTGTGTGGACTCTGTGTAGGATTAAAGTTAAAACACTGGGGGTGAAGGGGGTGTATAGTTGTGCAGGCTGCTGCTTGTGCCTGTCTTCCTGTGTCCATTTTGCCGCATTGCAGTGAGGCTGTAAATACTTTCGCAGCTGCCTGTCAGGCAACAGTGAAATACTGTCTTTGTTCAGTTGGCCTCATCTCCAAGCAGCTGAAAACCTCTACTACTTCTTTATTCCACCAACGAATAAAGGCTTCTACTGAGGATTTTTGTACTTTTTCAGCTTTAAAGCTTTTGTAGGGTTTAATGTTAGGCTGGTGGGTGTTTGCACATTCGTTTGCGCATGCAGTACATTTGTTTCGGTTCAGGGAAATGTTGAACAAAGCTTAAAAATAACGTTTAGATTAATTACAAAAAGAAACATTGCCCAACAGTTCCCCTCGTTTTAAAATGAAAACGAATTAAAAGGTTTCTTGCGAATGATCTCACTGCGCAACAAAATATATCTAATAAACTCTCACACTTACAGAAATAGTCGTATTCTTTTTTTTTTTAAATATTCAATTCAAAATAGTGGTGATATTCAAGAAAATAAAAAGTGTCACCAGTTTTCAAACGTCAACTTACAAAGACTTTTTTTCTATTATTGCATTTCACTTTTCACATTTCACAGGGTTCTAAAACATTTTAACCACATTCAAATGATCTCAACTTAGCTGCTACTTTTTAATACTTATAGCAACATGTGCGTGGAGCTCATCCAGCACCTGAAAGCATAGCCCTGCTGTTAATTAACATGACTAATGAAACAGGAAGCTGTCACACAGTCCACACGCGCGCACACACACAGGCGTAAATGAGCTGCTATCTCACAGAATACTCACAAATAGCCGACGGATAATCCATGTTTATTCTTTGATCTTCGGTGATGGAGCTCTAAGGAGACTCTGCAGCGGGCAGGTCAAATGTAGAAAACAATCCTGTCGCGGTCCAAAACGAGCTGTGCACTGCGCAAAGCCAGCTCTCTAATGGTCTCAGGGTTTACAGCCTCAGCACTGGCATATTTGGAGCAAATCAGATCGCGGCGTAAAAGCTTTAAACACCATAGACGCAGAATGCAGTGGGGAAAATGGCCTGGGAAATCAGGAAAGAGCCATGAAGACGTTTGCCTCTCACACATGACCAGTGGCATCCAATGACAGGCGATGGAGGTCCATAAAAAACGCAATAACCCAGTTGTAAATTGTCCTCACACACACACACGCATAAAGGATTTTGGTCTGCAGCAGTTCTCCCCTTCATTGCGCAGAATGGCACAGACCCCTCCATGTCCGCAGCGGGAAAACAACACCGCACTTTTACACTTATGCATTGCGCAGTTGCATCTCCATAAGGGTGAGAATAGCCAGTCATTTGGCGGGAATCTTTGCTCACACAAATATTACTCCAATAACAGAAAACTCACTAAAAAGCAAATTTTCTTAAATTATACTTTCATCTGAGCAACATTAGATGTACCATGTGTTTAATAAAACAAATTGTCATATGAATTTGTGAACTGAATTATAGTGACATAAAAGGGTACACTTTGGCCTTTCGTTTGCCACTGGACAGAGGAGTTTTGGATTTAAGCAGAAACGACACATTTCGGGTTTTACATTTAGAAGGGAGGCATACCAATGAGCTCGGTTGTAAAATATTAACGGATAATCATATCTTTATTTACTTGAGTATATAACTGAGTAATATGTCATTGGTTTGGGTGGATTTGAACATGTCTTTAAAAAATGTATGCATCTACCACGCAGGCCTGATTTAGTAATAATATTGGTATAATTTGTAAGATGATAGCTCGGATATTCATTTCCTTAGGTAGCACACAAGATTTCAAGTCTAGGTTCGGAGACTACATGCCCGGCTGTGTGAGTGCAGCAAAAAGGAATCTCTTTCATTTCACTCTCTTCATCTGGAGGACATGCCAGAGTCAGCACGCTGCGATTTATTGCCGGCCAGGGCCTAACCCTCTGTGTGTTGTGTGCGTGTGTGAGCGAGAGAGATCTGGGTTTGATGCAATACACATCTATAGCAGCACAAGAAGGACGAGATAGTCACATCTGTTTGTGGCTCTAAAGATGGCGTTTTATTCCGGTCACTCAAAACACACGGCGCTGGCATTAGTATGAAAGGCCCTGTGCTGCAGCATTTTACTGTGGACTGCAAAAAGAAAGTAGAAACCAAAATAACAAGAGTTCAATGTTTTGGAAATAATATTGTATGTTGAAATCTATATTTTTCTATTTTCCAAATTAATTAACCTAAGGTGTCTGTTGGAGTTGGCCACATACTTTTGGACTGGCAAAACGATCAAACATAAGCATATAAAGATTCTTGTAAATTTTGACTTTATTAACTGTAATTATGTAATTGGTCACATTCCAAATTTAACAATTCGGCATGACTTTGTTCTGAACCATGAAAACAAGTCTAACGCGTGTCTGAAATAAATGACGAAAATATTTTGAGCCTTCATTTCTTACCGCCTCAGGTGAACACACATTTTAATGTTACACCCATTTGTTACAATAGAAACAAAACTGTACAACGTACAGTAGTTTTATAATAAATTACCTATATTATGTTTGGCTTTAGAAGCGGTTTGCGTGTCATCGAGCTAAGAGCAACAACAGTAAGCTAAGTCCCAGTGCTTTACAATGATAAAGGAAGGACTATAAGGTTTTAGGCGGAGGCCTTTAATGAAAGATTAAGCTATGCTCTAAATAATCAGACAATGATGAGGGACAGGGATGGGATAGTATCTTTGGTTTTGACAAAGACCGGTGCGTAAAAGTGTAAATTTTGCTTTTTTACACACCACTGCCCATTGGCTAATTTCCTAAATTGTGGTTATTTACATTATCAAATCAGATGGAAAAGCATATAATAAAGTAGTTAAAGGTAATTGGAACCAACGACATAAGTTTAACTGCTGACCCCATTCATTTGCCTTGAGAAGGACACATCCCGGAAATGGCTATATTGACTGAAATCCCCCTCAGCGCTTGTTTCTACGTTAAACGCGTCTTCCTTCTCATCAAAGGAACGATGTGATGCATGTCTTGGACGCCTATTGACACTGTGTAATTGTGGAGTCAACTATTTTCAGATGAAGGAGCGGCACATCGTCATCCTATAGGTTTAAGTCTTTAGCCGTGACAGTCACCTCACAGTCAACAGCGAGGCCGCAGTGGGACGTATAAAGCATGAGGTCATCACACAAACAATCGCAAATGCTCCCTTATCGTTTCACTGTTTGTATTCACACTGTACTGGAGCGCCGTTGGCTCACACTGTAAACATATTGTATCGAAGTGAGACCTCATGACAATCAGCTCTGGAGCTCTCCTCGGGACACACAGGAATCTCAAAACAATCGCACACAGCCAATCTAGTTCTGTGCGTGTCTAATTCTATAGTTGTGTTATATAACGTCTATAATCGTTTGGACAAAAAGATTGATCATTTCAAAATATAGCAACCATTTTAGCTTCCTTGTTCCAGTTTATTTATACGTTAGAAACCTACACATTTTTCAAACAAACTGCATTTAGAATAGGGCCACAGCAGAAACAGTATATACAAACATAATAATGGTATTATTGAGTTTGTAATTTTGTACACAGTGATTATTTTTTAATATCAATTGCCAATTTATTTCCTTAAATGGATTATTTAAAAAACACATATTTTGCACGTCCTCAATTAAACCTGTGCAAAACTCTACAAATGTCGTACTTTTATAATGTGCTTTCTAAATTTTAAATATGGCGTTTGAAAGAGAATGGCAAGCCTTTTTTCTTTCTAACTTACTCACTAAACTAAACTATTTCAAACATTCTGGATGTGGTAGGCAGAACGAATGGACAAGCCTAAATGGTTAGAAATGTTAAACCAATTTCAGTAACATATGATGCTGTAAGACTGTAGCCACTGTAGCAGCCAACTTTCAGCCCAGATATGACTTTTAAAAATCTGTTAAAGGCAGATTTTTGAGTACTCCTGTCTTTGAGTTTTTTGTTGTTGGAACCCATCTGGGCTCTGTTTGAAACACACAATTCCTGATCAGATCAAAGGATAGCCAACGTGGATTCTTGCTATGTTGTGTATGTGGTGTCTGCAGCTGGAGCAGGCTGCAGCTGGGACACGGAAGACCAATGTCGCCCTCTAGCGCTTTCATAGTACACAGAGACAGAGGTACACACCCTCGTAGTTCTACCCAAACAGACTTTCTTTTAGTTTACATTTCTGTATTTACAAATGTCCATAGACTACATTTTATGTAAAAGGAAAAAAAATGCTGTGTCAAAGTGTCTTCTCCCTTTGTGCGTAAAATCAGAATAAAGTTTGTGTTTCACAGGGATTGATCACAAATAAGAATTGTGAGACACCAGTTAAAGTAAAATCGATGGAATATGAAGGCATAGAATACTTGTGGCTATTTTGAGGAGGGTTGGTGAATTTTATCTAAAACAATCCTTGGACTAGACACCCTGTGGAAAATTCTGTTTGTCAGAAACAGACGTAATTACTGGCCACACTCATAAAGTCATTTAGGCCAGACGTCTAGCCGTTTCTATGGCTTTATTGGACCACGTTTCTTCCTGCTCTAAACTCATTCTTCCTGCAAGTTTGGACAATAAATTGGAAATCCGCACCTCTCCCAGCCGTAAACACGCGATTACTTATTCCTCTGCGTTTCAAATAAAATCCACCACATACGAGGTGCGATTCAAATGCAAGCCAATGACGCGTTCGCATCTGATTGACAAACAATTTAAAATGTGTTGCTAATTGTCGTCAAACGTAAAATGAAGAAGTTTTGCCGTTATTCGTATCAATTAAAAACAAACAATTGACTAAAACCCTTCTTTAAATTATTCTCAATCGTAATATATTTGTGTTGTTTTTTTTTCTCAATTTAATAGTAGCCCAGTGTTGTGCGTAAAAGTGTTTTATCCTCGTGGTCATTTAGAAAAATATGAACAATCGTGAACAAAAGGATTTGTGCGTAAACGTGACACAAACAGCAGTCAATGCAGAGTAACTCCGGAAATGTTTTATATACAACCCCAAATTCATTACATCTATAAAAGCAGTACACTTGGGCTCTTTCTTACAGTTTTAGTGCTTAATAATTACAGTTCCGTGTGAGTCCCAGTTGTTTTGTCAAAATAAGACGGAAACGCACATAAAACTCAAAAGTCCTGAACATTTGTTACCTACAGTGTCTATCATTAACACGGCAGCCAGAGCCTCTACAGAAACAGTTGTTTAAGTTTAGGCTTCTTGGAACAAACAGGGGGCTCAAAACAGGTCCTTCCCGCTCCTCTCTCGGTTCATCTTCTTCATTTTCATCCTTCTGTTCTGGAACCAGATCTTCACCTGTCTTTCTGTTAAACTCAGAATGCGGGCCACTTCGTAGCGACGGTCTCTGGTCAAATACATGTTGTAGAGAAACTCCTTTTCCAGCTCTAGAGTCTGATACTTAGTGTAGGGACAGCGCTTCTTTCTGGTGGAGCGCGTGGATCCAGTTTGCTGCTGGGTTGCCTGTAAAAAGTATGATCACACATAAAAAGAAAGTGTGATTAGAGTTAATATTGTTATAGAAGCTTCTACATCCCAGAATGGAGAGATTAAAGTCACTTGTGTTTTACAAGCTGATAGTTAAATATGCATACTGCAGTAATTCAATACGTAAAGATGATTATTTGGAGCACAGAGGCATAAAACAGGCCTAGTGTATCACTCTGTAAGATGTCCCGGGAAAACACTCACTTTAGCGGGGGATGTGTGTCTCTGTTGGGCTTCCTGTGACATAAAAGTTTCGGATCCCTTGCAATAACCCGTGAAGGGCGGGTTTTCCCCTCGCCAAGCCGCGGTATAGTACCAGACACTTTTATAGGTTAGTAAAACCTCTAGTTTTACACACCCAGCTCATACAGTCTTACGGTTGTAAATCAGCGCCGGCTATTCCGTTTACTTACTTGGGTCAAGTTGTTGTTGTTTCTCGTCTTTGGACTCGCTGCTCTGGCTCGAAAGCTCGCTTCCACTGTGCTCTTTGCTCGCCTTTTCTGGACAATCTGACGCCGCGCACGAAGGGTATTCAGCAGTGTCCTGGTCCAGGGATTCTCTGTCCGCGGCTTTAGGAGGAACAGCCTCGGGTTTAGTCCCGTACGGGCGGCTGCTGGAGTGGAATCCGGCGAAGGGGACGTGGTTGGACACGGGCTCCATCCAGGAGCGGACGCCGACATATCTGCTGTCCGACGCGGAGAGGTGCGTCTGGTGGTGGTGCACGTACGGATGGTAAAGCCCCTGAGCGTGGACAGAGGACCAGGACGACGGGAACACGGCGGGCTTGGGTGCGAAGTTACAAGAGAAGTCCACCGAGTCCCCGGCGGCGGCGGCACCTGGCGGCCTCGGGGTCACTGTGTGCGAAGCGGGAATAAAACGTGGCCCGTACACGTCGTCCGGCTCGTGCGCCATCAGAGAGTCCACATAGCAGTTTCCCAGAGTGCCACTGGACGACATTTTGATCTCTTCCTACTCATATAATAAGCCTCGCACTGTTACGGGAAGCGTCCCTCTATGAACAATCATAGTATTTTTGCTGGCCTGCATCTACAGGGATTGGTTACATGGGTCACGTGGTCATATTTACCAATACAGCGAGTAAATCAATCCCACTCTTGCTCTCTCCCTTTTTCGTCAAGTTTAATTTAGCTTTTCATTTCACAAATAATAAAAGGGCCATTCGGGTTTAACTAGTGGGACAAAAGAAGCGCCAAATCAACGCAATGTGTTTCCTCCTGTTTCACGCACAGGACGCAGGCTGAGGCTATGCAGCAGCCCTAAAAAGACTACAGCAGCTCACAGTCCAGCAGCTCTGCATGTCCCAGGTCTGCATGTTTGGGAAAACTCTTAGAATATCGTCTTGATACCCTGAATGCTAGTAAAATGCTTTATAGACTTACTTGGTCCTCGTAAAATATATGTAATAACACGCTGTAAAATAACAACAGACGCCATTTCCGTCCCCAACAAGCTTCAATCCATTGTTAATATTCGACGATGAAGCGTACTTTCTGAGTTTGTTTGATTTTTTTATTTTTAAAGTGAAGTGGGAAACAGCAGCTGTAAAATTATTGTATTTATTCAAAGGAGAGCAATAATGGCTTTATGTATCAATAAATGTTTTATGAGGTGCGTGTGATCCCACCGTCAATAAAAAGAGACTTGGGGAAGCTAAGTCCATCTGTGTATTTCTGTCCTGAAAGTGTCATTATTAGGAGCTGCATAAATCTACTTGTTTCTTCATTTTTACTATATAATGTTTTACTTTTGGATGTTTAAGATGAAGCCCGGCGGTCGTGATCTTTGGTCCGGACAAATCCTCACTCATAGCTCCATAACGCAAAACACACTTATTGTCTTATTATGTGTTATTATGAAGTGTTTTAGCGGGGTTTAGTCTTTGAACTGTTCCTGAAAATAACTGAGGTGTTTCAGAATGTTACGCACAGGCCTAAAATAAAACGGCAACATTTTTATCTGTCTAAACCAAACTCTGTAAACCCGTTTTTACACTATTTTTTATATTACATTTCTCTCTGTTTTTGAGGGGAATTTTGGGCTCATTTAACCCTCGGATTATCTTTACGCACCAATTAAAGAGACTTAAATGTGCACTGATGGGACGTGCGGGCAATAAATACATTCAAAATCAATGCCAAGTGTGATTAAGATGAGGAGATAATAGTGATACAAGATTTTAAATCAAGATTATTTTCCTGTATGTATGGTACACAACATTGTGTCACAACACAGCTCACAGAGCTGTTTAGAAGGGTTTGTGAAGACTCCGTAGCTGTTCTTTTCGCCGCCGCCACCTCCCAAAAAAAACATGTTTTTTGAAACAAGCACTTGGACACAGAAAAAAATGCAGGACAATCTATTTATTGCAAGATACATGCCACAAACATGCAATAAATTCAGAGCAACGCTGTTTTCTGCTGCGTAAAGCCTACTGGAAATATTCACAGAGCAAATTGCTTTTTACAAAGCTGAGTCCAGATAATGTCCACTGGTCGAGGAACAAAAAGTCTTTCAATAAGTTAAGACCAAAGTGATACCCTGTGATAAACAAAAAAACACACGACGCCACCAAGTACTCAAAGTGGAATACATTTATACAACATTTATGGTCACAGTTTCATTGAAATTGATGAGAAACGTCCGATGCCACAGGAGCACCAAAGCGCACGGGACAAAAACAGACACTGAACATGCGCGCTCACGAAAAGGTGAGGTTTGACGTCAGTTCGCGGATGCGGTTTTCCCTGTTCATTTTCTTGAGTTTCATCCTGCGGTTTTGGAACCAGATCTTGACCTGCCTGTCGCTCAGGTTGACACTGCGGCTGATCTCTAGGCGGCGCTCGCGGGTCAGATACATATTGAACAGGAACTCCTTTTCCAACTCCAGGGTCTGGTGCTTGGTGTAGGGGCATCTCTTCTTTCTGCCACTCTTCGCCGTTAACCAGTTGCTCGTGGGCGCGTCAGGCTTACACTCTGCAAAGATTCAGATCACACAAAACCAATCAGCGGCGGCTTGATCTAACATTACCTGCTGCTGGAAGCTGGCCTCTGGGAAATCACTCCATTTTAATAGAACAGTCTTCTACAGAAACACACCAGGATGCATGGTAACACAGTAAAAATAACACATCTTACAGTTCTTTACGGATAAAACTAAGAATTTAAACTCTTTTTTACACAAACCTGCAAAATAAAACTCTCTTCTGTTTAAACTGTATGTTTCCAAATAATTAGTAGCTATATAATCTTATAAACACAGCAATTCCAAATCTTAAAAATATTGAACAAAATAAAAGTTGTTGTTTTTTTTTAGTTGAAGCTACACATAAAATATTAGAATTACTTTTTACTTTCTACATTTTCTCCACAGACAGCCACATTGTAAAGGTTTTTGTATTAAAATGTTCTAGACAAATGGCAGGCTGCACGCTGCGCAATAAAACCATTCTATCCTGCCTATTACCGCAACCTGAGAAAGACTCTCATTAAACATTACGACTTTGGGGTTGTTTGTGTTTTATACTTGGTTTTATGATGCCGGCGCCACGAGATAAAAGCTTTCACTGTAGCCAACCCACCTTTCCCCTCCTTGTGCGCCAGCTCAGGGCTGGACACTGATGCGTCCACGGAGCAGTGCTTCTCCTCGGAGCCGGACTTGGGCTCGGGACTTTCTGCTGGGACTGGTGTCCTTGAAGATTCTCGGTTTTGTAGAGCCTCCTCGTTTTTCTTTTCTGTTTCTACGAAGTTGGAAGTCGACGACAGAGAGGGGGAAGAGGAGGACTGCGGTTTGGGGCGACTCGGCTCAGCTGCATCAGTGTTGGGTTTGGACTTGGCGCGTCATGGCAGTAGTTCTCCTGATGTTTCCCGTTGGCGTAAGTTTGGCTCAGTCTGAAGTAACCCGGCACCGGGATCTCAGGGCCATCTACTGAACAGGACTCGGGGATGACGGTGGAGTACGTGGCTCCGTCTGCTGCAGAGCTGCTCTTTTGGACCGCTTTCTCTGAGTACATGCAGCAGTTGCTCTCCTCCTTAATGCTCTGAGTGAACGGACAGTTTGACATCTGGCTGGGTGCCTCTATCCGGCACGCTCTGTTCGGATCAGTCCAGTTATCTATCTGAGGGACGTACGAGTGCACGTTCATGCCCACGTTTTGGTGGCCGACCTCCCCTCTTTTGCCGAAAGACGGAAGGAGTCCACAGGTTTGCATTCCGTAAGTTCCCATCTCTGAGCCAGACGGCATGTACATGTTGCTGCTGGAGTAGAAACTGTCCGTCCTGCACGCGCCAATTAACGAGTCCACTAGAAACGTGTTGGCCGCAGGAGAGCCGCTGGGGAAGGACATTTTGGGGGATTAGGTTCTTTGGAGGAGAGAGATGTCCTTTGTAGGCTGACATATCTCGGAAAAACAATCTCCGAGTAAGTCAGGATGCCTCCCGACCACATGACAAGCCCACCAATGAGATTTGAAAATGGCCTTGAGACGCAGCCTCCTTGCCACTACACACACACGCGCGCACACACACGCACACACACGCAACACACGAACAGCCGCGCGCCACTCGGACTGCGGATACAGACGTGGTCAACAGCGACACCTATGACTCGGACTTGAAATTGGTAGCGACACTGGAGCTGCACAAAGACTTGAGACCGACAGAAAACAAAGCAGACAAAAAGAAAATAGTACGTGGGAAACTGAATCTGCTTGTTTTTATTGATACCACCTTGTCAACGAAAATGTAATTACACAAGAATCAATTTGTGCCAAAAAGCGCAAATGGCTTTGTCTGAGAAACATAAGAAACACTAACACCAGTGTGTTTGACAAAGTGTGTGTGGAGGTGCTGCCTAATTTCAGAGAAGTAACCAGCCCTAAAATCACTGCTTTTTGATTTCTGTTCCATTGTCCTATTTCTTTGTACGCACCAACATTACTCTGGCAGAAACAAGAGTGTATTTTGACTGGATGTACTGAAATAATCTGTGAAATGTAACAAGGTGACAATGTACCATTAATAAATGAATACACACGGATAAGTAAACATTTCATTGACTCTTTCATTAATTAACTTTCGGTAAATCTGTTAAAACTCTTAATACTTAATAAAAATAATTAACGGCACGTTCAGTCCTTTATCAAATCCGCAAAGTCAAAGCCTAAAAGACAACTGCGCGCTTGAAGGTCAACATTGTGAGTCTGGGAGGCTCCATATAATCAAGCGCACGCACTGCAGATAGAAAAGGGTTTATTGTTTTCCATAAGATTTCAGCACAATATATTTGTACACATTTTTGTTTGACCCATGCACTCCCGCTATAAGTTAAGCAGGAAGGTCTGCTCGTTCACAAGGATTATTTTCGCTCAGGGCTACTTTGTTTTTGTCTGCAGCGAGGCGAGAGTTCAGCACAAAGAGTGTCCCAAAGTGAGCGGGGATACTGCAGACTAACACACAGATAAATGCAGCAAACACAAGAGAAGCAGCCTCAAAGAAGTTCTTTGGTTTTTTAACGCAAATCCCTTTCTTCATTTACATTTACATAATGTGACTGCGTTGCACCAAAAGGCCAACACCATATTCTCACATAATATATAAATGAATGTTTAAAAATGTAGTGGCATCACAAACCATTTTAAAACATTTTGAATAATAAGTCAATTTGAAGAAAAAAAAGAAAAGAATAAAAAGCAATGCGAGGCTGAATATTTTGAGTTCAAGAACATGGACATGACTCCTCTCTGGGTAAATAGTTTCAGACTGAGACTGATATTTATCAAAAACAGATACAATACATCACAACAATCCGTTTATTATAAGTGAGACGGATGAAACTGACATCTGTTTACTATTTTAAATGTCTGCGTCTTGTAATGCACTTATCCTTCAAATAGAAAATATAATAATAATCATAATGATAATTAAAAAAATCAGTTAACAAAAATGAATGAAATAACCACAAACAAGAACCAAAACAAAATGCAGCTCTATGTTTATATATTCAGGCCGAGTGAAACATTACAATGGCCTATGACTAAAAGCCGAGAGGCCTTTGAGACAAGGTTAAAATCAAAGTTCCACACGACAAACACTTGAACATGACGTGCACATTGCAACCTGTAGTCTTTATGTAGTTTCAGCAATAAACTCAGTGATAAGCCCTTTTATCTGCACTATTTTGAGTGTTTTCTTAATGTCTTTACTGCTACTGCTGTTAAAGGAACTGGATTTGGTCTTGGATTAAAATAAGAATAAAATCACAACACGGGGTCGTGCTAATTAGACGCATTTGGAGCTGAAATAAATATGTTAATAAAGGCGGTGCGCCGTGTTTAATTCCTTCTCTGGTGCATTTTCACGGCTGAGCAGTGTGTTCAGTGTGAGCCCAAGCTGAAGTCCGCCCTCGTGTGGATAAAAGGAGTAGCGAAGTGAAACACCCCACACAGCTTCTAACGTCCCCTCACTGTAGGACATGATGACAACCAGTTAAACGCTTAATGAAACCTCGCCTTTCTAACGGGCTTCTGGGTAATAAGATAACAAATTAAATAAACACTACTCTACTTTCAACTTGTTTTATTATTTTATTATTATTACATAAATTTTATATAGCGCTTTTCCGGGGACGCCAAGGCGCTTATTGGATTGTACGTACGAAGCACATGGAGCTGATCTCATAATAATAGGCCTGGGCTGTATGTGTGATTCTGCAATAGAACTGTGTTGACATCTAATCCTATAGCCTATAGCCCAGAACTTTATTTTTGGAACAATTATGGCCTGACATTGTTTTTTTTCTTTTAAAGTACACTGCAGGTTTATTTAAATGGGCGAGTTCCTGTTGACACTTTGGAAAAGTATAGCCTGTTTAATAGTTAGTTTATAGTTAGCCATAGTTACGCGTAAACACCATAATAACTTATTGTTTGTTTTGCTTAGTGTATATATTTAAAAAATGATATCTTAAATTAATAGCTAATGGTGTCAAGAAACAAGCTAACAAACTAGCCTCACGGCTAATTTTCCCATGGGCTTAAACATAAACCTGTTGATAAAATTGGAAATTGAAGTTAGGCTTTATTTTATAATTTCTTGGCTAATTATATGTGAAAAAGACGCTTTTTATTTTTCTTGTAGTGTGTGTGCATACAATTTCTGCCCTTCACGAAATAACACAGTCAGCTTTGAGGCTGGCTACATAGCCTACAGTAGGCTATATGTAACGTTAGCCTATAGCTTAACAGAGCGTTTAAAAATAATGAAAAACATTTAAATAAAGACTACAACCCGTCCTTTTATTAATATAACGTTGGCATTTTCAGTCTTTATTTCGCATTTGAATGAGTTTAAAAAAAGATTAACATACGTCACCTCTTGCAGGAAAGACCCTTAGCTGGCGCTCCTGGTTATGTATCTAGCCATTATGTTTTAGAAGCTAACGCTAATAACACTGACACAAGTGTCCGAGAGGCTAAATAACACACGTGTAGGATGGGCTCAATCCAACAAACTGTTGTTGCCTCGAGTAAAACTACAGGAAAAGAGTAGCAGTCCTCTCGGGGTCTGGGGGTTGGGATCCCAAAGTCCAATAGCCCCTTATTTAGACATTTACAGCCACTTTTATTATACTGTCTAGACGGTTCAAGGTTTAGTAAACAATCCAGTGTTTGAAAGCAGAGGAAATAACAGAACTATATAGGCCTGTAAGCGTTAGCTCGCTCTCTCTCCACTGATGAAAATCCCCACAGTTTGTGTTCTTTCTCGTGGAGGTAAAGCCTCTAGCCTCTGCTGTCATCTGACACACTGTATCAAAATACAACATTTGTCGTGTCTACTTTATTTCACACCACAATGTACGTATATCACATGCGTCTTTACAAAGCACATACACAAAAAGCGTATATTTATTTTTTATATAAATAGTCCCAAAGCACACCTCGCACTTTGACGAAATAGATAATGATTAACGCAAAAACATATATGAAGGAATAAACTAATAAATAAATGCTTGCCTTAAAAAAGTATGGTACCTTTCTTACAACAGGGTGACCAGCGGAGGGGTCAGTCTTTAGAGGGCTGCATGTGTTCCAATGTGTGTTTCCTACAGGCTAAGTGTGAGACCAGAGCGGATCAGAATAAAGGGTTGCCGGTGAAATACTGTAGGCGGTCGCGGTTGAGCTTTTTCTCCTTCATTCTCCGGTTCTGAAACCAGATCTTCACCTGGCGATCTGTCAGGTTTAACATCCGGGACAGATGCAGACGCTTCTCTTTGTTAATGTACACGTTGAAAAAAAACTCTCGTTCAAGTTCTCGGATCTGGTATTTGGAGTAGGGACACCTCTTCTTCCTGGACTTGGTGGATGAACCTGCGATAGACAAAAAAAACAAACAAACAGCTAAAATCTTTGCTTATCTGAATCTGCGCACGTGTGATTTTCAAATAACATTTAGTAACGCCTCTTTTATGCAGTAAAACAGCATGTTGCTCATCATACTCACCGAGAGCTTCCTTTATGAATGTTGTGAGCAGGCTTTAAATACAATGTAAATGTCCATTGCTTTATCTTTTGGGACCTCTATTTTCGATTGATCGTTGATTTTCTTGAATCTTCCTGGTTCATTCTAACACTCTTTATGTTGAAGATTTGAATGTAATGGCCCTTACTGTACCAACAAAATAAATTCAGATGTTGGAGAAAAACATTTTTCTCCTTTTTTTGTTTGTTTATATTTTAGTTGGGATAATACACATGGAGTGAAGTCCATAAATAATGTTAGGCTACCTGAAATAATTTACATGTGGATCAAAGTATTTTAAAGGTTGACAGATAAAAGTATGTAGCCTATTACGTGTGCACAATAACAAAGGAATTGACATCAAAATGAACTTCTAAGTATACTATTGATTGGCAAATGGGCGTTTATTACGGTCACGTGTCATATAAAATGTTTTAATAATTGATTGTAAATGTAATAATTTGTCACTGAGCCGTTTTGCTGCTCCACAATGTCCACACACAGGGTCTAATGGTGAACGTATGGCTCCTCAACAGTTTCCCATAGTAAATACCTTTACAACCGTAAAGTAACTCTTATTGGGATATAAAAGCGTTTGCATGCTTATAAAGCGCCACATAACCCAGGACACGCGCAGTGCTGGACCCGACTCGTTCACGAACCTCATTGTCTGAAAAAGCACACACCTTTTCGCTGAGGACCGCGCGGAAACACTCACCCTGTTGGCTGCTCTTGTCGCCGCAGTTGGAGGAAGAGTCTTCGTCGACGCTCCCGCTTGCCTCAGCTCTGTCGGGCTGCTCCAGTTTGGTCATAGCCTGGTTGTTATTCCCAGCTTCTCCGGGCGAGTCTGTACCCTTTTGTTTAGGCAGCTCTGCGTTAGCTTTCTCCGAGTTTGTTGCGTCAAAAAACTGGTCGAAGCCCTGTGGGAGAACCCCATTTCGGCCGACGCCAGTGAAGAAGTTGGAGCACGGCGAGCTCGCTCCTCCGTGGTGAGCGTACAGCGACTCGTTTTTGAATCTCACATCCGCCCTGCTGCTGGAGGACTGGATCAAGTCCCGGTGCACTATATCGTCCGTTGAATAATAGGACGCGTAATTGCCCCTGTAGTGCCATTTGCTGGGGTGGTCTAGTCCATAGTCAGTCCTGAAAGCCACTTCTCGAACAGGTTGGACTTGAGCTATGTTGGGAGAGTAGGGGAAATTAATTTGACACGAAGTGGTCTGCGGTAAAAAGGAGGAGACTGATGTGAAATCGGGCGTCGAAACGTAATAAGTACAGCTTGGTAAATACATATTTGACGCGCAGCTTCGATCATCGTATTCCGTCATATCTCTTCCCTTTTCTTCCTTTGGAATTGGCAGCTCGACTGTGTTAAACTTTGTCCATCTATAGCAGAACAGGCGCGCGCACAGACCCCGCCAGGGAGAAAAAATCGGAAACGTAGGCAGACCTGCAATACATCTTGATCGATTCTTGAGGTAATTGTGTCATGTGATCCAGCGAAGAAATTACCATACATCAATATCAGTCATTAAAAAACTGTCCGGAGAAACTCATGTGAGCGGTGCGAGCCTCTCCATTGGCTCCCTGCTGCAGAGGGAACTCCTCTCTGCCTTCTCTACCCTATAGCTCACGGAAAAGACATTTGTGGAAGCTCCGCTGGAATATTTCAATGAAAGCTTTACAGCGGCATCATCTCCATCTTGTAATGACATGTAATGACAGCCGCGCACGCTCAGTGCGCACTAAATTTACCACTTTGCAGGAGCCACCGAGGCTTTGTAGCAACAGTTAGGAAACATTCAAGTTTAGCCCTGCGCATAATGCAAAGAGAAAAAACGAGCCACACCACGTCTGCTCTGCTGTTGTTGTCTGCTTCACACACGCCTTATGTGTGAGGTCCAAAAGCCCGTGTACACTAATACACATGCTCACTCAGTGCTTAAAATCATGGAAGATAATATTTAGCACTAAAAAACATAAAACCGGTCCAGGGCTTTGACCTTCAAAAAGGCACAGAGTTTCTGCTCCAGAAGCATAAGTACAATACATAAATAAATAAAATATTAATGTGCTATATATGACGCTACATTGAATCCCATGAATCCCATCTGTGTGCTAATACAGTTTCGCTCAGATATTGTAACCACGCTGGTGTTAATGAAGGTCTGCATGACTATTAAAAACCTCTGTATTTGGAATTACAGATAGACATTCCAGGACCCAAACATGACTTGTATCATGTTCTGGCCAAGTCCAGAACGCGTGGCTTTGACCGTCTCAGGGCCGTATGTCTCTGAAGCACCAGCGCCAACAACAAGCCTCTGCCCTAATCATTTATTGCACCAAGGCTGTGCGCAGTGTGTGTGAGGTGTGTGTCCAGTGAACCCTCTTCTCGGTGCCAAAACGGACTCCTCGTGCCTCGTGTTTTAATATGTAAGTATATATTATTATATTATTATTATTATTATTATTATTATTATTATTATTATTATTATTATTATTATTATTATTATTATTATTATTATTATTATTATTATTTCTAGACAATTAGAGTAAAAAAAGTAAAACGTCCCAGATTTAGAAAATGGGCGTCTGTGATGAGCAGTGAGCAGCGCGCCCAAGAGTTTGAGGCCCGTAGCCATGTTGTCATTAAAATACAAGAGACATCCTCACAGTTTTAAGCGTAAAGTTCACACACAACGTGGAAGTTGGAGTAATGGCGACTGAGTTTATTGTTAATCTTCTTTTCGAGTTTTAAAAGGCAGTTAGAAAAAGCAAAACGACTGCATAAAGTAAGGACAATTAACATTATTGTATGTGAGTCAGTGTCTCTGTGAGTCAAGTGAGGGCGACCTGTTGCTTTGTTTCTGTTTCCAGTGTGTATAATCTGAATCCTTCTTCCTTATTTATTCTTTCAACTGAGGTTAATTTAAAGCACAAACTAGAGCCTTTAAGGAGTTTACTTTAGTCAAAAGAAGAACAAGGGTTATTTGTAGAAAAGGAAAATGCCATTTGTACAGTTCCTCTTTCCCTGGATTTTAGTCCTTTCATTTTTTTCAACTCAAACGCTGGATTAAATTCATACAAGAAGTATTTTTTCTGTGTTGAAAGTGTTGAATATTTCATTTAATCATTTGTAGAAAATAATAAACTTTTGGTAGAAGCAGAAATGTGCAGCCTACTAACTTGACCTTAACTTTGTTTCGGTGCCCCTTCTATCAGAAGGAGCAGGGGCTGTATGGCGCTGTCTGGCAGTAAAGCAATAAAGCAACAAATACTGAAGGAAACCGTCGCCTATAGAAAGCTGCGCTTATATGTTCAAAGTAGTCCGTGCCATAAAACTGGTGCAGTCGGGAATGTGAGCCAAAGCAGACAGCCCTCATGAAGCGGGTTAGATATAAAACATCCACAGGCTGCATTTAGGCTACAAACAGTCGATTTGAAATAGAAAAAATAAAAAGACATCTTTCACTGTGTTATCTGAAATTCAATGAGGAGACGGTGATGTGTCACTGTAAAAGACTCCAAAAGCACCCATCTCCTTGTGCCTTTAATAGAAGTGACTGATAAAGAAACATGGCGTTGGCTGCATGAGGGGATGACGTGATGATATGACGCATTGAGAGGCCATTCATGATGCGTTTGATGGTCTTAGTCTTTCTTCCTGTTAAAAATCCAACGTCTAAAACTGGCTACCTCTGGCCACATGTGTAAATGTAAACTTTAAGTAAAATTGTTAAAAATTACAGAATAGGCGCCAATACGCACAGAGAGCAAAGTGCACAAGTTTAATGAGAATCGATGAGATACAAATGGTTGTTGAAAAACATCCATTTGGCCAAAGACATTTACCTCCAACGAAGAAGCTGTCGTTATCTTAAACTATGAACAGTGCAGCAACCTGCGAAAGTCAGACACATGCACACACTGGTCTTTGCTCACAAAGAAAAGACAAGACACAAACAGGTCATAAAAATTTGGAACAATTTAGAAAGTTATTTATTATAAGCGTAGTGGACACGCGTGTTGTAAATGTTGCAAAAGTAAAAAAAGAGAGGCATTGGATATTTTCTTAATAATGTGTTTTGTTTTATTTATTTATTTGAATGCGTCTCTACTAAGTGCTAAACAGTACTTAATTCTGGTTTATTTTCTCACAGTAAATTGAAGTGTTGGTGCAGATATAAAATGTAATTCTAAAGGCCAGGTCTTATGTAGACGCTCTCTTGTGAAAAGATGTTGCCTGTATTTGTCTTTAAACCATTTTGTTTTGTTATTCAAGCTCCAGTTTTCCGTGAACAAAAACTAATAAGGTGCAAAAGCGTAAAGTTCATTTTCAACGTTTTATTTACAAATGTAGTCTTCCGCAGGTTTGCGTAAAAACGAATTGCAAAACCTTTTACGGCTTTTGTTTTGATTCACATTCATTAGTTTATACTAATAATAATAATAATAATAATAACATAACATAACCATGCTTTAAGAAATTATTGTAAAAGAACCTAGTCCACAGTTAAATATAAATAAGACAGAGGCTCTATGAGAAATGAGCGCGGCGCGGCCATGTGATGCCTGGCTTCTCGCTTGCTCCAGATTTTAAGCACTGCCTGAAGTCAAAGTCCACACTTTAATTTATACATTCATTATGTTCGTAATCTATGGATTATTCACAAACACTTCTGCAGCAAACATTTGGAACAGAAGTATTTCTAAACTCAACATGTGTCCAGAAGGCGGAGATGAATGTGGAAGCAAAACACAGAACTGAAGTTAATGAGATTTATACCGGGTTTGAATCAAATACGTGTTTGACTGAATAACAGATATCTGATTATTTACATGCATTTCAAATTCCACTTAGTGTGCCTGGCCACTTCGGCCGTAGACATGAACTTGAGCTCAGTCAGGTGTTTCCAGACAGACGCTAGAACACGGAAGATAATACAAACACTACATAACACATTATTGCGTTGAAATGATTACATTTCGCATTGACAATAAAAGCATATGGTTTGTTTTAATCTTCTGGATTGGGCCCACGGGCCTTTGGGAAAATAAAAATCTGGTTCTATCTAAACTTATCTTCATTGTGCTCTCATTTCTCCCTGTTAAACGCCGTGGACACTGACTGTGCGTGGCCTTATGTGACACAGGACTATACATTCATTTATAAATAACAGCTAGTAACAAGAAGTGGGCATGAGAGACATTCATGTTAATATTGACAGGCTGCTGGTTAGGTGTCAAGTCCAAAGGCCGTCAGTCAATACACGGAGAAGGCCTGCTCTCGCAGCATCAGCCGCTTCTTCTTCATCCTGCGGTTCTGAAACCAGATCTTCACTTGTTGGTCACTCAGTTCCAGTCTGTTCGACAGCTCCTTCCGCTTCTGTCTGTTGATGAACTCGTTCATCATGAACTCATTCTCAAGCTCCGCCAGTTGTGGCTTGGAATAAGGCTTCCTCTTCTTTCTGGTTTTCGCCTGTGACGAGCACCAAGGGGCACCTATGGGAGCAGCAGAGGAGAACCAGTTTAGTGCTGCTGATTAACACTAGCCTCACCAGCAGAGAGGATAATGATAGTGGTGACGGACAGACGGGGTGAATAAGACTAGAGAACGGGAGAGGGATTGGAAGAAGCTGAACTTGTAAAAATAACAGTTATTGTTAAAAAATAAATAAATTGAAAAACAAATTAACAGTCATAGTCAAAAACAAAGTGAGGATAAACGCACAATAAAGCCAATGATCATAGGTTTATTCAGGTTTAAAGTCTTGCATCACTTGCAGGAATAAAAAAGAAGACGAAGAAGAAATTTATTTTAGAAAACAAAAGCAGGTTAGTAAAGTAATTAAAACCCCAACAATAATAATTTTAAACCTTTAACAATGTATTATATTTTACAACTAATACTGATGCAATGGCATAAAAGTAAACACCAACGACTTTGACCCAGTCTGTGCACCAGTCTGAAGTAGCCCTACTCTGCCATTCATAAAGTCCTGCGTGTGCCTGTGTGAGCAGCGGCTGCACAACAGTCTGACCTTCACAGAAGCTGGTCCTGGAGCCGGTGTTGCTGCTGGACGCGGCCTGGGTCCCACTCTGCTCCGGCCTGGTACCGGACTCACTAAGTGGACCCACTGGGTCTGGGCCAAGCTGCGGTCTGCTGCTCAACTGAGAGTAACCGCGCTCCGCCACGTAGCTCTCGTCCGGTCTGCCAGGCTCCTCTCGCTTGTGGTTCAGGTCCTGGAAGCCCTGCGCTTTGGCACTTACGGACACAGAGTTGGATAGAAACGGTGGACAGTAGCCCCCGAAGGCTCGGCTCTGTCCTGGTGGTGCGGCCGCTGCCCCAGACGTACACGAACTTGAAGAGGTCCAGGGAACGTGCACACGTCTCTCCTGTTGTAAGGAATCTGATGAAGCCCGGGAATGTGGGCTCCATTGCCCCGGAGGTTGGAAAAATAGAGCGAGTCAGGCGCAGCCAAATTAAGCAGAGAACCAACGTATCCCGGATTTAAAGGAGTCCGCTCGCACATTTCCATGGAGCTTTCCAAAGCAAACGCTTCTTGTGAGCCTTTTAGCAACTCCTCAAGAATAAAGCCAAGGTAATTGTTGATTTGTTAATACGGAGTCACGTGATATGTAAACTATGTTGTTGGGCCCCACCCTTGTTCCCAATACTGCACAACTAAACAGTCCATGAGGACATATCTGTTGTGCGGGAGGAGGATGTGGCAGCCATATCCATCTGTGTAGTATTATTAAAGATTAATAAACAGTGATATGAGTGAGAGCCCACAGCATCACAGTCACAGGGTGAGACATAAAGACCAGAGTGGACAGGGACTGAGGGAGGCCTTACGCGCCACGCAAGACTCAATGCATTCAGTCTGTGTTTGATCAATATACAACCACTACACGTAAAAACCACAACAACAAAAACACAAAATTCCATATTGATTTTTTATACTGTGCATTTGCCTGTTTTTTTATTTATTTTCTTAAAGCGTAGTCAACACAAAAGTGTGTATGACACCTGAGTTTGTGAGCAAACACGTTTAATGACACACATGGTCATTTCTTGGTAATCTAACAAATAAATAGAAAGCTATAGTAAAAATATATTTTTAAATTACTAGCAAGGCTTAGCATTACATCACCGTCATTAAAATCTGTGTGGTCTGACCACAATATGCGCAATCTTTATCCGTGTGACAGACTACAGATGAAGCATTCAGTATTG
The DNA here is from genome assembly GCA_024416835.2 of Perccottus glenii. NCBI lineage: Eukaryota > Metazoa > Chordata > Actinopteri > Gobiiformes > Odontobutidae > Perccottus > Perccottus glenii. Next base: position 12,807,800 of record CM044560.2, on the reverse strand, counting down.
TAGTTATTACCTTTTCACTAACACAAGTGTACTTGTATGTTCCGCTGTGCCTCAGTTCATTTGTATAAAGTATTTATGAAGTCCCACTGAGATTATTCTTCCTTCATTGTTAAAGATAAAAAGAGTAAAATGTATATACCTTTTATTATGACAGTGATCCAATAGGTGGCAGTGCAGTTTCAACAACATGTAACATACAGCCTCTTTGTTTGGTCTGCATTCAAACTATTATAAATTGTTATTATAGCTACAGCTCCAGAGCAAACACCACATCTTTGCGTGGGTCTTTACTAAAAACTATAGTCTCGGTTTTGGCGCGTTATGTGCACTTCTTAATGAGGAACGCAGAAGCTTCATAATAATGTGCTGTGGGGCCATAACGCGCGTGCACTCGACAATAATATATACACTGTTTCGTTATTGCACATCAGCGCACAGCATGTGTAAAGAAGAGTGAGACAGTGGAGGAATAAAACCGAGACTGAGAAGAGGATCAGGGGAGATGTGTTTCGAAAGTAAACACAGACATTCAGTCTTTTGATTTGCTTTATTAGATTTCAGTTGGTGTCCAGAATTTAGGCTTAACTCAAACATTGTGTCCATATATTCCTCACGTGGCCCGCAGGTCTTATAAAGTGGGTTAAAGCGACGACGGGGAGAAATTATACAAATATATTTATACACACGCCTGGAATAACTGAGGTCTGACAAATCCGTGACATTTGGTGGAATACTGACAGTACGGACAGTGGGACTGGGTTTATACGCATTTATTGGCTCCAGTGTTTTACTATTTTGTCTTTGTATTATTTCACAAGTATTAAAGGGATTTACTTACTGAAATATTTGGTCACAATAACATCCCAAAATATAGGAAGATCTTTGTTCTCAGTTAAAGTACCAGTTAGGAGAACCCTTATGTTCCTTTACGCATTTATCCACTTCTGCGTCATCTCATCGTCATAATTCACAGATAAAAATAAATCACCTGCATTATTTTAGACTGGAGTTTGTTTGTAAATGAGTTTGTGAGTTTGTTGACTTTCTATGTGCGCAACACAAAGACTCACACCAATAGACTAAATCTGTGGATTGTTTGACACAAAATGGACACATGGGCAAGATCGTGTGCCACAAAAGCATCTCCAATTCAAAAATGCGCCAAGGTTTTAGTGTCCTTCCGGCTCCTCGTCCTTCAGCTTTTACGGCGTCAGGATCCACAGTCTGTGTGTTTTCACGCGGCCTTTGAAGGAAGGCTTCCGCCGTCTATTGTCCTTGGTAATAAACTTGCAGCTTCCCTCGTTCAAGTTCCTGGGACCGATAAGAAACGCCAAGACACAGCTACGTGTCTGGACGAGACGATCACGCACATGGCAGAAGATCTGGGGAGTTGGCTGTGGCAATCAGGGATGGCGAAGCTTAATTATTATTATTTTGTTTTTTTATTATGACTTTTGATCAACCATATCTCGAACACGTGAGTATCCAACAATTGTACCATTCACAATTAATTGAGTTTACTGCAATGACTTGTATATTCTCTGTTCCAAATCTTTTAACCTTCGTGATGTGAAAAATACACATCAAATAAAAAATAGATTCATACAATTCATAAATATGTAGCCTACAGTATTTTGGGTTGACTCACAGTCTCAGTTAAGCCCAAAGATAATACCCACTTTTCCAAAAGATTGCTGCCAGAGAAGCATCAACTTTACTTTTTTGTTTATGTCCCATGATCCTTCAAACAAATTATGTGGAAACAGGAGGACTTTAAAAAAATACAATATGTGTAGTACATGTTTGTTATACTGTTACGCACTCGGCTCTAATACTGAGTTGTGCGCAAAAGGCCGAGCGTAACAGGCGAGCTTCGGATGGAGAGATATGTAAAAACATTTAGGTTCTTTTTCTTTAACAGTATTGTCGTTTTAATTAAAATCATGCTAAACTGAGATCATTGAAAATATTCTCATGATTAAGTCTGGAGTGTGTGTCCCTCTATCCCATCTTCAAATGTAATATAATATAATGAATATGTATATTCATTGTTTTTATATTACTGAAAGACTAAAACAAAATGAATGGAAGCCACTTCAGAGGTGTATTGATTTCAAACTACAAAAAAAAATATGTCTAATAATTACAAATGCTCTGCGTCTTTAAAAGTGCAGCAAATAACCAAAGACTGCAGATTAGGTCGATCTTTTTGTCTACATTCTTTCAATTGTACATGTTTATGGTCAATACTTTTGTAACTGATGTCTATGGATTATTAAAAATATGGTAGGATTTTTTTTTCTTTTTATCAGGACTCTTTAAAAAGGAATCACATCCCTCTTTCCATCAACTTCAGGTTTGCTCAGATTATGTCATCAGTGCTTACATTTATTATCATTTTTCTCTAATCTTACCTTATCAAATCTATAGGTCATATTAATTATTTTTGCAATGTTTTGTCGTTTTTAATTGAATATTTGTAATGAGGGTTTTGACTATCAGCAGTACATTGTTATGTCTTTTAAAATTTTTTGACTCAGTCATGAGTGGGACTCAGTTGTCCTCCATCTAGGATTTCAGGGAAAGGGGCCAGTTTGTTTTTTCTATAGACAAAAGTACAGAGAAATCTCCAATCCTAAGGGGGGGCCCAAGAAGTGTAAAGGGGGATTAATGCTTTTTGTATATCCCAGAAGAATGCTGAGGTCCACCTTGTCCTTTCAGACAATCCGATAATTCAATCTGGTTATTCTGTTGATAATGTTTTATAATACTCATTCTTATTGCAGCCAACCTTTTTGCACATAGTCCTTTCAAAAATCTCCCCTTTTTCTATTTGATGCAGCAATAATGCAATAAAAAGGAAGGAAATAGTTAATAATTGCCTTCTGTCTGGCTGATATGACCCCAACCACATGTTGTCTCATACAAATATGGGATGTACAAACTATATGCTGTCAAGGTTAAGTTGTCATTGTGCATTCCTTATCAATATAATAGAAGCACATCTTCTACACTTCTACACTTATTCACAGACAACAAATATAAATGTATGTAAAAGAATATTGTAAATATAGTTTCACTGTTTTACTTATATCTCCTTTATATTCATTATGCCCTGGTACATTTTATTGCATTATTTTACCTTTGTATTATGTGACTTATTCTGTTTGTGTCATCTAAACTGATCTCAACTGAACTTCTTCCAAGACAATAAATTTGAAATCTCAACTTCACTAAAGTACAAACTATTTCCTTTGTTATACAATCATATATGTTTTACAATGGCTCCCCAAAAACCTCCCAGTTAGTTATAGAATATAGTTATTTAGTGTTATACATGGTCATTTGGTCATTTTTTTACTGAACATAAATCAATTGAACAAATACTGAGAGGTAAAATAGTTCTACAGTATGGAAACATCTTAGTAAAATCAAGGGACAAACATATATAGAAACATTAATAATGGTCTGTTTGGGGCACCTGTTTTTGGCCTGTACCAGATGAAGGCAGAGAAGATGAAAACAAAAAGATTTCTGCAGCACTCAGAATATTAAACTGAAAATACTCTTTCCTTGCTAAATTCACTATTAGTGTAGATGGAGATTATCTTAGACTACATGGGGCAATTATTATAGTATATATTAAAAAACGTCACTATGCCTCCCATGTGGCAGCCCTGATCCTGTAGTGTGGACATGAGCTATTGTTCTGCAGCAAAGCGCGGTCCCTGTGCCTCGTGCGTGTGATTTAAGAGTGACTGTGAATCTCATTAAGGTTCCGCACAAGTGCTCTTCTTTTGTCATTTGCACTAAAAGTCCACTAGATGGCACCCGCGCACAAGGAAAAATCTTTCAACTTTGAGAACAAAAGGATTACAGACCTCACGATGTAATTCCTCTGGTGCCCACAAGATGTTTGGTCTAATAGGCCTGCTTTGTGCTGGGAATGGACTGGGGTTCATTAGAAATCCAGAACCAGACTGCGCATGTCAGTGGCATTTTCACATTAAAAAAATATGCTTTATTAAAAAGGGACAACTTAGATCTACACCTGTTATAGTCCTGCTATTGTCCACACTCCTTCCAAAACAAGATGATCCGCTCTGTTAGAATAAATGTCTCTCCCACAACAACAATTACAAACACCGGTAATTACTAATAATTATCGGTGTGTTCAAAACACACTGTTACCTCATGGGTTAGAGCTTCACTTTAAAGAGGAACATTTACAATGCTCATTTTCAAACTTACTGTTATTGAAGTATTCCTTGCTGAGAATGCTCTTGTTTTGTTGTATACTTTTATGACTATCTCATTGTAACGTTTATATTTGAGTCAGATATTGACTCACTGATGTAATAAATAATACATTTTAAACTGACTTTGTGTAGTGTATTTATACCTTCAAACTAAATGCATACTATTGAGAATAAATGTTTGTGTCTGTCTTTACAAGTCACTTTATTAATTAAAAGAATGACTCAAATGAGGTATCTGTGCAGAAAAATGAATCAAGAATCAATAACTTAACTACATCTTATGATATAAATTTGCTAACGGATCATTTTTCCCATGTTTCTACTAATATTCATTCACTCATTCATCTTTTGCTGAATGTCTGTTACTGAATGTGCATTGCATACACTGCAATGGATGTAAATGTAAAAATGTTGCTATTAGACCCATTTTATGTCATATTTTATTTTATTTTTCCTAGACAATCTACAGGCTGATGAGCACCTATCACCACTCAAGAGAGTCTGCAGCTCCACACAGTCTCAGTGGAACAAGTGTCTTGAGGAAAGTGTCACTGTGAGACTGCAGATGAAAATAAACATGGACAAAGATGGCATTTTATCCATCTTTCCCTAGCTGCCTGTGTAAATATATATTTGACATCCTCTTGTTGTGGATGCTATAGTCAAAATTACAGGCAGTGTTTTAACTGAAAATGTGCTCCAGATCTATCTTTTAGGGAATAAAAAAAAAATTGAAAGGTGGATTAGGGTTTCTTGGGTTGAGTTGCACCACATTTATTCATAAGTGTACTCCAGCAGGAAAAAGCCAAACTCAACCAAAGACAAAGACAGAGAGCAATGTGTGCAAAACTACGTTCTGTGAAACTGAAAAAAATCAGGGTGTTCAGTGTGCTCTCAATAAAGTCATAAAAATAGACTTTACTTTAAAATGGACATTTTGAGTACTTTACTTGATGCTAGCTACATTTCAGATTCCAGACCTCACACTGTTCCTCTTTAAAGCATGTGAGCAGCTATGGAGCCGTGCAGGGACATTCTGTCGGCTACTCTAAGTCGCAACAGGTCTGATGGTGAAAACACTAACACAAGAAATTCAGTTCATAAGTGGCCAAAACCTTCATGTGTCCACAAAAAGAAACACAAGTGTGCTTCTCCTCCCGCAGTGCTCAGTTTGTCCTTTCTGGGCAGTTGTTGGAACTGAAGCAGGACTGAATGGAACTAAAATGACACCTTCCACTGTAGCTTTACATGTCCATTTTTAAGATAGACAAGCACAAAGAGTGTTATTTTAATGTGATTATACTATTATATGTGTGTTCCATTTTGTGCAGCTACTGTACACAAAGCCTCCTGAAATGGATTTCTGTAGCCTTTTTCCAAGTCCAACTTTTGATCTGTTAAATAAGGTTTCATTCAGACCATTTGTGAAGTAGCAGAGTGACAAAAACTGATGGAACCAAATTTCTTGAATGTACTACACACTTAGCCAATAAAGCTGCTTCTGACACTAACATGTCAAAGACTCACATAGCATTTGGTTGCTGAGTCCTGCTACAGTCTTGAATAATAACGCTTGAACTAACTAATAGCTCACCAGATGTATCTATCTGAAAATCCTGTCTTTTAAACCTCCTTCACCTCCAGTTTGTACCGAGACGCCAGCAGGGGGCGCCACAGGACGTGCAGAGGACGGTGTTACGGCAGCGCCACAACAAGGTACTTGGAGTGAGTCCACGCGGGGGTTTTCCACTCAAGCCTCCTTTAGAGTTAATTCATTGCGCACACGAGGCAGCCACTGTCACGCACAAACAATAGAGTAATTCAAATGTTAAATAAGCACATGAACAGATAGTTACAGTTCACTGAGAGTTTGAGGGCCAGTCCAAACAAATATTTCTAAGCATCTGAAATAATATTGTTTGCACAAATGTTTGCGTTAAAATCTAATGAAAGGATTTTAGTGACTCAAAACAAAATGCGTTATTTTTTTCAACAAGTCATTTTTACGCTCAGATATTTGTGATAACAGGATTGGCCAAATTCAAAGCTCTTATCTAAACAATTGGAATAGTGCAGATTTCATTAGCACATTAAAATGTATATGACTGAACCAATTATGAGAAAAAATAAAAATAAAAGGTGTTTTTTTTCTATTTATGAATATATATGGACGTACTGAACGTAAAAATTAGGCTGATTCACAGAAATAAGCAAAAGAGAGAGGGAAAAAAGGTGTAAATAAAAGACAAAGCTCCCCAAAAAGGGAAAGGGCGGGGAAGAGGAGGGGAACAATAGAGAATCAAAGCATGATAATATTCCTAAATGAAGAGGGAAACGTTGCCGGGCTCATTTTATTAATCAGACTGTCAATTTGAGCCAAGAGGCCAAACCCAGGAGCAACGTGGAGCAGACTGAGAGATGTTGTAGCAGGGACGCGCAGCGCTCCTCTCACTCCTCTCACTGCTCTCACTTGGATATTATTCGTCTGACCGAAGGCCGCCTCCATCATCAAGTGACAGCCCTCTCCTATTTATTTGCTTATAAACCTGTTACAATAAATGATCATTGGAGCGACGTCAGCCGAGCATTAGAAGAAGCGAACAGCCCGCACTTTTTGATGAATGACATTTCTGCTGCTGTGGGGAGGATGCTCGACTCATTTTGAGCAGTCGCCATTCTTTCATTTTGCGCGTGTTGCTTATAAAAAGACACTTATTTAGAGACACTCGGTGAGTTGCATGCGGATTTAGCTCCGACGCCAACCATTGGTGCCCCAGCCCCCTGGACAAGTCTTGGTGGGTGTTATTTCTTGGCGCGGCTTAATGATGGAGAGGATGAGGAAAGAGATGATCTTGATGGAGAGAGGGCTGCACAGTCCCGTGGCAGGGAAGAGGCTGACGGACACGCCGGGGAACTCCGTGCTCGAGGCCCTGGAAAACTCGCAGCACAGCGGACGTCTGAGCCCCAGGATCACCTCTGCGTCCCTCCACGGGAACCTGGGGGATATCCCGAGCAAAGGCAAGTTCGAAATAGACAGTCTGTTCGGCTCGCACCACGGCGGCGACAACAACTCGGCGGCGGACATCTCCTCAGCGGAAAACCGGAAGAAGATGAGCATCTACTCCGAAGTTTCCCAGGAGTCTGATATTAACAGCGATGTGGAGGTGGGCTGCCCGTCGCACCGGTCCCCGAGCCAGCACAAGGAGAACAACAAAGGTACCCGGCCACCGCACTGCCCTGGGCATCCCACTCCATTGAGCATTTACATCATAGAGCTAGATACAACTATATAGGCTTTTATTTGTAGACAAATATATCATACTTGTATTATTATTATTATTATTATTATTATTATTATTATTATTATTATTAACAGTCATTTATTTGTTCAGATTTATTTAGCATTAATTTCTGTCAAAATCAACAGGCCATGCCATTTTTTATTTTATTATAATAAAAAAAAATAGGATAATATTATAGAAAGCATGTAAGGAATTTGCCTTTTACAATAGTTGTAATACATTTGTTGCATACATTTATTATAATGTTATCAAGTCCTTTGGTTATGTTTCTAATTTTCCAAAAGCCACTTAAACAGTGAATAAAAATAGCAGATGTAAATTTAATCACGACTGCTATATTTTTTATAACGAATATTAAAAATTATTCAACTGCGGCAGATTAAAATAATGTGTCATCATTTCGCGCAGGTTTTTCGGACAGTAACTCGGCATCCTCAAACAACAGCTCCAGCTCGCTGTCTAACATGAACGGCGCCAACAGCTCCAACAGCGACCAGGTCCGGAGGTACCGCACCGCCTTCACGCGGGAGCAGATTGGCCGCTTGGAGAAGGAGTTCTACCGCGAGAACTACGTGTCCAGGCCGCGGAGGTGTGAGCTGGCCGCGGCACTCAACCTGCCCGAAACCACCATCAAGGTACACATTCATCTTCATTATTCTGCTGCTTTGTGGCGCCGCGTGCACGCAGCTGGCTCTGACTAAATATTAGGAACAGTGCGTAAAAATGCGCATATAGGCATAAGCTTTCATATGAAACCTATCCATTTGGTTTGATAAAAATAGGTAATAAAGAAGGCCAATAATAATGAGAGAAAAAGCTCATGTCAAAACTTGTGTCATTATTAAAGTATAATAAAAAACTACAAGAGATATTTTTAAACACACAATAAAAACAAATTGCCAGTGATGTATTTTAATTTATTTGCCACCCACAAACATATTCTTATTTTTTATTCTTTTTTGTGTTATTGCTTTATTTATCTTCTATAGCTACATGACATGCGTCTCACACATTTTAAATTGAATACATTACATCTCAGAAATAATTGAACTATTGAAATATTGAACTCATTTCTTTTTGTGAGTTTTGTGACCTAGTGTGCAGAGTGTTTTAGTCTTTAAATGTCAGCCTGCGGTTCACAGGCATGTGGACTTATGGTGTGGGTTTTGTGCAGGTGTGGTTCCAGAACAGAAGAATGAAGGACAAGAGGCAACGTCTGGCCATGTCCTGGCCGCATCCCGCGGACCCCAGCTTCTACACCTACATGATGACGCACGCGGCAGCTACCGGAAGTCTACCTTACCCTTTCCACTCGCACATGCCTCTCCACTACTATCCGCACGTCGGGGTCACGGCAGCAGCAGCGGCCGCCGCGGCCTCTAGTGCCGCCTCGTCACCTTTCGCCACTTCTATTCGGCCTCTCGACACGTTCCGCGCGCTCTCGCACCCCTACTCACGGCCGGAGCTCCTGTGCAGCTTTAGGCACCCAGGACTGTATCAGTCGCCTGGCCTCAACAGTTCAGCAGCGGCGTCGGCGGCAGCCGCGGCAGCAGCGGCGGCGGCAGCGGTGAGCGCACCCTCGGCCACAGGGCCGTGCTCGTGTCTGAGCTGCCACAGCAGTCAGGCGGCCAGCGCGCTGGGCTCCAGAGGCACCAGCGCTGACTTTACCTGCACAGCCTCACAGCGCTCCGAGAGCGGATTTTTGCCGTACTCAGCGGCTGTCCTCAGCAAGACCTCTGTTCCATCTCCAGACCAGCGAGAAGAGACGTCACTCAACAGATAACTCACCACGGCCCATAGCTGCAACCAGTCTTTTATTTATTAACTCTGGTCCTCTGGCCGCATCTGGTAGAGCGTCGTCGGGCAGCACTGTAAAAACCTACAAGATTTATTTTGAATTTCCAAGTTCAAAAGACAGTTTACAGTGATAACATAGGCTACATAAACGACCCAAAACCTTGCAACTCGTTCAAACTTTCCTATAAGCTTTTACACTCAGCCTTTCCAACTTATGGTTTATTTTGCCTTTTGACAAGCGTGTATTTATTGTGTCTCACTTGGCCTAACATTTACCAAATATTAATTTATTAATAATAAAGAACAGACATAAATTCAGCCTAAACATTCCACATTTAGCCTATAGGTGAAATTCAGCCTGGTGAGCCTCAGACTCTTGTTGTTAGGACAGCAGTGCGAGCTAATTTAGCCCTCTAAGTTTAGCTAGCAGAAGGTGCTTTCTGGCCATCTTTCTTCACTAGACCTAATAGACTGAGATTTTGGCAGCAATAGCATCTCCTACACCCAGCCTGTGCTCTATAGGGACACCCCTAATCAGCTGCAAGGTGCATATCATTTTGCACCGCGTCTTTCATGTCAAATTTTATGTTAATAATGAGAGGATCATGACAAAAATTGCCAATCATATACCTAGATGGAGCTCCTTTGAATGCACGGCTGTAGTGGAGTTGGTCGTTGTGAGAGCCGCTGTCATGTGCTAACAACCCGCGGAGGGAAGTCATTAGACATACAAAAGAGCTGGAACAAAGCGGAGCGACAGACTGAAAGCACCGTAGGCCTAAGAGGCTAATGTGGAGAGCTTCCAAATGAAACAACTACCTACTAAAGGCTCCTCACAAACGTGTTGGCTAATAATAGAAAATACCTCCACACGTGTTGTATAGCCATTGTTCAATTTACATGGCCGGACCTCGTTAAGTGAAGTCCAGTGTTGTCATATTCCTGCAGGAGCTGTCTATTGACGGGAACTGAGCAAGGCAAAAGCTTTGACTCAGTAGCTTGACTTCACCCTCTGTCTGCGCCTGTAAAAATGGCTGGCTATTTTATTCGTTCCTGTTGAGGACATTTACCAATATGTTAATTATAAAACATGTGAAATGTAAATGGTGAAATCTTTTGCAAATATCATGACTCCTACTGATCGACTTTTTAAAGTTCCATGATTTGTGGTTAGGTTATATTCCTCTGACGCCTTTTTTTAACATATTTTTATTTATTTTTATTTTTTACATTTAATTTATTTTCTGTGACTTGCTGAATGTTTTTGATGTTATACACTGAATGGACCGTAGCCTACTACAAATTGGACTGGGCCAAAACTCGTCCAAACCGATGACGAAATTCAAATAGAGAGGTTTTAAAAAGGGCTGAAACATGAGCACTGAAAGAACCATTCAATTCTTATTGGCCTTTGTCCCTGGGCTCTCTGTTGTAACGTTATCAATGTATTTAAAATATCAATGACTGTATGAATTTAAATATTTTAACTTGAAAATAATGTGCAATATGAAATGTAAATCATGTTATTTATTGATCGTGTTTGTTCTTGGAAACTAAATAATAATAATAAAAAACCTTTACATATTTGGGCTGCTGCACATTAATGGCACAGGCAGTGATGGAAATGTAGGCTATGGAACAACACAATGGGCTCCTATATCTTCGACAATGAAGACGTCTCGAGCTTATTTAGGCGCTGACACCATTTCTATAGACAACAATTCGTTGTATCAATTAAACAGGCGCGTAAAGCTACTGGGAATTTGAGGCCTGCCATCACGGGTCATTCCGGCCCTATAATTTACCATTATTTTTACATTACCTCTAAATGATACAAGCTGATACTGTCGTTAATTGCACTTGGTTAAAATATAGCCTCCACCAGAATGCCCCCGTGGGACTTTAAGATAAGTTGCTTTTTTGAACGTCCCCATTAAAAGAAATCGGATTAGGGCAGCAAATATGGGCGTGATATATAACCGTGTTTCCTTGCTCTTTGCTAAAGCGAGGGTTGCAACCCATACAACAAAGGCATCGAGATAGATGGAGGTGTAAATACAGACAGAGGCCGGAAAAAAAGAACACTGCCCACGATAACACGATTAGTTTTGTATCCAATGTGCACGAGCGAAGAAAAAAGGTATTCATCATAATGCAGAGAGGACTGTCTGTCACTTTCGCTGAATGGTTTTTGACAAGAAAATAAATCTTTGGCTTGTTTAATATACTTTATATTTTCTTTATTTCGGTGCTAATAGAAAAAACAAATTAAATGTCCAGCAGCGAGATAGAAATGCAAAGATCGATGATCCTGCCCCTACTGTCCAATCGCCCCCATTTAATTGACTGTATTTTCAGGGTAATTGAACTGCTTGTTGTAAATTGAGGATTTTATAGAAACGACATGAAAACTACATTTACTGACATTCATCGCATCTTTGACATTGATTATCTGATCAGCGCCGTGTCATGCTAACCTCCAATTCTTCATTACACACTGTTTATGAGCTGTTACAGAGCGACTTGCTTGTTCCAGAATGATTGATTGCCTTATTAACGCGTGTTCTTGTAAGTGTGACCGGACTGATTACGATGCATATGTTTAGAATAATGTTTCATTTAGCTGACTGCGAGTAATACAGGGTGACAGCTGCTGCGGGGAGGACAAAAAAAAAAAAAAACTAAACTACAGGGAGCAAGCGGGGCCAAAACGCATTTAAGGTGGAACTATAGTAGACGAGCAGAGAGAGGCTGGTGTCCGAGGCAGCAGATGAGTCTTCATGAACCCATCCCAGGCAATGGAATAGAGCTTTTTTGTTTCTTAAAGCTACATTACGCGCGAATTATTGCGCACCAAACGGTTGCAGTAATCCATGGGCTACACCAAATAAAAACAAACTTGTGCAATGTTCCAGAAATGTAGCAATGTAGAAATACCTTCCAACAATCCAGACGAAAACAATAACACTATATCATCTTCGCAAGCTGCCAGCATGTTTTATGTATAGCTATAGCCTCTAAATGTTGTAACAGTATAAACTGACTTATGTTTAAGTATGAACACTTTTTGTAATATAGGCAAGCCTATAGCCTGCACAAAATGGCAAAATTTGTCATTATTTGCTTTCTCCACCTAGATTGCGCACCATGCCGGCTATCTGTCTCCCCAATTTACAATCTTTAACAGTTCAGTGACATCAGATTTAGTTCTGTCCATGCAGTTGTAAATGTTATCAAGCCATCACTTTGGTTGTCGGCCTCTGCTCCTCTTTCCGTTTACTTTTCCTTCTAGCATATCTTGCTCACACCCAGAGTTGATTGCTTGACGTGGTTGTAGTGCTTCAGGACTCTTGTGGATGTGATTGGAGTGAGTTTTGTAGTATGGAGAAGATCTTCAGTGCATATGTGGTCAGATAGTTTAGTTAGTTTTTTGTTTGTCATGAACTTCATCATGTGGTTTTGGAATATGACAAATTTTTTGCAAAGATTGAGAGGTCAGACATGATGTAGGTGTTGAAGAGCTTCAATTTCAGGTTATATGACTCTTTTAGATGTTAGTTTTTGTTCTTGTGTAAAGCTGCCCAACGCAGGCCAGTGTTATATTAAAAACCAATACACATGTCTCACCTGGTGGAGTGTATGCCAATTCCCGCTTGTGTCATTTGCCCTGTCATCCCCCACTCTATCACTTTGTTTCCTGGTTCTCTACTGTCCTGTCAAATAAAGACACAGAAAGCAATAGATACTTTTTAAAAACTTGACATTTAGTACAATTCATGTACACAATTTTCAATATTTTGTATTTTTCTCAAGACTTCAAACATGCATATAGCCGTGTGCCTTGTGCTCAAATCCTCTTGCTGAATTGTTATTAGGCAAAGGACTAATGTGGACGGCAGCCTGCTGAGATTTATGCCACCATTATGCTCCTAAAGCAGCCTGCACACTGTTTGTCTCAAATCATTGCCTCTGTTCAAATGTTACTTTCATATATTACATGACATTAATTCAACTATAGCTCATTAAGACAGAATGAAATGGTTAAATTAACTTATCAACTCATAATGATGATGAATGGGGTATTAATTCAGATACAAGCTGGGCAATTTGCAATTTTGCGCGTTTTGATGGTTCTCAAATAACATTTAACATAACAGGTCGTCCCCTCAATCAATTACATGGGCGTGTAAGGCGGTCATATGGAAAATCCCCTTTTCATGCATATGTATTGAAACATGTTCTTAATTATGTTGAAATTGCTATTTAGGTTTACAAACTGGACGTGGATGTTGTCAAAATTAATAACAGTGGTCTTATTAAAACTGAAAATTAGGAATTGCATGATTAAAATAGGCTTTGATGTCATTAGGTTGTATAGACAAAGGACTGGCACCTTAGTTAACTTCAGGCACTTTTGATTTTTCCAAAATTTCTAAAACACTTTTTGGCAGAATGAGGTTTGGTATTATTTTAGGACACTCATTTTAGAGCCAAACTGTCACTAAAACTTTAACTTGGAAATTTATGAAAATAAATTAGAGCTAATAGAGGCCTGAAAATGTCAGATCATCATGGTGTCATCGCAATCCCAAAGGTGGATGTGAAATTATGCACATACAAAATCTGTGCTACTTCTTATTTTATTTTTTTTAGGACCCTGAAAACATTTTAAACCCGCAGTACAGATTTGTTCTTGAAATTACAACATTTTTCAAAAACAAAGGCTTTTATGGGATTACAGTATTGATCTGAGGTATATACTGTTTGGATTCAATTGAGCTTTTTTAGACAAATTGCCACATTTTTACATCTATTTATATTTCCAAATACACTCCCAATGTAGATTTTTTGGGTTACAGAGGAACAGTGATTTGTGTATTTAATAAAAACCCTAATTATAAAAAAAAAAACTAATAATAAAAACAAAAATGGAATAGGGAACCATGGTTCTCCCCCAGAAGGCTTAAGATGTGGACTGAGTACATAGACATAAGAAGTCATAAGTCGTGAACATGTTTTATTATCATTCATACATTTTACATTTACATTTTAGTCATTTAGCAGATGCTTTTATCCAAAGCGACTTACATGAAGCGCCAATCCACCAGTGTTACATTTTACATTTTAGTCATTTTAGCTGACGCTTTCATTCAAAGCGACTTACATTAAGCTTCTATTCACCAGTGTTACAGCTGGAACAACACTGGAGGCAAGGTGGGTTAAGTCTCTTAGGACACTTGACAGTATGAACTGTGGGAGAGAGCGGGAGAGCGGGAACCACCAACCTTCTGGTTAAGAGACAACCGTTCTACCACTGAGCCACAGCAATTATGAAACAGCCCAATTTGTTTATTATTTATTAATATTTCTGAAGTCGTTAAATTGCAGAAAATGCGTCTGCATGTCCAAATGTATGCTTTGTATATTTGTAATAAAATACAGACAGCCATCAGCCTTGAGCCTGAGGTCTGTTCAGCGATTACTGTCATTAAGGGAGGGTTATTCCTCTCGCCAAGTTCTCCATGTTCAAGGATTTAACTGAACAAAATTAAAAACATTGCATGACTTGCATTTTTTGCTTTTAAATAATTATTGGGTGCTGTGGCTGAGTGGTAGAGCGGCCTCCATTGGTGCACAAGTGGTTAGCGCTCCTGCCTCTCAGCATGAAGGTCATGAGTTCAAACTGCGGCCAACTCAAACATCTTCAGCCAACTTGGGCCTTTCTGTGAGGAGTCTGCATGTAGGTACTCCGGCTTCCTCCCACTGCCCAAAGCAGCAAAATGCATTTTAGTTGGCAACTCTAAAGTGCCCCTAAAGAATGTATGTGCATGGTTGTCTGTCTATGTCTAAATGTCAGCCCTGTAACTAACATCAATGCCAAAATATTTGTGATGACAACGCTTCAGCAAGATTGCAAATATTTTAAAATATCATATGGAAGATTGGAGTATAAAAGAACATTTGCAAAACTTTCTCAACTTGTACAGTATTGTTCCAAATAATTGCAGTACAATGTGACTAACCAGAATAATCCAGGTTTTTAGTATATTTTTATTGCTAAATGGCAAACAAGTTACCAGTAGGTGCAGTAGATTCTCAGAAAACAAACAAGACCCGGCCAGCATTCATGATATGCACGCTCTCAAGGCTGTTCAATTGGGCAATTAGTTGAAAGGAGTGTGTTAAAAAAAATAGCAGTGTGGCATTCAATCACTGAGGTCATCAATTTTGTGAAAAAACAGGTGTGAATCAGGTGGCCCCTATTTAAGGATGAATTCACTAGCACTTGTTGAACATGCATTTGAAAGCCTGAGGAAAATTGGTTGTTTAAGACATTGTTCAAAAGAACAGGGTACTTTGATTAAAAAGTTGATTGGAGTAGGGGAAAACCCTATAAAGAGGTACAAAAAATGATAGGCTGTTCAGCTAAAATGATCTCCAATGCCTTAAAATGGAGAGCAAAACCAGAGAGACGTTGAAGAAAACGGAAGACAACCATCAAAATGGAATAACCAGAATGACAAAGGCTCAGCCAATGATCAGCTCCAGGATGATCAAAGACAGTCTGGAGTTACCTGTAAGTACTGTGACAGTTAGAATACGTCTGTGTGAAGCTAATCTATTTTCAAGAATCCCCCGCAGAAGTCCCTCTGTTTAAAAAAAAAGACATGTGCAGAAGAGGTTACAATTTGCCAAAGAACACATCAACTGGCCTAAAGAGAAATGGAGGAACATTTTGTGACTGATGAGAGTAAAATTGTTTATTTTGGGTCTAAGGGCCACAGACAGTTTGTGAGACAACCCCCAAACTCCGAATTCAAGCCACAGTGCACAGGGAAGACAGTGAAGCAAGCATCATGATATGGGCATGTTTCTCCTACTATGGTGTTGGGCCTATTTATCACATACCAGGGATCATGGATCAGTTTGCATTTGTCAAAATACTTGAAGAGGTTATTTTGCCTTATGTTGAAGAGGACATTCCCTTGAAATGTTTGTTTCAACAAGACAATGACCCCAAACACACTTGTAAACAAGCATACTCTTAGTTTCCCCGGACCTTAATCCAATCGCGAAGCTGTTTCTGACGCAAAACCAAGAAATGTAAATGAATTGTGGAATGATGTTAAAGAATCATGGAGTGGAATAACAGCTGAGAGGTGCCACACAGATGTGAAGCAGTTTTAAAAAACTGTGGTCATACAAATAAATATGATTGCTAAATCCTAGAAACAAAAACGTTTGTACAAAATAGTTTTGAGTTTGTACAGTCAACGGCAGATACTGCTATTTTTTGAACACACCCCTTTCAACTAATTGCCCAATTGCACAGCCTTAAGAGCGTGCATATCATGAATGCTGGGTCTTGTTTGTTTTCTGAGAATCTACTGCACCTACTGGTAACTTGTTTGCCATTTAGCAATAAAAAAATACCAAAAACCTGGATTATTCTGGTTAGTCACATTGTACTGCTATTATTTGGTACAATACTGTATATTGTCTATATTAATTTTTCTTTACAAGAAAACATGCGTAAATGTTGTTTCAGCCTGGCAATTGTCTTTTAAAACTTACAGCCAAGGTTTACTACGTTTAAAGGGATGGTCCATTATTTTGTAAAACTGGTTCTATGAGATACTTGTGGTTAATTAACTAGTTCCTTTTGTAAATGTCAACACACTCCCAGTTTAAAGAAGTGGACAAAAGCAGTATCACCGGCTTTGTGTAAAGTGTAGCTGCCAGCAGTAAAAACCTGTTTATAACAACTAACATAGCTCAAAAAACACTAGAAACTACTATTAGTGCAAGTGTATACATATGAACGTACTTACACACATTTAACTAACTACAATACTTACTGTTCAATATTTTATTGTGGCTGTCTGAGAAAAAATAGGAGCCTCTCAATAACAACTTCTCAATATATTGTGTAAAATATTCTCTAAATGGACATTAAAATACTTTTAAAAGGGTTTACAATACATTTTTACTCACCACATTTAATGCAGGCTAAAGTTATCAATACTAACTACAGTTAGCAAATTTATGTTTTTTTTGCTTGTATGGTCTTGGGAAGTGCAAGTTGTGCCTTGTGTTGCAAAAAATGTCCCCTGAGGGTTTCTTTCATGGTACTTACCCTGACCGTCGCTGAAGGATTTGATTTGACCATTTTCTTGTATTGTTGTCCACAGGTCTTACTTTCAGTCTTGAAAATGTAACAGAAATACATAATAAGGATGATACTAATTAAATATAAAAATATAACAATACATAACAAGCAGGCTGATGATTCAGGTTTTACAATAAGGAAATAGATAAATTTACATTTACATTTAGTCATTTAGCAGACACTTTTATCCAAAGCACAGTATACAAAGCTAAGAATAAGAGAATTATATTTTTTTTTTTGAAGAATGGAATCGATAGAAAGGAAGTTGAACTCAGTGTTTGTCAATCAGGTATTGACGGAAGAGATGTGTTTTCAGGCGTTTTTTAAAGTCTAAATCAGTCTAGCAGTGAAGTAGTATTTATGTGTTACACTGGTTAATCTTTTCTCAAGGATTTCATACAATTATATATGCATAACTGTTTTGAAGCCATTGTTTCATCTTTGACATGCATCATTTGAGAGAACATTATTGGCAAATATAGAGGAACATATAACAAAATGGCATTGTTAGATAGGGCTATATTAAAGCAACCTCATGTAGTGTAACATCAAAATATGGTGCCTACAAATCCTTAAATACTAGTTTCAAATTTATAATCATTGTGAGAGCGCATAAAGGCTATCTATGGAAATATGATATTACAGCTAGAACATTTGATATTCAGGAAAAGTTACCAGACCTGTAAGTTTTGTCACAGCATTTTTATCCTTTCTTATTAAGTGTGTGTAGCCTACAGCCTGAAAAGTAGGCAGTAAAAATGTTTTCTTTAAGATGTAATGCAAACTTCAGCTCAACATTGTAAAAGGCAATCCAGGCTACAGAATGTACCAGTTGGATAATTAAAATAAATGGCGGTGAAATTTTTATCGTCAAGAATCAGATACTTTCATGGTTTACATGATCTTAATTCTATAAATGATCAATAGATTTTCTTATTTAGACTACTTTAGAGTCACTCCTGAGTGATTGGCTGTTTTCAGCTACAGACTGTGCAGCTGTTCTAAAAATGTCAGCCTCTGTTTCAGCATTGCATTGCAAAAGTTTTAACTGCACTGGCCGAGTCAGACTTAGATCAGTTACAGTTGAAAGCCACGCAGCCCTTTTAGTGGGCACTCCCCCATCTTGTCACACACAGCCTTTTCCTGCTCCATTGACAGCACACAGAGAGTAGCTGTCCTGAGTCTGAACAGTCAACAACTGGTAAGATACCGCTGCTGTTTTTAACGTAAAACGTGTTATAATTAGGAAGAAATTAGCAGTGTCTTAGCTGTGTGTGCAGCAAGCAGTGTTAGGAGAAGTATAGTTGGACAATGCTAGCACTTAAAGCTAACTGTTAACCATCGAAGTTAGCTTGCCGGGCTGTTAGCGTAAAGCCAACTGTACTACTTTGGGACCCTCAGGGGACATTTTTTGCAACACAAGGCACAACTTGCACTTCCTAAAACCGTACAAGTGCAACAAAACGCACTATATACGTTTATATAAGCGTTATCAGAACAGCGTCACTAACACAGAAATTTGCTAACTGTAGTTAGCATTCATAACTTTAGCCTGCCTCTGTGCACGTTTATGAATTCAAGATTATGTGACAGGTTCTCATATCATGTCCTCTCTGTCAGTTATTCCTAGGATAACGATGCATCACAAATACGTAGCACGAAGTAAAATTCAATTTTTACCATAGAGTTGAGCCCAGGCGCCTGTCAAGTGCACCAATATACATAGCCCCTAGCTATTACCTAACTAAACTATTCGGTTTTGAGGACGAGTTTAGATTACACATTTAGATTAAATGTTATGAAACACAAAGACTACACGGTCTGTATCACTTATGGAAACGACAACAGTCTAATTGTTTGGTCTGTAAAGGTCCATAATCTTTTATATTTTGGCTGTCTTTATTTCATCAAGTAACGCGCTTGTCCTTGCCAACAGTTCTGCGAAAAGAAGTGCCCACTTCCTCACCATCATGGGGGCCGTTTTATCCCGGTGGAGGGTTTGTATTCCCTATTTAATAATTTATTGCTACATTTGGAAACACTTCCTCCATTTTTTCTCCAAACCTATTTTAAAAGTGACACCTATAGAAATTACAGATTCTTTTGGGAAAAGCACAATTGTGCACTGTTGAAAGTAGCAGTGAAGAGTCACTGTGAAGGAGGAAACTGCTTGACTGGCTTTATTCAGATGTGACAAAAACACTTCCTTCCTCCAGTGTATCAACTTGCATTATGTAACTAATTTATTGATTTCTGTGCAATCACTTTACTCTGTACTTAACTCTTAAAGTCTGACTATGTCTAAAGCATTGCCTTTAATGAAAAAAGCACAAGTGTTTTACAAAGGCATTCTTAGTATTAGTAAGACTGTTGATTCTTTATGATTGCCATATTCTTCTCAGATAGACCTAAGTGACATAACTTAAGGCAGTTTATGATAATGCTCCTATGACTGAGATAATATCTGCTTTTGCACAGAGTACTGCTGTTAGGACTAATATAATTCTGTCTTGTTTTCTTGTATTCTGTTGACTTGTTTTCCCTGTAGGCTAAACAGTCCACCGTGGAGGTATTGGAAGGAATTGAGAAGGTACGATATGTTCTGCCCAAGGGAAAACAAAACAAAGATCGTTTTCATCTGAAAGTGGCAGAGAAAAAGCAAACTTTTCAATTTCCCAAAACATAAATAAATTAAATATAAAAAACATCTGTTGGAGCGGAAGATAATTTTCTGAACTTCTCATTGGACATGTTATGAAATATGAAAAAAAAAAAGTAAAACCTAACCTATGCTGATTAATTAGTTTATGTAGTCCTTACAATGATTAGAAAATCATCTAGGCAAAACGGATAATGCTTGGTTGTTTGGGTCATTCACTCAAAATAGCATTGGCAGTGCAGGCTTGGGCCATAAATAAATGTGTTGCAGTGCTCTTCGAATCATCACCTTGTTTGCTGACAGATGGGACTTTACTGTTCTTCTAACTGTGAGGTTATTTTGAGCACCTGTCCTTGGACCAAGTAGCAATATATACATTCAAAGCAGAAATCTAGTTGGCATTTACATTGTAGAGGAAAATAGTGCCCGTAGTATGCTATAATTTAAAACTAGACTTTAAAATAACTTGTAATTCCTAATTGATTCTAATCTGCAAGTAATTGTTTTCAGACAGTTGAGCCGATGCTTGCCCATATATGTCAGTTCAGCTGCTGGTTAGAGTGACAGACACACATGTAAGAGTAGAACCGTAGTAACAAGGAGCTAGGTTTGTTTCTATTTGGCAGCTATTTTTAGAAGGAAGTGACCAGCTTGTTGAATGTCGTTTACATTTTGCCATTCAAATCAAAAGTACATCCGTGTTTGGTAGGTATTCCTGTGGTTTTTGTGATCACTTTATTATAATGTCTTTCTCCATAGGAAATACACACCCTTGAAGAATACAGTGCAAAAAATCAACGGCAACAGAGAATATGGATTGGCCGCCTCTTGCTGTACTCCTCTCTCCTCTACCTGTTGACCTGTTTGGTTGTGTATTTCTGGTACCTTCCTGAACAGTTGATGGGGCGGGTCATATTGTGTCTTCCCTTTTTGCTATTTCCTTTGTTGTAAGTATGCTTTTAGTTGGATCATTTTGCAACCTTTCCACTAGAAGCACCTAACTATAATGTTTTTGTTTCTCTGCAGAGTGTGGTTACTTAGAAAAGTTCTTGTATTTTTTTTCTCACGAAGAACAGAAAGAAACAGTAAGAATCTCTTTTTGCTGATACTTTCTATGGCATTAAATTTTGTATTTGTCATTTTGTAACATTCTTACACATTCTTACACAACATTTTTATTTTCAGATGAGAAGTTAGAGGATCTTAAAGGACAAAAACAAAAAATTGTACGTTCCACTTTTTCTTATTTAAATTTTTTTGTCCCCATTTTAATTTTTGTAGTGGTCCCTTTTTTAATGTAGTTTTTTTTTTCTCTTAAATGCAATAGAAAGTAATAATTATTTGATAAATTCTTGTCTTGGAAAAAAAAAAGTACCGGTTTAAAGAATGAAATGCAGAAATGCTTTCTTAAACAGAGGTTAACATGTAGCTATTTGTTCAGTGGTCTCTTTATTGAAGTGGACTTTGTTCTTTGGCCCTTCTCGGAAGACACAGTAATGCCTTCATTGATCCTTTGAGTGTTTTGCAGCAAAACACTTGCTAATCCAGGATCTATACTGACAGCGTTTGATGTGCACAGTGACTTAACCCACTAAACTACTCCGCTAATGTCACTTTAATTAATAGCATTTAGAGCAGGAAAGGAATAAATCTGAGAAATTGCTTGTCATCCTCTGTCAAGTCTAATAACTTCCAATAATTAGGGCTGATGGATTTTCACACTCTCCATTATCGAAGTAGTGAATGTAATTATTCTTCATATCATAAGTAAACATTTCAGTGTTTTGGTTTCATTTAAAAAGGATTGCAGCTTAGTGATGTAATGCAGTGTTGTGTGTTTGTATTTAATGTCATTTTAAAGAATAGTTTACTTTCCTAGTACCAGGTTAGTTTCGGAAAGTATCTTCAATACATTGTCAAATTAGTAATACTTGTTTTGTCTATTTTTCAGCTTGAGGAAGTTATGGAAACTGAGACATATAAAAATGCCAAATTGATTCTGGAGAGATTTGATCCAGATTCAAAGAAAAAGATTGTACGTTTGTTTTAATATTAAGCAGTTCAAGTATTGGTGGAAACTAGTCTTTAATCTTAACAACTCTTTTTGTTTAAAGGAGCTAGAATCCTCTCCAGCTGGACCCATGATGACTCCAAAACCAGGACAAGGTAGAACTGAGCTCTAATAAATGCAGCACCTTTGTTCCGAATTACAACTATTAAACAAAATGCAACGTTTTCTGTTAGAGCTCAGGCATCGCAGTGTCATTCCAAAGACCCCCACAGTGATGGTGAATCCTGTGAGTGGTACCGCTGCCCGCCCCCCTCTAGCCTCTGGGCCCACCCACTCTGGACGAGCTTCCCACACTGCTCCAGGTGGACCCCCAGAGAGGGGCCTGTCGGCTATAGCTGCTCAGCAGAGCTTGATGAGGAGGCCTGTGACCCCAGGAACACCTGTTCCAGGAGTGGGTGAGTTACCTGCTCACAGGGGGACCACATCATAATGTGGTCGATTAAGGTGTGATTTACTCTTCCCTGGCTCTGTGTCCCCAGTTGCTCAAGGCTCTGTGGTGTGTTTTGTCAGAAAGGTGTTATGTGTTATTGCTGTAGATGTTAATTATATGAATGTAGATTTCAGATATCCTATTAAAAGGTTAAACTTCTGTCAAAGTGTGCAGAAATAAATGTACATAATGCACATAAATTTATAATATTTCACTACAACCATAACAAAATAAAACTGCAATTAACATCTGTTTTTCTATTAAATATCTTAAAGTCAGCCAACACATTCAAAGTCCTAAAAAAGCCATTGTGCACAGGCATCTGTAGAATGTTGAAGCTTTGAATATTGAATTAGAATTATTTCTGGACTATGAACACTCCATGGAAGATGCAAATATGAGCAAACAGTAAAGAGAATGTCTTCCTAGAGGAAGGGGCATGCTGTAATTGCAATGTGGAATGCCAACTGTGAGGTATGCACAAAGTAGGATTACATTAACTATGATTAATTAGCCAGACATGCGTTTGTTCTCTGGGCAATGGTGGTGGAATCTTACTAAATGTCTTTTAATGCTTGGTAAAATTGCCTTTGGCATTGGGAACAGCTCACAAATGGTTTACATGACTTGATATCACCTGCTTCTGTTGAAAATTGAAAGTGAAAAGCAATTTGATACAAAGAGTCACCACAGAGTTTCCATATGTTGGTAAATTAATAACCAGCAGGATGCCAAGACTCTGCCAAGTCTCACAGAAATGACCAGTCATCTTCCTATGATTGCTCTTGATGTTAGATTATATTAATTACTACTCACCAACACAGCAGGGAATATAGACGTGCTTTGCAAGTAAGATCCAGTTTTAAGTCATTAGGAAAAGGAGCAGTTCATCATGGTTTGTGCAGGAAACTATAAATCACCGCCTGAGCTTTCTCTGTAAGAGTCCTCGGTTTATTGTGTGTGTTTAGAAGACTACAGGTTGTGTCTAATGGCCTCGTGTGTTGTGTTTTAACAGGCATGCACCCACCTGGCCCACCTCTGGCCAGACCTGTGCTCCCAAAAGAAAGAGGAGCTGTGGACAGAGTCATTGAGTATCTTGTTGGAGATGGTCCTGGGAACAGGTGCAGATCCATACTTTGAAACAGACGCACTTCTGCTGCTTTCTCACAATTTTAGATAACTACCTAATTGTTATATTGAGCTCCCTAATATTAAAGTGGTTCAAACATTACCAAAGCGCCATAAGCAAGGGCTTATTAGACATAGTTTTCAGCAGGTCCATACATATTTGAAACCTCAGCTCTCAATGCTGGTCAGATAAATGGTTGATGTGATACCAGAAATGTATTCTTGTTTTGTTGCAGGCCATGTTTCTAACAATATAAAAAGACAATGAAAAACACAGTGATTTCAACTTTTATCAAATATACTACTTACTTCTCATTTATCACTAATTGCTAAACAGTTAATTGCATTAGTTGTATTTGGACCTTTTATTTTACATATTATTGAGGTATCTGCTGTACACTACTCTAACAACGTTTCCTCTCTCACAGATATGCTCTCATCTGTCAACAATGTCTGTCCCATAATGGCATGGCTTTAAAAGAGGAATTTGAGTATATTGGTAAGAATCTGAGAAGCACAACACACTTTGGCTTCATTTGCCCTCTACCATTTGTCAGCGTTGTATATCATATAGCACTTAAATGCCTCTGCCTTCACCGACCCCTGTAAGATTGAATATGCAAACCAGTGCTACACATCAATCCAAAGTGTTTATGCATCTCAGGCATTTTTGTCACCACTTCATATTCATGTATATTAATCTATGTCTGGAAAAAGGAAGCTGATGTAAATTATATGGTGCCATATTTTGTTTTTTTAAAGCCTACCGATGTGCCTATTGTTATTTCCTGAATCCTGCGCGAAAGACCAGGCCTCAAGCACCTAGACTGCCAGAGAGTCCAGCCGAGCACAAGATGTCACCTGCTGTTACCCAGCCATCTTCTTCAGCGGCGGAGGTAGATGAGGAAGTCTCTGTTTTAGGTAAGAATACTTGATCATTGTTTGAGTACTTTGTGTTGGTGTATTATGAACAATTTACACTGAAATGTCTCTCAGGGATATGCAAACTTACTGATGAGTCTGATGAAGCTGAGCCCCAGGAGTCAGGGACACCCACCAAGGAAGTCCTGTCTGTCTCAGACGAACAAAACGCCCCTGAATCACAAGACGTGCACTCTGAGAAGTCTGATGAGAAGTCCGATGGGGAGCAAAATGAATCTGCCATGGAAGTGGAATAAAGTACATCTCTTTAACAGAATACAGTCAGCTATGCTGTTTTGTCTCAGAAATGCACAACCTTGTGATCTCAATGACATGAGTTGGAAATACATTGTGACAAGTCAGCAGTGAATGCGATACTAATCAACAGAACATCCTTTCTTTTCAGAATTGCTTTTAGTCATGTATTGAAAAATAATAGAATAGTAATTCTTTTAACACTAGCATTTGCCAAATAAGCCCCTTCTTTTCCAGCCTATTTTCACCACAGCAATAAGGGTGTGTTGAATGTGTTCAAGTTCTGTAGCATAACCTCTCTGTATGCGCTTGGTTTTTCTCCACATTTTATTCTTCTTCTTTTGAATGAATTATTCTCAGTTCATAGGAACTGATATAAACAATAGTATATTATTGTAGGGTTTTTTATTTATTTATAAATATTTTCAATGTTGCTGTACTTGTCAACAGTGTTAAATGAGGTATTTGGTAGCACCATCGTGCTCACATGTTTACACATCAGTGCTACAATAGGAATGTATGTATTTATTGCAAGAAGGACGGCAAGGATTTTTCGTCAGTCCCCCCCGCCCTACGTGCCTTTTATCCTGTCTGCTTCCGAGTATTGTTGAAATTTATTTAAACACAGGTGTTCTGGTCTTAAGGAACAGAATCTGTTAAGATAAATGTTTATGTTCCTCTTTTGTCTAAATAAACACAATTTTGAGAATATTTCTGTTTGGCTTTAACATAATTACACATTGCACCATATTACTAGAGCGCCTCTTGAGCTACAATTAAAGTATTTTAGTCTATTCTATATTAATAATGTAAGCTTCAAATTTAGAGTAACAGCTTCTTTTGACCTGTTAATGTTACCTTTTGCAAATTGCAATCAAGTTTTTTTTTTTTTTTCTCCTCCAGACAGGTTTTCACCAAGCCACACATTTAACAGTCCATTTTCATTAGTGGGCCAATTTTACCTTGTGATCATTTTATTTTAGCTCATTGATCATTTTAGACAGCGTAAGATAATGGTGCTGACACAGAGCCCGACCAGTCTTGATTGCTTGACCCTCTTCATTTGCAACAAGAAAGTCATTGCAGCTACAAAGTTGCTCTCTGGCATCACATGACCCTTTCCCCAGAAGATACAGCGTAAACTATTGGAGAGGTCAAAAACCCACATCTTCTATGGGTTTTGATAATGTATGTTTACAGAGACGTGACCTCCGGGGCCTTGTAATGCATCAATGTGACACCGACAGTAACGCCTGATTCCACCGCATGCTGTTTGAGGTTGACCTCTGACAAGAGCCAAACAGGAAAAAAAATGGGACATCAATAGGACATTGTTGGGATGTTTTCACACCTTCGGGAGGTTGTTCAGTATACATAGGCTGCACGTGTGCATCATCATAAGTAATGTATCACAAAAGATGCCAGTGGCTTGACCAATTTTTTTTTTGCTTTTGCATTGAATAATTTCTTATGATTTATATAGTTTGTAAACTAAGCAGGATTGTATTTATTTGGAGAGATTATTCAATAGCTGCAAATCGGAGTGACTATCTCTATACAGTGATAATAGTCTGTACACATTTGACCTATTACAACTTACAAAGGATTTAAGAAATACTGTTTACATAATGTGAAAATAAGAAATTGTCTCTGTGTTTTGGTGTCAAACTCTCAGAAGGATTGCATCTGGATTGCTATCATAGAGACACTAATTGATTTTCAAGGATGATGAATGGCATACAAAGCCACAGTGCCAATGTAATTTTGAGCCAGCAATGAAAATGTACAGTGGGGCTGTCCCATGGTTCATAGTTCTTTTTATACTCATCCCTCACATGTGCATTCGAGGCCACTTGACTTAAATTTATACTGATCTTTTATTTATACCCTGAAAAAATGGCAGATAAGAAACATAAGTGTTCTTGATATTGTGTTTTGTCATATCTAGCAGCCAAAGATTGAAATCCTGCGAAACAATTTTCTGAAGAAATGAAAGAGCATGCCCTCCTGAACCCCAGAGGAAAATAAGCCCACAGTGCGAAGCGGAATATGAAACAGAGGCACAGAATAAGTAAAATAGACAAGTGCACCAAGCTTGTCACTTTACCATTTGCTGCCCTCGAGTGTGAATACTTCAGAATTCTCCTCATCTTGGCAAAGACCTTCATCGTTATGCTCTATCTACTGTACTGAATACAAAAAAGAGCCTTATCAGACAGTGGTAATAAAGAAGACAGTTTTAAAGATTTACCGCCATTCTGTCAGTCACAAATGCAACCGGAAGAACAAGACTGCAATAAATATACAGCAAAAGCCATTGTGCATCGGTGCGAAATCCTAAGTGTCACAGAAGCAGTTAACATGGCTGTGATATGAGCCATCACCATTGGTTCCTGACAACAGCATCATTACACAGTAATAAGAGCACAATCTCCTTCAGAGATACATTAAAATCAAATTAGATTATACAAGAGCTTGGCTTGATGAGCTACAATGCATGGGTCTTTGAATATTGCTTTGTTTCATTGCTGCTTGGGCTTGAATTGCCACTTGACAAAGTTAAGCAGTCTTTCAACTAAAGGTCATCAGCTTCTGAGAAATTAGTTTTTAAAATTCAAGTCATTTGAAACCTACATATCCAGATGGATGGATTTCCATTTTTTCTTCATGTTCTATCTATCAAATCACAAACGCACGCTGCTGAATGCCTGATGCTGGTTGTAAAACAGTGTGCTGTAGTTTATACCACAATGACATTCAGGGATCAGAGAGCATTGTCATTCTCCATCCTATTGTGAACTCATTACAGCACTGAGCGATGACATCTGCTCCAGCGCTCAGGCAGCCTGAGACAATTGTCTTATCATATATGCTAAACTAGCATAAGGTTTTTTGAAAAGGAAATCTGTAATCATCATACAGAAAACACAATACAAACCAATCAGTCATCTGTTAAACATAATTAAATGTGCATCTACAATCAAACGGCAGCACAGTGTTTTGGTTTGTTTCATCTCTGCAGATATTTAACATCAATTAGGCCTAACAATTGATATGTTGGATATTGATTAGTTTAATTTATTGATGGGACAAAACATGGCAAAATTAAAGATAGTGTTAACAAACTTCCTCTCCTTCCTGGCTGTTTTACATATGGCACTGCTCACAAAACCATAAAAAACTAAATGGGAAAAGACTAAATAAAAGTCCGGAAACAACACACCCTGCCGCTGCCTCATGTGGAAATCATACAAAACATCCTGCAGGCAGCAGGTTCATTTTATAGCTTCATCTATTACCACACTGTCATTGTTAATTGTCTTCTTTTTACCTCTGCAGGATTCTCCAAATTGGTCCTATCGAATGTGACAGGAGGAAGAGCATTAAGCATCTGACAAGATGATATCTAAGTTCAATTTCCTACTCCTCACCTGATTTATACCAGCAGCACATCATTTTCCTTTCTGTCATAAAGACCCCTATAAATCAGTGGTGCTTATGGAAGCACTACGGAACAAGCTTCTTGGATTTGTATCCCCTGTGTTTGCGATTAGGAAGCCATTACAGCCACATTTTCCTCCTTCAAACAAAAATGATCAAATCTAATACAGGCAAGATTAGAGAGATAAAGAGAGAACGCACTGGCAGAGCTGTTCAACACAGTCCCCCATCTAAACAATATGCTCTAAACTCAATAAAAACAGGGCGTTTTGCTGGTGACACTATTATCCATCTGTTTGGACAAAATTGCTGTATCATGGTATAAATCTGCGATAC
Organism: Perccottus glenii; assembly: GCA_024416835.2. NCBI lineage: Eukaryota > Metazoa > Chordata > Actinopteri > Gobiiformes > Odontobutidae > Perccottus > Perccottus glenii. The sequence goes on along the minus strand of CM044560.2, from coordinate 12,779,031 downwards.
AAGTGACATATCCTCTAAAATAAAAGGGAACATTAACTGCTCTATCTTCTAGAGGCCATGGGACTAGCCAGCTATAAGCTCAGTCAAGTGTGATGGCAGTTATACTGTGTTTTACTAGACTGCAGACAATTATACTTTGCTCCTCTCCCCTAAGAAGACAAACTGCCATGGCTTCAGCTGAAATGATTTCAAATAGATTTTCCAAAATGTCTGTCGCCAGATTGCTTCCATACATTATTTCACTTAAATGGAGGAAAAAAAGAAGGAGCAAATCCACAAATCAATCACAACAGCCCATTTTACCAGATGGAAAGGCGAAAGCTTTCAGTGTGCACGTGTGTAAGTGCGTGTGCGTTGAGGATCTGCAGAGGACATTCCTGTCTGGGCTGTGTCTCACTCATCTTGAAGAATGACATAGTGGGGATACTTTTAGTGGTGAGCCGCCAGTGCAGTAAGAGTGGCATAATGTTTAATGAACTGACCCGCTGACTTGTGGCTAGTTCAACAACTGTTTCATTCAGCCAATCATGTGTAATTCAATACGAGACAAGCAAAATAGAATTATTCCACCCACACATAAAAAAGGGTTCCTTAGACTACAGACAACTGTACACAGCTAAAATGGTTGAATTCATCTACAAAAACAACATATGGTCAGACAGACAGTACAGTTTTTGTATGTACAGGTATTAACAGATGGATTTGCTTAACTATAATCGGTGTATACTTTTAAAGAGTTCTTTTGCTGAGCGGCATAAATACACCTTCGTAAACGCTTGTTTCGATTAACCAATAAGAGCGTGGCATTTGACTAGCGCGCACGTAATAAATGTGCACTATGTAGCAATAGGCTATTTGTGAATGAAACTTAATAGCCTTTGTTTTATGGAAAGTGGTTATGATTTTCAGCTGTCAGGGTCGTCGTTTATGTGGTCCTACAGGTGAAACCGTGCGTATAATCAGTTTCCTTAAATGTTTGTTAATTGTATGCTAATATGTCCCATTAGCTCGCTGGCACGAGGCTCAGGGCATTCTGCTAAACGAGGTAAGGCAACCATTTTCTAAATTTTGATGATTGTTCTCACATTTAACCAAGAGTTCAGATAGCAGCCATGTCAATCGGTTGTGTCCTGTCCTGAAAAAGTAGGTGAAATGTCTAATTTTGTATGTGTTGTAAGGCCTACCTGTTTGACGTTAGACTGCTTACTTTCTACGTTAGTTACCCCTTTAGCCCATTTAGCAATGCTTTAGCAAGGTAGTCTATAGTTTGTGAAGTCCAAAGAATAGTGACTTCTGTCTGCCACTTACAAAGACCACCATAAAGAGTTGTAAAATGTAATAAAAACTTTAACCAAAAGTAGTAGTTTTGTAAAGCATTTATTTATGTAAAATACATATAGGAAGAGAGAGAGCTATGACATACAGTATATAAGAGATATTTCTACTGTTGAAAACCTACAACACATGCCATGTCATTTTCACAACAACAACTAAACTTGTATTTAATCAAGAATAACGGACCAATCTTGTTCTGTCTGTAGCCTATAAAAGCAGACGTGCAAATTAAAAACACTGTTGCAATTCAGCAGGATGGTCATGTACATTTATTACGTTTACTCTGTGAATGGCTCAAACAACCATGCATAACTCAATCCATCTCTGTACTGCAGAGGTAGAGTTATATATCAGACAACTGAGATTTGTGTATGTTCCTAATCATTTAGACTTTTTTCACATCCTTTTTGTGATAAATGTCAAGATGAAAGTAAGAAATAATATACCTTTATTTTTACTAATCTACATTTGACTCATTGTAAATGCACAGAAGTGAGAGGATTGTAGCTACTCTGTGAATGAATTAATAATTAATTAACATAAAAGTATTTTCCACTAACCTTTATCAGTTGAGGTTCAATTTAAAATAAACTCTTATTTTCCATAAATGATCCTGTATAAAAATAATGGTATTTTCCACATACTCTGCTTGTTTATTTGAAGCAGACTCCAGTAAAAGTCACACAGTAATTAAAAAAAAAATCAGCATAATTGTATACACAGTAATTTATTTTTAGGTCCTGGACAAACATGGATAATACTCTCTTAACATGAGAGAAGTGAGAGAGAGAAGGAACGTCTGATGATAAAGGTAAACGTTTTGCACCTCTTGCTGTATTTGACTAGTTCATGTGTTTTTTGCTTTAATCTTAAAGTATTGCTGGTATTTTAGCCTTGTTTATTTGATTTATAAAAATTGTATTGTGCAATTTTGAAATCAGCTGCACAAAAATTTACCTCACCTTTTATAATAATGTTTTTAATCATCAAGCTGCACATGACACTTTTATTTGTGATATACACTGTACAGTACACTGAACTACATTAACAATAATCATACTATCCTCCTTCAGTTGAACAAAAGAGCAACACGTTTTTATGGAACATAAAAGATAGCAGTTCAAAACAGTATTTAGTCAAATCTAAACATAGTTTTTTAGTGTTTATTACATTGCCAGCTCTGTGACAGCCCCAAGAAAACATTGATGAAAGTAATTATCTCAGTAAAGCCTTATTACAAAAACAATCCGGTGCCTGTTCTTTGTGGACATTAGCCTGTTGGCACTGCTGTGCTGTGACTGTGCGCCAGATAGTCCTTTACAGCCATATTCCCTGTTGCCAACCATAATTAATTGCTTTACAGTCTTCGAGGCCATAATGCTCATCAGTTATTAATTAGAAATTCATTTCACTGAATAAATAATGCTTATGATTGATGATGAAACTTGTAATTAGGTTCTTGGAGTAATACTCAGGGGAGAAAGCCTTTACACTTGAATCCAGGCTATTAAAGACTGCTCATTTAAGAGACGGCGATAGCTCTTGTCATAAACCTGGGCTGCCATGGTAGCATCTGGATTTGGGGAGCTGGAACATAAGTTGTATTTCACACAGGTTATGTTAGGGTACTCGCTTCAACAAGACCTCATGATCCTTCACGTTGGTGAGACTTTCGCTCGGCAAAACTAAACCATTTATTCGAAGTGTCAAGTAAGTGCAGCAACAATTGATATCAAGTTCAAAACAAAAGCCCACTGTGTTCTCACTAATGGCAAAAGAGATTAATTTAATACTAATCTTTCTTTTCTTTTGCTGTGTCTTTGCTATATGTAAGCATCCTATAGGCTCAGTATTTTTAAATGACGAGAGAGAACTGTGAAAACTCAAGCCGTCTATGGCTCAATATTGATTTTACACAGAAGACCCGACTATTGTTGATAGTCTTTTTGATATATTTTCCCGCAAGCACCAGTCCCATTGGACTTTAGTAGAAAATAAACCGGTCAATATACACCTATTAGGATTTCTTGATCTGAGCCCATAAAGCTATGGTGTGCAGTGTTTCCGATGCTCATCACATCATAATAGTGCGGAGACTACAAGCTATTATTTTTGGAGGATGAAACATAAACAATTTAATGGATTTCTGTAATATTGTAGTTTTGAGCCAATTAGTGTGATTGACCAGCAGTAACATGGAAGGTGCTTCATGGGAGACAAAAGAATATTAAAAACAGCAGCTGATGTTGGTGCAGCCTCATCAAGCAAGTGTAGTATTACTGGTCCTATTCACCTGTCATTTGCTGGAAGTGAGCAATGGCAACCCCCACTCCTGCTCTTTCTCTTGCTAACTAGTATCTGCCCTATTAGCAATTTATAATGGAGATCAAGAAGTAGTCAGTGGAGAATGAAGTCAACTGTCTGCTCCCATTCCTAATTGGCTTTATGTTCACTTTCTGATAAATGGTTGTGCTATAGAGTCCCGTAGAAATGATTGCCTTAATAGGCTTCAGTAACTGGATTTACTAACACATACTGGGTCAAAAAGGACACAGAGAGCAAAAATGTTAATTAATATCAATAATAGCCAATTATTAGTTTGACAGAAGGATCCAAGCTAGCTGTGTGCTCTAATGACTCTGAGCTAACTTGAAGGGAAACACTGGTACATTTGCATAACTGTGTATGCACACTCCATGGAGGTGCCCAGCAAACATCTGTTATGTTAGAAATTCAAATAGAATTCCTATTAGTAACCCTAGCTGTGGTTGCATAATCAGTCATTCTTCTCTGACCATTTTGGAGGCACTAACAATGCCCTTGTGACTGGTGGAACTCCTCCCTTTGGGCTTTCCAATCAAATCTGGCCCCATGTGGACCAGGTCCTAACAACAGACGAGGAGATGTAGTCTTCTGAGGGGGGCTTTGTGATCTGACAGCGGCTCAGTCTATCCACCCATGACACATGACAGAAGAAACGAGCACTCCTGTTTATTTGAATACAGTTAGCACAAGCCCAATACAAGTTAAGGGTGTTCAAATACAGGTTTCCAACCAATCAAACAACAGCTACTTTGTTTTCTGGTTTTCATTTTGTGTTTTTACTCACAAACAGAAACTTATGGGTTTATTGAATTGATAGTAAATTGGATTCATGCTCTGCTTCAAAATTGAATAAATGCATGTTGAAAGAAGAGTAAACAGGGATTTATTAATTCACTGGGAGTCTTATTGTCTGAAAGCAGAGACTTAATTAAGATTTTAAAAGTGTTCTGCAAAAGCTTAGAGTTTTGATGGTAACAAACACTTTTACTTATTTTCTTTACCCTTAAATCGGCAATATATAGCAGAGATATAATTAACCAAAACTGTAACTCTTGCATTTTTAAGGGTTTCACTACAAAATTTAATTGTCTACATTTAAACTGACTGAGTAGTGGTCAGTTCCAGCCTGATACTTGTGTGCTTGTTTTAATGTCAGCGCATTAACAATAAAGTACCTTCTTTTTGTGGTTAAGTTGTAGTGTGGCTGCTGTCGCGACATACAGCTCAGTGTGACCTTCTCTGTTCTAATGTGGCCATGTAATCCCTTCCAGTGTAATGTCATGTTTGATCAGAGGAGCTACAGTGTCCTGATCTCAGCAGAGCACAGCAGGAGGTGTGGCCAGTCAAATGGACAACCAGAGGTTCCCCTTAAGGGCAAAATTGACATCTGCATATTCATCCCTCGTTGTAGCCAGCTTTATAGGAGCATTAAATTTATTTACAATTAACTACTGCGAATAAATAAGCGTTCTAATGATGCAACTCATTATTTAACCCACAACAACAAAGAGGCATTTATTAACACTTAAACTAGTGCTTTCTAAAGAATGTGCAAGCTTCTGCATTGTTTAATGAATATTTATTTCCTCAATAATCACTTTTTTCCCGTATCAAAACAACATATGTTTAGTGCACAGTGCTGCATCTAACAGATTTGGGTACAGTATACATGACTGGGCGACTCTGGTTGTATATAGAAAATAGCTCGGTTTTACGCTCTTCTCCGTTCCCCTGGCCTCGGGTGTATAAATTTAGTTGATGCTTTTCGTTTCTCTTTCTTAATTCATTGCAGTTGGATTCCTCTTTGATGCAGTTCTGTTGTCCCCCAAACAATTGAAGTGGAGACAATGGAGGCATGATGATAGATCCGTGTACCCACCATCTGTAAGAGCAGCTGCTCCCTTGCATCTGTACAATATGCTGGAGCGGGGAGCCTCAGTAATCTGCATAATAAGGAGAGGGCTTATCTCAGTCTAGTTAATAATCACAAGCAATCGATGCACTTCATTCCCTCACTCCTGACTGATGAAAAAAGCTGCAAAGTTTTGGTATGTCTGCAGTATTCTCCAGATAGGCAGGGGTCACAGTGTAATGCCAAGCTGTTGATTTTGCCTGGAGCTACAGATTTAGTCTGCACACAATTTCATCTGTTCATGAATACCATAATTACAGCGGGACACCGTGAGTTATCTTGCAGCCTCTTCTTTCCTCACTCTCTTTTATGCTTTATAGACTCTGTAGCGATGCTGGACCTCATATCAGAATTGGCTATATGACTCAAAGTTTATGTCATAAAGACATGGCTTGTGCTGGCTTGATATCGCTCTTGGCCTATAAGCAATCCTGTCACACTGACTGAAGATTGAACCCGTAAACACTAAGAAGCTATTGGAAATTTCAACACCAGTCTGAAATGCTCACAATGACACTGCTTACTCTGTGTATGGTCATGTCACAAGTCTACAGTAAGTTATCAAACTTGAAAGCTGGATAGCTGCTTTTTGGATACTTTGAAACTGCCAATATAAAGAGGTTTTATTTGGACAGATTTAAAATGTTTAAAAAAATGACTTTCTGTTTTTGAATTATCTTAAAAGTTTGCATCTAAATATTTGCATTATGTTGTGGTCCACAATCTATTCATTGAATGGCCTTTTGTAGCAGACCATATATAGGCTGACCATTTCTTGATACAAATACTCCAAGGGTTTACAGAATCAGTATTATTATTATTATTTTCTTAAACACAAGCCCATTTATTACACTTGGTAATGCCTATTCACAGACACTAAATTGACTGGATAGAAAGTACAATAATATTGATGAATAAAGTCTCCCCTCGGTTTTCCTTGCTTAAATTTGCTCATTAAATTAGCTCTTTATTTCTTAGCCTTGTAAAGAAAGTAGAATACACAAAATTCATTCAGCAGTTGGTTATAGTTTACAGCAAACCCACTGTCAGAAAATTTCTGTTGATTTGTAATGTAATTAATGTTTCCGGACCATCTCGCCTGTGTACAATAGAAAATGAAGGACATCTCACATTCTTCTTTGTTTCTTTAGATGTCTTTCTAGACTCACTGGAGGTGGTGGTGATTGGTCCACAAAACCCAGGACTTTAGTCTTTATAAGTTGTCTTCAGGTGTTTATCTTATAATACATTTCTTTTAAAATCTTTATATATTACTTATACACTAATCAGAAATAACATTTGTGATATGGTGGGTTATTTTTTTACTATGCTGTACTGTATAAAGGAATAGATTTGTACAACATATAGTGTGCTTTAAAATATGCCAAGCACTTCCCATGGTTCCTGATCCTCCTAATTAAGCATGCATGATGTTTCTCTTCCAGCTGCCGCTATGCCGTGCTGCTGTGCCGCACGAGGCAGGTGTGTAGAGTCCTCCAGCGAGGCCCTGGGACGAGAGGCTTACGTGAGAAGTGCAGGTGTGACATGTTAGGAGGAGTCCAGGTGCTTATTGAGTTATCAGAGGCAGCCACTGCACGTTTGATTTATCGTCTGGGGTTTAGCATTGCCATATCAGAGCGGCAATATATCAGGCAACAAAATAAAATGCGGAGAAAATTACCTGCTGGGGCGCCGCAGTTGTGATAACTTACATCTAACACTGTCGGATGCAGTGTGGCACCTACTGACACTTCATGTGAAAAATTGACAGTGCTTATTGAACCCGTACAGTGACAAGATACACTAAATCACGGATGCAAAGCTTTTAGCCAAGCCAAAGATTCACCTTGAATTCACCCTTTAAGTGTTGTGATTTGTCACTGATTTGTGGTTTATGGTTTGTTTGTCTGCACTTGAATGAAATGGCAAAGTACATTACAGCAGTCTCATTATGAGTGCATTTAGGCCAATTAGGAGCTGTTTGAAGGTCTCATAAATGCTGTCTATTAGAAGCAGTCTTAAGGCACTCATTGGGCGTTGTCTTATCTCTGACATGAATGGCATGCCTACGTCTGAATACCTGAGAACCTGAACCTATCCATGAGCCAGGCAGTCTCCGTGAGCACATAAAAGGTAGCCAGATTTATGGGAAAGTTTTTATTCCGGGCCCAGGCTTTATCTGATAAACAAGCACTCTTTTGCTTGAGGCTAAATAATACTCTTTGAGGTCCTGATTTACAATGCTGGGAAGGATCCATTTGTGGTTGAGCTCTGAGGCAGGCACCTCTGTGATTGGTCATCCGTAAGCTCCAAATTTGAGCTTAGATCTATAGTTCATGAGTTTACGGATTTCTAAACGGACAAATGCATAAATGATGGTTAGGTGTTATTCGGAGTTAATAGATGAAGAGAAATGAACTTTTCAGAGATGTAAAAGGCTCTTAGATTTAACAAATCCCCTTCAATTCCCTTTTGATTGAGGCTAAAACCAAGGCAGCCAATCTAATATTCCAGGCTTTTAAAACGGGAACTCATTGGAGTATTGGGCCACTACATGGGCTCCTAAGAGATCTGATTAAGTGGAAATCCCTCAATGTTGTACCCTCACCTTCCCCATAATAAATCAGATGCACATTGAAAATGCTGCATTGCCCTGCTTGACATAAAAAAACAAGTTTTCAGTAAAACAGAAAGATGCTCAAAATACTAATTGTACTTCTCTGCCCTTCTCGAAAGATTCTGTATTTTTTTGAAACAGCATGTGTGCAGTTTGTGTATATGTATTCAGAGCATGACTGAGAAGTTTCAAAACTACATAGGACTTCTATACCTCATAGTTTAGATGTATTGTCTGAGCTATTTCATTACAGTAATTATTCCATAATGAACCTGTTGTGAGTGGGGTACAAATATGGTGCTATTATGTGTAGAAAAGAAAACAAAAACTGGTTAAAAATAATGTAACAATATACAACAATATGACAATTATAATCATAACAAATTATTTTCTTATCAATAGCAATACCAATGAAGACAAAAACACATGTATTATTTTTATGATGGGTTAATTATTAATTTAATTTCACCCAGCCCTAACTGATCCTCATTAATACAAAAAAAATTAAATGATTTAAAATCTTTAAGGTAGTGATATTAGTGTAATTTAATAGGATGCAGTGCCATATTATTGCTTATTATATCATTTGTTGTCTGAGGCTTCCTCTAGTTTCTTGTAGAACCCACTCCTATATTTACCAGCCCTCTCATGTTGCCACCTCCTTTTCAAGACCTCAACTTTACCGTCACCTGCTCTCGACACCCCAGACCACAAAATGACTTAGTGCTCGGAGGTTTACAGAAATTAAACGCTGCCATTGTGGTTCAAACCCAAGCAGGTTTTATTTGATGTTTATGGGGTTGTGAGAAGGCCATGACATTGCAGGGTCATATTTTGACACATTAATTGGAGCGAGGGCTTTCCGTCACAGCTGCTAGGAAATTAGCAGGAGATTGAAAGCCCCTGATGTCTTGTAATTATAGTTTCATGTTGTGTAGCCTCACTTAGAACAGCACCGCTCTCTGATGAATGGGCAATAAAAGCGATAATAGAGTTACTACATGCAAAAGAGTTTGAAGTCAAAGAAGAAGTCAGAAGGAGCCAACTCTGTTTTTGTCACTCTTATTTATTTAGTGTTTTATATTTATATTCTCAAGCCGTGCAGTAGTTAAATCAATTTTGGATTTCATTGTTAACTCTGCTGTGACCACAATCTATTATTAGCACAATTAAGTCCATGTTCTTTGGCAGCGTAGCGGCACCCTTAGAAAAGCAAATGTTACGCCCAATATGTTTCAGGCTGTGTTCCAGAAAGGGGGGCCGCATTCAAAACAAACCTCTGTCCTGATATCAGCTGGTTAATCCTCCCTTTTAGTGGTTTTATTGGTTCATTCAAAAGGGTCTGTTGACATTCCCCCTGCCCTGTTAAAAGGCGACTGCATCTCAAGTGAAATCTGGAGTGTTCTTTACACAGGCGTGAGCCCCATGTGGCTCTGCCTCCCAGTGGGCCTGTGATTTTCCTGCTTTAAGTGTCTACTGTCAACACTAATTTGTCCCACTCCTCCGCCCCTCTGGAGGGGGACGCTCTCTTAAAGTTTTAATAAAAGATCAGCTATAACTCCCTGTTTTCTAAGGGCGAGACAAGAGCTTTAAAAGCCACACAGGCAATAAGATGCCATGTAATGATTACAAGAGTTGAACAGAAGCAGTTACCTATACCACATACTGTTTTACACAGCTCACTGAAAACATGTCCACTTTACTCTCATGTGTACTCAGCGGTTAAAAATAAAACAGGCTTCCTCTCTGTAGTCTGACAAAAATGTTAATAGACAAAAAACCTTGTACTGCTTATTGTTTATTCTTTACTCAGCATCAGTTTCATGTAATTTGTCTTCTACATTATTATTATACTGATTATTTAGAAGTACAAACTGATCAACTCATATTTGTTCTGAATCTTAAATACAATTGAAGTATTTGCTTCATTTACTCTGGTAACTAAAAGTGTCTCCACTATTTGTATCTAATACACACTAAAGTGTGCCAGAGACCTGTACGTCCCCTTGTGCTTTTTCATTTCTCCATTTTTCTCCTGACTAATCAGAGCAACATGATTGCAAATAATAGTTTCTGACATGTTTTGCTTGAATACCATTTCAGAGGCAGACAAAGTAAATTGCTCCATTTCATTTATCTGCCTTTGAAGTCTAAAGGAAAATCAATGAAAAAAGTAATTTCTCTCCTGCCATTTAACCAAATTCCCATCTAGCTAAATGAGAGGGCAATGGGAAAGCAGTCAGAAGACTTTCTTTTCAATTATCCTTGACTTGTTTACACAGGTTTTTCTACGTGTAAACATAAAAATCTCATGTGGGTCCGCTGTTACTGAGGAAACTAAATACAATTTCTCTTCAAAGGTGGACAAGAACCATGTAGGAAATTGTTCAATATCTCAGTCGAAGCCCAATTTTCACCACATTGTTTTGATGCGTTTTTTTTATTTAGGTTGCAATGTAGGTTATGGAAATGTAATATGCATAATTCATACACCTAGTCTGTTGTCCTGCCTGTTCATCTGAAGCTGAATTAATGCTACATTGTCCATTAGGTGGCCATAACACAGGGCAATACTGTCATACAATGCACTACAGCCGGTTCCCATGAGGAAAATAGCATTTTCATTTTTCCATTTCTGTAAATAGAAGAATTGCTTTGTCAAATACTACATTTCTCATTTAGGGTTAGGGCTGATAGGTTTTAGTGCAATGCAGAGATAATGTTTCTCGGTTGTAACTGGAAAGCCATTTGCACAAGGAGCCGAATGAAAGCCTTTTGTAACGTTCAGTGTTTGGTTTTTGCTTTGCGATCTGTTTTTCAGCGTTTCCTGTTCTTAGGTGGATCAGTAGCTGTGAGCACAAAGAGTGCGGTGGATGTGGCTTGTTATCCTCTCCTGGGTTCACTTAGAGAGCCCCAGACTGCTGCAGTTGTGACCTTCATGAGGCATGGTCTCCCTGCTGGGAACACGCACTCGCACACCAAGCACATCCACTCCACAGCCGGCACTCATTGGGTCATGATGGGGCTAAGCAGTCCCATTAAAGCATGCTCATCTAGGCTGCGATCACATGCACAAAGCATAGAGCTGGACTCCAGCCAAGAGGTCCTGGGCCCGTAGTTTTTAGCTCCACAACCCAACTTTGAGATTCTAAGTGTAGTCACAGCATACAGCAATTGAATGTCCTTTTTTGAATGCTATATCTGTGTCGTCTGGTGCTGCTCAGTGTATTTTAAATCCATTTTTTGGACATGCTGTGGTCAGTTTAATGATCATTATGTGGCTCAGATGGAAAAACAAGGGAATAAGGTGAATCAATGGTCGATTTTACAACGTAGCTTGATTCATGACTAGTGCTGTGATAAATGGCCGTCTTATCGAGCTGAGGGTAAGTGTTTTGAAATAAATTTGTACGTTGTGAGAGTGAGAGCCATAAGACGCTTTCACAGTTTTAAAAGTGAATAACTCTTAATAATACAAACATAAAAGAGCTTGTTGTCATTTGTTAACCATTGTGTTTGCATCAGTATCCAGCAGTCTACAGGGCAAAGCTAACTTTAAAACATTTCAAATATTCATTATGGAACTGCTTGTGCAGCTGTGCCCTCTGAAATCTTTGGAGATGCAGATTTTAACTCCCTGTGCACCACATCAATCCATGTTTTTTCCTTCCTTTTTATTTAATTAGTCAAATGAGATACAGAATTGTAATTTTCAATGCAGTTGCAGAGTAGCTGGGTGTCAACTCTGTAAAAACATGGGCATGTATTATGCCAAGCAGAGGATGTGTCTTTGATTCTGGTTGATAGGAGGGCGAGTTTCACCTAAAAGTACTGAAGCAAAGAAATAATAGTATACTACACTGCTTGTGAAAAGCAATAGAAAAACGGAAGGGGGTGCACATTAAAAGTGTCTCTCTAGGTAGCTGACATGACGCGACTAGTCAGACGTGAATAATGACAGACGGAAACTATCATGAGGTCTGTGAAGCATCCGCCTGCTGCCATCATTTTCTGTCTAACCTTGCATTGCCAGCAGCTCACCGGCTCCGGAGATCATTTAAAAAACAGAGTAACGATGCTGCCAGGCCTAACACCAGTCACGGAGATTTGCATAAGTTTAGATCAGCTAAATAGAGTTAACTCTCAGCCATAGGTATGTCTGCTTCCCATTGCATTAATTTGACATCATTTAAATCAAGATATAATTTTCCATAATTCTACAAAGTATAATTTTTAGTGACATTGTTTTCTGAGGTGATGCTTATATGCTGGTTTCTAGAGGAGTGTGTGTGTGTGTGTGTGTTTCTGTTACACATGTTTTGCCAAAATACTGCTGATGAGAAAAATAGGGTTCATTTTTCTCTTTAAGTGGATATGTCACGTTTTGAACGAGGCCAAAATGATGATACAAGAGTACTAAAAGTTAATATCAATTCAGTGAATGACCTGCTGCTTCTATGGGTTGGCTTTTTAATTATAGTTAGTTCATATGACATGCAGCTGCTTTACTACCTGTAAATCAAAATTAAATCAGGTAATACGAAGGGAGCAATTGTAAAAGATGACCATAATTCCAAAATGTTTATTTTGGCATTACATTGCAAGAGATGAGAAAAGTCATTTACTAACCGGGTTTTTTTTTTATTTTTATTTTTTTTTCACAGCACACTGACCCTTACTGCATCTAAAATAAAATTCATATCATTTCTCAGTGGTTCTAATACCTTTTATGGTGTTTTATATTTATGATTAGGTCATTCATTTAAAACTTTATCCTGTAGGAATGGGAACATATCTCATGCCGCGAGTGTGCAGCAGATATGTTTCATTAAAGTGCTATAACAAATAAATGGGATGTGCATAGATTGTCATTTATTGTCTCAGCTCACTGGCTCCATAGCATAAGACAAAAACATTGCAGCTTGAGCCCACTCTGGTATATAATTAAAATCATCTTAGGGGACATGTTTTGCTCTGCACACCAAATTTGAAACTTAAAAAATGGGATGGTAATGTATTAGCATAATATAACAATGAGTCCCACTCAACAAATTTATTAGTCTCAATTCTGAAAAAGCCATGGCAAAGCAACTTGCATACTGTAATTGGCATCTTGTGGTTTGCTTTCCTGAAGGAGAAAGTGAATTTTATATGCTTTTATAATAAATAGCATATTTAAGCACCCAGGAAATCACCGCAAGACATCCATCCTACATCGTTTCATTTATTCTGGTGTGTTTAATTAAAGCTAGGAAACTACATGCAATTTGTGTCTGAACAGTGTCTAATGTCTGAGACTGGTTATTAGATATTAAATTGATGCATAATTCAGGCAATTAAGAAAGTAATCACACAAAGTAATGTAATGGAAGTTAATTATTACTGCATAAGCAAACAGTTCATCAATGCTAGTTAACGCTGTGACTGCATCCCTAATATGCTCACCAAGCACGGAAATTCCTCTCCCTCAATGTTGTGATGTGCTGATTAAACATTGTAGAGGCACATTAGAGAGCAGGAGCAGGGCTGTCTCTGAGCAACAGGGTTCTCTGTGGATGGAGGGGCCTTTATAACACGCTGATCTAGTCTCTTCTCATATGTCACAGGAAGCACGTGTTCATCACTTCTGTAGAGAACATCCATTGATTAATGTCAAGCCCAAATGTAAGGTAGTACTCACAGACATATTAGACTCACAGACTCATAGACAGGAATCCCAACACAACCCTTAGTATTTTGTGAAAAGAAGAACCTTTAACTCAGTTGTAAAAAATACTGCTGCTGCATTTAAACAGATTATTTCAGATCTATCCACAAAGTTGGTATCTATTAGATGCACAAAGTCACTGTTAGAGGTACTATATATAGCAAGCCATTTTATATTTAGCTTTTTTGGTGCTTTAAATAACCTAAATGTGACATCAGCACATATAGGACATGTACTGTATTTTTGTACAACCTACAGCTACATACTCGTCCTCATAAAAAAACACAAGCATTTCCCTAACTATGCAAGACACGCAGAAGCTCACATCATAATAGTGATATGATTACAAATAAGAAATGGCCTCAGTTATTGGTGAAATAAATTCTAAAGGTTTTTTTTTTTCACTTGCTTTTTCCTTTCTTGTGTAGAGCAGACTGTGTGGCACACAAAGTGTAATATTCTGGGCCGATGACAAGCTTCTCTTTGTCGGTTCAAAGACTGAAAATCACGTTAAAGCAACATCTCAGCAGCCAGACACACTCGCTCTCTTCTCTGCAGCGTCCGATAAAACAGGACCTTCCAGCCTGTAGTTGTTTTCCTGGGTAAACATGCGTGTCACAGTTGACCTTTCGCAGGGTCAGCCTGCTTTTATATTGGCTGACATGTTTCCAACTTAATAGAACTGTTTAGCAGAGATCCCCTGGGCCCCTATATTTATTAAGCTGCAATGAGTTGCATCTGTCTGGTTAAATCAAGATGACCAATCAGCCGAGGTCAGGCACATAGTAAAAGAGAAATATAGACATGGTGTTAACGCTGACATACACTTATTATTGGAGCACTTGCACAAATCCAAAAGTGGTTAGGTTTGCAGAATGAAGATGCACTATTGGCTTACTGCTGATTATGTTTTTATTCATTTTAAAAGCTGATTATTTTCAATATGTGACAATATATGTGGTAGTGCTGGGGTTATTTGTGCCCACATACTATCATGTGTTGCTGTGTATTTTGTCCTGTTTTCTAAACAGTTTTCTGATTTGTATTGATTATCTTTGTTCACCCATTGTACAACATCCCATAATGTTGGTAATTTTCTTAGACTGATTTTAGACCCTGTTTGGTAATCAGGGATAATTGTCAATTATCACAAGGAACCGTCAGATCAATTACTGCAAAATCAATGCCGCCACTTGGCTTGTACTGCCTTTTTCCTTCAGCTAAACTACCACCTGGAGTTGTAAATCTAAAGATGCTATACCACAACATAAAATAAAACATATAAATTTTTCACTTCTTCACTTGTTTTGTGTTGCTGCAGAATCATTGGAGGGTCATGGTTTACAATCATATTTTAGAAATAGCATGGCACCAGATGCACTCTCGTTCTTGCTGTTTTATAACACCTAATGGAGACAAAAGTATTGTTACCTCTTAAACTGAAGGCTGTGTATTATATCTTTTCCTTTTATGAGCAGCTCCAGAGAGCCTCTCTTTCTCGAGGGTGAGATGACTTTTGTGATGAAAGTTAATGTCAGGGAGTCCTGATGTCCTTATTTTCCTCTCAGAGGCAAGACTCCACTTTCACCTCATGAAGGAAAGACGCTGTTCGCTCAATGGCTTCCTGTTTGTATGGAAACAAATGTGCTGCTGTAATGGAATAGCCCGGTCAGCAGCCTAATGTATTATCTTCTGCTCAGCGTGTTTATTTACACTCAACTACTCTACAAATTGTCTTGTCATCGTAATGGTGACGATTAATCTGTGGCCACGCAGCTTAGGTGAATCAAAGAGACTGACTGTTTCTAAACTTTCTTTGGCCCTACAGAGCAACTTTAAGACTATCATTATTTTTGTCTTATTCAATTCATCCAGTACAGACTTTCCTTATAAAATAAGTTGTGTTTAATGCTTCCCTACATTAAATAATATGTAGTGAAGGGATTTGATATAAAAAAGCAGGTCTAGGGATTGCTCTATTGTCACTTATTGTTTGTTTTTTTGTTTTCATTCTAGCAACAGTGCGTCTTGTTCAAGGACAAACCTTATGTTTCACCACGCTAAAGCACATGCTATATCAAGATGAATGGTAAGGTCATCATTAAATCTATTGTGGTATCTATAATGTTTAACACCGAGTATATTGTGTGTACATATTAGGTATTGAATCCTTGTTTAAGGCGGGCACCAGAACCATGTTGTCCATTTCGATTCATGTCATTTGGACTATAATCATTTTCAGTGAATATAGCAGAGATTGTCATTTAGTCTGTGTCCAAACTGTTCATATTTCATCCCCACCTGAAAGCCATTGCCATCGAATTTAATCACACACACACCTACCGCATCAGACCAAGAGAAAACAGAGTGTGCACTTTGTGCACAGCTATTTATATCAATAAGTCCCGTGCTGAGAGGCACAAAATGAGCGTTTAAGCTGCAGGGCCCAGAGAGCTCAGAAGCAGGTGGGCAGGCTGCTTGAGGTGCATGGGCGGAGGGTATTCACTCTTTTACAGGTGTTGCCCATCTCACTGTGCATCTATGGTTCGAGGAAGGTTTGGTTTGGGATGGAGTGGGACAGCTGGAGCAGCAGGCTTTGGGGAGACGCTGTCGGGGCCTCCGCAGGTCAGTGCCTCTACCCAAAGGGACGGCGGAGCGAAACGCCATCAATTCACAAACAAAGGAGCCACTTCACCCGCCACAAAGGAAACATATGTGAAAGAGCTGACTCCCGAGCCGCAGCTCACTTTAACATGTCAGCCTCTCCTAATTAGCTTTGTTAAGTCCCTCTGCTGTCTGCCCAACTGAGGCCTCCGTCACATGTGGGCTTTGTTTACAAGGGCAAATGCTTTGAGCTGCTCCCCTAACAGAACATATCCTTTAGCTTGGTACAGTGTAATCTTTCCTAAATAAAAACAAACTTATTAGAGACCTAAAGACCTTAACATATGCTCCATTTTAAATGAATGTTATTGACCCATTATTGATACATTGATCTTAGCATTCCAAACAACCTTATAGCCCTGGTTAAAGGAACTCTACCCTGGGCTCCTATCCATCGTGCATGCTTTTTGTGACGGGGAGCACTTGTTTCTGAAAAGAACAGCTGCCCCTCAATCTTTATCGAGACGTTTTGGAGTCATTACGAGCCAGACTTCAGATGGTGGTCTGCCATGCGTTACATGTTGCAGTGCACATTGAGCCTCATGTGACCCCTGCTGCTTACCCACTGGCAGTGCAATTTAAGCAGGCCCATGACATGCTGCACGACACCCTGAGCAGAAACGCCCGGTACTGCCTCAGCGTGATGTTGTTAGAACAGAGGTGATGTAAAATTCTGGATATTGACAGACCTCTTTTAGAAATGATATCTGAATGTTTAGGAATAGCACCTGCAGGACGCTGTGTGCCACTTTTGTAATTATTAGTAATTATTTCATAAATAATAAATATGATTTTTATTTTAAGCACTGTATTTGAAAAATTACTTTCAGTTATATTAATTTTACATTTGTTTTGTTTATTTGTCTATTTAAGAAGCAAAAAGAGTACTTTAAGCCCTCAGATGGATTATATTTCTTAGCTCAAAACCATATTTTTTATTTTTCACCTCACAATCTTTATTTTATTGAAGCAGCAATAATGTTTTTTTTTTTACAGTACATATACCTCTAGTTTGTCTGCTCAATTTGTTGTAAATAGAAAAGCTTAATTTTTTTGTGCATTTTAATTTTTTGCTTATTATATTTATAGTCAACCAACTAATTTGAATACTATTCTATTCTTAAATGTTATTAACGTAGTCAAGCTAAGACATTCATATGTAATATAAAAATATATAAATATACATGTAAAAATCCATTTTTGGATAAGGCTGAGAATGTATCCCAGCAGCATTCCATGTAGACTGCAGTAGAGTAAGTGGATCCCATTGGAGTCCTATTTAACAAAAGCATGTGGAAATTCAGTCTCTGGCCCTGCTGGCTGCCAGACAGTCCAGCACTTGAGAAGCACCCGGCCCAGAGCTGTGTGACTGCTGCTGACTGAGTGTCATGATCCCAAGATCTCTGCTTTCTCTTTGACAGGAAGGTTTGAAATTCCTGGGTTAAAAGTTCTCTGAGATGATATCTCAGAAGGCTTTTGTGATGATGGTTCATGACAGGTATTGCGTCAAGCGGGTGAAGGAATTCTGCTGAATGTCTTTACTGCACTGAACTTCAAAGAATAGTGGCAGTGAACCACACAGATAAATGTGTCGAAATGGTGCAGTAGCAAATCATATTAGCTTAAATATTTAGATCTAACTGGCTGATTGAACGTTAGGATTATTGTAAAACGTTTGCTCACAATCCTCAATAAAATCTACTCTCCCATCACATTATCAATAAATCACGGTTTTCAAGATGCATTCTCTTCAATACTATATGATTGTCCTGCTTTTAGGGGATGACTCATTAGCTCAGTTATGATATTCTTTACAATTATGCTATTTATCAGGAGTAATTTATCTTAATCTAGATGCATATTACAAATACACAATAGCATTTTTATTATGTATAATAACCATATAACAGGTTTGTTCAAGCCTGGTCTCCTTATTCTTTTAAAGGATAAAAGAGGAATATTTACAGAGCAAATGTGTATCAAAATATGGCATTATTCGCTGATAGGTGAAGCATACATATTTTGACATGCCTCAGCAACTCAATGTATTCTACACACTCACTGCCAGCCATGACAGCGGACTCCTTTTTGTTACCTTTTCTCCTTTTTCCTGAACACTTCGAATAAAAATCACAAGTACTATTGTGGAGAAATACCAAGGTAACAGTCTGGAGATGTCTGGCCAAAAGGGATTTGTCCCTCTAGGTACAAGGTAGGGAATGTGCCCTCCCATTTTGCATTTCTGAATTGCTTAGCTGCCCAAGCATGCTTTACGTGGGCTGGGCTTTTGAAGTGTGTCATAGCATCATATGACCGCTGTGCTAGAGGCTCACTGTTGGACTTTACCCAACAAATATGGATTATGTTAAAGTGGGCTGTGAATTGACGAGGATATGCTAATATGTCCCAGATGGGTCTGTGAGAAGCGGCCGGCAGGACACGCCGACAGTATATGGCGGAGCCAGTATTTGGCAGGTCCATCATTCCGTCATTAAAGGCCACATTATTACTTACAACATGGCTTGCATGACAATTGCTGGAATAAATGCAGTCCCTCAGAGAATAGTCTGTTGTGTCCTTCAGCTTTTCTGGCTTCTCCCCTTTTTGTTTGCTTCATCCTTGCAAATCTCTTCTCAGCTGCTCACACTCAGGACCTCAGTGCTGTGTAAGAGAGTTTGTGCTTACTTACCTTGTTCAAACATCAATAAGACAGGCCATTATTGGCTGAGGCCATTCATTAATATAATGAGATGCTTTTGCTTTAATTGATAACCGATCGCCGTTGATGAGCCATTATGCACTTGTGGATACAATATTTTGCTGCATTTTTCCTGAGTTGAACTGAAGCACCTGCATATTTATTTTACGGATACAGGACTCCTCTGGAACCATTATTCTTTTGTAGCATAGGGCACCAATGAGCTGTCCCCTCTGCATTATTATTGAACTAAGGTATTAGGTTTTCAGCTGCACAAGCAGAAAGATAATGGTGGCTGATGCGGGGGTATGCATTAGGGACAGTCTTTGTCTGTTTGATATAAACAGCCAAAACAATGACAGCATTAAATCAAATGACCAAATGATGCAGTGTCTTCACTTCTGCAGTGATTGTCTTGTTAAGCAGCAAATCCCAATAAGAGAATAAACTGCATCAAATAGTATTTTTACAATCCAAAGTAATGTGCCTATTTTGAAACAAATAATCTCCATGATTCACATGATTTCATCCCAAATTAGATGTAAATATGGAATCAACCTGTACAATTGTATATTAGGTATATCTATATTCTATAAAATATAAGTTTAATCTAAGCTATTAACTTTACAACAGCAGTTCTGTGTGTCAGAGGCTTGTGTAAAGATGTATTTTGATGCAGACCAAACGACTACTGACACCACATCCAAGCATATCAAGGATTATCATCACAAAAGTGGCAGAATTAACAATGTCAGGCTTGGCTTTGAAACCCTCTCTGGAGACGGAGCTGGGTGGGTGGAGAATGAGGGGGTGGGACGGCTGTTAACATTTGTTACAGACTTCTACATGCTGTATTTGCTGGGGGCATTGTTAGCACACACCGCCTCCAGCCCAAGATTTAGGCAGACCCCCGGCAGACACACACTGCCTCCTGCACACACACATGCACGGATGCACACAAAAGGCTCGCTCCCTTACCTCTCCACCCCACCCTTGGAAGACGAAGAAAAGATGCCCCGGGGCAATTCAGCTAGTGTGGATCAGTTCAGATGAGGCACATTAAGTGGCTAGTGATAAATTTGGCATGACAATTGCAAACACCATCGCTTTTGTCTGTAATTAATTCCAGTGGAGCCTGAGGCCTTTCCTGTGTTGCTCTTGGTGTGGGCCAGCAGTGCTTTCCTAACGAGGGCACATTACAGCCTGGATTATAGCACAGATAAAGGTGCTCTTAGAGGGAGGTTTGTAAGATGTATTTTATTTGTGTGTAGGTGCATGAAGATCTGCCAAGTCTGATGTAAAACACCAACAGTAAACCAACTTTGACTGGATTAAAGCTTTAGAGTTTATTTTACATGTGCACATTATACAGAGGATGTAATAGGGTGGTACTTGGGAGTTGTAAATGGTGTATTAACTCTAGGTGATGAGTGTCAGCACTTCAGCCTATTTAGTGCTGGTCAGAGGCAGAGCGGCAGTAACTAGTGATGTACAAGCTCTTACAACTTTGGTTTAATTACTAAAAATAATTCTATGCCAATTACCATTCCTGTGCCCATAGTGGGCTATATGTTATAGCACTGAATATAAAGAATAAACTGGTCCTGGGAGCAGTCAGACCTTTAAACATGGACACCACAGAGCTGATTTGGTTACTGTGGTCTTCCATTTTTTAGCATCTTAAGTTAGCACTAGCATTCACTGACAACGATTGTTTCCTGCATCAGCAAACTGGTTAATGTTATGTTTTTTGTTAGTGTACAGTCAGTAAACAAGTTGTGAATTTTTGACTAATATGTCAGTTTATGCTATCTGAAAACTATTGTTTTACTATGGAGTAAAAGCCAAAAAGCCCGGATGTAACCGCCATTTTATTGCCCTGTCGTAATGACAACAATCGGTGAATAGGGGACAAATGGGTGGATTACATCCATTTTATTTACAATCTATGGAAATAGCTAATAATAAGAAAATGTTTAGTGGCCTTGTTATTCTTATGGCTCAGTATATTTTACCTTTTGCCTAAGCTAAGCATACGTTTTGTTACTTTTCAAGTGTGTGACAAAATTTTTTTAATGACTTATTGATCAAAAGATTAATCATAAAATCATTTGATTGCCAAAATAATTATTAGTTGCAGCAGGCCTGTGTAGCACATTGTTTTAGTGTTCCATGTTTAAAACGATCTTTTTTTCTAATTTGGTGGCTCATCCACTTTTCCAATAACCTTTAACAACTACTATATACTTCAAAAACTCTGAACTACAGAAGTAATTTTGGTCCCTGCTTGTTTATACAGTGATGAGAGATAAGCAAATATGACTAGTTTAAACCTTGCTGAAGATAGCTTTAGTTTAATTAGGTATGATATTAGGAACAGTAATCAATGTTTAACGCTACTGGTCTAGAAATTAAGTACGCGACTAGATCTTGGGTGTGGAAATGATGAATTGGCACCAAGCAGTGGAAATTACGAGCCCACAGATTGCACCTTTAATATTTGGTCCAATGGGTGCTACAACTCTGTTATTCTCATTCAGTGGTAATGTGGACGCATTAATTAACGGCTTGTACTTCTGAGTAGTTTTATTACAGCTAATGTCCCTCATTAGGTGAAATATAGATAGTGAAGGACATAAAAGGATGCCTCTGCAGCACCATTAATCTTGATTTTACTTGTGAGAGCACTTGAATCTCTTCCTAACTTGGTCTGTGATGTTGTATCCAGGCAGTCTGCTGTGTTTACCAGCACCTCTCTCCAGCAGAGTCAAGCTGAACACACCACCAATCTGTGTCATTACTCTGTCATTGCATCAAATCACATGATTAGCTTCATGGGGCAGTGGAGGAGGCCTGCTTGGTGCGCCTGGCCGTAGCAGTCCCCGGGTAATGGTCTGGTGGCACTGTGATGGAGAGTTGTGTGCTCTCCTCCATTCAGGGCCAAGGATGCACCATCATTCAGCCTGACCAAGATGGCCTCAGGGTGAAGTGTGTTCTTTACGGCTCAGCCCTTTCAGCCCTCTGTTACTCAGAAGCTCTGCTGTTCCTTTCAAGGAAAAGTGCATGTAACAGTTCTCTGCTCCAACATATACATCAAAAACAGAACTGATGGAGTTTAAAAACATGCTGTACTGTGGTCACATGGGGTGGACCAACCTTAGTGTGTGTATTAATATAAGTGGTCTTTAGTGGATGTACAAAAATGACCTACCTATTAAATGGGACAGAGTAGCATAAGCAGGAGTAGCTAACAGGTCCTAGTGCTTGAGTGGAAGGCCAAGCCGACAGTTTGTCGATGCAGCCTTTTATAATGCAAAGGCTTATAATTATCTCACACTCGCTCATTTCACACTGACATATCGCTTTCCTAAATGTCAGTTGGAGTAGCCATTGTAGTTCTCTCCCCCAGCTCAGGAGCCCCCTCTGCACCCAGCACACAGCCATGATGATGGCAGTGCTTTAGCCCTGAACGTGTAGCCCCCCGCCGGGGAATAGCGGTTCAGGCATCACCGATCGTTGACCTGGCTATTGTTGTTTGTGATACTTACTGGTAAACTTTTGCAATCAATACAACATCAGCCAGCAGAGCCCCTGGGAATGAAAACCTGAAACAGCGCACTTAATCTTGGAGCTGGCCCCTGCTCCCTGCTCTGCCGCTAAACTAGGTAGTTGGCCTACTTGATGCGGCATTATTGCCGCAGAGGTCAGATGTGAGCTGTCTTGCACAGCGTCTGATGAATGGCTGTTTTTGATAAAGCGCCTCTCCCATCCAACAAGAGACATTTAATAATGATGGACCATAACTGCACACAAAAAATCCTTGTAGAAGAAAGAAAAAAATCCCTCCTGCCTCCCTTCCCCATCTCAGACACTGAGTAGCTAGCCATACTCACTGCACTTTAACACTGTAATACACAGGAACTATAGCACTGTGGGCTTTACAGTCGGAGCACAATGTAATTTATAGAGCTAGGTTTAGTCAGACATTTTTGAATACATTTGTTTTAAATTAGCATTTTGGTATATTTGTTAGGTATGATTTACAAAAAATGAAATAAATTGGTGCACAATTAAAATATACTAAACATTTCTAATATGCAGCAGTGCTGTTGCTTAAAATGTATTGTGCATGATATGTATTACCTCAGCAGAGTGTACACCAATAAATGTACCAGAGTTAAGTAGTTGTATTATGTGCATAGTAATGCAATTTAGCGTCCAGGCGGACTGCAGAACCCTGCTTAGCCGCCATCTTTGGAGCTACCTGTGAGATAATTGAATGTCTTTTAAAGTGTGAATGATCATTTAACTCTCTCCGTGGTCAAAGCAAAAGCTAGCAATTTCACAATCTGCCATTGTGATGAGCAATCAAATCAGCATGTATAAAGCTTAAGTGGCACTAAATGGAGAGTCCACCTTTTAAATGAGTATGATTGTAAAAGCGATACAGTGAAATTAAATGCCATTCTCCAGAAAACAATGCCAAAGGCGCTGTGACAGTTTTGACAAAGACAATGCCTTTAGTGACAGGAATAACAAATTAATTGGAACCATAACACATTCTTTCTAAAGGTGAGGTAAACACACCTGAGTGTCTATTTTTCACCATCAGTTAAATCTCAATTGGATCTAAAAATAAACCCCAAGACATTGAACAGTTTAATGGTTTTGACGTCTCTGCATTATGCTGTCACTCTGGTATAAATGAATCATAACTTTGCTCTGCACCAAGGAATTACCATGCATTTTGAGAAAATACATTGAGCGCCAAGCTGTGAATTATGATGCGAGATCAAAATAAATGTGTAATGACTTTGGAGATGCCCAGAATAATTTATTGGGTGGAGATAGTTCAAATTGAAAAGCAAGCTTAAGTGGGATACAGAGGCTCTGTGCATTGACACTGCCCTGAATGTGTTTGAATTGTGAAATGTCAGCGTTAGATAGGCAACGAATCGGCCCTGTTTACTGAAGCTTGGTAAATGAGGGCTTCATTTGAGATGCAGCACTATTCAATTATATGGTTATTTATTGATCAGAAACAATATATGTCTGTCTACAGCATGTAAAGATGAATTCAGTGGATAAAAAGAAAGTGTCAGGGAAATTGGCCGATGAAGGATTGCATTTGATCTGGTGGGGAATTTAAGAATGGAGACAGAATACCCCTGTGTTTGAAAACAGGCAAAAAGTCTTTATGCAATTAAAGTTTCCCACAAAGAAGTGTCTAGAGGGATTTCGAATACGCACAAATGGCATAACAATCCTCTGAATAATGAAAGCTGTTTTACATTACAATTTTGCTTAATGCATGGATATAATTACAACCCTAAATGTATGGTCTCACTCTTTTTAACATTTATTTGCTGTTTTTATTTTGACCTGGGAATAGAAAACGCAAATACATTTTTAACAATTTCCTTACTAGTGTTCCAACAAATAATAACTGATCTTATTTTCAATATTAGCTGGTGAGTTGTCATTAGTCATTTAGTCATTAGAATAATTTAAATGTTGCTACAATGTCATATATAAAAATGATAGAGGATTAAATAATTGCATGTTTGTGAATATGGTTTTTATGTTTTATCCTTCTGGAACATTGATGTTTGAAGTATTAGTTGTTTATTCTGCAAATATAACATTACATCATTACAGATACATTTTTAGATAATATACAGTATATATCGAGAAAAGAACAGAGCAGGCCAATCTAATAAGACTTTAAATATATTTGTGGTATTATTGAAGATTTTCTCCCCATAATAATAATGCTGCTTCCATTACATCTGTTGTTCTGCTTCTTATACCAATAACATACAGTAAATATAAGTGCCAGCCTGCCTCTCTTTGACTGGTCATTTTGTCTTTTGTTGCAGATGAAAGCCTGAAACTTTGTCCTCTGTTTGCTCATTTTCGGGGCTCAGCTGAAGAGTGCTGGGGTGTGTGACGCACCAGTGCACTCACTTTACATGCCCACTGTAAACACTGTCTATTATATTATTCACACCAGTGTCCTCCAGAGAGACGGATCCCGGTGAGGCCCCTCTGAATATGTAACACCAGCCATTGTGCTTATACCTGCTGCCCCATATCAGCACTGTGGCCCACTGTGGCCCTTAGATGCTTCTCGTTCAGATCTCTTTAGCTGGGCTGGAGGGTAATCCCTGGGCAGCCCGGGCTTCTCTGTTGTCTCCTGGTTGTTTTCTGTGTAGTTCATAAATTATAGATGGGCCATGTCGAGGGCCATCATGCTGCCTGATCCCTGTCTGTGCTGACAGCTGTATGATGCGCACTGAGTGCAGCAGATTGGGAGCTCAGAGTTTCATCAATAAATATCACTCTGACCCTCACACTTGGCCTCGTGTCAGCGGTCAAGGTAATGGCTTTTTATTATCGTGAAGGGCAGCCCAGCGTGGGGTAGTCTTAAGGTTGCTCGTCCATCTCAGGTCTGGAGACAGACAGAGAGAGAGGCAGAGAGGGAGGAAGGAGTAGCTCTAAAGTTTAAGTGGACTGCACTGTTATTATGTGAAGCCTGAGGATGAGTGGACGGGTTTGACAGTGAACAGCGGGGTGCTTTTGTGTGCCGCTCCAGAGGAAGTAGTGATTTTCATGGACACATTATTGGATTAAATTAACCTTATTAACCAGCTGTGATGAATTCTACTGAGCTCGCTGCTTCACACTGATCTCTTTAGAAAAAAAAACTGTAAATGTGCACTGCTGTTTTATTTTTCTGGGCTTGTGCTAGAGCGTGGAGCCTGTTTGTGTGTCGGCTCTAACTGCCTGACTCTTAGATGACAGGGCTTGAAATGCCATGATGGTGTACTGAAAGCCCAGGCAGCTGTACATGCTGCATGATGTCTTCAGAATACAGGTTTTTAGACAAAACAATATAGAACAGAGCAGCATTTTGTCTAAAGTTCATTCATCAAAAAGCTGCATATTTTGAAAAGGGTAAAAGCCCCACACAACGCTGTCAAGGAAGCGCAAAGGCTAGATACTATAGATTACTTTAATCCCCTGCCAGATATAAAAGGGATAATTACATATTTGTGGTGGAGGCTGTGTGGTGAAAAAAATCAATACAGCCTTTTTTGTATGACACTTCATTAGTGTGAAAAAATCTTGGAGTTGAGGAGAATTGCACTGCAATTAAATGGTTCTGCTACCTTAGACTTTGTAATGGCTCTATATTATTATCCAGTTTATTTGAAATAGTGGTTGCACTTGTGGAGTAATTGGAAACCATTGATTATGTACTTTTATGTCTACACTCTTGCACATCATTATGCAGAGAAGCAATAGTTAGTTAGCCTCCCTAATGAAGCACTAATTGCACTAAGTAGGTTAAGATGTTAGTCAAACTGCACTCAGCTGAAATCACGGCACAAAGGCTTCCAATTAATCTGCATACTCTGACTAGCAGATGTTGTTGTGGAGAGCATATCGCACAGATTCTCTTTGTTTTGTGGCTGTTCCTGTTGGTTAAATAGAAATTGTATTTATATCAGACCATTGGCAGAAGATGCAATTGATTAGAAAGTGAGAAAGTAAGCAGCGGCGGAGGTAAAAAAAAATCTAAGGTGATGTAAAATAAAGTGGCCACTTTGCTGCTGTTTTCAAAGAAAGACCATCGGTAATGTGAGGTTCCTTCCTGATAATGTCAGGAGTGTAACACTGGCTGGTAATTGTACAGAAATGTCTGTTAACTCATAGCGCTGTGTTAACATTTATACAGGACCATAAAGAGGAGTGTAAGGCTTTGCACTTAGCTTAGCCCCTGACATTACTGCAGTGCAATAATAATGTATAGTTTGGAAGATAAATTAGGAGTGTGTTTTTTATTTGGGAAATTAATGTGCCTGGCTGTAAGGTTGCACAATATATCCAAAATGCATTTATATTTCAGCAACAACATGTGCAAGATACATAAGATGCAACAAAAATACTTAATACTATTTAACATGATGTTATTCACCGGGTCATGCATTTACATTTGGAAAGTAAAATTGGCCAATCAGATGATGTGAACACAAACCAGGGTGCATCACCTGAAACTACAACAATATGCTATGTCTCCACAAAGCAATATTTTAAATTAAACTAGTAATATGAAATATTTGTCCTTTGGAATTTCTGCCAAGGTCTGTGGAGTCTACATATGCAGTGAACATTTAGAAAACTAATTACTCATAAAAATGTAATTTATTACTATCATCAAGGTTAATTTATGCACAAATTATAGGACCTCAGTCTTTCCAATTTATAATGGTTTGTAATAGGTTCTGCATCTACATAATAATCTTTACACTTTTGAGACAAAGCAATTAGATAAAGGAAACATGATAACACTGCATCTAGCTAAATTTCACTTATTGAAATCCTAGTGCACACCTATTGATTTCTTTATGTATTAGCCAATTATTTACGTGCCTGTATTGAAAACTAAATACACTGTCCATTCAGCTCTGGACAGAATATATTGTGTGCAGGATGTGATGGATTGTCCATTTGTGCAAATGAATTAGCCTGTCTAGATATTAGTGTAGCACATTAGCCACGGAGGTCATTATGAGAGATGCAGGCTGCCAGCGTCTCTGCGGAGCTCATGTTGTATTGGAGAGGGGGGTCCACATGGCCTGGCCGCACACTGTCCCCCATCATGCTTCTCTGTGGAAAGACTGATGCAGACAGTACACTGCTGGCAATCAGTCAGCTCGCCACCCACCACTATGCGCTACCCCAGATGTGGAGAGCCGGGTCTGCGTCGGTTACAGCTTAAACCCAGCAGCAGCACCAGGACTTGGCCGCCTTTGATCTTTTTCTTTCAAAGGGCTCAAATGCTCTCGCTATTGTACGCTTGAGAGGCGCTTCAGCCTTCACTACACAGGAAGAAGAAAAAGTGTACAAGTGCTGTCCGCTTGTTACGGCTTTGATACAAGTCCCATTTAAATAAACCCCTGCATGGATTTACATCTGACAATATTGTTGATTAGTTTGATAAGAGCCATCTGTTGTGCGTGTAGAGTGGGGTAGTTGTGTAAACTGCTGAATTAAACGTGGGGTGGAGACCTCTATCAGGACCTCTTATTAACAGAAGCTTGTTCTTGGTGGGATCTTAAGAAATCTCCTGGCTTTATAAGGCTGTCTGGGGAGAGGGTCAAACCCTGTAAGCTGTCATTGCACATGAAAGGATTAATGTCATCTTATAAGAAGGGGGAAAAGCCGTCTTATAGTTATTTATTCTGTTTCATTCACATTCTGCTGGCTCTGTAAAAGAAAAAAGGCTAATGTCTGGTCTAATTTGTAGCCCTTTAAATTCCAGACAGAGATTCTTTACATATCTCTGGAGCTCATGGCTTCTCTTGGCGCAGCCCCTCTCCTCCTTTCCTTCTGGGATTCCTCTTAAACCCGACCAATTTACTATCTGAAGCAAAGTCAAGATTTACATGAGTTTGTACTTGAATGGCTCCAACTCCAGCTTCATGCACTAAACACTCCCACTGTAATTACCATTCGTGGATCCTGCTCGGTGATACCTCTCTCTCTTCTGCACCTAGGCCAATTGAAGGGGAGAGGAAAGGAAAATACTTATTCCCCAATGCTGATTCTTAGTGCTCCTTGTTCAGGATCTGTAATTGGATCTGTGTTTTCGACTCCCTGCTAATAAGCAGCTTACTTTGGCTCCCTCTAGACTTGACCTACCACATTTTTGTTTTATGAATTTTACAAGAGGATTTTAATAGATGCTTTAGGCTATGCAAAACATAGGCTGAAGGGGAGGCATAATGTAGGAGCCTTGACACAGAGTACGCCTGAGTGGCTGCTTATCATTGCGGGCAGGTCTCATAACTTTCATTAAGATTGATGTCGGACAAAAGAGAGCACCAAAGAAGAGGGACATGAGAGAATATTAACCTGTGCTCTTGTAACTAACTATAATAGTTTTGCATTGGGTTTCTCCTCAGGCAGCCGCCCTCATTATCTTCGCCCGTACATGACGGCCCAGCTGATTTGAGTAGCTGTGCTTGTTAGAGGAGATTGGAGGTCAGGGCAAACTGTAATCTGCCTTTGGTTATTTTTATGGTGGAATCTGATGGCAAGGGGCCGAAGCGGTGTATCGTCGTATTTTACAAACATAACACCTCATTTCCTTTCATTTTTTTATTCATGCAATTGTTTCTGAAGTTCACTGCCTGGGGCTGTTGAAATTTATAAGATGCTGATAATCTTTTATTTTGAAATCAAGAATGCGTTGTCATTTGGTTTTAGTATTTATTTATTTAATCAAATCATTATTTCATATTTCAATAAATCTCCCCAGCTTGTCTTGTCTTACAAACAGAGGTTCCAACAAGTGCTTAAAATGAATAAAAATACTTGAATTTTGAATATTGTAAAAGTTTGCAAAGGGCTGAAATTGTTTGGGTTTTTAATGTTTAGTCAAAGTTTTAGAAATGGTATGAAAACTGTCAAACATGATACTCTAACAATTATTCCCCAAATATTCACAGTCGTAATTATTATTATTTTTTATTTAAATATTTCAGTAACAAGGTAGATAAAAAGTGCTTAAGTTTTACTTGAATCTCGTAGTCTTAGTAGTCTTCTCTCTCTCTAACATAGAGTCTGCTGTTAGTCCGGTGCTCATTTAAAAATGGCAGGATGACAGTGTCGCCCATGCAGGGTTAGCGAAATGAGAGGGATAAAAAATGTAAAGACAAGCGGTGACCCGTAGCCTGCCCACAGTTTCTTCAATCATTAAAATACTTTCAGAAAGCACGTATGATTCCATAATTCATTATAGGTTATGGTGTTTAAGTGATTTTATCATGCCTGTCTACATCTCTACCTTAAGCCTGTTCATTTGTCTTAAAAAGAAAGAAAAATTAAAGAACATTCCCACACTTCTCCAGACGAAGGAGACAGGAGCAGTCAAAGAGGTGAATATCCAGTCAAGATGAAGCTTCCCTCAGAGGTACTAACTAAGACACTGTTGGGTATAGGAACACTAATGACCAACACAATCACCTATCTTGACATGAATACCAAAGATAACAAGGAGAGGTGGGAATAGGTGGATGCTCTTTCTTCTATTCTCCATCCTTCTCTATGGGAATCTAGCCAAGCATGCTTTACTTCATCACAAAGCTAACGTGGCATAGAACTTTTAAAACCCGCTCCGGCTCTTATACCACCACCTCCTCCTCCTCCGACCATCCCTCTCTCTCCTGGTTTGGTAATTCTCCCATCTGGAGGATGTTTGAGAGAAACAAAGAAACAATAAGAGGAAGTTGGGCGAGGGGGTGTCAGGCTGTCAGTAATCTGACAGCTATGGTAACTACCCTCTAATCCAGACGGCTCCAGCCACGCTCCGGCCTGACACCCGCGCCTCTGACTGACAGCTGAAGACCGGGCACATTCCACAGGCAGAAGTGACATCCAGTCTATTAAGGCAGACAAGCACAAAGCAGAGATTTGCCCTGACTGCCTGCTACTGAAGCCTACTATGGGGGTGATTGGAGAGGTCCTGGAGAAGGTGTCAGACTCAAGCTCAGATGATAACCATATTGTAATGATGCTGCTGGACAATGAAGTGCCATGATTGCCCGTGCTGACAGCGGAAGTTTATGCCCCCACCCCCCTCCGCATTCACAGGCAGCTCACAACACACACAGTCTCCAGGTCCCAACTGCCAGTCAAAAGCTCGGCCGCAAACGGGTGCACTTCTTATTCCAGCACAAGAGCGCACCAAACAGTGATCTCTAATGGACTGACCCGAGGCATGCTGCGCTGACAGGGAGAGCGCTATAATTGTTGTTTATCTCCCTTCTCTTTAGATAACTCTGTGAGCATAAAGAGACTTCTGAGTGTTCATTTGTTGCTACAGAATAACCCAGGATCCTCTACTTAGTATCAGCAAAACAATCCTGGAGAACGCTATACATGATTGCTTTGGAGGCTTCTGCCATGGCATAAATGTATGTAATTGTTTTCACTTAAGGTTAATTATTTGCACTGGCAGGTCGCTTTGTTGTAAGCCATTCATTAGAATACACATCCAACACACAAAGCAAATGAGATGAGCTGGCTGTGCTTAAAAAGTCCCCAAACCAAGCCAAACCTTAATGATACTCTCAGCAGCCTATATAATGGAACAAGTTTACATAAATTAGACCACAGAGCTGTAGTGGCATGAGACAGCCTGCACCACTTGTGTTGAATATTTGGGCTAATTAAAAGTGCTAAAAGAAGGGACTAGAAATAAATCTGTACTTTAAATTCAGTCTTGAGTTTGTACCAAATGCATAAAACATTTCTCTTTGCTTTTCTGTATCAAACGCTTTTAGTTTTACTTTATTTTGTATAAAACTTGATGGTTTAAGACACAGATAATTTCATTTTCTTGGCACACCATGTAGTTTGCAATGCCAATGCATGGTAGGAGATTTAAATAGGGAAAGGATGAGCCAGAATAGGGATTTTCCTGTGAATGCTTCGAGTATAAAGTAAATCCCTCAAACAGCTGTTCTCTAACATTTCTACTATAGAAATTATATTAACTGTGTGAGAGACGCGCACACAGTATCGTCTCGCCCTTAGCACAACATTCAAATAAGACTGAGAGGTTTGGGTCCCGGGCGAGTTCACCAAAGGTGGCATTTCCCGTCTCCTTTCCAGCCAAAGCCTGCTTGTCGTCCATCTTACTTAGATCGTCCTGATGGAGGCTCAGGGTGCATGCCTGGCTAAGTGACAGGGAGTTAAGTATACATTCACACTATCCAGGGATGCTAGTTACGTTGACAGAGAGGTTCTACAACCAGTCGGACAACCTGAAGCCCATTCACGCTCCAATCAGACCAATGATAGAATAGGGCTGTCTCAGTATCTCATTTGGAAAGGTATATTAAAGTACGTTTTCAATCACAGCTAAATGCTGTTTTCATCTTTGCTAAATTAGATAAATCATCAACAACATTTATAATAGTACGTACACTACATATTGATTTCAATTAGGCTCAGCTCATAAATTTATAAGAAAAACAGCAGGCAGTTTTTTGTGGCTTATCATCTTTGCTCTGTGCTCTTTGTACATGCAGGCCAACACGGCCATAATGAGACAGATAATTGAGACTATTTTTATTCAATGGATAGTTAATTGGTTGCCACCAGTGTCCCCAGAAAGGTTAAATTTATGGTTGCATGTCACCAATTACAACCCCAGCTGGCTTTGTTCATCTGTAAATATTTATGGCAAAAAGTCAATGTTTGGGCGACAAATGACAGGTTGGACGTGAACACATTACAGAAGCTGCGTGTTGCATTCTCTCACAGCGTCTCAAAGTCCGGGCTATGCATAATCTCTCCTTTTTGAGCGTGGAATCAATGTGTGCATAATCAAATTCCTATTGACAGCACTCATATCCTTCTCCCTGTGGCAGAAAATAAGATTTTGAAGTGGGGAAGGATGAATGCATTAACATCCGTTCAGTCAGTCTTGCAGATAACAAAGCTTCTTGCCTCTGTGTTAACATCGCAGATTAGGTCAAGTTTTTACCCCTCTTGAGTTTCTCTCCTGTAAATGACGAGTTTTGATGTGAAACAAGCAACATGTCAAGGCGAGTTGAAAGATGTAGGCATTTTCTGCCATGTCACAATGACAGGCTGCTGAATATTTGGGCCATTAGGGGCTTATTAGTGGATAAATGACCAGATGGTTCAGTGATGCACAGAGATGGACAGAACTGGATGCTACTAATCAGCAGTGTCTGTAGCGCGGTGTCAAATCACACGACATGGTTACCCATGGCAACGGAATAAAAGTTAACATTAGCAAGTCAATTTGAGCTCCGGGTGCTGTAAACAGGGTTTGGAATAGCACTGCATTGCTCGCTTGAAAAACAAGAATGTCTGCTTTCAGAGAACAAATTCAATTTAGGATCACTATGTATGGGTTTCTATTTGAACTGAACATTATTCCTGTCCTACCTGTTTAGTATGTTTTCTATAAGTTTTCTTTTACATAATTAGCAATTTATTGTGAGTACTTTTTAAAAATGGACAATGTCAAGGTGAATAATAAAAAATGGTGTTGAAAAAAATGTAATAGTAAATGGTACAAGTAGACCATAGTATGTCTCTCAACATCTTAGACTTGTTTATCTAAACAGCCCCTTATTTAGTATTTGTCAATATATTTGTTGGGTTTGTACTTTTGAGGTGCTTTGATTAGTTTGATTCGGAGATGCCCCACTATCTTCTTTACAGGAGGTAACCAACAAATTTTTAAATCGTCCGTGTTTGTGCTTCAATATAATTGGTGATGGGTTGTTTTGTGACAGATGTGAAAAATAAAAAAGTAGGCTTGGCTGCATTACACAAAGCACAATACAAGATGCTCCATGTTGAGATGCATATGAATGTGTGTGTGTGTGTGTGTGTGTGTGTGTGTGTGTGTGTGTGTGTGTGTGTGTGTGTGTGTGTGTGTGTGTGTGTGTGTGTGTGTGTGTGTGTGTGTGTGTGTGTGTGTGTGTGTGTGTATATATGTGCGTGCGTGCTGCGTGTGTGTTGTGATTGTATGGTTTTCTTCCAGACCTACAGCTGACACAAACAGGCAGCCTGTTTAATGGATGAGAAGAGCCGTTTGAAGATGGTCTGTCACTTCTGATTGCCTTGCCTCTGTTCTACAGCATAATTGATCACTTGTCTACTAATACTCTTCTATTTTACCAGACGTCTTGCTGTCATTAGTTTTAATCTAAAATGTATCAAGCCATGCAAAGCTCTATAGGTAAAATTTGAAGACATCATTATTGACATTATTCCCTTTATTGTTCCGTTTAATTTAATCATTGTAGAAAAACAACAGATTTTATTTGCACACATTTCTTTTTATTGAAGATGATTAAACTACAGTCAGGCTTTGTGCAAAAACAAA
Organism: Perccottus glenii; assembly: GCA_024416835.2. Taxonomy (NCBI): domain Eukaryota; kingdom Metazoa; phylum Chordata; class Actinopteri; order Gobiiformes; family Odontobutidae; genus Perccottus; species Perccottus glenii. The sequence continues at coordinate 12,744,832 of CM044560.2, read as the reverse complement.
TTAAGCACAACGACTTACTGATGTATTGTGATTGTGAATTTTTTAAGAAACAAATTAATTTCAATAATTTATGCACACATTGTGCACCCCACTCCATTATACCTTTGAACAACAGCGTGGGCAATAAAACATAAATATATGTGTGCTTTATGTAGGGTTGAAACAGTGGGATTCCGTGTTATTATTCTACCCCCCATTACATTGAATAGGAGTACATTGTTATTATTTGTCATCATATGCTAATTACACATCATTAATGTTAGACCTTAATGGCCCCAAGAGTGGGTAATAGGCTGGCTGCTTGCAGTGAGTCTTAGTCTGAGGGGAGAGAACACATGCTAATGAAGCTGAGACCTTTTATCTTAGCAGATTAAAAGGGAAAAGATCACAACCCTCAAAATAAGCGTTTTGACATCTGTAATTGGAAGAGACAACAAGCTTTTGTTCTATTATAGGGAGCAGGAGGCATCAGGCCAGCCGTATAAATTTCTCCAGCGAGCTCTACTCCCTCAGTGCCTTCAGTCAGTTAGCCAAATGAAATCTCACCACAGCTTTCATGCTTTTAGCTGCACTTAGACAGAAGATGGAGTGCTGCTGCTTCCAAAGCATTGCTCAGTCTATGATCTGCACGCATGCATGTGTGAGAGCCGTATCTTAGCTTCTGTTAGCTGTTAGCTGGCGTTGTGTGCTGAATAGGAGCACAGAGCAGTGACCCTGCTACTTACTGAGGCAATTCTAAAACTATAAGCTTTCTGCTTCTAACAGTTTGCTTTAGGCCATCACTTTCTATGCTGAGCTAATGTTGTTGATGAGGCACTAGGTCAGATTGTGGTGATGTGTGGCAGTGTGCGCATCTGGCCTCTCCAGCGGGGCTGGCTCTGAGCTGGGGCACAACAGCAAAGCGACAGCTGGTTCAGCATGGCTCCATGTTTGACCCTCAGCACCGTGTGTAGTCCTGGGCGGCCAGTGCCACTCTATACCCTAAAGACATGTATGCTGGTCTGAACACCTGGTGAGAGGAAACCACCTCAGAGCCTAGGGTCTAGTTCTGCTTACAGTGGGTTAGCAGAACTAGAGCTGGATTTGAGGGTCTGTGACCCTCTCAGCCCTTGCCACCTGACTGACCTAAAAGGCTCATGAAGCAGGGTGCCTGCTGACTGCCCATTTGCTCTATCTCTAAGGTCTGGGCCCAAAGGTCCTGTCATCACCAAGCTTCTAAGCTGGAGGCCATAGGTGTAATGCCCTACATCCATCCATATAGAACAATATGTTCAGCATCATCAGTCTGTTTATCCGCCGTGACCTCCACCAACTGCACTAGTGTTTCATAAAGACATTCAACATTCAAACCATGTGCATGAGGCTAGAAGATGCAGTCTCTTGGTAAAGTCAGGGGCGCTCAGATAAACTTTACAAGCTGCTGTGTGCCACAACATCTGGAGCCGCAGTGTTGAGAAATGAGCTTGCTGTAATTCATGAAATTTTGATGTTGATAGTCTTAGTGGCCTTTCTGTTTGTGTCTGTTTATGATGAATGTGAAATGTTTTATACATGAAAGCTGAAAATGTTGATCATGGAAATTGTATGGAATTTGTCTCTATTATGTATGCTTATCATAATCACAGCAAGATTATGCAGTAACAAAACAGCAGTGGTAATGCAATAAGTCTCTGTGTTAACACAAATCGAGCAAAAGATAGAGTGATACTATATTTAGGCAGAAAACAAAAGACACTTCATAATCAAAACTCACTCTAATGTACCTCTGTCTGGCTGTGCAATGCTAGAGAACAGGAATAATAGCGGAAATAATGGTGCTAAAATGTCAGTTTGTTTAATTATTGCTAGTTATCACAATTACTATCTCTTTGACTTTAGCATGTATGTAATAAGACTGTTCCTGTGTGCCTTGGAGAAATGTGAAAGGTCAGATGTCAGTTTTAATATGACTCGAGCACCTCTAATGAAACTTTGTTGCAATATGTGTTGAATACGAATGCTTTAATTTCTTAAATGTCTTTCATATTTGCAGGCGCCTCAGCCTTTTTAACTAGGATAATTTGACAGCAGCCCCCTGCTTTGCACTGACAGCTCTGAGGAGCCGGGGCTCGGCACCTGCGTCCACCCAAGCATTAAACCTCAGATCCTGAACTCTCCTCACAAATGAACTGTCAGATCATTACGGTGCGTGATGCAATATAATCTGTCTCAGAATTAGCATTTGACCAAGTCCACACAGGATTTTTTCTCCAACCTCTCTTTGCCGTACATCTAGCCCCCTCAGAAGGCACGGCTTTGAATATGCATCTCTTCACATTTTCATGAGAGACCCGCGGGGAGCACAGGCAGAGAACAGCTTTCAGCATTAGCATGTCAGGAGGGAAGGGTCCTTTCCGTTCAGGGTCCCACTGCAGATGCTCTGCCTCACTTGTTCATTACAATTGCATTTCATCAGCTTGATGATGTCCACATGTCAATTGAGTGTGAGGATTTTGCACACAAAAGAGCCTCTGGGAAAAGGACTTCGCTGGCTAATCAGCTGATTATCATACCTCGAATGGGGCCGTAGTGCTGTTACAAATGGCAGCCAAAGAGCGGGGTGGAGGAGACAGGCGTTGGGCGGCCGAGTCCAGATAGAAAGGCAGGAAGCAAGCTGATTAAAGAAGGCAGCCCTTTTACGCATGCACATAAAGGAATGCAGAGTAAGCAAGCAAAACGCAACCCAAGCAGGACAACACCAAGATAGCCTTCCAGCATTTAGGGTTCTCATAGTTTTCAAACACCAACAAAGCCTAACTGGTTATATTCCACCTGCTTGTTCATACAATGCTATGGTTTTCATTTATTTATTTATTTATTATTTATTCATTTATTATGGTTATCATTTCTATGTTTTGGGGGCAAAAAGGGGACAAATGGCCATCCAACTGTTTTGAGATGTCATGGATTTTTTAAGAAAACGAGTCCCTGCAACAACCCTTTCCTTCTCAAGAGAATGGGTAGATGTAGTTTTCATGTAGTTACACCCAATTCCATTTTTGTATTGATGAGGTTGTTGAAAAGGCATTGTTGGTGGTCTTAAAAAGTAATACTACTTATGGCCAGTGGTGTGGCTAGGCTTCTGCAGATTCATGTGACATTGTGTTGATCAACACAATGTCACATGAGGTGTTACAGTTCAGATGTCTTTATTTTCTTAACATGTTTGGAGGTTCCAGTAAAAACTTTCATTTTCTCAGTCTCTGTCTGTATGACCATGGCATCTGGAGCAGAGATGCTGAATGTTCATTTTGTCATAGTGTAATGTCATAATGGTAATATATTATTATGACATTAATATAATCAATTACTGATGTTTATTCTACACCTCCGTCTTATTTTGTTGCATAGTTGAATATTCTATAACGATTAATTACTCACATGATTTTTACATTCTCACTGGTATTTCTTATAATCCATAAACATGCTCTTCATTTCTTGAGCTCAGCAGGAGTGTTTTTTTTTTTTCATCTTCTTTTGTTTGAATAGAGATTGCCAGCAAAACATAGTGGAAGTGAAGTCACAAGTGACCTGAAAGCCCAATTATAAAGTGTGCAATCTGCATTGTTCTTGGAGCGAAAAAGAATCAATGTGCTGAAGGCATATCCCCATCAGAAGACCTAATGATGTCTTTCTGGACCACAGCCTTGCACACTGCATAGTAATCTTCTGCTAATTAGGTTTATAATGCCTAGGCAGGCCTCCGCATCAGCACTATTCCAGGGAGGACAGTGAAGTTATTTATTTATCTCACTGTGGCTCATTGTTATGGCAGTTATAATTAACGCAAAATTATTTAGATAGGAAAAGGCTTTATTGGAATTAGTGTTGCACATTTCAAGTGTGTGGACTTCACCAGAGTTTTCAATCATGAGCACTCATTATCTCCAGTGCTTCCTTTTGTTTGCTGAGACTACAAGAAACTCTATTTTTTAAAACCACCTCAATGTAAAATTAAAGCAGAAATGAAATGATGTCTAGATGCTCATGGTAAAGGCTCAATACCAAATCCACTTGCCATAGTCTTCATGTAATGCTTTGGGTTCTACTCACTCTTATGGCCATGTTAGCATTCTTCAAAGTCAGTGCTTTAAACATTAGACACATGCAGGATTAGTCAGAGCTGATTTGTGTGTCTCTATATAGGTTAAGTATGGCTGTAAATAACATATATTTCCAAGATTAATTTGTCTATTAATTATTTTGTTTCTAAACCAATAACTAGCAAGATTGGTTGTTTAGTCCGGGGAAAGATCTATGTAATATTATTGAGCTTATGGGCTCTATATTTCCACTTGATAAATTACTGTAGTGATTAATATATTGACAAAATACATTCAATTGATTTATCATCTAACTCTTTCGATGCTAAAAGTAAGCAGGGGACACAGTGGAAGTCACTGGAGAGAAATTAGTGAACCTCTTCCTCTCTTCCAGATGAGGACACCTTTAGCATCTCATGGGATTACTTCAGCTGGATATTAGAAATATTAAAACACCTACCTGTGCACTCTAAATATAAAGTGCTGTTTAGCACCTTTAAGGGTTGAGTTTGTCCCTTGAGAACTGAAACTGTATACAGCAGGTGCACCACAAAACTTCTTTTTCATGGATAGTGTATCATTTACATTGCACAGGATGTGTGCTAGAAAGAACAAGTCGCTCCAGTGATTACACTACAACACAACACATTTGTAGGTTTTCCTATGGTTTACAAATTTACAAATATGGTTTTAGCCAAGAACCTATCGTTACAGAATTGTGACATCTACTTGAACCTCTTATAGTACTTAAACCTGTCACAATGTAGACAAAAAAAGTACCATTACTCTGAAATGTGACCATACAACTGATTATTTTGAATTTTGAATTTGAACAAAATGGCTTCCTGCAGATATCCCAAATCGGTCTCTTTTTTTCCCAAAGATGGTTTGATATATACATATATTTTTTTCCATCGTTCTGAAGATATTCAGTGATATAAAAATGTCAACGCACAGTTTGGAGTAATTTGTTTAAATGTTGCAAGAACTCAACAACAGGCTTCTTTATCACTTGAGAACATAAATTCCATTGAAAACCCAATTGGCAAAGATTGTTGGCAGATATAAAAATTCTACATACATATACTGTCCATCAACAAATTCTATTTCTATTGACCATTGGATTGACACAAGGATGTGGTCAGTGCATGAAACCATTTTGAAGTCTATTTGAGATCTTTGTGAGACCTTGTTGCCTTGGATTAGTGAACACCAGATTCTACATTCAGGATCTGGATACAGGTGTCACTTTAGAAATGTTAAATGCCCACAAAGCATGTTTTCATCAAGTGTACTATATGTGCTTTACAAATGCTAAGAATATATTAAAGACACATATGTAAGTATACGTTAACATGTTGATGTCAATAACCTGTGGGTATTTATTTTCAAATCAAATTCAAGTTTATTATAAACAGGGTAGATTTATTGGCCACAAAACACATGTACTTACGAGAACATTACCAGCTCACTGTGAAAAGTACACTTGGGGGCAGTTTACATTGACTGCACATTTCCCAGCTGGATGTAAAAACAAATATTATTGTTATATTTATTTCTTAATTCATGTCAACATAGTTACTGTGACAGTGCTGGTAATTGTGCTCAAGGAGTTCAATACTTTTCTTTTATAGCTTGAAACTTACTGTTGCTCTTCCTTTATAGAGGTTAGTAGCTGTCCACCTTCTTCTGGCAGACGGTTAACTGACAAGCTTCGGGCATTTGGCAAGATGTTATCCAGCATAGAGCTCATCTACTGCTCTGACAGGCCGCAGCACCTGCCAGAGAAGCCTCTTACCTTCACTATCTGTGTGAGCGAACAATGCTGAAGGAACTCTTTCAATCTCCCTTGTGCTGGAATTCTCCAGCTTGTTCTTGTGTTTTCCTCTGCTTTGATTAGACAGAAGAAGCCGAGGAGATACTTTCATGGATAATGAGACACTGGACAGAGGTTTTATTTGTTTCCAGAGCTAAGGTCTCCATTGGTCTGTTGGCAGATATGCTGAGTCTAGGTCCACAAACACACAGTCATTATGTTTTGTTTGGCTCATCATCAAATCCAGTAAGTTACACCATTTGTATTTTGAAGAACAGCCTGAACACAAAGACTCTTTCTTTGGAGGGTGTTAGTGTTATTCTCTTGAGTACCAGTCTCTTTCTTTGACTGATGCAATCTGGATACAGCTGAAGGTGTAGATGAGAAGAATTTAATTTGCTCTCCTTTCTCCTTCAGTGCCTGCAAACTTAAGGTCTTACATGTAATGCTGTCGTGACCATGATAGATAAGCCTGCATACGTCTACAAAGCCCGCTTCAATGCACCTGAGATTAGCACACCTTCTTCCTCCTGGACCCTGGGCAGCAGTGTGGGTGACCCTGGCCTTGGTGACAGGACAGCCGGGCACATAAAAGTGTTTGCGAATCCCTGCAGTTCCTCACAAGAGCATGTGCCATAATTAGAGCCATAATGGCATCTGAATGGAGTGCAGGTTAATGAAACGCTGGCTCTGTGAGAGGACCAGGGGCATTTGGGTAAAGAAAACAGCAGGGTTCTGCCAGGAGCCCGATGATAGCAATTTGCAGAGTGAGTTATGTGCTACAAGCTTAAAGCAGCCAGTACTTTGTGCATGTTTTGTTCTTAAATGGGGTATAGTTTTCCATTTCCCATCCATTAATATGCATAGAACAGCTAATGAGGCTGAACCAACTAAGATAATAAGATTCTGAGGCTGCATGACTGCATTAATGGTGTATGGCTTTGTGGTGAGGCATTTATCTCCAGATGCCTTTGGACATAAGCACAAAACAGAAAGAAAGTGTGTCCAGGAGCTCTAGGATACGCAGAGGTTTTGATCTGCATTAGGTGGTCTGTGTTCTGTTTAACTCACATCTGTCAAAGATATCCTTTATTTATGCAAAGTATTAAATATGTACATTTATCATAGTCAATGTCTGTGCAGATTTTACACAAAAAAAAAAAAATATATATATATATATATATAGGTTCTGTAAAAAAAATATATTGATATGTTTATATTTTTAGTGGGCATTGTTTTAAATTATGTATGTCTGTTAACACAGGTTAAACCTCTGTAGTCTACCTCTTTCCTTAAATGTGCAGCGAGTGTGCCTGGAGGTTGTCTGGAGGTTTATTGGCAGATTGTGGGATGTTATTAAACATAACTTTAAATATTAAAAGTGTATTGTCCTTTAGGAGAGAAAACCTCTGATTCTTGCCCTCTTCCTGTCAGCACTTTTCTGCAACGGTGTATTAGCATTGTCTCCTCTCAGTAAATAATGTGTCCTCATTCAGTCACAGTGAAGAGAAAGAGCATTTGACTACAATAGGCTATTATTGGCTATAATAGGGATGAAGCAGACTCTCAGGAGAGACTGGGAGACTTGTGAACTGGAAATGTCTGCTGTTCATCACAGCATTTTACAGCCAACATTTTCTCTGCAAGAGCAGCATCACTGCCCCAGGATAACTTACACTGATGCCTCACTTCATTTACACAGTGCAGTTTTGCTTCTGCTTGAGCAGAAGCTGCTGTTAGGTGTTGAAAAAAAACTGGAGGACTAGACCAGCCCCTGTATAGATCCATATATACCACAGAAAAGAATCCCCCTTCTTTCATTCAAAAATCCAACATGAATGAAAATATATTTTAGTCACTGGACCCCTTTGCACCATTTTCTCCCTCATTTTTCACTGCTCTCTGGTTTACCACCCAGAAAGTCGGCCACACTCAATTCTTCAGTGCTACTTTTCCCACACATGCCATTGGCCTTTGTAGTTTTTCTGTGTAGACTTTCCTTAAATGCGTCTGTGACTATAACACTACTCACCCCCGCGTCCTCTTTAGCCGTCTCTCTGTTTGAAGGACCTCCCCACTCCCCCTCCCCCATACTGACCCTCTCTCTCCCCCCCTCTAGATGGACCCCTCTCCTGTGCAGGGCCTGGCTGTCAGGCCCTCTCCTGTGAGTGCTGCTGCTGTGATTTCCTCTGGGCCATCAGGTGGGCTGCTGCTAACTAGCCAAGCCTGAGACAGGGTGACCTCAAGCCTCAACATGATGGGTCTGAATCAACAATGTGTTCGCCTAAACAGGGCGAGAGAGACCAAACAACTTAGAGGGCTGCCTGCCAGTGAGTAAACCAACACACTGCATATTTTTCAAAGTTATCTACCTGTGGAAATTTTTGTTTGGCTAAGCATCTTATTTTCTTCTAGTGTCTGTTGGTTTGACTTTTTAATCTGTACTAACTGTTTTTGCTTTGCTGTATTTGCTGCAGTGTTAGTCACAGTGGTGCCTCACAGTAGGTGTATTGTAAATCAACTGGGTGCTGTGTGAACTGTCATTATAGTGATCATTAACACTCGTGATATCATCAGCGCATGGCAGATACTTAATTATTGAATCCCTTCTTCTGTTTCAGAGGCCCCGGTGTATTTTTCTTTTTCACAACAATTTCTGATGTTTGCAGAATCCTATAAGCCTGTCTGATTAGAACAAGCTCAGTTTAATGAGTTTCTCCTGTGCCATCGTTTCAGATGGATCTCATTAAGGGTAATCATACTGTAGTATGAGTTCTACAGCGGAGTTTATACACAAGCTAAGGTTATCTAAATTGTTTTTTTTTTCACTCATTATTGAGTATTTAACAGGTGAGGTATTTAACAGGTGATTCAGTTGGTCAGATGAAAAATGTCATTCTGCTAATTAGAGTGATCTAGTAAATGTGTCTGTCAAACTCCATTGTAGTGTGACGGTGCACAGTGTTTGCTAGCGTTTAAAGTGATAATCAAATTTAATGATGGCATTACTGAATAGCTGAAGCTTACTGCAGTCGCTCTTCACTCTCCTGGGTCTTCCTCTCCTCCTCAAAATGTTTCAAACTTTTTCTCTCCCTTTATTCCCAGGAGTTAGCTCCCATCATATCTGAAATGCGCTTACAGCAGTGGCCGTCTTTTGCTTGAGAGCTCTTTGCCTTATGCTTCCATCAGAGGAGACTGAGTCTCACAGATGCACTGCTTAACAATGCCATCCCCTGCTCCCATCAGAGGGGGAAGGTTGCGGAGCTGCGCCCCGCAGAATAAGGGGGGCAGGTCCCCTGTGATTGGCGAGAGCTGAACATCGATGCCAGCTTCCATCTGTCATGATAGCCTATCTCTGAACCTTCAATCTGTCAAAGGCTTGCTGCCTAGCTGAAGGCTCCAGGAGATTTGGCGTGCTAAACAGATTTGACAACAGGCATTATCACTGTGAGGGGCCCGGCGAAAAACGCCATCAATGTGTTAATTGTGGCTGGAGATGTAAACTGTCACTTCTCATCTCATTTAACACTTGCTTTACCAGCTTATGCCCACTTTCGCACCGTTTAGTAAACGTATGGAAATGTTTACACTGACACAATAATCCTCGTCTATTTCAGCTTCACTGCAGCTCATAGGCTCATTTGTGGAATTATGTGTAATAAACAAAAGTTAACATCAAATGTTTACTCATTGTCCTGTAAAGCATTCACCAAGTTTACAAAACTTTACATAATGCCCTAAACATGAGAAAATGTACATTAAGCAAAGAAGATTACTTTTGAAATGTTTACTCATATGTTTAAATGTAAAATATTATTTTGGGATTTCTCAAAAGTAAAGCGCAAATTGTCAACTTAATGTGTCTATTTTCATCTCCTAAAAACCAGGTCTAAATTCAACTTTTATAAAACACTATACTGTTTTTATCTCATTCTACCTTTCCATTTGAGCCACAGCTCCGAATGTCAAGTGCCTTCCTATTATCACTAATTGATTATCCTCTATCAAAGCACCTTATTATTTGTGAGTTGTAACGATCAGCCCTATTATTTGTGGGCTTTCCCCTGACAGGTCTTTAATGGTGATGGTTGGTTTAACCCCCAGGCCTTGCTAATAGGATTTACCAGCAGGTGACTGGTAACACAGGCACACACACCCCTCTAACCCCTTCACCCCCAGGAATATCAGACCCGCCCACTGCTGCTCAGTGCAAACACCATTCAGACACGCCACTAATTGAGCCTTGTCATTGCCTCCGAGCTGATTTCATTGCACGTTCTGTAGAAAAGCATTGCAGAGTTGTCAGTTCTAGCCCTCCCTTCCTTTTTGTTTTGTTTTTGGAGTCAGGATCTGTGTGTATGCAGTATGCAAAAGCCAATGCAAATAAAGCTGAGGCAGACAATGCGCCATCTTGGGGGTGACAGACGATGGGCAGACTTAAAGGCCATGGCCCCTATAGTGTTGTTGTCTCATGATATTATTGTTAAATTGCAGTCACAATATACTTTTCAACACTGTATTTTCTTTTTCTTTGGTCCAAAATTATCCCAGGACATCTGACATTATTGAAACTTATTCAACACACTTAATGCTTGTGTCATAAGCTGGAGCCCCTCAGTGGTCGTGGGCTCGTATGAGAAGCACTGTCTCTTGTGTATGGGTCTAACAGGGCTGTCTGAAGGCACTAGTTTATCCAGGTGAGCACTGAGTGTCATTATTGTGGCCTTGTCCATCAAGATCACAGCTGCTAACTGAGGCAGGGCCATTCTCTCAGCTTTTATCACTTCATATGGTGTCCATTCGTCCACTGTGTGCAGACAGCAGCACTGGCCATTCATTTCTGTGGTGACACTGATGGGAAGGAGGAGCGGGTAAGCCTGGGTAGTGGCTATGCTGGCTATAGGGGGGATAGAACAGGAGGGGATGGGTTTGTTATCCTAGTAATTAAAGACAGAGTGGCTTCCATGGCGGCTGTGTGGACAGGATGTGGCAAATTACTGCAGTCTTTGTGAGGAAAAGCTGCTCCCTCTCTGCTCTGTCCGTTCTCGGGGGACCTCATCATCTTCTCTAACAGTCAGGATGGGATTTTGTAACCACTATTCCCTCACCTTCTCCCTGTCTTCCTTTTCTCCTCTTGGTGTCATCTTCCTCCTCAAGTGCATCTCAAAGTCGATAGCAACATTTGCGCTTCGTAATTGTTGGTGAGCTCAAACGTGAATTTGACTAAACTTTCTGCTGTGTCGTGTCAGCATTATATGTTTTTCTCACATTTTTATATTTACAAAGCGAGAATGATTTAAGCCAGCCTGTGAGTCTAACATGACTGATTTTGATCATTTACTCTGTGAGTTCCACAAAGTAATTCCCCCGACATCCGCCGAAGGAAACAGGAAGAGACAAAGCGTAAATGGTAATTTATGTGCACATTTCATTCCTATCACATGTCACAAGCGACAGCCCAGAGAGACCACTAGAAAAGTGTTTTGTTATTTGAGCATCACCACATATTTCTCGGAAAACCGAATGCTCCTGTTGTGTTTGTTGTGCTGTGACATTTTGCTACGGGATCCTTATCCGAGGTACTCAGGTGGGGCTGGAGCTAACACTGGCCCTCACTGCTACACACAGCCACAGCAGCCAGACAGCAAGGAGAACACTCTGGGGTTTAAAAGTACCCAAAGCATCCTGGGTAATTAGCCATTACGGCGCTGTCACAGAGGGTTCTGCAGTCAATACAGAGATAATTTGGGCAATGGTGAATGACAGTGCTGTCCAGGCTTTTGGGATGATCAAGGACAGATCCAGCTGCACCAGGCATCTGTCAGGCCCATGAATCACTCCTGCAGCCAGCAGCTGGGTGAGTGGAGCAGAGAGAATCGCACAAATAAACATGTTCCCCCTCTCTCCCCTCGCCACACCGGGAAATGGCTATTAAAGGTCTGCCGTTACAGAGCAGCGAGTGGAAAAGGCTTGTTACCTTCAGTGGCAAATGAATGACATTGGGAATAAGGTGAGGAATAAAAGTCACGCCAAGGGGACATTTCTCAGTGTTATTTCAGCCGCATTGATAAGACCCACGAATGCAGTTGGCATGCAAAATTGGACTCTGAAAAGCAAGATAGATATCATCACATAATGAGTAACTTGGGGTAAAAAAATATCTTCCCATTAAATGAAAATTCATGTGAAGACCAATCAGATCAGTCATGCACAAGGACGGAGAGTTTAAGATGAAGAAAAGGCACTATACATGACTTAATGCTGCCATAAATATCTTGTTGTTACACATAGTAAACCGGACACTGTTCTTTTATCCTTCATTGATTCACCTCCACCAGAGATTAGCCCTTAGTGTGCGCCATTAGCAACACCATTGTGTACACTGAGCAAATGTTTCTTACAACATTCTTTGCTAAACGTAAAACTACATTTTTGAATTAAGGGGAAAATTCTGTACAACATTCAAATCTTTTAAATGAGCTGTTCTTTTTTATTTTTTAGTTTAAAAATATAATACACGCTAATAATATGTACAGTGTGTCTAATGTATACATTTTACGGCTACAAATAAGAGTACATTTAATAATTGCATTTTTGCTTTCTTGTTTATTAATCTACGTTTGGTCCTTAGCGCACACATTCCCCTCCGCCGCTTTTCATAAAGTCCTGTGCTGGAGTTATTCCTGTAATGTTGTAATGTCCTATTATTCTTAATCATAATCGTGCTGACCTTCAAAAGCACAATAACTAAAACAGAACCCCCAAGGCAGAGGTAATAATAGTGTGATTTACTTTGGCTGTCCCAAATAATTCAAAGTTAATCACAACTTTTGGATTTGGGACAAGCAGATGATTCATAGCAGCAGGGAGCGCTCACAGACTATATTTACTGTGACGTTAAAAGAGCCATAATGCAGTAGCTGTTCGCTTTCAGGCCTCTCATACTCTTTGATTCTTCATTAGCGAGGAAGATCATTTACTGTATCCACCGTAGAGGCATATGGTTTGCATTTCTCTGAGATATAGGTCCGGACTTAGTGCAGCATATTTAATCAGGCTGTAGAGACTCTGCCTTGGGACTGGAGCTTCTTATCATACTTTAATCAATAACTCTCTCAAGATGTTAACACAAAGCTCTGCTCCGAACATTAGAGCCGGAATGTCCTTGTGATATGGATGTGAGAGCTCAACAATACACAGAAAATGAAAAACGATATTAGTACACTATATACAGTGTGTAATGTTTGCTTATGTACACATTAAAGTCCAGTTGGTTCGTCTTGGTGACGGTAAACATTGTTGATGATTTGTACATATAGAGTGTGTTCACAAAGCTGCAAAGCCCATTATAGAAAAAGGAAACAGCTCTAGACTAAGTCACTTTCTTTCAACTTTAATCACCACCATTTGTCTAAGAATGAAATTAACTTCATGATAGGCAGTGAAAGTACCTATCCATCTGATACAATGAAATCCAGGAGATAACAGTGACAGTCAATTAAAAAAGAAAGATAATCCACACCTTGCTTTTAGTGGAATGCTTCTATTTAATTTCACACGTGTGATAAATACATGCCATAATTTTACATCAGCTCGGCTGTTTATCTGTCTTTCTCAGTTTTATCTGTAACATGTGAGTCTGTGTCTCCACTGAAGCAGGACGGCTCGCTTCTTGTGACTGTTGTATGACCACATTTTAGTGTTCCTCGGGGACCCATTTCTGTATATGCGTCTATAAAGGGAATTTGCAGAGAGCAAAGTGAACATGTTATGTCGGTCATTTGCTGTGCAAGGATATTTTCCTCTAAACTGCATTTTAAATGCTACGTTTCTCCCCATTACTCTGCACCGAGAAACATTTAAATGCCCTTTAATTAGTGTGTCCTTCGTCTGTATCGATAGGCCACTAGTAATCACTCAGAGGACTAATGACTCCTAATTGAATTGCTTTAAAGAGAAACACAATGCATCCTGTCATCACAACCTAACAGCAACATTTAGGAGGAGGTCCAAATTGCAGGTAATTTTGTTCAGCATTTCACTAATCGAAGTTACATATTTTCGCAGTAGCAGAGGAAAGCCTGGTGTTAGTGCGGTGATGTCAGATCATGCTCTCTCAATAGAGCCTGGGGAGGGATGGGGGTGGCTCGTGGATCATCAAAATCTCAGTAGCTATTGATTTGATCTTTTCATATTGTCAAGGAGAAACCTAATCATAATAGAGCAACATAGCATGATATCTCCCTCAAATGCCTTTTAACAGCCATTGCGGCTCATTATCCAGTTTGCCTGCACCGAGGCGTCTAGTGGAGCTCCAGACACACCTCCACACCTATAAGGATGTCCTGTCATGTTATCAGAACCATCAAACACTGCTACTTTCACACTCACAACACGGCCGCCCGGACTCGGAATAACTTAAAGTGGGCAGTAAAAGACAAGTAGTGTCCATGTACCTCTCCGGCAGGTTACAGCAGTAATTATGCTAAATATATTCATGGATAGTTATAAAGATAGTTAAACTGACACTTCTTTAACACAGAGGTAAGGGCTGCACCTCAACTTAAAAAGAGCTTAGTTGTAATGACATGAGAAGTTGTAATAAAAAATGGAGGACGTGAATGAGGTATTTTAGATGAATATATAAGGTACATGGAGAGATTTTATATAGAACTTAATGATCCTATTTCCTGTAGAGTGTCATTGGCATCGCTGAAACTTTCTGTCCTAATTATCCACATCAGACTGTCTGTTTCACATCTCTGCAGTCCCTCATTATCCCTGAAGCCACCTCACAGTCTGCTCAGTGCTACATTAGTAAAATAGAGCCTTTGATTTGTCCTCAGAAGCACAGACGTTTGAAAGACTGCAACAAGAACAAGTACAATGAAAGGAAAGTGAAAAGAAGGAGAGAAGTCTGGAGAATTAGCTTGGACGTGGCCTCGGGTGTTTTATATATTGACCGTGTCACCCTAGTTTTTGGGGAGAAACTCCAATTGAAGGCCACAGAAGGGATTTGATGCATCACAGACATAATAGGGGATATTTTCGTTTGCTTTCTGAATGAGCAGTGTTCTTTCCCCTCTGGATGTAGGAGTACGAACTGCCCGAGGGCATTTGTAAAACAAAATACTTTACTTGACTGTGGAAACAATGCCTGCCCACACCCCCCATGGTTGTAATGTTGCAGTGAAAACCAATGTTTTAACTGAAAACCACTGTTTTAAAAACAAAACTACTGTGATACAGTGCCCTACTCTTGCCTTAAGTGTTGTTCTCCGTCTTAACCAGTGTTTCTGAAATCAGAAATATCCGTGGGCTGCATTTGCTTTGGACTGTCTGCCTTGGGCTCAATTGCGATGACATTATGTCGGTCTTATTAAAGCACTGGCTGTACCTTACAGGCTATAATTCAGCACAAAAATGACAGCAATAAGAACCTGATCATGTCGGGTCACTCTGTTTGAAAGCAGCTCCTGCCTCAGCTTCCCTTAATTAAACCCACCCAGCGCTCTTTCATCTTTACATATTCTGCGCCTGGGACATTGATACTCATTATTTCTTAAGTCTAAACACCAAGACTGTGTCAAGAATGCATCCATCACCGACAGGCTGCTTGTAGTCAGCAGAAATATTTCCACTCTGTCAGCAAATTTGGCAATTTGCAATTTTCTTACTGGGGTTCTGACATGTTTTTATTGCGGAAGATGACTTTCAAATGCAGAGATCATGAGGACTGTGCCTTGTTAGTCCTCTTTGCTAGCGCCCACTCTAATGAGTAATTAACAGGGCCACATTAGAGGGCCACCTCAGGAAGCGTCTTGACTGTTCATTTGCATGGCGTTAAAACTTCGAGGCTGCTGTGCCATGAATGCAGCAGTGCAGCCCTGGCTCTGTTCTTAACAGCACCAGGCCCTATTCTCCCATTCATTATGTGCTAAAGCTGGAGTTATCCTCTCCTTGGTACGGGGATGAATGTTATTAAAGGCATAGCTGTCTGACACAACTCTAATGAAAAATAGGATGTTTCTGAAGGTTATGTTGCCAGCTAGCTCACAAATGCCTGCTTCATTTTTCCCAGCCCGGCACAGGGCAGTGTAATTCCCACCTCTTGATAGATCTTTTCTCTTAAGTTTTTTGTGGTTCTGTGTGCTGGAGACTCATCATAAAGAGACCTTTATTATCTTTGTTTTTTTCTCTGCAGATGCTCACCAAAGGGCGAGACTGGACTTTTTGGCAGATCATACAATTGTGAAAAACTACATCCATGTGTTTTGAAGAGTAGGCTATGAGGGTTTAATTGAGTGTTAATTTAATGCAGGAATTAATTTATTTTTGTTTATTTTAATTTTTGTGTTGGAATTATATTTGTGTAAGCTGATAACTTTAACATAAGTGAATAACAAAAATTTAATTCCACTATTCATTTTCATGTGTGACAGAGAGCGATTGGTTTTAGGGTCAGGATTGCACTTTTCAGAGCTCCGCCAGAGGTGACAGGTCACTCTGGAAGCCGCCCGCCCCCCACCCACGCTGCCTGCTGGCCCCCCCTCTCCTCCCTCCAACGCCCCATGCCCCGCTCTGGCCTCGCCGTCCCTAACAGCCCCATCAGAGTTGCAGGGATCACACGAGACGCCGCTGACAGCTCCAATTTGCCCCGTGTCCAAAGAAATAATACATTCAAAATAAAAAAGACTTCTCTCCAGAACCAGCGTGTCAACCTTTAAGTAAGTTCATGTCTGCTTCACTTGTGAGAGGTGCAACTCAACACTGAGAGTGATATAAAATACACTGAAATTAACACCTAACATGTATCATCTCTTGGCAGTGTTGATTCCATATATTAATCTATTTTTTTTGTTCTATTATGGTTTGAAAACAACAGAAACAAGATGGACTTTAGTTGAAAGACAAAACACACATTAATTATGAGTCCACAGCTTTTGTAGTTTTTTAAGCAGTATATATAAATATTACAAAAACATAGAATTATTGTAGAAATAAAAAAGAGAAAAACTTCAATGCAGTTATTCTTTGGACTAAAAAGATTGAAAACAAAACATTGATATTTTTAACACTCAACTTGAATCAATTTATTGTATTTTTTTTTACTCTGTAGACCTGTGTAGAAGTGTTGTATTTTTATAAATGCAGCTATAACATTCAATTTAAAAAAGAGACAAAAACTCAACGGACAGCATTATCTAAATGTGAACACTTTATAATAACTACACACTATTAGTATAATAATAAGCCAGTATAATTATATGGCTTATTGTTCAAGACTTAAACAATAATGACAATGTTTAAAACGTAATGGTGATTATTAATGAAGGAGTAAGGTTTTGTAAAGTCATTTAGAATACTCAACTTGTGTTTAAAAGAGTGTAGTTATTTTAAAATGTTACCAAAAATATTGTCCTGTATTAAAAGTTAGTATATGTAAGCTGTCGGTCATTCATCTGTATGTATCTGCAGGTTTCTCTCCTCTTCACCACTGCCTGTGCTGTCCGCTGTCTAATCAAGAGCAGACCCCATAAAAACAGATGTTTCGGGGTCGGACCAGCGAGACCTCGGACAATTGGTCAGGACCTCTCACTAGGTGTAAATCACAGCCAGTGTCAGCGTCCCCAAAAACCTTCGGTATGTGGTTGTTCTCTTTTGCCAAAATTAAAAGTACACGTCTTAGAAGCTAATAGAGGTGCCATGACGCTTAATCTTTGGAAATTTGGAGGTCACGGCCTGCCTTTAGTCTCTCAATGATTTCAAAGCCAAACAGAAAAAATGCAAGCAAAACATGTCAAACACTTAATTTCATTCTTCCCGTGTGATTTTGTGTGGCTCTCACCTGTGGAGCGGTTAAAAACATTCAACTGTTGTCGCTGTTTGTCTGGCAGCGTGGTTTGTTAGGGATGTTTTTGAAGCAGCGACTCGGCGTGTCAGATTATGCCACATATCCATTTGACTTTCATAAGCTGTTTACGCTTCAGAAATTGTGGCAATGGCTTCTCTCTTGTGCAAAGGCTTTTACATATGTTGTGTGTCTTCACAAAATGCTGCCCCAGTTAGAGCTATCATTCTGTGGAAGGAAGGGAAAAAAACAAAAGCAACAACACAAGCCCGCAAGGTTACACAAGGCTTGTCATTTTGTGTTTTTCTTCAGTGATTTGCATTGCGTCTGTTTTTTCGGATAAAGTGTGGAGGGCTAAAAAGCTCCAAAAAAAAAATCTATAAAACAATGGTAAAACCCCTCTTGTACGTTAAATATAACCCCACAACCATTTCAAAGGAAGTACTTATGGTTTATGTTTTACACAAAGCCTGTTATAATATGCTTAATGCGGACAATATTGCTTACACATGGGCTCTTATTAGTGAGTGCTAGTCTGGTCTCAGGATCAGTGGTGCTATCCTTAAGGGACGGCCTCTCTTAGGGAGGAATGAAACAAGTGCATGTGAAAAAAAGCAGCATGAGTCCTGTTCAAAGGCAGACGAGTTCTGACTGGATTAACATTTATTGACCGTCTGAGCTTTTCTCCTTTTTTTCCCCCCCTCTGCCTCTTTTTTTATTTTCTTTCCTTTTTTTTTTTTGCTCCAGGACAAAGATACAAACTTAATTGCAGTGGCTGTTCCACCAACTGATCACCAATGTGCCAACAAAAGCCTCCCTAATAGGCGCTTCATTAAGGATTAGAAAGTCTCTATTACAAAACAAATTAAGCATGCTCTGATCTTAACCTATAGGTCGAACAGCATTACAGCAAAGTTTAAGCCGTTAGATGGCTGAAAAACTTATTACGGGTTAGCGCTGAGGTAGCAGTTTGGTATTGATTTTACGATAGCTAGGTATGATGATTTATGGAGTGCTTGTGTCAGTATAACAAGCTGAAGGACACACAATATCATCTCCAACATCATTAAAATTCAGAGGTCTCCAGAGCTAGCTCATCAAGTACTGTTCACCACCTTGGAATATCACACACACACACACACACACAAAGGCGCTCATAGTCAGAAATATCAGGTAACGTGCATTCACTCAGCCTTTAAACTTCTTTTTTCTCAGACCACACTCAAGCAAACACCACATTACATTAAAGAACACAGTTTAGTTGGAGCTTGTTTGCCTTATTTTGTTTCTCAGTTTCAGTTGTGCCGCATGTGTACGTTGTGATTTGTGTATAAGCTTGGTTAATGTTTATATCAGTCGTACAGGCGGCAGTTCAAAAGGTCTACCCTCAAACACAATCAGCTCCACTGCCTCTGAGCAGTGGCTACAGAGCATCAGTCACGCCACCAGGATGTATGGTACACTAGAGCCCCCTGTAGGTCCAGAGAGGTAATGCCTCATGTGCGCCTTGAGCCTCACTGTTTATGTTTGGATGAGGACTTCAGCGTTCAAGAGGAAAGAGTGTGTTTACTTATTTGTTTTATTTAATGTTCTGAATATTATACTCATTAGCATTTCTATGGATAGACTCATTTGAAACTTATTAATAGAAATAAATCTATCCCAAGAATAATGTATTTTGATTTGTTAAAAGTTGCATAGAGTACATAAATCAGGCATAGGTTGTGTTTTTTCGGCTTTCTGAAAATTTCCACTACCAATAATACGTTTACATTTTGTTAACTTTGAGTACATGTTTGTCTCATTGTGCTATCCAAAACTTTGTCCAGTATACATATTTCCTCAGTCGTACATAACATGAACTGAAATAGTCTGCCATTTCTAACAATATTTAGCTCTAAACAATATAGTTATAACAAAACTTATGCAAACTCTGGTTTCAGATCCTACCCCTCTGAAACTACCCCAACAAGGAGACTTGAGAGTACCATATGAGTTCAGGCTGTCCGAGGGTCGGCCTGTAGGATGCAGGTAAGCTTCAGATTCCTCCGGATCCTCACGCCCCCACCCCCCCGCTGGACGCCAGATTCTCTCCATCATCTCCTCCAACCGTGAGGTCTAAGCGACGGGGCAGGGGCATGTGGGTGGACATGCTGGGTCCTGGCAGCGTGCTCCGTCTGCTTGTGAGTAATGCGAGTACAGACATGAGCAACCCCCCACCCCCCTCCTCCCATCCCTCCCCTCGTCTCATGTCCTGTTCCTTCCAGTAGCCCCTTTATTATTGTTATTTTTTTACACTCCTTAAAAATCGAGCAGGGCTTTTGGATCCGGAGGCGGGCGCTCCTGCTGTGACTTGGCGCACCCCACTGGACAGCTGGAGACTCCGGGAGAGGAGTCGCTGCCAAACACGGCTGACGGGGCAGGGGAGCACTGGAGGTGTAGGCCTGAGGTAGCTCCCATACCTGCAGCTGATCACAGGCCCATCATCTGTAATTATCTCCACTTAAAGCAGCCAGGTAAAGCAAGCACATGCACAGCTTTAGAATCACACTATGAAAAACAACGCCTGGCCCTGAACATATGACAAGCTTAAAAAAGAATTCATCTCATTATGTGGCTCTAATGAGGAAGTGGTCGCCGCTCTTATTATTCTGATTGATATACTATTACGGCCGCAGTAATAGCCATAATAAGCCTCTGCATTGTTGAGCCAATGCTAATTATATTCTCTAACAACAATTAGCTCAATCAGTGAGTGCTAGTTATTACCAAACACAAATGAGAAAAACTGTATAAAATGAGCCCATACATGCATATTTAGAAAATGAAAATGGATTTTAGCCTAAACTGCTGTTAACTTTTTTATTCATTGAACTTTTATAATAGATTTCTTAAATATTCAACCAAAATGATACACAATTCTAATGTTCTTAAAGCTTACAGTGAGAATTTTTGTATTGTTCTTTCCTCTATCAAACAGCATGCTTGGTATGTGCAAATTATTTTAAAGCGAGATTCTTAATCATGATGCTGTACAGCTTCTGAAGCAGAATGAATCCATCCTAAGATATAATACCACTTTAATGTTATAAATAATAACATAAGCCCCTCCCTAGTAAAGTAGCTGTGGCCCATTTTCGTCTCCCTTATTGTGAAACTATGTGCCTAATCTTGATTCATCAGTTACTGAATCTTATTATGGAGCAGTGACAGCACGCTCGGGTCGGTGATAAATGACACTGCTCTGGCCACATTCAAAATGTGAGGCTCAAGTGCCAATTATCTATGCAGACCTGGTTAATAAGGGGATCTCTTGTTAACTATCTGATCTCAGCATGAGCATCATTTGTCATGAAGGCCGTGTTTACCTCTGAGACAGGAGTCGCCGAGACCTCCCTTGCCTAACATATGTAAAACCTGGATCTTTGTTCCTTTAATAACCTTTTATTAACAGCCTGACATCATGATTAAGTTTGGCCCAAACACACGCACAATGAGGAACACAATTACCCTCACCACTCGCACAACTGCAGCAGATCACAGTCACAGTGAATAATGAATATTGAGTTGCTGTTTGATCCATTCCACATCGAAAGCCCAATTTGCTCGAGCACCTGGAGCTGTGCCACTGCATGCAGTTTTTTGAGGTGATGATGGATACTCATGGGAGCTTATTTCCATGAGCACATCTTCTCCTGATTTGTAAAGATGATAAGTGCTTTGACCTTAACTCATCATTACAGCTCATTAAAGCTTTTGTTTGCTCCACCTTGGCAGAAGCCGCTTTAAATCAGCTCATTGCGAAGCATTAGGGTTCCTGACTGCAAAGAGTTGGCTGCATGTCTGTGGTTTAGTTTTCATTTAGCAACTTCTCTGAGGTCTCAAGGTCTCAGATTAATAAACACTTGCTGTGGTCAGAAGTGCAGCAAAGCAGAGGGAGGTGAGATGCCCCCTGTCCTCTGTGAAAGGCTTCTTTGCCATCCCGCATCTTGATGTCTGGCTCGCAGGCTTGCTTACTCTTTTCCTGGGAAAGTAGCAAATAAAACATTTTGCAGGTCTGCGTAGCCAAGGGACTTTTGTCTTCCATCAAGAAACACCTCAAAGCTCGTAAGTGCAAGAGTTGTAAAAGAGTTCCAGACAGCACTTGGAACATTTCCTTTAACCTTAGTTGTCCGACTCAAAAAGGAGAAAAAAAATATTCTTTGAAATAAATAATTAATGATGTGTTTTGTATTATTGCTGGTATATGGAGTCAGTAGGAAGCCAGGTGGAGCGATCAGATCTTCACAGCATCCCCACTTCCTGTCCCCCACAGATCGCTAGACTGTCTAGGCAGCATCTGCTGAGGAAAATAAAGCCCCTTTTCCTTCTCATGTAGAGAAGATCATTTGCATAATATCCCCCTCTGTAAGGTGAAAACAGAATAATAATTGGTTTGCCCTTTTCTCTCTGTGTGTTGTAAAACAGTTAGGAATTAATTTGAGGATAACTGTGCAATTAATTCCAAATGCTAAAGATGGTGTGGGGGCTCTGATTCAAAAGAGGGGAAAGGATACAGCAACTGAGGTCATGCGACAAAGACTTGCGCTGCTGCCAAAACTTAACTCTACTACATTTAAAGAGTGCACTGAGACATTTGTTGACAAACGGAGGACTCAAGCTCATTTACCCTCCACATCTACTCTGCCACTTCAGTCCCAGCTTTCTGTACACACTCAGCTGTGTTGTTTTAATATTCGTGTCTTAATGATGAATAATAGACCTGCATGGGGAAAAAAAAGTTGCACGAATACAAGGATTCATGAGTCTGTTTTAACCTTGTTACAGAGCGCTGTAAATTTAACATGCATTCCCATTATACCTAATGAGCAGTGCTCTAATCAGTGCTTAACTGGGTGTTGTGTTCTTGTTTTTATGTTTTGTGTGTGTTTGAAGTGATGAACAATGCTTCCTCAGACATATGCCAGTAACAGCCCCTGTGTGTACACACCTGAAGGTCAACATCAAAAAGAAGAGTTTGACATGACAATACAGTAGGTCTGATGTTAGAATTTTAAGTAGTCTTAAACTGAGTTTTACTGATATCAATAATTATTGTTGAGCAATATTATATAGATATAATCAATGTCATACATTGTTATTCTTGTGGTCTATCCGGTGGTGAAGTAAGATAAGACAGGAAAACCTTTATTAGTCCCACAGTGGGAAAATATCATTTTGAAACAGCAAGAGCAGCAAAGTATCACACAAGTAAAAAGCCAACCAGGCCAGAACAAAATTAAATTAAAAACTATTCTAAGACAAGATAATCTAAAAAAAGACTATACATGTCTAAAAATAAATCTATGTTAAAACAAAATAAACTAAAAACAGACTATACATATGTACAGTCTGGATGTGAATAAATAGTGTAGACCGCAGGTTGTGAAACAGGTATTGCACATTGATTGTGGAAACATTGACCCTATTTCCAGAGTAGCAGTTGCAGATTGCAATTCCACAACTCCTTTATGAACCTACTGTAGCCCTGTAGGAACATGCTGTAGATTAGACAATGAGTTTATTCTAACGCATAGATCAGTTTATCAATCCAGTTTATTTCATAAATGCCTAAAGCTGAGCACAGATGGAATGTGCTTCTCGTCTAGCAGTGCTCAGTTTGTCTGCTGTAGTTGTGCAGGAACTGAAAGATAGACAAATAATATAGAGTGTTATTGATTTTTAGGCAGTATTAAACAACTGAAAACAGTTCTGACTGATGGGTTCCTTTTTGTTCAACTGTGTACTACAGACTTGTCCTCAGTGCACCATTAAATTGTACAATATTTTGAAACATAATGTCTGTTTTTGACAGTGTTAACTTTAAGGCATTGAGGTCACAAAAGACTATACTATAGTACTCCTATATACTTTTTGCCCTAGACTGCAATAAATCTCATGGCAATGAATTGATGCAATAACACCATAGTATAATGACAAGCTATTCATCGTCTTTCTGTGGTTCCACCTGCTTTCTATTAGGCCTTAAGTTTGACATGTTTGATGTGATAACTTTGACATGAGTACATATCTGTTGCATTCCCCTTAAGGCCAGTGCTGGGCGTTAGAGTTAGTGTCCTGCACATGTCTCCCCTTCTGTAGCTTGTCCTATTAGGAGCAGCAGCTACAGTTCCCCATAGTTCCACTGTGGAATAAGGAACATGCCTCGCCATGAGTCCCAATTACACCTAATGATGGCGAAAGGATGGAGCACATGCAGATTGTGCTGCAGTTCCTTTGTCACGCCAGGCATAAGGCGTGATCATTTATCACACCAGTCACATCCTGCATTCCTCCCTGAGCACAGACAATGACTCCCAGAACATCAACCGCACTGTTGTTTGTGTTTAACTGCCAGGAAAAGGGAAAATAAAAGCCCAGTTACAAGGCGTTGCAAAGGCATGTCTGTATCCTGTAAGCAAACGTGAGAGTGACAGAGGAAATGCTACTGAAGCTTAGAATAGATGTGTCCCAACAAAGCCTCCTCCTAGTGTCAAAAACCTTTACACATTTGCTTGTTTGTAATCAATTCTGTCTTTGAAATCCAAATAAGGAGAGTGTATTACATGTTGCGAGGCAGGGGAGAGCTTAGTGTGAGATTTGGGAGGCACTGTTGTAGTGCGCGTGCTGCGGCAGCACAGAGGCGGCTCGGCGCTTGTCAGTGGCTTTTTCCTAATCCTGGCCTGATCTTTGTGTTTGATCCGCAGCATGGTCCTGAGACAGCATGAGCAGCAGCTATTGCTGTAATTTAAAGTCAATATTGTACTCATGATCCCTCTCCCCGGGCTAACCCAACGCCTTCTCACTAGCGATGGAGAAAGTCATCTGTGCTGCTTAGAGGGAATCCTCAGCTCGTGTAGTTCCCTGATTCGCACATGAAAGCTGGCAAGTGAGTTGTGTACGTTCTCGGGAAGTGAAAGAAACACAGAACACAACAGGGAGTGTAGGATTAAATGTGGTGTTTTTCCTCTTTGTTGGTGTCTTGTCTGTTTCCTGAGTCAGAAGAACAAAGCCAAAGCACAAAGATGTGGAAATAGGAGAGAAGGTTACAGTAGAATTAAACTGTCTATGGGGCTTTACAATAGTGGTACAGTAAAGACTAAAACACACTATTTTTCAGATTGGGATGATTTGACGTTATTACATATTTTATGGTTTACACACACTTGCAATCTCAAACTGTGAAAAAGCGTCAGATACACCAGATAGGTTTTAGGAAATGTAAAAGAAAAGCATGTGTCTGGAAATTTGGTGTTGTTTGAGAAAATAATATTTACCATTTTACATGTGAAATATTTTTCACTATGTAATGATTTCGGTTAAAACAGATTAAAACAATATAAGTATGTATATCAGTTTAGTGTGGACACCTCCCTGTATAGTATTTATAGTAAGAACAGTACTTGTAGCTTGCTGGGGCTTTAAAGGAATGTTACTACTCTCATTTTTGTAGCTTTTTAGAATTATTGTATTGAGAGTAGATGGTGATTATCCTGCGAAATTGTGAAAATGCATCATTTATTCATTCATTCAGTTATTCATTCCTCTTCTTCTGTGTAATCCTTAATTGAACATTGACTTCACCTGCTCACTAACCGTCTTCTTTTTCAAATCTTTACTTCAAATATTGTTTCTTGGACTCTTACTATTCTACATCCTAAGTGTATCAATAAATCTGCTTGTGCAACTTTTACACATTTTTGGTCAAATAAAAAAAAATTGCCATTCCATAATTTCAGCTCTCTGTAGTTATATACTGTGTATGTAAAATAAACAGTCAGTTCTCCTGTTGCTTATATAAGGTTAATGTGGCCACTCCTGCGAAGCCCATCAGAAACGGTTATTGACTCGGGGAGCCAGATAACAAGCCCACAGTGACATCAATAGTTTTGATGATTCATTCAGAAGCACTTTAACAGATCTAAGATTAGAAGGGGGTCTGATCCACAAATCTCCTCCCATGTTA
This sequence comes from Perccottus glenii, assembly GCA_024416835.2. Taxonomy (NCBI): domain Eukaryota; kingdom Metazoa; phylum Chordata; class Actinopteri; order Gobiiformes; family Odontobutidae; genus Perccottus; species Perccottus glenii. The sequence continues at coordinate 12,719,078 of CM044560.2, read as the reverse complement.
TTACACGGCCAGCCCAGATATTTATCCCACATGAATGACATGAGCTATAGGAGGCTGGCTCAAGGGCCCGTTAAATCCATACATGTCATGATCTGCAATGTGTTACACTAAAACTTTCAACAAACTGCATCACTGACAAACACTTTGATTGAAGCCATATGTAGCTGTAAATTTAAACGCCAAGGTCAGTGAACTCTCTGTAGATAGAGGTGAAATGTCAAAAATTGATTCTTTTGTGGTCACTATTTGTTTTGATATAGTGGGAACCTGTTATTGTGCTGTAGTCTTACTATTTGGTTAAGTGCTATAAAGGGTTGGGATCTAACCAAACATTTCCCAATGTAACTCTTATATAGTCTATGGATGATCGTTTCGGTGAGTGATGCAACACACTAAATTATCTCAGCCTCATGGTATCACACAGTTGTTGTGGTTATTCATTCGTTAATGAAAATACTAATGTACTGTCCCAAGACATTTATTATATGATGTAGAAACTGTGGACCAACCAGACGATGGATGTCAGCAGAGATCAGAGCTGCACAGTGGGTTTAGGTACTGAGAACATTTTTGATTAAGCCTTAGGCACAGTGGTGCATGACTATGTTAAAGGCAAACTTTGCATGTTTAATTGCAATTTTATTGAGCATAATGATTCATAATGTATTCACATGTCTGTAGTTACCACAGTCTAAAGCATGCATATTCAATTGAATTCATAAAACATTATTGCTCCCCAAAGGAAAATACTCAATGTACCTTGTATTGTATATGCTAATTTGCAAAAAGAACGTGCATGCATCAACCAATCCAGATGAGTAAACAATGATAAACTCAAGTCCGCTGTAGCTCTAATCTAAATATTCAGAATTTTTATGTTACTGTCGTCTATGAGCTACGTAGTTCTGTTTTGTCTTCCAACTACTGTTGTGAATAACCTTTAAATCTTGTTCAGTAGTGATTATTAAATCCCATATCTAGCCCCGTAGTGAATTTCTTTATAACACCCTATTATTTAAATCAACACTAGGCTAAATTGAGCACCTCGTGTATGTAGTGCAACACACGGCCTAATCTATATCTGTGGAAGCAGACATACGCCAGTGGCCCACTTATAACTTAAATGACTAGTTTAGTTAACCTTTCTGTTTAAGTCTCACATATTGTTATGACAGCAATAGTGCACTGCATAATTTCCACGGCATTAGAATCAGTCATCTGCCCGCCGGCTATAAATACACCTGACAGCACAAGTGTTTGGGAACTGTTCTTCGTTGGATAGTGCACAGGACTCCAGAGGTGAGGTGCTTTGATAGTACAGCTCATGAAATATTTGCTGACTTCTATCACCTATGGGACTGGTGTTCTGATAGTGCCGATGATATGTGCCCCCATTAGTCTCTAAGGAGTTTTGCTAGCCCACTTTCACCCGATCTGTGCCAATTAAGTAGCAGAATTATGTATATTAGTTGGAGTCACTTGTTCTTCCATGCAAAGGAATGCGTATAAGGAAGGATGACAGAGGGATAGTGTTGAATAATTAGAGTGAATTTTCAGAGCCCTGGAAACTCAATCATACGCTGCCATATGCTAACTATTTTTAACCTATTCTCTCCTCCTCATCTTCCCTCTCCTCCATGTGTCTCTTCACATACTCCACTGCAGAAACTCTGTGTCCCCGCTGCTGCTACTTTGGTCAAAGTAATTGTTAAAAGTGCACATAACAACCAAGGAGGTTATAGGGTACAAAGTCAGTTTTTTAAGTTATGAGAAATTCTTTGTTTAAAAAAGTAATTTAAGCTTTAGGACAATAACTTTTCATTCTCATGTCTAATTCTCATCTTCCCCCTATCAGTGATAAACAAGCAAATTGATCGCAAAAGCTACGCATGAAAAAGCAGTAATTGAGCTCTTCAGAGTTTCTGTAAACTCATTATGTCATGCTTGGTTTGTCATCCATACAATGCTTACAGCGGTGGCTTTTAGTCTTCTTTATGGGGCCGGGTGCTTTGGGGAAATATGGAGTGTCACAGGCAGACCTCTCATCCTCACAGACACTTCCCACAGTCATCAGTATTCTAATGACTCACCGCCGCCGTCCCACAGTGTTTATTTTTAGAGATAGAGAGATTGATGAGATGCTCATATCATCCTTAACCACCAACTAATTAACTAATTAGGACATTCAAATGAAGACTTGCTCTGGATAATGCAGCGTGGCTTCGCCATGGGCAAACAGCTCTTGATTCAAATGGCTTGACTCAGCTTTGGGAGTTCAGCATTACGTTCTCTTGCTCATGGTTCATGTTCGCCTCATTAATGCCTAATAGTTCTGATGAAGGCAAGTATTGATCAGGCAAAATGGGGCTGCATTGTAGCTGCATTGACCACCAGTGTTGCCTCAAATAAAGCTCACATTGCCCAAAAGGATTCTTTGGTCTTGTCTCTGGATTTTGGATTCTAGGGGTTGGTATGTAGGGGTTGGCATGTATTTTTTGGAAGAATCTACACCTCACAACTCATTATTCCGAAACCATCTGAAAATTGGTAGCCCTGCAGGGACATGCTGTTGTGTATGAACAAGTCCAGTGGAAATGGATATGGTGATTTCTAAATGTAAATGTCTGCATTTCTACTATTGCAGCTTTTCTACCTTTAAAGGCATTTTACATCAAACTTCCATCCACCCATTTGTACATCAGTGTCAGTTTACTGGACAGCCCTCTCTGTCTTCTGAGCCACTGTCACCCCTTAAACATCCTGAGCCTTCATGCAAGAGGTGATTACACACTTTTGAAAACATAGATTTGACTGTTGTCTTCCAATTTGTCACAACTGTACAGTATACATTTTTATATACTGCTTTTTTAACTGAAGTTGTTAAATTTTTTAAATTAATTAATTAATTAATTTGATTGGGACAGTGCATGTCAATGAACATACATGAGACACAACCACATGAATGTAAACATGCCAGATTGTAGCCGTAGGCTAATTTCCATCCGTTGTCCCAACAATCACACACATTCATACACCAGTGCTGTGTCACTGGAGGCAAGGAGGGTTAAGTGTCTTGCCCAAGGACACAACAACAGTATGAGCTGTGGGGAGAGCGGGAATCGAGCAGCCTACCTAATTAAGTATTTTCTCAACATTAATGACATTAGGGCAATTAGATGGTCTTGCTTTGACTGGTTTTGCCCACTTGTCAATCCAGTATCACATTTTATATTCATTTGTGCTCATGGTTCTAGCTTTTTTCACAGGACGAGGCCTTATATTGATCAATCAGGCATCATCAAACCCCCACTTCACCTATCCACCTCTTCATTATTTCATACCCAACCCTATTTTTCTCCATCACCCAATGATTCCTTATCACACTTCACTTAGGCTGACTTTGAACTTTGACCTCACCTGCAACAAAGATGGGAGGCCTTGAAGTCTTGCCAAGGCAATCATTCCACTCACCGTCTCATAATTAGTGTTTTACCATTGACTCGTTGACATTTTTTTCCCTTGATCTTTCTGCTTTGAGATTCTGCGTGGTCAAAAATGCATCATTATCCATCTATTTGCACTGATTGTTTGCCCGCAAGGTGTAATATGTCAGCATTTTGTCGGCTGTAATTGGAAAGAGATATGGATGATGGGTAATTGTTGTTATAAGTCAGCTCCTTCAAAACATGCACTGTTACGAGCTATTAGAGCAGCAGAGAGTCTCCTTATTATGATTGAAGAGATGCATGTTTCACTTTGTTTGTAGCTTGTTTTGTTGAAAAATGCCTCTGACACTAACAGTCGAGGGTTTAATCCCAAAGTGGCTGAATTTTAAAGGTTAATAATCCTTTTAATTAAAGGATAGTCTGATATTGAACAGAAAATGTAATCACCTCAGGATTACCACTGAGATGAATATAGCCATAGCAATTAGTCCAATAATTAAGGTTTTAGTGCTGGACAGAGATGAGAGAACTCTCGTGATGTGTCATAAAATTCATAGAGTTGTTAGCGCACAGTGAATATGTTGGCTGGTAGCATTTACGGCGGCGCCTGCATGAGCACTTGGGGTAGTGGTGAAACATGGCGTCCCAGCGGATGGAGCAGCAACAGCTGTTCTTGCCTGAGCCTGGTGTTTCGCAACAATATGATCGCTCCATCAGCGAAGCCCGCTCTACCAACAGCCACATCTGCATTCATCAAACACAACTTATCAATAAACAAGGGGCCACGCAACAACAAATGACCTGCGCAAGATTACAAAGAAGCAAGCCAGGAAAAAATGTCAGCAGTGCACTTTAATTACTTCCGTTGTTAATCAATAAAAACAGCTTCATATCGTTTGATTATGGTTTTATTTACAGCAAATGTCCTGTTAATATGTTGGTATGGCTGTAGTTTTCTATTAATGGATATGAGGCTGGGGAATTGAGATGGTGGCAGCTGCTGATGACCAGTCACGATGGGGCACTTGTGTTTGTAATTGCATTTTGTCACCTACAGAGGGTGTTAAGAATCCTTGTTAGAAGTCAGGGGGAAAATCTCAGAGTAACAATTATTGTAGAGCAAATTACCAGGTAGGCAATATCTAAGCTGTCAGGAAAGGTTAGGAGAAATGAGGGAAAGAAGATGGACTATTCAGACATTCATCATGGCCATAGTTGCCACTTCCAAATTGAAAATGGGAGGGAATGCAGCCTTCATTTTCTCAAAATTTGAATGAGTTAGTTTGTATTATTGCTGTGATTGACAGAAAGACTGGATAAATAAATAGCTTGGTAATTTGTGTCTGTGCTTGTGTGTTAGATCCATTCCACATCACTTTTCACGGTTTTGGCATTAACAGTATTTGAGAAACGAGACGTGGCTGAATGGGTTTCACTAGCACTCTGTCTACAGGAAGATTTTTGATGCACATCAATGTACATTAATAGATTACATTAGAAAGCCACAGATCTAATCTGGATTCAGACAATCTTGGGAGGATTTCTACATTGGCACCATCAGCCGTGGTACCATTGCACAGCGTTGCCATGTAAGAGTTTCACTCGACCATCTGTCTCTTTCAACTCTGTATATTACATTTATACCACATGCTTGAAATTGTAGCTTCCTCATTTTAATGGGAATGTGAGGCAATCGTAAAATAAATATTCCTCTGTCCTCTGGCTACTGGGGTGTTCCTCCAGCCAACCACCTCGTCCATGTTCATTTGCCTTGTCCTTTGAATTCCATTTATGGTAGGATATAAATTGAATTATTGAAAAGCTATTGTTTGTTGCATGAAATCAGTGAAGCAGTAAAGGGGTTAAAGTCAGAGAGTCATAAAAACAATAAGCAAGGCTGAGAAAAAAAATCTTCTCCAATCAGGATTGGGTCAATATTTAGCCCCTCGCCATATAACAGGATTTAATAGGACATGCTCCATGTGTATTCATAGATTGCAGACATCTGCTGAAAATGGAAAAGGTTTAGGTATTATTGATTGTAAATTGTAAAAGTTTTACTCAGTAACACGTAGGTGACTTTAAGTTTTGTGGGATGCATTTTGGGACATGATCTACTTGAAAAACTAGGACTGAGTGTGACACGAGAGTATCTCCTGCCTGTCCTGTGGGTAATCTGGACAGGCTGGCTCTTACCTGCTGCATGTCACTTAATAAAATCATTTCTGTCTTTCTAAAACATATTAAAATGTAGGCATCATTTATGTGCACCACTGATTAAGTTGTTAGGGAACATCTTGCCTCTACTCTTGTCACAACATCTCTGTTTAGCCATTTGCAAGCTGTGTCCATTGTTGATTCAAGGTGAGACCTGATATTATTGCCATACAGACTAGTGTTTTTATTGTTGTTATTTTCAAGAATGGGCCCATTTTGTCATTTAATTGAGGCTCATGGGCTCGGCTGTGAAACGGCACTCAGGGGAATAAGACGTCAAGCAGCTGAATTTCCACAGCCATTAACTGTTCCACACTCAATTAGAATGCATAGGATCCTGACATTTCATAACTTATGGGTCTCTAGGCTGATATAACCCCCGCTATAAAAGGAGCCCCGTTTTGAAAACACACAGACAGATACTTACATCTCCTTTAAGCAGGTGTATTTTTAAATATTTTTTTTTAATTTCAAGTACAAAAATCAAGCCTGGATAAGAAGCGTGCATGATGTGATAAAGCCATGTTATTGCCGCTGCAGCAAAAACATATCGGGCTGTTGCGCTCACAGGACGCCGCCGATTATTCCTCAAGAAGCCATGTCTTCTTTAACTATCAATTAAATGCACTTTCACAGCAGCATTCTCATATTTCCATGTTTAATAAATCACGCCACACACCAGAAACAACAGGAATATAGAAGGCACGTATAACACAGTTGTAATGCAGCATAAATATGAATTATGAACGGCCGCAAATTGAGCCGCTTAATGAAAACTCGGATTTGTTATGCTGCTGTGAGCCGCCTTGGGAAAGGTGATACTGACAATCAGAATTATGATGATAGAAATGTACTTTGATCGCTGTTTAATTTTCTTTGGTGATCTCTCGCCACTGCTATAACTCACTCTGAAAACAGACAGGTCCTATTTGCCAGGTAATTAATAACACACCGCTGAGGCAAGATTTAGCTATTATTTCTAATATGTTGTGTGATTGTGAAAAGCACCTTTTCTAACAGTACGATTGCATTCATTTATATCTTGTTATTTTGCAAATGCTTTTCCAGAGCTTTAATTTATACAAAGTGAAGGCAAATTTTCAGTACAGCCATCAGTAATCTAATTGAAGGAGAGAGGTTGCTGCTGTCTGAAGGGTTACCAATTAATTAAAATTGATTGCTTGTATAATTTAGCCTATTACAAAAAGTAGTATTAAGCTTTCATTATTCTAGGCATGACTGGTTGCTCTATTTTGGTTTCTCAATGCAGTGCTTTAGAATGACAACAAAATAAAAGGCTAGCTTTGCTCTTGAACACAATCAAGAGGTGATGACTCGCTGCTAATCATCAAGCACATAACATGGATTACAAGCAGAGCAAGAAGAATTGAAGTCAGAGGTTGGCCTGTAGATCACGCTCGTTTCGGGTTCTCTGTTGGTGGCAAAGCAATAAAGTTAAAATAGGTGCGAGCCTCTGCCATGAACAACAAAGCGCCATCAGCTCTGCCTTCAAGGTAGAGCCTCCTATAGGTCACCGCCGCTGTGACTCTTGACAATATGACAGATTAACGACAACAGGTTGAGCCCTGCACTTTCGGCCGCCCACAATCTCAATTATGTCTGTCTTAATGTACACTGAACAGCCACAATTGCAGGGCCATGGACAGGGTAAACACACTTGCAGGAAGCAGACTAGTGACAGGATAATAAAGTGCCATGATTGATTCAGGCTTTCTGTGTGCCAGATCGCTTTATTGTGTGGGAGGAGTGGTACCAGATTGTATAGGTTTCTGCGGTGAGTGATCTGTTGTCTTTGGATCGGGGGGAGCTGATATGATGGAAGAATGATCATGTAGATCATAGAATGTTCTGTGTATTGTTTCAACAACAGTTGAAACAATACAATTATTAGCCAATGTTTTTGTTCTGTTTAACAAAAGGGCCTTTCTTTATTCCATTGTGATTTACTATGGGTTAAAAAAAATCTGTTACCTGGTTCACATGTCAGCAGAAGCGACTGTTTGTCTGTGCTTGACCATTGAAAAGGGAGTTAATGCATATTAATAGGGCCTATAAAAGCAACTAATTGAGCATTCCGGATCTTGCTGAGTTGGGCATCTGTGAGTGACATTGTGCAGCTCCAGGACCTACACCAGACTGCCTTTATTAGCTCTCTGAACTGGGATGTAGGTCAGGCCATTAAAAGCAGGAAGGGCTCTTTCACTAAATATTGTTGTGACAGGCTCATATTTGACACCCCAATCTGTGAGCCGTGCTTAGGAGACATTTGCAACAGCCGTGAGCAGAACGGCTCCAAGTAGAGACACGTTCTATAATGGATTGCTGCTCAAAAAAGTTAATCCTTGTTTAAAGCAATTTAATTGAGCTCAATAAAATGTAGCCATATGCGCCCCATAAAAATCAACAGTGTTCCATATGAGTGCTAAGTAAACACGCCTTGGATATTAGCGCGTGTATAACAAGCCTCATATCCAGAGCTGTGCAATGTAATTTCAGTAATGATTAAAATAAAGCATGCCTTTTTCTCTTGTACACAATTACTTATGCAATGGATATGGTTAAGAGTGACATTTACATGAAATATTGGATGCATTGTATATTCTAATCTAACTATGGCAATATTGAGTTGTCTATTAGCACACCTTTGACTTTGTCTAGTTCCAGACTGTTTTGCTTTTTATTACTTTGTAAATGGAATATTTAAACGCTACGACAGAATAAACTAAACCAGCACCTAACTAAATCACCAGCTAAAATGGTAAGACGTAGAGCAATAATAATTCAATAGAGGGCAGCACACCACCATTACAGATTGGCTTTTAAATCATATTTAATTGCTCTTTTGTGTAGCAGACTGTATCTGCAGTTTGACTGGAGCTTGAAACATACCGCTCTTCTAATCTATGATACCGTGCACACCATATACTCTGTGTCTATCAAATCTGTTCTCCATATGCCTCTGTTAACAACCTTCTGTCTGCTACATGCAAATCTGTTAGATTCTAAAATAAAGCAGGCATCCTTGTAATGGACGAAGAGGTCAGGCAGATATCGCCACACTTTCTGTTTTGTCTTGAGCTTTGGGTGGGTTTTAAAGTGTCATAAGACATTTGATTGTAAATCTTAGTGACCTTGAAGTCACTAGAGAAAGCACAGATCCGTAAACCAATCATCGCACGGCTGCCCCTGTCAGCCACGCTCCTGTTCACACAGTCACTGCCTGAATTTCCTGATGTTAAACAGAGGAAGTAGCTCTGTTGATGCTCATATTTGTTTGAACACAATATCAGTTTTAAACTCTGTTTACAATTCAGCAAACAGTGGCATTTTTGTGTGGTGAAATTGTTTAATAAAAGCTCATTGTACAGTGGAGCTTTTCTAAGCGCAGGGATATAGAGGTGTTACAGACTTAGCTAAAAACTCAACCTCAGCATTAAAAGAACTACCAAATGCTCTGCTCACCAGCAGCACAAAGATCAGTGTTATTATGGATTTGTTGAAAAATATCTATTTTCTGAATACTAATGTCCTTTAAATCTTTCAGAGCTAAAGAACACTGGGAACTTCATTTCTGTGGGATAATTTCCAGCAATAACAGAGAAATAGCTGCCTACTCCTCTAGTGGATTATCACACTAGCTGCTTGAAAGCTGTCTACAGCATACTCTGCATCGAAATTCACCTCTGGTCCACTGTCGGACACATTTACAATTAAGAATCTTGTCTTAAGATTTTCACAAGCTCACTTTCCAGAGCTATGAGTTGATGTGTGTTTCAGATAGATGTGATAAAATTTCAGCTTGAATTTACACCTGTTGGTTCCGAGGATAAAACTTGTTACTGTGTTACTAATTCTGCTGTAATTATGAACATTCCCTCCAGGAGAATAAAACAATCATAAAAACATTGTGGATGGTTGTGAAACCATTTATTCTCCATCTTTTTCTGTTTCAGAGTATCTGTAGTTGTTTTTTTCAGCTTCAGTTAACTCTTTTAAAAGAGAGAGCTGACTAAGGTGATGTACAGCACTGCAGGAACTTTGACATGGAGCACAGCCCTACAGGCTGTTTGCTTGGTCTTGACAAAGAAAAGCGGCTTTGTAGTTTCATAGAGCATCTAGGGATGGAGATTAGCATGGAGCCATCAGCAGGGCTGCAGTCCCTCCCTACCCTGCTTCTGCTGTCAGACCGCCTCCTCCCTGCTTGTCAGAAGCTCCAACGAAGAGCTGTAAAAACCTTTTCCCCTCTCCTTAACAACTGCAAAACAACACGCACACACCCCAGCTGAGGTGCCTGGTTTTCTGAGGCCTCTGACAGGACGTGCTACAGGCACAAATTGTAATTCATAAAGGTTAAGGGGGTCAATGCCTTTTATTACCAGTCTGAGTGCATCCAGCTTGATGGGGCGGGCATGCAAATGGAATGTCTCACTGTGTTCTATGCGAGCTCAGAGACAGCGAGTGCGTGTGTGCCTCTGAATAAGAGGAAGTTAAAGGTGAGTAAAGGGTGGTGGGAACTACGTGAGATGGCCTGTTCTCCCCACCCTGCACAGCCTTGTAGGACCACACAGCCGCAGCCAAGTTAATTGGACAGTGTGACACTGACCTCAGGTAGTTAACGGGCACTTTGATATGCGCTCACTTGCAATTAATGTATTGTAAATCTTCATGTTTTATCATGTGGTTAAATCTGACCTATAAGGCTGCAATGTAAATGTACCTAAAGTCAACTAGTACACTTAACATGACCATTAACAGAAATACAAAATGAATAGGATGACATTTATATGGATTTCTGTGACATAATGAGTCTACAATCAAATCTCTGTTGCTTTACCAATAATTCGAGGTTATACATTTCTAGATGGGCAGACACAAAAACTATAATACGTTAACTGAATTCAAATACAGTTTAAATTTAACAGCTTCTTCTTGTTTCCCTACAGTTACTGACCCAAGCAACAAAGGATATAATCACCCTACTGCTCCCTCTGCTGGATACCTACTGTAATGCCCTTGGCATAACCACTGAGAAATCACTCTTATAAAGGTTGTGTTTTGTTTGTTTGCACATTCTTTAGTAGCTCAAATAGAATAGCTTGCAGCTCACTATAATGTTATGTCTTTGATCCACAGTCTTGTAGTTTTAGCACATAAGGTAATGAATCAGGCTTATGTTTGCTGTATAGCTGAAAAGACTATACCTAGGGACCAGTAGGACAGTTCTCTCCTTTTAGCCAATGTGCAGCACAGACAGACTCCCTGTACTCATTACCTTTCCATCAGCAACCAGCTGCTGTGGAGTCATTTAGAAAGATTCCAGATCACACTGGTGTTGATCCCAAACAACTCCACCTTCAGCTTGTGGGATACACTGACAGACCTTGAGTCATTACCCCCCTGGGCATGTGTTAAATTGACACCTCAAAGGTGAGAGACTGGACATGCTCAGAGACCAAAGTTTTGTTATGAAAGAGAAAAGTAGAACTGAATTTTACACCTACCTGCACACCTGTACTTTTATATTAAGAACAAGATGTAAAAAGCATATTGTTAATATAATTTAGTTTCAGCAGGTCATGTGTTATGGTAATAGAAGGGGATAAAAAGAGAGAGTGATCCACTACATGAGCTCAAGATATGGTATACTTTATTTATCTCCCAACAATGAAATGAGTTTCCAAAACGAGATCATACTTTAAACACAACTGATAAAGGTACCCCAAAATTCATTGCAGCAACACAGCAATGAACAATCGTCCCAACAACACAGAAATCACTTAACTTAAGATGTAATATTAACATTGGGTTTTATACGCTGAGCGTATGTGTTTTACAATTGTTTTATATATTAATTCATACGTGGCAATATGATATGGCAATTTATGATTTTGTAAATGAACGCTGTTGGTTTTAAATAAAGTTGATCAAATGACCTTTCTTCGTCGTCATCCGGGCCTTTACACATATTTTACAGCGCGCATGCGCACCACATCACTGTGGTTCGACCTCTGCAGTCGGTAAGTGCAATGGTAGTTTGAATGAGAAGTGTATCTTTGCAAATCCTTTTTCATCCTCTTGTCTGTCATCGCATTGCACCAGAGAAGTGCGGAAAGCATGTAGAACAGATTTGAATGGGCACACTAATGGCTTTATTTTCTATGTAGTGTATTTGCACACCCATTTGACCTCCGGTTTTCCTTTTCAGAGAGACCCGGGCTTCTGACAGATTTCACCACACCGGTGCAAACTACCCAAAGTAGAAAATGTACGCCTGTGCAAAGTTTATCTCCACGCCGGCTCTGGTGAGTGTTTTGTTGTTTTTGTGTTCGTATATTCTGTAAATGAGGCGTAGAGCCTCCTGAATGAAGCTTGGCTTGAGTGAACTTGACGTACGCTCACTCGCAAGGGTATCTGCAGACTAGGCCAGTAGATTAGCCTGCTAGCTGGCTAATGCTAAGACATAAAATGGTACGCTCAGACGATAAGATATTTACGTCTGTGATCGTCAAGTGATGTTCAGAGACTTGGCACATACAATCTTAGTTATCAATGGTTATAATACGCTCTTAGTCTTATCATTCTCATGAGATGCAGTTTTATTCATTGGTTGTATCGAAGGTCACCACTAGCCCACTTAAAGTGTCAGGGCATAGTTAATTTTCAGTTGTGTGTCTTTGTTTAATCCCCTAACAAATTTACTGTACAAGATTTAATGTAACTGATAGTCAGTTGTCCAAGGTCATTTTCTTGTTGCTGTGGTTAACTTAATTTAAACGGAGTACATTTCTTGTCACCTTTTCTGACAAGTTTTAGAATTTAGATATCGGTACAAAAAGAGTTGTGGTTAAGTAGGTGCCCTGCAAAAATCCTGACAAGGTCACATTTTAGACCACTTACCCTGCAATTGTCCATGGAGCCTTATTAATAAATGTATCTATTAATTTAATGCTCAATTGTAGCTCTGTGATTGCTGCAGGTCCGTGCAGGTTCCCGGGCTCTATATAGACCCCTCTCTGCCTCTGTGCTGGCTAGGCCTGATGTCAATACAGAGGTAAGAACTTATAAATAATAATAAACATTGATTCTGTTTTAATGCAATTGTAATGAGGTAGATTAATCTTGAAGATTACTTTACAAGATAAAAATAAAGAAAATCAGTGAGTTTTAGTTGGCTGTATGCACTCAACCTTTTTTTTTCTCCTTGCTTCAGAGCAGTGGAGCTTTAATGCCACAGAGCCCTCTCACTCAGGTCGCACTGAGGGGCTTCCAGACCAGTGCTATCAGCAGAGACATTGATACCGCTGCCAAGTTTATTGGTGCTGGGGCTGCCACAGTTGGAGTTGCAGGATCTGGTGCTGGTATTGGTACAGTCTTTGGCAGTCTCATTATTGGCTATGCTAGGTTTGTTGATATTGTTACACAAATATGTAGTTGTATATTTCTGGGTCACTTGCAGTTCAAGATAGCCTAAAAAAATCACTTTTGTTTTGCAGGAACCCTTCTTTGAAGCAGCAGCTTTTCTCTTATGCCATCCTGGGATTTGCCTTGTCTGAAGCTATGGGACTGTTTTGTTTGATGGTGGCTTTCCTTATCCTGTTTGCTATGTAAAACTGCTTATACTCTTTGATTACAGATGTAACTACATATTTTATTGTGGCTACCAAATTGTTCTGTGTTTGTGTCATAGAAATGTACATTTTCAAGTTGTTCAGACACTGTTAAAATAAGCAAGACATGTATTGTACAAATGTAAGAAATTACAAGATTAAAATACATGTAATTGACTCTTTAACAATAGCAGCAAATTTTCTGTCTGGAATAACTTGTCAAAAGTGGAGTCCAGTCACTGAAGGCTGTTGCAAATGTCATCCTGACTATGTAGCAGCTGCAAAGACCTGCCATGATCAGCCAATGCTCCCCTCAATGCTTCATCTGCTCGCTTTTTGGGTTCACTAAAAATGACTGGTTCTGCCGCAGATATGTACTGTAATTATGCAGCAAGTTGATGCTTTTGTAAATGGCATTAAATAAATCTAGATGATTTAATTAAGATGCATTATTGTTGGAATTTCTTTTAGTCTATGTACTAAAAATATAAACTGAAAGTTTAATGTATTGAATTGAAGAAAAATATTAAAATTGAATGTGGCCATTAACAAACGCAACAACTACACTTGATTCAAACAATATACAGTACAGCAATATTTGTATACAAAATGTCTGTGGAGGTCCTAAGTCAAAAGGCTAAAACGGGCATCAAGTACTTTTCAACTGTTTGTGCTATTGTATTTTAGTTTGTGTGTACCACAGATTAATGCGCAAGTTTATAGATGACAATTAAGAAAATTGCATTAAAGACTCTGACGTGTGCGGAAGAGCTCAAGCAGATCTCGCGAGAACGTGAGCACGGACGTGGGATTTTGGTTTCAAGGGTTGTGGCTGTGGGGGTAAGTGTCCACACAAACTGAAAGGGATTAGATAGAAAGCTGTTGTCAAACGCACAATTTTGCGAACGGCGAGGAGCTTGTGTCATTTTGAAGTATAACGACCTCGGAATACATGTTGACATTTATCTTGTTTATAGTGATATTTAGCTACAAATATGGCGACGCTTGTATGTTAACGGGCTCAGGCTAGTCCATGGAAGCGACTGGAACAGAGCATCGCTTTCTCTGTATAACCTTAAAATATATGTATATAAGAACATCAGTATCTACTAGTTAGTGTATGATGTGTCGCCACTGGAAAGTTTCGGACAAAGGCATTTGGTCAAAAATACAGGGAGCGTCAGTACAGCGGCTTTTGTGAGGCTAAGATGTAAACAACCAAGTCAGAGCAGCCGCCCATCATCGATATGCTTTGTCTAAATATCAAACGCTAGCTCTTAATTTTAATGACATTTATTGTGTAACATTTTCACACGACATAATTTTCTATTCTTTACAATCAATTATTAGGGTGCTTATGCAAAATGGCTATTAAATTTGAATGTTGACACAGCACTAATGGATCTACTACTTTGCTTTTTCCTGCTGTCTTCCAGGGTGACATAACAGGAATTTCTTAATATGAGTGATGATAAACCCTTCCTATGTACTGCTCCAGGTTGTGGACAGGTAGGTATCGGCCACACATGTTTAATTTGACAGATCTTACCACTTTTTTTCCTTCCAATCCTATAGCTATGTATTTTTTATAATACAATTGTGGATCTAAATATGTGTAATCAAATGAAAAGCAATTATGAGTTTATAAGAGCAATGGACATAATAGAATGGAAATGCATCAGAAGCACAGTTTGAAAGTTTTCATAGAAGATAAAGGATATTAGTTTCTACATTGGCTTTCTTCTCTGACCCCTCTTAGAGATTCACAAACGAAGACCACCTGGCTGTCCACAGACATAAGCATGAGATGACCCTGAAGTTTGGCCCAGCAAGGAATGACAGTGTCATTATTGCTGGTAAATGCTTCTGAAATTATATGATGTTAATGTCACTGTGTTATGTAACTTTTTAATTATGTGAAATATTTTCCTCTTTCCAGACCAAACTCCCACACCGACACGCTTTTTGAAGAACTGTGAGGAAGTTGGGCTCTTTAATGAACTTGCAAGTCCGTTTGACCACGACTTCAAAAAACAAACCGAAGAAGATGCTAAAAAGGTTATCACTAGATATGTAGATATTATATACCCTTGTTTAGTAAGTGTTTTTTAATCTTGTGTGTTTTCTTCTGAAGTTACCATTGGATTTGTCACCTCTTGCAACGCCTATTATACGAAACAAAACTGAGGAAGCAACCGTTACAGAGGGACATCGAGACAGCCCTTTGCCCCATCCTGAATCTACCACAAATGATGACAAGGTAAAGGATTACGAAGTGCAATTTATGGAAGATGTTTCTATACATAGCGTAAATTTATACTACAATTAATGAAGTAATAGAATAAAACAAACTGTTGCTGGCGTTTTTTTTTTTTAATCCTTTAAATCTGGTCAAATTTTGTGTTTATAATGTTTTCAGGACATATCTTTGCAGCCATCCTCACTGCCAACTTCTACCATAGTCCATCCTGCCTCCCTTCAAGTTCCTAATGTACTCCTAGCACCCTCAGAGGCTAATGTTGTAATACAGCAAGCGCTCCCATCGCCAACATCTAGTTCTGTTATTACCCAAGTCCCGTCCTCTAATAGGCCTATAGTGTAAGTCATTTTCAAAATTTTTAAACTTGTGTTAGTTTTGTGCAGTTTATGTTTGTCACAGTAGACTGGTACTGCATGCGGCATTATTTGTTTTTTTATTTTTATGTAATCCATAATAGATTGATAATAATTTTTGTTTTGTTTTTTTTAGTTGTCCAATAACATCAGCTTTGCTTTGTTACATACTTCAGAAAGATATATGTCTATTTTGTATAGTGAAGAATAAGCAAAGCAGAACAATCCAGGTAAATATGAACATGCAGGATGTGTGATAATATGTATATAATATTTGTATAATATTCTTAAAGCAAAATCTAAAACTGAGCAAAACTGATGTCTCTGCTGCTGGGTTTATGTTTCCTTAGTTTAGGTATTTGTCTCACTCGTTGTCATTGCACTTCATCATCTTGCCTGATTATTTTAGAAAAAAACAAAACAAAGTAGCATGTGATAGTGTTATTATATTTAGTTTCTCATGTTTTTTTTCCTTCTCCAGGCCGGTGACTGGCACCTTCCCTGTGCTTCTACAGCTGCCTAATGGCCAGACCATGCCAGTTGCTATACCTGCATCAATTACAAGCTCAAGTGTACATATCCCAACTACAATTCCTGTGAGTTAACTACTGATCTATAAAACCTCCATGAAAAAAGCGAAAAAGCAGTTACATTTTAATCAAGTTTTGTTGCATGATGGAAATTAAGACCATTTAAATTCATTTAGCTTTGTTTTTATGCATTTGCCTAAACCTATTGTAGTGATTGAAATTACAACAGTGACACTGTCTAGCAATAACTAGTATTTGCCATAATTTCTTCCACACTGTTGCCAGAGAATTTACTGTTTTGGCTCATGAGATTTGGCAGTTGATAAATACCAAAAGAAACTGAATGACAGCATAGATATTGAAGTGTGTATGTGTGTGTGTGTGTACGCCAAAGACAAACAAATTGGCTGATGCTCACCAGGCTGCTTTCCAGGAACATACACTCTATTTGTCCTTGCGCAATGAGAATTAACGTTCTTGATTTTTGGCAAACTGCGTAGATTATACTACTAATGTGCTTTGTGGTGCAATTATAATGGCTGTTTATTACATCGTCTCTTACATGAACTTAGCTGAAAATGAAGGTCTTGCTGATATTTTGTGAACTTTCCCATGTGGAGGCTTGTCTTGTTTGTTCACAGTCGAGCTGATTGTTTATGTGGAACACTGAGCAGCAGATGATTATCGTCTGATGGTGGCACAGCAGGGAAAAGCCTCCATCTTCCCGGTCTTTTGGGACTGGGATGGGCAGAAGTAGATAAGGAACAGGAGCACACAGTGGGCCCCCTCACTCGATCATCTCCCTGTTTTCTTTCTTTTCAGCTTTAAGCTCTTTTCCTTCTGTCTCATTGTCAGTGTCTCTACGAGAGGAGGCCTAGCTTTGGCCTTCTGACTTGTGTCTCTCCATCCGCTTTTCAACATCCCTGCCCATATGCTCTCGCACAGGCAGCCAGAGGTTCATTAGCGTGCACACTGCATCTCCATGTGGCGCTGCCTCCACAAAATAACAGGCCATCCAACCTAATGAGGCTGAGATATGAGGAAACTCGGGGAACCAGCCGGGGCTGTGTTGTTGGGTGCTTGAGTGCTGCCGCCTTTTAGTGAAGAAGACTAATTTTCTCCATGCTCATCTGTGTCTGTGTCTCTGTTGTCAGCTTGTCAGACCTGTCACCGTAGTGCCTAACGTCCCCGGGATCCCAGGACCTCCATCGCCACAGCCCACCCAATCAGAAGCCAAGCTGGTATTGTATACTTTACCCCATTGCCTTAAAAATATAACATTTAAAGTTCATCTTCCTATTTTACAATAAGATGGGTCGCAATTGACAAAACGCACACTGAGCAATCACAAGTCAAGTCAAACTGTTGAGTAGATGATGCAGTGATCATTGTCACTTTATCAATGAGGAGTTGTAAATAAGAGTTTAATAGCATTGTCTGACCTAAACATTAAAATATGGTCATATTGCAATTAATATTACTAATTATTTTGTATAGCAGTACTGACAATTTCCTGCCACCAACAAAAATATTGTATATTCATGTTACTGCAGCTCAGCTTTAGGTTCTTGTTTATTAATATTTTGCCCATTTTGTTGGGCAAAATATTGATTGTATTGTCAACTGTTGGGGGTGTCTTTTTGGTTCGATGAAAGATGAAAAACAGGAACAAAAGTGGTACCAAATGGACAATTCAGTTCACGTGTCATAGTTATTGATATGACTGTTAAGTAAAAACAGAAAATTAATGATTGTGACATAATCATGACTTATTAACATCTTCCCAGTCTACTTTAGTGGTTTGTAAAATACCAGCCCATAAAAAGTGATCTATATTACTCCATATATTTAAAATATTTCTCCTAGAAATGGGCCTGTCTTCTATTCCCCTGTATAAAAAGCTGAAGGGCAGGGATATGAAGTGTCATGGCATGAATCTGTGGCAATGTGATGAAGCACAAACCACAGAACTTGTAAGTGTTCACAGCATGGTACGCCCATGAAAATTAACAGATAAAGTGAGAGCAAAGGATTGATCCCTAATGGGGAGGAAGGAGAGCAAGGTAGGGGGTCGAGAGAGGGGTTGTTGGGGATCATGGGGTACTGAGATGACAAACGCAGAGACAGTGTTGCGCTCAGCACGCTGTCACTGGGGCCAACCAGAGGGGGGCTACCGGTGACATCCAGCTGGGGGCATCCTGGCACACGCTCAGCCAGGCACATTAAGTCAGCCTCACCCTGCATGGAACCTTTTGTTCAGCAGAATCCTGTCTGACCTGCACCCCCCCTCTCTTACTCCCGGTGCCTCCCACCACACTCGGCTCATCAGCAAACACCTAATGAGCCTGCGTCAAGAAAACAGACCCCACTCAACCTGCCTGCTCCCCGCCCCCACTTTGATCTCAGGGGGCGCAGAGACGGCACTTTACAAGGACTGATGATGCTGCAAAGACCACAATAATGATAATTAACTTGCTGAATTTAGAAGATTATGCTGTTAATTAGTTGCAAAATAAAGATAAGTAATATAGTAGCAGATGGTTGAATAACACCCATGAGATGGAGGGTTATTACACTGATGAGGTTTCCATGGCAGAGATGAAATATGAATCTGACTGGCTTTTCCCTCTTTCTATGGGCCATTCCAAGAGAATAATATCTTGTTTCTGCCAGAGGAGCTTCTGGAAGGGTATTACACGATAAACTAATTTGGTAGATAGATTGGTCTGGCAAAGGTAGTTGTTAGAATAATGTGGTCCTCTGTTTTCCCATGTAAATGTATTCCCTCGCACTTTGTTATCGCTTCGAAAGGCTCATTCACTTTCACCTTGTTTGCTCACTATTTGATTCTGGAGGAATTGGCTTGTGAGTCATAGACGCAAAGCCACACGGAAATTGTTTCTGAATGTGTGTCATGTGATACACGTCCAGTTAAAACGTTAGAGTCGCATCTGGAGAGGATATTGCTTGATTCTATTACAATATTAGCACAATGTCAATTTTAGGGCTAGGCAATTATCAAAAAAATTGGGCTACATTAGAAACTTCTTTAAACATGACTTTAATAGTCACAAATTTAGGAATTGAATGCACTCTTTCTTCAGAAAGTTTTTATAGGCCAGCATGGTTACTATACAGACTTAGTCACTGAATGCTATTAGTCTTTTGAAGACTACAATGTTAACATTTTATTATAGCTACATAATGATTCACTTTTTTAAACTTTATTATTTTCTTAACCGATACAGTAGACATGTTTTAACAGTGGTATTACATTGTGGTATTATGCTCAAATACAGACAGAAGACATCGATTTACATTGACTTAAGAAGCATTACTTTTGGCCTAAATGTTTCCTGACCTTTTCTTTTTCCAGAAATTAAAGACGACAATAAGCCAGCAGCTCACTCAGGTAACCAACGGAGATGGTAGTGAGGTGCAGAGCAGTGCTGTGACCCATACTGCTGTCCCAGCTTCTCCTGCGCCGCCCTCTGCCCCGCTGACCCCAGCGCTGGCTACACCCGAGGAACCTTCTGCACATTCCCTGCAGCAGCCGGCAACCTCCACCACCGAGACCCCTGTTAGTGTCCACAAATACAGACTTAAAGACAATACTTCCTAGGTATTAAAAATGTTTCATCATTATTTTGTCTGTCCATTCTCAGTCTTCTCCGGCGCCCCCTGCATCGAACCCCCCGAGCACAGGAGGTCGGCGGCGCAGAACCACAAGTGAAGATCCTGATGAAAAGCGGCGCAAGTTTCTGGAACGTAACAGGGCTGCTGCTTCTCGCTGTAGGCAGAAAAGGAAAGTGTGGGTCCAGTCCCTTGAGAAAAAAGCGGAGGACCTCAGCTCGATGAACGGACAACTACAGGTGATCATTAGCTTTAGGCATTGCAATTAAATATAAGAAGTTAACCTGTTTATTTAGAAGTATCCATATTGTCGATTTGTTTACATGCTCATGTTTAGCGTTGTGTGCAATGGGTGTGAGCACAGACTTCTCCCTTCTGTAGTGATGAAGTCATTAAAGCCGATTAAAAAGAGCTGTTGGTGACAGCAGCGGTGTGTGAGCCCTTTACATCGATATGTCCCTGTCAATAAAGATGTATCCTCCAGATGTCAGCCGCACACAAGCGTGTCTTCGCTTCTGTCTCAGCAGTTTACTGAATGGCCTCAAAAATCTCTTAGGGAAAGGTGTCTTTTTGAACCTTCATTTCAGTGGAAGCAATTAGGATCTGATGCTGACAAGTTCGAAACAGTTCATGTATCTGCTGTCTCTGTTGATAAGTGTGAGCCGGGGGTGCGGCACATTGGTGTTCCAGACAATTAAATGAGATGTGGTGTTTATTTGCTCACTGTCTTATTTTCTATGATGGCAGAGTAAGATGTGGAGGGGGAGTAGGGGAATAGACAGTTGTTAATATTGGGTTCAAAAACAAGTTATCACTACTTGTCATGGGTGCACTAGCCGTGATTGCATTTAAATAAAGGTAGATGAAAGGGGAATGATAGGTGAGTGACTGGGGTTATAAACAGAACAAGTGTCGCTGTTAACTACAAAGAATGGAACAACATGTGGCAGAGAATAAAAGGGACGCTTGATGTCAAGCATTAATCAGCAGTTCAGTTTTTGGAAAACCTACCCATGCTGACATGGCCCAGCTGATCAGTGAAACTGCCTCTAATGATGCACAATTATTTTAACATCATCCTTAACTGGCTTTTTAATGAGATGTCAGACCAGGCAACTCACTGGGCTCTCCGCACCACCCAAGGCCCATTTGCTCAATTTCCATTAATTCAAAGTTAGAAACAAGCTTATGCCATTTATAACACTCTTTTAGGTACTGAGATTTGGAACGCAGCAATGTTTTGAAACCAATTGGTATTACTTTATATGCATATTTTCATATTTTATAATTTGGGCGATTAAAAAAAAAAAAAAGGCCCTTTTATTGTCTGTAAGTGGCAGCATTCATGGTGGTAGTGAAGCGAATATGGCGCTGGATACATACGCTCCTTCCAGCTGTGTTTAAATCTGTCTTACAATAGCTCAACCCTGCCAACAGCAGCAAGACTAAACAGATGGAATCAAATAAATTGGCTGCTTTTAGACTAATAGATTAAGCTGCCCGTAGTCCTTTAAAGGAGAAGAGAAGGAGCTTAAATCTGCCATGGGGTGTTCGGTGGGCCCCCGGCCGCTCTAAATCCAGTTAAAGTCACCTTCAGCGTAATGTGGCTCTCTTTTACGACATGCAGAAATCCTGAGCTCCCTCGGGAGCTATAACGACGCAAGAGTGTAAATCTCTGCAGCATCTACAAAGTTGCACTGACAAATCCGTACAGCACACCTCTGACAAATGTGCTGGTTGGTAGTCAGTGAAGGCCTATAATTATTGTGCAGAAAAACATAAATGAAGATGTTTATCATGCTACTTCTAAATTTATTCATTATGTTTTACTTTATCTGTGGTTCTCATACAATGTAGCTGGCATCAAGGTGTGCTGTGCAAAGAACATCCTTTTGAAGCTCATCTCAGGAAGGTGGACATTTTTAGTTTGTGGTTTGGGATTTCATTTGTGCCGTATTGCATTCTTGACCTTAATTAGGATTCATATCAATTATGGGTTTTAGACATTATTCAGATGGAAACATGAAAATACATGTTTATTGCTAAATGGAATCATTTTGTTTACTGGTGCCAACTGTCCACTGCAGACCAACGATGGTGGTTTAATAAACAATAAAAAAGGTTAAGCAAACTTCTCCACTATGTCACTATTTTGTGTTTTGATTTGATTTCTGTTCAATCTGGTATACTCCGTTCTCCAGTACCACCACTTTATTAAGTCCTGCTCCGTGTCTTCTGTCTCTCAAAGAATGAAGTCACCCTGCTGAGAAACGAAGTGGCTCAGCTGAAGCAGCTTCTTCTGGCTCATAAAGATTGCCCTGTAACCGCCATGCAGAAGAAATCTGGCTATCACAGTGAGTAATGCCCCATTATTCTCAGCCCGAGGCTTCCAGTCAAACACGTGTAAAATGAGCCAAGCTAACATCACCAAGACTTCCTCATGACCAAACAGAAAGAGCTATTGACACATACAGTGACTTTTTTGTTGAAAAAGTTCACAGAAGTTAAAATTATTTTTGTGCCTTGTTGGCAAAATCTGATAAATGGAAGAGGCCACAGGTGTTCACGTCGAAACAATTGGTTTGTCTTGATGTGACACATGAATAAGCATTTGTTAGGTGAAGCTTTTGGACCAGCAACAATGTTGAAGTCAAATATGTGTGAAGCATGATACCTGTTTCTAACACCTACACAGGGCAGATCTGTAGTGAACACAATACCGTCTTTTGTGGCCAGTTGATTTAAATTTATTTTTATCAGTCTGTCTGTCACATGGGCTCATTTAGAATTATGCACCCAGTATGTCTTTGTTTCCACAGACATGTAGACATTGTGTTCATAACTCACCTTTTTATAGATGAGGACTCAAAACAAGCACCAAGCTCTTCTTCTTTCTGCTCTAAACGCCTCCACTGACTTGTATTGACAATGATTGCCTCTGAAATGAGTTCATTAAAGCAGCAAGCTTGACAAGACTACAGAGCGCTCTCATCGTGGGCCGTCCACTGAGCTTGGCTGTTCATTATGCATCCCTTATTGCTAGCCATCCCACTGACACCCGTCATGTGCATTAAGGGACTGATGGTTTCCAGGCTCGAGTAGACTGTGGGGCCCGGTCACATTTGGTATCAGCTGGATCGGCAGGATGAAAAGTGGGCCATCATTTCTTCTGTTTATTGGACTTTCTTGTGAGAGAAAGTATACACTCAGTATTCACACTTCTCCACAGCACAGTATTGCTGTGGAGAAGTGTAGAAGAATATTGACTGAAGAAACGCCTTGGTAGATTCATTATGAAGTTTGGTAAAGCATTGGGCATGGCTAGCACTAAAATTGCTTAAATGTACATTTTATTTTAGCTTGTAAGGCACACAGCCTTGACTGGACTAGGAAACTTTTTCTGATTAAAACATGAAGCTACATTCTACATTACTTGGTAAAATCATTCATACAAAGCTTTTTGTGACATCAATTAAAAACAAAACTACTCCAGGTTAAACAGTTCATGGGTTTGGCTCACAGTTGACTGATGGCAATGTGTGAATCAACAAAGAGGCAATTAGAAAAGCGCCTGATTTAATTTTGACTGATCCAATGCCCTTACCCATGTAAAAGCTTCTGTGTTGCATATCCCATAAGGCTACAGTGCCCTCCAGACCTGGTAATACCCTTCGTAGTCCTGCCCAGGCGTAGCAATGGCAGGTGCGAGGAAATTACCCAGACTGCCCCGCAAACAAGCCAGGACATGTTTTCACTTGGCACGCCAGGCTGTCCATCTGCTTGTGGCACAACCAAGTGAGCAGCGAGAAGATCTGGCTGCCGAGGAAAAGCTGAAATTGTGGGTATTATGATGTATCATCCCGCCAGGCCTTAATGCCATTAGGAGTAATAATGCACACTTGAACATAGTAAAAACCCACCAAGCTGATTTATTCCGAGCTTGACCTTCTGCATAGTGAAAAGCTTGGGAGTTTATAGCTCTTTGACATTCACTGGCACTAAATCACATGGTCAAAGTCTAGTCAAGAAGGCGGAAGAAGCCTCTAATGTGGAGTCATTTGTGTTGCATTTTAATTGCCGCTCTTGCTCTGGAATGTGTATTTTACATTCGATCTGAAACGCAGTCATTAATTACAAAGTGCCAGAACAAGTGACTTCATATCATTAGCAATATTAATTATCATTGTGCTCCTTATTCCTTTATGAAACAGAGCATGAGAGTAGAGTCTTTTTTTCCATCAGGATCCAATTAATTCAATGCAACTGCCTAACAGCTGGTGGCATTTCGACTCCAAGTCTTCCCTACTCTCCAGTGTGAGCATCATTAAAATCAGGTGCTGTAATCATCTGTCGCTGCAGTAGTTGGCAAGGTAACAAAAAAACAAATGAGAATGCAGTTAGGGATGGGAAACAGTGCCACATGCCCCAGAATGTAATGTACCCTTATGATGTGGGTTTAAATTGACATTGGAGCTTTAATTAAAGGAGAGGGTGCAGAAGTAGCATTATGGGGATTAATGAAACAGTTTGCGAACAGCACATGGAAATGGCGGCTCTACATCTGATGAGGACTACTTGTTAAAATCTTTTCCAACACATTCCTTTAATGTGTCTAAAGCTGAGGTTGTGGGAAGGATCTGTGCACATCCATTTGTCTGGTGTTTAGTAAATTGATGAACAAAACAATACTGTAATATGTAATTTGTCACAATGAAGTCATCACAGTTCCCAAAAGTGTACCAAGGTAAAGCCGTGCACATGTTCTGTTTGGGTGAATCTTGGGTTTACTCTTGGCTATGAATAAATAGATTTTCAATTTAATTTGATGTTCAATGATGTATTTCAGAACATATTGTGCAAGTTTATATCACAATGTAGTTATTTTAGGCACAACAGCGAAAACAGTGAGTTGAATAATTATTTATTTGATTAGAAAAGTATTTCTTTGGTAGTCAAATGTGTGTAACAAGGCCCTGACTGAGCAAAATAAATATCTGTGGTCTATACAAAAGCCACAATAACTCAATATCCAAATCACTTTAAATCTTGGATTAAAAGGTGCTTTGTAAAAAAAAGTTGCATGTGTCTAATTACCTCAGAATTTTTAAAATTGCATTTGTCTTTCTGAGGAAAATAAACTTTTGAAGCTCTTTTAGAATCCAGTGGAAGTTTCATTACTTCCTGTGCCTGCTCTGTTAACTGCCCAAAACTAATTGTAAACTGCAACTTTGCTTCCAGATACCATTGAAATCTACTCACTCCGTTATTAAATCTCCAAAAACCTACCTATTTATTTTTATTTTTGTAAAAGGAGACTGTGTCTGGCCTGTAGAGACTGTTTGTTTGAAATTGACATTGCAAATCATCTTTGATCAAAACATGAAATCCTTAGCTGCTCATGTCTAAAGGTTTTTATTACATTTTTTATTTGGCTTTTTGCTCAACAGTTCTGGAGAAGGAGGAGGGCTGTGAGGACATGTCAGTCCCAAGCAGCCCTCAGAATGAGGCCATCCAACACAGCTCTGTCAGCACATCCAACGGAGTGAGCTCCTCCTCAGCCATGTCAGCTCCGTCCAGCGCAGCCACCAACACCTCTTCAGACCATAGCACAGAGGAGACCTGGCCACAGAGGGGCGCCACTCAGTCCCAGCCTTCAGTTGATTGTCCCAAACTGAAACTCATTGTTGCCTCTTGAATCTCACACACACAAAGGATGGACTTCTCTCTCAGCTTCTTTTTACTTGGTTTAGTTTATGTTTGATGCATTTTGTTTTTTGTAGGCAATGCTTTTTTTACTTTTAGAAAACAAAGGCACTTTAAGTGTAACATGAAGATGTAAACCATGTAGTTTTGAAATGTTTTTGTATTTATGTGACTTATTTATTGATCTTCTATTTTAATTTTATTGTATTTTTAAAATGGTGAGCCTGACGCATGATCAGTGAAATATTAGACTTGACTTGACCAAAGTGTGCTGTGGCTCCATATTAATTTATTTGCTTGTTTCTTGACTTTTATAAGCACTTACTATGTTAATGAAAATGAAATTTTGTCAAGAGTCTGTGTTTTTCCATTTTGCACATTTTGAGAGATGATGGGTTTACCTTGTAAGGTTTGAAAGTCCACTTGTTCTGTAATGGCAGCTTTTTGTAGATTTGAATACTGTCACATTGTAAAGATGGTTGAATCAGATTTGAAGACTATTTGTGTGAGGATCAGCCGTAGTTGCAGTGTGTGCAAGTTGAATGTTTGGGCTGACCTCCACTTGTACAACAGTTTTAAGGGGGTTGACTGGTTAGAGTTGTGTGTGTGAACTCATTTACATTCCATCTGTAGTCTGATTGTTTCTGAAGCAGTGATTGTAGGACGCAGTACCCTTTTCATTACTCAGTCATGGTGATGTGGACTCATGCAGTGCCATTATCTATTTGTAAAAAATCTTTCATTACATATCTCAATGAAGTTGAAACCTGTTTCAGATTAAGGCTCTTATGAACTTAACAGCCTGTAGAGAAAATATCTCGCAGTTTTTTTTAAGTGACTTGTGCAGAACACTAAAGGACACAATGCTGTTCTCATGGAGTGCATTTTTAGGAAACATTGTAAATGACATCAGTGATGCATTGTATGTGATCTTTCTAGGTGTTATGTACCTTGTTTTTATAGACTAGTGGGGACTGTGTAGCTGAGCCCAGTGATCACATAAACTGAACTTCAATCAATAGATGGGTCTTATCAGACCTGTATGTCTTCATAAATAAATACCTTAAGATGTAAACTGGAAACACGCTTCAATAAATAATCTAACATGATTGTTTAGCATAACAACTGCTTATTTTATTTTTGGAATTTAATAGGATTGAAATCAAATCAAGAAATCTATTTGCCTTCTCTCTTAGTTTGTATCGCTTACTACTGTGTAGTTTAATGATAAGCCAACACATCGTTTTCTTGGAATAATTTTTAAGTCCAACTGTTATGGGCTATTTGCATGAGATAAACAGTTCTCTGCGAGAATTACTGTTTTTTTTCAATACAGTCAGATAATTATCATTATTAGACAAGTTCATTCAACTTGATCTGTGACTCAATGAATTTTTGTTTTACCGCCGCTTAACAGCCTAAAAGGGGTGTGATAGAGTGTTAAAAGTGTACTTGTAACTTGTGAAAAAATGGAATTGATAAGTTGTAATAAACCTTTTAATATCTCTTTAAAATGCATCTTTGCTCTTAATTATGCAGTAAACGTGAACAGTAATGACAATATTTCACATGCATGCATGATAAATGTATGTATATATATATACATATATATATATATATATATATATACACACAGTTTTAAATATCTAATCTTTTCATCTCTAAACGTTTCAGCCTGTTTCCAAAGCTGCATACTCCTGCAGGACAAAAATGTCGTGGTGTATGCTGCCTCCTTGTGGTGGACGGTAGGCCTACCTTCTCTTTTTCAATTCAGTCTTTTGTATAAAGTAGTACAAATAGATCTGTTTTGTTCATTTTTTTTTTAGAATGATTTGTTGATTTTTGTTGGTAACAGACTATTAGTCTGATTTAATTTCCACTTACACTTACACAATGGGCTAGGATTCTAGAACATAGATGGTGATGGCACCAAAATGTCTAGATTGCCACATAAATAAGAAAAAGGGGCTTTTTTTTTTTTGTTGCCCAGGCATAATGTGGCCTAAGCACCAATAATCTCCCTCATTTAGTGATTGACAGGTTTGAAGGCCCGCCCAGAGCTTTCAATTTGATTGAAACCTAGAGACTTAAAAAGTAACAGTGCACGTCACTGTACTTCTAAGAGCATGTGGTCAGAAAGTGACAAGAAGAGCAGGAGATTTTTATATAAATACATTAGCTTTAGCAATATTTGTTCCATTTAGGCTTTATCATTAGTATTATTTGTTGTGTTTAGCATTAGCCATCTTTCCTTCCTTTACAAAAAATCTTGTTTCCAGATTTTCTTGTAATAAACGTTATTACATTACTTAAGTCGCGGGATAAAACACTGAAAGTTGATGAAAGAAAGAGTCCTTAGTCGTTTTGAGCACTAATTTGTTTTACAAAGGGGCTGTCTTTATTAGCCCACTCGCCCGCCACTGCTTGTTGCTAATAGATAATATTTACTCCATTTATTTACTTTATTTGTAAAACATTCACCTTCCACCATTTGGCAACAAACATCTATCCGTTTGAATTTATCTTGGTTAATGTATTGTTGTGCACTGTCCCTGTAAAAATAAATCATATCCATAAATAGTTATGTAGGACCTAAACACTCATGAATTAGCACTAGCTATTCAGCTCTCTATTAGCTCTAGCTGTAAATGTAGCATTTATAAATCTAAAAAAGCCATTGGGCAAACGTTTTGTCCACATGTAAAATGTGACCAACAGAAAAATAGTACAAACCAAAGACGAAAGGTTAATGCACTGACACAGAGTCTCCAGCAGATGGCGCTACGTCCAAACATGTCCCGAACCGCACATTCGTCTTATTTATGTAAACACGATGTAAATTAATTTGTATTAAGGAAATGGCAAGCAGTAAAATATGTAAAAATAAATATGACAATATGCACATTAGACATGGAACATAATAATCTAGGAATGTTAGAGTATTTAATAATGCGTCCTATCACGCGTTTTCCTCAGAATGTTGCAACATCTTAACCAGTGTTTGATAAAGTAACCATTTCAGATCCTTGGAGACATTCATATGTGAGTGTATATTTTGTGCCAGCCGTGCTCGGTGGGCCCAGCAGAGTCTAGAACTAGGGCAGCCCTGATTAGCTGCACATCACAGAGGGAAGAATTCTACATGATACTATGTAGGTCACAGCATTCACCGAAAACAACAACTTTTGCTGCGTATTTATGAAACTGAACGTGATGATAGCCTATAGACTAGACCTACGCCTCTGTGTCTTTGAAGTCTAATCCAAAGAAAAAAGAAAAGCTAAGCATCCCACCAATATGTCTTCCCCTTTTCTTCCACCGGCAGAGTATTAATTGTGATTGTTTGATTAATTAAATTCCCCCTGGCAAACAGCTCTGCGTTATTCATTATTCATTCCATAATGATTTTAATGTTAATTTGATGAGGGTTTCTCTAAAATATGCACCAAGGTAGTTTTATGTGTTTTACAGCTGCAGGAAAAAGCTGTGATGATCCACATAGCGTCTAACAAAAGAAAAACAGAACAGAAAAGGTGAATTCTGACAGAGTTAGGTGAAACTTTGACTTAAGTTTCTATTAATTTAGGTAGCCTGCTGCTTTTAAGGCTACTAATTGTGATAAACTAAGGGAGAAACAAGTCTCTAAAGCAGAATAAAGATGGCTGCTTACGTGGTAAGTACGTTGAGTTTCATAAAATGAGCTTCATAATAATGTGTAGGCCTACTGATGTGCTGATGATAGCAGCCCGCCCCAGCTGTTCCCATCATGTGAAAGGTATTACGCTTTGACCCTCTGTAGACTGCCGTTTAATTAGTCAAGGATTAAGGTCAAACTGCCTCATTTAGACAAATATAAGATAAGCATGGAGCGATGGCCCTTTGTCTGCTCACACATGGTTAAAAAATCACAAAGTGGGCTGACAAGACTGCGCTCCTCCAGGCCTGAAGCTCCAGACTCTTCAACAATGAGCCGCTCCTTTCACCCTGCAGAGATGTGCAGACTTTAACACCCGCACATCCAGGGAGACAGAGATGAAACAGCGCGATTTACATTTAATTTAGATTATGTAAATATGCCAGTTATGTCCCAAACCAAACATATTGCGAGGTGCCTGCAGCTAAGATGGCCTCTATTGTCATTCAAATGTATAGAGTTAAATATGCAGAGTGTACATGTGGGCGTTTAATAAAGGTCTTCATTAGATGTAATATGTTTTGCCTACAAATCCATTCAGCTCTCATTTATTTTGGTCTACATACAGTCTGTTGTTCTGGCTGTGACTTGTGCATGTGTTTAACTGCATTTGCCCAGTGCAGCAGCTGACGTCAGATCAGAGAGAGCATGGTGCAGATTAATCCACACTGGGCACACTGAGGGTTCAGCCAATCCGTCCCCTGGGCACGCTTTGCCCTGGCAGGTGTCTGCAGGCAGCATGTCCCTCCATTAGCCCTGCTCACATTAGCATGAGGCTACTCAACATTCATATATGTATTCAACAAAGTGAAGGTGATTAGAATCAATATTTCATAACCGCACCAGTGTACACCCTGCACTTCATTGTAATCACTAGGGCTGGAGTATTATTTAGGGAGCATTATTGTTTATATCATATGTCCAAATCTTGTTTTTGGCTGTACTGATATTTCCTAAGTAATAAGGTATTTATTAAATTTTAAAAGCTCAGATGCATAGAGTTCCATGTACACCTTTTTTTTTTTTTATTTATTTAACCAGGATAGTCCCACTGAGAATACAAATCTCTTTTGCAGGGGAGTCCTGGCCCCATGTGTGTTTGGGGCTGTTGTACATGTTTTTGTTTTTGGTGGAAACCGAGTACCCGGAGGAAACCTAAGCAGACA
The DNA here is from genome assembly GCA_024416835.2 of Perccottus glenii. NCBI lineage: Eukaryota > Metazoa > Chordata > Actinopteri > Gobiiformes > Odontobutidae > Perccottus > Perccottus glenii. Next base: position 12,688,448 of record CM044560.2, on the reverse strand, counting down.
CAGGGAGAACATGCAAACTCCACACAGAAAGGCCCTGCCCTGGATGGGAATCGAACCCAGGATCTTCTTGCTGTGAGGCAGGAGCGCTAACCACTCTGCCACTGTGCCGCCAAATTTTACAATTGTACAAGACATCTACTTCTGTAACTGTAGCATGTATGAGAGTTGTTTTTTAAGCATGCAGTAATAATAAATATACATACAGCTTCTCAAAAAAATCAACGTGAACCATCTTTTTAAAACTTTATGCGTTTTCCAAAAGAGCTATTACACATGTGTTATAGTCATAGTTATTTAAATTTTACATTTCCGGGATGCTAAGTCTTTGGATGTTTTTTGTACTCTCTATTATAATGATGGGGAAATATGTGAATTATGTTTTTAATAACTTGAATGTTCATTTGAATGTGAGCATGTGAAGTGAAATGTGTAATGTATTTCACACCAAATGTATAATATTAGTTCCTCATTTGCTATGCTGTGTGTCTGTAATCATATTCAAATCCTCTTGTTATTTCATGCAGAGCCACCCTCCCACTTCGAGGAAACTGCACTGGGGCTTGTGTCATTAGCTAAAAAATATGCTTGCTCTGCTACAGCTATGTGTGTAAGATTTGACACTATTTTTAACATTTTATGGAGACCTTTTTGCAGATCATAAGTAGTCTTATGGTTAAAATAATAGATAGCTGACTTTATTCTTATTCTTTTTTTTTTTGGCTTGTTTTCCCCGTTTGGAATCAACAGATACAGCATCCTGTCTTTAAATTCAGTTTTGTTTCCCCCTCAGCAGTAAAGAACACAAACTACTGTCTCTACCTCTTTACGTTCCTCTTAGTCAGCTGTCTAGTGTTTTTGAGGGCTCTTGATGCCTGTCTCGCTTCATAATGCATGAACATCGATTCACACATGACCAAGGCATGGAGCTGTCCTCTGATCTCAGTGTGAGGACTTTTTACTTCTAAACTATTTCAGGAGGTGCTGTGGTGCTGAAGTGCTGATTGACCTTTGGCTCAGACATGCTTACACGGGGGAACAGCGCTTCTAAGTGCTGATCGGCACAAAGAGTTATCGATTGTCAGACACTTGAGCAGCATCTAAACATTGATCCAATAGAGGGTGAGTCGACGGAGAATGAGATGTATCGGAGGTAAATGCACATTTGCATTCACAACTTTTTATGAGCAGATTTCATCATCTGGGTTTGGGAATGTTTTATTCCGCAGATAGAATGTCAACTCCACTGAGGAGCCATAAAACATGATGAGACAGAGGTTGACATTGACTTGCATTACAATGTCGACGCTGGAGTCTGTGGCCCTCCCCCACCATGACTCCCTCGTCTTTCCCCCTCTCCTGGTGCTGACCGCTGTTACTGATTGAAGCCGTATCATTGCAGGCACAGTGCTGTTGATTTATCGCCTCTGCAGCCATCTTGATCCCCCTCATTAGCTTCTTCATTACACCGTTGATCATTTGGTGGGGAGCCACTTTGTAAGGCCGGCTTTTATTGAGAACGTTTTTGTGGTTGTTATTGTGATAGATTTCTTATTGTCTTTCATTTTATTTTGGGGTTTTACTCACCATTCTTTTGTTTTGAAGTAGGTAGTGCTTTGGTAAGCTCATACTTCTGCACACTGTATCTGCTGTAATGTAGCTCACAGATGTTAAAAAAGGATTCTGCCGGTTACATATGGTTGAAAGTGATAAGAAAAGCAGGTCCAGCTTGATGTTGTGTTTCCATTATTACTGATTATTGCTGATCTGTGCTTTGGACAAATGAGACCAATGCATTCATTTGTCAGAAACTTACTTAGGTTTATCCCCAAATTCATAGAGAAGCTAAGTTGAGTCAGCAGAGAGTTAAGAGCAGCTTGTACAGCATACTTTATTTGCAACAGAAAGTAAGTGAGTGCCCTGTCATTATGGTCTAGGTCTTTTAAGAATGCAGTCATATGACAGGGAAGAAATGTCAGCTTACATTTATTCATTTTTTTCAACTCATGCCAATAGCCCTAAAACAAAACCAAGCTAGTGTGGTGAGTTGTGCTCTCATGTGTGGCCTTTTGGAAAATGTTGGTTCGGTGGGAAGTGGCTAATCACCTTAGCCTTCTGAAAGGTTCAATAATACTGTCAGCAGTTTAGCCCAAAGAAGAAGGCTCATTCACTGTAGCTGTGGTTATCCAGAGCATCTTTGTCTTTAAAGGACATTAGCTGTAACCTCATATAACTAAATCATTTCATTCCCATCATTGCATCTTTTGTTTAAATATGGTTTAGTTCCAAAAACATCTAGCAGCTTTAAAAACCTCTGCAAACATCTGCTGTTCCGTACAGTTTGCTCCACAAAGCCTGTGAGTGCAGACCAGTGTCAAACAGGAGTCTGCTCATTTTCACTTAACACACCCGGCTGTTTCCTGTTGGCTATGCGTTATGTAAAGATACCGATTTATGGTACATTTCTAAACCCATTAACTCCTAAATGATGCATAACACCACTTCATTTATCGAGCACAAGTACAACATATGATTCTACATTATGCCTGAAGAGTAGCTCCACTTAAATGACCATTCAATGTTAGCTGCTTATATTGCTTTTCTATTAGGATCTATTTTTCAGTGATGCTTTCTACTTGAATGTCTTTCCATTCTCTGTCATTGCATCTCTAGCTTTTAATCAATAGCCATAATTACTCAGATATACTCTTTTCATGAGTCAATAATTGTTCTGCTACACTTTATTTCCATCAACAGGCATTTAAAATGTCTTTCTTGTCACAACAGCTCTATGCTAACACTAACTCAGTCAGTCACCCTTTAATGGGATTTGAATCTACCAAATGGGTTTAAAGACATTACTCTTCATGAAAAATCCTTATGTGGACTTTAAAAATATGTTTAAAATGCACACAATATGGAAGAATTAGTTTTGTCTCTGTAAGCCCCGCACCCATTCTGTGTGACACTTAAGTCGGGCTGAGCTTGATGGAGTTAATGGGATTAGCAGAGGGGCCGCAAACCTGGGATTTAACTGTTAAACGTCTGAGAGAAGCGGCAGCTAATGAGGCCACTTCACGGCACACACAACAAGAGTGTGATTACTGCACTGCTCAGATGGCACCAGGGAGATGAGGTCACCGCTTTCACTGGAGATATTAAAATGGATTTCATAAAGCGTATGATTATTATTCAGGTGACACAGGGCTCTGACAGACACTGTGTGAGCTGTGAGGTGCAATGCACTGCTTTTTGGTCTTTCTCCATTAACAAATGAAAGGTATCCACTGAAATAATTTATATAAACATTTTTTCTTTGATAGCACTGAAGACCATTTTCTTTTGATGGCATCTCCTTGTGTTATTTGCGTTGTTCATGTTATCAATAAATGTTTGGATGTCCGCAAATGAAGCACTGTGACTGATTTTGTAAAAACAAGCTAAGCATAGTCCAAGGAGACAAGAAAGAGAAAAAAATGTCCATGGCTAGTCCACCACAGTTCTGCTCAGCACCGTGGCCACAGCTGGGCCAGCGAAGCAGAGGTAAGGGGACCTCACCTTCATGAACTGTCCCTTTTTGGAACACAACATAATGATCAAGTATTCCAATGGGAAAAGCTCCAGCACTAGTTTGTGTCAGTTAGATTTGGTGGGGGGCTTGTCACTAATCCAAGGGAAATGTTCTTTGCAGCATATGAGGGGCACAGTGGCTCAGGTGGTAGAGCGGGTTGTCCAATAACAAGAAGGTTGGTGGTTTGATTCCCGCAAGACTACTTACATTATAAATTCTTGTACTACTTATTGAAGAATGTTGGATGGTATTTATACTGTAAAAATAAGACCATGCCAAATGCCCATCCTTTCTGTCTGACATTATGAGATATGTTTTCATGACGGGGAAAAAGAATTCTTTCTCTTTTATTATTAATTTTCAAAAAAACAGAACAAAATGTGGCACAGTGGCGCAATGGTTAAACAGGGCCTTTCTGTGTGGCGTTTGCATGGGTACTCCGGTTTCCCCCACCAACATCAAAACATGCTGTGCGCCCCCTGGTGGTGGCTTCCAACAGTAAACTTCCCCATGGGAATAATAAAGTAATAATTAAAAAAAACATTAAAAAACATTCTCCATTCATCCATCCATATTCTACGGCTTATCCGGGGCCGGGTCACGGGGGCAGCAGTCTAAGCAGAGACACCCAGACTTTCCTCTCCCCAGACACTTCCTCTAGATCTTCCGGGGGGATACCGAGGCGTTCCCAGGCCAGCCAAGAGACATAGTCCCTCCATCGTGTCCTAGGTCCTCCCCGGGGTCTCCCCACGGTGGGACATGCCCGGAACACCTCCCTAGGGAAGCATCCAGGAGGCATCCGAAACAGATGCCCGAGCCACCTCAACTGGCTCCTCTTTATGTGGAGGAGCAGCGGCTCTACCTTAGAGCTTCTCCCGAGTGACCGAGCTCCTCACCTTAGCTCTAAGGGAGCGCCCCGCCACCCTGCGGAGAAAGCTCATTTCGGCCGCTTGTATCCGGGATCTTGTTCTTTCATAGGTGAGAGTAGGAACGTAGATTGACTAGTAAATCGAGAACTTTGCCTTACAGCTCAGCTCCTTCTTCACCTTCGACAGACCGGTACATCGACCGCATCACTGCAGAAGCTGCACCGATCCATCTGTCAATCTCACGTTCCCTCCTTCCCTCACTCGTGAACAAGACTCCAAGATACTTGAACTCCTCCACTTGAGGCAGGATCTCTCCACCAACCTGAAGGGGACAAGCCACCCTTTTCCGACTGAGAACCAAGGTCTCAGACTTGGAGGTGCTGATCCTCATCCCAGCCGCTTCACACTCGGCTGCAAACCATCCCAGTGCACACTCAAGGTCCTGGCTTGATGGAGCCAACAGGACAACATCATCTGCAAAAAGCAAAGAGGAGATCCTGTGGTCCCCAAACCAGACTCCCTCCGGACCCTGGCTGCGCCTAGAAATCCTGTCCATAAAGATAATGAACAGGACCGGTGACAAAGGGCAGCCCTGCCGGAGTCCAACATGCACTGGGAACAGGTCTGACTTACTGCCGGCAATGCGAACCAAGCTCCTGCTCGGTCGTACAGGGACCGGACAGCCCTTAAAAGGGCCCCGGACCCCATACTCCCAGAGCACCCCCCACAGGGCGCCACGAGGGACACAGTTGAATGCCTTCTCCAGATCCACAAAACACATGTGGACTGGTTGGTGTGTCCAGTGTTCCACGGCCGGGACGAAAACCGCATTGTTCCTCCTGAATCCGAGGTTCAACTATCGGCCGCATTCTCCTCTCCAGTACCCTGGCATAGACTTTCCCGGGGAGGCTGAGGAGTGTGATCCTCTGTAGTTGGAACACCTCCGTTCCCCTTTCTTGAAAAGAGGGACCACCACCCCGGCCTGCCAGTCCAGAGGTACTGTCCCCAACCCCAGTTGAAGTCAGCAGATTCCTACCTCCACTGTAAACAGTGTTGGCAGGGCACTCCTCCTGAGGCGCCGGACGGTTTGACAGAATTTCTTCGAGGCTGACCGATAGTCCTTTTCCATGGCCTCACCGAACTCCTCCCAGACCCGAGTTTTATCCTCCACAACCATGGGCTGAATCAGTTTTAGATAAATATTTATGATCTTGAGACACACAGATATAATGTGGAAAGTTTAAAATGCATGCTCTGTGCTTGTATTGTAATGCAGGTATACCCAGGTTTGGACCCCCTTTGTGGCTGTTATCAAATATTATTATTGCCCACTGGAGACACCAAAGGTTGTGTCACGTGGCTGATTGTTGTGGCTGATTAGCAGACTTGCAGCTGTTTGCTTTCACTCCACTGAATGAATTAATCAAGACAACAAAGACAGGCTAATCACTGTTTTAATGTCCTCCATTAAATCAAGTGATGTCTAATTACTGTTGTGCTTAAAGCAGGACTTACAGGAATATGTGGGTCTAAGGTCACAAAATCCAGAAAACTGATTAGTTAGGTTTTTTTATTCTTTGTTGTGTAAAGGTTGCATATACAGCTGATCAGATTTAATTTTCTTGGTAAGTGACATTTGTCAGGAAACGGGTTAGTTTCTCTATAATAATCCCTAGCTGCTGTTTCACCGCACTGGTTTCATGTTCTTGGTGCAGTGTCAACATCAAGCTTGGTACATATAAGCCGTGACACATATTGATTGCTGTTATTTCTATCCTTTTATTACATTTATGTCTCAGTGCAAACAGACCAAAATCTTTCCTATAGTAGTTCATCTGAAATCAGTGTTCCTCACCCATTCACTGGTCTGAGAAGCAATAACAGGGGAATTAGAGAGACTTTACTCACATTCATTGTGTTCACTGCACCAGTCAGGCCTGAGAGAAACTGTACCCTCTGACTATTACTGTCAGAAGTCTGGACAAAAGAGTAAGCACAGAACAATAACACCTGGATTGTAAGGATCTAAAATCTAGTACTCACTCATTTCTGGTCCAGATATATGTTTTATCACATGAGTTTTAGAGGAGAGCTTTGAGTCTAGACACTAGGACAGCACTATATAGAGAAAAGAGAGAATGGAGTCTACAGTAAGCAAAGTAGCTTCTGATGAGTACTGGTGTCAGTATTGGTGCATAGTATTGATTAACTATGCACCATATGATTAAAAAGTACCGGCACAGTAGTACTACAAGCTTATCTCATTTTCTACCGCTTTGTCCCGTTAGGGGTCACGGGTGACTGGAGCCTATCCCAGCAGCTTTGGGCCTGAGGCATACTCATTTGAATACATGATTTGTAACACTATTACACCAGAGAAATTAAATGGATTGCACTCACTGACACTTTAGAGTTGCCAATTAACCTATACATACATGTCTTTGGACGTGGAGGACATGCAGACTCCTCACAGAAAGACCGGAGTCGGCCGAGAATGTTTGAGTCGGCCGGGTTTTAAACTCACGACCTTCTTGTTGTGAGGCAGGAGTGCAGAGACTTTTGCATTTTTATAGCAGACATTTGCATTAGAAAACAAGACTGATTGCACTTGTTATTGTGCTCTCTGCTTATTTCACGATGGCCTTGACATTAGTCCATGGAATCTAGTTTCTGGGAGGATTGTAGGCGCAGAGGTGGTGTTATATACAGACTTAGCCTATTATACAAGTGATATTTTTATTTTGCAGATGTAAATCAAGCTTGTTATTTGTATAAGAGAATAATATCAGGCATCCATCTTGTCTACAGCTACACTCATTTATTTATTTGTAGACATGTTCGGCTTCAGGCTTTAGCTTATTTTCTCTAAACTTGACCACTGAATGAAAGTTGTTTACTCATCTGCTGGTGACAAAGGATGTTAAATGAGTTTAGGCTCTCGTGGAGACAGGCCTCCAAGGGAAAGTGCAGTCCTGAGAAAACCATGGTCCTGCCTGCGGCCGAGGAGCCAGTGTGTCGACAATGACGGGCCTTGTTCTGGCTCAACAGGGCAGGAGGAGATTACGTTCCAACTGACAATCTCACTTTGCTTTGAAATAAATTCGGCTTGTCATTCCTCTGCTGCAAACGTTCCCTTGTTATGTATTCTCCTCATAAACAGGGTCAGATAACGCTTGGGGTGAAAGTGGAGGCTTTTCATTCACTGGTTTACATAAGCAAATGTGTTTTTTGGGTGGACTAAAAGTTTCTAATAGTTTCCATTCTTTTTCTTGTTTTGTATGCGAGAACTGTGCTCACTTTTTCAAATGCTAACAAGCAGTGGCAGAGTGAGTATCGTGCACAGAGCTCTTGATATCCGCCAGTCTCTGAGTTTTGCCTAATTTTGAATGATGTGATATTCATGGTCCGCTGATTTCAAAATAGCCTCAAGCCGAATGCATTGATTGGATGAGGTTGAAATGTATATAAACACATATATCTCTGATGTCGATTTCTTTTTCATGCACCAATCAGTGTCAATCATTTGGCATTTGCAGATGCCCTGACACCAGTATAAAATGAACTGTTGATTATCAGTGTCTTATATAAAAAAATTCTTCGTTCTGTGTGTGGTAAGCCTTGTTGAATATGACACGTGCATGTGATGTCAACCTGTTTCAAAAGCTTCTAATTAAATGCTTCTATTTCTGAGGCGTGAAAACCACTAAGTGACAAATGATAACAAGAGTCACACCTCCAGGCTTCAATTTGCAGCTGATTTACTCAAGACAATCCACCAAGGCAAATGTTGTGAAATCAACTTTACATATGTGATATCTTTAGCTGTTATCTGAATTTGTTAGTACTTTTAATGATAAGATACAAGAAAAGTAGAAGCTCTATCTCCCCTGGATAACCATATAAATTACAGTCCACTGGTGTTTGCTGCTTTAAAATGCACAAATGTGTTGACTATTCATTTTTCTTGGTGAAAGCACATGATATTAATAGTATATCCTGTGTATCCTAAGGCATGGATCTGTCAAACAACATTCTGCTCATGTAGCCTGAATGAACTCTGGACTGCTGTACGCAATGAGCAGCAAACTTTTCTATTACACACATTTTACATTTTCAACATTAAGATAACTATTATAAAATGTTTTCCTAAAGGTTGAGTAAATACTATATTTTAGTTTGGTTACCTCAGACAGTGGATGTAAAACAAGCACAGTTTCTTTTCACGGTTGCTCCAAATATCACAGCTTCACACTTCAGGCATCAGGTAAATCCGTTCATGGGAAGCTGTGTTTATGCCTGTGTTTCTAAAAGTGTCAGGCATGTATTTTCAGGCATTAGTCGGCCATCAAGTTACACTGCTAATGCAACTCTGTCCCACTTAAGCGTTACGTCTAACTCTGTTCTCCAGTTCTCCTCTTCTCTCCACTAACTAGTGTGTTTTTCTTGCCAAGAACTCCCTGTCGTTCCTCCGTGTGTACTCTGCTGTCAGTGTAGCATAAACCATACTAATTGTATTGTTCATACCTCAGCTCCTTTTAAAATATCTATTAACACTGCCTCCTCCTGGGACCAGTCAGCTAATTTGAGCAGCTAAGACAAGCAGTAGTGTATAAAGGAAGTCCACCGGCTCAGTAACATTGTTCTCCTGGGAGGCTGCTGCTCTAAACAGATGCTGCTTCTCCACGCCTCCTGAAACATAATAAAGTACAATATGGCCAGCAATCCACAGGTCTGTGTCCTCTCAGACAGAGCAGACAGTGAGCGTGTTACTGATGGCGAAGTCGGGCCACAACACAGAAGGTGACTCGGGACCACCTGCCCACCTGTATTTCACAATATTCCTTCTATGTTTTGGCTACATGGGAGGAATGCATTAGCGTAGCCACATATCGATAATGTCATGAGAATAAGCTAGGGCTAGACAATAGCATGATTAATTGAACATTTTACCATAAACACAATTATTCAGTGTTGGATTTTGCCCCAGAAGTTTTTGCCCCACATTTTGTAAATTAAAGAGTGCATCTCAAGTCTTAATATATGTTTATTTGGTCTAGTTCCTGTGTTATCTAACCATGATGCAACACCACTCACAACAGCATCAATAACTTGAATCTTGCCCCCATTTCTGTTTGTGAAGAGTTGCTTCATTTATCACACCACTTTTGTGAATATGTAGGATGTTTGACTTGTGAACTGCTGTCCCTATGACTTCATTTAATTATGTAAACCAAATAATGATTTTTCCCTGTCAGAGCTTCAGAGCCTTTATGTCTCTGGAGATGTGGAGGAGGATGAGGCACAGTTATGTAAGGCTGTGAGATTATCCAATCCATCTATGAAGATAAGCATGCAATGTTCTAACTGTGGATGCTCGCACAGGAAGCTTTTACTTACTTTTGCATTTACTAACATTACTAAGGCACTTAAGTTTAAGAAGAAGTGCGGTATATTATAGATGTGCTTGTTTTATAGTGATTATTGTTATGTCTGTAAGTTTACAGAAAGATTTAAGAAAGTACTTGCTGTAGTTACTCTGTGGGATGCTCAATAAAATACAAATGTTCCTTAATGCTGCCACAAGTAATAATAATTCACATCATAATACTACAATTTGCTTCTTTCAATGAGGTTGAATGTGTTAGCTACGGCAGCTAAATAAGCAAAATTCTGTGTAATGCAGAGTGTTAGCACTCCTGCCTCACAGCAAGAAGGTTGTGAGTTCAAAACCCGTCCGACTCAAACATTCTCAGCCGACTCTGGTCTATCTGTGAGGAGTCCTCCACGTGTTACCGTGGGTTCTGTCCGGGTACTCCGGAGGTTAATATATAGGTTAATCTGCAATTCTAAAGTGTCCCTAGTGAATGAATGTGAGAGTGAATGGTTGTCTGTCATTGTCTGTCTCTAAATGTTAGCCCTGCGACTAACTGGCCACTGTCCTGGGTGTACCCCGCCTCAGGCCCAAAGCTGCTGGGATAGGCTCCAGTCACCCGCGACCCCTAATGGGACTAAGCGGTAGAAAATGAATGAATGAAAGAATATAGTATATAGTATTGTTGTGATTCAATAACTGCTTATGACCTTTTTAATATACAGTATTTATTAGAAAAGTAAGTTGAGGACTTGACATTTATACTTATTAGGCCCATCGTTACTTGCTTAAATTTAGCTTAGGCTATAAGGCTTTAAATGTCTAACACAGTTCAGGTGGAAAAATGAAGATAATATAGCATTATACTTCAATTTGAGCCACTTTTTAGTCTCCTTTGTTCACTCGGTGAGATGAATGCTGTAATTTTCCACTAATTTGGTATTCTTCTGCTGCTCTGTTGAAATATCTCCATTGTGGGTGAGTACTTCAGGTATTGAGTAAATCATTGTAGCCTGTTATCATTAGCCTGTTGCCAAAATAACCTACACATGAGTCATTCATCAAGCTCTAAGACTGTATTCACACTGCTGATGGGTAAAAACTCTCAACGCTTTTAAAGAGATAAACTACCCTTCAAATCTTTTAATTATTCCCACAACCATTTGTTATTCTGTGTGAAAAACAAAATAATGTGTACTTGACTTGTTACTAGCTTTAGCTAAAATACCACATTGATTCAAATATATACAAAGAAAAGCTATAGTCCACTACGTTGTTTTCATGCATATTTCTTTATTTTTCACTTGCAGGAATAAAGACAAGAAATAAACTGTCTGGCTCTATCACACTACACTGGGTCTATGCATTGTAAAGAGCATTTCCTACGTGTGTTGTGACCTTCCTGTTTGAATAGCGAGTGCAGATAGCAGCCTGCCATACATCACTGTCACAACACAGACTGCTCCAGCCACATCCAGGTAATCTATTTGTCCCACTCAAATATGGTGTAATTTGTTCAGCTTTCTTGCAAGCGCAGCAAAAAGGAAACAATTTGAACTGCACCACATGCTTATGTGACCATCGAGATGGTGGAGCTCCACACTGTGCAGCTTTAAAGTATCTCTGGTTCATACTCTGAGTGGAACAGTACATATATACATTTCCTTCAATGCTCCATTGCAATTTTGAATATTCTTCCACTTAATTTTATGCTCTATGCGATGACACAGTCCTGCAAAGAGCTACAATCTATGTGTCATGACTTTTTTTGTGGTCATTTCACACATTTAATGCCACATAGGCGGCAGTAGCTCAGTGGGTAGAGTGGTCGTCTCTCAACCGGAAGGTAGTAGGATCGATTCCCGCTCGCCCCACAGTTCATACTGTCATTGTGTCCTTGGGCAAGACACTTAACCCTCCTTGCCTCCAGTGACTGTAACACTGGTAATGTAATAAGGTTATATAACTTTCATAGTTCACAATTTTCCTTAAATATATTTCCAAAATCTCTCAGTGATGAGACTTAGACAAGGACTGGTTGACAAGTATAGGAGACATGGAAAGTTTTCTATCAAATCAGATGGGAGTAAACTTTAATGAGTCTTTACAATGGTGCTAGGTCAGCAGTGCATTAGAAAAAACATTTCCCTTATGTAACAACCTCCCTAAGCCACAGAAATACTCAGCATATCTTCAGCTTAGTGGCTTAAAAAGAGCCGGGAGGAAATGTGGAAATGCTTAAAATAAAACAACAAGAATGTTTAAAGGTCATTTACAGATTAAATTGAGAATGAATTGGAGCATAACTCAAACAGTGTGATAAGTTCAAAGTACAGACTGAAGAAGTAATCTTCTCTGGAGTGTATAAGACTCCGTCCACCTTCTCGGGACATGTTTCAAAACAAGCAAATCAATCAGTGTCAATTAAAGTGGTGTTCAAAGTAAACCACATCCTGAGAGCCGGGCCCTCCTTGTGCACTTAACAGCAGGCATTGCAATTATACTGCAAACAGACTAAAGTGCCCATGGTCTGAGTGGATGAGAGGTGCATATAAAAGGCCCTCACTGCCTCTTATCTACAGCACTCTGAGGTGTCCTCCCGAGCAGAGACGTCCGCTGAGCCGCTGAGTTCAAAACCCACAGTTTGCTGTCTTTTATGTCCGAGTTAAGGATGCCATTCCACATAAGAGCCCCCATCTACCTGCCTCTCTTTGTTGTTCACATTCTCCCACCCCCGTGGCTGTCCTTATGATTGTCCTTATTGATTTCTGAAGGAGAGTCTGTACAATCACGTCCTCCATAAGGTGAGAAAGCTACACTGTTAATAGCCGAGGCTGGTTCGTGAGCCGTGGGAGAGTAATCACATTTAAAACTGGCAAAGCGTTTCTCCCACATTTCTGTCACAACGCTATATTTAAAATTCGGTTTGCATAAGCACAGCACGGTGCTAGCATCAGAGGAAACATAAAGATATTAATGTTCAGCAAGGAAGCCAGAGACAGGAGACATGTAATTTGTGTAATGTTTTCTCATCTGAAAATTATATTTATATATATTTCACATAAAAATACAACGTATGCTACAACTTTAATGGTTATGTATAATCAAGAAATCCTGGATAAGGAATAATACTTAATATAAAAACTGCTTAAACCATTCAACTGCATATTATTAAGTCACAATATTTATATGTCATAAATGATAATATTTCTCAACTTAACTATTGTATAATGTTTATAAAGTTGAAATATGCATATGTATGTTCTGCAATTCACATTCTGCAATGTCTTTGAGTCAATTAAACGTGTGTTTAATGCCAGTCTATTTTGTTGTACCTTTCATCAACATACAAAAACACCATTTTTTTATGTATCTACACGTTAATATTCTCGGATATTTCCTAATATGTGCTGGTTGTTTCATCTTCTTTTCACGAAGGCGGAGCATAACTGAATTACTCATATTTGCGTAAATATCAGTGATCTCACAGTTTGTGCGCACGCTGGGACGCCTTTTGTGTGTGTCGTGCTCTTTGTGCTTCCAGTGCCTCTCCAGTTTCTGTGGTAACATGATTTTGAAAATAGCTGCTTCCCCTCAGTAACGGCCCACTGTTCAAGTTCTCCAGGCTGCCCACTCCGTCTTGACGCATGACTCATTCATAGCTCATTATCATCCCACTCCCATTTTCATCCCGACCCCCCCTCGCTGTATATCTGATGGGGACAGAGATGGTAGAGTGGTGGGGGCGGGGTGGCGGCTACTATAAAGCCTGTGAGTACGTGCTACTATTGGTTGGTGGGATCTGTTTAATCTGCTGTGCCTACTACAGGGGCCGCCCCCATACTCCTCCCCCTCGCTCTGACAGCATCCCCATACACAGGGCTGTCTGTTCCAGCAGGAATATCAGCTCTGCGCAGGGAGGAGAGGATTAGCACAGAGCCAGCACTCAGCTCATCTGCATATATGTTCTCACAGAAGCACATGAGCATCCAGAGCTGTACCTCGTTTGTATAAAACCTGGCACCGTCATCACTGGGACAGCACTTCATCTGCTGTCAGTGGTCAGAGAGGATTTATACGACTACTACAGTGTTTTTTTTATGTTTTTGTTTTACTCTGACGACTCTTTTTGTAGTTTAAACTTAAATTTTTTTTTACTGTGATGTCTCCTTTTCATTGGGAACATGAAAGTGACTTTATCTAACTCTACCTTTTTCTAAAAACACGGAGTTTCTTTTTTCAATTGCTGGACTTTTCATATTGTTTCTTCGGCACTAGCATCAGAATGCCATCTAGAGAGTCCTTTGAGGCGTCTAAAGAGGAGAAGTCCTTAGTGCAAAAGGCCAAGCGGGAGGCCAATCAGGAGGATATTTTGGCGGCGGCTCTTGGGATGAGAGTGGGGCCACAGAAACCTCCAGCCACTTTCTGGCAACCACTGAAACTGTTTGCCTATTCACAGCTCACCTCGCTGGTCCGCAGAGCCACGCTGAAAGAGGTCACAGCAATAACAGAGAAAGTCCATAACTTTAAGGTGAGTTTCTTTCCTCTTATTTCAACGAAGAGCTCTTGTTTTCAGCTCAATGTGAAATGTTTCATCACATATGGCCAGAGGGCTGCTTCCAGTGAAGGAGAGAGGATCGAGAACAGAGCTGTTTTCAGTCGAGCCACTGAGCTTTTATCAAAAGGGAATCTGTTGGGTGGTCTGTGGTCCACTGCGCTTCGTTTGAGCACCAGATGGACAGATTAGGCGGATGGAGAGGGGAACAGTAGACGAGTCTATCCCTGTTTGGCTCATGCTCTGAGTTTTTTTGGGAGGAGAGCAGGAGGACCATGTTACCTTAAAGGATTTCATTCGGCTGTCATTTTCTACTTTCTATTGCCATCTTCCAACATGTTTATACAAAATATTCGAAACCTATGAATTTAAATTTGAGTAATATAAATGTAGAGCAGGATAATATTACTTTGTCAGTATTACACCCAATCTTTAGCTAATATCAAAAGAGAATTTTACTTCTATTATGACCAACTACTATTTTTTATTTTGTTTATTATGTTACCTTGCCCTATTTCAAAATATTTACTCTAGTTTACACTGACAATATTAAATTCAACCTAGCACTAAACACTATTATAAGTTCACACTAATGTGATAATTAAACATGTCTGACTTTCAAATATCAAATATCCTGTATATCTTTCACAAAGCCTTGTTTACCCTGCTAGAGATTATGCGTCCCAGAGATCTCATAAACAAAGTGGCTTCCTCCAATGGCACAAATCAGGAAGCACAGTGGCTCCCCCACAATCCCACAGGCCTTTCCTGATTGGCTGGGCTGTTGTTACCTGCCGCAGCGTGGGGTTTTCTCTTCTCTACTCAAGTGTAGGCGACCGTCTAGTGTTTCCAAGGCAGATTATCCTGACAACTCACACCTACTCACTGGTGAAGTGTCAAAACCCCATTGTGCCAAAGGCTGCTCTGCTCCCAGTCACTGCTGATGCTCAGTAGTGTCAGTCTGTAAAAACAACAAGCCCTCCTCCACAGACACATCATCCTTCCTGTCGGGTACATTTCACAAGGCTACACCTATGGGGCTCCTGGCACACTCCAAATGCTACAATGAGGTGTCCAAAGAGTTTGTTTAATTCTCTCACTGTTTTTACTGCAGTGTGAATGTAGGCTAATGCTAAACTAAACGTCCTTCTTTGTTTTAGGTGCACACGTTTCGAGGGCCACATTGGTGTGAACACTGCGCCAGCTTCATGTGGGGACTCATGGCCCAAGGGGTCAAATGTGCAGGTAGGTCTTAGTCAGATCTTAAATAAACAGCTTGGCGGTTCCAGGGCATTTTCAGGTGGTACCAAGTGAGCACTGGTTTATGTAGGTTACTTGGTTTTTAGTGCATCTGGGGGTGGATTATGAGCTTTAGTATTAACTGAATCCTACCAACAATGCAGTGCCAGATTTGTGGTTGTATAACACAATGAAATGAGGACTGTATTTGTGATGTAACACAAAGTTAAGGGTTAAGACAACAGTCATTTACACTAGTTAGAAACAAACCTAGTATTTCAGAAATGTAAAGTCAGCAGCACATTTTGTTGGAACATCTTGATGATGGTGATCTTTTATTGCAGTTATCAGGTTTATTGACAACTTTTGAGTTTATAAACATAACAAACAATGTTTTCTATAGAGCAGGGCTGATTCATAACAGTAGGAATTAGGGCTAGGATATATGACTTCAAATCAGTTTCATAGTTAAAAGAACACTGCACTATTGTACTTTATTCTTTTTTTCCCTTTTGTTCACTGAGAGGTTTGAAATATAAATATGCTCAACTTTGAAAGCAATTTTCTTTCATAACCATATAAACTATTTATACTATATGTAGGATATTTGGAACAATTCCCTGTTGCTATGAAATATATCTCCTTTCATCCTATTTGGAGTCAATAATATGTGCATTTTGTGCATGTTACCAAATATAGCTGTGCCATTAATCGAATTTTAAATTTCAACTTTTTTTTCATATTTTAACTCCCAACAATCACAACATTATTTAGTTGCATTCTGTTTTGCTGTTATTTTGGCTTGAAAACATTATAAAACACATTATGTGCAAGATTTACAACACGTGTTTCTGCACTGCATGGCAACCCTTGTTTTGTTGATCTTATTAATTTATCTTAATTATTATTTCTGTTTATTTTTTAAGCTATTTATTTATACATTTGAGTAAATTGTTTATTTTAAGGATAATTCACCATTTTGTTCAACAAATCCAACATATTTCAATGAGTCAATTATTGTTTTCAATAATGACCAAAATAATCATGATTATGATTGTTTTTTTTTTCCATAATCGAGCAGCCCTAAAATATAGTTTGTTCCGGTTTACATCTCAAGACTGATATATAGTCATTTCTTTTATAGACTTCTTTCCATTTCAAAGAGGTTTTGTGTAAGAGATTTTGCTGTGGC
Source organism: Perccottus glenii (assembly GCA_024416835.2). Taxonomy (NCBI): domain Eukaryota; kingdom Metazoa; phylum Chordata; class Actinopteri; order Gobiiformes; family Odontobutidae; genus Perccottus; species Perccottus glenii. Next base: position 12,671,654 of record CM044560.2, on the reverse strand, counting down.
TGTGGTTTGAACAGAGCAGTGGTATAATACAGTGCGATATGTGCTTGTAATGTTTTATAGATGAAACAAAGTGTGCCACACAGCTTTAGCGTTAAATATTTATGCCCGGTTTCTTAAGCTGATGACAATAGGACTACAGTCACATATGTTCCCACTTTCCAGCCAGTACTCCCAGATTTGACGTTATATATATTTTTTCATTCCTTCACACTAGACCAGCGCTATTCAAATCTAGGGCAGCCCTGTTTCACATGATGTCCACATTAGCATACCAAAAAATGTTCTCTCAGCCCCCTTTTTTTTTTTTTTTGTTTTTTGTACGTGTGAACTGTTTCTGGCCCTGTGCCACAAGCCAGCTCCTGCTTGTGCTTGTTGTGCCACATTTCCTCATCAGCATAGACTCCCCCTCCCAGTCTCATCCCATCATGACCATGAAGGAAAACAAAGCTGGCATGGCTCTTTAATGAGGGCTCGGAGCGTGGGGAAAGAGCTCTGTTTCCACACATATTAAAATTCATCAGCTTTAGCCCAAGCGCTAGGTCATGCAGCTCAACCCCAATTTAACTTCAACTCATTGTTGAAAACCCAAAATGACTGGTGTTTTTCTCGTATTTCCAGTGTGTTTTAGGTGAAGTTGCTTTTTGGATGCATAGTTGAATTGATAATTAGGAATGGGAATCGCAGAGGAACTCATGATACAATACATTTCCCATGACATCCTCAAAACAAGACAGTCTTATAGAATAAACAATGCAACAAAAGAAAAATAGAATGACATTTACAGCATCAGAAATTGCAAAGACTCTCAGTAAACCACTTCCTGTGTATTTCAGCTGAATTGTCTCTGAATTTATGATAATGTAGTTCATAGACCACCACCATTAAACCTCTTTTCAAAGCCCTTTAAACAAAACTAACCAAGCCCATGCACCATCCTCGCCGTAGCAACTGAGACAGAGTTGACGGTGCAGTAAAGCAGCATCTTCTGTCTCCTGGATCCAGGGGTCCCAAGGGCCACTGGCTCACCCTCACCCGCCCCATATGGAACCCTGGCCTTCAGTGTGTGCAAATGTAGACAACGGCAGCCTGATGACAGACCTGCCTCTATTCTCCCGCCTGTCTCATATCCTTATGAGAATCATCTCTTCAAGTAATTACATTTTGGCCTCAATGCATATCAATGCAGCTTGTGTGCAGTTCTCCAGGGAGCCATATTAATCACAATGTTTTCTGCACTGCCCCAGAAATATAGAAGATGTTTTCATTTAAAAAGCAACTATTCTTTTTGGAGAATTTATTGTTCTTTGTATATTTTTTATGCTTGAAGAATGAAAACTACTTGTCATTTATCAAAAAGAGACCCTTTCAGAACTTGGAAAGGCCTGAAAAGATCTAAGCAGTATAAGAGCGGCCCCATTTTAGTCTGGGAAACTAGGTCTAGTGTAGCCCGCAGCGCATGAATCGCTGCTTCCTCAGCCTTTGTGTGCGAGAGCTTGGATTTGGAAAAGAATGGAGTGCTCACTGTCCCTCCTGCAGGCCACAGCGTTTCACTGCTCCTCTAATTCCCAGCATGCGTTTCACTGTTATAAAGCAGCCTCTCTGTGCGTCTGCTCCTCTCGCTCCTTCAATGGAGATAAGGTGAATCCTGCCCTTACACAGCTGTGCCTCAGGCCCCATGGGCTGTGACTAAAGAACAAATGGATAGTGGCAGTGATGGATACTTAAACACACTAATGTACTTTTTGAACACCCAGTAAGCTACATTCTGAAACCTAAAAACGCATTGGGACAGATCAGGCAAATGTTTTTGCCATTTCACAGCTGTTTTCTTGTTCTCAATGGATAAATAGATGCTTGCATCAGGAAATGACCGGTTTTATGCAGTGCTCAAGGACACTTCAATGTCCCTTTTGGCAGAAAGACAAGAGGTCTCCAGTGGTTCTCTGACATTGAGGGGACAAATATTGATCAAGGGGATTAACGGTGATCTGCAAGCCAAAGCACACAACTCGCAGACCACATTGCAATTAACCTATGGACTGGAAAAGGCTTTAGTTCTGATAATGAAATGTCCACACCACACAGTAATTCAATTAGTAACTGATAATTAAAATTTTCACTTTAGGGTTGCAGAAATGTATTAAAAATGTATGGGCAACTGTCCTAAATATCATTACTATGAATCCTTAGAACTAAACATGTTATTTCTTTCTGCAGACTGCGGTCTGAACGTCCACAAACAGTGCGCTCCTCTGGTCCCCAACGACTGCAAGCCAAGCCTGAGGCACATCCGTAAAGTGTACAGCTGTGACCTGACGACGCTGGTGAACGCCTACAACACGGCGCGGCCCATGGTGGTGGACATGTGCATACGAGAGATCGAGTCACGAGGTCAGTTTAGGACACCACTGGACCCTAGTGCCAGAGGGTCTACTGGCATTAATTCAGACTAAAGTGATGAGACCTTGATAATGAGCTGTAAACCTGTTTAACAACAACTCCAATTAGATTAATGTGGCTTTCCCCTCACATGACGTTACCTCATTTAATTCAAGTGGGTATTCATGGGAGAAATTTAGCAATAGTTTTCGGTTAACTTGTCAAGCTTATGTCTGGTAAGAACACATTTAGTTATTATAAAAGTATTATTCTCCTTTCTCTGGCCTAGTTAAACTGTATTTGTGTTTGGACATAAAAGCATAATAAAAAAGCACTTTCCTTTTATAACCTACAGTATACACAGCTCAGTCAGATGATAATACTGACTTTGTTAATATTTATTTGGACACTTGTGACGGAGACAACTGATGAGACTCTTGGTAATTTTCAAGTGTAATGAGGAATCCATTACTGTGTTTCCTGCTGCCTTAGTTGATTGCATTTCAGTTAAATCACTCAGCTATACGGGAAACCGCCTCATTGTCTGCCCCCTAATACACATCAGGAGCTAACTTTGATTTATGTCTTTATTATTTTGCCCAGTGATGCAGAAAACTACTCGAATCTACCCATGTTATCCCATTGTGTGACACCGCAGCCATTTTAGTCTTAATTCCTAATGCATATTCAGGAGTGCTTAATGGCATTTCCTAAATTACCCGAGGCACCAGACGCAGGTGAATTTTTCTACATTAGCCCTGACAGCCTTGACAGTGTTTAAATATTGTTTTTGTGTTTATTTTTCTCAAGGGCTGAAGTCTGAAGGCCTCTACAGAATATCAGGATTCAGCGATTCAGTCGAAGAAGTCAAAACAGCATTTGACAAAGGTTTGTGTGCGTCTTTTATAGATTACTGTCACTTTGCAATGCGATGATTGACATTGCGTGTTTACATATGCTTACATAAGAGTCAAAGATGTCACATTAATGAGAAAGTGACACGTAAGTGAAGGATTAGCGTCCATCTGCCGGTGTACATCCTGTCACTCTCATCCAGTGTGGACATAAAGACCTTTGGGGATACAATACATAGATGCAGTCTCTGTCTTAGCTGCAGAATAACCCCCTTGTGCAGCGCTGGGATTCAGCAGCAGGACTTGATGAGAATGAGCCTGTCTTGGCCAAGAGCGGTGTGAATTTTAACTGTAAGGAGAAGCCTGCAGCAGTGGGCTAAACTCTGAGCCAGATCCGCATGTGGGAGATCATCCATGACAGAGTGTCATTCCGGCTCACAGCACTGTGATGTTCAGTCTGCCTGCACAAGTAGGCCACGGCCCGCTCGGAAACGCACGCATAACTCACACAAAGTCAAAGGAAAAGAGCTGAGGCGAATGATAGCAACCGCTTTTTATATTCCTAACTTCATTCTGTGGAGTGAAAGTGCTGATGTTAGCCTTTTCTGTGTAAAAAAAGACTTATTTTATCATGACATTCTCACAGATGGTGAGAAGACAGACATCTCGGCGAAGGCATATGAAGACATTAATATCATCACAGGAGCGCTGAAGATGTACCTCCGGGAGCTTCCTGTCCCTGTCATTTCATACGACACCTACCCCAGGTTTATCAAGGCTGCAAGTAAGAACAGCTACACACAACTTAGATGTTACTAAGAACTGTGTGTTGCATGTTATGGGAAATAGTCACTGTAAATCAAATTCAGGATCATTAACACTGCATCAGATTTAACCATCGCAAAGGACAGAAGGAGCAGAAAAATGAAAAGAACATTTACAGATTGAACACAAAGTCCTTTTAGTTTTTATATTTAATGAATGAGCAGTAAACTATATGTGTACAAACACTTTGACACACGGTCTTTGTGTGTTTTTTGTCCAGAGTGATGCAAATCTAAAAACATGGACAATTGTTATATAAATTAATAGCTCTTCATAAATATTCATGCTTGTCAAATTATATTACATTTGCAATGTGGGGCTCTTTTTCATTATATCTCTGAGTTTTCTTCTAATTGCATCCATCAATTTGTTGAACAGCAACACAGATCGCCTCAGGCCTTTGTTGTTCTTCCACTAAAAGCTTTTTTATGAATAGATCTGTGAAAACATACCCTTCCCGCAGCTGATTCTCAGACTAATGGCTTTTATTACTTCAAAGGAAATCACTGCAGGACTGTTGATTTTATCCTGTGATTTTTCTGGATTATTGAATAAACGTGCTAATCTTTTGCTTCCAGAGCTCACAGACCCAGAAAAGAAGCTGGAGGCGTTTCGAGAGGCCCTCGCTCTGCTGCCTCAATCGCACGTTGAAACTCTCAAGTACCTCATGGCGCACTTAAAAAGGTCAGCCTCCAGTGAAGCTAGAGAAAAGCAAAAGTTTTGTGTTTCACAGTTCTTTTCCTAATCTGACATTATAATCTGCTTGCAGGGTGACTCAAAATGAAAAGTTCAATCTGATGAATGCAGAGAACCTAGCCATCATTTTCGGGCCCACCCTCATGCGTGCACCAGACCAGGATGCTATCACGGCGCTGAATGACATCCGCTACCAGAGACAGGTGGTGGAGGTGCTCATTAAGAAGGAAGATGTCCTCTTGTAAATGCACATCAGGACTTTTATAGTTCAGCTCACTAATGCCCTGTGTACAAACTTGAAAAACCTTTGGACAACACTGATTGATACATTTTGTAACAGACTGTTGTTACCCTCCTTTTTTCAGGGTTTGAACCTTACACTTGTACTTACTCTTTGTTTCCCCATTTTTGTCGGGGGGATTTTTAGAAATTGACAGGCCAGCATGCACCGTCTTTGTTTTGTCTTGCTTTGTAGTCATAACCCAGCATGTTTTCAGATTGTGTAGCGCTGTGATTCTCATTTCTGTCTGTTCCGTAGAAGTTTTAGGAAAGCGCTGGCTGTAAAAAAACAATAAGCTACTGGTTTTGGAACGTACTTTTATGATGCTGTATTTTTTTACCTCTTCTACTGTTTTTATGTAACCTGCTGTTTCTAGACAATTAATCAGCTCTCAGCCTCATTGTGTTCACTCTGGTGCATTTGCCTGACCTTAACATTTCTAATGTGTTATATTCAGCATTAAATGTAAGTTTAATTTGGACTGTACATTTTTGTACACAACCTGTGCATGATCACTTTAATTTATTAAATTAAACATTCTTCTGAAAAATGAATCGACCATGATGAACATCAACATTAAAATATGTGTCATAATTTTGCAGTGTTGGCTCTGTTTCCACAAATATTCTGCAAAAACTACGATTGACTTACTTGATATATGATTAAACCAACTGTTCAGCTCTCTATGAATATACTTGTTGTAGGTCATGAAACTTCTATCGACTGAGACCGAGTCAAGACCAGGTCACGATGCACGAGGAGCAATACTAGAGAACACTATAATTGAAACGCTACATGACTCGTTCCAAAGGCAAATCTAGCTCATGGAGAAATTTGCAAAAAGGGGTAAACATTAAACAGGAAATAAAACTTAAAATGTTCTTTTGATTTTCAAGACCTAGATCTTTTAAAAGTCTACTACAAAACTAACATTTACTGCGAAGAGTAATATAATCCATTTGGCAGAAACAATATCAGCACAGTAAGTCTTGAAGTATTTTATTGTGCTTATAAATAACAAACATACATTTGCATGTGCCTTTGACGACCTTGACAAATGAGCACGTTGGTGCCTCATTCTGGATCTGAGTTGACATGTTTTGCCCGACAGACACATCACGTGATTGTGCATAAAACCCTGTAAACACATCAGTCACACTGATTCACAGTGAGATTCAAAGCACACATATGACTCCTAAGGCACCGGAGTCAGGAGCTGCTTAATTACTGCCTGTACGTGCAGCCAGTGTCACATGAAATTTATGCATCTTATAGATAATTACCCACAGGTTAGGTTTTCTCAAGCAACAAGCAATTTCCAAGAACCAGCCAATGGATGCTCATTATGTTCCCGGTGTCCCCAGTGCACATGATTTTATAAGCATGATTTAGCATCGCAATTGTTGTATGGACTATTTCAGACATGTGACCTTTTGCATTAAAAAATCCTATGTATCCTATGCATGTTGTCTGGAGCTTTTGTCCTGCCAGGCTGTGTTTGTGTCTGGGCTCTTCACACAAAGCGAAGGAGAAGCAATCACTCTCTGACATATAATCACTCAGGTTTTGTGGCCACATCACATTGAGTTAATATAAGCCAAATTCAGCCTTGTCTCTGCTGATTGTCTGCTAAAATTGGATTTTCATCCAAGCGTTTAGCCTCCGCCTGCTATTATCAGCCATTTTAAATATATCATATCTTTGTCTGCATCAAGCGTAGGCCTGTGTGTGTGTGTGTGTGTGGGGGTAAACCACACCAATAAAGCTATCGAGCCTGTCTATCTAGTCACTAAAAGAGTCAAATGATATGGTCCTGAATATGGTCCAGCCTTGTGCGGATCTTATTCACAGTAATGAGTTGAAATTCGGAAGTCTGTGATCCATGAGATGACTAACCTTTCTGTGTTGACTGGACGATAATGCTGTGCACCAAAAGAAGCATGGCATAGCCTATGAAAGACCAACAAAAAATTTAGTATAACAGTAGAATAGTATGCAACTACTCAAGTGTTTATTGTCACAAAAAAAAAAACAGCATTGACAAATAGCATCCATGTTTCTAGATTTGGATGTTGCATTAAATAAAGTATATAGGACACAAATACCCATCCTAATCCATTTTATGAATATCCTAATCCTTGTGATCTTTATTGAGGCATGAGCATCCAGTATGTTGTCCACTTTCCATCCATCCCGCAGACATTCACACTCACTGCACATTTAATCGCTTACAGAGCAAATATGAACCCACTGCTCATAGATCTCCTGAGACTGCAGTCCTCGCGTGTGGCCTGCAGTTACCTCTAACCTCAGCTCTGGCCCAGCACCACTGAGCACGGACAATGACGCCCCGTGCAAGCGTAACATGGCGGGCTCTGAGGGTGAATTCAGGTGGTGGGACTTATTGGAAAGACCAGGGGGTGGGTTAAGACAAATCCTTCTTAATTCAGACATTGCCAAAATGGTCATTTGTATCTAAGTGAGACGAATGAGGAGAGCGCTCGAATGACTGGCTGATTGAACGGACGAGGGATGTGAGGAAATTGAGTTGCCTGACCCATCACGGGCCTGATCTGGGGAGGGGGTGTGTAGGGTAACATCTGGCCTCAAATAAACCAAACCTGTTATTTTACTACTGACTTACCAGCAGACTATTACAGAAATGTTCACATGAAGAAATACAGAAAAAGCATAGCAAGTTGTTTTATGGTACAAAAAGTGGTTCAGTTCTTTATAATATATACAGTACGTACTGTAGCAGCATGAGGTGCAGTCGTTTATCTGCCCTATAGTGCCATAACTCACCGGCCTAGATGGTAGATGATATAAGTGTCCTTCTGGTCTTTCTGGTCTATGTTCTCCAATCCCAGAAACCACTGCAGCTAAACCCAGCCTCCCCTTCACAAGAGCTACATGCTGCTCTCACTGTGACACATGCTTTCCAGAATGGCAAACATTTGGCTCCAAATACTGTTTTAGTGGGTGGCGAACTTCTGATTGTTGCCTTGGCGGTAACTTTATGCTGCTTTGATTGACGCCAAACTCTCTGCATCTGAATATTTTTTGTGTGTGCATGTGTTAATGGATGTATGTTTGTGTTTTCATGTATTTTTTAATCACCAGGTAAAAATTCGGAGGTGATGTTGTTGGTGTTAATCATCATAAAATCTGTGAGTCAATATCCAAATTGATTGTGCCCTTTCATCCCGGATCACCACTCAACTGGCCAAATTATCCTGAGCACATTTCACACATTTGATCTGATGCAAATCTGATTTTTGTATGAACGTGACCAACCATACAAAATTTGTTTAATTTGATATCCACAGTCATAACTATAACTATAACTGGAAGATTGGCAGTTCAAATCCCGCTCTCCCCACAGTTCATACTGTTGTTGTGTCTTAGGGCAAGACACTTGTGTGAGTATGTTCGGTGGTGGTCAGAGAGCAGCAAGATGGCTGCCACGTCTCTGTCAGTCGGCCCCAAGGCAGCTGTAGCTTACCACCACCAGTGGGTGACTGTGGAGTGAATAAATAATGTGAGCGCTTTGAGTCTCTGGAAAAAAGTTCAATATAAATCAAATGAATTATTATTATTATAAAATTGTTATTGCATGGCCCACAAATTCCTGACTGTTGAACCAGAATTGTACTGTAAACAATCACATAATCTTAATAAAGTGTTGAATAGTAACATAGTGTCACTAAACAAGCTGTCATAATGTTCTTGCACTGTGTTAGTACACTATTTTTAAAAAGGGTACGTGAAACTTGGTGATTAAATAGGCACTGAACGGGGCAGTTTCCAGGGTCAAGGTCAAGGTTATTTCAAGAGCCAACAATTTTCGCATTTGCTCTGTGCCTGCCACACACTTATAGGAGTCAGTCCAAACCATTATTTAATATGTAAATGGTAATGGTTAATGACTGACACAAGAACAAACATGAGTCAGCATGTGTTGTGTCTTTGCACCTCCAGGTTGTGTGCGGGCCAAACTCTGCGATGGGATATTTCAGTGGTAGATTAGCCCGGCATGTTGATCTTCTGACATATGGCAGAGTATGCGGCCCCTTCTCAGATGACAAGCAGTAGTAGTGGGTCAGTCACATCCTCCTGTCAGACAATAACGGTCTGACTGCCAGCAGGCCGGCAACGAGGCGGCACAGTAAGTCATTTGTTAGTGTTGAAAGAATGTTTTAGGTGGGTCAAACCTTTTTAATTGTGAGGTGGTCAACAGGCAACGTGTTGAATTCTGATTTTGGATGCCTGGCTGTTTTGGCAATGACGGGATTATTTGTCACTTTTCATCTGTTAGTATTGACAGGTAAGATGTCATGCTTGACTTAAAATAATTTTTTGAATTTGTTTTTAAGCATAATAACTAACTCACTATGTTAACTCTGCTTAAAGAGTTTTCTTCTGAAAAAATTACAGTTTTATTATCTTTGATTGACAAGGGCATGTGGACACTTCCCATTGTGCTTTCACCGGCTGTAATTGGGCTGCTCTATATGCTGCAAACACCAAAAAACCAAAATGACTTTCCCCTGAAGGTCAGTTGAAAAATGAAAGGGGATCCCGCTCAGATGTGTAGAGCAAACAGTTTAAGAATATCCCTATTAACCATCCATACAAGGGGCCCATCACATGTTTTCCAAATTTGTGGTTTGGAAAACATGTGTGGTCCAAATTTAGACCAGAAAATAAGCACATGAACTGGTGATTATATAGTATGTATGTATGTATTTTGTATTTACTGTGGGGCACATTGTGAGACAAACAAACAGGACACAAGAAAACACCTCACTATATTCTCTTGGACCTGTAGCGTCACTTGTTGCGTCTATTTCCAAGTGTTGTTTACACACTAACAGAGACCGAGACTTTACGGAACTGTGACCAAGTGAAGACTGGTGCAGGACACATGGGAAGACATATCTGGAAATAGAACTTACATTTAAAGACAAGTAACTCAACAATATGATGCACAAATACATATACACAGCACAGTGGCACAGTGGTTAGCACTGTCACCTCACCGCAAGAAAAGTTTGAGAGTTTAACTCCCAGGACTGGCAGGGTCTTTTTGGGTGGAGTTAGCATGTTCTCTTCATGCTCGGGGGTTTTCTTTGGGTACTCTGGTGTTCCCCCACCAACATCAAGAAAAATGCTGGGCACCCCCTGGTGGCAGCTTCTGACAGTGAATTTCCCCACGGGTATAATAAAGGAATAAAAAAAAGAAAAAAGTAGTTATTATTCCTGAACCAATTTTCAGATGCTTTATTTGTCACTTGAGTCCCTTTACACATTTCAACAGATCGTCTTTCATGACATGACATACTGTCTATTTCTGGTATTACTTTGTTGACACACTGAAACACAAATCCAATCTTACAATCATTCCCAAAACGTGTTAATAAGAGCACTGTGAGGAGAATTTACATCCAATCACAAGAATGACATGGACAAGTGAAAATAACATAGGTGTAGTCTTGACAATCCTGAGTAACACAATACCTTACACATCATACCTTCACAAGTGAGCATTCAGGTAAGTTAAGTGAATGGGTCTGTTTAGCCAGTGCGTTGCCTCACACCGAGAACCTCCTGACTGATTGAGCCTTTCTCTGTGGAGTTTGCATGCTCCAGGTGGGTTTCCTCCAAGTCTCACTCTTGAAAAAACACGTACACTGAGCTATTCCCATGCACTGGATAATGGAGCATCATTTTCCTAATAAAGTACACAGGTATTAAATATGTTTATTTTTACCCCAGGTGCTGTGTGGGCCTCTGAACATGAGACCCGTCTGGTTAAGACCTTGTTCACGGGGTACAATAAGGTGGTCCGGCCCGTGGCTCACTTCAAAGACCCAGTGGTGGTGACTGTGGGCCTGCAGCTCATCCAGCTCATCAGCGTGGTGAGGTCTCATGTCAAAGACACACTGCACTGCACACTGTCATCAAATGTCTGAACCCATTTTCATTTACAGGACGAGGTTAACCAGATCGTCAGCAGCAATGTGCGCCTCAAACAGGTCCATCAGCAGCACACATACACAATCATGTTGTTTTTTATTCTTAGTTTTGACATTGACATTTATTTGATGTTGGGTCAGTGTTGTATAAAATGTAGCTTCAACCTGGCACATCTGTCACATTAACAGTGCTTTAGGGAATCCATGTCTTTTCACACGAATGACAGGACGTTCTAAAAGGCCCTGTGGCTAAAGAACCTTCTGTTTGAGGCTGACTTGTTGTTGCCGTAGCTTAGCTGTAATACAACAACTCAATTTTTTATGCCATCAGAACTGCAGTATAATACTAATACTATTAGACATAAGCTTTCGTCAAACACGTCAGTACTTTTAATGTTGTCATTGTTCTGTGTGTTTTTATAAACATGCTTTTCTCTGCTTCCTATTGTTACACATGCCTTTCCCTTTTTATATCCAGCAATGGAGAGATATGAACTTACAGTGGAACCCAGAGGATTATGGGGGAATAAAAAAGATCAGAGTTCCCTCCACTGACATTTGGAGGCCTGACCTGGTCCTCTACAACAAGTAAGCCACCAACTAAACTTAAACCACTTCAGGTGCCATTTTCTCAAACTAATTTAATTAAGCATCAGCTTTTCCAGAAACAGATGAGACACCTGTCTGTCTGTGTTGTTTGTATCACACTTTCCTTTACTCCACTGTGTGCTGTGTGAAAGCTCACATTTCATCAGGCTATATCTGGCCTCGTAGTGCTGCGCCCCCCCTCGCACCATATGCTGCGTCTGACACACTGCTGTTTTTTCCCTGACAACCAGCTCCAGTGCCACAGCAGCCAGCACCAGGCTGGGCTCTGGTTGGCTGGTTGTGTGACAGCAGCACAGTGCATCCTCAGGCACTAGTGTCCCCCCGTGTTAACATTTCACTCATTAGCGCCCCTGCTGATGTAGCTTGTGTTTGTGTGTGCCCGTAGTGCTGACGGAGACTTTGCCATCGTTCATGAGACCAAAGTGTTGCTGGAGCACACTGGCATGATCACGTGGAACCCACCGGCCATCTTCAAGAGCTACTGTGAAATTATAGTGCTGCATTTCCCCTTTGACCTCCAGAACTGCAGCATGAAGCTGGGGACCTGGACCTATGATGGGAACCTGGTGGTCATAAACCCTGTAATCACTTTTAGTATTTCTTACACCTAAACTATCCCACTATATACACTACACCACTTGTGATGCTAGCTAACATCACCTGCTGCTGATACATATTTTGTTTTTGGCTTAAAGACATAATATACAGAACCTTCAGGCAATTGCTTAGAAACAAAACAAGCCCAACTCACATTCTGTCTTAGAATTAAGAAGTCAAATTCAAGTTTGTTCTGGGTTTTTAAGGAGCTCCTGCCACCAGTCAGGCAGTTGTATTTTTCTCTGAGCAGTGATTGGCTGAGACCCACACACAGAAAAATGCCCCTTGTGGGTAAAATACAGACAAATTTCAGTTGGTTTAAAGAAAGAAAATATGTTCACATTGTTCTAGAGGAGCATATGTGTGAATAAAAGGGATTTCTATTCACACCTATTTCATAAATCCTGCATATTATGCCTTTAAGGTCATATTATGCCTTTAAGGCAATCAAAACAATATTCATGTGAATCAAGAAATGTTGCAAAAATCTCTATAACAAGTTCAAAGACCTACCCAAAATATTTAACTAAAAAGAGCTGTTATGTTGAGTACTTGTTTTTATGTCTTGTTTTGTGATGTTATGTATATTTCATCCCACTTCACCTTTAATAATCACAGATATGACTCATGACCCATAACACGTATTTGTCTTGTCCCAGGACAGCGATCGTCCCGACCTGAGTCACTTCATGGAGAGTGGGGAGTGGGTGATGAAGGATTTCCGCAACTGGAAGCACTTTGTGTACTACTCCTGCTGCCCCGACACACCGTACCTCGACATCACCTACCACTTCCTTATGCTCCGTCTTCCACTATACTTCATCGTCAATGTCATCATTCCCTGCATGCTCTTCTCTTTCCTCACAGGTCTGGTCTTCTACCTCCCCACAGACTCAGGTACCACAACACAAGTTCATCACTCATTAAATGGCTGTTTCATAGACATTGAAATAACATGAAGTGGGGCAATACAATTGTTTATAATCAGGAAAGTCATGTTATGTGTTTACTGTGACCACAACAATGTGCTTCAATTCTACTCTTACATTTTCTGCTGCAACTATTTTTCAGAACACGTTTATTTTATTATGACTTAACATTGTCTTCCCACGCAGATGAACAGCTAGGCCATTTACTAAAGAGACAATAAGTAACAATCTCTGCCCTACAAACTGGCAGGGAATGGCAAATAAAACACAGCTAATGTTGTAATGTTGTAATGATCTAATAACATAGAGCTCATAAACAGAGGGATCTTTATTTTTGTATTTAGATGTCCTTCTTCTTGTGGTTTTGTCTTACTTTCTGCACATTTCCCTCTCTTACTGGGTTGATATGAGCTCATTTTTGAATGTCAAAACAAAATGAAATTCCCACTGAGCAAATCTCATTTAAAATGGCAGCATCGACCAAGACAGTCCAATAAATAATTCTCCAATGAAATGGAAAATGTCAGCCATGTTTAATCTTCTGGCAAAGGCCTTCATAGTTTTCACAATATTTCTATAAATGTTAGAGCATACAAGAAGTAGTTTAGTGCAAAAGACTTTATAATGGTACTGTACTGTGTTTGTTTATTAACAAGCATGTCAGACAACATCATGCTTTTTAAGTGTGCGGTGTACTTTCTTTTTTGCTGCTGCCCTGCACATCTGGCTTCGCTCCCAGAGTGGGCCAGCCTCATTACCCAGGGTCCCTCTGTGCTGTCATGTCTGAAAGCAGGCCTTCGCTTTAATGTATTATACATCACTTGATCCCCGTTTCTGATATGACTGCTGACAGAAAAGTGTGGAGGAGAAGCTGATGCCAGAAGATGCTCTCGCTGGGATAACTGAGCAACAGAAACGACACGTTCTGAATACTGTTTGTGTGAATCACTGTCAGATTGTTTACAGCCACTTTGGTTGGCTTTGAAGTCTGTTCAGTTTTCTTAAAGGTGCATGCACAAAAAAAAGGGGTCTTTACAAGTATATGGTCCTTTAGGCCACTGATTGGTTCATGTCTGTTTGGATAGGTCTTAACAATTCCACCTGTTTATCTCTGATTGGTGAACTAGAAATGGTGCATACAAAATGGTGCTCTGATCATGGTTGGTGGCAAATTGTTTAAAGATATAGCTTTATATAACAGATAGCCTACTAAATATTAACAGTAATACAATAATAAGTAAGCCCAATAGTAATTTTGTTGTTCTGGTTTAGAACAAGAACAATGTCAACAATGTAAAAACAAAAAAAAAGCTCATCCTGTTGTGTAAATGAGATGCATATGTACATTACATACATTATTTCTCTGTTTTGTGTGTTGCAGGTGAGAAGATGACTCTGAGCATCTCCGTCCTCCTGTCCCTGACTGTGTTCCTGCTGGTTATCGTGGAGCTCATCCCGTCCACCTCCAGCGCAGTGCCACTCATTGGGAAATACATGCTTTTCACAATGGTCTTCGTCATAGCCTCTATCATCATCACTGTCATCGTGATAAACACTCACCACCGCTCTCCCAGCACCCACACAATGCCTGAATGGGTCCGCAAGGTAAGCCCACCAGTCTCTCTACCTGAATCAATGGAGAAGTGGAGTAAAAAAAATCTAGTCCCATTTTCTCAGTTGTTGTATATTGCCATCTAGCGGTGGCAGGCTGCTTTGCTTCTTAACCTTGTGTTCCCCTTGTATTATTACACTGTCTGTGACCTTTGTTTTATGGCAGGTTTTTATTGAAACAATCCCCAACATCATGTTCTTCTCGACAATGAAGCGTCCAGGGAAGGAAAAGCAGATTAAAAGTATCTACGGGGCTGACTTTGACATCTCAGACATCTCTGGCAACCAGGCCTCTTCGGTCCCCTACCAGTCACCAATCACTAAGAACCCTGATGTGCGCAGTGCCATAGAGGGAGTCAAATACATCGCAGAGACAATGAAGTCCGATGAGGAGTCTAACAATGTAAATCTTTCACATAACACAATTCTTTCAACATATTTGTGTTGCTACCATTTTCACATACTTGTCTGTCTTTAACTTTGCAGGCTGCTGAAGAATGGAAATTTGTGGCCATGGTGCTGGATCATATTCTGCTGTGTGTCTTTATGGCTGTGTGCCTCATTGGGACGCTGGGCGTGTTTGCTGGCCGCCTCATTGAGCTGAGCATAAACCCTGACATGGGTTAGGCATATGATTTGTTTGAGGTAGTATAGGACCTGTTGCTCTGGTTTAGTAACTTGTTGTTTTTTGATTATTCAATGTTTTCATATGCTAGACAATGTTGCAATATTTATTATAATACTTGTATTTTTGTTTTTCTTGACATATATATAGGAAGAACTATAATAAAATATTTTCATTTTCTTTATGATGTGGCTCCATGACTTATAAGCGCATATCTATGTGGCTGTTTAAAGCAGCACCGGACATATGGTACTCAATTTGAAAGTCAAATTCATATACAGGTTATCTAACATGCACTTCTCTGAATAAGGTGACAGATTGCTGATTCAATTTTGATAGAATGTTCACTTACTGAGTGGCATATGACTATAATAGCTTTTTTTGAGCCTTTTTAATTCAAGTTTGTATTATAGACCAACTGATTGTATTATTTCTGTAGACAATACTTTTTTGTATCACAGAAAATAGAAATTATAAGCAGGAACAAATATAGGCTTACACAATTGCAAGGAACAACATGTCTGGGGAGACACTAATGCTCAATTTGATAGTAATCTATCAAAGTGCAAGATTTCCTGCTGCATTGGTAGTTAATGAGTGGTTTAGCCAGCCAAGTGTACCCACACTTCATTATCTCTCCTGTGTTAGGTATTTCATTTGGAAATAGAATTTAGTTTAACAAATATATACATTTTCTCATTTTCTTGGAAAATCTCTTGTTCTCTGTCTTAGTTCACAAAATCTTCCTCATTTACTTCACTGTCTAAGCGTTAATCTTAAATAACAGGAGTAAGCCCCGCCCCCTTCTCATAACTATGATTGTGATTGGTGGATTTGCTGTTGACAAATCGGGGATTATGAAAGCCGCTGCAGCCTGAAGGGAAACAGCAGGTTACAATGTCGCTGTCTACTACGAAACAGTTTCCTCGGACTATAAACTTTTCTCATGCGGTAAATATTGTATATAGGATATAGTTTATGTCCACTTTAAACCCGTGTTGTTATTAGTCTTTCAGTTACTTTTAATTAGCCTAAATTGAAGTTGTGTGCTACAAGTATGGCTACTCCTCGACACTTAATGGACTGACAACATAAGCACGCGGCGGGCTGAGGTGAGACCTGTAACAGCGACTACACCCAAGCTTTTTAAGTGTGTAACTCAAAAGGTTATCCTATCATTGTTTTAACAATATTGACACTGGTAAAGTTCACTGGTAATGTTATCTTTACCTTTTGAACCTTTTTACTCTGTCCGCCTTTTTCCAGCACTGCCTTGTTTTTGTGGTGACATGACAGCTGACAGGATGGCACCGGGCGGGACCAACAGCTTCACCTTTTTATATGAGGAGGACAGAGACTCTTCTGCCCTCTCTTCAACCATGTCCATTGACAACCTCTTCCCTGCTCTCCTGGAGTGCTTTGGCATCATTCTGTGTGGATATATCGCGGGGAGGACTAACATTATAACCTCCACTCAGGCCAAAGGATTGGGAAACTTTGTGTCCAAATTTGCCCTCCCTGCGCTGCTGTTCAAGAATATGGTACTGCTGGACTTTAAGAATGTCATCTGGCCATTCTTGTGGAGCATCCTTATTGCCAAAGCCTCTGTGTTCTTCATTGTGTGCTTCCTCACACTGTTTGTTGCCAGTCCTGACAATCGATTTAGTAAAGCTGGTCTCTTTTCAATAGTTGCCACCCAAAGCAATGATTTTGCTTTAGGCTATCCTATTGGTGAGTACAGCCTCAAGACCACCCACAAAATACAGTTTGAATCTTAAATCCATATTTATACCTTTTTGTTACACTCCTTAGAGAGAGTATTTAACTGCTGTTGACTTTTGTTATCCTTTAAGCATTTGTAATAATTCAAGTAATAAAATGCTTCTTGTTTATTATTAAATAATTTGTCAGACTGTCGACAGATTCAGTTTACTTAAGCGTGATTGATATTAATGGAAATTTAAAGCATAAGACATCAAAGTTAGTCATTACACTATATCAAGGATCATTATATAGCAGAATTACGTTTTCACAAAGCATATTATGCAGAGATAACTGCTTAATCGATCTTCCTTGATCTTTGTTTCCAGTTGAAGCCCTCTATAAGACGACATACCCTGAGTACCTCCAGTACATCTACCTGATTGCACCTGTGTCATTAATGATCCTCAATCCCATTGGATTTGTATTCTGCGAGATCCAGAAGTGGAAAAACCAGGCAAACCCCCAGCGGAACAAGGTGGTCATTGTAGGACATGTCATTTTACAGGTCATCAAGAATCCCATCGTTTTTATGGTGATCGTCGGCATTATTGCTCACTTTCTGCTGCGTCAGAGAATCCCGACATTCATGGGGGAGTTTGTTGACGGCTTGGCTAACTCTTTTGGGGGAGCAGCTCTCTTCTATTTGGGTCTGACGATGGTGGGCCAGCTGGGGAAGTTAACCAAGGGCACTGTTGTGACGTTGATATTACTCATTACAGCAAAATTGTGAGTGGAAAACCTTTATCATTTGATTACAGATAAATCATTGGTGCAACTTTGAATGAATTTTCTTATAATTAGATGTGTCCTGAAAGTGTAAACAGTAGGCGGGTAGAGCTTTGGTTAGCCAACCTGTTGTTTTGTGCTTATGTTTTAGATGAGTCAGACTTTTCTTACACCGCAAGTTTTGCACCAAGAGCATGACATGTTTACCATTGCCATAGTGATAAGGCTATTTAATATTTTTGTAACACTGTCTGCAATTTACGGTTTTAACTAACCAACAAACTAATGCTCACCTGTTGTCTTTTTTTTATTGGATCGTAGGTTGTTATTGCCCCTCATTTCTAAAGAAATGGTGGAATTGTTGGACAGCAGTAACTCCAGGACCCTAAACCACTCCAGCCTTTCCAACTTTGCCTTCCTTTATGGAGGGTTTCCTACCGCACCAAGTGTGGCCATCTATGCTGTCTATTATAATGCAGAAATTGAAGTTGTGAGTAAAAGTCTGCTTCAAATCCAAACCTACGATGTGATCTGCATTCTAATTATCTTTCTACTTTGATTTTCTTGTAGGTAACGTCATGCATGGTCATCAGCACATTTCTCTCAGCTCCAATAATGTATGTCTCGGCCTGGCTGCTGACAATGAGCTGGATGGATCCTGAGGTTTTGATGAAGTCGCTGCAGAATGTCACCTTTAACATTAGCATCGTCAGCTTAATTGCTCTGGTATGTACTTATTCATCAACTATTATTTAAAATGTTAGCCACTGCGTTTTTTTTCCGATCCCAAACTGTGTCACTGATATGTCGTGAAATATGTAAACATCACTAATGGTTACTAAGAAATAGCATGATATTCACTGGTTCCACAATGTCTGTACTTTTTTTTTTTTTCAGGTTTGGACAATAAGTGTCATGTTCCTCAGTAAGAAATTCAAGAGGCTACCTCACTTGTTTGCTGTCAACTTATTCTTAGCTCAGGTGTATACTGTGGCACATCTTAAAAGAAATCTGACAGTACATGTGTATCGTTTTTCATGTGTAACCCTCTTCATTTGTTTTCTTAGTTTCTAACCTGTATAGGAATGATTCTGTGGAACTTTGTTGTAAAGGAAGACAATTTCATCGGACAGGTCCTGACACTCACAGTATTATGGACCTCCCTCTATAGTACTTATGTTTGGACAGGTATATTGTATGCACTATCGTAACACATTGGAGAAAGGTTTAAGAATCGTCCATTTCCATTTTGCAATGCCTATTGTCTTGTGTTCAGGTCTGATTGCGCTGTCTCTTGTGCTGCTGAAAAAGTTTGAGGATGTGAAAGTTTCGTCAGGCATCCTGGTCATTGTGGGCTGGGGGTGAGTCACTAAAAAAAGAAAAACAAAAGTTGTGAAATGTGTGAAGCTTTTGCAAACACAAATATCCAAAAGTAAAATGCACGTTTTTTTTCTTGTCTTTATGAACAGTGTTCCAGCCCTAGTAACTGGTATTTTGCTAATTGTGGGCGAAAAAAGGTCGGACACAATAGACTCATCATTCTATTACGGCAAAGCTCAGGTAGGCAGTCTGCTATAGTTGACTGATTATTACCAGCTGTGGTGTGATCATTTGCTGAATGTTTATCATGTTTATGCCACATTTCAGATAATCTGCTCCACAGTAGTAGCTGCTCTGAGCATACTGCTGGGAGGGAGCTCTCTTGTGTGTCTCAGTAGAGGAAGCTGGGCGGAAAATGCACAAACACCGGAGGAGAACTCGTCATCCAGCAATGAAAATGACCTTGTGACAGATATTGAACCAGAGACTCAAGCTCTTTTTGAGACAAACACACAGTCAGGGGACAGCAATAGAGGTATGTCCTTGATTACATAACCATGTATGAGTTGTTTTTTTGTGTTACTTAGTCAATTACTTAAATAAAAATCTTATTGTCCTGCCTTGTGTATTATGTCTAAAATGACTTCATGTTATAGAAGTCATGTTCAGCAAACGGTCAAATCTGCAGGCAACCTCTGACTCCAACACTGATTACTTTAACTGTTACAGAGTACAGAAGTACAAACAGGTTTCTCAGTAAAAAAAAAAAGACACTTTGCATAAAGGAATGCTTGTTGGCTTAGTACATATTCAACACAAGTTGGATTATTTGTATCATGTGTATTCACTGCTTCAAGTGATTGAGGTAACTAACTATACAGCCCCTTTAGTCATCTTAATCTCTATGATTGTGTTATCAGCTTGCCTCATATGTGACTGTGCACCACCCCAGCCCATGCCTGACATGATCATAAGCACGAATGCCAACACATCAACCTCACTCATAGGTATTTTCATCTACAATGCTTTAAAGTGTTTTTGAACCCAAATTGCACAGGCATGCACAAAAACTAAATCGGATATTGTTTATGTTTCGACAAAGTCAATTGTCCTTTTTTTCTTCTCTCAGGTCAATGCCAGAATAACTGTGAGCCGTCTAACTGCTTCCTTAATCAAGTGGAGGAGCTCCAGCAGGTTGCAGATAGACAAGTGGCCCGTCATGTTCTCTTGTGTCTACTTCTCACTGTCAGCTTGTTTGCTGTGAGTAAATGACCCCCAAACAGACATCTAATAATACTATTGAAACTACCACTTTATTTTGACAATTACATTAATACATATTGATAACAATAGGTGTAAAATACAAAGCAGATCACTATAAAAAGGGTTGATTTACAGACCCATAATAAATAGACCTCAAACAATCCTTACACGTGCTACAATACATGTCAGATATTTAATCCTTTTGAATTCCTGTTTTGACAGAACTTGTCCAGCTGCCTGTGGTTGCTTTTTAACTCGGTTCCTGGTCGACTCTATTTAGAGCTACAGTTCTTCTGTGCAGTAGCCAACTATGGACAGGTAGCTGTTCTACTGTAATACTCTAGTGCTGTGGTTATAGGCATTTCCTTTCTCACTGTATCACTGTAATGACTTATGGTTTGTGTTTCCAGGGACTTCTCTCATTTGCCCTGTTTGGGTTAGACAAGCATTTTATTATTCTACCGTTTAAAAGGAGGTGAGGCATGTTTTTTTTTATACACCATAATTTATAGAACATAGTAAGCTCTACAATGTACTAATTTTTTTCTAAAATGTTTGAGGTTGTACACACTGTGGAATGGAAGGCAGCAAGAGCAGCCCCAGACAGATCTCCCAGAAGAAATAAGGATGACTTGCACCCAATTCACTAAATACCACAAAGACCAGTGTTGTCATGATATTTGCAAAAGGAGAAGGTGAGAGCAACTTTACACCCTCCTGCTCTGGTCGGTCGGAAATAGATAACAACATGTGTTCACTGTGGTCTCTCATGAATCTTGTTACTTAGAACTTGTTTTCTTTGGCTAAGAAGTTTCTTTTCTGCATGCGGGGCTTTGCTTACACTTGTTAACAGACCTTTGGGTGAATGGTCCTCTTGACTTTTAGGTGTGGGAAGAGGACTATGGTGGACTGTTTTCTCGGGTGTGAACTTGTGGAGTGGCTCCAGCAGGTGGGCTTGTCCCAGGATCGGGGTGAGGCACTACTGTATGGGATGCGGCTACAACAAGGTGGTGTGCTCCGGCACATTAACCAGGAATATGGTTTCCAGGACAGTCACCTGTATTATCGTTTCACAACATAAGTAAAGCTAACGTTTTCATTAATCAAAATGGTTAATGTCCTTTCAGCTTATGAACAAATGACAAATATTGAAACGGCTTGAGAAGGAAGCCATTTTGATCTTTTGAAAAAAAAAAAAAAGACACTTTAAGGACCTATCATTATAATTCCAAAGGTGTGTTCAGAATGTGTGTGCGTTGGTCTTATTTTTGCAGGCTTTCAAACTAACTTATTTCAACTTGAACCATAAACTAACTTATTTATTTTGACCAGCATAAACCTAGCTGCAAAAATATGGCCAAAGTCTTAAGTATTACTTATTACAATGCTAACAAGCCTTTGCTGTTTTTTTTTTCTTTTTATTTCTGTGAACATTAAAAAAAAATGCACTTTGTTGTTTGTACATTTACCTCATTACCCATTTTTTTTAATCCACGAACCAAACTAAAAGGGAATCTATTGGTCCTGATTGGTCTTACCTGACCATTTTAAGTATTGCTGTGGAAATGATTAACTATGATTTCAGACATGTGGTATTATTTTGATTATTGCTAGTGATTATAGTTGTTGATGCACAAAATGGAATGATTAATTATTATATTGCCTTAAGCAAATTAGCTATGGAAAGTATTGAATTAATGTATTTTAATATAACAAATTAATCAAATAGCTTTCTAATAAAAATAATCAGTTTAAAAAATCTGTCAAAGGTTGTATATTTCTCATTGCAATGTTTTTTTTTAATAAAATGCATTAAATGATCATGAGTGATGTCATACACCAGTATTTGACATGACTTGTTCAGAAGTCCTTGTCATCTTTGTTATCTGTGATCTATTTTCCTCTGTCACAGACATCTGATCTGAACCAAAAAAAAAGTGCTCTTCTTTCAGCTTTTGCCATAAATAGTCATCTCATCTTGAACACAGTTTGAAAACAGGTTGACCAAGTAATCGGGTTCCTTAATGCCTTCTGAAAGAATCTTCTCCATCTGTGCAATCTTCTCCTTTTCAAGCTCCCTCAAATTTTGTGTGATCTTTTGTCCTCTATCCTGAAGACAAAACAATGAATCCAGTTATTGGCATGCTTTGAGGAGACAAGTCAACCAACCATATACTGTGTACCTTGCAAGTGTCAATGATGGCAGCCACAAGTTCATGTTTAACAAATAACTTGTGTTTGCGATCAGGTTTGCTCTGGAAACGAGGCTTCTTCTTCACAGGATCATCCACGCCATAATTAGGAGAACATGTGTCTTCAATCTGCCCAAGGCCTTCCAGGAAGATGAAGGGTTTAAAAACAGACCTGTTTTTAAAATAAATATGTAATGAATAATAATTTGTAGTAGTAAATAAATAGACTCAGACTAGCAAAAAACTAATCAGACCTTTCAGGGTCTGGAGTTGCTGTAAAATAATGCACTGCTGGCAGAGTTGGCTCTGTTGGAATCACAGACACCATACTTCCTGTTGTCATAAACATGCCCTCCATGTTGATGCCACTCTCCTTGTCCCTCAGTATATCCATCATTGTCTCAGCAGTAATTAAACCTTTGGAAAATAAAATGACCATATAAACATTAAGACATGGTTGCACTCCAAGTATAGTCCCAGTTATTCATACAACTGGATCTCAAATTTACAAACCATTGCTCTTTTCCAATAATGTCTTCCCCTCACAGTACCGACTCCCTGAAGCTTCAATTCTGGCTGTGGTCAGGTAAGAGAAGACTGTGGCAAAGTTAAATGGACTCTTTCCATCCCACCATCCCTTGCTTTGAGCATATTTCCTCATCCCAGGATGTTCCTTGTCGATCTTGGTTGTTATCCCATACTGATTTGAAATGTTGCGAAATCCACCTGAAGCAAAGATGGAAAGAAGATAATCTCATTAATGAAACATTTTACAATGAACAATGTTATGTCTTGTTGAAATAATGTTTAGTTTAGGATTATCCATAAACTGATTTCAGAAGTGACTAGAAACACAATGACATGGAGAGGGACTGGAGACAATGTAACAATTTTATATGATTACAGACAAAATGTGGACTAACATGGGAAAATCTAGTGGCGCTCTCTAGTGGACAACCTGTGCATCACTGTGTGCTATTACAGTACATTAGAGTATTGCTAATTATGCTATCAACCTATGAAATATAAAACTTTTTAATGCTTACTTTCCACTCTCTCTGCTGCCCAGTACTTGGCTGATGTCTCCAGCAGCCATGCTTCTTTTCTGTCAGAGATGAGGAAGCTGTTGTGGTAGGTAAAGCCACTCTCATCCTCCAAACACGACCCCCCCTGGCCATACCTCTGCAGCAGCTCAGTGATAACATCCACAGCTTTCTCTGCTGTATCTGCTCTCTCCAGCCCTAGTCTGAAAATTAGATTAGATTTAGTGTAACATTACACTAAAATCTGTTTAGTGTAACAGTGCAGAAACAGATAAATCTGGATGCAGGGATCTAATGTCATACGATCACATTGTCTTTGTGTACTTGGATAGCTTTCCTTATTACAGATCAGTTACCATATACAGTACACAATAGCATTAAGGATTTTTGAACATACACAGGCATGTAAACTAATCTCTAGTTTTGGTTCTTTCAAAAGAACTAGTTGTAACTCTACTACATTGCCAGATAAATACAACAGTTACTAGAGGACAAAAGATTTATTAGAGTATTCATTTTAAAGTGCAAAATGATGTACATTTCTAATAAAAATTTAATTAATCATCAAATGAATCATTGCACAGTTGAATGTATGGATGTATTCCATAGGGTCCTCTAGGTCAATGTGAAGCTGAAGCTATATAAAAAAATGTTAAAAAACTATCCTCTTTATTGTTTACACAAATGTGTAGCTATCAAACAATTACAGTTCACAGAAACTAGAGCAAAAATATATATCAAGGGTATCTAGAGTTAATTTAAAAACCAGAATAAACTTGCATGTCAGTGATGAGCCCTTAAAGAAAGAACCAGAAAGAAAGGATAAGGCCAAACATTCTACTAATTATACCTCTATAAAGTTACAAGAGCTAACTCTGTGATAATAAATATATATACAAACAGTAGAAAAACTCTGCATTTTGTTATTACCTTCTGGTATTAAACTTTTTTTTAAATAACTGTTATAGGCATCTAATAAGAACTTTTGAATGAAATAGCTTTCTCAAGTAATAATTATACATTCACTTACCCAAATAATTTGAATGTTCTATAACCAGATGGAGGCATACCTTACAAGATCCATGCCAAGAGAGCCTCTTCACCATCAGCGCTCTCTCTGCCCCAGACAGCTTCATTACCAATGCACACTCCATGCTCATTTGCTCCCATCTCTGCTCCCCACAGCCAGGCTGGTTTGCTCAACACAACTGCATATGTGTGGGCAACCTGCTCAATCTCTATGTATGTACACTTTAAAAGGGAAGAGAAAGACCCAGTGGAAACGTCTGTTAATTGTTATTTAAGGGCAGTCAACAACAATGACAAAGTGAAGGCCAGTGAATGCAATTACGTCCCGTCTGTGTGACCTACCTCCACCTTTTCTCCTGCAACATAGTTAAGAGCAGGAAAATACACCACTTCCTGGACTTCATCACAAGGCCTGTCCGAGTTTTTCCCAAAAATGATGCGTTGTCCCACAGTGGAAGGGGGCAGAGCCACAAAGGTGTCACACGAAGATGGGTGCATTTTCAGACACTATTAGGTAGTAAGAAAAGAAAAGAACAGGATTGAAATCCACGGTTAGGGAGCCAAAACCCTCAAGTGCACACGTATTATGGCATTTAGCTAGATGGTTGTGCAACACAAGCACTTTGTATTGTATACACTGTAAATTGTACACACAACGTACCTTCCCTCATCCGTAAATGAAACAGAGATTAAGGTAACGCGTTGGTTTTCTTATGTCATCTGCAACTGTCACTTTCCGTTTCAATTCATGTAATACTTCTTTAACAGGTCGGTCAAGGTTTACATCTCTGACACGGAAACAGTAAAGTCACGTGACACAAAAAAACACCAACAATGCCATAAAATAACATTAACCCCAACAACTACCTGGGTTTTTGTAATCAAAAGTCAAATAGGTCTACCACTTAACCAGCTAACTTAATCTGCTTAACATTTAACGGCACTCGTGTACACACATTCATAAAGAAATGTACAAAGCCACATTTTTAAAGTCAATCGGTAAATATATACATAACTTTCAATGAAACCGTCCTTGAGTTGATGTTGATAATTTGATCTAAAATCGTTTAAATTATTTTGTGTCTATCAGAAAAGATAACTTTCCCACTGAACCATTTCCGGGCAAATCGGTGACCAATGGAAAGCCGTCTTGCTGAACGGATTTATTTATTTGTGGAATGTGAGAAAGCTACGCTTTGCTAAAACCTTAAAATTAAACGCATTTAGTTTAGTTAAGATCGTCAACCATGGGGAAGTCATTTGCTAATTTTATGTGTAAAAAGGATTTCCACCCTGCGTCGAAGTCAAACATTAAGAAGGTGAGTGTGAGCTAAAAGTTCGTGTTTCGTTCTGAAGCTGCAGCGCAAGCAAGACCTTAGCATGCTAGCTAACTTAGCATTCCTCGGTATTAGCAAAACACTAAAAGGTTTTAGCCCTTTGATAACTTGCTTTTATTATTGACATTGTTGTCGATTACCAATATCGATGAGACTACCCAGACCTTTGTCAGCTGCGGTGTGAAATAATAAATAGATCGCGTATGTTAGCCAGGTAGCTACTTTATCTTTTAAGTAAAATTAAATAACAGTTAGAGAAAAAAGGACTTCACTTAAAGCTGTCTAAATTCATTCAACATTTGTTATTACAAACTTTTAACTAATCTAGCTGATTGACATAAAAAACTATATCCCATGATTTATTCATTTTTGTGTTACAATTACATTTTTGCAATTGGTTCCCCCAAATAGCCTACATCAAAAACATGTTTATATTGCTCGTGTGCTTCCAATCAAAGTAAAGTAATATTTCTTCATACATCTTGAAATTATACATTAACCAGTCTAAAGGCTTTCCTGTTTTTGTGTCATATAGGTATGGATTGCCGAGCAGAAACTCACTTTCGACAAAAAGAAACAGGAGGACCTTATGCAGGCGTACCTGAAAGAGCAGGATACATACAACAACAGGTGATATTTATGTTATTCTCACCTACCGGAGAACTGCATAATTAAATATTATGTAGCTTACAAACAAGGTCCACCTACTTCACTTGCTGATAATAAACACATACATGATTACTTCTAGGGTTTTGATGGGGGATGATCGTGTGAAAAATGGGCTCAATTTTATGTATGAGGCTCCACCTGGAGCATCCAAAGGTACAAAATTACCACCGTAAATATCTGTTTTTATTTTTTCAAATTTGATCTTTTAATATTAAATCATTTTATGTTCTATGTTTTCTTCCATGTGTCTTTGACCTTGAAGAGGAAACAAAAGAGGTACAACGCCCATGATTTTATTTGGCATTTACCTTTTTGAAATAGTTTCTGTAAGAGTTCACATTTAAACTTGTATATGTTATAGGAGGGTGAAGAAGACTACAAGTTTGAATGGCAGAAGGGGGCTCCTCGAGAGAAGTAAATGATTAATTACAGTACAAAAACAGTCCAGATATATTGTTTATTTAACTGTGAGATTTCTAACTGAGTATTTCCTTTCATCTTCTAGGTATGCAAAGGATGATATGAATATTAGGGATCAACCATTTGGAATACAGGTGAGTTGTTATAATGTATTATTTTAACTACTCAACAAGCTGATTGCAGGTGTACAACTAAGAAGCAGTCCAGGTACTCCAGAGGGAAAAAATGTTAAATAAATCAATGCTTTGAACTGGTGTTGAATCAGGGTTGTACATTACTGTTCCTTTTTATAATCCTACTGTATACCTTTAGACAGTGAATTGTTTTAGCAGTAAGTCTGAGAACTGACATGACGAATTTAAGTCAGTTTTAATTACCATGCACTTGCATCCCGTCTTTTAGGTTCGCAATGTGAGGTGCATCAAATGTCACAAGTGGGGCCACGTGAACACAGACAGAGAGTGTCCTCTCTTCGGGCTGTCTGGGATCAATGCCAGCAATATGGCAACAGAGGAAGGCGCAGGTATTTATGGTTTTATCTGACAGTTGATCTGTGTAAAAATCTATACAGAAAAAACTCTCTTTGTGGCCAGCCTATGACCTTTTGTCTGTCACAAATGCTGTAGCTGTGCTGTATTCTTGCTCTTTCCACTGGGACTTTCAGTCTAGCACTGATTCTGAGTTCTGCAATCAGCTTGTTGAGTAGTAAAGTAATAATGTTTACCCTGGGAGAGTCTAGTCAGTGCATGGTGTTGATGGTGGAGTGCTGTAATGGTCCCCCTCCTGTGCTGGGAGAAAAAAAATGTAATTATTGTGTATTCTGCTTGCCCAAACCGCTGCTTTGGCCGAGAATGATATTGTATGATTTGCTCAGCCGGAAGTGGAGTGAGTTGATTTGATGTCCTATTCTGTTAACAAAGCCGCCCCTGAAATTCCCACTGTGGAGATAGTGGTTGGCATGGGTCTGACATCAATGGGACTCTAAGGCTGTGATTTGTGCTAACAGGTCCGTCGATGCACCCCTCGGAGTTAATGGCGGAGATGCGAAACAGTGGGTTTGCCCTGAAAAAATGTGTCCTTGGTAGGGGTGCGACTGTTTGTGATCCAGCGCAGGTAATTGTCAGTCTCCCACTCCCAGTATATGAACATACACATATACTTTTTACCCTTGAGACAGAAAAGAGATCAACATTTTATAAACATGTAGATCAACATTTTATAAACATGTAGATCAACATTTTATAAATAATAAATAACAGCAATAGATATACTCTCTGATAAACAGACCAAACATTTCTATGTTTTGAACTTGGATTATAATGCTCAATGCTTGTGTAGGATTATGTTGCCAGCGAAGAAGAAGAGGATCCAGAGGTGGAGTTTCTGAAGTCATTAACCACAAAGCAAAAACAGAAGCTTCTCAGGTAAAAATGTAACTCAAATGTAATTCAAAATCTTTTCTATTTTATTGTTTTATATGTTTTGGCTGGAATAAGTGTTTTTATTCTTAAAAGATATTTGAATTAAGTAAAAAGTACACATTATTTTGTAAAATGTATACTTTTAGCTATAGATTAGTACATTATTACAAATTAATGAATCCACCATTTTTTTTTTTTTCAAATTACTTTTCCTACTTCCCTTATGTAACTTACTAAAGTGTAGTTCTGCTGCTGAGTTAACAGGGTTTTCTATTAAACCATGAAGTCGGCACTTTGTTTTAAGTAATCATTGTTGCTAAAAGAAACTTTGGACATCTTTGGACTACTACTACTACGCAGTTTCAAGTTGCATTGTTGCTGCCTTTTACAGAAAACTTGATCATCTTGAGAAGAAGTCAAAGAAAAAGAAGAGCAAGAAACAAAAGAAGAAGACCAAAAGAAAACAGAAGAAAAAGCATGACAGCGACAGTTCCAGTGACTCCTCCGACAGCAGCAACAGCTCTGATAGTGACAGTGGATCAGACTCAAGCAGCCACGAGAAGAACCAAAAGAAGAAGAAGAGTAAGAAGAAAACATCCCGCCACAATTGCAGCTCAGAGAAACAAGCAAAGAGTCAGAAAAGGGCATCTTCTCACAGGAGCAAGTCATCGAGTCCGCAGACTACTCGCCAGCGGTCAGAGGAAAACTCCGACCATCAACGGCAAACAAAGACCGAGAGGGGAAGAAGCAGGAGTAGAGAGCATGGAGGAAAGAACATAGAGAAAGACGAACATCACAGCAGAGATGGGGAGAGGAATAGAAGTAGCACAGATGGAAAGAGGCTCAAAGCAGCAGATGGGCGGAGTAGGAGTCGGGAGAGAAAGAAGAGCAGGGAGGACAGGGGTAGAAGCAGGAGTCGGAGCCGGGAGAGGAAGAAGGACAGGAAACAGAGCCGTAGAAGCAGAAGTCAGAGCCGGGAGAAGGTGGACGACAGGGAGGACAGGGTTAGAAGCAGAAGTCGGAGCCGGGAGAGGAAGAAGGACAGGAAAGACAGACGTAGAAGCAGGAGTCGGAGCCGGGCGAGGAAGGACGACAGGAAGGACAGGGGTAGAAGCAGGAGTAGAAGCTGACAGAGAAGAGAAAAAAGCCACGACAGAGAGAAAACAGTTTTAGTGCTGAGAAAATGTGTTCTTCACGTCTTGCACTGACTGTTAATTCGCACTTCCTACTGTTTCCTTTAGATTTAAAATGAGCGCTGTACCTCTTTTCTCCACTAGAGGGAAGCAGTCCACAGATAATGTGTAAGTGCAGACCGTGGTGATGGCTTTTCTTCTACAATGTAAATTAATTGATTAGCATCGGAGACTATTCTCGGCTAGGACCCGCTGATGGGCACATTTTGGACAGATTCTTTTGTGTTCAGTCGGATAACAAGACCATATGTTTAAAGCAGTTCCTGTTCTTATGGATTGTGCAGTTGTAATATGGGAAATTAATTGTAAACTGCAGCTTAAACGACTGTTAGGCTAATTCCTAAGATATATAAAAACATTTTTTTTTTTAAATAAAGTTTTAGTCATGTGAATTTTGTTTGGATTGAATTTAAAGACATATGACACAAAAAGATAAAAAAGGTGGGGCGCAACAAAAGGTTGCCGTGAAATAAAAGTGTGCCGTCACATTTCACAATTTTCGCGGTTATACTGTTTAACTTTTTTGCAATTAATGACGCGTTAAAATATGTGTATAAATATGTTTAGCAAGAATTTTTGGGTTGCTAAATCTACACGTGTTCTACTAAAACAGTCCCACTGTAATTGTAAAAAATAAAAATATGCTAGATTTTAACAGTTATAGCGTACAATAAGAAAATAGACAAAAACAAACGCATATTTATAAAATAAATTTAAAACAGAAAAAATTACAGGTTTATTTAGTTTTTCCACTTAAATTCACACGTGTTATAGCTAGCTAGACAAATTATTTTCCATCAGTAAAAATGACCATTTAAATCAAAAATAAATTTACAAATATGGTGCCTAGTATTTTATTTTGTCTTTTTATGTTTGTTTTTTTGGGGGGCTAAATAGGATCCGCTGTCCGGCTGTTCGTTTAAAAGCCTTGTTGAACCAAAGGAAATGAAAATAATTTGCCTGTATTGCCTTCTGCTCAATTTAACAGACGGCTGAAAGGGGGCTGTGTGCTGGATGCTTCTCCCTGACGTATTCCCTTCGTGAACCAAGCTGTAATTATTATTCCTTGGCTTTTTTTTCTTCTTCTTCTAGTCGGACGCTGCACTGGCTTCGCACAAAGAAGTCAGAGAGCATCCTTGAACCCTTTCAACGCGGGGCCACTGATATTCAAATAACACGCAGGGGCCATTTGACTGCACCGCGCGCACTGCATTTCAAATCCAGCATTAGCATGTGACTCTTGGCCCCTGCTTTTTCTGAAGTTTAAAAACTGTTCCCATAACATCTTTGTGGTTTGTTGCAAAAGAGGAAGAACCGCCATAAAGCGCCATTTTCGCTCCATGGATATGCAAATTCAAGCAGTTAATTTGGACAATTAGAATAAATATTCAGAGACCTTTGTCATCAAACCCCCCCTGGAAGGCCCCCGATAAAGTGAGAGTGAACAAAAGACGGCTCGCAGATTAATTAGATATTTGATAAGACACGAATCCCTAATCGCACAGACAAGACACATGGGGCTGCGATGTGCTCCAAGTCATAATTAATAGCATTTAACAAGGTTTTCATTTGGCCATGAAATGTCTTTTCCGGGGCGTTAAACATTGATCTATTCCTTAGGGAAACGGTCACAGGCAACGTGTCAGACTTGGTTTTGGGGAAATAACCTCCACATTAGGCCTACACCTCCAAATATTCAACCTGCTCATTTTTTTCACCCTAAGACAAATAATTAAACAGAAATACCATTAAAGCCTTTTAAGATGTTTTAATTACGATAAAATGAAAGTCTTATACGTGTGACTGTACAGGTAAACATTTATATATAGATATTTTTAGCAAAGAAATAAAATGGTTAACCGAGGTTTGAAAAAGCCGTACATACATATCCACAAAGTGCGTCCAAAGTAAACTCCCTGAAGTCCAGGATACCAACACGATTAAAACAAGCAGAGCCTAACATTTACAGAAAAAAACACACAGTTGAGGCGTCATTTACAAATGCAGCTCACATTGTCCCGAGTTCAACAGGTTCCGCGCTCTGAAAACATCCGTTTAAAGCCCCGGCCTGAGGTGAGCCAAGTTCAGTAGGACCTACCGCTGTGGAGAGAATGTCCTCCTCAGTCTGTCACATTAGACCCGTTTAACGCTGTGCAGTGTCTGTGGCTGTGTCCAGGCCTACGGCTCGTCGTGAGGAGACGGCTCCTTCACAGTGATCCGGGGGTTGACCCCATCTAAAATCAGTTCTGGGGACTCGGACCTGGGGGTCTCCAGGTTACTGGTGTCGGTGTCACTGTCG
Source organism: Perccottus glenii (assembly GCA_024416835.2). Classification (NCBI taxonomy): domain Eukaryota; kingdom Metazoa; phylum Chordata; class Actinopteri; order Gobiiformes; family Odontobutidae; genus Perccottus; species Perccottus glenii. Next base: position 12,639,595 of record CM044560.2, on the reverse strand, counting down.
CTGCCCTTTTTGCCGCCTCCGCCGGCCGTGTGCGTTTTGATGTGCTTGCTCAAATGGTCACTGCGCATAAAGCGCTTGTTGCACACCGGACACGCGAACCGTTTTTCGCCGGTGTGCGTGCGCAGGTGTCTCTGCAACTCATCAGAGCGCGTGAATCGTTTGCCACAGAAAAGCCAGTTGCACACAAACGGCCTTTCGCCGGTGTGCCAGCGCAAGTGCGCCTTGAGGTGCGATGTTTTTCCGTACACCTTCCGCAGCCGGGGATGTGGCAGCTGTGAAGTCCCTTCCTTCTGAGGCTGGCCCCCGCGGGCCCCAGCCGCTCGGCCTCCTGGCAGTTCGGACAGTCGCAAGTGGCCCTGCCTGAGTAGCGCCGGGACGACCGGGACGAGCTGCTTATTCCTGAGCCGCCTCCAGAAATCATGGCGTTGGCGGAAGCGTCTGTGTAGGTGGGAATGACGGTCTTGAAGCCGTCCTGAGTCAACAGGTGCTGGCTCGTGGACAGGAGGTGCGAGGCGGACGGGCTGATGCCGGTGGAGCTGAAGGCGGAGTGTGTGAGCGAAGAAAAGTCCGGGTTGTAACCGCTGAGCTGCGGGATGGCCTGTGGCGCGCCCGAGTGCAGCGAGCTCTGCAGGGAGCTCGCGGGGTTCTGGACCTCCAGCCACGAGCCGGGGTTTGTGTGGACGTCCCACCACGATGATGCGCCGTTTGCCACGTCCCCGGAGATGGTGGAGTGGAAGCCGGACTTGTACCAGGACTCGTAGGGGTGCGCCATGCCCACGCGCGGGTACAGGCTCTCCGCTGAAGTGTGCACTTTGGAGATGAACGCGGACTGGCCGGACTCCTGGGACGTGACGCTGGCGGAGTTGGAGAACAGGCCGCTGTACTCGCTGGAGAAGGCGGAGGACGTGGGGGAGGTGGAGGCTAAGCAGAAGGCGCTGTTCCCGGCGCCGCTGGTCGGGGTTAGTCCTGAAGACGCGCGGCTCGTCGCTACAGCAAACCCGGGCAGAGTGGAGCCTAAGTTGCAGCTGGACGACGACCTCTTCCACGGATGAAATCCACCTTTGGAGAAAGCGCTCGAGTCAGGTAAAGTTGTTAGGGGACTGGTGTTGCCTATTTTGTTGCAGGTTGCTGCCAGCATTGCTAGAGGTGTAGTTCCAAACCGTGGCTCTTCCTGGAAACAAGGAACACAGATTAAAGACAGGCAGACGTTAGCATGAAACGACACAGGTCTTTTCAGAAGTGGAAAAAAAATGCCAAACAAAAGTAATTTATGGCTACTAAACTAAAGTTGGAGGCGTAAATGAAGTCCTAAAATTATTTATCAAAAGTTGAAACAATAACAATATAAACACACCATGAAAATTGGCGACTGAAGTGCTATTAAAGCGCTATCAAGTGTAGAAGTTGTTCAGTTGAGCGCCAAGCTTTTTAGCTCGCTGATCCTTTGATAACTACATTAAAAATAGTAATCACCTTCGAAAAACAAGCAAAATGAGACAACACACAACATGAAATGCTAACACTTTCAGATATGTCACAAATCCCTTATGAACCACAAAATAAACGCACAAACTTTAGCCATAACTTTTCCGCACAAGCACAGCGACAGACTTACCCCAAGTATAGACGTAGCCATATCCAGGGTCTGTGCTGCGAGGAGAGAGTTCGCCAGTTCGGTGCCGTACGACTCCAACGTGGTCCAGACGCACCGTGTTTGACTCGGGTCACACGGTTTCTCTCTCTTGGCTCGCAGCTCGAGTCTCTACCTAGTTGTACTGAGCGTGTTCTTTGAAGTACAGCTGGCGAGGACGGGCAGCCAATCTGATAGCTGCGTTCGTGGTTGGGGATAAAGTCAGCCAATGAGAGACGTAACCGCAAACAGAAACACCAAAACCCCGCCGTCAATCATGTGCTGTGCAGCGTCTGCTCTGACTGTCATACAAGACACGATTTGGTATTTTTTTAATGCATACAGTTATTTTTATGTATTCTCACACGAAGGCTCAATGTCTCATTTCTGGGCTGAATTGAGTGCGCACGTGATTTCAGCAGAGAGGTAAGCTTTTCATTCATTTCTAAGCGTTTGTGGACAGTGGTGACAGCGGTCTCATAGTTTTCTCTTGTGATTACCAATATTCAGATCATGCGCAACACGTCATTGAAGAATTGTAGGCAGGTTTTAACCTTAGAGGATCCTGAACTAGCCTGTGTGAGAAAAATTAATGTATTAATGTTCTATGAAAACGGATGTGTGTCTTTTATTTTATTATTGTTTTATGTTGCCTTGGCCTAAAATAAAATATAAAAAAATCCAACTTGAATGGAGTTCAGAGGAGGCCTGGCAGCAGGGAACACATCTCAGATTGGACATACTTATTACTGAAAAGTACAATATGGTCCGTAATTGATCAGTGAGCGCGCTGGTGCTGACACGCATGGTCGTGTTTACGCACAGACTTGTTCCCGCGCTGCGCCTCGTTGGGGCAGTGCAGGTGAGGGGTTAATTAAAAATGACAGCTTGCTTCATTCTTTTACTACACGTGGATTTTACAGGCGGAAAAGTTTCAGAGTCTAGAGAACTGAAGGCCACCACTCGTGCCTATTAAACTCAAAAAGACGGCTGAGATATCAAATATTAATTTAATGAATTTACGGACAATTTAGATGATTCCATGTTTCACCAATTTCCCCCAAACTCCTGGCTCTTATTTTAATACTGCTATTTAATAAGCCAACATATACCAGCTTGTTAAAACGCTCGTGGATAATGGCACAATGTAAAATTGACCTGCTCTGATGTGAATCATCATCACTTTAAAAGGTAAAGCAATTTTCCAGAGAAAGGCTTGACCGAAAGATGTGCATTACAGAAGCCTATTCAAAACGGACAGATAATGCTCCATTATGGAGCGAGAACGCTGCCAGTCAACACAGGCGCAATTTGTTCAAATACTCCCTTTTGCTTTAAAAACCCACCTTTTAGAAGGGCCAATAAAACCAGCTTCATCAAATACTGCGCGCTGCCAAGAAAATGGAATAATTTTTGCAATCAGGACAATTTGTCAAAGTGCTGCTAACCGTATTAAATGTCTATTCTCCATAAACAAAGCTGAAGGCATTCAATTAACGTCCGCGTAATGTTATGGCATTTCTTTTTCTTACGCGCTATAGCCTTATTTTTAAATAAAGATCACAATTCAAATTAAAATATATTTTATCACTTTTATATATCACTTTTCCGATAAATGTTAATACCCTGATAAAATAAAATCATTGAGATGGTTGAATTAATTTGTACGGTAATACTAGTCTATTATAAGATTGAGTATACATTTTTTGGAGCTCTGATGACGGTCCCTTTTAAAATAAAATAAGAAAATCTCCACAAAACAATAATTTTAATCTTTTTGTGTTGCTTTGAACTACAAGTGTGACAAAAGCCTGTAAATAAAATAATATATTTTTCATAGGCTGTTTAATTTGGACAAAGGGAGAGGACATGATCTTGCCTTGTCATTGGAATGAGAATTTCTGAGCGGAATCTGTAATTCTGGACTCCATTCGTGAGCACTTCTCTGTGGCAATTAGGAGCCTATTACAAGCCATTAGATTGATCAATGTACCTTAAACAATAGGAATGATTTATTTGGTCGAACAAAACGCTCTGCATCTATTGTGATGAGTCTAAGTGGGGGAGCATCCATCAACAAAAGATAAATGATTAATTCAGACCTATTCATTTCAATTCTTTCTACAAAGGCTGCCACCCTTTGCCTCAAATCCAGATTATTAGAGCCTCATTTTGTGCATGTTAAACGAGACAGGCTGCAGGATTTTTTGGTTGTGCCCCCGTGTGCTTTAATTTGTAGTTCTGCCGAGGGAAGTTTATTTGAGGACATTTAACTAATTGTTGTAATTTGGTGTGCTCATGTGGCTACACCTGTTTCACTCAAAGAGAGATGCAAGAAATCAGGAGTGCAAGGGTGGCACACTTTATTACTGCGCTGCATTGTTGTCTCAACTGAAACACTTCATGTAGATGAGGCTCGATAAACACAAACCTTTTTACAAAACGCTTCAAATTTGTAATATGTCCATATAGTTGATATTTTATTGCATCTCCTGATAATCTCATCAGACTTTTTGAGCCAGTTGATCCTGCATCAACATTTATAAAAAAGACTATTTAAAGCTGGTGTAGGTAATTTTGTATCACTGTATAAAATAAAATAAAAACGATTATATCCATATAATTTTATTTGAAGACTTTAGGGCTGTCTTGGGCAATGTATGGCCCAAGTGTTATTAAGGGCTGCTCGCGACCGACCTTCTGAGCTCAAATAAAAAGCAGGAATGTAAATTATATATTAAAAATGCTGTTTTGTAAGTGATATTTTTTGTTTTTTGGTGTCATGCTTGTATTCCATGTGAAGAGTTTTTTTAATTTATTTAGTATTGTGAGGACCACGTTTATCTGCCTATCATTCTATAACATTTCTAGTTTTTTCCCCACTGCAAGATTTTTTTATTCTGCCTACTGCACCTTTAACTTAAAGTTTACAAAGTCATTGTGTATTGCCAGTACACAAGAAACACAAATTAGTAAAATAAAGGAGCTCATTGCTGTTTGATTTCACTGACTGGACATTGCAAACTGCTGCTTGGACCTGTCAGTGTAAACTGTGTTGTCTTTAGTTAGATGACTGTCAAGACTACACATGACTTAATACTGAGCAGGCCACTGTTAACTGATCATACTCTTGCATCCTCTATAACAGTGTCAGCTTTCATTTCCAGGGGCTGCATGTTCTATTTTGAGTTCGGGGAGTTTAGCCAGTTAAAGTGCAGTCAACCGGTTGCATGTAAGAACCTAAACCATAGCACAATTTCTGCCAATAGTTATTTATTTCCTTTGAGGAGCTGAGCTAGTTGTGTGAAATCTGAATTGCAAGAGATGGCTCCAAAGAAGGTTTGTGTGGTCAGACCTATCATTGTGCAGTTGGTTATGTAATGCACACATTGTCACTTTTAGGGAAAAGGTGATGATGCACCAAAGCCACCACCCATCATTGGAAGATTCGGTACCTCACTGAAAATAGGAGTGGTGGGTCTGCCTAATGTTGGGTGAGTAAAGCTAGAGTGACTTTAGATTCTGTGGGCTCATTTTCACCATGTGCTTGAACTACTTACAGATACCGTAGCTAGAAAGCATACGGTCACATAAATAAAATGCATGGCAAATTCTTAACAATACCTAATAATAATATTAATAATAATAATAATATTACAGTAATTCAGTATTACTTGATATGTTGTAAGCTGCATTTATATATCCCAATATCTATACAACTGAAGAATATTTAAAATGGCCCAAACTTTAATTATATTATCACACAAAAGAAACATGGTCTACTTAAGCGCAAAGAGTCTTATCTATGACAGTCCTTGTCCTGCAACTATGACTTGTATGACTATAGTGTTGTGTAGTGTTGTATAGTATAGACCTATGGTATGGTATGGTGTAGTGTAGTGTAGTGTAGTTTAATATAGTCTAATGTTGGTAGTGTAGTAAAGCTAGAGTGACTTGTAGATTCTGTGGGCTCATTTTCACCATGTGCTTGAACTACTTATAGATACTGTAGTGTAGTATAGCATATAGGGCACATAAATAAAATGCATAGGCAAATTCTGTAACAATAGGCCTATAATAATATTAATAATAATAATATGTACAGTAATTCTGTAACATTATACAGAAGTACTGTATAATGGTACAGTAATTCTGCATTACTTGATATGTTGTAAGCTGCATTTATATATCCCATGTATCTATACAACTGAAGAATATTGTAAAAGTGGCCCAAACTTTAATTGAATTATCACACAAAGAAACATGGTCTGTATAGGCGCAAATGTAGTCTTATCTAGTATAGACCTTGTCCTGCAACTATGACTTGTATGACTATAGTGTTGGGCCTATAGTGTTGTATTGTATAGTATAGACCTGTAGTGTAGTATAGGTGTAGTGTACTGTAGTGTAGTGTAGTGTAGGTCTATAGTGTACTGTAGTGTAGTATAGGTCTATAATGTACTGTAGTGTAGTGTAGTATAGGTCTATAGTATACTGTAGTGTAGTGTAGTATAGGTCTATAGTGTACTGTAGTGTAGTGTAGTGTAGTATAGGTCTATAGTGTACTGTAGTGTAGTGTAGGCCTATAATGTAGTGTAGGATAGTATAGACCTGTAGTGTAGTATAGGCCTATAGTGTACTGTAGTGTAGTGTAGTATAGGTCTATAGTGTACTGTAGTGTAGTATAGGTCTATAGTGTACTGTAGTGTAGTATAGGTCTATAGTGTACTGTAGTGTAGTGTAATATAGGTCTATAGTGTACTATAGTGTAGTATAGTAAAGGCCTGTAATGTAGTGTTGGATAGTATAGACCTATAGTATAGTGTAGTATAATGTGGTATAGTATAGTATAGTCCTGTAGTGTAGTATAGGTTTATAGTCTAGTGTTGTGTAGTGTAGTATAGGCCTATAGTGTAGTGTAATGTGGTATAGTATAGTTAAGTACAGTATAACATAGACCAATTTTAGTGTAGTATAGTCATATAGTGTAGTGTTGTATAGTATAGTATTTATGGGTTTCAGTCACATGGCTTTTTCCTGTTATGGACGCCATTTTGAGGACTATTGACTGTTCAAAAGATAGAACAGTGATGTATTAAGTTGTTAATTGCTATGGCAATGGTCCTAGTTTTTTATCACGTCAAACCCATGAATCGACCTGTAATGTAGTGTAGTGCAATGTGGTATAGTATATGTACAGTATTACATAGACCTACAGTCTAGTGTAGTGTATATTCCTGTGTAGTGTTGTGTAGTATAGTACATGCCAGAATTAGCCAAAATGCTAGTTTTTATCTCTTGTCCCATGTGCATGTAAACAATAGATAACAATAAATGCTGTATATAGACCTATTGTGTAGCATAGTCTAGTGTAGTCCTATAGTATAGTATAGTGTATAGTATAGTATAATATATAGACATTTAGTGTAGACCTATAGTGTAATATAGTATAGTCTAGTATAGTCCTATAGTCTAGTGTTAATCAAACTAAAATAAAAACAAAGGTAACATGCATCTGACATAAGTTGCCGAAACAAAAGCCTCTCCTTTATACAGTATTGAGTTTTTGCTCTTCCTTGACAAACCCAGCACTGATCCGTCATGTACATGAGCCTCATGGGCCCCACCAGCAGGACCATTCACTGAACATCCCACGCTTCCCCTCCCTCCTATTCAACTCAGTCTCTGTCATTTAAACTCTGGGAGAAACCATAAAAAACCCTTTTATAAAATGCTTTCACTACAACTATTACTACTCGCTTTTATTAGGACTGCTCAGCTGATAAGTCATCATTCTACACTATTGTTTCCACTTACAGAAAATATATTATTATGTCATACAGCATCTTATTAAACAACCAAACAACAAAATGACAGTTTAGCGTGCCAATAATGACTTACCCTCCGTCATAGGTGATTCACTCACTGTCATTCGTCATTGCAATTTAACATTCATATGTATGCTCACGCTTTACAGTGTCTATGAGTTATAAAACCTTAAGGAAACTTAATCAAAAACCATAATAAAAGTAAGACAAAACAGTATATATGTTTATTTTAAAAAACATTCAAAAATTCCTTTAGGTAAATTCCACGTCATGTCAGCGCCCTGTGCAGTGATCATAGGATGATTAAAAATGTCAGGGTGTGTTTTAGGAATCTATAATCAACAACTGGGAGATGATTTATAAGATTGCGCTGACGCCACAACAAAAGAAGATTAGTAAAGTGTAGGTCTTACTCCAGTTGGCTTTAAATGCATGATACATTTCTATTCTGAGAACACCAGTTTAATAGTTTCAATGATATATAAATTCATCACTTCAAAACTCGGGTCAGCAAGTGTCTTTTTTGTTTTTCTGTTGTATTTTTTTTATTGGTGAAGTGGTCAATTTGACAAAAAACTCTGGTGAGGAAAAGTGTGGTTTGGCCCGAGAGGTGAGAGACTGGCAGTGTGAATGTCAGCATCTGTTAGGACGTGAACAACATCAGTGACAGAGTGTAATGACAGGGCACAGCCTACATGACTCTCCTCCTGCTCCTTTAAGCTCCAGAAGGCCACACTCCTCAGCCGCCAGCCATTCAACGGATTTTTTGTGTTTTTTTTTTTTTTTTTCCGAAGCTTTAACACTTCTTTGAGTCATTTTTACCCAGCTTACAGTGTCAGGAAAGTTTCCAGCCAAGTTGAGCTGTCCAAATAACAACACACGTAGATCACATATTATACTATACTATTATAATGATGCAGCAATTCAATTTTCCTGGAGTATTGAAGCAGATTTGAGGGTTTATGGCTCTACGGAGCAGTAGCTAGTGTTTTTATTTCTTGTTCTGTCTAAACCACAGTTTCACCTTGGTGTAAGAGGTAGAACTCACTGAGGTTTTTGACTGCTCTTTCTCATTAATGTCAAAGCACACTATTTCCATCCTGGAAGATCCCATTTAGCCCAGTCATCAGTTAACACTTGCAGGGACATACTGTTTTCTAAAATAAAAATGCACAAAAATGATTTCTCAAAATCATTCATATTTGTAAGCAATGAAATCAGCTACCACCATTGAAGACAAAACAACACTATAGCTGTTTTTGCACAGAGTGACTAACTAAAGGACTTCATTAAATCATGACCCATCATTTCCCCTGTGTAATCAGGGGTCCCGCATGTCCTGGGAAAGTTTTGAAGTTCTGGAAATCCTCTGAAATTATCCCAAAATGTACTGAAAATAATGATTTAGCAATTCTTTAAGATTGCCCTGGGACACATTTAGTCTGACTCACCTTACATCACAAAGTCAACATTTCAGAAACAGTTGCATCATGTAAATTGCCTTCCCAGTTGAGAAATCTTGACACGTTATTCAGGTTTTTGTAGTTTGTGGAGCTAAAGCCAGGAAAAGTGGAATTGAAAAACTAAATTGTTGAGAAAACATTGGAGAAAACATTGTCGTGGTTGTCCTAAAAATATTTTGTAAATGAAGTTTGAACATTTTTATTGAATTGAAATATAATCCAGATAAAGGTGATAAGATGTTGGAGGATGAACTGTGGTAAAGATTTTAGAGATGATAGCCAGGTTGGACGAGTGTGGGGGTTTTGTCTCTGTTAGTTCACTCAGCTGAGTAGGAACCCCCCTCTTATAGGCACTAGTCATGGGAGAGGGGATATGCTGAAAGAAAATAGGCAAGGAGAAATAGGAAAGAGAAACTGGGAGTGTGGGGTCGAGAGCACAGAGACAATCAGAGTTGAATAAAAGTGCAGAGTTGGAGTTATAGTTAAGGTGTGTTTGAGGTGTGGCCTTGCTTCTGAACCAAAGTCAACACACTAATTTCAAAAGGTTCCTGCAGATTTTGTTACTGTTTAATTTGGGGAGTGTTTGAAACTGGGACAAATTTGTGTTTCAGATTTGTGTGGGACAAGGAACATGAAACTGGGACAGTCCTCATCCAATAGGCACAAATGATCACTCTTCTCTCGGAACACACCCAGTGCAAATACGCAAAGTCAGATGAGTAAACAAAATAATTATAAATCTGACTACCCTGGGCAGTTGTAGGAATGGAAACAGGAAGTAATTAAATTTCCCTGGGTTCTTGCTTCAAGTGTCTATTAACAAATACAAATACATATTTTTACAGTACTGAAAACTCTGATCAACTGTTTACGACAACATTTTACACAGAGCACCTTTAATGTGCCAAAAAGGTATCACAAGGTTCTCATTTGAAGACAGAAAATACATATGAATCCTTTTTTGATCATAGAATGTATAAGGAAACAAAACTGCAGGCCTCCATTTCATTAGCCACAGCTTCATCGGCTCATTTACACAGGGTAAAGCTCTGAGACGTGGGAATCAGTTGAACAGTGCCATCATTGAGCTGAATCAGGCAGCTAACAAGAGGAGAACCGAGATGATTAAGATTAACAAGGCATTCAGCAGAATAACAGACAATCTAACAATTGTGATTCAAGATGGAGCCATTATCTCTCATATGGGCCGGGGATCATAAATAATCCATAGCAGAAGCCTGGAACTGAGACTAAACAATACCCACATATGACGCCATCTTAAAGTTTGTGTTAAGTTTGTATAACGCTTGAGTCAGTTCTGTCATGTTTGATTACTAATTATAATCTATAACTGATTAGACCTCATGAATTGTTCTGCATTGAAAAAAATAAAATCTTTGTTAATCAGAACGAAATGCCTTCTTTATTTTTTAAGTATTGAATACATGTTCTATGGAGGAGTGTCTCCAAGTATGGGTCACACAGCCAATTAGTCTCTGATTAACTAATCAAGGTAAAAAAAGTATTGAAGCAAAGTGAGGCCAGTTTAAAATCCAAAACAACACTTGATGAAAATGGAAACACATCAAGCATTCTTTTTGGATTCGTTATATGTACATTTTCTTGTAAAGTCTTAAAGTTTTAAAGTCCCATTTGATATGAGGTCGCATTTTATTTTAGTTTTTTACAATCCCAAGGTGATGCAGCGATAACCTTTATGTTCGAGGAAACAGTATCTTTAGCAATCTCCAGCAATCTTATCCCTGCAGGACTTGGCAAACAATCATTCCAACGTGAAGCACCGCGTGAGGACAAAGATAAAAAGTACTTAACTGCCACGCTGTCATCTTAGACACTCGCCTTTCTCTGTAGATTTAGAAGTATACTTGAGAGTTCTTGTGCCACAGAAAACAAAGCTCCCATCAGAACACAGAACAGCATTTGGCAGGGATCTATAGGAAAAGGTCATTTGCCTCTTGAGTCCAACTACAACTAATCTATTATGGGATTAACTGACCTTGTAATTAGGCATAGTATTTTCAACATAGTGTCTTTTAAAATGTTTTGCAGAAATTGGGATCTTGCATAATCAGTTTTGGATACAGTAGCCCAAACCCGTTAAGGAAAGTTACTTAAGAATATACGTAAGAATTACATTTTAGTAAAAAGCCCTCACTTGCCTCATTAAGTACAGCATAATAACAAGCATTCCTAAGATTGAGACTAGTCTATATGTGCTGGTTTAAAGGGTTAGTATTTTGTTTTTATTTTATTTTGTATTTTTGTAAAATGGGGTATATAATAGATACTTAGACTCAGTTTGGAGAAGCTGACAGGAGAAGTGGCACAGGCTTTGTGTTCTGACACATATATATAATATACACTAACACTAATAAAACCCCATTTACAAAATCCTACATCCTTGCTTTAAGCCCCTAGGCAGCCAAGTCAGAGTTTTTAAGGCTCACTTAGAGGCCAGCATCCACCAGATCTATTGTAAAGACAAATCCATTTTATTAAAGTCTCATTGACAAGACAATGATTCTTGGAAAGCCCAATATCACAACACAATTACTCAAACAGGAGGTGAACAAAAAAGTAGATATTCCTTTAGTGAAAGAAAAACATGTGTTTACAAACTATCTCCATGCATAACATCTGTAGCAGTATTGTATCATCTCTAAATATTGTACAGTCAGGTTCTATACCGGTACCTTTCAATGGACTGACCTGACTTCTGTTTTGATTTTCAGGAAGTCAACCTTTTTCAATGTGCTGACAAAGAGTCAGGCTGCGGCAGAAAATTTCCCCTTCTGCACCATTGACCCAAATGAAAGCAGAGTGCCCATTCCAGATGAACGCTATGATTTCCTCTGCCAATTCCACAAACCCGCCAGGTATGGGGTCTCGTCGTCAGCACATTATTCACACTTCAGATCTGTAGTCTCTCACAGTCTCGCTTCTATAGGTCTGGGAAAACATATAACCCTGTTGTTGACATGGACTGCCAATATGATGTGTGATTGCTCCACTCACAGCTTTTCTGTTAAAGAGGAAGCATCAGGAGCCAACACCTGGTTATCATACATGTTTACCGAGGCTGTTAAAGCAGGCTGGATTCAGATTTGCTCTGCTCCACTAACACCTTACACCACATATCTCTTTCACTATGTGCATTTTTATCACAATCTTTTTTTCAAATGGCCAGTGTTTGGATGCTGCAGGAAGCCATGCTGCATTTTTGTCACTCATAAGCTCTATATGAGATTTATAGAGCCCTTGATAATAAAACAAAACAATTGGGCCATGTGGTCCTGATGCTGAAGGTGCCCTTTAGTGTATAGTATATCCCGTCTCAGTCAGCCTTGTGCCCCATTTATGCTCCACCAGCAAAATCCTAACCCTAAAAAAAAAGGAAAAAATAAAAAAAGGAGCGCCACTACTGTCTGTTAGAAAGAATCCAAAAAGTCAGCATTCCACAGTGTGTTACAAGCCAATGAGAAAATTCTTAGAAGTGACAGGGAACATTGCTGTCTATTCAGTAAAGGTTGTTGATTGTAGAGGTTTGGAGCAGTGATAGAAAAAGCACAATGCCTATACAGTTTTGTTTCAGGGACGACTAAATGTAAATGGTCTGCTGATCTGAGACTTTCATTTTAACTTCTTCGGGGTCAGATGAAACTCTGGTGTCCTGGGCCTTGTATCCTATCCACCACCCCACCCTTCATCGGTGGCCCTATGCAGTGGTATTTTAAGCACCCAAGCATAAATAAACAATATAATTTCCAAACATGGTTAACTTTTCCTTCTTCTGGTTTGCAGTAAAATCCCTGCCTTCCTGAATGTTGTAGACATCGCTGGCCTGGTGAAAGGCGCTCACGCCGGCCAAGGCTTGGGAAATGCCTTCCTGTCCCATATCAGCGCTTGTGATAGCGTCTTCCACATGACACGTAAGTATAGCAGGGGCCAATCACTGTCTTTCAAAAGCACCAGAGCTCAAATCCCCTTTAGTATATATGTTTTATTTCATCTTACAGCCACATCAAAGATTTCCCTGATATTTATTTGTATTTTAAATGGTCAATGTTTCACGTGAATTCAGTTAGCCGTGTTTATTTGGGAAAACACTTGGTTTACATGTGATTAGCTCAGCAAACCCTGGTCTCACACAGCGCTCAGAGTAACACATCCTTCAGATTATTTTGCAGCTTTCTCCTTCTCTGCCTCGCGTTTCCCTGTGCCTCTGACATTTTCTTTGTCTTACACAATTAAAGTTTTAGAATAATTCAAATTGCAGCTATTGAAATGAATGCTAAAAATAGCGGAGTTTGTGTACTGATTGTGTGCTGTTATTGACTTTCCTTCTGTCTGAAAAGAGGCTGATTGGAGTCTTTCTGGAAGAAGCTGCAAGACACTTTGATAGAAAGGGTTAAGATTAAGGCCATTTTGCCATATTGTTTCTATGTCTTGACAAGTATATTACATACAATCCAGTCCAGTTTCAAATAACAGGCGATTATTATTGACTGTCCATTAATAAAGACTGGGCTGCCTCTGCGTAGTGGCCGTAATACTGTGATTTGGATACGGCTTATATCGGCACAAATTTACTTTCATTCTACAAAAAAGCATTATAATAATGGATTATAGAATACTATAACTGTATTGCACATTTGATGTAGTAAAAGCACAGCACTAATGGTAGTCAATATATGTTTTACCAAGTAGTTCAAGCTTATATAGATGACAACTGTTATCCTATATTGGAAACTACATCAAAAAGTCAATGCGCAGTATGGAATAATCAAACTAGTGATACATAATTAAAAGTTGAGCACAAGCGGATACTGGGTACAGATATTAGATCTTAAAGCAGCACTTTGTAACTTTTAGCTTCTACAGACACTGGAGTTACAACGTTGTTTGTTTTCAAGCGAAAACTATCCAAAACCGGCAAGTTTAGAAAAAAGATAAAGAAAAAACACATCTCATGAAACGGTCATTTGAGTGTATTTTGTACAAATACAACTCTGCTAGGGCCCAGCGTATTGGCCTATTTCTGCTCCCTCTATTTGAGTGCTGTAAAGACTAATGTATGTGCATCCCAATGACAAGAATTATATTTATTTTATTTTGAGGTTTCTGTCCAGCAAAAGGTAGTCTGTGTGAAATATCTCATGTCCAAGAACCATTAAGAATATTTAAGTTACGCGGTGCTACTGGCTGAAAGTTACGCAGTGCCGCTTTAATATTTATGAACCATACACACATTGCAGTGCTGTGTTATATCAGTGACTTATTCTGATGGAAGATGCTTTATTTTCTACAATTGGCTTTACTTTTATCTTCTCCCTTTACAGATAGGACCATATACTGACCTGACATAACCTGACTGGACCAACTGGGAGGACTTTCAGGGCAGGTACTATCAGTTGAAGACCTGGTAGCTGATTGGGTGAACCACCTGCCAGTAACCTCCGATTTCAAGTTAATTTGATCCAATCAGATCCAAAACTATGTTGTTTACATAACTGCAACAGTCACTGTCTTCAAACCAGCCGCAGTTCTGTGGAAATTGCATATCTTTGAGAGGGATGGATTTGTGTGAAAGAAATCTCATGAGAATTCAATGACTGTGCAAAATAAACAGAAGGAAAGTGAAATGAAAGCTCCCATTGAGGAAAGGAGACTAAAGTAAGTGTTATTGTGTGGCAGTATCTGGGTAGGCCTAACAAGTACGAGCTCTGGTGAGTTCTGAGTACTAGTATTGATATCTGCAGAACCCTAATTAAACTGCTTTGTTGATGACAAATACAACATCAAGTCAGAAAGTCAGCCAGCTCAGTTTCCAATTTCTTTTTCAGCTTGAGCAGATTTTTTTAGCTCGTAGAACATTTTTCAGTACATGCAGTGAACACAGGAGCCTTCTTCCCATCCAGAGTTTTCAAAAATGACTTCACATGATCTGGATGTTATTTGAAAAGCTTATACATTTTAAAATGAAGACCCATTAACACACATAACCACGGTGACAACACTGTGATCTCAGGCTTTTTCATGTCAATACTTTTTAGCTTGGAGTCTTGTAGCATTGTGTCATTATGATTATGTGAGCATGCTATACATATTCTTATATACATTGTTCTGAAACAAGATGGACATGCAACGCCCTCACCAAAAAAACGATCCTTTTGTTTCTGCTCGCACAAAGAGGGCACAAATCCAACAACAATCATAAATGGGCACATCAAAGCTGCTGCTTCTTCTTCTTCTTCATCTTCTTCTTCTTCTTCTTCTTCTTCTTCTTCTCTGTTTACATCTGTGTCTGGCATGCCATTGTTTTCTCTCTTTGGTGAAGCCCTTGGAAACAATGTGGTATGTTTCACAAGTTAACCATTAAAAATAGTCGCTTGTGTTTTGTAATTATATCTATCTGATGTCAGGCAGACTGCAATGCTCGAGCCACTACTTTTATATCGCCTGATTATATGGTTGTGAGAATCACACTTTGTCGTGTCTGAAGTGCTGTGTTTTCTGTCTGGGAATTAGCAGAAGAGTTTAAAAAGATTTGGCAGAGAGATATGCTGCGTTAGCTGGAGTGGTGCTGACTGGTTTTTAGTTCCAATTGAATACCAAACAGTTTGACCTATCTTTGTTGTTGTCTTAATAAACAAATGCATTAGATCTGTGGTTCAGCTATTGTGTTGGGTAATTGCTTATGGTTCTAAGTCTAGACACAGATGGTTTGTGCTTTGTTTCGATGTTATATTTAGAAAGAAAAATAAAGAAGATTCATTTTCATAAGAACCAAGCCTTGTAAGACGCTGGCTCCAACAAAAAACAAAAAAGTTATTAATCCAACACATTTGCTACGTTTAATGACAACATGGGTCGAGTTAGAACTGCATGCTTATTGAGGTATGATTACTAGAAAGTGGAGCCAAAAACTGCCGTTTGTTAATAAATTAGTTGCCGTGCATGTAGTACATATTGTAGAGTCCTGGGCAGAAATTAAAAGCGTGCTGATGTGTTTTTCCTATTTTATTTATCTGTTCCATTTTCATATCCACACAAATGCTGAAGCTCTGGTCAAAGACATATGCCATATGCCATGTAGTACATATGCATTGGTTCTGCATCTGTGTTGCATCTATGACATCATCATTTTCCCACAGGATGCTGGATACAAAAGTTTGCATTTTTGTGGAGTTACAACACTGGTCTGGTAAAAACAAGAGGCCAATCCATCACACAATCATTGCGGTTTGGGCAAAATGAGTTACCATAGAATTATAAAATTATATTTGCGTTCTGAACTGTTTTGAGATGTTGAGGGTTAAAGTTTGACATTCTAATTAGCAACAATGATAGCAGTACGTTTCTTTCAGATAAAAAAAACAAAAAAAATGCTTTAAAACTTTAAAATACACCTCATATAATATTAATAAAAGAATGTTAATAACTTCATTTTGAACAAAATGTCAGATAGAACCATGTAATTCCCAGAAGGGTTTGAGAGACTGGGAGACCGTAATAATTACTAATCTCACGAAAGCTACACAAACCAAAATTTAGTCACTTCTTTAGTTTGGTTAATGAAAATGCACCTGCAGTTTAAAAGTTAGCTTTAAATTCAATAAATTTTAACACTAGTTGCCTAGTGTCTAGACGTCGATGCTCTACACACATCACAGTGGAAGTGCAAGCATCTTTAGGATAACACATACCAATCCACGCCGCACCAACCTGACCTATACTGCACATCTCTGAAAATGTGGCTTTTAGTACTTATTTTACTTTGTTGGTTCCCCAAAAGACTGGCACCAAAATCAACCATACGTTTATTTTACCCCTTCCAAATTTCATGGACATGTAACTAAAGACCTGTCATACCAGACTGTACTGTTTGCATTAAACAGTTTTCCCTTGGTCACAAAATTCCTCCAGGAGCGCTCACTTAACATAACTTATCCCATAATGACTTAAAAAAGCCTGTGTAAACAGTGGTTTGACTTTCAACAATACTTTCCATAAAACTATTACTGCCATGATGACTTCCTGAAAGTGATTTGCTGAACGTTCCCTGGTCTCTTCAGTGAATGGTTTGGAGGCTTCTGCAGTGACTGGAACGTGGCTGCATCCCCGTCGCCTTAGACGAGACACAGACACGTTCTACTCCATCTACTCCACTGTTTCCCGCCAGCAACTCTGCCAACTCACCTGGCTTTATTCCCAGATGTTTGGTTTCCAGCAATTAGATGTTTGAATGCTCACAGTGTCCCCCCATCACTGTAGGAAACCTCGAGCAGGCTGATAATGAAGACTTATTTACGGTTGCACGACACCCAGTAAGTGTCTAGCCTTAAGATACTGCGGTGTAGCACATGTAATCTGAGGGGACAAGCTGTGGTCACGGGCAGCCGACTGAAAAGTAGCTGTTATTTTTGGAGTCCTTTTTAATCTCTGTGATATTCATTCTTTTCTGCCCCTAAGTTGTTTAAGTTGAAAGTCTTCTCTCTTCAACTGCTTCATGAAAATACAGCCATGTCTTCTCAGTGTAAAAGGTGTATTTATTTGAAAGATTTTAAGAGTAGTGAATATATCAGCTAGTAAATATGTCATGTTAATTGCTCTTAGTGAACGAATGTGAGTGAATGATTCTCTGTCAATGACTGTCTTTAAGTGTTAGCCCTGCGATTGACTGGGATTATTGAGGGTGTACCCCGCCTCATGACCAAAGGCTCCAGCCCACCCACAAACCGGAAGATATAGGCAGATGAAAAATGATGAATGAACATAATATGATCTCACACTTTATGTTGGAACAAAAAGAAAACACATATGCATCTAGTTTAGTGCAAAAAGCTTAATCTGAACAAGCTTACAAAGAATATGTATGGACATAACTTATAATGCTTTAGTTGGTTGGTTGTTGCATCATTCAGAAGCCAGGCTGGCTCCACTCCACTAATAGCTTACACTGATCAAATCAAAGCCATTGTTTAGCTACAGGCACCGAGAACAAACTGCATTCAGGCTCAGATGATTTATGACCAACCTGCCTCCACACTGACGCCAGTAATGGCTCCTCTCCAGGAATCTTCCTTGTCACTCAACAGCTCACAAATTCACAACCTTGACAAACATCCAAACCCATACCTCGCCCATTCAAATGACTTCTCTGTGCAACTGTCTACAGATCCAACAGCACTACGTTTCAATCCGTCAGTGCAGGGATATCATAATTTTAAAAACTAACTACTGCATATAACTATATATTTGTATTTTCTGCTCATCCGTATAGATTGTAGGGGGTAGAGCCTATTCCAGCTGCATAGGGCGGGAAACAGTGGCAACTGTTTCTGTTTTCAACAAACAACAAAAAGATTTATAATTACTCATGTAAGAACATGTAGTATACCATTTATAAGTACAGGCATACAGCAATTTAGTCCACATTTAGGAAAAATGAAACACACAGAATTCTAGGACACAGTCTCAGATTAAACTGTAATTAATTCTGTGACTGAATATAATAAAAACCTGCTATGAAAAGATAAAAAATGTAATCCTGTAAAACAAAGTCATTGTGTTCACAGAGAGCAGGAGACCCACTTCTGAGGCAAATACACTGTGTATAGAGACTCACTTCTTCTGATCACATTGTTTTGATTGTATGATATTGTATTTTTTTAGGTGCAATTATGAGCTTTTGTGTTTTTTAACAATATTTTCTGTGTCTTTGAATGTTGATGTTGTTTTAACCCTTGCTACAGATTACTGCAGCATGACTGTCTCGGCCTCCTTTGTGTGCTGCTGGCCTGTGTTGAGCTGCTGTCACAGCATTTAAATGAGCATTTTGCTTCAGTGAGAATGAAGAGTTTTTGTCAGCCTCCACTCATAGTGGATGATTAGAGAAAAATGTCTGCCCATCTTGACTGGAGATCGCCACAGCTCCAGATAACATGCTCGTGATTGAAGGTCGCAATATTTTGAATTCTAATGGGGTTGTCAGATGAATTGCCTGAAATAGACTGTAGAGTCTTCCTGCTTCCTCCTCGTGCCCCCCTTGCTGTCCGCTGTGAAAAGAACCACTGGGAATGGCAAGGCCCGATGATCATAGAATTATTGGATGGTGATTCTAAACCCTTCAAAGAGGAGTTGCTATGGTGATCTCGTTCCAAACTGTGAAATGATTCACCTTTGAAAGGCTGGAGGGTCTGAAGCTGAACACATCATTGTTCAGGTGGCGGTTGGTTAGGAAATTGCTGGTGCCTGTGCAATCAGCAGCACTATAGTAGTTAAGGATCTAAAAAGGTTTGTTCTCTGAATGATGTGGGACAACAGTGGTGTGCATATGACGGTTCTTTTCAATCAAGCCACTCTCATGCTGCAGGCTGAGTGAAAAATGAATGGAGTGACAGAGGTTAAGATAATGATAAGAGAATTAACACGGTTGTTTTCTGTCAGAAGTCATTAAAGCTGGGGCATCCCAAATACTCTGGCTTTTCTCTGCACACACAACAGTCTCCACTTCTAAAAGTTCCTGACTGTAGGGTTTTTCAAACAATCATATCAAATATTGTGAAAATGCTCAGTAGTTTGGTATGAGATATGGCAGCAGACAGTAGATTACACAGATATTGAGAACACCTTGTGAGCTATTGATATTCGTACTATCAAGCACTGTCATTTGTCTGTGATCTATTTTGAAAGATGGGATCATGTAGAAAACATGAGTGTACCTCTAAAGGGCTCAAACCCTCCATTTACTGGTGTCAAACAGCTTTTTAGCAGCCAATGTATTTGCCATAATTGACTCACACCAAGAAACAACGCTGAATCTGCCACAAACTCTGTTACAGAAGAAGCATACTACAAATTGCTGTCAATTTCACGAATCTTAAAATGAATGTCAAGAAGATATTTCCTGAATGAACGTAAATACCCTTGTGTGCATCGCTAGTGTTTTTATCCTGGGACGACTTCCATAATGTGCCTTTCCTGACAGACTCATAAAATAGCTTTTACTGCTCTGAATACCAGGAGAATTGCGCCACTGAGTTTGCATGAACATTTTAAAAGCAGCACAAGGAATGCAAGTTCTTTAGATGTGCTCTTAGCCATACTGCATGTGAAAACATGCACAGGAAGTCACAAGTCAATGAATACTGTAATTTAGTTGAATTATGATGACCACATATCCTCCCAGGTAGCAACATCAGAGGAAGCAGCTCAATCATTATTGATCACGACTTGACTCTGATGACTGCCTTGTCTGTGTACCTGACAGGAAAGTAATGATATAAGCTAGCTCCAGCTCACTCGCTGTTTTCACAGCTTACACTAAAATATATTGCTACTACAAAAGCATTCTTCACAACTGCTCTGAGGTGGGCTAGAGGAGTGAGAATCTGTAAAGGTATATGAGTACAAAAAAGAATCTGAGTACTTTTAATTATTGTACAACATATATATACATATTCTGTACATCGGGTAGAACGATTGTCCTATAGCTGGAAGGTTGGCGGTTCAATTCCCACACTTCCCGCTTCATACTTTTGTTGTGTCCTTGGGCAAGACACTTAACCCACCTTGCCTCCAGTGCCACAAAACTGGTGTATGACTGTGGAGGTGAGTTTGGTGGTGGTTGGAGAAAGATGTGAGTGTGTGAATAAAAGAATCATGTAAAGCTCTTTGGGTGCCCGGGAACGGTGCAAAAAGCGCTATATAAATGCATACCATTTACAATATAAGCACAACAAAATTACTATTTTTACTGAAATTCAGAAAGAAAAAATCCATTTAGTTAAAAACATATAAATCTATGATTAATACTTCTTTGACACAAAGCTTTGAATGTGTGTCCCTGAACTTTTTCCCTGACTTATTTGTTTACGCTCAGTCAAGTCTAACTCTCAGTCTGTAATATAAATAAAAATGAAGAATTCATGAAAAATGAAATATGTATACATCTCAGGATCTTTAAGGGACAATTAATATAAAACGTCACATTTTCACATCCTTCCCGACATTATATAGAAACTTAAATACCAAATAGTTTGCCTTTATAGTCTTTATATTTTACACTAGCTCCAGATTTTAGTCTAATTCAAATCCATTAAAATAATAGTTCTTTGGCTCTGTCAATAAAGCAGCACCTGTTATTGGTATCCTCAAACAGGCAGCTTTAAAGATTAAGCAGTAAAATGGTGATTGTGAGACATAAGTGGCCCTGTCTAAACTCTTGTCTCTTGCCTGTGTGTGTGTTTTACTGTCTTGCATGTGTCTTTGTGGCGCCGCAGCCTCAGAAGACGGGCCGTTCACAGAGCCCTGCCCAGAGCGGGTTGTTAAAGGACTAATTGTGGAGATTGCCCCTCAGATTGTGCTTCTCTCTTTCACCTCATCTATTTGTTCTCCGGCTCTAAGCTGAATGGGGCTGCAGTAAAGTAGACGTGAATGTTAAATTAGGTGAAATTAATTAAAGCAAATTACTTTGGAATATGTGGCAGTCAGAGGAGAGTGTCAGCTGATGACTAAATAGTGAGTGATCAGCTGCTCCTGCGCTCAAAAGCCCCTTTGAAATCTCACTTATCAGCTTTTTTTATAAGGTATAACATTAGGTGGGTCATTGATTGGCTTTTTAAATAGCAAATGTGTTGCAAAAAAACGCCCTAGGATTTTTTCTTGGGACATATGGATGCAGATATTTATTTTAGACGCTTCAATCAGCAATGATTTATACAAATCCATACAGTTTTATTACCCATACAAATCGCTTCAAAGCACTCTGCTCATAATTAATACGTGCGAAATTGAAAAACAAACGCATATCAGAAACTGTAAATCATAATTGCTCGTAATGTATGTATATTCACGCTGCTAACAAAATGATTACATTGCATTATATTTTCTGAGTTCACACAGACACAATGGCAAATTTTCATTCCAATCAGTGCTGAACAGGGAGCTGGTAAATTGGAGCAGCAAAACAATAATTCCACTGATTAGCCCCTTTCTGTGTGGCGTAAGTGAACTGTTTATACTGTGGAGTACCTCAGCAAGAGGAGAGGAACCAAAACAGCCTGATTAGGCAAAGAGTAATTGGATAAGTTCATTTCAGCATGAGGACAACGCACAGGATGACAGCTTGCACAAAAGTCGGCGAGGCTGGATTGAACTGTGGCAGTTTTGGCAAATCTGGAGCCTATTTCTTCATAATTATGCTTAATATTTGTGGAAAGTGGAAAAACAGAGAGTTTTATAGACACTTTCATTCTTCATTGTTTTTGTAGTAAGATGTTTTTTGTTGTATAATTGCAGCAAAATTACACTCTTTACATTTGTCTGTATCAGAAAAATAGACAACTTTCACCAGGCTTTATGGAACTCAATGAAAGTTCCATTACTCCCTGTTCCTACAACTGCCTAAAGAGGACAAACTAAGCACTTCTAGAAGAAAAGCCCATTATGTTTCACATTTAAACACACACAATCTTTAATTTTTCTATGGAGACTTATTTATTTGACTGAGTTTGTTCATAGACAACAGCATGTCCATCCAGGGCTACCGTAGAAGGTGAAGTGTAAGGTGTAAAATTGTAATACTGAGAAGAAGCTCTGCTGTCAGTAAAACGTTTGGCACGGTTACAATTTAAACAAACATTATGCAATTAGTGATTGTCTACTTTACACAAGAGGCAGAGATCTGCCAGAGCTTTAGGTAATACAGCACAGTGACAACAACATGACTCATCAGTTTATTGAACATACATCACTGTCCTGACTTGTTAAATGATACCGTGACAGCTTGGTGACTGAGCACTAGCACCACTTGTTGATACTACTGTCTTGTCAGGGCTTACCTGTCAACAGTCCTCCACACATTTGGGTTGTCACCGCTTCGATCTGCCACTGATAACGCTTTTCCATCTGCATTCTTCACATAACGTCCAATATCCGAAGCCGGGCCATCACTCACACCACTTCCACTTCCACGCTGAATGAAGCGGTATTCCCATTTTGGCACAATGTAAACTTTATAGGGCTTGCTGATGAGTGAGGAACAGAATGGTGTAAATCATTTGGCTCCTGGTTGGAAAGTACTGCAATGTCAAAAGCTAATGGCGTACCATAACAAGCACAATTTGCATTATACACTAGGCTATACAGTATTTATTTACACAAATAAAAACAAGAAGAAAGAGGAGGGAGGAGGCCTCGGGGAAGACGTACAGTAGGTCATGCTATGTCTCTCGGCTGGCCTGGAAACGCTTCAGTATTCCCCTGGAAGAGCTGGAGGAAGTGTCTGGTGTAGAGAGGAGGCTGGGCGTGCCCCTAAACCCCAGGCCCAGGAAATGCGGAAGAAAATGGATGGACAGAAAAAAATAAGGCCTACATACAATTTTCATAAAAACATTGGGGCTTAATAAGTGGCAATCTCCATAAGGCTAAAAAGTGTGACATGTTAGTTAAAATTATAAGTTAGCTTACAAAGTTAGCTTACAATATAAATATTCATAAAATTAAGTCCATTGTCAATAGTACTAGTAATACTATTTGACTTGGATGGACTTGGATGGAGTTATGGTCAATAACAAAAAGTATGTTATACAATCATTTCAATAAATGTGGGGAAACAAGGCACTAATATAGGACAATAAGGACAGTTGCAAAATAGCTTAAAGCATTAAAGGATTCAACAATAGAGATTTCAAGGCTTTTTTCAACTGCTGTGGGGAAAGATCTAAGAAGGATACAGGTAGACTGTTCCCGATTTTGGACCCTCTACAGTAGCCTACTGAACTGAGATTACGAGAAAAAGGCGGCCTGAGAAGATGGTGACTACGTGTGGGATACATTTGAAATTTATTATTGAAAGAGAAAATGTTGAGAAAATAATGAAGAAGACGCCTTTTATAGAGCTACACATAAAGGATTTTTTTGTGAGTGTTTTTATGTTGTTTTACAGTAGGTAACGTTCTTTTACTCTACAAACATTAGCCACAACTTTTAGCATTAGTTAGCACTAGCGCTAACTTACATAACAAACCATGCTAATTGGTAGCATTGGTAGCAAAAAAACTGCCCAGCCCTACACCAAAGCATTCTGTCAAGGCTCTAATGTGTCCTGGAAAATCTGGAAAAGCCTGAAAATGTATTACAATGTCCAAATATCCACAAAATTGTATTTTAGCCCCTATTTTTGAGAATCTTTAAATGTCATTGCACACTTTTGTTTGAAACTGGACTCGCTTTATATAAATAATGTAATTTCACATGTACCCACTTGAAAAATTCAATTGGTAATTTTAAGTGTGAATTTTGACCCTTTGAGGACCCCAAAATAATTCTAGGTAAGTCTTTAAATGAGAGTAGGCATAGTTAAAAACAAAGGAATAAGATCTGTCACAAATTCACAAATTACTTGACAAATTATTGAGGAAAAAAATCCAAAAAGGAAAAGGATTTCTCAAAGAGTGGCTATCTAGTGCCACAGCACAGTAAATAAAATCTGCATTTGCTGGTGGTAATATTCAAGTCCCTCTCTCTGGTGTAACACCCATCACACCCCCCACCCTAAGGAGCGCTGCTGGAGGAGTCCTCAGAGCCACTGGTGCTAAATGGCCTTCTCCTGCCTCATTACCTAATCACCAGCACAGCTACAGCTAAAGTACTGTGGAGCATGACTGCCACCATTTTCTTAATGACATTTTGCTCCTAAACCACAGCGTATTTTGTTTTAGTTCTTGTTGAATGTAGATGTATTGTGTTAATAGTTTTAAGACAAAAGTCTAAAAAAATAGATGCTGTACTTTTATGTATGTTTCACTGTATTTGTTATGACTTCCTCTGAGACTCCCACTGTGCATTTTTATCAAAATGCTTATTTTTCCCATATTCTCTGCTGAAAGTAATGATTTCTTTTGCAGCTAATCACGTCTGATCTCCCAGTCGATGTTATTGATTGTGATGTTCGTTCTACTGTAGGCTTCTCTGCTTTGTGCCACCTGCAGGTGTGTTTGAAGACGAGGATATCATCCATGTGGAGGGGACGGTGGACCCGGTGAGGGATATGGAGATCATCCACGAGGAGTTAAGGCTAAAAGACGAGGAGATGATCGGCCCTATTATTGACAAGCTGGAGAAGACGGCCATCAGAGGCGGTGACAAGAAACTCAAACCAGAATATGTGAGTCAATGTCCCAGCAGGCCCTTTGCTTCCCCTCACAGCAAGCCACAAATAATAACCCTCCCACACACGGCCATGGAGAAAAAAGTATGTTTTTTTATCTCTCTCTCAATAGGTCTCCCCCCTCCCCCCTTTGCCTATTTTTTTTTCTTTTCTCAGATTGAAAGTGATCGGGGGTCACGGGTTTTCTGCTGTAGAAATCATTAATAGAGAGTTACTTATTCAGCTGCTGACCCCGGGTCGCAGCACCAGGCTAATGAAAGTGTTTCCACACAGCTCTTTTCATCTAAAGTAATACTCAAATCATGCTCAGACACCTACAGCAGCTCAGGAAATTGTGCAAGGCCACACTCCGGGTGAAAGGGAAGCCTATATGTCACCATGAATACCATAAATGTTTGGCATATACTTTAACAGAGCACACTGGGTTAAGATGATTGATGAGCTGAGCAAATAAAACAGGGGATCAGAATGTATGTGGAAGCGTTGGTCATATTGTTAGGGTAATGAGGCTTAGCGGCTAACTTTAGCAGCGATTTGTTTGTAAATGTCTCCTCGTGCCCTTCCATGATGGGAGCATGAGGAGACACGAGGGGATCTGGCCTTTAACTGCAAGATGCGTGCCCAATTTCAGGCCCCGACAAACGGAGCCTCTGACCACTCATTACACTAACGAGAGGGGCTATTTCACCTGCTGCAGCGGCCCCCGAGCCTGGCAGCCCCACCCCCAGACTCAGCCCCCTCCTCCTCACTGTCAGCAGCACTTCCCCACACCCCTGTAGCCCGCAGACAGGAGCCATTCAGCCCAGGCAGGTGGCCGCTTACGCACATAATTGCTAACAATTTTAGGCAATGAATAAAAATGATCTACATTACTTGTCAAAGGTTGTGCACACGTTGGCAAAGTGAAATCTATAGAAGACCTCTTTAGATGAAGAAGAATGGTGCTTATCAAAGGCTGCTGCAGCTTTGAGGTAGAGGGATTGTCTCACACTCTCTCAGCTGTGTGTTGTCACCTCTAAACATGTTTATGTCAGCATCAGCCACACTGAGAAAGAGTCCACATGGAGATGTTCAGCCTCAGAGCAACAATAGGATGGTGTGGCTGAGCTGTGACAGCGGGCTGTAAACCAGTCATTCTTTAAAAACAATAAATCTGCTTCTAATATTTTATTAAATTATATCAATTTTAAATATTTATTATGCACATTTTTGTTGTTGAAAGTATTTGTAAAAGCTTTAAAATAGTTTTTAAAAAGTTATGCTTTGTAACAAAACAACAGATTTGACAATAACGGTATTGTATGTGCTTTAATTGGTGCCTCACAGAAATTAAATAAAATTCTTGTAAAGACTGTTGCAGAAAGAAATGAGTTTGACATTGTAATTACTAAGATGAATATGTTATATATGAATATATATGTAGAACACTACACTGCCATTCTCATGCAAACATTTAATCCTACTGCCTAATGTTCAATACACTCTGCATTTGATGGTTAGGCATTAAACAATGAACAGCTCTGCTTTTTGTTTGGAGCTTCCTGTTGAGACAGGATGTTGGAACATCACTAAACACAACACAAATGAATTTAATATAAAATGAAATGCACTAAAGTTAAAACTCATCAAGCAGCTTTTTTGTTTTGTATACAGCTTATTTTTTAATAAATAAATAGGACACGACTAAATAACACTATTGCAAATGATTAAAAACAGTATACAATTGATGGAATATGTTATCAGGACAGAAAGCCACTTAATATTCCACTCTGAGCTGTATTTAAATGCATGCAGCAGCAAGGGCTCATTTTTATGCATTGTTCCAAAGATTTAAATCCATTTTGCCGGTGCTGTGTTTACAAGAACAATGTTTCATTGCTTTTGTTGGTCTGAATCCTCCAAATCCCTATCCTCACAAAACAATAATAAGAAGGCGGCCCACCAGTGGCGCTTGATGGTGGCAGGCGTATGTGTTTGACCCCTGTGGGACCTATATGCCTTTTATTAACACCTGCCTGTTAGAGGCGCGCGGCACGGCGGCTCGAGCTGATGAGGGAAACCTGGAGCGGGTTCAGCCCGTGTCACTGGCCGTTTGCTGTTTCCATTTCACAGATGATTAATCTCTCTGTGAAGACTTGGGCCGGTGCTGGCGGAGTGTATGCGGCTCTTCCTGCGCTCTCTCCCGCTGGCTGCTCTCTGGCCGCCCGACTAAAAGGCCTTTAGAATTCCTGCAGAGAGAGATGTGCCCAGAGTGAATGCAGCTGGCTGGGGGTCAGTGTGTGGAGCTTTCTCTGCCATTGTGTAATTGAGGCTCTGGCAGGATTTTTTCCTCAGTTCTTTCAAAAGCGAGTATGATTGTGAAGTGCTGCAAGGGTTTGGGGAGGGAATAGCAGGCAGAGGGAGTGTTGCAGGGGTGGGGGAGTTTTTTTATGAAGGGGGAGGTCAAGTTGACAGGAACAAAAAGAATGTGTTCCGCTAATTTCTGTGGGGCTGGATCAACAATAATAGGCTCAATTTCTTTATTACAAATTTTATAACTACCTCCCTCCCATTTTCCCACCCTTTTCCGCTTCCAGATCCTGTCAAGACCCAGTACTGCCTGTGGTCCCAACCCACAAGTACCTCAGTAATGAATGTGGCTCACATAGCTGCTGATGCTCAGTGTTTTCTCCACAAGGAAAACTGAATAAATACTTGTGTACTGCACTAGAGCGGATTTAAAATGACTGCATTCTGTGGGGGAGAAGGGGCTGATAACTTACAGCTAAGTCACAGACTACCCCTCCATCCTTTTCATTAAACAATAGAAAGTATATTGATGCTCAGAGCTGAGATTCCCCTGAAGGGTTTTCTCATGATTTTTAGGAAGGAAAAGAGGGTCTTTTGCATGCCATCCATGTCAAAGCAGGCCACTCCTGCTTCAGTACGAGCACAGCCATTGTTCATTTTGGCATCAGGATGCAATGCATTTAGGAAATAATTACCCCATACCCTGCTGGGTTTATACTCTTTTTCATCTCCTTTAATGGCTTCTTGTTTATTCTCTTTTAACCCCAAACAGGACACTATGTGCAAAATCAAGAGCTGGGTAGTGGATGAAAAGAAACATGTCCGCTTCTATCATGACTGGAACGACAAGGAGGTACGTCTTTGAAGTTACAGTGATTTATGAAAACTCCAACTGCTTCTTTAGCCTTTTTTAAGCAACACGTCTTTTGTGCAAATCACACATTAATATTAATATTGTCACAGGCTTTTGTTGGTCTATTTTGACATCACTTTAGTACAAGCTAATGACATCTGGCCATGCTGATCTTGATTTGGAGCCTTTATAGTAGCCCCAGTGCCTATACGCAGCAGACTCTGATTTGATTTGGATTCACACATCTCTGTCTGTGCTGTCCTCAAAGACTTTTTGACTGCGAAAAGTTTGGTCTCTCAGTATTTTGCCTTGTCTTTGTCGCAGATCGAAGTGTTGAACAAATACTTGTTTTTGACATCCAAACCCATGATTTACCTCGTTAACCTCTCGGAGAAAGACTACATCAAGAGAAAGAATAAATGGTAAGTGCTCGGAGGAAGGAAGGGCGCCATGTCTCATTGCACTCATTAATCACCACCAAAGAGCTTTTCTCCTACTTATGAACAGACTTACGATGATTTCTGCTAACTTTGATTGGATCTGCGTTTGGCGATATTAATACAGTGTGTGCTGGAGTGTGAGAAGTGTGTGCTGGAGTTGCACTGACTGATCTACAGACGCTGGTCCCCCGCTGACTCTAACGGTCATATCTTTGCGAGAGGATCTGCCTGGAGGTGGCACTAAGTATGCTCCAGCACAACATCCAGCTCAGCCCTAAGACTCTGCACTTCATTAAGCACATACAGCCATATGGTCCCCATTTTCCATCAAAATTTCCATATGATATCAAAGGGTGGGAAGGCTTTGAATGACAACAAAACAAACATGTACATTCTAAGCCAAACAAGTGATTCATATCATGCAGAGAGGGGCCAATAAATCGTAAGCTTAAACACTATTATTGCGCCAAATATTTGGTTATGTCTACACATGTTGTTGCTCAAGACAGAAATATTAGCAGCATACTTTACAAGACTTATTTTACAAGACTTACTTTACAGTCACGGCTTTCGCAGTGACAGCTGAGGCTTTCACTGTAAAAAAGTTATTTTGAGCTGTTGCTAAAGTGCAGCTTGAATTACAAAACTTTTAAAATCATACCATATTGTTTATTTAAAAAATATACAATTATTTAATCTATTTGGATTTGCTGATTTTAAAGAAATTACTTTAAAGTGCAAAATTAATGCACACTGAATAAAAATGATTTAATGCAACCACTAAAAACAATTTACTTACGTAGATTCGGTTTTTCTTTTTTTTTTTTCACAAAACAGGCTTCTGATTTGCTGTAAATAATTATAGCTTGAACAGAAGTATCAAGAACAAATGAAAACGCCATTTTTATCCATGTGGTCCGTGTTTTGTCCAAAGTCCTTTTTATAGTAATGTCATCTCCACAGTGAGGGCCGCTGAGACATCCATTAAATGTGAAAGGGCTACTTTTCCTCACTACAGCGGTTTGTCAATAACACCAACTTGTGGATTGTTAGTACACTTTTCCAATTGCCCTCTAGGCTTTGTGGTGTCACTTCTTGCAAAATTTGTTTTCAGTGTCTTACTTGGCAGCATTGTATTACAAGGGAAGTTGTTTACCTATGACTGTTTGTTAAAATGTTCTTGACACGAAAGTATGAGTGTCAGACAGAGGGAGGAGGGAGTAAGCTCATAAATCAAATGATTCATGGCATGTGGAATATCCGTCATCAGGAGAAAGAGCTTTTTTAAGTTGCGTGTGTGGGGATATTTCTTTACTGTGTGAAATGCAATAAATCTCGTAGCGTTTTAAACAGTAGTACTCAGGTGTCCTGGGGGCTCCACAGTGAACAATACTGACATCAAAGTGTTGATGTTTGACAAGTGATGAGTCACTTCCCTTGTCCAGAGAGCAGCTCACACCTGTATGGAGATGATTACAGGTAGATCTAGCTGCCCCTAATTGTACAATAAATGCCGCTCTCAGCCCTAATGGCAGCTAGTCTGCAGCGGAGACGCCAGACTGCCATTTGGCTGTCGCCATGCTCTCGTGTTTTTCCACCAGCACAGTTGAGATGATGATACGCTTTAGGACTATTCAAAGCAAACAGCAAGACAAATTGCAATCTCGGCTTTAATGTGCAGAGGAAAAGAAGGCGAATCCTCGAATGAGGCAAATAAGCCAATTTTATCAGTGTCTCTTAGGACACTCATTGAGGCCATATCACAGGTTTAGTTTACACTGCTTTTCAAGTACCTTTTTGTTTTTGCTCTTTTGTTGATGCCATGTTGTCAGTCACTGTTTAGGTAAATGCATCCACCTCTCCAATAAAAGTTATTTTTAGTTTTGATGTTCGTACGACAGTCCCAGAACAGGTTGGGTGTGTTGTAACTTTTATGTGACAGCATTTGTCAAACATTATTACAGTAATGTTATCAGACATTTGAGGCTCCAGCAGCGGCCTATTGTTAACCACCATCATCTTGTTTAGAGTATGGGAACCACATACCAAGCTGCCCTTGTTTAGACAAGAACACGGCGTATTAGCTTTAGCAAACCATCATTAATGTGGGATCAGACGAGGAGCAAGGCCTGCTTTCATCCCCAGGTTCTCTGCTGGAGACAGTACATCATTTACTGTTGAGAGCAGCACATGGCTCCAATCCTATACTGTGCCTGTGTATGAGAATGCGTCCATGTGCATGTTTGAAGTCTGTTTCAGAGGCGACTCCATGCTCATTTGGATGCTGGCGTAATTGCGGTGCGGAGATCAAAGGCGCGCTGGCCGAGTGATGTTCCAGAGGAGACTTTACCACACAGCCCTCTCCTCTGAGCAGAGGGGGCCGCCTGCTGCTCGCCGCTCCCCTCTCCCCTCCAGCCATGCACTGCCCCCTGCACATCCCCGCTCGTAAAAAATGATTAAGGCCGCATTTGTCATGTGTTTATGACTGAGAGGCATTGCGTGATAGGGAATGGCATCTACAAGAGTCTATCAAGAGGCTTTCTCCTCTTTGCTCAGCGTCTGGGAGCTGCCTCCAAGTCTTTTCAACGTGCCACATACTGTAGTGCATGTGTTAGAGTGTCATTAGAGGACTGGTCATGACGTGTTGCCCCCATGGTCATGACATGTTGCCCCCGCTTATTTTTACCTGTCGCTTTAAATATTGTTAATTTCACAAGTTTGTGCCATCAACATCTTAGGCACTAGAAACTGCAACACACATTTGTAATCCTTAGAAATTCAAGTGCGCTCAGGTTTTGCAAAGAGAACCACTTCAGTCAGAAATATTTCAGATGTGCGGTGATGTTTTTGATGGCATTTTCCTTTCCCCTCTCTTGTTCTTTTGGACAATGTACATTAAAGTAAATTGATGCCTCTTAAGTAGATGAGTTGACCTTTAAGGAAACAGGCGAGCGTGGCCTGTCTGTGAGTGCTCTGCCGTGGCTTCTCCTGGAGAGTGGACGAACTGCTGGCTACTATTGCCTCGAGCTTTTATTAACTGTGTGCATTATGTGTGTGTGTGTGGTTGTGTGTGTGTGTGTGTTTGTGGTTGTGTGTGTGTGTGTGTGTGGTTGTGTGTGTGTGTGTGTGTGTGGTTGTGTGTGCGTCTGCGTGCGTGCATCTGCGTGTGTGTGTGTGGTTGTGTGTGTGCTTCTGCGTGCGTATGCGTGCATGTGCAGGGGTATTTATAACGTTATGGGGACATAAAAGCTTTTTTCTCGTCTCTTGTGAGGACGCCGCTCTTCCTGTAGGTACAAAAGACAGGTCTGTTATTTTCCAAAGTTATAAAATGTCTTCAGAAAAGTTAATGTAATTTCCTCCAAACACTTGTAAGTGTGTAAGTTTGATATGATTAATATTATTATCTTCCTTTTGGTGTCAAACAGGTTCAATTGATTAAACTACTAAACCCAATGAAAGACCTTTAATGTCAGCCTTGAGGCCTAAATCATTTTAGTATTGGTATAATAATGAAAATCTTAGTGTTGTTATTGCTCTGCACTTTCTAATTTATATTACATTCACCATATTTCAGGCTAAATCAGATTTCATAAAACCGCTGTTCATTTTGTGTTTGTAGTGAAAAACAAAAGACACTACAGTAACACGTTTGCATTAGTTAAGTATTACTTTATTCATCTCTTACAAAGCATTACTCACATTGTTATTAATGTTTCGAGTTTGAGTAAAGTTTTGAATTATAAACTAATGTCCAATTATAGACAACAGGGACAGTTCTGCATCTGCAAAGTATTTATTCTTTCATTGTTAATCACATATTTAGTAATACTTGACAGTGTGTAGTTATTATACATTTTTTCCGACACAAATACAAATGCTGTTCCAGTGTTATTCCTAGACTTTAAAAAGCTGAGCACAGATGTAGAGAACAGGTATCTTTTCTGTTTGATACCACTTTTGGCCTGTAGGGGGAGCTTTAACAACTACAGTGGAGCAACAGCATACTCACAGCAATCACTGCATATTTTCAACCCACTAAAAACTTCACACAGTAATGGATACTTAGTTGTCATGTTGCATCTTTTTGTAGTAATTTTTCTGTTTTGGAGAAAGCATGTGTTCTTCTTTTGTTTGATGCTTTGTATTGTCCCTTAAGACTTAGAGAGGAACTCTGTGCTGAGGCAGACTATAATGATTTACTGGAAAACCACTCTGTTAAAGCAGTCACTACAGCCCACTTCAGCTACTCCAAACCATAACTATCATAAACACAACTGAACTTTATTGAGTGCAAAACCACTGGCTCCATCCAAGTTTTTAGGAACTACTATCTGGGGAGTTTCCAGCACTGTGTTCAAAGCTGAGAGGGAGATCACTTCAAGTTTGTGCGCAGCAGACGTCCACTCTGGCCTTGTGCAGATCCTGCAGAAACACTTTTCCCATGCTAAGATGTGCGCCGAGCAGCCACAGTCAGTCCTAATGGTTGCCTTTAGCTGCTTTTCAATAGGAGAAAACAACAAGAGAAGAGGCTTTATAGAAAAGCTGAAACAGATGGTGCTAATGAAGTCCTGTTGGTCCAGTTAGTGCAGCAGACGGTCCCTGGTCCAGGTAATGACAGGCCTTGTTGTCATGTGTCAGCCCTTGTTGTCTTTGTTGTAGTGGCACGGACACAATCCTATCGCAGAGACTAATGACATAAACCTGAATCAAAGCACTTTAATCTCCAGATTGTAGCTTGTCTCACATTAACTTTTCACATAAACTTTTGAAAATGGAATTTAGGATACATAGCATTAGCCACCAAAAATCATCAATCTCTGCATAAACAAGACTAACGATATGTGTGTGCTGTCAGTGAGTGGGTAGAGCATGAGTGCAATGTTTAGCAAATTTATATATACATTTATACTACATCAGCGAAAAGCTTGGAGCTACATGTCACTTGAAGCTAGAAACTATGATGGAAACTAATACAACATGGAGGAATAAAAATAATAATATACAGATTGTGCTTCTTCATTGAAGACTGCGGAGATCTGCCTGACGGTATAAACATGCACCTTGCTAAAGAAAAATAAAGCTCTAAAGGGGGAGTGGTGGGCGGGGGTCGCGAGATGATTTCCAGAATTTTTTTTTTTTTAAGAATTTTTTTTTTTTTTTTTATGAAAATTTTTTTTTTTTTTTAAAGGTTGTAATGATGCGAGTATACATTTAGGACAATTAAAATAAACTGAAAGTAAAACTTTGTTTGCTCCGATTAATTATGACAGTTAAGTGATGGCTTGTTGCCAAGTCCGCGGGCTACTTTTAAAGTCCATTTTGGGTAAAAAGCATAGTATAATAAAATAAGCCAAACAAGTCTTCATGTTAAGAATGAATAGTACACAAACATTTCTAAAACTGTCTTTCTTTATTTTTTTTTATTTTTTTAATAAAACATTCATTAATTATTTTATGATAAACATACTGTCTTAAGTGCACCCCTTTATAATCATAAATTTAATAATAATAGCTAAATAAATACATTCCAAAAATAAATACAATAGGTTTAAATAATAATAATTAGCAGGATCGCGGATCGTCAGCAGTCTAATATTGGGGGTCGCGGTCTGAAAAGTTTGGGAACCCCTGCTGTAAAGAACCCCCCACCCCCCGTGCATGTGCCCAATGTCACCCCTCTCCTGTTTCCTGTCCACCTACTGTTATCAAAGGTAAAAAATACATTAAAAAAAAGAAGGTAAAACTGGATTCCTTTTCCCATGCCAGTCTAGAGGTTGTATGTGATTGTGCAATTATCTCTGTCTTGTTAGACATGGTGCAAGTACCAATATTTATCTGTCTTTCACCTTGCTTCCATTTTCTACATTTCTGTTTTTTGTTTTTTGCAGTGTTTCTCTGTGTAAGCAGATGTGTCCAACGCTGGAATAGACACTTTCTTTGTATTATCTCTAGCCTTTTCTTCCTTGTACCTTGTTGTTCGGTATAGACCAATGAGGACTCCCTTGTTCAAGAGCAAGCATGTGATTGGCCAAAGCTTCCGGTGTGTGCTGAACATTTTCGTCTATTATCCTTGTCCTAAATCCTTGAGGTCTCGTTTTTCACAGATGATTTCTATTACAATAGGCTATTAAACTTTTTACTCAAATACAAGAACAATAAATCGGGTAATCTCAGTTTAATATCTTAGCCCCTTAATGTGTTTCTTTGACCTTTCTGAAATTAAGTTAGACATGGCTGGTCTTGTATTCACACATGTGAGTAAACATGCCAAAGTCAGTCCAATGATACATTTAAATGGGTTTGTTGGCTTTGTATTTTATTATCTTTGTGCTAAGGTTATGACCCATGCGCTCGGCACACAGAAAAGCCTGCAGCCTCTTTCACATCTAATGAGACAAATAAATGAATTTAGTGTTGCCACATCCAGCTCTTGAACGCCTATTAGCAGGATTATTGTTGAACTGTTATGAATGAGGGACAGAGACGAAATTGGAAGGGGGCATGATTGGCTGATGTTACATATGTCCTTGATTACCTTCCTCGTGCTTTATTCTAATAAGTGGCATTCTTTGTACTCGGTAGGACAGCTAGACAGTCTGACACACGATAAGAATAAATATTGCATGTGGTAGACATTAAGCTGTCATCCAGAGGGGGAAAAAAAAGACGAGATGGAAAAATCCATGTGGTGTGCTTCGGCACTACACTTTGCCTGCTCTTGTCACAATTGTCACATCTTGATGACTCCCCCCACTCTACCCCCAGCCCCTTATTTTCTTTCGCCCAGTCAACTGCGGTGAATGACAGCGCGGATACCCCATATAGAGAATTATTTTGGGTGATGTAGGATGTGCTCCCGTTGGTTTGAATTTCTCATCTTTCTTTCTGTCACACGTACTGTCTCTTTTAAACAATGCTTTTAATAAGGTTTCTTTAAGAGCTATTTTGTTATATTGTTGTTGATTATTTCATTTGGTCAATATCTACAATACAAGACAATGAATAATACAAGTTTAAGATTTTTATTGAAATATGTCATTGGCCTAAACATTGACATTATTGTAGTGCAATATGTGTGTGGTGTTAACAAAATAATTAAATTTGTTGTGCAGCCGTATTAATTGAGATCATATAGAATCACGGAGGTACAACTAATGTCTTTCACAAATGTAAAGACATTGGTGCACCCCTACGTCCTGTAGAAAGGGACAATATATTAGTCATAGGGCTGCTGACATACCTGATGGGGTCTGAGATTAACCCTATGGCCAGAGGCCCCCTATATAGTTTTGATATAATTTTGATCCTTTTAATAATGCATAGGAGGGCTGAGGTTTGGGCGTACCTGGGGCCCGGGACAACTGTACACAGCAACATGCTTTGAGATATGAGATACAAGAAATTCAGTCCAGTACAGCAAAATCAAGTATGTCAAGTATAAAACATTTGGAGCCACAAAAACATCACATGGTTTGTGCTCACTGTCCATCTGGCTGATTCCTGGTCACTGTGATTGGCTAAAATTGCTGTCAATCAACCAAAGACAACGAATTGTGATATTTGAAAGAGTAGGTCGTTTTCATTTTAGCTACACTAAAAGGGGGGAGGTGGTGTACTGATGTGTACTGCAGTCTCAACATTAGGGGCCATCTTGATAAAAAATAGATGTATATTTATGGATGTATAAAAACATCTGGATGTGATACCGCCCCCTCTCCCCTGCTGACATATGCACCAGTGGTCACACAAGGTATTGCAGCAAAGAAAGGCTTTTCCAATATACTAGACCGCAGTGTAAAAAACAACATCTGGTTTATGATTGACAGGCCACCTGAAACTTCCTAAATGTTCTGACTTTGTGGTGTTGAAAATCAACAGTGGTATTACTTATTAAAGATCCTGCTCTAATAATACAGTACATCCATGTTTATATTCCAGATTTGCCTCTCTGTCTGGACTCAGCACCTCTAACTTTGACTGACTGCCTGCACCCCTGAATGGGTGTAGTTATCAAAGAAGTGAAAGTTGTTCAGAAAGCTTGTTAGCAGCACACCCTCGAGCTTTGTTTGAGCTCTGATGTGAAATGATGCTCTTAATTAAAGCTGCTCCCATTGTGCCAGTGCTGTGTTGTGTTTCCTTCAGACGGCGATGCTTTGAAGACTAAAAGAAGTTGACAATATTGGCGATATTGTGCCTGCCTGTGTGTGTGCGCCGCTGCCAGTGGCTCTCAGATGTGCTTCCTTCTCAGGGCCTGACGTCTAATGTCTTTCCGTCCAGCCACGGCCACAGGGAGCAGAGATCGTCACCACTCTTAGAGCTCAGGAGCTCACCACTGGGAGGATGAAAAGCTTCCCACTGAGGAATGGCATAGTGGCAAAAGCCACTATGTTCAGCTATGCTCATAGTTCTCATTTCTGTCTCCCAACACACAGGCGGCAAAAATAAGATATGATACAATAAGATAAAGATACGATTATGATAAGATAAAAGCATATACCTACTATGGCCCAAGTTGTTTCTTATCTTTTAAAGCAGTAAGCATTTTTTGGGTTACTTGAATAGTATGTGTGTGTTGGAATATAGTCTGCAATGATGTGTAATGCCAAAATCCAATCATTTTCTAAGCCACAAAGATAGGGAATAGCAGCAGTTTGTACAAAGCAGCGCATTGAATTACGCTGCTTGCTAACCCCCTTAGATACTTGTTCTTACAAACCAGTGGCTCACAGCAGACCTGGGTTTATTACTGACGTCTGGGTTAGGCGAGTCGTCCTGTTTCAGTGCTGCACCTGTGGGTGTGTCGACAAGGATGCAGGTAGCAGATTACTCTTCAGGTCTGGCAGCACTCAAGTGCATCTGAAAGGAGCTCTTAAACTGGAGGTGTTGGCCCACCCTTTACGGCTTAACAGGCCTAAGCACCTCTAATAAAGCCCACCTGTATGAATGAGTGTTGGCGCAGGCTTGGGTCATTGTCTCAGGTAGCTGCCCCTGTACTTTGGCGACTCCTATTGTTTTCTCCTCCTGAGCCATTTAAGCAGATCAAAGCTGTGACAAAGCCCAGGGAAGCCCCAGGCCTGTGGAAACATAGGAATTATCCCCCTGTTAGGATTACCACACAAAAAGACAAATAGACTAGCCCCAGAGGGTGGCCCCCTGTGGGACGTCTCCATTCAGAATCCAGTCTGTTGTGGAAGCGCCAATTGTTTTCTGGATTTGTCGTTTCACCATATATTGTTCTTTAGATTAGATGCATTGTAAAGCTGCAGTGCCCAAAGCTAACATTACACCCTGATGCGGGTTTAGATGGAGGAAAAGCAGATTGACAAACCATTTGTTTGTTTAGTGTCACTTTCATATTTAACTGCTGTAATCACTTTCTAAATAATTCATAATGTGTTGACACGATGGAAAAATGGAGAAAAGCAAATGTAGAGGAGCTAAAAGTCTGCATTTTGAATCAAGAGAAGCAGGAGAAGCACAAACACAGCCTGCGCCTTGTTTGAGTCCTCAAACTGGTGAATGATTAGCAGAAATAATGTCCCTGTCACCCTTAATCACATTAAAACGTGGTTAACATTTAATTTTTCCCACTTCATATGCAAAAATTTCCACTTGATTTGCAGCAAAGGCCATTGGAATTCCATTATAAAAAGAATAAAAATTTCAGGCATCATTTGTTCAGAGAGGGATATCAAGAGCAGAAAGTGCTGAATCTTTCTATTAACGGAGCGGTGAGAGATAGCACTCAGAGCTGGGACATAATGGAGGCTGGAAACATGCAGACACTCACTGAGTTATTTTAGACTGGATGTGTAAAACTCCTTCTGAAGTGCACACAGAAGTACAAATGTGTTTTTAGAGCTGATAGCATACATCTTACAGAACTGAGGGCTGCACATTATATTAACAATGTTGCTATTTACTGTTTCTATTAGCAGCAAACCCAAATAAGGAAGTCATTAACATTGATTAGCATGAATTAGTTCATTCATTCATATAGTCATGTATAAACACAACAATAATGGGGAAAATCCTATAGGTGGCCCATATACTGTATACAGAAATATTGTTCTTCTGAAAAGCATGACTTTCTTGTCTTAATAACATCCTAAATGACATAAAATGCTCTGTTTGTGTTTGAATAAGAAAGGACACTAAACAGACCCCTGCATACTGAAACTGGTCCAAATAATTGGATCGGACATAAATACAAATTGCGCAGAAGCATCGTTTGACGGCGCAGAAGTTGACAGAGCCAGTTTTGGGACGAGTGTTGATGGAGCATCAGAGCTCTTAATTGACAGTGCTTTGTTTCCTGATTTGAGCGAAGGGGGTGTTTCATGTTCCTGTAGCAAGGTGTTTGTCTGGTCCCATGTCAGTCAGTGCTAGGACCCCCAGACCCCCATGCTCATTTGCTGCTCACATACCCCGTCTCGCCTTCACATTATTAAAATCATCCCTCAGCCTTCTACCAAGAGCCTCTTTGTTACTTGGCTGGCTTGGCTTGGCTCTGTCAAGTCTTCACCAATTACAGTCTCAGGTACAATGGTCTATTCAAAGGATCACAGTCCTTGACTGGTTTGGAGAGAGTGATTTGTGATCATTATTCAGCCGCCTGTAGCGAACGCCATACCTGAGGAATGCAAATAACGTGCCACCAAATAGACAGCTGTGCGGCTAAAGTGACAAACTACAGCTGTTATTATCTCAGATTGGATTTTTCTCCTCTCAGAGCGCCCACCATCTCTTAGGTTTCACATTTTGGGCTCTGACTAAATGTGTTTTATTTTCCCCCCTCCTTTTATTGCAAAGACATTAGCGAGCACCTTATTGCGGTGGCAGTCAAACGTCAACTGTGCACACACAATACGAACAGAAAGGGAAATATTAGGTTACGCTTCCTTGGCTAATAGATGTGAGCTGAACAGAACTTCAGACATGAATATGAGGCATTGTAAATCCCCCTTTTACTGTTATTCCATCCTGTTTGGAAAAACATTCAATCAAAGTAAAAGTGTGTCCTCTCCAGGCCTGTTTCCTGTCACATACTCTCTATTGATAATCATTAGGTTGGAGCGGTGATATGGTGCTGTAGGTGATAAAACCATGACATTGTTATTGGAATAGATGTGGTATTGAGGCGCCCGGGTCCCTCCCACTCTTTGATTCTTAAAGGCTTTAAACAGGAAACTAGGATTACAGATAATGATGGGGACCCCTCCGAATCAATCCAGCCCAGGAGCTGTGTCAGGCCCGCCGTGTGAAAATGGATTTATGTGATGCTGTTCTTTGAGACCTGGCCAATCCCAGACCTGAGAGCCTTGTCGAGCTAATCTCATAATTGCCCTAACCCCCTTGTATTGTTCTGACTGAGCGTTACCATTAGGTGCAAGGATATCTTTGTCCTGAATGTCAGGTGTCCTGCTGTACGGGAAGACATTAAACGAGAAAAAAACAAAACGACAAAGAGGTTGAAAAGTAAGGGAGGTTTCAGACTTTTTCTTGGCTTATGTTAAATGGTGATTTGGGGGCTAACTGGAAGACTGAAGATTAGGGGTGGAGAACCTTTGAGCAAATGGATGACTTATTACATGTCCTTTAAGATGGTGTTTAATTACAGTTTTGTTGGGTCAAATCAGAAATGTTCAGGGACGGCTGGTAGCAAAGGGCTAGATAGGCTAAGCCTCTTTTAGACTACTATAACTATAGTAATGTAGGGTTAAATTTATATTTATATGTTTTTATAAGTTATGGAAGATCTTAGAACATAGTGTTTCTATTTTGATAGCACTGATATTTAAAAAGAAAAAAAAAACGTAACAAGATGCTTTTTTTTTTTTTTAGATCCCGAGCACAATGTGACTTTAGTGAAGAAGCCACAATCCTATATCGAGTGCCTCACCACTTTACGTAGCAGAGCAATTTAGGATTGAGGCCAAGGCTTACCACCACATACTGGATTTTGGAAAGGGATAATACCAAGACGACACTTTGGCTTTTACAGGAGGAAACACTAAATTTACATTCCATTATGTTTGCTTGCTATGGAACAGCACAGATTATCACAGTCCCGACTGAACCGGTTCAAAAACTCCCTTGTTCCATTGTCAGTTTAGTTTTTAAATAGTAGCCTGTATCACCCTCAATGTATGAGGATGGCACATGTAGCATTTTTAAATGAAGTACTGTACCCAACGTTTTTATTCCTAAAATATTTACCTGATCCTTACTAATGTCTGACCTTTATTAACAATGTGTGAATGTTTTTGGATGTATTTAACTGTGGAGGCTGTATCACGGGTGGAAAGCCCAAGACAAATTTCCCATGCGTGGGACAATAACCAAGAACAAGAACCAGATATCAAAGCACGGGCATGCCGGAGCATGTTTGTTGTCAGGGTAATAGCAAGAGGCCTGCAGTAGCCATGGCCTCAACACTTAGCACCGAACATCTTTCTAATTTGGTGATTGACAGGTGTGAAGGCCTGCCCCCTTGTATTACCAACTGTTGAGGCTAATTTTATTCAGGCCCAAGCCTCTCTTATGGAACCTCTTAAATGGTCCTCGCGTAGGGGCGTCGCCATACGGCGATATACAGCAAAATACAGCGATATACATCCGTCCACCAAAGGGCAGGCTCCAAAAGCAGAAGAAGAAACCCAATGGCGACTTTACAGGTGTAAAAATCATGTTTACAGCCTGGTACAAAAGATGACTTCGGTCTCTAGAGCTAAGTACGTGACATCTCTGGGGGGGGTTTGATTAATATGTCTGTTTATGCTATCTGAAAACTATTGTTTTACTATGGAGTAAAAGCCGAAAAGCCCAGATGTAACCGCCATTTAATTGCCCTGTCGTAATGACAATATTAATGAATAGGGGACCAATGGGCGGATTACATCCATGTTTATTTACAATCTATTTTCAGGCCAGAGCCTTGAATTTAGCCAAATACAGAGAGGTGCTGAGGAACAGTGGGCTTTTGAGAGAGTATGGAGGGTGAAGTAACAGAAAAAGCAGGATATTATCAGACAATTCCTGTTTACATTAGCATTACTTGTTGCATTTAGCATTAGAATGACAGCATTGGAAAGGTTGGAGTTATGAGCATCAATAAAAAACATAAAGTTAACCCAATATTTTAGGCGTCAGTAGTTTGTGTGATAAAAACAGTTGCAGTATCAAGTGAAGTATTTATGATTATGAGTATTTATTGCTATTGCTAGTGTGAACAATTGATCATATGTTCAAAAGCGCTTTGAGTGCCTACTAGGTGGAAAAGCGCAATTAAAAAAAATATAGCCCACCCACCCAGCATCACTAAAAGTCAGTGTAAACACCACAAACTACACAGAATCTGATTTAGACCACTTTCTTCAAATCTGACTAAACAGGATCATCATATTCTTAGCATCTTTTGATTATGAATACAAAAATCCAAATGTAATCTGTTAATTTTTATTTTATTTATTTATTTATTTATTTCAACAAAATCAGGTCTGAGCTAATTTTTTCAGTAGCGTGATTGTTTCTTACCTCTATTTGTTGCGTAGGCCCCTA
Source organism: Perccottus glenii (assembly GCA_024416835.2). NCBI lineage: Eukaryota > Metazoa > Chordata > Actinopteri > Gobiiformes > Odontobutidae > Perccottus > Perccottus glenii. The sequence continues at coordinate 12,597,337 of CM044560.2, read as the reverse complement.
ATATGTCTATATTTCTCTCTTCTCTGTTTAAACAACATTTTTTGAAGGTGAATTTATGTTTGAATCTTTTGTATAAATCATAATGCATAAGAAAACTTTTCGCAAAACCACTCTCTGCTGCGGTTTTGCCTGATCCACTTATATGCACCACACACCCATCGATAACAAATTCTGTCCCTCTTTTTTTCCTGAGGTTGGTAAAAATCAAAGAGTGGGTAGACAGTCACGACCCCGGCGCATTGGTTATCCCCTTCAGCGGCGGGATGGAGAGCCGGCTGCAGGACCTGACCGAGGAGGAGCGTCGGGCCTACTGCTCTGAGCACAAGACACAGAGGTTAATTAGCATTCAGTCTCCTCTCACTGTATTATCAGCTGTGTCCTCTGCACTCCTTTAATTGCATGTGCTGATAGAATAATAAATGGCAGAGTAATTACCATTATAAAGCAAAGGATCCCTCTTCTTACTGAACAACTCTGTCAAAGGGTTTTCCTCTAAATTAAGTTTTTAACTGTCATCTGTCATCTGTAGGTATAATTATAACTTGGGCATTTTGGGTTGTATTGTTCTCGTGTGAAAACCTCTATGGAGAGAAAAATTGTGACAGCAGAGCGAAGGAGGCATCGGGCTGAATTCTTAAAAACGCTAAATGAGTCCAAAAGCTTTGTAATTAATCAAAGAAACCATTGGAGAGTTGAATGTGTTCTGTGAAATGAAGTGACCTATCTTATTCAATTAATGAGTTTGTACAGGGATGAATGGGAATGAACTTTGCAAAATTAAATACTTCAAGACGCAAAGTGCAGCGTTTGTTAGTATACATCCTCCCATCGTGACCATTACCGCACCTTTCCCAAGTGACCACCTGTAGTGTAGGGGCAAAGGTCACATGTTTGCTGTATTTCAGGTTCTCCTGATGTAGCTATAGCTAAGACACTTCAAATACAGCCTGACCAGCCAGACCTACTGACTTTCTTAGCAAAGTCAAGTGTGTTTGGAACCCCTGGAACTTGTGAGAATAAGAGGCGGTTTATCCAGCCCGAATTACATATATCATATATCTGTTTTAGAATAGTTTTATTTTGTTTGCATCCAGCGTGTTTTATTGGCCGCTGGTGTAACACAGTTTAAGTAAATGAAGGACAGAGGACACAGATACATTTACCTCTACATTGCTCTGTATATATATGTAAGAATTAAATATATATTAATGTAAATTCCACACAAAATGACATTAATGTTTTGAATTTCTCTTGACCAGTGCTCTCAGTAAGATCATTAAGGCAGGCTATGCGGCGCTGCAGCTGGAGTACTTCTTCACCACTGGACCAGACGAGGTGCGCGCCTGGACCATAAGGGTAAGAGAAACTCTGAGGCACAGACCAGTCCACACACGGCGTCCCTCGTTCCACTCTGCTGCTGCTCGCTGTGATATCACACACTTTCAACTTTGTCATGGTTGTGCTTTAGCCAGTCATTACAGGCCACGGATAACTTCAATTACTGGTGAGCTGCTGAACGGTGAAAGTGGGGGCCACATTGATTGAGAACGGCAACAATTGATTTTGCCCATTACGACCATGAGAATGTTTCCATCCCGCGGCAGATCGGACTGCCTCCTCCTGCCGCCTGAGATAAGGAGCCGCTGCATTGTGCCTGCCTAATCTGTGTGACGGAGGTTGTCTGTGCCAAAATTGATGTCGCTTTTCATTCGACTGTTTGTGGGGCTTGCAAGGGGATCCTCCTCCCGCTGTGTCTCAGTTTACTGCGCCCGGCCCGTCGAGAGCTTTGTGTAACCGCATCGCAGCATTTACATCAATACAGATGTTGGCTTTGCATGCTTTTATTGTGGAAACATTCACTCCCTGCCTCTTTTATTTCCCCCAAACAGAAAAGATTGACTATTGACTGGACTGATGAGAAGTTATGTTTATTTAAATGGGAACTTTTGTTGATAGAGTAGGCTACACATTTAAGTCTTTGGTATTGCTGCTCACATTAAAAAGATGCAGTGAAAAGTCAATATGATTAAATAATTTGTAAGACCTTAACTTGTTTAAGCTTTTATAATTTCGATTTCACTTTTACCCACAATTTATCTTTGTTTTAATTAGAAATCATATGATAATAGACTGTTTATTTGCTGGAGCTTCTTTGAGAGGATTCCCCAATAATTTAATTTAACACTGTTATGAACATTTTTATGGGAAGTTTTGAAGCCAATAAATAGATAAAAATTGTTATGGTAGTTTTGCACATACGCAATACTCACTATATACTACTCCATACCTTTAAGAGATCCCTATTGCTTGGCACCTGATCCCAAAGACCAAGCACAAAAAATGGGATTTTAACTGACTGCCATTGGAAAACAAACCCCTAGTATATTTAAATAAACTAAAAATAACTTAGTATTTTCATTATGGAATATGAATGAAGAGAATACCATACATACCACACATACAGCATAAAGGTCAGCATTGTTAGATTACATTATTATTGTTAAAGCATTAATACATTATAGCATTACATTATCATATTCATTTACTTTTGTCAAGATTCCCCAATAATCCTTTTGGAAGTGTTAGTGTAACATAGAGCAGCACTTTTCAGCTGAAATTGAATTTTGATAGTCTAGACTTTAAATAAAGTAATCTATAGTAGACAGTGATTGGTATTTTGTAGAAAGTCTGTAAATCCTGATCAGTTTAATAATATCAATACAAATATCCTATCAATGCACCAACCATTGTCTTTCTCATTAGAAAGTTTTTAGCTCATCTCCACAGTCTTTAATCGTGTTTACGGCTCCTCACTCTGTTTACAGGCCAGAGCAGGAGGTGAGCTCACCCCTTTTTTTACGGGACACATTTTAGTCTAATGACATCACCATGTTTTTGACCGATGTCATCACTATTTACTCCCAAAGTCTCCCCGGAAACACTTCCAAAGCAGACCTGTTCTCTTACACATAAGTGATTACACCCAGCCTCGATTATGTGTGAGGGGCATTTAGTCAGGTAAGCATCAGTGAGTAACTATATTAAGCCAATACATCTTGCATTGTAAAAACTGCACTCAGTAATGTCGTGTTCCTAAATCCTTTAACATGCTTTATTAGGCAGCCTCGAGGTGACCATTATCTATCAGCCTGCTCTGCATAGCTCTTAACTAGGACAATGTGGCTCTCTTGTAATGCACCTTATGGAAAAAAAAATCCCCCCCTTAATCTATTTTTCTCCAGATAGACAAACCTTGATGCTGATTAATGGTAGTTAAACTCACCAGCACTCTGTCAATGAGATTGCAAAGAGATGGTAATGTATTAGAGTCATTAAATACGCATCATTCTTTTGGCATGAAATATGTTGACCCCAACCTGATTATATACATAATTAAAAGTGCTCAACAGTTCCTGAGCACAGCGTGCCGAGCACACACAGACAGAGGGAGAAGGAGACGGTCGACAGGCACAAGTCATAATGATGCACAGCGGACACGTCACTTATTTGGATCATTTGTCATTTCCGACCCAGCATAATTTCAGCGCATATAAATTACACATTTTATCAGTCGCCTCTCCAGTTGTGTCTCAGGTTCAGTTCAATGTGCAAAGAAGTTATAAGCCACTGAATTGTTATTTTTGCTAAATAATGGAAATACAAATTAAATTTAACGGTAATAAGTTTTCGGGAAATATTATTATGACTCTATTTCTACTAATCTATTCTGAAATTCAAAAATTATCAAATATGTTATGTTAAACTTTATTTCTTTGTTTTTGTGTGTTCTTCCGACTAGTTTTTATTTTATTTTTGCAAAATAATGCCTGTCTGGAATCTGGAATCCCTTCCCTTCACAGCCATTTCTATTCAGTAGAATGGTAAACCTTGTTTTACCAAAAGTAATCGTTTATCTAAAGAATCTAAAAAAAGAAACTTTAGACCTTTTTATTAGCAACGTCATCAAAAACTGCAGATGCTTAGCAATGACAGAAGTACCGGACCTTTCTATTCATTTTAATGAGGGAGCCAACTAAAACCAGTAAATACAATCTTTTAGACAACAAACTTGTGTTGATAAGAAATGAGTAAGATGCAACTGTGGAAAACATACATTAGCATAAAAATGTCTAATTTAGCATGCTAGTTGTAACCTAAACTAATTACTTAATTAGTTACCCCACCAAGCAGGTACAATTAACAATTCAGACGTATATTTTTGCACACAGAGTTTTAGCCAAAGTTAACTTAATAAATAAGGATTTGTGATTTTTGGTGGATAAATCTGAATGTACATTGAGAAATCATTGTGGTACGCCATGTTTCTGTACTTGTCCAACTTAACGTATGATGCCCTTTAGCTTATGTGGCTAATGGCTCCTGTTTAAAAAACAGCTAAATATTGAGCCACTTGCTAATGTTCTCTCCTGGGGCATTTATCTTGGTTGTCATTTGTCATAATGCACAATTTGTAATTTTTGGTGGCTAAAGCTAAGAGCTTAATGTTACTTTCCAGGTTCTTAATAATTTAGAAAATATTCTAAAGTAAAAGTCTGGGGCCTGATGCTGTGAGGTCTGCACCAGCGCGGCCCCTCACTGCACACTGGGTCTCGCTGTTCTGACCACTGAGCAGAGCAGCGACCCACAATGAGCAGAGATTGCTTGGACAGAAATCAATACGGCCATGGAATGGGAATCAGAAAGCATTGATAGCAGCTTCGGCGTCTTATCGGTATCCGGGCTGGCCTAGCAGGGCACAGCCGACTGGAAAGCTATCCACAAATCAGCACTGAGGCAAGAATACCCCTGACTGAAAACACCCCCCCGAGTGCTGCTCATGCCACTATCACCCTATCAAACACCATGTCGAGCACGTGCTGTAATCCATCTTCTCCAAAACAATTCACTGTCCTCTCTCTCTTTCTTTCTTTCCTTCTCCTTGTGACAGAAAGGAACCAAGGCTCCACAGGCTGCGGGGAAGATCCACACAGACTTCGAGAAGGGCTTCATTATGGCGGAAGTAATGAAATTCCAGGATTTTAAAGAGGAAGGCAGTGAGAACGCTGTCAAGGTGAGCAGTCAGAGTGCCCAAGCAGATGAGCAGAAGTCTCCTGTGATCAGTGGAGCTGACAGTTCACCTTTACTCAGGGGAAGAAATTACTGCACACACTCCAGCGCCGCTCCTGACAAGCCAACATGCTCGGCTCTAAACACTGCCATTGTGCTCCAGCTGTGCATATCTTTATCACAATGTGTCTTAACTGGCTGCGGGTACTTCTCACAGGCAGCACTTCTTCACCTCGCCAGGCGTTTAGCAGATCTATAGAGTGCGCTGTTGGCTTAGGGCTCTGTTTCCCAATCCTCAGCTACAGCACTCATGTGACAGTGATATAAAGCGGCAAGTTAAATAAAGTGTGAAATAGCCCGATTGAGCACTGTTTCATGGATCAAATGTGACTTGCATTGCTCACTTTTACTCTGTAAGTGTTCTGACCTTACTGTGGGCTGTGGCTTGTTCATTTGCACTTCCATTACAATTTATCCTTACAATTTATTTACTTTACAAATTAAACTGCAGCACATCAATGTTAAATTATTCACTGGACTGGCATCTGTTGGTGAAATTGCAGATCTCACACGCCTCCTTTCTACAGCCGTAAGCACCTACAGTAGCCTTGCAGGGACATTCTGATCTGAACGCACCCAGTTGAAATTGGTCAGATGATGGGTTCAAGTTTACAAAAATTTAGAAACCAACTAAATTTTAACTTTAATGCAAGACTGTGTGTTCAACAAAAGAAGTATACATGTGCTTCTCCTCCAGCAGTGCTCAGTTTGTACACTCTGGAAGAAACAGCAGGAAGTAATGAAACTTCCACTGAGTTCTATAGAGCTGTAAATATCTTTTTAAGGATACAATGCAATTTCCAAACACAGTCCACAGCAGCAACAATATTATTTAATTTAATAATTAAATTTTGCATACATATATTTTTAAACATCATAAAAATGTAGTGGAAAGATTGCCCCATGATTTTTTGCTCATGAATTCTTTACATTGTTGTGTCAATTTAATTTGTCTGAACGTATTCAAGTCCATCACATGCTTTCAATTTTGATGAATCCTTTGGTGAATAAATACACATAACTCCTACATGTCTATATCCACAACAGCGCACCTTTATTTGCCAATACCAAAGTCAGGATCCTACTTACTTCCTGAGTGTAATGACTGATTTCATGGTGTGTTTGTAAGGACAATATGTGGGCGTGACCTCTGGACAACACATGCTCTTTCTTATAAACATATGCTAATTCTTTTGATTCTTGACACAAGCCACTGACTTAAATTTGTCTATAATTTCATTTAATATCAGCAAACTATAATTTAGTCATTGAGGATACAGAGGTAATAATCAACACTGTCGGATGCCATTCACAGCAAAGACATGCTTTTTATAAATAATTGAATTGGCTTTTCCAATATTAAGAAGTGTTTTAAGTCTCCTTGACATATCCACAGTCCTAAGCTGTAATATTATCACTGGCATCAGCCCACTCGCCTATCGCACTAATGCAATTATGGCCACACATTCAGATCTTCGAAAGCAGATTTAAAGAAACCCCTATGAAAACATGAAAATCTATTTTCTATTCAAGCCTTTTCTAATAGGTATTTGATATTTAACGCAGCGGCCATGTATTGTCCACTCCCCCATAAGCGCCAAACAGAGGGTGAAATGTGCCGGTCCCTAGGGGTTTCACACCATTGTTATCCGACGTCGCGATCTGAGTGTCAGGTCCTTACGCGCTGCTCTCTTGCTAATCCCTTTTCGGGGCCTCATAAGAACATGAAGCGCTCCTGACTGTGGCATTAAGGCCCGTGCTATTTAATGCCAGTTGTGGGAATAGGGCATCTGAATAGGGCCAGTGTATGGGGATATCACATTATTAGTAATCATATCTGCTTAAGCCAAGCTTGCCTCTCCAGATGGCTGCTTTCAAGTGCAAATGAACCAGTTAGACGTGTCTGGTTTAATACATACTCGGGAATCACAAATAGCCATTGATTTTCTTCCCTGTCTCCCTCTCCATCCACTGTTTCTGCCGGTATTGAGCCTTGGATTAAATGGTCTCCTGAGCCTTTTAAAGGGACATTGATTCTTCTAATTAATTGTGTGCCGCGCCGAAGCAGAATGCATAAACCTGTCCATATTAGCACTTCAAGTCAATTATTTGGAGTTGACGGGGAAAGCAGAACAAACACTTACAGTACACAAAAGAAATGTTAGAACTTATTTGGTTTTCCTTGAGAAGTTGGATGGCGCTGACAATCAAAGGCTTATTAACATTTTACGCTTGTGCACAAACTGGGCAAGAGAGAGGATTAGTCACTCAGCGGGAATTCAGCCTACCCCCCTCCCCCCCTTCGGAAAAACATCTGATTCAAGTCCACACTCTTATGAAATTTGCAGTTGGAGAAAAGTTAGTGTTGGTTAAAGTTAAAGCTGAGGTAGGCAATTTTAATTAACAAGCCTATAAGAGGTAAAGGAGAAAAAACATCAGATGCCACTTGACCAAGTCTTTATGATATTTTGGAAAAAGGGACTGAATCCTTGTACAGTTTCCATATGCATTATTTACCAATATACCTTCTACGAGTCCAGACATTTGTTGTATATGTTGCTGAATAGACTTTGAAGACCTCTGGCTTTCTTTTTATCAGCCATATTTATATGAGTTTTCTAACAGCCTACAGTGGCTTTAAAAGACAAATCTCCTGGTTATATGTAACAGTTACCATTTTTTGCAGAATTCAGAACCTCAAAATCCTCCAGACTAATGGCACATAACAACAACAAACAACATTAGCAATACATATATATAATAAGTTCTAGCATACAATCTGTTTATGATATCTAAAGACTACATACAATAAGAAGTCTGTGGACTTCCCGATGGATGTGACTTTCCAAAATTATGTAAAATGAGTGCTGTGATTGTTGCTGAGGCAGGCTTTATGGGGCTTTTAAGGGTCATTGAACAATAGTAAGATCTGGACAGAATTTGTAACCTGGGTAGAAAATAAATGAATAAATTAATGTAATCGCTACTTTTTTTAGTCTCATGGAAATATGTATAGTGCTATATAGAGAATTGTAATTTGCATTTTCTGTGCTTCTTCTGGTGTGTTAATATGTCATGAGCCATATAACTAAATGAAAATTAAATGAATGCATAACATGTCACACAGATTAAAAGTTCTTCAGGAAAAAGTGCACAGAGAAATTGTTTTGAAAATGGCCTGCTGTAAAGTTGTCACAAAAGACTGAGTTCTGCAGACCATATTTCATTTGGGCAGCTGCGTTCTGTGGTAATTTCCGGTGGTGCAAAAGGATTTAAAAAAACTTGGTTACATATTATTCATTTAGTTTCAATGGTATTATTGTAGACATCACAACAACCAAGACTTTGAAGAATTGTGACCAAGACGAGTGCAGGAAATACCAGGAAAATTGATGCAAAGACATGTTTAATAGTGCTTGTGGAAGGAGAAGCTATAGAGCCTATAATTTACCAAATGTAATTTAAAATGAAAAAATGCATAATTCAACTAAATGTCTATGATTTAATATAGCTACATGCACCATAGACATTATAAAATGCACTCAGATTGGAGCAACCAAAAGACCAGGACCAATCAGGAAGTCATCAACAACACTAAATAACTCTTTTGAGACCTGTAAATATGTCTAATTTTGAATAGTTTGTTTTTCTATTTTATTTTTCAGGCAGCAGGGAAATACCGACAACAGGGGAGAAACTACATTGTTGAAGATGGAGACATCATCTTTTTCAAATTTAACACACCAAACGCACCAAAGAAAAAGTGACAGGCCCATTCTGCTATATTTCTTTTCTTTCTTCTTCACATAGCATTTAGTTCCTGTCTTTGCTTTCCACATTTTTTCCACTAGTCACATTTTTTTTGTTTTCAGGCCTGTATATATAGGATAGCATCTCCCCTCAGGTTTGGGTAAACTCTGACAAGGATCACCCCCTTCCAAACTGTAGCAGCGTTTGAAGAGGCATATTACTCTCCAGATACTTCATTAATCTCCATCACGGGTGCCAGCGGTGACACTGCTGACAGCGGGGACAATGCCACCTGCTCCTCTCCCCCTTCGGCAGATAATGCTTGTTTTACAGTAGCCCAGATGTCGACACTCAATAAAACATTTGACAAAACCAGTCTGGGTGTGTTTGGGGATGTCTGTATTGAGTGGCGAGCTGCATGGGGACGGCGATAGCGCTCCTGCCCACCACTGATTAGAGAATTAAAAGACACATCTGACATTGACTGGAGCAGAGAGGGGACAATTAGAAAGGAATCTGTGAAGTGAAGCTGACTTTTTAGAAAGGCACAGGTGTCCGGGCCAGAATTATGTGGTCATGGATGGAGTTAAAGGCAGGGTAGGTAGAATTGAACCTACAGGTTGCAAGAAAAATGAAAGAGAGAAACAAAGCACTTGATGTAATGCAATTAGTCAAAACTATTGCATTAGTTTCCTTAAAGAAGCAATACGTTAAAGCTACAATCATAATCTTGCATAAAAGCTTAGAACAGTTATGACTAAATAGTATTTGTTTCTATTTTACCCGCATTGTTTTTTATTAATGTGTCTCCAAACTTTTAAAGTGAAGTCATTATCTGACCTATTTCTACTGAGTTTGTTTAGAAACATTAGTATGTCCCCACAGGGCTACCGTAGGTGCTCACAGGCTCTAGAAAAGATGAGTGTGAGATGTGCAATTGCAATATGCCATGTCACCACTAGATGAGGCGGCACAGTGGCAAAGTGGTTAGCACTCCTGCCTCACAGCAAGAAGGTCTTGGGTTCAATTCCCATAAGGGCAGGGCCTTTTCTGTGTGGAGTTTGCATGTTCTCCCTGTGTCTGCGTGTGGGGATTGATCAAAATATATATATATACAGTATATGTAAAAACATCTTTGGCTACTTTTATCACTATGCTCTTTTGTTCGTCCTCTTTTCTATGTAACAAAAATAGAGAGTGATAGATGTTTCTTAAAATAACATGCCAAATTTTGGGATTTTGGACTTTAAAGTTATGTGATGCTATAGCTAAATGTTACGCAGTGCTACTTTAATGTGAAAAATCTTATATGTTCTTTATGTGCCTAAGGTTTAGGCCCATTTAGGCCCATTACAATCTTCTGCCTGGTGCTTAAGAAACACCCCTGACTCAACATTATTTCTAAATTCTATGTATTTCTGAACACTTCTGAAGCCTATACACAAATACTCAAGGGACATGAGTCAAAAATTGCCTACCCCACCTTTACTTTTTTTTGCAGTTTTGTGGCAGTCATATTACAGCGTCCTTGTTAGGTGTTTTGATTTTCTTCCTTCCTTCTCTGAACAATACAAATAAACACAGAATAAACCAGAATATCCATTCAAACCAATTTCCCCCCAAAAACTCAACGTTTTATGAAATTTTTTAAAGTATGAAAATAGAAGTTGATACAATCCATTGGGCGCGAGCAGAAAAGGATTCCTGTTGTCTGAAGTAGTGTTTTTCTCCCCCTATACTTTGAGTGTAAGTGTTTGTGAAGCGTTTATGCTGATGGAATTGTATGGCTGCAGCCGCGGTGCTCCAAAGTAAGATTGTATTCTCCGTGGGAGTCCGAACAAAGAGGTGTGGATCAGCAGTGCTTTGCTGAATATCTTGTAACCATTAAGACCGCGGAGAACAAAATGGCCTTTTGATGGGAACAAAAAAGATTGAATAAAAATGGTGATATATTTTCAGCAATAGTATTGCATATACAACTTTTGGATGGGATGCTTTATGGAGTCGAGCTTGTGCTAGCACCATCGAGGATAGTGTTTGTCATGGAAATCAGATGGATTATAGTTTTTAAGGTTTGAGATCAGTGGCAAAGTATAGGATGGTGTTTATTGTGGTTGGATGGAAAGAAAAACATGTGAGTATTGGATAGCATTTGGAAATACTTTGAGATCGCTTTTGTAATGACGGCTGATTGTAACGCCTCACACAGAAGCCATGAAACTCTTCACAGATAAAGTTGTTGCTACCAGCCGCATATAGCATCCTTCAGTTCCAGATCAACACCAGACTGTTCAAACCATACAAATCCTCCAGAGAGCATGATGGGGGCTCCAGACCGAACTGTTTGTGCATTCTTCCCAGGATAGTGGTGGTGCCATTGGCCAACCTAAAGCCCACAGTGAAGATTCTTCATGTGCCACAGTTTAAAGGCCTAGCCATTGATGAATTGTTCCCTGTGGACTGGGTTGTGGGGCATTTTGTTTTTCATAAAGAGGCAATAAATCTTTTAAGAGAAAATAATCAGGCTATTTGCAACAAGCATGGAGATGGTGTAGACTTATTTCACTGGGGGCCATGCTGGAAAATGAGAAAAAGTTATATAATAGCCCTTATTAATTATTTTTTCTGAAGTTTTCAATGTAAGTACTGGATTAAACACTTTGACATAAGGCCCTTAACTATTTTACAAGTGGTTCTTAAAGCAACATAAAACTCTTCAGGAAATGATACCCACCCAATGACGGAGACAAATGCTGCTGCAACTCACACTAGCGGCATGAGTGGCCGAGTGGTTAGCACTCCTGCCTCAAAGCAAGGTGGTCCTGGGTTTGACCCCTGGGCAGGTTTGGAGTTTGCATGTTCTCGTGTCTGTGTAGGGTTCCTCCAGTTTCTCCTACCACCAAAAACATGTACAATAGTCACCCCACACATGAGGCCAGGTCATCATTGTAAATGAGAATTGGTTCTCAATTGTCCTGCCTGTTTAAATAAAGAATAAATCAAATAAAACATAAGATTGCTTCCTCTCCATTTTGTAAATTCTGATTGACACACACTAATGCAAAAGTTGATCCTCCGCACAGTATAGCAATGATATTTCAGTTAGACACCCATGTTCTCTTTCTCTTCTGTGCATTTTGAGCATTTCCAAGGTGACATAGATGGTTTGTAAACTTTGACAAGTTCAGCTTCTGCAAAAAAAAGTGCCTGTCAGGAGCATCCATCACATGGTGCCACTCAGCCTCTGGGGCTGACCACAGCGGCATCAAACCAAGGAGAAGGGCAACGAGTGGAAAGCTCCTTTTAAAGCACGCCCAAGACACTGACAGTTGCTGTAAATCTCACCAACACCAAAGAAGAAAATAAGGCAAAAGAATGCAAGCTAAAACAAATAAACATATAAATAACCAGGAGCAGTTACTACGCACTAGGGATTATGTTGGGAAATGCAGCGGTTATTATAAAGGCATTGTGCCATGTTATTACAGCAAGGAAATGATCTCTATTTTGGAAGACAATAAAAATTTTGCCATGTTGTAATTATTGTTATTGTTTTAACTTCTTTGCCATAGACATAAACTCAATATGGAATCAAGATTTTACCTTTTAAACCTTCATTTGTATGCAGCGATCTGCTTGTATGTTGTGTTGCACCATTGTGACAGAATTAGTGCTTTGATTTATGGCTTCTTCAGTCGAGTTAATAACCAGTATTGAGCCGTATTAGTGAAGAGTGTCATAAACAGCTCAGAGAATGTCATAAAGCAGCATTTAACACAAGATGGAAGGGCTGGCAAATTTAATGTGGTTCGATCACAACAGGTGCCAGTGAACAATATTCAGCCATCTACTTATAAACAGATTTATTGAAGATAAATCTGTAATGTGAACTTCTCAAATCTTTTTTACTGTAGATTTTATGCCTAATAAAGTGAAACGGTCTGTGAACGAGCAAAAAGACTTTTTATTGGACCTTGTATTTTGCACAAATGAACACACAACAGCGCATCATCCATATTTATAAATAAAAAACATTTCAAATACTGTTACTACAATGAACTTTTCCCTTAACCTGACCACAACCCATATTTATGAATATATTCCATGTTGCTTATTGTTAATGTTATGTTCTTTTACCTGCTTTCTTAAAACTCAGAGCTCCTTTCTTTTATTTCAGACAAGAAACACTTTAAATGTTGAGGCCTGTCACATATTTGATATTCCATCCACACTTTCATCAGACAGAACCACTCACAATTTTATCTCAGCTCCTATTTACAGTGTCCTACATGGTGCCTCCAGCGGGGCAGTGTCTCTGTGTGGGGTCACTCAGTCTCGGACTGGCCTTCATGAAAACAACTGTCAATATGTTAATACTGAACACTCGGGGGTTCACTAGTGTGGACCGAAAACCCTGATGTCATGCCTCTTCAGTCTCTTGCTTTGTCGACTCTCAAGTGGTTATTGCCTCTAAATAAATTGCAACTTCATTCATTCATCAACTTAGCAATCAATGTCACTGTCGTTCAGAACCTCTCAATAGTGCCACTGATCATTTTCAACTGTCTCTTTAAGAGTGGAAGGAAGGATGTGTTTCACGGATGCAGTCAATAAAGAACTATAACCAATAGTTGATCAGCTTGTGTTTCCTTTGATTATTTTGACATATAATAATCTTTGCCGTTTATGACTTGTAGTTGAGACAAATGTTTAATCATTGGGATATTTATTTGAGCCCATATTGTTCAGCTGATTCCTTATCGTATACCTGATATTCTGTTGTCTACTGAGGCACTCACACATGTCACATGCAGTGAACAGATCATATACGTATGTCTCCATTCTCAGGTGTACCTATCACATCAGGCTCTTCTAGATGTTCTGAATCCCCCACTGGGTAATTGCCCCACAAACTTCACAGATTTCACTCATGAGGTGAATGCAAGGTCTGTCAATACAACCTCAGATGCGTTGTTTGCAGCTGGAGCAATATAGAGCGCTCCTAGATCTGAGGGCAAACGCTGTAGAGGTTATGTATCTCGTGTAGGCAACCACTCAAGTGACGCTTTTAGAATATTTGACTTTTCCCTTTAACTTGGAGGTCTTTGCAGAAATTGTTCATACGTTTCCAAGGACTCCTGGAGTAAGACAGACATAGCTGTGAGGTTTTTCTAAAGCTGTTTCCATTGGCCTGTGTTTACCTGACACTTGGATTGACAGCAGAGTGATTGGAAATATCCACCATTCACTGCCGTGAGCTCCTGAGTGCACGGAAAGTGCTTTTGTAGTCTGGCTGTAATGGGCCAAGTTTGAATTGAAGGGTGAGAGAAATAGCCTCACTGCGGTCGCGCACTGTGAGGAACTGACACACCACAAATAATACTCAGAAGTGGAGTCCTGATAGCATCACAAGCACAGAGCGGGCACAATAGCCTGCAGCCTCTCATTTCAATGCAGTTTCACAATGTCAAAATGTGCACAATCAAATGGAGGGAACAAACTTAGTCGAGTAAGAATTGGCAACAGATAGTGTCTTGATTGTTTGTCTAACACACACAAATTACATTTTATATATATATATATATATATATATATATATATATATATATATATATAAATATATATAATTATTTTTTTAGAAAATGTCCAACATTTTTGGACAACAAACATAACACAAAAAACAAATGAGCAATAAAACACAGCTCAGCACAGTCTAAGTAAAAAAAAAAAAAGACAATTGTCTACGACTAGTTCACCACAGCGCTTTTGTGCACCGAGGCCACAGAGCAAAGACGAGGTAAAGAACCCACACCTCCAGGAACTGTCCCTTTTTGTAACGCATAACAAACAGTTCAAGTATTCCAGTTTGTGCCAGTTCGATTTGGAGGGAGCCCGTCGCTAATACAACACTGAGAAATGTTCTGTCTTGCAGCATACGTACTGTATGTGAGGATGAATGTGTATGCGGGCCCCAACCCCGGAGGCCTCGACGACCCAATCCCCGGGGATGCCGTCAAGCTGAAGAAGTAGACCTACCGAGCTTGGTTGGCTTGTGGGACTCCTGAGGCAGCTGATAGGTACCGGCAGGCCAAGCGGACTGCAGCCCGGGTGGTTGTGGAGGCTAAAACTCAGGTCTGGGAGGAGTTCGGTAAGGCCATGGAAAAGGACTATCGGTTGGCCTCGAAGAAATTCTGGCAAACCGTCCGGCGCCTCAGGAGGGGTAGGCATTGCCCTGCCAACACTGTTTACAGTGGAGGTGGGAATCTGCTGACTTCAACTGGGGATATTGTTGGACGGTGGAAGGAATACTTCGAGGATCTCCTCAACCCCACCGACACGTCTTCCACTGAGGAAGCAGACGCCGAAGGCTCGGAGGTGGACTCGTCCATCACTCAAGCCGAAGTCACTGAGGTAGTTGAGAAGCTCCTCGGTGGCAAGGCACCGAGGGTGGATGAGATGAGCATCTGGATGTTGTGGGACTGTCTTGGTTGACACGCCTCTACAACATCGCCTGGCGGTTGGGGACAGTACCTCTGGACTGGCAGGCCGGGGTGGTGGTCCCTCTTTTTAAGAAGGGGGACCGGAGGGTGTGTTCCAACTACAGAGGGATCACACTCCTCTGCCTCCCCGGGAAAGTCTATGCCAGGGTACTGGAGAGGAGAATGCGGCCGATAGTTGAACCTCGGATTCAGGAGGAACAATGCGGTTTTCGTCCCGGTCGTGGAACACTGGATCAGCTGGGAGTTTGCCCAACCAGTCCACATGTTTTTTGTGGTTCTGGAGAAGGCATTCGACTGTGTCCCTCGTGGCGCCCTGTTGGGGGTGCTCTGGAAGTATGGGGTTAAACAGAGGCCGGTCAGTGATGGAACTCATGGAACTCAATGGGCAACGTGTTCCAGAGTTTAGGACCAACCACAGCAAAAGAACGATCGCCCCACTGTTTGAACCGGGACCGGGGCACCTTCAGCAGATGTTGCCCAGCAGAACGTAGAGCTCTGCTGGGTTTGTGAGGGGTCAGAATCTCACACAAATAAGAAGGTGCAAGGCCCGTGAGTGCATTAAAAACCAAAATTAAGATTTTAAAATTAATTCTAAACTGGACAGGGAGCCAGTGCAGGGAGGACAGGACAGGTGTTATGTGCTCATGTTTACGACTGTTAGTTAGCAGTCGGGCAGCAGCGTTTTGCACAAGCTGCAAACGGTGAAGTCCAGTTTGGTTAACTCCCACATAGAGCGCATTGCAGTAGCCTAGTCTATGCGGGAGCTAATAAAAGCATGGATGGCTTTCTCCAGGTCAGCACGACTTAAAAAGGGTTTAACTTTTGAAAGGAGGCGAAGTTAAAAAAAGCTTGCCTGCTAAATAACTAAATGTAAATGTTTTAGTAGCACAGAATTATGTGGCCTCAATGAGATGAGTTGAGATGAGATGAGTTTGGTGGTGGTTGGAGAAGTCTGTGAGCTGTGTGTGCATGACAGCCCCTCTCTCTGTCTGCCCCAGGTGTGAATGTGTGTTAATGGGGTGAATGGAATTCTTGGTGCCCAAGAAGGGTACAAAAAAGAAGTGCCATATAAATGCCCACCATTTACCATGTAGATAAATCAATAAGATTTTATACTTTTACTAATTAATTATGTCCCAATAACTGCAGAGAATGTAGGTCATATTAAATGTTTTGGGATCTGTTGGCAGCTTCAGCCGTGAACATGTCCATACAGACTCCAATCAGTACGGCAACCACATACAAAACAGGCTTGTTTAAACTGAAATCCATAATAAACAGGAGCAGGCCGAAGGCTCCAACAAAGGAGAATTGACATGTCAATGGACAAATGAACGCATGGACCGACAAATCTAGTAGCCAATGACATTTGTGAAGAACGGAGGGATTTCCTTATGTGACGCAAACGAGCCAGTCAACAGTGCAGGCCCCACCCTTTGTGTTACCTACCGCCCGTCAATCAAAATAGAAAAATCTGACACTTATTACTATTGCACAATCAATATAATCTGATCATGTACGTTGGCTTGTGACCATCAAGACTGTCCGTTTTACGACAAGTCACGCAATGACTGGTATGTAATATCTGACCTATTATTCACCAACGTAAGCTAGCAGCTATCTCTGGCATCCTATGGCTAAATTAGCTTGCTAGCAAGCTACAGCACTGCTTCTTGTTGATATTGCTAATCATCACTAGCACCGTTAGCTTTAGCAAATTAGTTTACACTGGCCACTTCACCTTTTAGCTTGTTCTAGTATCCACTACGAGTTATTTTAGCGATCGTATCGCATGGGCACACTAGTAATTTTCTTCTGAATATAACCACGTTTTGTTGATAGGTATGTTTTTAAAGCTAGCTTAGCTAGAGTTACGACGCTATGGTAATGTTTGTACCATGTAACAGTTAACGCTAAGCCCTAACGTTTGTCGGCTAATGTTAGCTGCGACTGATTTGATTCCAATGTTTGCTTTTGTTTTTTTACAATATAGCTCCAGAACAGCCAATTAAACAAGTGGATATGGACGTGGAGAGCAGTCAAAGTGACTTTCTACGACAGGATGAAGGCAGGAGTTCTCAGGTAAAGCTTTTCGCTCTGTTATATGGCCTTTTGCTCCGTGAGTGAGAACGTTTTCATAAACGTAGTGCTGCCGAGAGAAGTGTGCACATTTCAAACTTGAAAGGGACACCTTTTGTTGTTTTGAACCACTCGGTTTGCTTCCAAATCCCTCCTCTTTTACTAGGGGTGGTGACAGACCTAAACTGTACTCATTTCTTTGTCACTACTCACTTAATGAAAATCAGTTTCACCGCCAGTCTATTTACTCTTCAAGCTTGTAGACTATTTGGTCATCTATCACGACTGGCCATAATAAGTATAAGACAGTACCACTGGTTCTTCATTCATTCTTTCATTGTTTCTAAAATTGAAGACAACCCAATATTAGGATGTCTTTACTCTTTTTGACTAAATACACAATATCATACTTAAATATCTGTGTATAGTCCTTATTATACCTTACTTTTACCATTTATGTATATTTAAGTAAACACAACTTGAAAAAAAGGTTGAGGTAAAAGCATCTGGTCTCAGTTTTCAAGGTGAAGACGTATCATCTCTAATTCCAAGAGACTTTATCAATTCTCAATTCAAAACATAGGAAACAAGTACAATTCTGGTAAAATAAATGTTGTAAAAATGGTTGGTGTTGGAAATATTAATAAAAATAATTATTTATTTATTTATTTTTGTCCACAGACAACAGATTCATCATCTTCACAGCTGACTGGGACTGATGAATCTGGGATGATGCAAATCCAAAACCATGGAATATTAACATCAAATGGACAGTTTGTTCCTCTGCAGAACCTCCAGACTCAGCCAATCTTTGTGACGTCAGGAACGGACACCTCCTCCGCCAATTCAGTGCCTAACATCCAATACCAAGTAATTCCTCAGATTCAGACAGCTGATGGACAGCTGAGCTTTTCCACTTCTGGCATTGAGGGGGCAACTCTGAGTCAGGACGCTGCAGGTCAGATTCAGATCTTGCCTGATGGTAGCCAGGGTCTCAGTGTGGCATCAACTGCAAACATCCTTAACAATAGCCAGAGCCTCATATCACAGACTGGGAACGTCCAGCAGATCCAGGGGGTTTCCCTCGGCAGCTCCACATATAACAGCCACGGTCAGGTTGTCACTAATGTGCCTGTAGGATTGCCTGGTAACATCACTTTTGTTCCTATTAACAGTGTGGACTTAGACTCTCTAGGTCTGTCTGGTGCTCAGACTATTGCAACTGGGGTCACTGCTGATGGCCAGTTAATAATGGCCAGTCAGCCTGGGGACGGTTCAGAGGGTCAAGCAAAGTCTGATCAGCTCTCGCAGACACTATCGGGGAATGACTCAAACGCAAATTCAGAGATATTTGTGCCAACGTCTTCCACTCAGCTTCACAATCCAGCCAACCAATCAGGTCTATTGACGCAAGACTCCAACACTGCTCTCCAGGAAGGCTTCATCCAAGCAAATTCAGAGCAGAGTGTCCAGGTGTCCTCAGCACAACCCATCATCCAACTGCAGCAGGTTCAGTCCGTTCAGACCACAAATGGGCAGGTGGTTCAGTCTATGGTGGGAGGGCAGGGCCTGCAGAATGTGCAGCTCATCAACCCGGGAACTTTCATCATTCAAGCCCAAACCGTCACGCCATCAGGTCAGATCCAGTGGCAGACATTTCAGGTGCAGGGCGTACAAAACCTGCAGAACCTCCAGCTGCCCACCTCACCACCTCAGCAGATAACACTGGCCCCTGTCCAGACGCTCTCACTGGGGACCAATCCGATCAACATCGGCACAGGACAGATTCCCAACCTGCAGACTGTGACTGTCAACTCCGTGGCGCAGCAGGATGCACAGACTGACATTCCTGGAGGTGCAGTAGTTCTCTTAAGTTAAAAATTACTCTGAATATTACTCTGAATAAGCTGAATATTTTCATAGCAGCACCAATACCTGTGAGAGTTACATAAACTTAGTCAGTGCTCTTAGACAGTGGTAGTGTCCAACCTCTTGATACAGTAATTCGTCTCATTGCTATACAGATGTGATGCTTTTCGTAATAGTTTAGAATTAGAAGTGCCACAAATTTTCTCAGTGTCAAAGGCCTATATTTTAATAAACTAAATAAGTCTAATTATAGTTTTTTCACCATTGGCTAGTTCTAATATGCAACAGAATGCCAAAAAAAAAAATCCTGTAAATTCTTAACCGCATTCAAATAGGATGTAATAAATTTTGATGCTGTATAAAACCATAATACCCATAGAAATGTATAGACGTTAAATAATTAGTGTAATTGAATAAGGAATTACGTGTATAAATCATCTGGAAAAAATATACTGTATAGTCCAGCCAACTGTCATGATATTCCTACAAAGTCATTCATTTTGTTACCTTGGTGTAATGTATGAACTGAATGCACTTACTTTGGTTGATGGGTGAGTTATTAACACAGCTAGTGTTACTATTAACACACTGTTTTTACTGAACAGACATCAGAATAAAGGAAGAGCCGGACACAAGTGACTGGCAGCTGAGCACTGACTCCACCCTGAACACCAGCGACCTGTCACACCTGCACGTCCGAATGGCAGATGAGGATGATCAGCTCGGACAGGAGGGCAAAAGGTTGCGCAGAGTGGCGTGCACTTGTCCCAACTGTAAAGAGTCTGGTGGGAGGTGAGTCAAGCCTGTCTTCAAACCAACACCAGTTAAAAAAATAAGTTTGTTTTGATGCTAATAACCCAAGTCTATTTTTATTGCCAAATTTATTATAACTTATTTTAATTTTTTGTACTTTTACTTCAGTACTTTTTGATGCAATGATGTTTTTTTGCTTTTTATTTTATTGGCATTTAGTAGAAGTCAATTTGTTAATTAAATTATCATCTCATGGTTTAGAAAAGAGTGGGAACTGTGATAGACGTGTGAGTGAAATTAACACCTTCACTGTCCATCTCTGTGTTTCTCAGGGGGTCTGGCTTGGGCAAAAAGAAGCAACACATCTGCCACATTGTAGGCTGTGGAAAAGTGTATGGGAAGACATCGCACCTGCGAGCACACCTGCGCTGGCATTCTGGGGAGCGACCTTTTGTCTGCAGCTGGATGTTCTGTGGGAAGAGGTTCACACGCAGTGACGAGCTGCAGAGACACAGGAGAACACACACAGGTGCCCTTATTTACCCTCAGTGTTTACATGTCAGGAAAATGTGTAAATTCGTGCCCTGTAAAGTCTTACTCGTGTGAGAAATAACCATGCTGGTCCCCATTTACATGTAAAATAGGCCACAAAACATAACTAGTTTTTACAGAATTTGTGGTAATGTTTTAGTTCAGCACAATCATCATTGAGCAGCTAGTCACATGAGAATATTAAACGAATCTGATACAACAGCACTATTTACCTAAACACGTTTAGGCTTAGGAAAAAACTGATTTGACTCAAACATAAAGGTCAATATTTACAGAAAAGATTTTTAGCCAAAAAACATTTCTGTATTGTGTCAGTTTTTTTCATTAGCTGACCATGTGTCTTTTAGTCACAGCAGAAACACAATACCCTCATTTGTGCCAAAAATAAAGGTGAAAAAGCACAAATCCTCATTAATTTATTTGCCTGTAGTGTTTGGTGTACTACTGAATATCTGCTATAAAACACAAATTGGACAAATTTAAATGATGACAACAAGCCAAAGTGCTGCTAATGGTAACATATTGTTTAAGGAAATAATAAGAAAAACATTTTTTTAGTTCATTTAGAGTTTTTATTGTAATGAAATTCATCTCCAGGCTATATTCCTCTGTTCAGAGCAGAAAACCTTCTGAATTCAATTAGAGACCACTCCAAGAGAGCAGTCATAATAGTGACAATAAGCTTTTCCATATTCAAGTAAATATATCAGGCCTTGTAGACATCCAGAGGATATGCACAGAAAAGTCCACAAGTGATGGATAGCTGTAGCAGAGATCCACTTAAAAGTCTCTGGAAGTGTTCTGTTTGCTCCAGCCCTAACTCCATTTCAGACTAAACATGAAAGTCTCTTGAGCGGCATGGCAGCCACTGGACTATGTGGAGTTGTACATTGAAACTGAAAATTTTGATATCTTGTCTTTCTTACCCAAAATTAAGGATGTTTTGGTCCAACACCTTTTGAATACCTGACATTAGCAACATTTTTCAAGATTAGGCTTTTCCTAGATCGGTTTCTCTAAGGCGGCCTGCTTCAGGCTTGACCTGAAAGTGTTTTAATTGTTAACAGGCAAGCCCATTTACAGGATTGTCCACTGAAACCCAAATGTCTTGGCATAAAGAGCTTTCTTTTGGCTTCAGTCAACATCATAAAGTTTCTAAAGTTTTGCAGTGGCAGTGGCTGAGGCCTTCTTGAGCAAGTGTGTCACTTGTACATGTGAAGCAAGATAATGAGCCTCTTTTGCAACAAACTAAAAGACTTGGATCACTTTTCTGTTGCCTATGTCTTGCATGACCTGTTGTCATCATTATCACACAAGATGCCATATTCACAGTTTACGAAACAAAAACGTCTCCTTGGCCAGATTCAAAAGTTGTTGTTTGTGAGAACACCATCCTCAAGTAAAAAATAAACAGACGGTATCTTTATGTGAATTAATGGCCAAAACAGAATCTTTTTTTGCACTGAGGGTTGTGCAGCGTCAAGGCCCTCAGACAAAAAAACAGTTTCAAATGATAGCAAAAGTTTGAAACAGCTTATATATATACAAAGTTTTATATATATATATAACTTTGTCCTTCACCCTCCGCGGGTGGTCTCATCCTTCGAGCTCGGGTCCTGGGAGCTTTTCTGGACCGAGATGTCTATATACACAACTGTGTTTGTGTATATATATACACACAGTTGTGCTCATAAGTTTACATACCCTGGCAGATGATAACACAAAAACTTTTTTTTAATCATTTAGTGGTTTGGTAAAGCAATTTATTGTCAAACTTCTGTGCTTACTTTTTTTAAATCATAAGAACAGAAACTAGCCAAATAACCCTGATTAAAAGTTTGTGATTTTGGCCTAACATGCACACAAGTTGACACAAACAGGTTTGAATGGCTACTAAAGGTAACCATCCTCACCTGTGATCTGTTTGCTTGTAATCGGTGTGTGTTTAAAAGGTCAGTGAGTTTCTGGGCTCCTAACAGACCCTTGCATCGCTCTGTACTTTCTGTATTTCTGACTTCTGAGCCAAAGCAAAAGAATTGTTAAAGAATCTGCCGTAAAAGGTAATTGAATTTTATAAAAAGTTATTCAAGGATTTAAAAATGGCAATCAGCAGTGGAAAATGAGTGATTCTCAATCCATCCATCCATCTTCTACCGCTTATCTGGGGGCGGGTCGCGGGGGCAGCAGTCTAAGCAGAGACGCCCAGACTTCCCAGCTCCCCAGACACTTCCTCCAGCTCTTCCAGGGGGATATCGAGGCGTTCCCAGGCCAGCCGGGAGACATAGTCCCTCCAGTGTGTCCTAGGTCTTCCCCGGGGTCTCCTCCCGGTGGGACATGCCCAAAACACCTCCCTAGGGAGGCATCCAAAACAGATGCCCGAGCCACCTCAGCTGGCTCCTCTCAATGTGGAGGAGCAGCGGCTCTACTTTGAGCTCCTCCCGAGTGACCGAGCTCCTCACCTTAACTCTAAGGGAGCGCCCTGCCACCCTGCGGAGAAAGCTCATTTCGGCCGCTTGTATCCGGGATCTTGTTCTCTCGGTCATGACCCAAAGCTCATGTCCATAGGTGAGAGTAGGAACGTAGATTGACCGGTAAATCAAGAGCTTTGCCTTACAGCTCAGCTCCTTCTTCACCACGACAGACCGGTACATCGACCGCATCACTGCAGAAGCTGCACCGATCCATCTGTCAATCTCACGTTCCCTCCTTCCCTCACTCGTGAACAAGACCCCAAGATACTTGAACTCCACTCCAGAGGCAGGATCTCTCCACCAACCTGAAGGGGACAAGCCACCCTTTTCCGACTGAGAACCATGGTCTCAGACTTGGAGGTGCTGATCCTCATCCCAGCCGCTTCACACTCGGCTGCAAACCGTCCCAGTGCACACTGAAGGTCCTGGCTTGATGGAGCCAACAGGACAACATCATCTGCAAAAAGCAGAGACGAGATCCTGTGGTCCCCAAACCAGACTCCCTCCGGCCCCTGGCTACGCCTAGAAATCCTGTCCATAAAGATAATGAACAGGACCGGTGACAAAGGGCAGCCCTGCCGGAGTCCAACATGCACTGGGAACAGGTCTGACTTACTGCCGGCAATGCGAACTAAGCTCCTGCTCGGTCGTACAGGGACCGGACAGCCCTTTGCAAAGGGCCCCCGACCCCATACTCCCAGAGCACCCCCCACAGGGCGCCACAAGGGACACAGTCGAATGCCTTCTCCAGATCTACAAAACACATGTGGACTGGTTGGGCAAACTCCCATAAACCCTCCAGCACCCTGGAGAGGGTATAGAGCTGGTCCAGTGTTCCACGACCGGGACGAAAACCGCATTGTTCCTCCTGAATCCGAGGTTCAACTATCGGCCGCGTTCTCCTCTCCAGTACCCTGGCATAGACTTTCCCGGGGAGGCTGAGGAGTGTGATCCCTCTGTAGTTGGAACACACCCTCCGGTCCCCCTTCTTGAAAAGAGGGACCACCACCCCGGTCTGCCAGTCCAGAGGTACTGTCCCCGACCATCACGCGATGTTGTAGAGGCGTGTCAACCAAGACAGCCCTACAACATCCAGAGACTTGAGGTACTCAGGGCGTATCTCATCCACCCCCGGTGCCTTGCCACCAAGGAGCTTCCCAACTACCTCAGTGACTTCGGCTTGGGTGATGGATGAGTCCCCCTCCGAGCCCTCGGCCTCTGCTTCCTCAGTGGAAGACGTGTCGGTGGGGTTGAGGAGATCCTCGAAGTATTCCTTCCACCGCCCAACAATATCCCCAGTTGAAGTCAGCAGATTCCCACCTCCACTGTAAACAGTGTTGGCAGGGCACTGCTTCCCCCTCCTGAGGCGCCGGACGGTTTGCCAGAATTTCTTCGAGGCCGACCGATAGTCCTTTTCCATGGCCTCACCGAACTCCTCCCAGACCCAAGTTTTAGCCTCCACGACCACCCGGGCTGCAGTCCGCTTGGCCTGCCGGTACCTATCAGCTGCCTCAGGAGTCCCACGAGCCAACCAGGCTCGGTAGGTCTCCTTCTTCAGCTTGACGGCATCCCTTACTTCCGGTGTCCACCACCGGGTTCAGGGGTTGCCGCCACGACAGGCACCGGAGACTGTTTTGAGTGGCTGCATCGACAATGGAGGTGGAGAACATGGTCCACTTGGACTCTATGTCTCCAACCTCCCTCGGGATCTGGTCGAAGCTCTGCCGGAGGTGGGAGTTAAAGATCTTCCTGACAGGGGGCTCTGCCAAACGTTCCAAACAGACCCTCACAGTACGTTTGGGCCTGCCGAGTCTGTCCAGCTTTCTCCCCCGCCATCGGATCCAACTCACCACTAGGTGGTGATCAGTTGACAGCTCCGCCCCTCTCTTCACCCGAGTGTACAAGACATAGGGCCGGAGGTCAGATGAAACAACTACAAAGTCGATCATCGATCTCCGGCCTAGGGTGTCCTGGGCCGGATGATCGATGATGAGTGATTCTGTTGAAAACAAACCATGGTCAAGTAGACCTACAAAGATTTCAGCCACAACTGCCAGAAACATCTTTCGGGAGGCAAAAAAAAACCCACAAATAACTTCAGCTGAAATACAGAACTTTCTGAAAAAAATGGTGTGGCTGTTTCAAGATGCACAGTAAGGAGGCACTTGAAGAAAAATGGGCTGCATGGTTGAGTCGCCAGAAGAATTACTACGCAAATGTCACAAAGCATCGCACTTACAACACACCAAACAGCACAGATACAAGCCTCAAAACGTCTGAGACAAAGTCAGTTGGAGTGATGAGATTTATGTTTGCAGAATTAAGCTTTTTAGACACAACCATAAACGTTTCAGAGGAGTCAACAAAGCCTATGATGAAAAGTACACCATTCCTACTGTGAAACATGGAGGTGGATCGCTGATGTTTTGGGGATGTGTGAGCTTCAAAGGCACAAGAAAAGATGAATGCAGCGTGTTATCAGAAAATACTGTAGGAAAATTTGCACTCATCAGCTCGGAAGCTGCGCGACCAACGTGACTGATCCAAAGCACAAGGCCAAGTCGACCTGTCTATGGCTACAGCAGCATAAAGTGAAGGTTCTGGACTGGCCATCTCAGTCTCCTGACCTCAATATCATTGAGCCACTCTGGGGAGATCTCAAACGTGCAGTTCATGCAAGACAGCCCAAGAATTTAGAGGAACTGGAGGCTTTTTGCCAAAAATAATGGGCAGCTTTACCATCTGAGAAAATAAAGAGCTTCATCCACAACTACCACTGAAGACTTCAAGCTGTCATTGATGTTAAAGGTGGCAATACACAGTATTAAGAACTGGGGTGTGTAAACTGGACAAATTAATCACAAATTCTGCCAGGGTATGTGAACTTATGAGCACAACTGTAAACACCCTGGACAGTGGCCAGTTAGTTGCAGGGCTGACAGAGACAGTGACGGACAACCATTCACTCTCATTTACTAGGGACACTTTTTAGAGTTGCCAATTGACCTTTACATGCATGTCTTTGGGCGGTGTGAGGAAGCCGGAGTTCCCGGAGAGAACCCACGGTAACACGGGGGGAGGACATGCAGACTCCTCACAGAAAGGCCCGAGTTGGCTGACGATGTTGGAGTCACGACCCTTGCTGTGAGGCAGGAGCACTAACCACTATGCCACCGTGCACCACATGAGAAGATGTGAATATAAATTAGTTAATTGATTGAGGGTAAGAAAATGAAATGCTGTAAACTATGTGGGGTCTGGCACATTTGATAACTATTACAATGAGGAAAAATGCACATAAAATTAGAAAAATGTCTATTTTAGTATCATGTACACATTGAATATTAGCTATGTGGATTTAATAAACAATATATTATGAATATAGATATTGAGTGTTAATGACACAAACAAATCAATGTGCCAATTTTACCTCCTGATTTAAGCCATATTCATCCCATTACGTGTTTTCCACCTAGACTCTTTATTTTTCAAACTGTATTTTCTTTGTGGCAGGAGAGAAGAAGTTTGTCTGCCCTGAATGTTCCAAGCGCTTCATGCGGAGCGACCACCTGGCGAAGCACATTAAAACTCACTCAAACAAAAAAGGTGTGAACTCTGGCAGCGCGGTGGTGGCCTCGATGGAGTCCGCGGGCTCCTCAGACAGTATCATCACCACAGCAGGCGGGACCACCCTTATTCTCACCAACATCCAGCAGGGCTCCAACGCCGCCCAGGACATCCTGGCCAACGCAGAAATCCCGCTTCAGCTCGTCACCACAGTAGCGGCCGCCGAAGTCATGGAGTGATTTATACTCCACTTATGAACTTCTCCAACCTCTCTCTTACTGTATACTCGTACCTGCATTTTTATTCAAGTTTTGAAGAAAAACTCAAATTATACATATATAAATATATATTTTAACACAGAAGTAGTGAAATGTGTCCATTCTCAGTTTTTACTGAAAGGAAACATGTAGTGGAGACTAAAGATTGGAAAATACATTGCAGTAAACACACAAGGAAATGCCTTATTTTGTATAATACTGTGTAGTTGGAAATGTAGGATGCCATTTTGTTTTGTATCTACCTAATTATGTGTTTTTCACAAATTATTTGTAAGTTGAGCATCTTTCTTTTTGCCTTTTTTTGTTATTGGTATTTTATGATGTCCTCAGTTAGCAAAGCTTGTTCCATATTTCTTTAAACTATGACTAAATCTGTCAGCAGAGTTAATTTTATCCAGTTAATGATGTTAGTTCTTTGGTCCACACAATTCTATACTATTTTATTTTATGCATTTTTCTGCACTCACTAAGCTCATAATTGTCTATGTCCTTTTTTAAAAACCTATATTTTGCAGCTATAAATGACAAACAATCAAAATTTTGTAAGTTCTCTATGGTATACTAATTCCCATTATTTGCTTATAAAGCTTTGTTTATATCTATTTATCGGGGACTTTTCAAAATTGATTTGAGATATGAAAAGCCTTATTGTATGTATTTCAAATGTTTTTGTAAAACCTTTTTTGAGGACTTCAAATTAAACCATGCATTCTAATATAAAAAGCCATTCAATGAAGAAGATTGCCAAATTTACTACAAACTCAGGTTGACTTGTGACCGTAGACTCACTCACCTCGCAGTCTGTCGGGCCAAGGTGGGTGACACAAGTAAAAGTCAGTTGATGGACCAAAAGCTGAGGCGTATTAAGCTGTCACCATGTTACCTGTGCTCATTCAATCTCACTCTGCCAGCTTTTCTTCCTTTTTTTTTTTTTTTTTCTCCTGCTCCATCAGGACCAGACAGTTCACAAGTGTCATGTGTTACTGCAGCGGTACTCAGCATTGTACTCATGTTTTTGTTAATCCTCATGTGTACATTGTTTGTTATACCATTTTTTTTTTTTTGTAAAATCTGATCCTGAATCGGTTCTTTATATTATTTTAATGACTTGCATTTTCCACTTTTTTTATTTGGCTTCACACTGTTGAATTCAACACAGATCCCACTGAACAGTGGGGTTACTAGTGATATAATAGGAATTACCTATTATTTTTTATTGTGCCATGTTTTTTTTTTTCACGGGGATGTGTAATGAGCTTCTAAATCACCCTCATGTTGCAAAATGCTAGTTCAAATGTACTTAACACCGAAGGTTTTTTTGTCACTCAAATCTTTTGTATAAATATGTCAATCCAACATCAATATAAACCCATCTGTTACACTTGGATTCTTTTTATTATTATTGTGTGTTGGATACCACTTGTAGGGGTTTAGCCCAGCAGATGTCACTACAGCCAAGGGAGCAGCTTAAAAAAAAAGTTTGACCTCTGGACCTTCTATGTTTAGCCCTACTAAGGGCTAAACAAAGCTTCTATATACAAGGTGACAGCTCCAAATCATGGACTTACATGAGAATGAATAAAAGCAAGTACCTTTAAAATTATGTTAAGTGATTATACAATGCCGAGTTAGCTCATATGTGCTCTTCATTATGATAAATTTACCTGATATCATTGAGTACTTCTTGTATTAAATAGGACATTTTACTAATTAGCTGCTGCTATTTTCTTCTTGAACATTAGGAGCGAGACAGTGGCATGAGGGAGTAGGAAACGTATTAAAGGCTACCTGGTTTTAAAGCCCGCGAACCTAATTAAAACTCAAGTCTATGAAAAGCTTTATCTTGTAAATCAAGTTGAAGAGCACATGCATTTAAAGTCTTAGTCAATTGGCTGAAAATGTAGTCAAAATGTGCTCGCGAACGACTCCAAAAAGGGCCGTCCATTTGTGGTTTCTTTTCATTTGCATAATTTAATGAATCCAATTCATTGTAATGCAGTACCAAGAGCAGCAGGAACATAGAATGACAGTTTGAGTTAATGAAATGTGTTAACGGTATCATCATTTACTTGTATGTTAATTAGTCCAATTAATTTCCCTCTGCTCGGTAATCTGAATATTGTAATAATCTTTGCTCCCCTGCAGGAATGAAATTGACAATACACAGACCTCTGGGACCATCACAGGCAGGGAGTTCTTTATTTTATTATTTCCAAGAATTTGGCAAATTCTAAAAAAGAGTGAGTAACAATACAGTTTTGTCCCTACATATGGTTTGTGTCCTACAGGAGCAGCTCAGAGAACAAAGGCTGATTGCCCAGGAGAACTCTGACCTGCCTGAGGAAGTGTCACGCTCTCTCAACAGGACAAGGTGTGCTGCCTCCGGTTGACGCAGATAAAAGCCGTCATAAGTGGTTGATTCTCCCTGGCGGCGCCTTCAAGGAGGGAGACACATCAGGCGGCAGGTGAGCGTGACTCTGGCCACAGTTATTTCAGCTGACCACCCTCACAAACTGTCGCTTTAATGAAACAGAGCTCAGTTGTCACTCTGGAGAACGATTAAGAGAAGATTAAGATTTCGAACGAGCAATTATATATGAGTCTCATTTTGCAGCTGTTTCCTGAAATGTGTTTGGTGACAGACAGGTATCATTTAAAACTGTGCTCACGCCAAGTTGTTTTGTGTCTTTTTCATTACAACAAACTGCTCTGGTTCTTCCCGCTCAGTTTGAATGGTGGTGTAATTGTACTTGCTCTGCTGCGCAACTTCTTGTTTCAATTCATGTGCAAAATACATAAATACAATAACTACACGGCGGCAGGGCCACACTGTAATCATGTAATAACATTTCCAACTGTATGTGGGGCTGAATTCAAAATCCAATAGGGATTATGGTTTTTAAGCGTTGGGAGGTAATGTGAACTGTTGGTGGAAATTACTTATTTCATTATACTGTCCCAAATACTGCCGCTTCTTCTTCTTCTTCTGCCCAATTTTAACTGTTTTCATTTGGAGGAGGATAGGACTGCAATTTTGGAAAATGACTATTATTTGCCTTTCTCAAGGAATCAACAACTTGAAAGTACAGTGCAATAAATTGTTGGCATTTTACAGCTGCATTCATTTACAATATGCCTCCTCTGTGAGAAAGCTTGCATATTTTTAGCGCATAAAGCCTTTCTTTTCTTTTCTTTGGGGTATAAACCGTAAAGTCTAAGTGAAAAGCACTCAGCGCTCTGCTTAACATTTTGTTTGTAGCTGCCTCCTAATAGTGTTTTCATCCTCAAACCATTAGGACATTGGAAAGTGCCCAAAAAGTGCTTCATATTTCTGCATTCCTTACACATTCTTGCCCTTGATCAACGGCACAAGGCAGTCACAATGGTGCAGATCGTTTTCCCCAGGCAAGGAAACACAGCATGGATCAACTCAATAACCTGATATTCTCTGTCTACTGAATGTGGCCAATTTAGCAGAAGGTCAGCGCCTCTTTTTTTTTTTTTTCAGAAACAATTTGGTGACCTCCCCCCGAAGCCCCAGCAGGACCAGAGGAGACAAACAGAAAGTGCTTGTGCTGACATTGCGTGGAGGCCTGGACTTGTCAAGGTGAACAGATTCCTGGTGTGGGACGCGGAACTATTATGCAAACCTGCTAGGGCCGATTTTATACATTTATGGTCACCATTTTGGGGCTATTACCTGCATCACGACGGATGTTTAAACTGAAAAGTATAGAGCGGCTGCAAATCATCCTCCATCATCCATTTATATGCCGTCTGGAGCTTTAAATTAAGCTCACTTGTTTCAGGCAAATTACAGTTTGACACTGCTCTGAATCAGGAGGGTAAAATCTAAATGGGATCCGTCTTCATTGTAACATTTCCAGCCTGCTGTTTTGCATTTACTATATGTATGTTTCTTTTAGGTCCGACTGTGAAAATTGAATCGGCAACAATGTGACACCTCCGTCAAATTTCCCACATTATGTTTGTCTTTGTACTCGTGCGCAGTGTGTGTCTGTTTTTAGCCAAAGAGACAATTGCGAGGAGATTAGCAGTCATAATTTGTAGGCTTTTCTCACAGCAGTGATATAGTGTTCTCCTAAATGTGCAAAATAACTCTTTGTCTTTTCTCGTGCACCTGAAGGTCAAACATGACAATGATTTCAACTTACTCATACTCCGGGAATAGCTGTGAGTATTTTCTGTTGGTGACAAGAGCTGGCCTCCGCTGTTATTCAGCCCATTGAAAGCGATTTCAGATATGAAAGGAGAGGTTTGTATCTGAAAATGTACATTAAATGGTGTCAACAACATCCCAGAGGTCAGAGTAGAGTCCCCAGTGAGACTGAATGTGGCTGCTTGCACTCGGAGACTCGACACCCCCTGAGTGGCGGCTCGGTGATGGCTCTCAGTTTCTCTCGTCATGTCCCTGGCAGCTTTGACACAGGTAATATGCATGCACGCTGACAGAGCCCGGGATGTGTGCCAGAGACAATGATGTACATATCATTTTCCTCGCTGACTGATTGAAGACTGTAATCTGTGCCGGACTTTCTTTCTGATTACACACATCTCAGGGAGCAAAACAAGGACTCCAAGCTGCCACTGGGCACCGGGCTCATCCAGGGCTTTCAGCCTTCAAGAGGGACTGGAGTCTCGCCTTTAAGGTGAGCTCAATTTTCGTCCCATTTACACTATTGTTACAAGTGTCGGATAGAATGCATCTGTGAGATAGTGGTCAAACAGTGGCTGTCTGAAGATGACACAGGAACGGAGATGTATCCCGCTCACAAGGTCATCCTATTCCCATCTCCAGTGGGTTTCTTTACAAGCGCTTTGAGCGAAAAACAATATCAGGCATTCAGTAAATTACAAATTGTTTGCCCCTATGGTTCGACTGGCACAGACA
The DNA here is from genome assembly GCA_024416835.2 of Perccottus glenii. NCBI lineage: Eukaryota > Metazoa > Chordata > Actinopteri > Gobiiformes > Odontobutidae > Perccottus > Perccottus glenii. Next base: position 12,565,479 of record CM044560.2, on the reverse strand, counting down.
CAGAATATATCACAATACGTAAAAATAACCATCTCTGGAATATCAACATGTGCAATATATACGTTGCTTAAACTGAAAAAAGTGTTGACATACTCCATGTACCATTTACATTTATTCATTTAGCAGACGCTTTTATCCAAAGCGACTTACATTACATTACCAGTGTTACAGTCACTGGAGGCAAGGTGGGTTAAGTGTCTTGCCCAAGGACACAACGACAGTATGAACTGTGGGGAGAGTGGGAATCAAACCGCCTACCTTCTGGTTGAAAGACGACCGCTCTACCCACTGAGCTACTGCCGCCCCAGACATTCATACTTTTCATCTTAGTATATCTGACCATTCAGATGTAGCAAAACTAAAGAAGAAGGGCAATAACAAAGCATATTTAAAATTCTATTTAAAAACTTTGACTATCAGGCTCAGTTACTTGTTACTACACATCTCTGTGGATGCATTACATTCAGCATCACCATTACACACTGCGTGTTTCTAATAACACAGAATGCGTATTGGACACAAAACTGATGTGCCAACAAGCTCCACTGGTTTAATGGTAGGAGTTTCTGAGTGTTTGCACACAGCACCTCACCTGCTCTCAACCTGCCAGTGTAACCTTTGAGCTACAGCGGCGTCTTTATTTAAAACCTGAGAGATTTGGCTGTTGACAATAGGTCAATCCTTTACAGAAAGTACCTTGCACATTACAAGGTTGGTCTCGAGGGAGAAGTAATGGGTTCTGGGCAATTGACCAACCTGCCATGCTTTACTGCATCTGCAGTGAGTTAGAGCTGTCATCATTACCACTTCCTCTAACGTTCCCCCACAGCAAGCCAGACACTCCCACTCGCAGCGATATTTCACTTTGGTGGAACATTTTCACTTTTTATCATGCGTCCCCTCTGTACACGAGTGAAGGCGGTCCACGCTCACATTGTGAAGCAGTAAGGTAACCTCCAACAGGCCTTTAGGGTGCATGCTAAAGCATAACATTTCCAAAACAGCCCCTTGTTACTCAGTCCAACTCTACCTTGAACTTTTAAAAATTGAAAACCCAGCTAACGATAAAGGGTGTTTAAGGGTGTCTCTACCATTCTTGTATTTGAAAGAACCTGTGTAAAAAAGATTCCTGCAGTTTGGCTTTTTGTGACATTTATCTTTGAGTATGAATGAGCTATTTCAGTGAACTTAAAGGAGAAAAGGTTCTGCACTACAAGACAATTCAAATGTGTACATAGCAAATATTGTTTTTGACATTACATAAAATATTAAATGTTCCTCAAGGCACTTCTTATGTTAGTGTTTCACTGTTCCTATTTTCTCTACAGATGTAGAAATGTTAAGGAAAAGCAAAATTATAGATTTGAATAGAATTATAAAGACCTATAGTCATTCACAAAGTACAAATTCCACTATCTGACAATTTGTGTCAGGCCTTAACTGTCGACTGAGGGTAAGTTTAAAAAAATGAATCCGTAAATGATCTGAAAACCTAACATACAAATATGATATACAACAGATTATACAAACCTGATTCTCTTCACTGTGTATTTAACTGCATCTAAACTTAATATATTTTCAGTTGTATTAAAGTCCATATTCACACAGCCACAAGAGGCAACTGAGGATGCAGTACGTTGGCTGAAACAAACAATTTCCTGCTGAGTTATTTTAGGAGCTCAGACATACATTCACTCATTATTTCTCTATTGCGTCCTCACGTTATAACTGCTTCAAATGTTCCACATCTTTTGCATGACTTACAGGGAGAAGATCAAGGCCTCTGTGAAGCAGGCCTGTAGCAACTTCTTCCCCGACTCGCAGATGTTTTTCCCTCAGTTTTCACTTCCTCCTCCCACACATGTCTTATATCAGTATTTGCCGGTTCCAAAACGAGCAGCTTTGAAAATGAAGGAGAGGAACTTTACATTGTGCCAGAAAAAGGAATGGAAATTACGGGCAGTGTCAGATAATTGAGCTTGTCGTAAGAGACATGTTAATAACAGACGGAGATGCCGAAGACTTGTCACTCCGTACCCCGGGTGACAGACTCTCTCTGCCGTTGATGAGCTGTTTTAGAGGGGAAATTGTTCCACGCAAACACCATCGTTATTACAAGCTGGCAAGGCGCTCGCTTGTGTACCCAATTCTGCTTGAACTGACAGAATCCAATTGACCGGCACATATTCATGCACTTTATTTTCTTTATTCTCACCAACAATGCAGATAATTACTGCACCAAGTAAAACTGAAAATAGAATTTCACTGTGTCCCGCAAAACAATGGCAGAGCTGTCTCAGCAACATGTCTGCCCAAATTACCACCACTGCGAGACCTACTGTAAGACAAGCAGCAATCCAATACCACTTGTCAGCTTAAAACCCACTGGAACCGTAATGACAGTTTATTCCTCTAAAAGAAATGAGTGAAAAGTGTCGTTTGATAGTTACAGTTACAACATATGAGGACCAGAAAGCTCATATGGTTACAGATCCATTATATAGCCATAGAGTTTTACAAAATGTGTCTGAAGTGCAAGGAATCTGAATATACAGTTGTTAGGATTCAACACACTGATAAATGATTATGTAATATGGCGTTTTTAAATCAGGTTTATGAACAATAAAGGCACTGTAAATGGCCATTTTACTGAGGTTTGTCTAAAAGCATAGATTTCAATGTGGTTACAGGGCACATTTAGCCTGAGTCATGTCTATGTTCCTGTCATTAATCCTGTTGGGAGTTAATACGAGCAGCCGAGTAGCAAATGGGACGTTTTCTGCTGCCTGGCTCCTGGGAGAATAGCACCCTCAGCGGCGGGACATTTACTGTCTCCGAGGGACCCAGGCCACATCTGCTCAGTTCACGTCCCTCTGTCCCCTCCAACACGACTCATTAATAATGACCCCACAGAGAAAAAAAAAACACGTCAGGGTACATTTTAGTAAACTTTAACTTTTCCCGACCTGAGCAGAATGTGTGTATGCCAGACGGACGCACAGGGACACCCGAGCGGCACTGTCCAACAAGTCCGTCCGTTATCTGAAGGAAATGTGTCCGTCCAGAGGTGAGGCCGGCTTTGTGCTCTCATGCAGGCCACCTCTCAGCCTTTGTGCCAGTAACAAGCTCAGCTCAGGCTCCAACGAAGCGAGAAATTGTAAACTCTCCGGAGAGGCCCAGTGAGGAGATAAGGGCTCAGTGTTTGCTGCCAATGTGCACGGGGCTGAATCTGATACCAATGGGAGTGATGATACCTCCCCTTCTTTGGAGAGTTATGTTTAATCCCCTTTGCCAGCGTATTCACTTGCAAATACCCCTGTCACCATTAATATGTATTAACACCCTCCGCACACTGTTCAATACAGATTTATCAGCGTCCTTTCTGTCGCCTCTTGTGCTCACCGGCATCTCTCTGTTGAACCACGGCTTTTCACCAGAAGAACGGGCCTCAGTGTGCGGCGGATGTTCAGGCAGAAACCCTTTGACCCAAAGTGCTACGGGCTCAAATGCACACAAGCAAAAATAAAGTACTATGAGGCCCTGTTCACATTAAAAGAAAATCTGAATTTTACTGGGGTATTTACCTGATGTGCTTTTTTATACTACCAGCTTGTAAGTTCTTTTTGTTTCCAGGAATGGTAAAAGTTGAAATAGTAACTCATGGACAAGCTACGCACAAAGCACATGTTTTGGCTTGTTCATTCGGACATTTAAGCCATGTTGACACCAGTGTAAACATAGCCAGAGTTTCAGTATTTAACATGTATCTGTGTAAGTTAAAACCACCAAAGGAATATATATTTTAAATGCTCCACACAGACACAATAACAAATAACAGATAAAGCCAATAAAAAGCATACAATCAGAATTATTGTTTTTGTGTTCTTGTGTACAGAAAAACCTCAGGCGTAATCTACTGATATCATTTATCTTTCATTCTTGGCTCACTTGAGCTCAGTGAATGTACAAGTATGAACTAAACTGGCCTCTGCTGGTGTTTGACTTCTACTTTGAATTAATTTGCAGGTAATTTGGAATTACAGTGCTTTTTATAATCTAACAAGATACAGGATGCAGGCTGGGAGTTGTGTGCAATTTGTCTGTTTTCTTGCTCTAATCCAGACAAAGCCCTGAGAAGCTCATTACAGCCTGGTGCGGCCTTAAGCCTGTGCCGCGTGCATTAAAGCAGCCAAGAAGTGTCTGTCAGCTTCCTGGCAGAGCCCAAATCAAGCTGTCAATTACTGGACGTGTTTATGGAAATTACATGTTTGTTAACATACTGGAAAAATGTGCTCTCGGCTCAAGCAGCGTGTGTTCAGAGAAACAATTTTGCTCGGAAATCACCTTTCAAACGCATGAAGGTGATCCTCATCAGATCACAGATACGAGAGGCATTTTAACTCGCTGTCTTGATTCTTGTGAGCAAAAACCCGGGCACAGAGAGGCTCAGCTAACAATCAAAGGTGGAGTCAGCGCATGACGTTATTAAGTTGTTTACCACGTCCTGGCTGTGTTCCAAACCCCATTGTTAATGTTAAAGATGCACAACAACAGACTCACAGACAAACAAATATGAGACATCTCACAGTACAGAGTTAGCATTTCTCTTTATTTATTCTTTATTTGGAGTCCCATTAGCTTCCAAAAGATGATTGCAAGTATTCCTGGGGTCCATGCAAAATTAACAATTTAGAAAGCTTACATCACAAAATTATAAAGTGCAAATGCATTGTAAAAAAAAAAACTTGCCACAAGACAAAACAAACAGAAAATACAGAGCAACAATTAATACAGACAAAGACTGTTGATGAAAGTAATGTAAACAGCTGACCAATATACTGACCATTTGTTCATGTGACCACACTACAAATTCTTAAATATCTTAAATAAAAGGTGAAGTGCTAAGACACCTGTAAAGAATTGTTTTTATCACACGCTTAGATTCTTAGTTACCTAAACACAATGCATCATTCAGATTCAAAACGTCCATTTCACTTTAATGTTATATTGTGGAGTGAGGTGGTTTTGAGCGTCACATTAGTTTTCCTCTGGTTATTTTATACACAGCACATATAGGAGCTCTTTGTGATGAAATGGAGCTGGTCTGTATTCCGTGTAATGCCTCAGATGAGATGTTTATGTCAATTTCCCCGTTCATTTCCTTTCACATAAAGACCTTGATTTCAGCCGCCCAATGATCATGAAATTGAGCCAATCGACACGCATGTCTCAGATGTCTAGTCGAGCTCATCTTAGACAAGGTAATTTAGTCGCAGCAATTACCATTGTAATGCATTCCAAAGGCAGGGCATTTTCTGCTGCTTAGGTGAGCCGCTGACAGCATGTTTTGATTTTTAAGCAATTGTGCTTTTCACTCCAAGATCACACCGAGCTCTGCAGTTCTGCCTATGTAACAACCCCGACATGATTCCATTATTTCACATTAACGTCTAATTACCTCAGACCTGCAGCCAGACTGAAAGCCACCGAGTTGTGGTTTGACGAAGCTGTAAGTAAAGATGTGCTGGGGGTGTTTATAAAGAAGAAACTCCAGTTCTCAGATGTGTCCAAATCCCAGCGGAGCCATATTACCTGTCAGGCATGATGACAATGCCCTGGAGAATGTCAGTGTGCAGTGAAACTGTCATCACACAATTACTCTCACCATTACTGGCCCTACATCTCCATGTAATGGCAGTGACACACTTTACAATTCAGATTGTATTCTCAGTCATTGGCACTTAAATGCTGCACTCGGTTTTATGAAAAGATAAAGATCTGTGTAATCTGCCAGAGCTCAACCAGCCCCTGAAAGCTTGTCAAGCTGCATTTTGTCGTCGCGAGAAGTTGTCATACCCTGTAGCATCTCCTTTTGTTAGCCTAGTGAAAATGTCTCTGGTGTTTTTCTTTGAGTGCACTATTGTGCGCTGGCTGATATGTGCTTGCCTATAGAGTCTGGCTGTGTTGGGCTCTGGGTTGTATCTGTTTGAGTCATCACAAATGGCACATGGAGTGTGGGACATGTTTGAGTGAGAATACTGCATTTAGCTGCTGAGGGCCACTTACTCACAGCACATTAACATTACTGTGTGTGCCTTGTTTGTATTGTGCCCATGATGCATATTTGGCCTTAACATATACTTAACTCATCACATAGTATTCACAGCCACAGAAAACCTCAGTATAAACCAGTCAACTAGCCTTCTTTCATTTGTTCTTTAAAATGTATAACATGTAGCTTATTAGCGTTGCCTGTCAGGATCATGTCGCTTTTGTTAGATATTCAATACACTTACAATTCTAGGACAAAGAATCAACATTTTTAACCCGCTAAAGGCTAAGACGAGGGAGAAAGCGAACAATCAGTGTAATTAGTTGAAAGGCATGAATTGTTGCACATTAGCCATAAGCCCTGTCCTGTGACTGTGAGCCTGAGCAGATCTGGGAGAGGTCCAAAAGCACATCCAGCAGTGCCAGCCTGACTGTGATAGCAGATTGAGTTTAACAAGCCAGATGGGTTGTAATTGTCTGATCAATCCAATGTTTGTGAGCTTTTATGCCTTTTATTACGGTTTGTTTTCCTTACGTGCTATTTCCTCTGCTGATTCGCCTTCCCTTGGGGGGGAAACACTCAGCGTTTGTTCTCCTCTCAGGGCGTGTGCCAAACGTGTGCTGCCGGAGCCGGTGAAAGTGACTGGAGCACCGTCGCGTTCACCTTTGCAGTGCGCTCGCCCGGCACGGTGCTATCTGATTAACACTGCCCTTCCTGTGTGTGCAGGTTAGTGAAGGCTTCCTCTTTCACTGTTCACAGAAGCACCTGAATTAATTCAGACATTTCCAAATGTCATTGCTTGTTGAATTTTCTGTTACATTTTAAAACATGCATGGATCAACCTTTTCCTTCACTTTATATTGGAATTATGTTAACCATAAATGGCCCACTAATGTGGGCCATTTATGGTTAACATAATTTTAAAAGACACGTAAGAAATGGTCTCTTACGTGACAGGTATTGTTATTTTCATGCTATTGTAACAGCAGGCACACTTTGCAATCATAACTTAAGAGTTGGGGCCTGTACAGATGTGAAGAGGTTAACCCTTCCCTTTTAGAAGCGGAGACTGGTTCCCTTTGAGTTTATCACAGTAATTGAGACTCTTTTACGACACTTCTGTTTCCTTTTCCAGAAATATAATGCACTGGATAGATCCTCGACTTGCTCAATCACAGAGAACTAATTTGACTGCATTGTTTGACAAGTGTCCCTTACGGCTTGGTGTGAGTGAGATGCAATCTGGGAACAATTATGTCATTTTCACTGAACAGTATGGGGCAGGTAAGAAGCATTTTAGATTTTTCACAAGTTAAATGTAATGGCCATGTTAAGTGCTGTATTTCAGAGTTTGTATTGTTTTTTTCAACCCGACTCTTACCTGTGGACTTATGCACACTCAAAGTTCTCCCAATGTTCTCACTACTTCTTCAAGTTTGTCCTTTTTCCGTGACCTTTTCCTTTTCAGAGAATTCAGAGAAGTGGACTAGTTTTGAGAAGGCCTGTTGAGTTTTCATCCAAAGTAATAATAATAATAACTAGTCACATTTACTCTGTACATGTTTCAAATAAATGTAGATCTGCTGTAACATACTTTTACTTGTGTATAGTGATTTTATTATCTTTATTAGATTACTGACTGTGTGGACTTTAGAGCAGGGGACCCAAACACTGGGTCAGGACCTGAAAATGGGTTGGCGCAGGTTATATTTATAATAATGAAACTCATAAGGATTACCACAAATAATCCTTCTGAGTTTTATGCAAAAAAGGCTGCTTTTCCAATGTAAGAAGCAACAAAAAACAGTGAAAAGGAGCAACACTGTGCTAAGATTTGCGCAGTGCTAACCAAGTTGGGTCATGATTCTTTTAAAATATGGGTCTCGTAAAAAAAATAAAAACTGTGGGAAACGCAGCTCTAGTGAAGTGTACAAGAGGCAGGATTGTCTCTGAGCAGTCCATGGAAAAAATTATTATTAAACTTTAAAAAAACTTCTTACCAACAAATTACTATTTGTATGCGAGTACATTATTATTGGATATTCCATTTCTAAAGGTGTGCAGGTTGTAAAATACTGCCTTGTAATGTTAATCATCTCAACGTCCATTTCAAAATATCTCTTTGCGGCACATTTCTAAAAGGACATTTAATTCAAATTGCTTTGTTTAAATCTGTCTTTTTCCTTAGACTGTTCATATACAGCTGTACTGTATCTCTGAGTCTGGCCACTTCTCCAGACTGCGTCCACACAGACAGGGATCTACTACAGGTAATATACTAACTACTGTATATAGCAGTACAACATACAACCCTATCCCAGAATGTTGCTTTAAAAATGGCCAAGAGGTCTAACTATTGGCTTCTTTTGTTTAAATTATTATGCTCCAAATCAAACGTAACCGTTCAGTAATTTTACTAAATACTTTAGATGTCTGCTTCTATTGAGATGTTTTTATAAAAGACTCTCATGTACAGTATGTATTTGGATTATTCGGAACAAATTGCATTTTAAGGCGAGTACAAGGGTTTCCATAACTCCTGGAAAAGCTGGAAATTGTGTATTTTCCAGTTGTGGAAATGGCCTGGAAATGTATTCAAATGTCCAAATGTTTATCACGTTTTTTTTTGTTTGCTGTAGTTTCTCAAGTGGAGTTTAAACCGAGGACGACAGAAATAATAATTCTAAAGTGATGGCTACACATGATCCCTAAGCAATAGAACTCTGTTAATATTATATTAATTACATATCAATTATACTGTATTACTGTTAATAATAATAATGTTAAGAAATAGAAAGTGTGAACAATGTAACACAACAACAACAAAATGTCCCATTTCTCTCAAAACCAATGTCCTTCAACTGTGAGGCATGAACAGATCTGGGAACAGTCCAAACTCACATCTAACTGTTAAACAAGACCATTTCTTTTCCAAATGTCCTCACCACTTTTTAAAAATTGTCCTTTTTTCCTCTCATAACAGCTGCCTGGCCTGTAACTGTCTTCAGTGTGAGAGGAGGCCATTTTCTTAAGGTGAGGACTTAATTCTAATTCTGCAGCACATCAGGTACCTAATCTTTAAAAATGGTTGCTAAAAGACCCTGAAGGCGCACTGGCATTTGGCAGACACCGAAGCGAATGTCCTCAAGGTTGTAGAGTCAGACAGGAAACCGCCTCGGCCCCTGTTGGACTTTTAAATTTCATCACAGCCGATATTTGTTCTCAATGGCAAATTAACAGCCTCTCCCTGTGCTATTCAGTTTCCTTTCCGTAGACAAGGCTTAAATTTGGCCCTAACTGCCTGGATTTACTACACTTCTATTTTTCACGCGACAGAATCAATACCAGGACGGAAGAAGAAGAGAAGAGGATAAAAATTTATGGTATCTTGCAATTTAATGGTTGAAAAGATGCAATTTGAAAGATCATAAATTGTGAAGGGGCTTATGCTTCATTGCACTTGATTCAGTGCTTGCTGTTAGAACTTGATTTGCGAGTGTCTGCAAAGTGTGATTAACGAGGCGATCACTGTGCGGCGCGGCACACTGTGGCACTCCTAATGCTCTTCATTAGAATAAATAAAATAAATTGACTGCAGCTCTATGAAAACTCTGTAATGGTTAAAAATCAAAGAATGTCATCCCTCCTCGAGCCACGATTTAGTTTCTCTGTTCCCACCTTGATGCCATTACACTGACAGCCCTGTCTCTGGCACTGCAGGGGCCCCACACTGTGTGTCCGCCGGGGCCACAGCCGCCAGCTCACTGACTGGTAATCATAAACGGGACAGCTTCGGAGCTACATACCAAGGGTAGGATGCATCTTGAGAAGTGTTATATTGAGATGTTTCTTCTGTTTGTAATAACATTTAATTTATTTAGTCATTTATTTCAGATTCACTTGGTGGTGGGAGCGTCCCAATTCATTTGTAATATTCACTTCTTTTCGGATTATTATTGTGCCTTCAGATAAGACCGTGTCGAATTGGGAACAATATGAGCTGTCATGCACTCACTTAATTTGGCCCTTCAATTGATTTCTTCGCGCTACGTCTCCCGAGCGGCTGTTAAAATCAATTAGCTATAAGTAACTGGGCAACAAAACACCTTTTGTAAATGAGCTGCTATTGATATTTTCATCTTTCTCCATTAAAAGCAAAGCATCGACTTAAAGGTTTATGCTATATGTCATGTCCCCTGCCCGCGAGCGCTATTAACCGAGGAAAGATAAAGCATACAGCCACAGATTGTGACGTTGGACTGGAGTTAAACTATGATTATTTTACCTCAACTGTGATAAATGAGGGAGTTCGGATTAAACTGACAAGGATTGTATTGATTGTTAGTCCACAATTAAAGTTGGCATACTTTATCTAATTAAAAGCAATGTTTCCCCCAAATGTTTCCCAACGGTCATGTTTAAAGGTAATAATGTGCAGCATATTTACTGACCTTAGTTTATTAGACACCTTTGTTTACATGGAAGGGACTTTTTTAAGTTTGTGTTGCTCAGCCAACAGTGTACAGTAAAAAGAAAAAATAGAGCAAAAAGACATGACAGTAGACAAGAGTTCATTAAATACACTTTATTTTAGAGTAGACAGTAAATAGACAGGAAACAGGGTGAGAGAGGAGGATGACATTAGGCAAATGACTCGAGCCGGAATCAAACACGGGGCTCCCAAGTATGTGGTATGCGCTCTACCAGGTGAGACTCTGAGGCCCCCAAATACAATGCTTTTTAATTCACAGCAAGAGCCATAATATGCAGGAATCATTCGTTTTCTTGGAATTTATCACAAGATAAGATTTGTTTTTTAAAGATATTGATGTCTTTTGTTGTTTTTAACGTATATCCTTATGTGGGACACTTGCTGCCCTGCCGGCACACTAAGCCATAGTGGGGTCCATACCTTCAGGAGCCAGTGGAGATTTTGAATAGGAGTCAAACAACGTGCCCAAAGCAAATCCTCTTCAAATAATACTTAAAGTCCATTTACATGTCGTGATGATTTTTTGCAGATTCTGAAGGTAATACACAATGGCTGTAGGTGATAGGAGTGTCATGTTGGCCAGCAGCCCATCCTGAAGCCCACCTGCACACATCCCTCTTCGCTCTTGTCTTTGCGACACCGCTGTAAGGTGAGTCACCTCTCCTCCCGCCACAATCTTTATTAGCTCTCTGGCCATTAAACATGACCTGAGTGCTCATTTTGCATGGAGACGGTTAATTGCGCCGCTGCAGTACGGGCTCTAATAGGCTAAGTGCTGGCTCCGAGGACAAGCACATGAACTGGATGTGAACTGTGAAACTTTCTCCTTCTTTCGCGCACAAATCATCTTTACATATATCATATTGTTATATTTTTAATAAAAATAAAAAACAAATAGATTACTTAATAGAAAGTATCAATCTGAAAGAAACAGATGCATGTTTTCCATTAAACATTTAATCTGCAGATAATGTGAATGCATGGCCTAGTGATTTTAATGGGGCAAGCAGACCCAGGCCAGGATTCGAACCCAGGCCTTGAACATGTGTTATGCTCTCCACCAGCCATTGAGCCATTAAGGTGACCTCAGAAGTCGTGCCCTCAAACATTTGGCCTTGAATAATGGTTGATGATGCTTTTAACCTCACTAACAATGGGAACAATGGTAATCAGCGGTCTTATTTCATTGAATCGGAAAACTTGAATCATTGTCTATTTTTCTAGATTAACAATAGTAAATGGTCCTTAGTTTCGTGGCTCACTGACAAATCCTGTTGCACTTTGTCTCCTAAGAACTTTCTGCAATTTATTTTACTTTTACTTATCATTTACTCACTTTGATATTTTTAGATATATGAACCAATTGAACATTGTTTTAACAACAGTTGACGGTCAGTTTCCAGGTGGTTTTCTTCCTACTGGTCCATAATGGGAGGCCTGTTTGTGTGAGACTTCCACAGGGTCCAACCTCAGACGTGGCGGTCGCTGATACATTACATGAGAGAGAAGCCCATACCCTAAAGTAATTAGGTACGCATCCTGCTTTCTTCTGCGTTTTGTTTCTTGGTGATTTCCCTGGGTATCTCTTTTCAAATGGAGCACAATGTGTGCAATCATTTCTATATTTTTGTTTTCCACCATCAGCCAAAATACTGCTAATAATCCGCCGAGGCTTTTTTCTAGCCCTGTAACTGAGTAGATCCAAATGGGACGGGGTCAGCGCTGAAACAAAACAGATCAAGTTTTTTATTTGTTTAGAAGAGGCTTCATGTTGCATGGCGTGTTTATGAATAATAGACACTGCAGTGTTTCCCAAAGATTACCTCGCGATCAGGCTAAATTACTCATAACATAAACAAGTGTTGACTAGACCTGAAAAACTGTTCTACCGCAAGTTTTTATTTCACTAATGACTCTGCATGAGGCACATTGATTACACAGGACTGTCTTTTTTCAGGAATTTATTCACTTGCTTTAGGATTCAGAGAGAGGATTTATTATCAGACTATAGAAAAGTGGTGTTAGGATTCAGAGAGAGGATTTATTATCAGACTATAGAAAAGTGATGTTAGTATATAGGGCACTTGAGTAAAATAGAGAATACAGTTGAAGACACATTGTTCATAATCAACTTTAAATAATACTCTTAGCATTTGTTGGTCATGCAAAAGTAGATTAAAGCCCCTCTGAAGGAAGTGGAAATTCCATTACTTCTTGTTCCTGTTTCTAGAACAGCCCAGAGTAGACAAACTGAGGTTTTAGAGGGATTTAAACAGATAATAGTTGAATTAGAACAGATTTTAGATGGATTTGAACAGGTTTTAGTTGGATTTGAACATTCGTAGTGTGAAATGTGGAAATGCGACCTACACTTTCACTGTTAGATGTTGCCAAAATTATGCACCCAACATTTAAGACCAGATTTTAAAACTTGAGGCTTTATTAGGTTTCATTCAGTTACACGTCACATTAGAAATGGAGATTAGAAATGCATGTAAAAGTCTTAGTCCGAGTCAAATGTCTCTCCATGGACTAAGGTTTGACATAGCACTCAGAGCGTGCTCAGGTTTAAAGTTAGTGTGTATTCTCTTTGTAACGAAAGGCTGAATGAGGTACATACCAGGACAACATGAATGCAGCCTGACAGAAATCCAGTTAGACTCCTTTAAGGACCTATGAGCATAACAGTCTTTGTCATAACATTTCTCTTAGTCTTGACACTATTATCCTCCACATTGATTTTTACATTGCCCATTTAAAGTGTATTGCAATTTTGCAAGTGTGTGCAGTATTACCATATTACACTGTACAGTTTGTATTAAAAACGGCAGCGTGCAGATTACGCCGTGTCTATGGGCTTCATGCTGAGGCCACAATAACCGGCGCTCAGCTCCTTCCCGCCGCTTAACGTCGGTTTATATTTCATTGTGGAAAAATCACTGAAACTTTGAAAACACACTCCTCATCACATAAAGAGCGAGGAGGGGGCACAGGGCAGGCGCTCTGTGAATAGGCCTCATCAGCGAAGGTGAGGGTTCACATCCTTATATTAGTTATACAGGAGTCACCCTCCCCGACCTCAGGCAAATAAGCCACTTAACGCAATTATTTGCAATCACTAAATGTGGTATTCATTATAAAAGTTTTTTTTTCTCCTTTGCCTCGACATAATTTCCTATTGTTCGTGTGAAAATGGCAACCAAAAGAGCATTTTAAGTGTTATTGTGCAGAGAAGGACATCTTTGATATATATTTTTTCAAAAGCTTTCGAAGTCTGAATAAACTTTTAGATTGTGAGATGAAACCGAGCCTCATTGTGCATTGACCCTTGCTGGGAGAGAAAATGGCAGGCTTCGGAAGCACATTGTATTGGGTTGATTTGTAAATATGAGCTTTTGAAATGCAGCACAATACACCATCATGAATATTTCAAGCGTTACATATTTGGGGCCATTGTGTTAGGTGGCCTGTTTGTGTTAACCTTATCAGGGGCCATTGTGGCGGGTGATGTGTTATCTTAGATGTACGGGCCTATACCTGGACCTATAGAAGCTCCCGGGGGCGAGCCATGTACAAGTCTCCGGTCGATCCATAACGAAGTAAACAAACAATTATGTCAAACTTTTCCCTCACTGTGCATCTGTCTTTGTCTGATTACAATGTGGACCTTAGTCTCAGCTCTCTGTGAGCGCCGTATCCTGCTTACTAATGCAAACCAAATATCTGACTAATTAGCAGTTCCCACACGTGGCTATACGTTTTTTCGCTCTGCATATTTCTGCCTTCCAGATAGTAATGCAATTAAGCACTACAATTTTTTTTCTTTCGCAACAAAATTGCTTAAGTAGATGTAATTAGGGTGAGAATGTTTTGATGAAGACAATGGGACTTATGGGATATATATGCATAAACCTCCACTTTTGTCAGATTCCTCATTTAATGACATTGTTTGTCATTTGTTTTTTGTAATCCCTAGAGTAAATAGCCAGTTGGAGAAGCAGACAGGAGCAGTGACATAAGGACAAGAAGCTGCCGTAACAGAAGCACACTCATGTTTCAATTTGAGCACACACTTCACAAACTAAAGTTTCTACAGTGAAAACACCATTAGAGCTATTTCCACTGGGCTTGATCATGGACAACAGAATGTCCCTGCAGGACACCATAGCTGTTCACATGCTACAAAAGCAGGAGGTGAAAGGGTGGTAGTGAAATCTGCAGCTCAGAAATGAAATACTTAAATATATATAAAACAAAAATCAAGTACAAAAACATAAAAGTTAATGATAGTATTTTGTTGTTATAAATATAATATGTGTTTGCTCCTGTCTGCTTCTCCAAACCGAAGCATTGACAATCGTAGTGTAGTGTAGAGTGACTAAATTGCCAAACAGGTAGCAGTTATGAACTTGAGTTTGTGAAGTTATGTTGCACATCTGTGTGGAAACTGTCGGCGTGACGCGTCCCAATCGCCTCTGATCAGTTGCAATGGAAATAAATAATTCATGCTGGAGGAAATGAGTCTAATTAGCAGGCAGTTTGGGTCCTTTGATAAACGCGAGGACTCATCCTGTGAAGGGCAGGCAGCTCTGTCATCAGTCAGCCCTGAACAGATTAGCATCTATTATGAAGCAGGCGACGAGCATCCTAGTGCAACCGAGTGTGTCCCGCAGACAAACTTAATAACTCCTGCCACAGGACAAACTTCCAAACGCAGACCCCTCCCACTGTCACCCCCCACACACACAGCAGCATCCTCTTCTTACACCGCGCTGCCAGTGTGTGCAGGTACGAGCCTGTCCTCCACGTCCATCACCTTGACAGCTGTGGAAATACTGCTTTAAATTTGCTGCTTTAAGGAGCATCCATAGGATTTAACAGCACACTTTAACACACAAAAATGTGGGCCAACTCATTTTGTGTCTTTGCACCTATTTTAAATGCTAACAAGACCGTCTCTCCAGTTTAAGGTGTTGTATTAGTTCACAATTCCCACAGAGATTTCAGTAGGGATTTATAAATCTAATACTAATAATATATTATCAGAGTTTATCAAGTTTATGAAGCACAAAAAACAGAAGTGTTGTTCTACTTCTTGTGTGTAGCCAGCAGCCAATAGCTTTCTGGGATACGCCTGTTGCTACGTCACTGTTTTACACATTTGATGCGCCTTCATAGTTAAATGTGTTGTGTAAACGGCCTCTTAGGCACAGGTTACACAAACACAGCTCTTTTTGTGATCAAATATTTTTTCTACCTGTTTATAAGAACACCTTGCGGCTCCACTACAAACACATAAACCGTTTTCTTCTTACAGCCTAATGTAGAAAGACTGAAGTAGTCTATTTAAAGTAAAAACACAGAGTACAAATACCTGGCCTGGCTAGAGAGACAATGAATTTTTTGGGAGTAAAGATAATAAGAGCTACTTTTAGGCTGTGACAAGAGCCAACAAGATCAACCAACCTCTGTATTTGAAATCTTACAAAATGTACAATCAGAAGTTGAACAGTATAAATGGATAGAAATTAATGAATGGAAGCTTATAGCTAACCATTTCTGCTTTCAAGTAATAAAGATGAATATGTGTTCTCAACAACATAATTGACCAACACTGTGAGAAAAAAACGTAAAATGGGCCTTGTTCATGTTTCAATCTGACACTAGAAAAAATGTCTAACCTTTGTGAAGCAGAGGTTTGAGGCTGCTTAATACTGAAGTGATACAGTGAGGGCCAATTAAAGAAGTGTGCTAAGGTGCCGGTTCATGGTGGAACACTCGTAGGCGGCGGCAGGTTGGGCCTGTCAGCTCTAGACTCTGCCTGGTAACAATAAAAACCTAATAATGACACTTAATGAGCTTGATTGAGTTGATTTGTTATGGAAGAAGTGCAGCACATGGCGGAGGAGATGGGTTTTAATAGATGTAAAATTCAGTTGGGGCCACAGCCGCACAAAGGGGCTGCGGAGGGAAAATACTGGAGATCAGGGACACAGAATGGATTCCCCTGAGACACACCGAGGATAATTAGATAAATTTCACACTAACATACTTATTCGGCCAAGGACATGATGAACATGTTACATTTTCAACACATACATTTCCAAGGACCATCTGATGTGATTATTTTCATGTTTCCAGCAAGTTCAATATGTGCATACAGTATATGAATGTCGTTAACTGCTATTATGGGAGCTGTAATGACTGCCAGATAATTATCCCTCCCACTCAGACTTGACTGCAGCTGAATTTCTCTCATTTCACGACATAATTGTCTGTGATTGAATTGGAGATGTTCTATACTTCTCTGTTCTTAGAGCCGGAGCTGACTTTTCTGCGCTGACGATGCCGGCGGAGGTTATCATGGGCCGCACAAGTCCCTTCGATTGCCCTGTAAACAACACGCAATAGTGAGCAAAGTTTCCCCGTCTTTCAGCGGGCCTCTCCCAATTTTCCCTCGAAAGCCACCAAAAAGTCAGATGAAGGGAAGTTTAATTAAGTAAGAACCTGTTGAGGAAGATTTCCAATCACGGCGTCAAGAATGAGAGCATTCAGCGTATTCATCTCCGGGCGATATGCTCTCTCTTTATCCAAGTGTGCGCTCAGTTCTCTAGAGGGACCCCAGTTAATTGAATACATTAAAGTCAAGCGCCGGCGGCTTTATTTATTTTTCTACTTTACCCAGACTTGTTTAAAGAGACCAACTGCTGGTGTTTGGCCCCTTCTAGACTTTAAAAGGTCTCTACACTGGGAGTGGCGTGCAGGAGTAGTGCTTTGAGAGGAGGATTTGATGTAATCCTCAGCCTTATTTATTCACCACAAACCCCTGAGTGAGCCTGGTTTATGCATTTGGCTTCCTTTCAAATGTGCATCTTGGCCCCCAGCCTGTGTCCCATTACGTTTCTATAGGACACGATATACACATGACTATGGGCGCTTTACCAAACTACTCTTTAACTGTCTTCTTTGTATAAGTTTACAGCTATTCAGGCTAAACTCCTCAGTCACCCAAAGCATTATGTACACTGCAGCCATTGCTGAAGCTTGCTAACCTACTGTGGCCTTTATAATATTAGTAATTGTAAAATCAACAGTGTAAATGTTCAGGCGCCCTCAAAAGGATTCTGTGCGCAAATACATTGGGAGTAGAGCCACAGCAGGATTCAGCTGAGGGGGTTCATTCATTTGTCACGAATGCCCCCTGGACGTCTGCCTTGGGAGGTTTTCAGGGCGCTCTGGAGGCCAACCCAGGACACGCTTGAGGGAATATGTCTCTCAACTGGCCTGGGAGACAAAGAACTATGAAGAATGTTTCTTTTGAAAACTAATGGTTCTAAGCATTTACGTTATACCTGCTTCAACTTTTTATCATCCATGGATCCTTATTGTACTACCGTTAAAGACTGCCGACAATATTTTGCACTGGTTAATGGTACTCAACATTACACTTTATGCTGTACTGTATACTGTAAAGGAATATGTGCAATCATAATATTTATTTAGTCTGCTGCAGGATTTTGTTCTGCGTACACTCGCTGTATATCTGAAAGACAATAAAGCTTGTCTAAGTCTAAGAAGTGTCTTGGGAGAAGAAAGTCTGGTTATATCTTCTTAGACAGCTGCCTCCACAACCCTCCACTGAGGTTTTACATTTTAAGTGAAAGAGTTCTTTTTTTTCCAAGTTATTGATATCCACATGCTATATATCAACCATAGTTTTGTATTCTAATGTTAGAGGACATTACTCCATGCTCTGGGGACTCTCTTTCTGGGACTTTCTCATTGAGTACAATAAGACTTAACACTGATAAACAAACCAACATGTTTTACTTAACATAACAGCTCTACATAAGCAATGACATTAGTAAACACATGATTATACAAGCCATCTTTGTTTCTTAATATCTAAAGTTTTAAAGAACTATACCAATCTTTGTGCTGATCCTAAAAGTATAGTTCTTAACTTTTGCCATAAGCCTATTATCTAGATTTTTATTTTATTTATTTCTTATTTGAATGTCTGCTTTTAGTCAAATCATTTTTTTTTTTCCTATTCCTGACAGGAGATACAGACTGGATGGCTGTATGGGCCTGGAGGAACACAAATGCCAGACCTGACTCTAACAAGCAGCTTGACTGGTGGCTGTGGGCTGTTAACATCATGTGAGGTGTCAAATCCAGCTGTGGCTTCTCCCCCCCGAGGGCAGCGGGATCACTTCCCTGGACAATACTCATTAGTCAACATGCTCTTCACCTCTGAGCTCACATTTATCACAGCCACACAGGAAACCCACTTGCATAAGCACATTATATGCTCATTAATAACCTTGTACGACATTCATCTTCTGGTGACAATATTAATTCCCCTGCTCTTGTGTACTTGTTCATTTTAACCAACTGTCACAGACCTTCTTCTTTGTTTTCCCAAGCTGAACGTGCATGCGCTACCCTTCCATCAGAGTTAAAAGCTAATAGGACATTTGGTGTTATTTTAAACAGGCTTTCTGTGAACAAGCAGGAAGAGCTTTGGAGGGTCTTAACCTGCTCTGTTTTTGCCTGCACCAAACATGTAATTGCAGTATAAAAAGACAAAGAGAGGAGTGCTTTTAAAAGGCTTCACTGCTGTGGCGAAAGTTCTCTGAATTGGTTTAATGTGAATATGTAAAACACTGTCATTTAAATCCTCCAATGGCTTTTAATAAGAAGGACTCAAGTGAGATTTAAAATGAACCAAGGTGATTAAGAGCGGTTGCGCTGGACATTATATAGCAGGACTGCACATAATGAATAAAGATTCAGGCTTTAGTCCCAAATTTAAATTTTTGCTCAAAATGTGCCTGATGTCGGCCGCTTTTAATCACCTTACTGACAGGACTAACTGCTTTCATTTAACCTTGACTGAAGATCATGAATTCTAAAGCATTTAATTGGATACATCATTTAACAGAATGAACAGAGCAAATTTTCACCAATTCAAAGGCTTAGATTGACAGACAGTGGCAGTAAGACCCACCACAATTAAAGCTGATCTGTATTCACTGGCCCTGTCACCCAGCGCCATTAGTGATGTGACTGTTTGATCATCTCCGCACAAAAACTTTGCTGAACTTCACCTTGTTTTGAAAGGACTCGACGTTGAATGAAAGACGAAGGGGCGAGGAGCGGAAGGTGGAGACACACACTGACAGTCACACACATCTAGTGCTGTCTCGGACCAAAGCCTCCTGTGATGCACCTCGGTTTGGTTTCTGAAAATGGACGCCACGGAACAAAAGGAAACAGAGCAAGTCTCACACCATTATGTTTATTATCTCCATCAGCGCCCTAATTGAAATGTTACTGTTGAAAATCAGAAAATAACAATGCCATCTTTTCGAGACGCTGGAAGTAATGGCTTTGTCTCGTCGCTCTCTGCAGACAATTGCCCCAGCGATGTGAAAACTGTGTCAAGTGGTACACAGTGAAATGTGCAGCAGACACTTAATTGTTTTCCTGCCTTTGACTTCAGAGAGAACAAATCCAATCTGTGCGCCAGACAGTTCCTCTGTGACTAAGCCTAACCAGCCACAGCGTGTTTGCTTTAGCAGCCAGCCCAAGGGTTACATTTGAAATTTTGCAATTACAGTTTTTTTATTCACAAAATACAATGTGTTATTTAAATGATCATAGCTTTGGGATGTTTCTGCTAAGCTTATCCAATAAAGTGAGTGGTTCTCAAAGCGCGCTCTGAAATCCTCAGTGGTCCCAATGTAGCGCCCTGAGGGATGCCAGAGATGATGATGATTTTCGAACAGATTTTTTACAATCTAGAATAGAGCTTGTGTTTGCAGGTGTCAACAAGATGTGTATATTTACTGTGTTGTTTCATTTACAGTTTACCAAACATTACAAAAAAATCTAACTGATTACTTAAAAATTACTAGGATTGTTCAAGGTTTTGCCAATTGTTACTATTGGTACAGCAATATTAGCACACACAGTAAACATATTACACAGTGCATGAGAACCATTGTGTAATACATTTTAATTTTCAGAAAAGAAAGAAAGAAACCTGGCTCAGGTCTGCTCCATTTCATCCTCCTCTCTTTGTAGTCTATTGTTACTGTCACTATAAAAAAAGACTGAAAGGTCAACATAAAATTATAAAGTTTTCAAAAAACACACAATATAATTTGCATAATATTAAACTATATCCCACTTTTTCCCCAATAGTGAGCTACTCTAGTGAAAACATAACATTTATTAATATAAACATACATACACGCAGGATTTCTGTTACCAAGGTCCAGAAAAAACCTATGCACAGTTCTATAAAACACATTATGTGCACTTAATTACTCAAAGCAAAACATGACAACTAATTTAGTGTGAACAATGAAAAAGCCCAAATCGTTTTCCTTAGCATCTTGGTAGAATTATAAAAGCTTCAAGTCATATCATAAAGTCATGTTCAGTTGAAGACAATACATTTTTTCAGTTCAGGTGAACTGACCAGACTCATGTCAATCATGTGACTGTTGCAAACCAATAAACACTGGAAGGGGCCGTCCTCTGCACTTAGATTTAACTTTATTGAAATGCCATTTGGTTACATTCAATACTTAACAGATCAGCAAATAATGTTGTAGATTTATATTATAACAAGGTTTAGACACTGTAGCTATTAACACAATACTGAGGTCCAGACCTTCCAGATCTCAATGCTGTTTACAGACATGCATTCACATACTAATAAAGGCCACCCTCATCCAGGAAATCTATGACCCAAAAAAGTATTTAAATGTGGAATGTGAATAATATGTCAGGCATTAGCTGGAAGCAAGCCTTAAACCAAGTGTTTCATTCCAGTCTCTTGGGAAAAGAATTTTGCAACTGGGATGACACACTGGTGAGTTCCAGCTGGAGTTGATCAACGCTGACATTTTGGAGCAGAAGAAAGGCATGTTAAAGGAAATGCAGATTAGGGAGACCAAATCAAATCCACTCAAGTGTTGCTCATTTTGCCCTTCCACAATACAAACCATGTGTGCTGCTTTTAAGTGGGGAAAATAATCTTAAGATTATAGAGTGGTCTCTGGTGCTAATTGTCTAAAAGCTGTTTTTCTTTTGCTCCCATTAATTCTTCCTTTTAGAGCTTGCCCAAAATGTTTTAACTGGATTTTGTCAACTGTTAGCTTTGGTGTTATTGTTTGATGGCAAATGTAATGAAGGATTCATCATTTCAACATGTGTGGTGTAACAGCTCACAAATGTTGCTCGAGACAGCTGTCGGCGCAGATTTAGATTGTTAGCAAGTTTCTGCAGCAGCTAAAAAAAAGGGAAATAGAAAGGCACTTAGCGTCTGCCACTGATGTGTGTTGTTCTCATGCTCAGCGAGTAGAGAGTTTGACAACAGGCTTCCAGCTTGAACAACTTCTCAGCTCCCATTGAGATTTACAGCCCATGCACTGAATTACATCCAAAGTCCTGTTAGAACGTTGATTTACTACTAATAGTTTTTTTTACTCAAGAAACCCTCTCATCTTGTAAACAAATCCGTGTGTATAATCACTTTTCTCTGACACTTTTCTCCTGTTTTTGCAGAGTCACTGAAAAAGGAAACACACAATAGTAAAAAGTGACAGTCCATTTATTCCTCTTTACCTGCCGTCTCTTCCTTTGCCTCGGACATGACTTGTCTGAAGTTAATGGTGATGCAGGGCCGGGCTGCATGCACAGCTGCCCTCATGACTGATTGATATTGTTGGGTTTGAGGCTGGGGTATTAAACAAATGGTCCATTCAAAAGGCACAAAGTTCCTGAAAGTTTCTGGAAGTGAACAATGGTATTGCAGCTCCTATTGGTTTATAAATGAAAAGCCGTCAGTAGTTATCATGCCTGATTGACTTTTTACTATTACCTGAGCATATATATTTAAAGACGACAACTTTACTGTATAGTACATTCAGTTAGTTTTAATATCACTTGACTGAATTTTACCAATCAGATGTTGTTTGTTGCCATGCAACATTGTTGTTATCATCAACAATGACTGACACTGTGGCTCCAGTTTCTGTAAGCACTGTTTCAGACTCATATCTGACTTGGCTGAGCATAAACAAATGTTCCATGGCTAAAGTGGTTCCATAAAGTCTAGTTTTCACACAGTAAGACTCTAGCTGCACTGTTTGGTTGCTACTTATCTGAGTAATTCATTGAAAACAACCTTGAACATTTAACAAACTGACCTGAGATATAAAGTGATTATGAAAAGTAGATAACTAGTGGTCACTAGACGGGCCAAATAGACCAACAATGCTTTGCGTAAGTTATCTGTGCCCAGCTGTAACCATCACTTTGTGGCCACTAGGGGTGGGACGATGTACGATTGCATCGCTCATTGCGATAAAAACAGTAAAGATTAATTGATATTGGCAATTTTTTATCATCGGAATAATCGTTCATCGTGATAATCGCCAGCTGTTTGTTTTTTTTCTCACCACAATGCCATTTGGACATATTTGTTAAACAAATAATAATCCTTTTCTTAAGATCGTTCATCAGCTGGCTCCACATTAACGGTTGTCCGCTTGCCCAGGGCAGTCCTTAGTTTTCTCTAAACGTCTAAGTGCCTACTGACGTAGCCGGCGCTGAAGTCTCTCCAGACTAGTGGGATGTTTAGGCCTTAAGACTATGGTCACACTTGTGATTCAAGAAAAATATATCCAAATGCTGCATCGCGCTGTCCGGCTCGTTATTCGCTTTCTCTTTTTTGCCCGTCGCTGTGGCCTGCTCTGTTAATGCGCGACTGAAGAGCGAAGGCTTTGTTAAACTAGCGCTGAAATGAAACTTCAGTCTGTGTCCAGCAGAGAACAGGGCTGTAGACTATAGTTTGTTGAATAAAGTTATCAAAGCAGCTTTATTTGCCTCGAGGCTGTGTTGATTCAGAAGCAGCGCTGTCTGACATACGATGAACGACAACATCATGCAGCAGGGCAAAAACTAAATTTGGGTCCTCTTTTGAGAGGGGGGTCTGGGTGGCCAAACCACTGGACATATTTGTTTAAATATTTTTCTCAACTAAAAATTAAAGATAAGCGGTAGAAGATGGATGGATGGTTGGATGGATGGAAAATTAAATTTAGTTGTCTCTGAATGAATGAGGCTGAAGCAGAATGACTATTGCTAAAGTTTTTTTTTTTAATTGCCAATCAACATTTTTGGACAGGTAGATCTTGTTGGCTTGTTGCCCAGTGGGCAAGTGCTTAAAAATGCTAAATTTGTTGCATGCTTAAAATGTTATTTTTATGTTCAACAAAGTGCATTAATAGTTGTTTAATCACAAAAAGTACTGTAAATTGATTCCAGTATGTTTTAGTGATTTCCGTACTCTTGAGAATGATTTCATAAATATTGTGATAATATCGTTAATCGCAATTATTGTGGCCAAGATAATTGAGACACAAAATTCTAATATCGTTCCATGCACACATATGGCCCCATAATATTTACATATATTTATAAATTACTACAGCTTAAGATCACTCACTTAAGCTTACCTTTCTTTGTACAGACGGCATATATCACATATCACACAATAAACTTTATCAATAATCCAGTTTGGAGTAAATCCGCCCAAATCCGCTGATTATACCAAACATACACTTAATACTCACTTTATATTAGTCTTGTCAGAATCTTATATCATATAAATCATGTATGCCAGAGTCACATGACTAACAACCATGTAATGCCCAAACCGTTCAGCAGTTGAGTCCACTCACTGTATCGGTCAGTCCTGGTAATGATTGAGCGGTTGGGGGCTTGGGGAGTGGTTTTTGACACAGTCTTAGTCACATGAAGGTTTACGGCGCATGAACTAAATTGTTTTATTTCCAATGGGTTATTTCATAGACAATAGTGTGTAACTACAGTGTGTCATAGCTGTTCACATGCTTTTGAAAAAAAATGATAAATGGCATGCATATAGTGCTTTTTTTTTCACGAAGCGCTTTACATTGTGCTTCTACTCACCCCATTCACACACATTCACACCTGGGGCAGACAGAGAGGGGGGCTGCCATACACACAGCACACACATTCATACACCAGTGCTACGGACACTGGAGGCAAGGTGGGTTAAGTGTCTGGTTATAGGACGACTGAGCCACTGCACCCACAAAAAGTGAGTGTATGTCTAGAAAAGCAATCTGCACATCACCAGTTGGATGAAAAACGCATACAGCAATGCGTAGTCTGGCAGTAGTCTGTCTAAAGGGGTCTAGTGAGTTCAAGTGGCCTTTTACTGTACTGGGATCAGTATTTGTTTGACTCTACTTTTAAGGTAACACTACTTTTACCTAAGTAGAATACAGATTCAAAACATTATCCACAAAATATGTTACAAAAGCTAAAACTGTTTGGAAATGGCTGATTGTAATCCAATGAAAAGCTATCAATGAGACTTGTTCGGCTTCCAGAAAAGACTTTTGTTTCTTTGTTGGCTCTCTCTAAAGACTTTGACAGCTAAATTGTTCCATCCTTGCTGCCGATGCGAGGAACACTTTTATGGGTTTTTACATGTAAAGCGCCACAAGCCTGGACACAAGTGACCTGGTGCATGAACACAGCCGGTCTGGAGGTTATGTGTACGTCATGTGTTACTGATTTGTTTTGACAGCGCTGTATCCACTTGGCTGACAAGTCCCGGGTCTGGTCCATTCGGCTGTGGCCTAGCGAGATTCACGGCCGGGGCAATGAATTGTGTGTGTCGAAAGGCTCTGAAGGAGAGAGTTAATGAAGTAAAAATTAATGAAGCACGTGAGCACCCACCATCTCAAGGCTGTAAGCCCTTCCATGGCCCATTTATAATGTATGATCTCAATAAAATCAATCCAATGTACCAGTTCTCACTTAGGGTAAGAATAGATTTACCGATTACAGCCCTGTGTTCCCTTGGTCGTAATTAGCCCCCTTTCCACCCCCCCTTTCTTTGACAAAGTGTGTGAACTTCACAACATTGTGCACTCAATGTCATAGTCTTTCTTTTACGTGGGAATATTGGTCTCTCAAGCAGTCTGCAATGCTTTTAGATCTCTTTTTAAACATGGCAGACATTATAATACTTTCTGATTTGCATTTCTGTTCTGAACACTAAGTCAGTTTTTTTGGGGACTTTTAAGGTGAAGCTCTAATAACCCTTTTACTTTCTCATTGTGTCTCATTCAGGACTTGTTGAAAGTTTGAGGCTAAGTGCCAAAGTAAAAGTGGGCTGTATTAGAGCTCCCCCTTCAGGCGCCAGGGAAAACTCTTTGTCGAGGAGAGCTACATTTGGTAAGTAATAGTAGCAAATTCAACATTTTATAGCATTAAATAGACATGATTTTTAAAACATAGATCAAGTGACAAATGGTGACAAAATGTGCACAATTATATGTTGTGTATTACTGAAAGGAAAGGTGCAGCCCTATCCTGTTACAGCTCAAAACATATACAGCCCAATGTAGTTTGACTATGAACATTACAGCTTAACACATTCAAAAAGGACCCAAAGAGGATAAGCAGCTGATTTTGTTTTATATCAACTCCCAAGTCGCACAGGCACAGCAGAATTGTCAAGTCGCCCAATGTGACTGCCCCTCCACCTCCGGGAACAATTCTGTATTTATAATGTCATCTTATCACGCTCCCCTTGAAGGCAGCAGCAAGTGCACTTATGCCTTCCTTTGTTAGGGTGAGTTGGCAATTTCCTGTGAGATGGAGCAACTGCGGGCAGCCCCCTTTTCTTTGATAATGTCCCTGACACCTGGACCAAACTGCTGTTTCCATCACTTTGCAGGTTTGAACGGGAGGAGAGGAACATGTCATAAGCCTCCTGCCACCCAGAGTCACTCACTGTGCATTTAACAGCACTCTCCTCGGCTCGCTCTGCAGCATGTGGGGCATTCTTATACAGAACAGTTGCCTTGCTGAGGTGCATCAGAATTGTTGACTTGATTTTCTTGTTCATTACTGCACATGTTTCATCTATACAGTGTTAATATAGGATCTAAAAGAATGAAGAATGCTTCTACAGTGTGGGTCTCCTTTGCCACCAGTGCTGTTCAAAACTATGTTGTTCTTTTTTACTTTCATAATGAAATAAAAGCATGTAAACACAATAAAAGTTTGTATTCCCTACTTGGTGCAGCAGTAGCTGTTGAGTCAAACAGCAGCCTTGTTTTCTTATTCAAATAGAAACTGTGGCTAATCTTTGTAAGACAAGAAGTCTCAAACAAATTGGAACAGTTATCCCCTCCTCTACCCTAGCTCCTGGGGAATGTTAGGCTATTCTCAACTAATTTAAATAGTCTCAGAGGAAACACAAGGACAGCCTCACTCCACAAAGAAAGCAAACTTTTGAACACAATCGAGAACGTCTTTTCATTTTGTTGTAGTGTAAACTGTGAATACAGAGTGCTCAAAAACAGTGACGTCCCAGCCAAGTTTCAGAAAGCCATGAACTGCTGGCTACAATCAACAAGAAGAGCAACAATGGAAAAATCCTTGTTTGGTGATCCAAAACGTCATGGTCTCATAGTATATTACATTAAATTAAATATTACTCAGACGTTAGAGTTGATCAGCGCTGCTACAGAGAACTACCATAGCTTTTGTGGAAAAGCTGTGGTTACTAGTTTCTGAGTCGTATGCATACCTTTGCATGGTCAGGTGTGGTGTATCGCATGACAAGGTGTCCCGTGTCGAGCTGGTTGTTAAGCAGCGAGCCTGAAAGGGTGTTTATTACTGAGGCCTGACAGACTGGTTCTAAATTATAATTAATCAGTTGATTTTGACCCACAGATTGTGATTGTGCCCTGTGAGTTTCATTTATTGAGCCTTTCTTCTGGCTCTAGTACAATCACAGTAGACCTGCAGGACTCTCAAGCAAATTAACAGTCTTCACGCTACCCTGCAGCCATAATGAAAATATCAGTCAATCAAAAGACATATTATGCTGAGAAATCCTACTACATCTCTCCGGTCCTGCATACAAATAGAAAGTGCAGAATAAGCGCTCGGCTATTCCACATTTAAAGCTAATCGTATAGAGGTGGACTTATAAATTATACATATAATTTTACATATGCCTGGTGTAGCTACTTGACCAAACCCTTCCTTCCCCCTACAGCAAACAAGAGTGATGAATTGTGAATTACCAGTTGGGAGAAATTTCTGAATCTGAATTTCTGAAATGAGTTTTATATTTCCAACCTTGTAGGTTTGTTATGATTTTATTTATGTTAAGTTGGTTGTGTGCAATAATATTTAATGTTGTCCACTATAATAGACAAATAACCTATTTACAGCCACTGTTTCATAATGCTGCTATGTACTATACTAAAGTAAACTATACCATGCCATGCTATGCTAAACGACACTATGATATGCTGTCCTCCAACGTCAAACTGCAGTAACTTATAAATTAGCCAAGAACTTATCTAAATCTAAATTTAGATTCATGTTGTTTGTGTTTCTATTCCATTTTATTTTATTTTCGGGATAAAAGGGTCAACTGTAAATGAACTCAAAACTGAGCATTAACTCTATCAACTGTGTTTATAGGTTAGGCCTTGAAGGCACTATATTTATTACTTTTGTTTAATATTTGCCCACACCTGCATATACTGCGTATTTTATGCAGTAAAATCAGTAATATTATGTAGGCTATATGTTCTGTGCAACCCTAAAAACACCCTTTTGCTTTTGTTCAAATGTCCACCTCAGAAGGACCAGAGGTGATTCTAGTGAAACTGGGGGCCCTGAATAGGGGGGCCCCCAGTAGAAAGTGGACTTGGGACATAGTTATATTAGTCCACACACACCTAATGATTATACAACAGTAAGTCATTGGCTGAACAGAAATAGCAGTGGCCATTCATAATTTAAGTAATTAAAATTTATGTTTAAGCAGCCATATTTCAGGGCCCCCTTCCCACATGGGATTGTTACCAATTGCTCAGCTTGTCTGCATGACTGTGAAAGACAACAACAAATTTATATGAAAATGAGCTAGCTCAAATTTCTAATTTTTAAATAGAAACAGGGAGAAAAAAAGGTCAGTTTATGTGATTTTGTATCAAGATATTTCTACTCATTAATATCCAGAATTTCTATAGAAATTGCAACAATACTGTGGTGCTAAACACTCCCAGATGTACAGTATGTAGATTAATGTAAGGGGCAGGTCAATGTTAAATATCTGTGACCTTACTCACAGACACACCAGTATACAGTAGTGAGAGTGCACATTAACGCAGGGGGATCCAGGGGCCACTCAGTTTTGGAGCGGAGCCCATCTGTGGCCTGTCGTTCGGTGGGTGATCTATGGCTGCGGGCTCATCGGACACACTCATGGCTGTGTGTAGCTGCTCAGTGTGCACTTCAGCCCCCGTCCCTCCCGACAGGTACCCCACAGCCCGCCACCGTGCGCTACTCATTTACTGCTACACTGGTTTTCATAATTAGCGCTGCAAGGCCTCATTAAATCTGCTCTAATGAATAAATATTGTATTTCATAGCCTGATTACCAGATCAGCTCAATGCTTGAGCGTTGTAAACAATTACTTCCCTAAATATTCATCACCCCAAAGTGGATGATCATTGGTATTAATACAAGACTAGTATTTTCAAGTGCATCTTTATTATTCTAATAATAGTTTTTGAAACATTTCTTATTGGTGGAGAAAAAAAAGGGAACTATGTTTAGAAACTTATATTAAATAACAAGACAGAGAAGGCCTTATATTACAAATATACTATTAATGTTGAGGAGAGCTGAGATAGTCATTTAAACTATTACCATGTTATTGTTTTGTCAATAATATTTGACTTTTACTGTAGCGTCAATATCTGTTTAATTATCGCTCCATATATTGATTTATCTGCAAATAGTCTCCTTTCTCAAATCATTTGCTTAATTGGTTAAATTATTTTACCCAAAAATATGTTGATATTGAGCACTACATTTAATTAGTCATTATTCTAGCTTTAAACAGAAATTAAGTTTGCCATTTTGTCTTGATAAAGCACTTTAAAACAGAAACAGACAATAAAGCTCTTTTTTCCCCATATTCAAGATGCTTTTTCAAACATTTTGCCTTGTACCCTTCACCTAAAATTTGTTTAATTTAGCATGTTGTAAATGATAGTAATTAAAGCTGCTACTGTTAAACTGTTGTATTTGAAGCCACCACACTATTCTGCCTTTAAGACTTTAATTAAAATGAGTTAACCCACCAGGCACTTAAGGATCAACAGAAACAAACCAACATTTCAGCATTCATCTTGTATGACACTGCACTAAAACAGACAGCAAAAAAAAAACTATCAGCATGTCCATGGGCAGGTCAAATCAAGTACATTTCAAGGGTTTAACTATAATGTCATGTCATTTCCAGTGGAGTATCACACTTATGAGCAGAAAATGCAGCCCATAACTCCTATTGCCACTTCCAACTGTTCCTATTTAACAGTGTACGGCAGAAAATGAGCCAAAGAGACTGGAGCAGAGCGGCAATGTGCTTTAACAGGATCCAGTGATTTACAGGTATGAGCTTCCCATTAGAGTGTGCTAATTGTTTCCACTCCATTAGTGATGGTTATCTAATGAAGGATATTTAACCAGGCGCTGTAGTATTTCACACGCACACACTTCTTGGTTTAAAACGAGGGAAACCAGGCTTTAGTCTTTTCACCTGCACATTGTCACAGCACCAAGATCATTCAGCCATTTCTACTGGACATCAACACACTTTTCTAATGTACAACAGGATTAAACACTTGTAATTCCAAATTACATTGAACTACATAAAAGGCACTAAGTGATACCAAGTGTCAAGTCAAAAGGGGGTAGTATAAAACCGATACATTTAAAACAATGTAAAATACTCATAAACAAGTGTGTTTTTGCAAAAACTAGTTTCAGTTTAAAAAAAAAAAAAAGTTTTTTTTACATGTTCAAGGAATATATACACAATCCCTTTCAATAGGAATAGTCCTAAAAAGGGAGGTCAGTTTAGACAAGCCGCGTTTGCTTTTTAAGAAAAGCCATTCAACAAAAGATAGAACCTGAAAGCACAATGCAAGCTGCAAAAAATAAAAATCATTTTCATATCTAGAAATGTCACAAGAACAAACATGTGACAGCAAGCAAGAAATACAACTGATCACGTTATAACTAACAAAACTGAATAAAGAGGATTCACAGTTATGTAAAATTGTTGACTGGAACTTACTGGGATAACATTTAAATGATCAAAACCTAAGGAAGGCGCTTTGTTTAAAATCTGCTGTAAGAGTGCAGTAATTGGTTGAAAGCTGACGCCCAAATTTATTTTGTAGTATGCCTTTGAACAATGTTGATGCAAAGAACTGCGAGTACTTAAAACTGAAATTGAGCCTCAACAGTGACGTCCTCTTCACTCGCTGCCTGCCTCCAGTTCCTTTTTCAAACTGCACAAAATAGAATCTCAGTGTTAAAATTACTATTCACTTTTGCAAACCACTCTTATAATTACTCTACACATACCTTTTCAGGTAGGCATGCACATTGTCATAGCCATGGTATTTTGCCAAATACACCAACACTCCAGTGGCGCAGCGGCCCTCTCGAGCCCGACAGAAACTGCAGTTACAGATCCCTCTGCATGGCGGACACAGCCACTCCTGCAGACACAAAGCAAGATGTCAGACTAAACAAGGACACAAATAAACAATCCAATAATCTCATGGTTTCAAATCTCACCGGATCCAGTAATGCATCTCTCACTTCCTCTCCGTAGCGGTTACGGAGGCATGGTCCACAGAACTGGCCTCTCACTCCAACACATTCAGGGTTGCGACAGTTGGTTTTGGTATCGATTGTTTTCTGTCGACACTGATGACAAGTAGATCCCTAAAAAAATAAAAAAACGTGATATTTTATTGTTTGGTCAGTGACCTTCTCACATATTTCCCAAAAAACATTAGGCTGAGCACTGGACGTACTGTGGAGCTGTTGTAGACTTTTTCCCGGACATTGGTGCAGATGCGTTCCAGTTCACACTCCGTGATCTCCTCCACTGGCCTCACCACATGAGGAATAGCTTTCATGCCACTATATGTACGGCGAGGCAACTGCACAGAACACATTAGAATCAGATTAATTAAAACCAGTCTTTTTAGTCTAACTGCTTAAACACATTCGCCGAACCTACCGGCTCATCTACTTCCTCAAAGTAGCGGCTTTTACGGACAAGACTGAACTTATCCTCTTCATCTTCCTCTGCAGGTGGGCTGGGGGGTCCGTCCACGAGGGAGCGAGATCGTGTGTGGGGACGGGACATGCGCTCTGGATTCCTCCTAAAAGCTGGTGGTCCCATGGACTGTCGTGGGGGTTTCCTAGGCTGACATTGTTTAAAAAAAATAATAATAATAAAAATGAAGACTAATACTATGTGACTTTGTTTACAATTCAAAGTATATGCAAGTTACCGTTGTGGATGACTTTGCCATGCGCCCAGGGAAGAGTCCAGGTACTTTGTGTAATTCTGCCATTAGTTTGGCAAGCTACAAGACAGAAAATTCAGAATAACATATCTGTGCTAAAGTTAGATTAGCTGCCTACAGTTAATTAAGTGTATCGTCCTACCATAGCTTTGTTCTCTTTAATATTCAATGCTCTTTTTTGGATAAAGTCATCTTCTTCTTCGCAGTCCAAGTTCTGGACTTTGGGTTGAGGCAGTGGTTCGGAGGCTGGCCTCTTCTTGAATGTCTTTCTGGCGGGAAACGTCATGGCAACTTTAAGGCCAACGGACCTGCGCCCTCGTCTGGGAGGCTCTGAGTCCGGATTCATTTTCTAAAAAAACATGTACTTGCTTAAAGATACTTGTTTTAACTACAACAGCTTCATGTGCCGGCCTTTTGCACTCACCATGGCTTTCATCTGATTGTTCATCACATGGTCCTCAATCCCACTACATGTATCCTCATCTGATGTGGCCTCCACAGCTGCTGGCCTTTTCTGTCTTAAGCTGCGCCTCTGAAAAAACAAAAACACTCAGCTTTAGTTTCAGACAATGCACAACAAATGCAAAATAGCCTCGCCAGACTATTGTAGCATTATAGCAGAAAAATACCATTACCATGTTCGCAAAGCCTCCATCAGAGCCAAAGCTGTCACAGCTGTCGTCAGAGGATGATGTTTCCATGGGAACCAATGGGATGCTGCGAAAGCTCCTCAGACTCATCCTGGTAGAGGCTGGTTGGGCAGCAACTCTCTGGAGATGTCCACAAGTTTAGAACTTTAAACACTTCCGATAACAACACCCCAAAATTGGAAATAGATACCCAACAACTTAATAATAATAATAAATTAATAATAATTGAAGTACATATAATGCTTTGTTAGTTTGAACATTGTGCAGAGTTTGTTACTGTGCAATGCTCCATTATGTAGTTTTGTTTTTAACACCAATATCAGCTATCTTCAAAATTTTAATAATGTAATAACGTGTAATATTTATTTCATTTAATGATCATCTTCAGCATGGATAGCCAAAAAGGACACACCCCTGCCATAGAAATCTGCAACCAAGTCTTCTTGAGTTTCAATTACACATTATCGATTATATTATACCCATTTACCTTTATAATGCTCTTATCATTGCTGCAATAACTTGTTCAAATCCGTGAACGGTTGTTATTTGCTATTTTGTTGGCAACAATGCGTGGAGTAACAACTTTCAATTACACTTTTAGCATTACTCTTTAATTGTATTAAATCAGTTTACATTTAAAAATCATTCAGCACAACTAAACCAAATGGCTTTTTCCGGAAATGCGACTTGGATTTAAAAGTTATTTACAAAAAAAATAAAACAAACAAACAAACATGAGCAGCTCATGTTTATAGCTCTATAAAACAGTGAGTTAGATAAAAGCACTGTTATAATGTAGTAGTTCTTACCATGGAGCGAGTGGTGGGCATTTTGTCTTCAGAGACTGGCACACGCACAGACGAACAGTAAGGAACACAGTGTAGTGAACAAAGCTGCACCTCCGCTCACACTACACTCGGTTCATTTCCCGCGCCACTGGCAGGTCCTGAAAGATCCACAAAGTGCTGTGCAACTCTAAAGCGAGATGGAAAAAATGTGCACCGCAATGTAGAACAATTCCCTTTGTAAAAAATATACGATTTAACATGTGTATCTATTCATATTAAAAATATCATTTAAATTGTTACTAAATCAAACTGAATGTAAGAAGAACATCAATGGATCTTCTAGGAGCACGGCAAACGGCGCGAATTTATCCTGGCTAATTTGCATACTCGGCGGGTAAAATCCTAATAGGTTATCAACTTTGGAAACAAGATAAGGGTCAAAGTATGTCAGGTATGTTTAATGTTGTTTTTTCACAAGACACACAATCATAGTTACATTTATAAAGTTTTTAATTTAAATCAGTGATGGCGAAATAAATGCAAAACTAAAAAAGTGGAAAAAATTGCATACATAAACATTACTGTTAATGTGAAGACATCAACCCAGTACAGACAATGTGCAAGTCGACTGAATGCAATTGAGCAGGGGCCCAGAAAGTTGTGGGTATTTGTTGTTTATTAGCACCACAAAATAAAACATTAGGTATTTTATTTGTTTTGTTTTTAATAGTAGCAAAGTAAACAAAAGGTTTTGAAAAAATTATCTTATCCTTAGCATTGTATACTGCGCTGGGTTTAAACTGACTAGTTTTTGTGCACTTATGCTCTTTGTACCTTGTGTTGTTAAAATTGCTTCCATTGTTATCCTCACTTGTAAGTCGCTTTGGATAAAAGCGTCTGCTAAATGACTAAATGTAAATGTAAATGTGATAGTAACCAACACACAGACCTTTTAAAAGAGTTGACATCATTTTAATAAATATAAGTTAAAAAATAACATTTTTGTGTAAAGTAATACAAACATCATTGCCTTTAATATAACTCATGTTTTAAGGCCAATGGACATGATTTACTGAATATATTGAGAGCCTTGCAGTGCATGACAAGGTGAACAAGCCACATTAAGTCCTCTGTCCCGCACCACGCCCTCCCCGGCCCCCTCTCCTCCCTCGACCCCTGACTTGTTTATTGTCCTGACGTGGTAATCTTTTCTGGCGCTCCACTTTGATCCAGCCGCCCTCGCTGGCTTTGCTCTCCTCTTTTTCCTGACTTGGGTTCCCAGTCACAGACAATATACCTGGTATTGCAGGTGGGCGGGTTTGTGAAGTGAGACTGTAACCGTTCGACTGTGGCTTTCCTGGCTGTCGAGAGCTTTTGTTGGTTTTATTATGACTATTGTAACCCGTACTATGGGTACATGCCTGCCCCCTGCCCTGCTCCCCTCCCACAGTCAAAGTGTTGCCAAAAGGGATGCGTTGTTTGGTCAGCCCTGCTGCACTAAGTGGCCGTTCCCGGTCTCTCTCTGAGGCACTCTCTGACGTTGTGCTGGATGGGCTGCTGCCCTTTGACCCCAGATGAAGCTGGGACAGTTTAGATGTGAAGCTGGCAGTGGGCGATGAGCTGCGCGAACCATGCCATGAAGCCACTTGAATGTGGTTTGGAGAGCGACGCACAGCTGCAGCGTAGGAAGACACTTGGCTTTCGTGTGCAGTGAGGAACTGTGGCAGTGTGAGAGCATCTGAACTGGTTAGGGATTTCAGAGCCGCAGTCGGAGGCTGTGACTTCTCTGTCATCATCTGTCTCTTTCTTACATTATACATCCACAATGGATCGATATCTGAAACATACAATGTGAATTAGCAGAGATGGGAAATTTGCATTTATATAAATGATTAAAGTGGAAATTTGAGTTATTCAATTTAGATTATTACAGTAGCCTACTGACTTGCTTTGGATTTATACAATAAAAGTAGAGCAAAAATAACCAACATGTGGGAATGGGCCTGAACTAAAATTTTTGATATTGCTGTATCCAAGACTTATTTTTTACTGTTATAGTCAGTAATAGAAATTCTGGTGTGCATAAAATCCAATCCTAAAAACAACTTTAACCAGCTATTACCTGAGTTACTTCTACTTCTGGGGTTAAAATCGATGTCTACTGACGCTGTTTCAATGACTAGCTCCACAGTCCTGATTTCATCCTGCCCACCGGTCACACTCCAGGTCACTGAACAGCTGTGTCTTGTGGACTTGGGTGATTTGACATCATTCTGTTAAATACAAGTAAGGGGTACATTAAGATTACATTCCTCTTGAGTAAACTTATACTGCATTGCACTGCGCTGTTTTTCCTGAAGTCACCTCATAATTCACCACATAGTCCACTCTTTGGTTTGACTCAATTCCAATAATCCATTTATCCATAACAAAAGGGGGCTGCAACATACATTTATTAATGAAAAACTCTCTCAAGTAAAGAAAAGAAAATCATTAATGAGCAAGCACATAAACACATTGTTTGTTGAGGACATATATCTCTGGCAGCACCTTAGTCATCCGTAGGACCTCCACACCCTGACGATTGGTGTTAAACACAACATCTTTGATGTATGTCACTGCAACTTCATCCCCATCAAGTTCCATGTACATTTTCCATTTGCAGTCCTTAAAAGAAACATTTGAAGGAGAGTAACTCCAACACATTGTGGATTTGTGACAAAGTTAGACTGTTCTGAGAAAACATGTGGTTACTCTTAAACCAACAGCACAACCTAGAGGTGAAGTAACGGCAGTGGCCACAACTGTTACATTTGTGAATTTGTGTGAAATAATTTAATTACAAGTGAAATGTTTGTGGTCAAGATTAATAACAAAGATAAATGAAAGAAATGCAGAAATACATTTGTCAATTATGTTTTCATTGAATATGGAGAATTTTAACAAAAACAGAAACATCATGATTTAAAAAGCAAAAAAAACATTTTTTTTAATGAAAGTTTGCATCAAATCCTTGATAAGATATGTTGATTTTAGGTGTTGAGCAGTACCAGACCCTAAATTCTCATTAGGAGACAACTAACTATTCACCTGCCCTCCTCTCCTGCATACTGAATGCTGACGAAGCAGTAATGATTGTGCCAATCCCCTAAAGCCAGCACTGGAGCCACAGGTCACTGCTTAACCACACAGGGTTCATGGCACAGGCCAATCCATTGTGTCGTGATCACAAAGAAAGACATCAGAGGAGTGGCACCAACACACTCGTCTGAGGAGCCTTGGTCCTCTTCTGCACGGTCCCCAGGGAATGGAAGCAGCTCAAAGGGGAAGCTTCAGCAAGCCTCTGGCTCAGAAACACACCAGTGGCCCCGCACTGGCCTGGTGTCGGCCCTGGACGCTCGCACCAGGGCTCCCAGGTCCGCGCTAGTCTAATCACTCCACCAGAAACAATGTCTGGTAATGATGCCTAGGACCCAAGTGCGTCTAATGACAACTCATACATAATTCAGCACCTTTCACTTGGCTGCACGGTGATATCCTCATTAGTAGGGGACCCTCAGTGGCTGTCAGATGGTGGCCGCACAATTGCAGGCCCTCATTTTGTCTTTGAGAAGTGCAGCTGCTTCCATGACATCGCCAGCAAAGAGGGTCGAAGAAAAAAATGCAGTGCGGGTTTGTTTTATTTAGTGCAAAAAACCTTCCAGTTTGTAAAAACAAGGCTGACACGGAACCTGACACCAGGCAGGGGAAAATAATTAGCTCTCATTTTCTCAGCCTCCTGTTTCCTTCTCCCCGCTGTGTTTTCTACCCACTAAACCACCACATGTCAGAAGAAATGGGAGGCAATTAGCAGGCTCGTTTCAGCCCTGCCGAACACACTGAAAGAGGACTATTTATGATGGGACAATGAACAGCTGAAAGATTAAATAACGTTTGCCTTTTAAAAAGAAAATGACTTCTGGCTAAATGGGCTATTTTTGATTAAATTCAAACAGCAAGTGAAGAGCCACCCTTTCTCCACAGTTTGAGACCCTAACAAAGGGCTGTTGGCGAGCCGAGGTGGATGTTGTACATGGCTGAGAATGAAATGTTTATTTGTCTGCTTTTACACATGTCTAGTGATGCCTGAGATGGTCAGTAAAACAGCCATCGACATGAATTCTCAGAACAGCACAAGTGCAGCTGATTGAATCCTATTTAGTGATTTAAATATTTTCAATTATAAAAGCCAAAGTCAAAGTAGATGTATGAGTTCCTCTTTTTTTTTTACAATATTCATCTTTGTGCGTGTATGTCCCTTGAGTTAAACATACAGATTTTCCAGTTCCTGGTTTCCAATGGTATCCAAACACCAGCTCCAGGTTGACCGTTTTACTATTTTCCATCTCCTTCTCCAGCTCCTCCTGAGGGAAACAAAGCTGCATATTAGTCAATGTATTTGTGGATTTGTTATGTATAGTCCTATACAATTTTTTTTCCTCCTTCTATGAGGTTTAAAATGTTTGGACATAGACTAGGGGAATGTTTTAGGCAACAACTCAAACTGAAATTGTACTAAATCTAAATTTTGAATCTTCTAAAATGGAATCAAACTTTGACTAAACTAAATTAAAATGTATCCGGATTTCTTAAACCAATCCATTTCTGCAGCAAACATATAAATGCACATAGCATATGCATAAAAGCAGAAACAACCTCATAGGACATGTGAAAAATGTAATATAGTACCAGTCTACCTTAAACAGTGGCGGGAAGTGAACAAGGCCGAGGTAATCATTAGCCAGCTTTTCAATTTCACTCTGAAATTGAAATGAAGAAAAGGTAATATTCTCTGTAATGTAATGAGCTCGGAGCTTTTTCTGTAAATGACACAGCGCATATCAAATTGTTTTTTAATTGACGTCTGTGGTTTAATGGTTAACTGCGCCTTGCCTTGAGGTGGATGACGTGACCTTTGGACTTGACCCCCATATCCCGCATGTCGTTCTCCGACAGCAGTAGGAGCCTTTTTCCGGTGATGTGGTTTTCTTTGAATAGGTCAGCGTAGAACTGCATGCCACATCCGTGCTCTCCTAAACAAGAAACGCATGCTTTTAAATAAGTGGCGCCACAGATATTAAATAGTATGCAAGTCAAAAAGAATGAACTGACCTTCCCCAAATATTTGCTGCATCCAGAAATACTGAAAAACAAAATGAGAATAGTTCTGTTAACAAGAGTTCAGTTGGTAATTCTGCTGACTATTTTAACTGCATTACAATATACAGATATTTTTCATGGGATGGAAATAGTAGAAAACCATGCTTTTGAAAAGATTTTTTTGTAAAGTCTACATTGCCCTGCTCTCAAACCATTGTTGTAAAGTCATCAATAAAGAGAAGACCAATACTGACCACGTGCTCCTCGGTCCAGGTGTAGATATCAAGCGTGGGCAGCAACTGTGAAGAAATGAATGACAAATGCACCTTTAAATAAATAGATAGTATGGAGTATTAATATGTGTGTGTGTGTTTTATGTAACTGAGCAAACCAAGAAATCATAAAACTTGAGAAAATGTTATTAAAATGGAAAATAGCCATGTTTTCTGAATTCAAAGTCATTGCAGTCATTGTGGCGAGCGGTAAAGAAGCCTCGGCTCTAATGGTCTATTTCAAACAGACATGTCCATCTGACTGATCTAATGCAATCTATTTGAATGATAAATCCTTTGCTGCTCATTAAATGTAATCAGGCAGAAACTTGCCAGCCAAAATAAAGATTTCATCATTGTGATTGTGCGGCTGGTGCATAATGAAAGAAATAATGCAATGGGAAATTGGAGGAAAGATGACTAAATGAATGAGTAATCTTCATTCACTGTCTTCTTGCCACAACATCTGATAACAGCCGAGATTACAAACTGAATGGCGCTCTCAATAGAAAGTCGCTGTCGTACATTTCGGTGCAGCCTGCTGCCTCATAAAGCCACTCAGCCCTGCAGCGTTTTCCGCCTCCTCCAGTGCTGCAGTTAGGAAGTAAACAGACTAAGAAACACTTCGCCAATGCCAAAACTCTCATTGGACTCACTTCACAACACTTTGACACTATTATGTGTCAAAAATGAACGACACTTTCCTGAAGTTATGGCATTTGGCTCACAGGGGTTACATAAATCTCATCTTTTATTTAGGTAATGAGGAGATGTAGGATATGGGAGTGGAAATACTTTGACATAGGTTTAGTTCACACAACCCTGCCCCCCTGTGGACTAACTGGGTCATGGTAAGGAGAGTGAAAACAGTAAATATAAGAGTGTATCTCAAATGAATATCAAAGCCAATGAACATTTTACCTCAAGTTCAATTACTGCATTCCTTCCTTGTAGTTCAATAATAAGGTTAACTGTAAATATGCATTTAAGTATGGGAAGTGTTTTTGTTTTCAATGAAAAGGTGTAATACAATTATAATTTTAAAAGGCAAAATTAGGTTGATTATAAACTTTAAATGTCTATAAACAAATTTTTGAAGAACAGCCTATTCCTACAGTGGAATATCACTACATGTGTAGACACCTTTGTACTGATGCAGTAAAACTTGACTAACTCTGTCTCCTTCTCCTTCTTGACTCAATAGCAAAAAGCTATTAGTCCTGGTCCTGTCTTGGGGCTCTCTGGTCTCGGACATACAAAACTAGCATTATAAAAATGAAATGTTATAAACTTCCACATTGTTGGTCTATATTATTATTGATTTATTGAAGGAATGACACCAAGCTGCTGTTGTGGGAACTGTATTCAGTCAACATACATGCTGCATACAGGTTAAACATATTGGTGTGTTTATTGTTATGTTTTGCAGCGGACAACACTGCAGCACCAGCAGTAGATGAAAATAATTATTAGCTCATAGCAACAAGCTATCACACAGTACCATAGGGAAACAGTGGATTACCTTCTTGTGAGACTGACTGATGATAACAAAGGGGATATTTAATGGGCTATGCTCAAGGAAGCATGTCCTTTCTCTATGTGTAGGAGTAATACTACACGCTAATGTAAATATGGTTTTCTCAGATGGAAAGTCCTGGACTAATATTTAGTCCAGGACAAATAATGTATGCAAAAAGTTGAAAATCTGTTTTGCATATTCGATCAAATGCAAACTTGCTATTCTGGGGCTTGGTTGTTGAAAAGGAAACATTTGAAAGTGAAAAAAGTAAATACAGAAAAGTCCTCTCTCCTGCTGTTCAAGACCCAGGTCAGTCAGTGGAAAAAACATGTACTTTCTCATCCTGGTAAGAGACTGCATCTCGACAACTGCACTCCACCACATCCAGAAATTGGCCAATCTTAATGTCAGCAAAATGTCACTTCATCATAAAAGGCTGGCCTTCTCTAAGCAACTGGCTCACATGGCTCTTTCTTCACAGCATGCCACTATACATCCAGCAAATTAGACATACAGTACAGTAAATGACATCCATAGGTGAAGGGGTTTTTTTTTCAATAAGAGCAACTACTTTTCTGTGTTTGACAAAGTAAACTTGAACAACGGTGACGGAAATGAGACAGGAAGGAATAAACAACAGACAAAATGCCAAACAAAAATAATTGGCGAAAAGGTGCTTGGAAGGGTGCATTTAAGTACACACTCAAAATGCTGAGCAGATTTAGAGCTGAGAGAGCTTAGACCATGTGGAGTGTCCCATCCGAGGAGTCATGCTGATTTTGTATCCTTCTCTCACAAAGCTGGACTTGTGCTTCGACTGTGTATTGACCCTCATGCCCAGATGCACAACGGGTTGGCCTAAGCCCAGAGAGAACAAGTCCCCAAAGCTTTTCATCGTGGACGGCAGGTTGACCTCCGTGTTACCAGAGGCAGTAATGTGACATGACATCTGTGAACTGTTTGACTCCTCCGTCTTAGAGCGATAGAATGACTGAGTGCTTAGGGTTTGAGCCACAGGTAAAAGGAGCTGAGAGACAGGGACGAAACCAGAGAGGGACAGAGGGGGAAAAGGGAGAGAAGAGAGTAAAAGAGAAATTGTGAGTAATTAAACTCAGATGACAAAAAACACAGGACAAGAGGATCACATGATCAAATCCAAGAGTAGACAGTACAGAACAGACCAGAGAAAGAAAAAGAAAGTATTTTGAGTGCTTAGTTATGTA
Source organism: Perccottus glenii (assembly GCA_024416835.2). NCBI lineage: Eukaryota > Metazoa > Chordata > Actinopteri > Gobiiformes > Odontobutidae > Perccottus > Perccottus glenii. The sequence continues at coordinate 12,523,837 of CM044560.2, read as the reverse complement.
AACCTATATCAGTCGAGGAAACGCAACAATAATCTGTTACAAATCTGTTACAAACACAAAGCAGTAAAGTGTATGTATATACAGTATAGTCACTGTGGTCATGTGACTGTGAGTGGCTGTCCTGTGTGTGAAGGTGGCTCAAGGGGAAGAGTGGGTGATTATTAATACTCACCGGACTGTTGGACTGGTCGAGGAGTTTGCGCTCCCACATTTTAAGACGCCGCTCTCGCTCCTTCAGCTCCTGCTCTTTGGTGCTCAGGTCCCTCTCCAGCTTCTTCAGTCTCTCAAGGGTGGCTTCGATCTCACACCTGCACCATGTCACAGCAAATATAGTCACATTCTGACATTTAAGGTTGGTGTTCCTGTCTGCTCTTTCTACAGGTCCCATGTCTTGTTTTATCACTATACTGTACGTATAGTTCAGATGTAGGCTTCAACTTTCAATATATTGGACATAGTTAATATAAAAGTTTGCAGCATAAGGTTTATGGAGTTTTGTCAAATTCACAAAAGAACACATGAAGAGAGTTGTGCTAGATGTTGTGATATTGACATGAACAGCATCTTTAACATCTTAAGTACGTCCTAAGACAGGCTGGTCTCATGTTCACAATAATGTCATGCTTTGGACACACAGGTTTAACTTTTATGAGATTTATTGAAAGCACAATTCTAAGAAGACAACAAAGAACTTTACAGCACCAAACAGAACTACTGTGTAAACAGCTCAGGGACGCCCTGTCATCAGAGGCTGATGTGTTCAAGGCCAAGGACACAGAAATGTTTCACGTTTGCCTCATGCTGGGCCCGCACAGTGTGTTCTGGAAATCCATGCTGAGCTTGAATGCAACCAAACATATTTGTCAGATCCTGACCATAAACACACACAGCCCAGACAGGAAAACCCACCCTCAACACTTTGGTTCTCCACACAAGTACTTCCCACCACAAAGTATTTGAACTATTGCTCATTTTCCCCACAAATTGTTTTAATTGTGTGACCAAATATAAAGACATTTTTCACATTATTATTTTTAAATCACAGGTGAATCACATTTTTGTTCAGAGGTAAATCTAGTACATAAGTCACTGAAGTCCCAGGTATATGAAAGACCATGAAGCATGTACTTATTGTTAGCTGTTGAATGTTTTTTGGCCCTGCTTTAATTATACAGTCCACTTACATCCTCGACTTCAGGACACACCTCTCACTCAGCATTGTTAGGTCCGCCTTTAGTTACCTGAGGCTCTAGTCACATAAAAGCTGCTCCTTTCACTTTTGCCTTGCTACTTCATAACCTCTCAGGCTAAAACAAATGTGCTGGCTTGCCACACACACTCCTTGTTCTCATTCTTTTTCTCTCTTGATTTCCTCCAACCTCCTCCACCTGCAGACGGCTGCCTGGACACGATGCCAGTAGCAAACTTCTGAGGAAAAGCCTCGGCGCACAAACAAGGCTCGGAGAGAGAGGCAGACAGAGAATAAAGTGACAGCTGAGACTCAGGCTGTGCTGAACACCACCAAACCTCCAGCTGCTCATACAGGCCAATTAAACACTTCTACTTGAAAAAGATGGTGATTATTTTTAGGGCCTTATGGGTAAAGAGAGGAAGTATATCCAGATGGAGGATTCTTTGGAGGTTTTCATGCCTTTATGTAGCTATCAGTGTAATTATTAAAGATCTATATGCACAATCTCCAGCTCCTTTCTGTGTTTCTTAGGTTCCATTAGCTGCATTTCCACATCATTCTTTGAAAACATTTGCACGTTTCCTTAGGCTGAAGAAGTATACTGGCAGATAAAGAGCTGTCTAAATACATTGAGGGAGCTTGTTACATTACCTCCATTCAGCCTTGTTGTGAAGGAAAGAGTTGCACTGTTGAGGAAGTTGGCTGTCGCGAGACATGGACTCCAGAGTCGAGAGGATCTGCTTGAACAGCGGCCTCGCCTAAAACCACAGACAGAAATCTGACCTGTGTCTTATCCAATCAGATCTGTTTGATTCTAATGCTGGCAATCTTACCTTTGGATCTGTTGCCCAGCAGCTTCTCATCAGCTCAGCAAAACTGATTGGACAGCCACTGGGGATGGTTAACCTCTGCAATACACATCCAGCAAGCAGAAATCAGATTTTTTGGTAAAAATATGGATGATCTGTACACCACAAGAGATAACCCTATACCGCTAAACACCTCTACAGAGCACACACATTCACAAATTGTGCTCAAATGGCAGCTCTGTATTATACCTAAGTAATTTAAGAGAAAACATTACCTCGTTTTTCTCCACGACAAGCCAGGCCACTTGCAAACCTTCTAATCCTTTGAAGGGTATTTCCCGGGTGAGCATTTCCCAAAGCACCTGACAAACAAATAAAGAACTCTCAAAGTTCAGAGAAGAAGGTTAAAGAAAACCTGACATAAAATCAGTTACAGCTTCAGTGCTTAAGGACACAACTGTATAATGCCTATTAAAATAAGTGAGGGCTTCATAAACCTTTAAAAACATAAGGCTTTTCTACAGGTAATATTTACATATGTCATTAAAACATCCTTGAAACAAGAAAGACAGACATTTTTCCCCAACTGCACATGAACCACATTTCAGCATTTCTGCCAGCTGCGACTCATTACATATATGTATCCTACTATAGAAATCAAACTCTTGAGAAATGTAAGTGGCATAAACTACATGCATAAATTTGCAATCATATCTTTGTACACCTGATACAGACCGGCCTCTGCAATCATAAACATTGTTTGGCTTCTATTCTACATACCGCCACATACTGCCAAATGTTTAAACACATTAAACCAGGAATCTCAGCATGTATTTAAGTCTAATAAATGACACCGAGGTAAGACGTTTATAGTGTATGTATGTAAAGAAAACCGGTATGAATGATTTACAACTCATCACCTACCACACCGTAGGAGAAGGTGTCACACGTCTCAGACACAGGCAGACTCTGGATCACCTCGGGGGCCATCCAGGGGAATGTACCCACCAATGACATGTGTGTGGTGTGGGTCAGGAACTTGGACGCACCAAAATCACAGATCTGGAGGGTGAAAAAGAGCAAGGTTAAATCCAACGTTGGGAGAAAACATGTGTCTACAAAGAGGGAAGTAGATAATGATATATGTGCCTTGCAAATATAGGTTGACACACATTCAGTGTAGATATCTTAAAAAAATCTTTAATGCAAAATATATGTTGTGCAGTAGATTGTGTCTGAACTATAAAAAAAAACTCTGGTGTCTTATACACTTCTTGTGCACCTTAAGTTAGTCACTGCCCTCTTGTGTCCATACACTGCAGTCAAAAATGTCAGATTTTGTAAACTCTTTGACAGTCTAAAAAGAATAAATCAATTGTTAATCACATAAAGGTATTGATCACTTACCTTTAGAACTTTGTCTGGTGCCAAAACAACTATAAGGGAACAGTAAACAACCAGATTAATTAAGGGAATTAATTTGCCTTTTAACAAACTGTATACTATTCTGGAAAATCATATTTACCATTTCTTGATTTGAGGTCTCTGTGAATAACTTTAACGGGTGCTTCCGAATGTAGATAGTGCATCCCTAAAGACAAAAAGCAAGAAAGTGTACAAAAAACCTATAACACAACTGTAAACAAAGCTACAGAAATACAGTTTTTCGAACATACCTCTGGCGATCTCTGCAGCCCACTTCATGATCTGACCCATGTCCATTTCCTCGCTCTCATAACTGGACAGGTAATCATACAGCGATCCTCCAGGTGCATAGTCTGTGACAAATATGGAAATGCAATCACATTTAGACAGAATGTTGAAATATGGTGGTCGGGTGGTGATGTTATTTTTACAGCCACATCCTGTTACTTAAAAGCATTGCATTAAACATAAACCTCCACAATGCCAGGCATAAAAACAACTGGGAAATAGAAATTCCGCCAGACGGCTGCTGAAGACAGCTGACAGCGTCTTGTTTACAGATTGTCACTGACCTGTCGCTGCCGATGAGTTCAATTTATCATAGTGTAAGTGAACACAAAGAGCCTGCTGTCTCCCAGACGCGCTGTCAAACACTGATGGTTCAAAGGAAATCGCATCTCAGCTAAAAGTTTGTGACATTTGAGAGCATTTACTGCACGCTATAGATTTTTGACAGCTCTTTTCAAAACTCGTCACAAGCCAAAGACACAACAGACAGAATACCTGGAGAAGACTGAGTATTGATAAACCAGAGCTTGTGCTAACTTTAAAGCCAACTTCTCTTAACCTGAGCGAACATTTTACAATACAATTATATCTTCTACCATTTCATGCAAGGTTTTTTAGATTCTCAGACTGTGCTCAAGACTTATGCTCTAACACTTGTTCCCGAAATAGGTCTCCAGTAGGCATGGGATGGTATGAGAGTCTGAGGGTACGATAACCTTGAGAAGAAATATCATGGTATGACATTATCACGCTTTTATGGTGCTTTTGATTTCTTGGTAAATTGGACACAGGCAAATGTTTGGGTCGTTTTAAATACAGTTCCAAATACATAAACTAAAACATTTCTGGTCTCCTTTCCCATCAGCTTGTGAGTTTAACAAGGGGAAAAGAATCTCACTTGAAAAAGAGTGTATACTGTATAAGAAGACTGGAATACCCTAACGACTTATTTCTTATCCTGAAGGCTGTGGGAAAGATCTATAACTGTGTAATAAACACCATTTTGTGTTATACTTTAGTATTGTTCCTCTGGTGCGCAGGTATTTAGGTGCTGCTTTTGATGACGTTATCAGACGTGTGACCTGGCAGATGTTTTTAAACCCCTGTCATATGTAAACTCTTTTTAGCAGCTATGTGCAATACCTATTGTTAGACAAAAGTGTTTAAGAATCTCTGACAATTCTGAAGACGTATGCTTGGACATTTGCTCTGCAGACAGAAATAGGTCTCCAGTTATCTGTCCATCTATTTTTTGTTTAGCTTGTGATTAATGCTATGGTATTGTACCTCTGGGACTCAGGTATTTAGGGGCTGTTTTTGATGATGTTATCTGGCAATGGTTATAAAGGTTATATGTTTTTTAAGCACTGTTATTTGAGTAGGCTTTCTGCTTACTGTTTGCTTTCTCTGTATTGGACAATATATTGACATTCTTACTTTCATCTGTTTAATGTGAAGTTCACCTACTGGTAAAGTAAACCCAATAACAAAAAGAGTCACACCCAGGTGCTTAGATTTGGACTTAGCCCTGACTTTGTGTAAGACATGGCATTTCCTTTGTTCCAACTACAAGACACTGCTGCACCATAATGATAATGGTTGACAGAAATCATTAAATGAACATACTTAGTGTAGCCTCTGTAGTGTAAGATAGGACCTATGAAGAAGATTCCGATTTATAGTGACACTTAGATAAAGTTGATCATGTATTCAGGTTTTTTATAAGCCCTGACATGTCTCCTGTACTTTAGACTTTAATTCATCCATCCACATTCCACAGATAAAACAACTTCCTGTGGTTAGAGTGACTCCAGCGTTCCTCATTTCCTCGTAGTATTATTAAAGCTGGGTTATCACACAAGCAGTAGGTAAACCTCTTTATCTCTAATGTGGTTTACGGCTCGCGTGAGTGACAGCGGTTATTGCAGAGGGCTCGTAAACAGTGTGGGAAATAGGGAAGTGACCGGGCCGGCTCAATGCTTTACTCGACGGAGGCAGGCAAAAGAAGAAATTTATAACTGAGATGATGAATGTAGACATGGCAGAATCACGATGGTCATAAACCTTTCCATCTCGTGCTAATTAGATTTGATAAATAAATAGATAGCTCCTTAGCAACAAACTCTTGCCCCTGTAGCTTCGGTGAATATCTTTCTCGGTCTAGTCTACCGTTTTCTTCAATGTAGTTTAACAAAGCACACAACATTGTGCTGACAAGATAATACTGCACAATTATAAAACCAGTCTGTTTAGCTTTCACCAAAGAAGGACTGAAGAGAATGGAGAAGGAGATCCCGAATAAGTAAAAGGAAAACAAACAATGCGCTGCATAGTTTTCTTCATGATTCACTTCAGTTGGAATGGAGGCAGCTACCTTTGTAAAAAAACTCTCTAGAGACTGGAACAACATACAGCTTTCTAATATTAGATAACATTTCATTAGTGGGCTTGTAGCACTGTAATTAAATAGTTTTATAATCCATTAATAGGGAAATGAGCAGTCTATTCACAGAAATGCAGCTATGACGGACAATTAATACCACTCCTCAAGTTGTGGATGACTCTTTTCCTTAAGATATACACAACTGACCGATAGACAATAGGCCTCATTCACCAAACTAAAGACATTCATAGGATTCTCTTACAAGTTTCCTGGCATTCACAAAAGTTATTGTTTTGTGGAAAATGTGTGTTAGGGAACAGGGAAAAAAATCAATCCATCCAGTAAAATGCAAACCTCCGACATGACTCCTGTTGTTATTAGGAGGCTTCTATAAAACTAATTTATTGCAAAGCAGACATTAAATTGTAGAGCATTGTATGTAAATATTTTCAAACTTAACAGTATGCAGTTCATTTTACCAAGACCAAGTCATGTTCGAGACCAGAGTGTATTAAGACCAAGACCAGAATGTTTATGAAATTATGAGATACAGAACAGATACCATTAAATCCAAACTCATTGAGGGGTTAGTGTTTGGAGACTCTTAGATACGCTCACATTTTCTATATTTGTTGACAGCCGCCACCAGCATGTTTTGATGTTGGTAGGAGAAACTGGACATAGAAAGGCCCCATCCGGGCCCCGAAAGTCAAACCCTGGACCTTCATGCTGTGTCAACAGTGCTAGCCACTGCACCACCATGCCGCCCGATCATGCTGTTTCACCAGTGCTTGTAACAACCTGAACTGTCCTTTTAAATTCAGAGCTTTGAAGGGCCCCTTCTGTATCCTACATGAGCTCTGTTATTCTCACACAAACACAGCTACAATATCAATGTGTGCACTTCCTGAACCCTCTGGCTTCCACTAAAGCTTCCATAGAAACCTTTGCTTTGTTCAGGGCTGGACAAACTGTGGCGTTGACACAAACATTTTTTCAGCTGCTCATGATGTTGTTCAGTACTTCCAGTGCTTTTACAGTGTCATTAGAGCCAGTGCATAGAGGCCTTATTTAAAAACTTACCCGTAACGATGCCATAGTTGGGGGCCTCAACAATGGCTCCATAAAACTGTATGATGTTCCGGTGACTGAGGACACTAAGGATTTCAGCCTAAGAATAAGAAATACAGTGTAAATGGGGTGTCTTAAAAGAAAAAAAAAAGCATACTGAGGTCTGCATATAAGTGTATCAGAGAGATGATATATAAAGAGCAAAGTAAAGTGATATAATATAACACACACGCCAAAAGTTCTAAAAAGAAGAGAAACCTGACAAAACCAGTTCATTTAATTATACCTAAACACTGTGATTAAAGGAACAATGGTTCAATATGAAACGATTATGGTATTATTTCCCTGAACTTTCGTCTCTCCAACATTTGAGCAAAGTTGAATAGATATGGCTGATCTTTCAGAATTTTATAAATGGAGTGATGAATCATTTTCTGAACTTGCCATCGGAGGCCAACAAATGTAATGGTTTCCCTGAAAAGATTTCAAAGATAATTAATTTTTTGTCTTAAACACAATGAGTCTGTTCGCTGAAAGGGAACTCAAGTCTTTGCAGTAATTGGGGCAAATACATTCTTTCATTTTGCTGTGATGTTTCTTTAGCATCACTTTTCGAGAAGAGGGGGAGTATAAAGACCATGAGTGACGGCTACACAAGTCACCACATCCCTCTAAATGAGGTAGCAATTAAAATGATTACTACACTGACAATTAAAAGTATATGAAAAGCTCAGGCAATTATGACTCCTACCTCGTTTTCAATCTTGAGCAGCTTTTTTACGGCCACCTCTTTGTCCTGGGAGATCCACCTGGCTCGGTACACGCTCCCGAAGCTGCCACCGCCACAGTTCTCATAGAAGAGGATGTCATCGAACTTGATTTGCACGAAGGAGGTACCAGGACACGCCATCTCATAATGAAGCTCAGCACCAGCTAAGCTTTTGGGGGATCAGAAGAAAGGAAGGAAGTCTGGTTCATTCAACAAAGGCTTCATTGATTAAACAAAGACATGTCCAAGAATCTCCAGTATTAGGCTACGGAGTGTGTCTGTGGTATTATTGCTGTAGGTCCCTGGTTTTACTGCCTGTTGCCTGTCCCTTTTTACACACTCAACATCAGTACCAGCTAGCAATGAGCTCAGGGTCCAGCCTGTCCTAGTATAAGGGCAAAGGCATGACTGGTATGCTGTTATGCGCTGCAGCAAAAGTGACAGACTTTTCCAGTGCAGCCTAATGAGCTTGTCCAGCATAGGCAACAAGAGATATTTATTTATTAGAAACATGAGTTTGTTTTATAAGCCACATACTAACTACTTAGTAATAAATGATATACTAACAATAATGGAGAAAATATGTGAATTCAATTTTTTATTTGGTGAATGCACAAAGTTGCTAGTATGCAGTGTCTAAGTCTGGGAGGACTAGGGTGGCACAATATATCACAAACAAATTTGTTCTAATTGTAACTGACCTACAATCAGTTAATCTAATTAATTAATCCGTATCACAGAGACCTGCCTAAATCACATTCATTTTATGACTTTCACCTTCCACAGGCCAAAGTAACTGTCCAATACGAACTATTCATAATGTGCAACCAGATTTGAACTTTTATTCTGCCAAAGGGAAATTCAAAGTCATATCGCCAATGTGATATTAAATGTAGTTTAGACAATATATTTTTTACTGTAATGTGTCCACACATTTGGTTAGTGCATCCTGTTGTTCCATCTGTATCAGCATAAAAACATCTAGTAAAAAGACAATTCTGTTATTACAGGATATTGTTGCTCTGTTAGTATTGTTCCTGGGTTCCCCATTACAGCTAAGCAATTACACCTTTTAAAAGGTTGTTACCTGGGTCTCCATTGGGATTGCTATCCATCCCTGTGGCTCCATTGTCACAGAGGGGAGCCATTGCTTTCTGCTGATTTACTTGTATGTATTCATGCTATATTTAGCCTCTGAGCAATCTGCTCAGTGGACCAGCCCCCTTGTATTGTCTGTCCACTCAAGAACCCGGGGTTACTGGGATATGGAGCACTCCAGCCCAGCTTCCTGTTAGTTTTCACTTGAAGGCAATACAGCAGCCTGATGGCCATATGTCAAGCTGCAGGTAATCAGAACTAAGTGAGAAATAAATGACAGAAAACACTCTTACCCTGCAGAAAATTGCTCTGTGACCTAAGCTTCCGTGTAGGCTTTTAAGAATGCCTTCAAACCACTTATATGTGCTTTCATCAGAGTAAAATACTGCTATTAGCAACTAAAAACTGTAACTGCTGGTCATATGGTCATTAATGCAGTAACCTCAGAAATCCAAAAACATGCCACGCGAATTAAAAGATAATTATTAAATATGTCTTTGTTATTTCTATACATAAAATTTAGTGTCATGCCCTGTTTACTGAGAACACCCAGCCACTGACTGGTTACATAAATACAGATGTCATGAATGCACAGGCAGTTTAGGTTCAGTGCTATAGCTAACTTTTCCACCTCTGACCGACATTAAACACATACATACCGACATTAGGTAAGAAGTGCGGCCGGGGAGCGGCTCTTCAGCGCGGGTTACACCGGGCAGAGGAGGGTCACACTAGTCAGAGTTCCGGGAAACTCATGTGACGCTGTTAGATTTCTCCAATCTCTTCGCGGTGGTTTTACTGGTTGCGCAACTTCTCACGCACCAGCCTTGTTTTCACAAGTGTCAACAAAGTGTGGACGCGCCCGCTATTTCCATGACAACAGCTCCCTACAGCGGAAGCTAACGGGATAGCATTAGAAACATGTCCTGGGACACTATTCTAAACCCGGTCTGGCCTTTGGGGGTCTTGGGTGAAAAAAGTAAATAATTTTCTCTCTCTTTTGCTTTATGTTCTTATAGTAAACTAGATCTATCCTGTCACCTGTGATCAATTTCTATTATCTATCTAATCCATGACAGTAAACAAGAAAAATTGAGTTAATTTTAGTTCGTAGTGTTTGAGACGTCCACATACATTCTTCATTCAGCAGCCATAAATGGAGCCAGGAATATCAAATACTTCATCTTACACTTTATTGGTACTTAAAACAGACCCTCTCTTATCATATTATCTTCTGCTTTTAACATGCCTTGACTGATGCCATTATCAAGAAATGGCATAACAGAGACAGAACGGCACATAAATACGTCCAAAATATATAATTTGTACAGTGCTTAAAAGCTTCTTAGAACACCGAGGAGGTGTGCTTGCACAAATAAAAAAAGCTTAAATAAAAAAAAAGAGCCTTTTGCATGCTGGTGTAAAATAAATATTTGTATACAATACAGAAAAAAATCAAACATGTATAAATATAGTTTGATACAAAATATATAAACAAAACGAATAAGAATATCAACACATAAAGCATCTTTAGATGCATAACATTAAACCTAAGTGTTAATTAATGATATGTTACAGGATAATTCGAGTAATAAGCTTCCTTCGTTTGTTGTTTGACTTGGTAAAATATGTAAACAGTGTTTGAGTACTTGTACTTTTCCAATTAAAGAAACCTTTGTATAGTCTAATGTTAAATTTTCCCTACTGAATGTTGAATGTATTAATAAAAATGTATAATGCAATGGTCTTGGTTTAAAATAGCTTTAGCTCAGTCTTTCGTCTTAGTACTCTCCTGGTATAGTCTTCTTAGTCATCACATGATCAAAGACTATTGTCAATAACATGTAAAACAATACTTCTTCTTTTAATTGCCTGTATTATTCTCACAAAGCAAACACATCATACAGTGAAGTAGCTTCTGTGTGTGACATTTCTTTCCCCGAGTGATTTCATGACCTGCGAGGCTCAAGTCTGTGAGAGAGCTGCGTTAGCGTCCTTTGGTTGTCAATCACATTGAGATGACGAATATAGTTCCTCACATCTGGGTGGTTCTTGCCTGCCTGAGGTGAATCTGGACCTGGTTACATTCGACAAAACAATGAATAAACATTAGAGCTAATACAGAATCTGAATAAAACAGATCTTTATCATCATGTGACTTACTGAATGGCTGGCTCCTACAGTATCTCACTATCTTCACTGTGTTGGCTATCATCCGCTGAAAGACAAAGAAAAATACCTTAGAGCGCAAACAGTCTTACACCATTTGACAAATCAATGCACCTATAAAGCCTCACCATTTTCTCAAAATTGACCAAATTGTCAATAAATGTCTTGTTGCCCTCATGAGTGAATGTCATGTCTGGAAAAAAGGTGAGGAAATAGAGTGAAATATGACAAAAGAGGAGGTCAACTGTTTTGATAGAAGCTGTTAAAGGAGCAATTCAACCTCAATAAAACTGGACAAAATGATGTGCAAGATGCTGGCATTGCTGACCTTTGATCAACAGGGGCATGAAAGGAATGATGGGAGGCTCTAGCTTGGCTACTGTCAGTCGGTACGCCCGGTGGTTTCTGGATGGGTCCTGTGGAAACAGTTGCACAGTGCTGAGACCTGCTCTCACCGTGTTATTAAACGTATCCATCACAGAGCAGGCCGAAAGTGATGCTACGAGACCTCCAGCTAGCCCTAACAACCAAATGACACTGAATCTATGCTTCGGTTTTAGTTACGGCAATGTCCACTGCACTAAGTTTGAATGAAAATAATCTTAAAAACATCTCACAACCTACAAGTATAATCACAGTGTATTTTTAGAGGGCATAGATCTGTAATGGCCCGACAGGAAACACAGAAGTCTGCATTTCAAACATCTCCAACATACTTTAACTATGAGAGGTACTTCATGTAACTTTTCAGGATTGGCACTTACTAAAGGACATTGCGGACAACAGGATTGCTGGAAAACTCAGATGTAGGCATGGAACAATATGAGATTCTGACGGCATGATAACCTTGATATTATATATAATAAATATAAAACATTACAGTGTGTCTTTTTGTCACTTTCTGCGATGGTTTCAACAACTCAGTGGTTTATCACAATAATAGTAGTTTAAAACTTGTGATTACATCTTAAAACTGCAGTATACTTTGAAGTTGGTTATTGTCCCAGGCCTAGTCACATTATTACATTTCAAGAGCACATGACTTTGAGGCTTTGTGTCTTTTGGTAAAGAGTTAAATGGTGTAGCTTTAAAATCTCTTACCATGAAGTTTTCAAATTCACTGTAAAACTTCTTAAACTTGCTGGGAAGCTTCTGTGAAGACAGATATCAAATTTGTCAACTGGATGTTTGGGTTATTATACAATATCCTAATTATTGAGTAAAGACAGATACCCACCTCCCAAGTTTGACTCAGTCTGCTCACTGCTGGATTACTCAGTCCCATGATGATGGCAAAAAGGCATTTAGATTGCGGTACTCCTTACAACTGAAAAAATATATATCATAAAGTTGCTAACACAGTCCTGGAAAAATACCAGACAGACAGTGAAAAAAGCTTACGTACTGGGCGGCAATCTTTAGAAACTTTTTGAGAAGCTGTACCCTCTTACTCAGCTGAGAGCACAGACAGACCTCTGTGATCACCCAGAACTGGATTTCATTGAACCTCCTCAAAAACAAATCCAGATTCACTGTGGTTTTCTTAACATTTTGTCGCCCAAATGTGTGATAAATAAGCTCAAGCTGTTGAAAGAAATGCACATCAGAAAAACAAACCCTTTGTTAAAAAGCAGCATCACCGCAAAAGTCACACCTCATGTACACAGTGAAAAAGCTCCCAGTCGTAGGAAGTCATGTGATAAGCCACATCCTTAGAGCTCATCAACTCAAAGCTTGCCAGTGATCCAGTAGAAGGACCCTCCTGTTCAGGTAGGGGACTCTAGAAAAAAAAAAAAGCACATATTTATTTGGTGTGCGGCAAACATCATGTGAACATTCCTCTTCCCTTTACAGAATGTTTTAATGATTTTTAGATGATACAGTATATTATCTCTGTATATTAGAAGCTATAATATCATAGAAAGTGTGTATTGCCAAGGTAAGTTTTTTTATGTGAATGGTGTGTGTATTATTGTATAACTAACCAGAGAATCTAACTGATCCCTACGACATGCAAAGAGCCGTCCATTTATGCTGAGTGAGGAGAAGACTGACACGTCGTTGGGCTTGAAGATCACCTTTTCTGTTGAACAAATAATATGGAAGTACATTTGGTTTATTTAGATTTACGAGTGATGTAAAAATATTATTAAAGCTCAAACCTTCTATAAAAACCTTGAACATGAAGCAACAATATTCTAACACATTTCAGTTTTTTTTTTAAAGCATCTACTGAAGCATTTAAAGTCACCATAAATATGAACATGAATATAAACACTTAACATTAACATCTTATCAGAGCCGTATAGGATTCTAGCTACTTGATTAACATGTAGCTGCTGATGCTCTCACCTCCCGCTGAACTGAGGCTGACCAGAAGGAGGTCCTCTGCTGACCCCAGCTTGTCTGCCACAGCCCTGATGACCTCTCTGACAGAGGCACCAACGGAGACACGGATTGTTGTGTAGGTGTGGTCACAGCAGTAGACTTTAAACAGAACTGGAGAAAAAGTAAACATAGGAAGGTCACCATGTCCACCAAATATTAAGTTAGTTTAAAACACTTAAGTATAAATACAAGGTGGCATACAAGTACACTGCTTTATTTTCAAGATACAAAGAAAAAGAAAGCATCATTTAGGATCCTGGCGGTAACAACTCTAATGTATTAAACAAATGTATGTCCCTGATGAGAGAATAAAGACATTAAAGTTAAAGACATTTGCCATCTCAGCCTTACTTTCATCAGTGCTCTTGATAGGTTCTCGTTTCTGAGGCTTGTCTTCTCCTGTACTGAACTGACGCAGGAAAACTTTGTGCTGTGATTGAATGTATAAAAAATAAACTAAAGATCACATTTGAAAACAATGTTAGTCATCAAATTCAACATACCAGTTAACAACAACCTACCTTTTTCTGTGTTAGTCTGGCATCTTCAACACTACAATCAAAAAATGTCAGAAGTTTAAACATCTTCCAATTAACTAACTACTGCATTATAAACCTTAAGTCATTAATCATTAAGAGCAACTTACTGTTGTTTTACAATTCTCTCTAACTCTGTAAGTCGATCCCTGAGAGGTGGAATTACTTTTGCATCCTCTGACACTGCCAAAAGAAACTCCTGCAAAAACAGCAATTTCAAATATTTCATTTTTCCTAAATACTAAAGATAGAAAGCATTATTTTAATGAACATGTATTACCATTTAACACAACAACTATATCAGTTTTATACAAACACATTGTCATTCTATATACAATGTCATTAACCTTAACAGAGATTGTCACAGCTTACTGTACAGCTGTAAGGACATTATATATAATTTGTTAATTGTTAATTTGAACATATCTATGATGTGTTTATTAATATATATACATATATCTTAGTAGCAGGCATGAATTGTGAATATGTTGTTTTTCATTTAACATGAACTGTAGTTGATTAATTATGGGTTGTGATCTAGTAACTGTGTTTTTATTAGCTGACCTCCAGAAACATGACAGGCACATCCTCCTCCTGAAGGTGGTCTCCGTGTAAAGCCGCCCACTGCAGGACCAGGCGGACGACCCTGCGTTTGTTGTTGAGTGTGTAGTCCAGCTTTTCCTGTTCAGAGCCCTGGGAGGCCTGGGCATGGTAAGTACAAGGCTGTTAAAGATTCAACATGCATTTATAATGGCTCAGTGATAGGGCTGGTTACTTACCAAAACCTAGACTACTTTGTCCACTACAGTTATTAAAAATATTTCTAATGGACCTTAGGGCTACAGTAAAATGTAGCACAGGAAGAACATGTAAACTCCACACAGAAAGGCCCTCATCTCGCCGGGATTGCTAACCACTGTGCCACCCAACAAATAACTCAAACATCTGTGTTTTCTGGTATATTAAAACAAAACACCAGTCTAAATAGTGGAGCATATTTAATCAATCATGAGACCATAAAATGAACATACAGCAATACAATGAAAGGATATTGAGCCATCAGCACTGGACACAGTTGGGTATTTGGCATGAAGACGCAGTGCACGACAACAAAGTCATCTAAGGCCATGTCTGTGGAACAAAAACAGACTACATTAAATGTCTGTGATGCAAGAGCAGGAGGTGATCAAACAGACATCAGGCTGTGGTCCACATGACCCTGTCTATGTCACCTATGCAAGCAAATAAAGTCCATCTGCAAAAGTGAGAGCAATTAGATCAGTCCTGCGATGTGTGGCTAATTATAGACGAGAACAAACGGGTCAGTGGAAAGCAGCACAGAGGACACAGAAGTGGAGGAGTGAGAATAAATATATGGCATTGAGGAAAAGTCCTTCACAGTGAACAAGCCTCCCAACAACAGTCCGTATAAGATGGCACTATTGTGAGCTAGTGCAGGTTGTACACAGAGCAGTACCTGACTCTGAGAAATGAGAGTCCAGCCGCATCATTTCAAGGAGGTGCTCCAAAATCTTCTCCGGCGTCCCCGACATCACGTTGTATCTGGAGCAACACAGAATAAAACACACTCTTCACTAATCAACAAATGCTGGTTTTTAATGTTTCATGACAAGGCCATGACCCTCCAATGATTTGTGTTACTTGAACATGTGTCTGTGATTGCTCTATCTGATAACAATCCCATTTACAATCACAGAGTTCTTGGACAGCTGAAGATTAAGGGCCGTCTGGGCTAAGTGCCTGGAGAGAAGCCAAAAAAAAAAAAAAAAAGTAGGGGCATCTCTGAGAAGGAGAATCAACACAATCCGAGTCCTTGCTTGTTTATTAATACTTGAGGAGAGCATAACAAGTGGGAGCTGTACAGTGTTGTGTGGTCCCCTCACTCGGGGACACCACCGTCTTGACACTGTTAGGAGTGAGTAGAGGAGTTGATTAGAGGGCGACCCTGAGCAAGTAATTGTGACTTGCCAAGCATTTTTCCCCCTCTACGAGCTAAGCCGTTATTACCATTAATGTGTCTCTCTATATTACAGCAACCATAGAGCAATGACAGATGCCTCTATTAAGATAGCACTCAGGGGTTCCAGTGCACTTGGGTGCTGCACCATTTACTGTTTTTATTTGCTGGTTAGAATAAAGCAACCAAAGGCCAGGTATATTCAAATGATTTTTTTCTTATATTAATTTTATTCACAGCTTAAATATTTGTTATAGAGGTTTTACCATGTTGGTAAGTTCATTTTTATGTTTTGTTGCAATTTTCAAGTTACAGTGAAGCCTGTGTGTAAAGGGCTCAGGGTTAGAGGGGTGTGTAAATTATAGACATATTATTTATACTGAATGAGACAAATATATGGAGTGAAATATTAGGACCAAGTGGCCATGGTCAAATAAAACCGCTAAATATTATATTATTATATACAAAGTCTTAAGTTAGTCTTGTCTGTGGTGTAGGTGGTGCATTACTTGTAATGGGACGAGGGAGGTCCATGGATGGTAGTTCGGCTGCCACTGAGACTCTTCTCTAGCACTAGGACATCCTGACCATGCTCCTTCAGACGGACAGTGTTGGCTTCAACATCCTTCACAAACGCACAGCGAGTTAATTATAATGGCACAGTGACTGTGGTCGTATAATCAGATCAGGAGAGTTACACAATCAAACAGCTAGGTTTATGTGGCAATAAAGAGGAGGGATGGCTCTGTGTTTACTTTTGTTGGAAAAAAATACAGGCACCAATATTGGCTTCTAGCTTTTCATAAATATAAGTATTTTCTGAATGTCAAAATGGTTACATTTGTATGCTGTATGGTGCCACTTACATACATTACACATACATTAGCAGATCAATTAAAAAAGTTAAACTGCACTTTTCACTTGTTTTAAAAGTATCAGGTCATCAGGAGGGAACATTTTAAACTTTAATATTACTCAGCTGCTGCTGTCCAGTCAAAACAGTAAAAAGGTGATCATAAAACTTCCTTCTATCTTCAGCGCTCACATAAGTCACACACAGACCCTAATCTTTCTATAAATAATGTTAACATTTCAATCTGCATTACCGGGTTTCTGGCAGCAGAGGGCAGCAGTATGTTTTTTGTTAATCACAGATGCTCACCCTGAGAATTCTGTTAAAATCTTCTTTGTCCACTCTCAAGAAATGACAGTTGTCCTCTCGTAGGACAATGGAGGCGGCGCGAGGGGCGTCATTTACGAGAGCAAGTTTCCCAAAGTCGTCCCCTTCGTGAAGTGTGCACACGACCCCCTGTTTCAGAGACAAAACTGGTTACACACTAGACTAGATAAAGTATGCCACAATAACTATGCAGAAAAATATTACTTATACTTGCTTTCCCATAAATCACAACATTTACAGAGCCCTTCAGAATGATGTACCAAGACGTGCCCTCCTCTCCTTGACTGAACACTAAAAAAAAAAATTTAAAAAAAAAAAGGGAAAAGATTATCTTTTATTATTGCATATTGATTAATGAAAAAACTGAACCATCGCAGCATAAGAAGTAGTTTTGCCATCTGATAACATGTTTAAAATACAGATACAGATTTCTTCATTTGCATTATACTTACATACTGTTCCAGCCTTGGCATGGGACTCAAAAATCAGGACACCTGCCAACTCCCTCTTTACCTGTGCAAGCAAGGAACGGAAAAAACGATGTTAACAGCGGCATCAATAATTTGCAATGCTGTCTGGTGTAGAGCGCAGACTATCCAGAATATTTGCAGTTTGATGTGAACATGTTAGCCATGTTAGTCATAGCCCTGCAGTACAATGATCTTCTTAGTCACAGCATTTCAAATTCAAAAGATATGTATACAAATTCATGACTTTTATGTACCAATGCATCCGTCACTTTTTTTATAGTACACAGGTGTATTGCTCATTATTTCAAATGCATTCATTATATCTCTCAGGATGCACTCCTTTACAGTCATACTAAAAAAGACAACTTATATTCTTATTTGTGTGTACTTACAGTGGTGGAAAGATGAGACAAGGCTTTTATATGAAGTAGCTCTTCATAAATGATCTCTAAATCATCTGCTGTCCGTTCTGAAGGACTGGAAAAGAACATGAAAAATGCGACATTATCGAATCTTTTCAAATACATTTTGTTAAGGTCGATATCTTTCAGTATACATAAAGGCTTGCATTTCTACCTACATTGTCACATTGTCATCCATACACAAGTTTCACTTCATTCAGTTTCCACTTCATCAAGCTGTCAGAGGTCAGTTTAGTGGTTTTAACTAAAAAAAAAGTAATAAACACCTACGGTTTCCTGAGAATCATCCTCATGTGGGCATCGGGCCCAATCTGCGAGAGGAGGAGAAGTGTGTCCTGCAGCTCCTCTTGGCTCTCCTTCCTCTCCTCCTCGCCGGGTAACGGAGCATTCTCTTGTTCATCCTCCAAAAATCGGTAGAAGAGGTACTTGTCCTGAAAGTTCAGCTCCTGCTCCACTGCATCACGGTAAAAACAAAACACAATCAAACTTAAAATTCCTGTGTTTCATTTGTGCCAACATTAAAAACTGTCTGACCGTGGTTGAGGACGCCTTCCTCCAACAGCACCTGCCACATGCCCACAGCCTGAGCGCGTGAGTGGATGCACGAGCTCTGCTGCATTTGCCAGTCGACCAACTCTGTTCCCACGCAACACTGCCTGGGAAAACATGAGATTATTTTGCCTAATTAATCATAAACTGTCAGGGTCTCTTAGATTTTTACACATTTTAGTGAATATATTCTGTTGAAATCTCCCAAGAACACAGTATATCATCCTCAGGAACGGGTCTATAATAGGCCTACCGTGGCCAGCCATCCTAATTCTATACAAAAGATTAGTCTGGTCCCAATCATTTCAAGTTGAATTTCCAGGTGGCAGAAGACAAACTCCAACAAAGCCACAAACTAGGGATAACCATTTCCTCCTGCTTCCAGGACATCGACCAACCTGTATGTCTTCAGGTGGTACTTCCTGTCTCGGATCATGTGCGGCGCTCTGGCGAGGATGGCCTTACGGATAATCTTCCCTGCTCTCAGGATCTTCTCTGAGGGGACCTGATGAGGAGAAAGGTGTCAGCACAGTAGTGGACAAGTAAAAAATATATTAACAACAACAGCACAGTCTTGTTTGAGTGGTGAGCACACGAGCAGACAGCATCATTAGGAGAATGTTACTACCTGAGAAATGCATTTAGGGAGAGGTTTGGCTGGACTTTCAATGAATGACTTCTGCAAAATAAAAGGGATTGAAATGGAAATTAAGTAGGGGAGAAGAAAACAATATGGATGCTGCAGTGTTTTTGATAAAAAGACAACTTAACATCATTTATATAAAAACATAAAAGACAAAAAATATTACATTTTTATTATAAATGTATGTCTTTGTGAGCTTTTCAAAAATAAATGATGTTTTAAAGAGCAAACTAAATGTGTTGTAATGTTTCCAGTGGGTGAGCTATAGGGCCATGACATTTAAAATACATTCAGCACATTTTCATGCAGCAGTGTACTGTAACTGATTCATGTGAAAGCTTTAAAGTCTCATTATTTATTTATTCAAAAATTAGGCGAGTCAATAGTTCACTCCAATCATTTATACATGCTTAAGTAACGTTGTGTTTGTAATGTAAGTCGGCCATATGTTTTCTCCTTTTTATATAACTGTGTTGTTATATAAAAGTGCCACCACAGGGGCAAAGGCGCAGGATGAAATAAATCAGAAGCTGAGACTTTGTGAGCAGGAAACAACAGCGGGAGAAACAACGGGACAGGAATCTTTATGGATGGACACAAGTCAGTTGTTTAATTTTAGATGCACCTTTGACTAACTTGACATTGGACACCCAGCCAGAAAACACCCAGAAAAATATCTGTTTACCTTATTCTGATGATTTGAGACAGAAACATAAGAGTTGTTGCTGATGTTCTCTTTGTCAGGCGTCCCTGGATGAGATAAAGAGAAAAGATTAACAATGTGACTTTATATGATCAATGAAACACAGCAAATAAGAGTTAGCTACTGTCCCAATACCTGAATGGATGCACACAATGAAACTTTTCAGTTCCTGTTTTGTGATTTTCCTGTTGGAGGTTTGAAGTTATTTCTCAGAATGAGAAACTTTAAGCTTGTACTGTTTTTTCCAGGACAAAGCACATAATGTGTCAAGGCTGCTCAGTCACTACTCTAGCTGCAGGCCAGAAACTCTAGAGCTATTCTTGGATACTCCATTTGGACTGCTCATACCACAATACAGATTCAGAATCCACACAAAACTTGAGAAAATGGGGAGGAAAAATGGGAGAATGGTTTGGCCGATACAACCATGCACTCATTACTCATGTATGGTTGAGAAAAATGTCAAATAGGGCTTAGTAATTTATTGGAAAACAATTGAAAAAGGACAGAAAAAACATCTACTCGACTTGACAAAAAGTAATAGCAATACAATTTGGAGCCATTTCACTTAGCCGTATGCTCTACATCTTTTTACATACTAAGGACTGAAATAAATGAAAGGCTATGGTGGGTGTTTGTAAACACTGGAGCCAACCATTAAAAAATGTGCTTACACTATTGAACTTATTTATGGCAAAGATGCTGTTTTCTAAGAAAGAAACATGATCCCCTGCAGATAAGAGCCACATATCAGCCCACATTTCCATGGATGTTTATAGAAAGGACTAATGAGCAAACTCTCTAACCCTTACATAGTTTGGTCTGGAGGCAATTGGGTGGTTTATGAAGAGGAAAATTTGGGCTGCAAGAGTGATAAGAAAGCCAGACTAAAATGTACTTAAATATGTTGTGGGAATATGTGTTTGTTAACCAGTGCATTTGAAATCGGATGCAACTGTCCGTCAATGTTTGTGTGATGTTGATGAGGCAGTCCATGTGACATCTACTACTTCAAATGTCACATCTACTCATAGCTATAGAGCTGTGCATGAATTAGTCTGTATTGTTAGATTATGAGCACTGCTTAGAGATATGTATTAGTAGATGCAGTAGTAAATCCCTGATGAAGTGAAAAAACAGATGTTAACACCAATGTACTGTCAAAGTGCAATGTTGTCGTAACCCCCTCACCCAAAAATAAATAAATATTAAAAATAAGATTAAAGCCTGTTTAATTAGTGCCTACACTAAGGTGTCGTACAGGAAAGTGCCTCAGCCTCCAGCTGCTTCTGTCTGTGTGATTTCTGTCTGCGTGCGCTCATGCATAGACCACTGTAAATCCCCTAAGTACGCTACTGTACTCTACAGAAATACCTCGCTCTCACATATTAATCACTCACAGCCAGGAATACAAACAGCCGAAAACGTCTAAAGCAGCAATCTGCGACACAAGTGCTGACTTCAGAGTAAATAAAATTGAAATGTGGGCTTGAGAAGTGAGAACAGCTACATGTGTTTTTTTTAAAAACATAAAACAAATGTGAAATTACTAATGTTAAACTAATGTGGCTTATGTTCACGCTTGGATAGTTGGATATTTGTGTTTTGTGTCTTGGCTGTATTTGAAAAAAGTCAATTCAGCTTTAGTAACTATATTTAAAAACTAGAAGTTATGTGTATTTTCATTAGGTCATTATTTTTATTAGGTCATTATTTTTCCAATAACGTGTTATTTCTGATAAAAACAATGTGATCAGCGATATTTTGGAAACAAATGGGCATAAATCAAACGGCTGGTGGTAGGAAGTTTTGACATTTTTGTATAATTTTCTGTAAATGTTTGAGAAAAGGACACCGTCTATAAAAATGTGAGCTATTGTTACAGTCAGTGAACATTGATGATCTTTGTAAT
Source organism: Perccottus glenii (assembly GCA_024416835.2). NCBI lineage: Eukaryota > Metazoa > Chordata > Actinopteri > Gobiiformes > Odontobutidae > Perccottus > Perccottus glenii. The sequence continues at coordinate 12,501,852 of CM044560.2, read as the reverse complement.
AATCCAATTGCCATATTTAATTAAAAAAAAAATGCCAATGTTATTTAGTATAGAATGTTTCTTGAGAACATCAGCAGGTTCGAGAGAAAGTGTCAGTTTTACTCATGTCACAAATTGTCAATGTATATTCACATTACATCCAACAGTGAACTGCCAGGAAGGCCGGCAGACTTGCTGTATTTTCTGGCCGCGTGCTGTTGTTCATCATTTTTATGGTACATGACTTTGCAGCCATTTAAGTGCTCTGTTTGAGCAAAGCTAAGTCAATATTGAGTTAACGTGCAACAGAAATGATACACAGCTGGTTTTCACAATAGAGCAGGTTGGGCACTAGAAGATAAGAGTCCAGAACGCACCGTACGGATAAAAAGTAAAAGTGCTTATGGTAAAAAGACGACTGAAGTAGACAGTGCAGTTCTTCAGTTATTTCTTTGACTCATTCTAGAGAATATTACCAGTTTATTAGATGTCAAAACTTACTGTACCAACACTTAGAGTAGTTTATTTCATCAGATTAACTTCTAAATGCAGTACATACAAACATTTACTCAACATACTGTTTGCTTTCAAATATTTTTTCTTGTGCCATCACAAAGATCTGAATAATTTTATGTTTAAGTCACACTGCCTCAGGTCATAATAACTAAAGCAATAAAAAGAATAAAGATGGCAAACTTCTCATAAACAGATCACGTCGCAACTTACTGTTGGCACCGCAGCCACTTTCCATCACACCGTAGGGCGGGGCCAGCAGGCCAGCCATGCACTGATGATACTTCTGAAAGAATAAAAATATACAGGATTATAACTAACATTTTCTCATTAACATATCATTTACCACAGTCTCATTTTTATTCTTTAGTCTTTTCACATTCAGGGCCATGTGTAGCTATAACCTGGGAAATCACGGACCATTTCCGCTTTGGCTTAAACTCACAAACTACAGCAACCTGAGAGGGCCAAAACTCAAACTTAAAATTCCAGGCAATTTACAGAAGTGCATAAAAGTAATGTTGCATTTTTGTGATATAAAGCCAGTTATGGTTTAAACAAAGAGCAAAGTTTACCTTGAGGGGCTAAAAAACAAATGGAAATCTGAATCAATTTCCGAGCCAATTCCAGGATTTTACCCATTTGCATGGCAACCTTGCTTATGTAAAATGGTTATCTTCATGCTGCCTTGTAAATTTAATTTCAGGAATAATGATAATGAAGACACAGGTTTTTACCTCATCACTTCATTGAAAAATAATAAAAAAAATAACCGTATTTAACAGTATTTTTAGTATAAAGCTTCGTTGGTGAACTATGAGACAATACACACAGAAGTAAAATCTTCAGCTGATTGTATTTCTTATAATGCTGCCACAAAGAAATTGTTTTCTGATAGTTCTCTATCTAACCTGACCTGCAGTACAGTTGTGCAAGAACATTAAGGGAACTGTGAGCAGACTGATGATGAAAAATGGCCTTCCAATTGTGTAACATTCATGGTCTGATTCCGTGCTTTAATCTAAGGGATTTTTACAGCGTGTCATTTCTTTTGTCAGTCTGATCCTCCTGTATCATGTGAAAAAGGACTCATCTTCATGCGAGTATGTGCTGATATTTTGTTTTCATTAGTGCCATGTAATTGAAGACATGGTTCAGTGAGTAATAACAAGTATATGTAAACAGTTCTCTCCATCTTTTCCTGTACGTGTAGCGGGTTATGCATTTGTCCAGGTCCATGCAGTTTTCTTAATGTTGTGCAAGATGAGGTCAGGGAGGAAACAGAGCCTGAGGCAACAACTATACCATGGCAGCGTCCTGCAGCCTCACACATGTTGCGTAATGAACATCCTAGGTTCTGGAAATGTCATGTTTTCGTTTATGACACGGGTGCACAAAGGGGTTAATTCAACCAAGAGCCAATGAGCTGTAAAGGGAATATTGCCTTCTGCTGCTTGACATTTCTGGGAGTTAAACCAGAACACCATCTCAAGATTCAAATCATCCCCAAAAAAACAATAATTCCATAGTAAAGGAACGCGGTTTGAGTAATATACTGTTGATAATTCAAGATTTATTTGTGACAGCAGACAAGTAAAATGTCATTGTGTGCCCAAGTAGTTTATGGTCAATAAAAAGCTGATTGAAGACCATTTGGTGACCAATTCCCCCTAATCTCCTGCTCAGAGGGGACCTAATAAACCCCGCCTTCGTGACGTAATGTATTCTCTTAGGTTTTCAATTCAATTGCACCCTCTGAAGTCACTTAATCGCTTTAGCAAACCTGTAGGGACCTGCGGCTAGTAAATACATCCGAGACTAAATCTGCGCTTCTGTGGGTTAAATAATTCAGAGTTAATCAATACAAGCACGACCAGCACAAACCAGTCACTTATTTTTAGTCTTTGTTAACACTTAAGGGATTAGAGAGAAGCACTTGAAAAGAAAACAAATGTGCTCCCAAAGCAGCTGGGTCCCATGGGCGAGGTGGGTGGGTTTGTTGATTTATTTAAAAGGAGGATAACAATTGTTTACAGGTTACTATTTAAGCAACTAGTGTAGAACTTGTTTAATTTTGTCTTTTGTAAGTTGTTTTCTCTTTGTCATCTTTTAAGTTTAAAATGAATACCCAAATAATACAGTCCGTCTGACTTGTGCTGTTAATTTGACATCCTATAAAAAAGGTCACCGGACAGACTTATCACTTGTATCTACATTTGTAAAAGGAAGATGTATGAGCACATGATTTATGATCACATTCTTATCACTAGCGATCGGCTTTTACGGGGCAAATGGACTGTAAATGTCACACATATGGTTCACAGGGACTCAAACAGGACAGCAATACTATATCAAATGCAATGCGTGCTTTTTTTTGAGGAGTCAATTACTTTTTTTTTTTGTTCTTGGGTTTAATGTTTGTCCAGTGCTCTATATCTGAAATTATTTAGGGGATTTATCAGATAGGTGTTTATAATATAAGTGATTATTGTTTGAAATGATAGGATGAGAATAGCTTGGGAGGGACATAATCCAAATAAGATTTCAGTTTAGTAAATATAATACACAGATGGACTTCTCCATTAAATTCATAATCTGAAGACAACTAAAGAAGAATACGCAAAAAATAAACAGTTTACTTGATTTTATGACATGTCTCCAAACTATTTGAGTGCAACAAAATAAGGGTTATGCAATAATCAGCTCTTATTGGTGCATAAATGATAGCCATTACATATGTACAAATTACAAATGTGTCCTTTTGCATTTCTCAAGTTAAACTCAGTCAAGTGTTGGGCGCTGTGCCTATTAGCTCTGATAAACTGAACTACAGAGCAAGCACCAATGATTCAAATAAACAAATATTACATTGGATAAAAGATTATGTGTGAAATTTGGATTAAATATCTGTTGTTCCATACATTGAGTTTAGATGTTTTAAGTGGGTCGAGTGTAGAAGTCAACTGAGTGACCGGAGCAAACTCAACTCCAACTCCTCCTGGTCGTTCATGCTTCAGCAGGTTATTGCTTTGTGAGCATCACTGTGCATGAATGCACCCATGAATTTTGACTAATTCTCCCCAGATTACATAATCTACAAAGAGCGAGATGTCCTCAAAAGGGTTTACTACTTACTCTGAACTCCCTCCTTCTAGACACACTCCAGAACACTCAGGGGAACAATTGAGGGAAGACCCTCCCTTAAGTTTCAGTCAACATCAGGACATTTCCGACCAAACAGACACAACTACAATATGCAACTCTAAACTTCCTCACTTCCTTTACTGGCCAAATTTAGAATAAGTGAATCCGACCAGTAAGCATACTGTTCTGTATATCTCACATATATTTAAAAACAAATATATAAAAGTTTTGCAAACATTACCTAATGATGCTTACAGTGTCCCACACATGTAACTCCACTCTTTTAATCCCAGTGTTAAAAAAATCTCCGGACATGCAGCGGGTCCAGTCCAAGTGACACTCAGTCATGGGTCCAACATGATGCAGCTACGTGGATGGCAGCCTGCGCGTGGCTCCAAGCACAGAGCAGACTGTGTGAGAGCGAGTGCCAGTCAGCTGCGTCTGAGCAGCAGTTGTTGCTAGGTGATTACTCCGGCCACTGAACGAGTGTGTGCTCTCTTTCTCCCTCCCGCCCTCCCTCCGTACCTCCCTCTTTCACAAGCCTTAGCTAATACATACTAAGCAAAAGGATTTGTTCACTTTAGGCTCCACATGGTTGTCCACCACATGTGTTTGACAGGAGCAATGAGAAGACAATTCTATTAGTTGAAAAATAATGTTCTTTTATTCTGCAAGGGTGTAATTTTAATTTAGCCCAAAACCTAAACACATTAAGATTTTTTCTAGGTACGTTTTTAAGTAAACATTAAAAAAATGTAAATATGACATATCTACACCTACAGTGGGGATCGAAAGTTTGGGCACCCCAGGTAAAAAACTTAATTAATGTGCATAAAGACGCCAAGAAAAGATGGAAAAATCTTCTCCAAAAGGCATCAAATGACAGATATATTTATTTCCATCATTTACACTTTCAAAATAACAGAAAACAAAAAAATGGTGTCTGCAAAAGTTTGGGCACCCTGCAGAGTTAGGATACCTTGTACTGCCCCCTTTGGCAAGCTAGGACCTGACAGTGTCATGGATTGTTCTCAGTCATCGTCTGAATAGACCAGGTGATGTCAATCTCAAAGGCTTTAAATGCCCAGACTCATCTGACCTTGCCCCAACAATCAGCACCATGGGTTCTTCTAAGCAGATGTCTAGAAAACTGAAAATAGTTGACGCTCACAAAGCAGGAGAAGGCTATAAAAAGATAGCAAAGCGTTTTCAGATGCCGATATCCTCTGTTCGGAATGTAATTAAGAAATGGCAGTCATCAGGAACAGTGGAAGTTTAAGCAAGATCTGGAAGACCAAGAAAAATATCAGACAGAACGGCTCGCAGGATTGTGAGAAAAGTAAGTCAAAACCCACGTTTGACTGCACGATCCCTCCAGAAAGATCTGGCAGACACTGGAGTTGTGGTACACTATTCCACTATAAAGAGATACTTGTACAAATATGGACTTCATGGAAGAGTCATCAGAAAAAACCTCTTCTACGTTCTCAACACAAAAATCAGCGTTTGAAGTTTGCAAATGAACATATAGACAAGCCTGATGCATTTTGGAAATAAGTTCTGTGGACCGATAAGGTTAAAATAGAACTTTTTGGCCGGAATGAGCAAAGGTATGTTTGGAGAAGAAAGGGCACAGAATTTAATGAAAAGAACCTCTGTCCAACTGTTAAGCATGGGGGTGGATCGATCATGTTTTTGGTTGTATGTCAGCCAGTGGCACAGGGAACATTTCAGGAGTAGAAGGAAAAATGGATTCAATAAAATTACAGCAAATTTTGGATGCTAACTTGATGCCATCTGTGAAAAAGCTGAAGTTAAAGAGAGGATGGCTTCTACAAATGGATAATGATCCTAAACACACTTCAAAATCCACGGTGGATTACATCAAGAGGCATAAACTAAAGGTTTTGCCATGGCCTTCACAATCTCCTGACCTCAACATAATTGAAAATCTATGGATAGACCTTAAAAGAGCAGTGTGTGACAGACAGCCCAGAAATCTCAAAGAACTGGAAGACTTTTGTAAGGAAGAATGGGCAAAGATGCCTCAAACAAGAATTGAAAGACTATTACAAAAAGTGTTTACAAGCTGTGATACTTGCCAAGGGGGGCAGTACAAGGTATTAACTCTGCAGGGTGCCCAAACTTTTGCAGACACCATTTTTTTGGTTTTCTGTTATTTTGAAAGTGTAAATGATGAAAATAAAATCTAACTTTTTTGACTTATTATAAAGGATGTCTAATCTGTCATTTGATGCATTTTGGAGATTTTTCCATCTTTTCTTGGCGTCTTTATGCACATTAATAAAAAATTTTACCTGGGGTGCCCAAACTTTCGATTCCCACTGTATGGCCCATACCTGTAGCCATAAAGCAATGTCACTTCCTGCCATTACTTAAGGTCTAAACTGAATAACCATGTATTGCATTGATGAAGATTAACTGTAATCATCCATCAAAAATTATTAAAAAAGGCAAAAAATAGATCCTCATTAAGGCGCTTAGTCTAATGGTAAGTCAAGGACATGGATTTGACTGGTTTGTTTTAGATTCAGCCACACACACAGCCACACACAGCCACACACACACACACACACAGCCACAGTTGAGGCATACATCATTGATTATAAACTACACAGGATTACATTAAAGGCATGTGATGATGCAATGCCTCTTTGTTACACCTGACTGAGATGCTACAAAGACCCATGTGGCTTGTTTTTCCAGCCTCCATCCACCATCATCCCCACAGTCCTCAGACACCAGAGGCCACGCTGTGGCCCTGCCACTTCCCATTCATCAGCCCTCTGCACTGGCTGCCCACCAGGCGGCTCTACAGACTGATGATAGTGACACACAAACACACCACCCACTCATTCAGCTCAGCTCCCGACAGATAGAAACACATTCATGCAGTACTCCTGAAAGACTTGAAATGGGTTACTTCAGTGTACACTGCCTGTAAGACTGCTGGAGCACTCTAAACAGGTTTTCTGTCCAGGCTGCAAGTTTACGCTGATATGACCATGAAAGAGCTGCCTTGTGTCTCTAAAAACACAAATGACAAAGTTGTTGTTTTAGTCTCAGTGCCCGTCGGAAGTGGGACACAAAGTGGAGAGCAAATTGATGATCAGGCCATCTTCGGTCAGCATGCTGACCTCGGCTCATGTCTGCTCTGTTAAACAAATCGAGCATGCTTGTTCTCAGTACAGACATTCTGCTTCTGTCAAGTGCCCACTTTTGTAAAGTTATAATAATCATAAGAGTTGTAAAGTTTGTCAATGGAGAAAAAAATTCTAATTAAAATGGCATCACTGTCACTCTGGCTCTTATACATGCCTTGACAGAATATAAAAGAATTACAGTAAAGCATAACAGTATGTTTTAATGGAATCTGTACAGGCTCATTTAAACATCATCACATCATTTTATAGGTACTAAAGTAGTGTGCAACATAAATGAAATAAAATACTATGTGCTCTTTTCACTTGTATTTCTGAGTACTTGTCCACAGGTGCCACTTCTATGTGGAAAGAGCTGTTGTTTTTTTAAGCCTTGCTTTATCTTTAAGCAGAGTAGGAGGTAATTTCATCTTAACACTTTTGTTTGCTCTGTTCTGTTGGAGTTATTTTTACTGTCATCTGTGTTTTTCTCTATTTAACATTACAGCTGTGGTTACATTTTGCACTTTATTTTATGTCCCTAGAATGACAGCACTGTCAGTAGTATTCACTAAAAGACCACTAGTACTACTTCCAAACAACAATAAATTTAAGGTTCATCTTACTATATACAAGTGGTAAATGAAATGATAATACTGCTGTAGATTCATGAAATGGCAACAGGCAAAAAATCCAACTAAAATAAGTAAATAAAAACAGTTCAAAACTTGCTCCATCCTAAAGAACAAGAATGATGTCACATACATTTAATGTATGTCTACAACTATGGCTCAAAAGCAACAATATAAAGCGATGCAAAACATATTTACTCCATGTCATAAATATGCTCTAAGCGTTTGTTTTCCTTTATAGCTAAGATGATTAACAATACAAAAAGTAGGTGCCCACAAACCTTGCAGAAAAATGACATCCCAGAGCTGTAATATAATGTGTTGTCTCTGAGTGCTGCCACATGATCCACCCACATCCAAACAGGGTTAAGTACTCAGCCTCTCTGCTGGCCAGTGCAGTGACACAGACCCATAATTTCACAGATCCTATGCCCTTCGTTCCCAGAGGAAATGGGCTGTCTCGCTCAGGAAACCAGCTCAGAGCAGTGGCTCCAGCAGAGACAGGGAGGAGTGGAGGAGCAGTGGAGAGGGCCCACAAACAGCAAGACACCTTACAAACAACATGCAATCAGGGGAAATGAAGATATGACTGGAGCATTGAGACTAAGGAAGGGGACCATCCTACTTTTGTTTATTCACTAACAATACCGTTTCTCTGTTTTCTGTTTCTCGGCATCTTGTGACATGCATATTTCACTTCAGAGTCATTTGCTACAGCTATTTACAATTCTGTTCCCATGTTTGTCATGACACAGCAAGACATATGGAATGCAGCGCTGTTCAAGTGTCAAGGGAGGCTCTGTCTCACACTAATGTCGGCTTAGTGAATAAATTTGTGCTAATAGCCACAAACAAATTAAAAGAGGTGGCAGCTCTCCACTTCCATCTAGTGGTAATAAAGCAGAAATCCCACCAACCCAGTAGAGTAATGACTTGTATTCAGTAGGGAAGGGTGTACCTATAAATATAGACACCCTATCATGTCAACTTTTTCACATGGATTAAATTTAGCACATAATATTGCTGAAATGAATACTGACCAACAGAAGCATTATTAACCTTTACTATGTGTCCACTCTCATAGATGTGTCATAAAAAGTGCAGTGTTTTTTTTGTGGGCCGGCACTAGCCCAGACTGTGTGCTCACCTCCCACAGAGACCTGAACTCCCTCTGCTCAATGCGTAGGAGCTCACTGAATTCCCTTGTAACAATGGTGGCATGTCGGGGGGTGTTATCCAGGATGGACTCTCCGAAGGCTGTGCCCGTCCCCAGAGTGCATATAGTAACAGCATCCTAGAATAGAAATACCACACAACAAAGAAGTGTACTTTGGTTGTGCCACCTAATGGTAATCCACCTTAAATCTACAGAGACCAGTAATTAGTTAACCTGACAAGGTTACCTGGATACCTGATATCGTGATGTCTCTGAAACTTTGACATCCAGCGACCCAGAGAGGACTGCATACCAACTGGTGCCAATGTCTCCCTGGCGGTACACTGCAGATTTTAAAAGTTTAGTAAGAATAAAACAGTTGTCTTTATTTTGACAGTTTGACAGTTTGTGGTTTGACTTACAGGTGATGCCTTTCTCCAAGCATTCATAGAATCCACACAAACAGATCTGTTGTAGCAAACTCGGGTGGAATCTCTCGAAGGCCTTCACACTTTTGAGACGTGCCAAAATAATGTCAACATCTTCGCCTGAGCGCTCTGCTGGCCTGAATGTAAAAAAAATTAAAATAAAGTACGGGCATTGTAAGCTAGCTACCAAAATATGTGTGCTATTAGTTATAGATCTATTAAAGAAATTAGATATAAAAAGCAGAACACATTGGCATGGTTTCTGAAGACCTCCAGATGTGACATTAATTAGTCCTAGTGCAATACCTCTGTTCTCCATCAAGTTCATCAAGTCATCTTGGAGAAATAAAGCCACCTGATTCATTAATAGTAAACCCACAAAGCTTTAGAAGTCTGCTCAAAGCTGTGTTTCAGCTTTTTCTACTCATCTGTTTTCTCTGCTCAGATTTGTTAACACTTGGTTGCTCTGATGTAACTGGTGGGCGACGCTTTTGGCTTACTTCTCTTTGAGATCCATCTGCAGGCTTGTTCCAAGTTAAACTTGAGACACAACAATGTAAGTAAAATGGAAAAACATTCATCAAAAGTATCATCAGAATGGTTCAATTTAATACTCTCTAGCCACTTAATACTACAACAGTTGCACTTTTACGCAAAGGATTTGTCGAGATGTGTTCCTTGGAAACCTTTCATATCACATTAGTCACATTATTGATCTACATTATTGACCTAATATAGCTTTCTTGATTGCATCCTATAATCACAGTCACATTTGAGGTGTTTTATTTTTCCCTCCAATAATTCAATATATTGTACTCAGACAAAAAGATATGATACAAGAAGAATAGGAAAAAGAATAAAAGAAAAAATAAACAATCAGTTGTGTCTATTTTAAGATATATTGTTCAGTTGCCGAGGACATAACCCAACAAAAGGTAGAAAGATGATGTACATTTAAGAGCTGAAGCCACGTAGACAATTGATGTAATAAAAAAAAAAATGGAAAAATTGAGTCATTTAAAACACACACATTTGGTTTGAGGCACAGGTGGCTTCAGCAGTAGAGCAGAGGACATTACTGGGTAAACACATCTGGTCCACTGCGTCACATGGCTGTTTATAACTCCCGTTCTTTGGACTTTAAAAAACACTAGCTGTATCTCTTTTGGACTGTAGTGTCAACACCTGAGCCATGTCAAGCTGCATCTAGGTACCGTCACTGGAAATACAATTCAAATTCAACTGAGAAAATAGACACTGGCTAATGTATCAGGTGTCTCAGATTTAGACCCTGTCACAATACAAGGCAAATAATTCTAATCAGAGCACAGTCTAAGCTGTCCAATATCTAGTCCCTGTTCTACATTAGAGTTTCAACACATTTAGGCTGTTGTCTACTTTGGTACAGGAATTATTTTTAGCAGCATATCACATGTCACGTTAATTGACTTGACTCAAAAAAACAGAAATGCCACAGTTTCCATCACCTGCCATGAGGCTGTTGTACATTTTACAGCCACAATCGCAGTTGATAGAGATGTGTCATGGCATCTGTCCATCACTGACTGCTCAACAATATGGACCATAGTTCTTTTTTATGTGCAAGAATCCCAATCCCTATCTATTTTCAGTCTAAAACTACGCAAAACTCCTTTGGGTGGCAGCTTTTCTTTTACTCTTTAAATAACCATCAGAATATTCTGTTCCTAAAAGTTAACACATTTGGAAAGGATGCCCAGTCCCCTCTGACCAATTTACGCTTCTTGTTATTTTACCTCTCCCCAACGGACACCTAAACGCGCTGGACTTTCTTAATTAAATGCTCCACGTAATTTTACCTTTTATCCAAGCATATAACCCACTCGGCAGATTCCGACGATTGTGAAGAAGAGTGTGCTGCTACCATCTTGTTGCCCACTGTCGCTGCGGCTGATGCTGCGACGGAGAGACAGGGTTGGTCTGAGGACTAGCTACTTTATCTGTTCCGTGTCGACGCCCACTGTCACCTATCCAATAGCAGCACGGACAGAAAACACACCGCTGACTTCATAACGTAGAATAAACCGGAATATAGGCTAATCAATTCCTCCACATAAAATAAATTTGTTTTGAGGAGAAACGTGTTACCTAGCTGCAAAAGTAGCAACAGTTTTCGGAGGAGGAGGTGTGGCGGAAGGATAGAAGAGCGCGTGGGTTGTTTTTTAGCTAGTCGTAGGTCTACCGTCTATAGCTACTTTAAAAAGTAGGTCTGGAGGCTGATGCTGCTCTGAAGAACCTACGTTTTAGATTCAAAATCAAACTTAAAACCTGATTACAAACTATTTCTATAGTTTTCAGGTTCTGACTAAAATTGATTTGTGTAATTGTGCATGTGTACATGACATACCGTAAAGAAAAACAATAGGCTACTCAACTTCACATTGATGGACTGTAGTCTGCGCTTTGGATTTTAGTGTTTCAAGCACCTGCCAGATATTTACCAGCAAGCGCTAGAAGACTGATAAAGACGAAAGCTGTGGGGCTAAATATAGACTATATACAGTATATATACAATCAATAATCTACAGCTAGTGCAAAAAACAAGGTATTTCAGAAACAAATACCAAATTTTGCTTGCTTTTTTGGTTTAGATTTTGTCTACACAATCTTTTAGCCAGATAAACAGAAAATGTTGTGGAAGAAACACGGAGTAGACACCTTAACATAAAGACTAATGGGTGGTTACTGTGTGTTTTCTGCTGGTGGAGCACATTAGTGTCAAGTCAGCTCAATACCTGATCTATGTGCTGCTGATGTCAGATGGTGGAGAAAGCATTGTGAGTGACATAACCTACACGTTACTGTAGAAAGGTCTCTTCAGATTAACATTCATATTACTGTTTCAGATTGCAGTGTTTAGATTGAGAGAGACACCTTTCAATGGACACTGCAGCTGCGTCAAGCAAAAGCACTTGAAAGCATGATCAACATCTCAACTCCTTTTACCATTAGGATTCATTATGTACAATGTAGCCCACAATTGAGGTTTTGCCAATAGACTTATAATTGTTTATTAAGTTAGGAATGGGCTTCCAATTAGATGTGCTTAATTATGAGGGATGACAAGCGGACGTAGAGAAGACTCATTAACTTTTCAAGTGAAGTTTATTGGTGGTGAGAGACTTTAAAGTGACAACACAGATTAATACACGATCTGTTACTGATGAGAGTGGGGCCTTTTGTGTTATGGCCCTAAAAAATGGCCACAACACAAGAAGGTCTCTTACTGTTACCTTGGCAACAAACTGTCTGAGCAACATAAGTATTGAGTCTTTGTGGTTTGGCTGCACAGTGTCTTCAGCAACATCAATACTGTTAAGAAAACTGTTAAGTTGCCTGCTGCTTTTATTTTTTGCCATTGTGTATGGCTTTGATCATTCTGCAAATGCTCATAAAAGTCAAAATACTATAATTTATTTTTCAACCAATGTGTATATTTTAGACATAGCCTAGGTCGACCCTCTCTAAAGCTATTCCTGTAACGTGACAATAACTGTTTATATTTATTCATTTTCTCTGTTTAAATCTTAATGAATATATGAATATTTTTATGACTATTAGACTAGTTATTGTATTGTCTTGCCACAAGATGGCAGCACATCCTCTGGCAAATGTTTCAAAAAACATTTCTACCTTAACAAGCCAGTTTAGCTCACATTTTGGCTGTCTGGAGATAAAATAAGTTAGTAAAATATTGGGGGATTGTTGTATTATTTTGGGATCTCCATATTGTTTTTAATCAAGCCTGGATTTACTTTTTGGTCTTAAATGAGCAGAAGTGACTCTCTCAATGCCCTTACATCCCTCTCCTTCTCAAAAGTGTGACGCAAGGTTGAATTCAGGCTGAGGCATGCATAATACAAAAGCCCAAATTCTTGTAAAGCTGCATACTCCCAGCTTACAGCAGCAACAAACCAACCCAAAACAATGTGTGAGCCACCACACCTCTCATACCTCAAATCAAACTTAATCACTCCAGCTTATAGGTGCACTACTGGATCAGGACATGTCACTATTTTTACTGGACTATTAATAATTTTACTTTAATGAAGATGTTCTTGAAAAGGTTTGGATAACTGTGTAATGTTTCCAGATCTCTTAGTCTTTGTACATTAAGTTAATGTTGATCACTATGGATACCACGGACCCGCCAGTGGTATGCCATGCCCCGGGAGAAATCGTACTCTGTGTATATAGGCCTATGGTTTTTCAGACAGTTGCCAAGAGATAGTTCTGCCAGCATGAGATGGTAAACATGGTCATGTGTACACACTTCATTTTAGATGTTGATTAATATTTACAAAGGCACATATTTGTCCCTGTTCCCAAAGAGATACAGTGTCTTGTAAGCATCTGAGCTGTAGTCACCCTGGCTTAAAAAAAATACCCATTTCCATACAGCTTATATTTAAACATGCCATTCAAATAGATTTCTTTACATTCGCTTTGTGATGTACAGAGTAGTCTTGTGTGTTGTTTAGTGCTGTAATACATTTTCAGGATAAATTATCAAGAGTCTTTATGAAGCTGTATAAATGTTCACATAGCAGATATCCCATGTGGAATGCAGGGGCAGATAACTCCAAAGGAAATGCCTCAAAACTGGATTTTTTCCAGGAGGCTCTTTAACATTAAAATGTACAAATGTGTTATGCATACCCCAGAAGACAGCATCAACTCTAAATTAAGTGTGTGTTAAAGAAAACAAATAGCAAAGACAATAACTTGGGTGATAAAGTTTTTTATGTTATTAAATATTGTATATATTTAATATGTTATATTAAATATTTTATGTTTTGGAATATTAAATATGTAGATGGGATTACACTGCGGGCCACTGAAAATTGGTCAACTCAAAAATATTTTAAAAAATCTGCCATCTGCTATGTCTTTGCAGTCTGGTTCATATATTAATCAGCATTGATGTTACTTAATGTGTGACAAATTCTTATAGTAAAGCCAGAAGGGAAATGAATCCTGTGTACATTTAATGTTAATAAGAAAATGTATCTAATTGTGTAGGCAAATGGTTATTAATCAACACTGCAAATGGCATTGATTTGAAGGACTATACTTATTAATAAATATTGTTTAAGAATATTGTAAGTATGATATGTATGTATGCAACAACAATAGCTATAAGTTTTGACAAAGCATAGACAGTAAAGTTTTTTCTGTAATAAGTGGGTTAATAAGTCATTCCAGGGCAAAAGACCACATGGCAAGTCTTGTATAACCTGTCTATTATTATAAGCCACATTTCCTGACAGAAAGGTTAGCCTGGGGTTTTAGCTTGTCTTTAGCCTAAACAGATAGCAAAGTGACATCATTTAAAAAGAATCTGTTGTTCAGGTTAAGGTGCATATCCCAGTAGGATATTCAAACAATCCCCACTGTGAGGACATTGAATAGGTTGTTGAACTTCTGTAAAGCCTTAGTTGCAAAACATAGACTACCAGTAGGACTTTGTTTTTACAGTCTATAAGTGGTGAGCTCTAGGTGCACTGTGATATACTGTAAAGCTCTTTCCCACGCCACTCTCCTTCAACCCCTCGTGTTTCCTTCTGCAGACACTACACCAGCAGCACATAGTACAGAGAAACACACATAGGAGGGGTGGGAAGGGGGAGAGGAGGGGTACAGTCCTGGAATGTGTGCGCGCCGCCGACTCCCTCTGTTCCTGCTCGTGAACGCGCAGCCCGGGACAGGTCTGGAAGTGCGCGGAGAAGGAGGAGAAACACTGGAGCGGGGAATGATGGCGGTGAACAAGAAAAAGGGACAACTTTGATACCGCTTAACTGGGATATTTGAAGCGTTTTTTGACGGTGTCCAACACAATAAAGCAACCACGAGGTGAGAGGCAAACAAAGTTGCGGGCCTTTAGTTTAGGGGCTGTCGAGTGGGACGCTTTTACAGCGGCTCACACTTGAAAGTGCTTCAATGAATTGTTCCGACTGGGAGACTAATGTTAGCGCAAGTTAGTCTGACGGCGTTGGACTGTGGGGCCTCACGTTACCTTATATTTTAACTTCGCTTGAGCCGCTTCGCTGTTTAAGTCGACGTAGTCTGTTGCCAGGGACTTCTTTTCGCTAATTCCCAAATGCATATTAATTCAAAACTAAAAAGGTAGTCAATTATTTACCACCGGACAAACGTTTAGTGGCTAGTAGCTAACGTTGGTTAGGTAGGAACGTTCAAACGGTTAGCAAACTTTAGCATTTTTCAGCGTTAACTAAGTAAGATAGAGTTTGTAAAAGTAACTTTAACTGACAGTCTTTTCCTTCCCTAGTGTGTGTATCTGAAATAAGGGAAAAGGATGTGAAGTCTGTGTAAGCTAACTAAACTACTCTATTGTTTAGTGTATTTAAGTTGCGGTCTGTATATTAACAGATTTTTACTGTTTTTTTCCTTAGATGTCCTCGTCGTTTATGTTGAATCGATCGATTCAAAGAACCTCCGCCGGACCCATGGCTCCGTTTGCATAAAGTAGCGAGGGGATAAAGTCCAGCGGCAACAGCCTTTACACAACCGGCTTTTTTCAATCAGGAGCAAAAATGATTAAATCTGAAAGCAAAGGAAGTGAGAGGACTCTGAGAAGCGCGTCTCCTCACAGAAACGCATACAAGTCTGACTTCCACGCCATTAAATGCACCTTTGATGGGGCCAAATCAGACGCCGCTGCCAAATCATATGCAAATGGCTCCAGTGACACTCGGGAAGACTCCAGGGGGAGGCCGTTCGGTACTCGAGTGAACAAGATAAAAAACATATTCCTGCAGATGGATGGTCAGCAACAGGAGATCCAAGACACAAACGTTTCTTTGAAGTCTGAGGTGTCCCCAACAAAGCTGCAGTTTCCAGTCAATACTAATAGATTAAACGTCAGCAGTGCCACAAGCCCAGAATCACAGAATACTGATAAAACACCCAAGGGGGAAGATGTTGAGATTGATAAAGTAGCATTAGCAGAGAAATTTTCTGTGACCCGAAAGCTGTTTGAAAGGGGCATCAAAGAGCAGCCTGTAGCCGAAAAACAGTCTTCGAACAGAGTTGTGAGTCGCTTGTCTCTCGGTAGTGCTTCAGACGAGGGTAAAAGCACACGGAGGGCGTCGGGATCCTTTGAAAGCACTGCTAAATCGGAGCCAACCAGTACAACTAAACCTAGACAAGACGAGAATGCAGACGATGAAAAAAGGCGTGTGTCCAGAGTGTCGCTCAATGCAGGACCAATGTCAAAAAGGCTGGAAAATTATATGACGGGAAATGATTCAGACGACAGCACTGCAAAAGGGTCAATAACGTCCATTAAACACAGCACCGGTGAACATTTAGTGCCTACCTCTCCCACAAGGGATAGCTTAAATAAAACTCCACCTGTAAAAGAAGCTACTTCACCCACAACATATGCCACTGACAAAAATTCAGCCCAAGTGGCATTGATCACTGGACAAGCATTTTCATCGACTAATTCAGCTTACAAATCTTTGCCAAACGATTCAATTCAGAAACCCATCTCACCAGAGCCCACCAGCCCAAAAATCCCCGGTTACAAGTCTTTGTCCTCATCTTTTGATGGATTTATTAGGACATCTGTTGGTGGGGATGAAGGCAAGCCACATAGTATGTCCCTGGGGGATGTGAAGCAGCCTCAAACACAAGCTACTGGAGTTCAGAGCACCAACAGTAGCAAATATTTTGAAAGAGGCCAGAGCAATGACAATGCGGTACAAAGCCCAACCGGAGAGAAGTCACCATCGCTGGATTCCAGAGGCGTGGGCATGGTACGGGCCGAACTGGTGGTAGTTCAGAATGAGTCCTCTGAGAGTGAGGAGAATGAGGAAGAGGGGCCTCAGACAATGTATTTGAAGAGGAGAAGGTTCAAAGCCCAAAAGACGCACCACAAATTTTAAACCAAACCTTTACACCTGAGAAACAGACCTCGAGTACAGCCCATCTCTTCACAGAGCGGCCTGTTGCGAAGGAGACACACCGTTTTGACAAAAGCATAAAAGGTGAAGATAACTGTGAGGAAGACGAGGGGGTAGAAGAAGAAAGCGAGCAGGAGGAGCAGGTGAGCCGAAGCATTGTGGGTAGAGCCTCTCCGGTGTTCGGCATCGAGAACGCAGCGTTTGACGATGACAGGGATGTAGACCAGGTCTTAAGGGAAGAAGAGGAGGAGGAAGAAGAGAAGGATGAGGAACAAGATGATGATGATGATGATGATGATGAGGAACAAATATATGAGGAGTATGAGGACTGTTATGAAACTGTCGGTCTGTCAGATGAGGAAACTCCCCCCCCAAAGAGGAAAATCAAGTTCTCTACAGACCCTATCCTGGTATGTATTTAGTCTACTGTTTTTTCATCACAATAATTGCTGCTTATTTCAAACATGGCACACAGCACATTCATTATAAACCACCGTCTCACTGATTCAGCACCTGCGTCATGCCGAGGTGTTTCCCTGAAGAGACGGGACCGATTAGGAGACGTGTTGATGCCACAGCCTCAGAAGTGTGTCATCATAGTCCGAACTTTGTAACCGTCCTTTATCAAATCTTAGAGAAAAGTAAACTAAGAGACAGATAGGTAGGATAGAGGCATTTGAAGACGTAACTTTTGCTTGTTTGAAGACTTTCTGGAAGTATTGTGGAACTCTCATAGGAGCTGGTTGGTGCTGAGGCACAAGTGTAGCTCTGAGGCAGGGATCATCATATCATGACCCAACTGAGTCAGTGGGTATTTTAGCTGCTTGGAAGCTTCTTGTGAATAATTAGGGGCTTTTTACTTCTGAGATGAGAATGAGGAATTAAGGGGTTACATGTTAGCCTATTACAGCTCGAGAGAGACTCCTGATTTTTGTCATCTATTAAATTATAAGGATCAACAAATTGGCTGCTAGACTAAGGTTCATATCATGTTACTGGTTACAAGGTTCCACTGTAGTGCTTCTGTGGTAATATGATCATGCATTTACAACAAATTCATCCCTCTTCCAATGAATATGTCATTTTTGTAGATTGACACAAACACGATATGTTTCATCAGTTGCTGTATCTAATCATTTCACAAGCGCAGACTCGAACAAATCAGTCCATTCCATTCCACGCCTCCTGTGCACAGCTCACTTGTTTATCCAGGCTTTAAAATGCGCTGTTATCTCTGGGTGTAACCCCCTCTGTGTCCCAGCCATCATGGCAGGGGGTCCTGGGAGAGGGGACCAGAAGCTGACCTAGAGTGGACACAAACAACAGTCAGTGTCTCCACACACTCGTGTCTGGCTATGACAGAAATAAACGCAGTACAACAATGAAGCAGAAGATCATTCACAACAACAGACCGGTTGGTGATCAGGCTGTCAATATGTGGACCAAAGGTGCTTGTCTTAATATTAGTCACAAGGTAAACAGTGAATGAATGCAGATAGCCTTATCATTGTGCCAGCAGGCAAATGATGAAACATAAAAACTAACAGAGAAAACAATCAAGAGGAAAAAATGCTTAGAACAATAAAATACAATAGCATATTTTACTCTTCAAACTGCAATAGCCGGTAGAGCTCGCCTTTTGGAGTTTATACAGAAAGGGGATAAAATACTGTGTGTTATTTCCTGATCAAAATCTGCAGTGAAAGCACCTTTTATTTTTGGGACATATATAAACTAGGACAAATGTAAGTTAGATATAAGTGGCAGGTTTGCTGACCAGAGAAAACGTAGAAAGAGTTGACATGGATTTTCATTATACCACAGGGTCAGAGGTTTATAGTTTATAGTTTAGAGTTTTCTATCGGTTTAATGAGTAACAAAGGCCTCTCAGGGCTCTGCATCCCTAGTCTCTACAGTCCTCCACTGTGCTGCTGACCAGGAGAGAGGAAGGGATTTGCGCTCCTACTACCTGACAGCAGGATTTAGGTCTCTACGTAACCTGAGTCTTCTTGATACGGAAGGTGTGCTGTGTGGAAGAAAGCCTCTCTTTGTGAAGGTAGAGAAATGTCAGTGGAGCAGAGGAACAGACTTAGCACTTGAAAATTCCTGGATGATTTGAGAGGACCCATGGCCAATCAAAAATGACTGGTGCATTGGGATAAAAGTGCAGAAACATGCAGAGTTTTATGTTTTTGCGGTCCATTGCAGTAATACACTTCTCCATATACTCTGTTAATGTGTACCCAGTTTAATAGGGCACTGCTGCATTTCTCAGTGCTGCTGTGTGGTGATATACTGCCTCACCCTCCAGCAGTCTAATCTTGCACAATCTCTTTAAATTAGACCTTCTTTCCTAGTGAAGAAATAGTTTTTGTTGTTACTGCAAATTGTCTGCGTTACATTTGTTTGGGCAAGCTCTTACATGGAGAAAAACAGCCTCTGACTTGTTACGCCGATATGTTGGTTACAGAGTTTTAATTCCTTTTGTCTGTCTCTTTGCACATGCAGACATTGGGATATTAGGAGTGGGTGTCACAAGTAGTCTCCGGATGTACTACCAGTAGGTTTTGGTTAACACATTGTCTGTCCTGGACACGGGGTGTGGCGGAAAGTATATTGTAACTGTAAGTATTCAGAATTAGTTTCTATTGTTTGCTCTCCAGATAAGTACTGTATCCACATTGGTCACTGTTCATATTGATATTACCACCATTTGTCTGGCTTTCCATACATCGGCAGTTTGCTTCTGCAGGCATTCTACCAGCCATGCCTTGGGTAGAGAGGATTATTATCAGAGTTTCAAATGTGAGTTTAACATACTAAAGTATACAGTGGTAAAGTTAAACCCACCCTTTGCAGCCAACCCGTCCCATGTTATGCTTTCCATTTCCTATCTGCAGTGGGTCTTCTGCCGGTACAGGAATTTGCCGGCCAAAACTCCACCCATATCCAGCCAGCATAAAGAGCCTGAGTCTGGGCTCCCTCCAGACACCTGGGCCGGCGGGTGACTCTCCGAGTACACCAGGCTGAATACTAATGCAGGCGGCTCGGTGCTGTTCGTTTAACTGCTTGGCATAGGATGAGTCTTGTACTGCCTGTGATCGCCCTAAACGCTTCATTATGTGATTACGGGTAAACACATTAGTGCCCGCTGTGTGTTTTTACTGAAAGTTAGTGGTAATTGTGTGCATTCAAGTTTTCAGCCGCTATTGCAGGACAAAAGTAGGGTATGTGGGTCATTCACAAACCTGTTCAACCTGTTTATCTTAGCACTCCTTTGGAAATACGACTCCATTATGGTAGATGGCCACACTCCACCTTTTCCGGGTCTAGTTCAAAGTGGCACGCTTTAGGCTACAAAGTATGTGAAGGAAAAATTACAAGCTGTCACAGTTTTACTGTTGTGTGATTGGCCAATAAAATCTAATACTGAAATACTGTACTCCCATCCAGAATGTTTAGTGCTCTGTTAATACACAGGACTGAAATGGGCCCCATTTCATTTCCTAATCACTGAACGATGTGTGCCAGGCTGCCACAACAGCATTTAGAGCACATTTGGATTTGTTGTCTTATTGTAGGCCTGCTCTCATTTACAAACTCCCCCCAAAGCAGTGGTCAGGCCTCATTCTGCCCAGGCAAGGGATTTCTCTGGCTGCCTTTCTTCGCATTTGCTGACTCATTTCCCACATTGGTATTTTTTCATGATGAGGGGAAAGATGGAGAGGGCCTGGGTGTGGACATGTGTAATGTGACTGGACCACTGCAGCTGTGGAGCACAGGTGAGGGCCCCCACACAAACAGCACAGAGCTGCAGGAAACCTAAACACGGCCTAATGATTCACTGACTGGCATCAAACGCCCAGACACCACCTCAGAAATTGTCCTAATAACAGCTGACATTGACAACGTAATCAGACACATGGTTTTAATGTCAAAAGTATAAAAAAAATCAAATGGTCGGAAAGGAAGATGGCAAAACAGTTTACAGAGATAGTTTATGGAAAGATCTGTGAATGGAAAGAGCACATAAAAAAGTGATTCTCTGGCATTTTTCTTCTGTTACTTGTTGCAGGACAATGTGTAGTGTGTAGCCTCATGCAGCTGTGTGCGGGTTTTTGAAGGAAAATGAGTGTTTGCTGTGATAACTGGATACAGTAATAACACTGTGTTCTGTGTAAAAGGTTGGGCAAAGGGGTCTAATAAAGAGATAGATTACTGTCTTCTGAGGAGGACAGTAGTTGACTGATTGGATTTCTGCAGAGAACAGGACATTGTTTGAGAAGGGCCTAGGATTCCATGGCAACAGGGAGGGAGAGAAGCTTAGTCTGAGTGGTGGTGCAGGATGCAGTGCTGCTTTTTTACTTTTTTTTTTTCCTATTAGCCTACATTTCAACCCTTGACTACTCAAGTCTCCAAAGTCGAAACAAAAAATCTCTGCTCTAGTTTTGCAAATCCATTTTTAGCCATCTTATTTAGGAGTTGATTACATTCACTCTACATTTACATTTATTCATTTAGCAGACGCTTTTATCCAAAGCGACTTACATTACATTACATTACCAGTGTTACAGTCACTGGAGGCAAGGTGGGTTAAGTGTCTTGCCCAAGGACACAACGGCAGTATGAACTGTGGGGAGAGTGGGAATCGAACCCCCTACCTTCCGGTTGAAAGACGACTGCTCTACCCACTGAGCTACTGCCGCCTAGCCTGGCTCCGCCCTCCTACGTACTTCCGCTCAATTTCATTTCGCTTTAGTACTACGTCTGGGATTGCTGTATATTCTTAGGTTTCCAGAAATCAATTTTTTGTAGGACCAATCAGCGAACAGAGGGAGTGGCTGAGAACGATGACGTTGATGTAGTGCGTCAGTTTGCGTTGGAGTAATGGCAGCGATTGGCTATGGCAGATCCTGAGTGACTCTGGGCAGATCCAATAGTTTTAAACTTCAACAGAGTTCCCGCATACAAGGAAGTAAACGCTTGTCAATGGAGCGAGGCCAGACTCTCTGTACAAATGAAATGTACGAGAGTCTGGTAGAACCAGGCTAACTGCCGCCCACTCTACTGTTACTCTTTATTTTTTAGTCCATTATGTTCAAGCTAGTTGTTTTTGGAATGGAGTTAAAACACATGGTACATAAAAGATATTAAGGGAATATGGAGGAGGGTGGAGGACTATGGGTAGATGGAGGTTAGAGGCCCCGTGAAAAGCATTCCTGCCTTTACCACAGAGTTGCAGTAGTGTGCGTAATCTTCTTTCATTTGGGAGTCTTCTTGAGAGGGGTACGTATAGTGCACCACCAAAACAGTCCATTAATGCTGTGCGTGAAGGTAAGACTGCATCAACCCATTAGACACGAAACTGAAATAGAGAATAAGTAGTTAAGTGGAAATGCGGTTTGATATGAGTCCACATGCACTAGAGAGAAACAAAAGTGAAGGGCAAAGGGACGCTGTTTGTAGATGATACAAGTCTTAACAGGCGAGACTGTAGGGAGTGGAAATGTTTACTTGACTACATCACAGCACCATTTTTCTCACCTCCCCTCGGTGAACGGTCAACTCTCTAGTCGTGATTTTAGGCCTCAGATTAAGAGTACTGATGTCCGAGCAGGGGGCAATGTTATGGAGACTCATCTCCATAATCAGGCATTAAGCCGCTGATGGAGTCTGCACTAACATCTAATCCACTTATCAGTCTTATGAGTCTTTTTGTCTCAGTGTACTGAAACTTTAGGTTTAACACAAGGTTTGGTCTTGTTTGAGAGCGCTTCTAAACTTAAGGAAAGCACATGAACAGGGCGGAATGACTCTGCTGCTAATCTAGTCTAAACAGTGTACATTTTAGTGAGCTCCAACAGATGGTTGCTCCAATCCATTTTCAGCAGAATACTGTGTTGCGCACTTTCAGCTCATATTTTACAGTGGATTATATGAGCTGTTCAGCCTGATGCTATCAGTGGTATTAGAGAAATGACTCACAGTATTTATAAAGCTGACGTCTCTGCAGTGTGTTATGCAAGTTGACTGAAGGTAACAAGATATGTTTGTGTTATTCATATTTAACACTGAGGAAGTGTGACACTTGTTGCCTCTCAACAGTGATCCTTGCTCCATTCATTGCTTATTATTAACTAGGGATGCACCGAAATGAAATTCTTGGCCGAAGCCGAATAATAATGAAATGCTTGGCCGAAGGCCGAATACCGAATGCGGTGTTTCACATTTTTCCATTTATTTTGACAATTTTTTCACCATTACAATAATTAAATAGTAAAAATTTGCTTTTTACTATTTTGTGTTGCTTTTCAGATAAAAAAAATCAAATAACAAAAATACAATTTCAAAATATTTAACTAACAATGAGCAATACATTTGTCATGGTATTTATTAATCTTCCTTAATTTAAGATAATAAAAAAATATTTAGTTCATGTTAGTATGAGTGCATTCACAATTTTAACAAATAGGCCTACCACTTTTGATACTTTTAAATTCAAAAATTACAAATGTGATACTTAATTTTAATACTGTATTAGTAAATGTTAACATTAAGATTAATAAATGCTGTTAATAAGGGGTTTTCATTGTTAGTTAATGTTAAAAATAGAAACTACTTATAAAGTGTTACCATAATCCAAAATATAAATAAAATCTTACCAGTCAAACAGCGAGACTGTGCGCGGATAATCTGTAGTACGAGCCCGTTTACTCTCTGCGCTGTTTTCATCTCCTGGCTGTGCACCACCTGACCGTCTCCATTACCTAGCGGCTTTCCCAAATCCAACTCGGCCTGGATCATTTCTCGTGTGCGCATCTTTCTCCCCACATCCAAGTAATGATCTTTATATCGTGGATCAAGCACAGTAGCGATGCTGTACAGGGGTTCTGAGTCCGTCTGTCTAAATCATGTGCTGACAGCTTCTAAGACCGCACGTTCAGTTGTTTTAACTCCGTGGTCTGTTTCACTTTCGTTTTTGCAGATGTCTGGACAATTCAGCTGAACAATGTCTGCAAACGGCCGTTTTTGCCTCTTTCTCTGACACCTTAAAGTGCTTCCACACGGCTGACATGTTTGCTGCATAAAGCGAGCGCCTCTCACTCCGCGCGGGTAATTTGATTGCGTCATTAAAAACGTCATTATTCGGCAAAATTTATTCAGCCTTTTTACTTATTCGGCCGAACGCCGAAAGTGCTTTTTTTGGCTATTTTCGGCCGAATAATTTCGGTGGCCGAACATTCGGTGCATCCCTATTATTAACCCGCTCTACCCTACTTTCTGCTCTGCTCACGCTCTGCCACATTAGGCTCACTTTATAATTCTAACCAGAAATCAACCTCTGGGCTTCACACAGTGCTTTGCATCACAGAGGGCCTTAAAAGTTCCATAGCCGTCCCAAATGGTGTCCTCACTCTACTTTTCCGCCGACACAGGTCTTCAGTACCTTCTCCAATGAAGAGTATGATCGACGAAATGACGACGTGGATCCGGTGGCAGCCTCGGCCGAGTACGAGCTGGAGAAGAGAGTGGAGAAGATGGAGGTTTTCCCCGTTGAGATTGAAAAAGGTAAGTTAACAAATACTTTTAAGATAAGAATCTGATCTTTGTTACCTTCCCAATGCGTTAAACAGTTCACATTTATGACTTTCAGGAGACAATGGCCTGGGGATCAGTATCATAGGGATGGGAGTCGGGGCAGACCAGGGTCTAGAGAAGCTGGGCATCTTTGTGAAAACTATAACAGAACAAGGAGCAGCTGAGAAAGACGGACGGTGAGCATCAGAAATCAGCTCTGAACTTTGAAACTTTCTGTCACTTACTTTGAAATTGACATGCTATTTTGTATTTATTTTTCAGAATACAGGTGAATGATCAGATTGTGGAAGTGGATGGGATCAGTCTGGTGGGAGTCACTCAAATGTTTGCAGCTACTGTCCTGAAAAACACCAAAGGCACTGTCAGGTCAGTTCAAAACCCCAGAGCCTCTTTTTGTTATTGGTTATCTGGTTATGCCTGTAGTAGGATAGGTTGTATGTTAATTATTTGTCATAGGCAAATATTGCATGTACACGTCAGTTTGAATATTTGCATTTCCTCCCGGTGTGACAGTTGAATGTGCTGTTGAAGAGAAAAAACATGAAAATTTTAAAAGTAATTCACAGATAAATGTTCATCTGAGGTTTTGAATGCTGATAGATTTCATAGTTTTTGATTTCCCCAGACCCAAACATGCATATTATTAAAGACAAACAGTTTAACCAGTTCTTTGTTCAGTTAACTAAATTCCATTGTAAATCAGGTTTCTAGTTGGCCGGGAGAAACCAGGGACCCAGAGCGAGGTGGCTCGTCTCATCAGCGAGACACTGGAGCAGGAGAAGAACCAGCAGCAACACCTGGACGACACGTACGAGCACTCGACAGAGGAGGTGAGTCAGCTGGCAGGAAGTTCACTCCAAGATAATCTGTTTGTCCCGGTCCAATCCGAAAACCGGTAATTTAACAGCTGCCAGTGTGTCGGCCGTGTGTGTTGTTCCTCAAACGGATGGTACTCATTTAGCTTCTCCCTGCCTCCGCTTTGAAATGTTTGTGTTCCTGAATAATCCATTGCCTCAGGCCCATCCTTACAAAGAGAAATTTAAATGTACGTATAAGGTGATAGTGTACAGCTTTTTAGTTACATTGTGGCTGTTTTTACTTTTAGGTCATTGTGAATGCAGTTAGTGTGCTTCTTTTTTAATTTTTTCTGCTGAATTCCTGCAGACCTTTGTAGCCAGTGTTTGATACAACGTATTGATTGCTGTGCTCCCTCCAGTCACTGCATTGTGCCACTGGGCGTGTTGTTGACACACATTGACACATTCCGGGGACTGTAGGCTGTGAGGGTGTATGGAAGTATGAGTTTGTGCTCTCATATTCCAGGAGGAGCGCTACGAGGATGACTCAATGGACGAAAGGATTCTGGGCTCCAGCTTCTCTCCGGGGCGTAATGTAGAGGTGTTTGAGCTGCCGGATTCAGAGGCCCTGTTTATTCCGACCAATATGGACAGCTCTCAGATGGCCTTCAAACTTGAAGAGGTAGCACCTGTCACTCCTACAAGATTTTAAGAAATTATTTCAAAGTTTGAACTGTTTGTTTCAAGTCAAGCTTAACAATAGAATCTCCCTTTTTCTACAGCTCCAGGTCAAACATAGCATTGCTGTGGCAGAAATAACTCAACTGAAAGTAAAGGTTTGTTACTGTAAAACCTTTATTTATATTATATATATATATATATATATATATATATATATATATATATATATATATATATATATATATATATAAAATTTGTTCACATGGTTAAAATACAAAACTTAATATTGTCTGGAATTCTGCTTACCTCTGTAATATGAGTTTAAGCTTGTTTTTCATCAACAGCTAAGGACTTCTGAAGAGGACAAGTCTCTGTTTGAAGCCAGAGAGGCAGCTCTGGAGCAAAAGCTTGAGACCGGCAATGAAAAGATCCTAAAGCTGGAGAGTTACTGGCTTGAAGCTCAGGCTCTGTGCAAAACTGTCAACGAGCAATTAGCTGAGACTCAAGCCCAGTACGAGACTCTGGACAAGAAGTACAACAAGGCCAAGAAACTGCTCAAGGACTACCAGCAGAAGTGAGTCTGTCTTAAACTATAGTCCTAATGCATTACAGTAACCAAAAAGCATTTTTACAGAGAGCACTTTAATTTCTTTTAATGAAGGTGTTGATTGTAGGTGTTTTCAAGTCAAAGGACTGATACAGAAACTGCCTTTCCTTGTTTCTTCTCCAGGGAGATAGACTTTGTGAAGAGAGAAGAGGAGCTGAAGAAGAGTCTTGAGGAAAAAGACAAATGGTACAAAGAGCAGCTGGAGAGTCTGCAGAACAGGGTAAGCCTCCTGCAGTTAAAAAAAAAAAAAAAAATGCTTATTCATACTTGTTAGAAAATCTAAATTCAGCATGAGTGCTTCTTGTTTGGTCCACAGATATCTGTTCTGGAGTCCAGAGGAAGCTCGGGTTTGGAGCGTACACACTCAGCAGCAGAGGAAAAACAAGACCCAGTTTTCACCAGCTCACAGCTTTGTGACTCACAGCCGGGTACGATTAAACAGCGACTATAACCAAAGTCCAAGTCTCTAAACGTACCACAGGCATCATAAACCCTGGTCAATGATTCAAGTTAACCTGAATCTTTTGATGAAGTGTGTTTGTTTTTGTGTAGAGAGAGACTGGGGCGAGGCTGTACCTGAGACGGAGCGTTTGGACACGAGTGCACACAGAGCAAAAGGCCTTCTCGCTCAGAAAGCTAAACGACAGCCTCCATCACGCAGCAAAATAAAGGAGAACCTTGCTGTGGTCTCAACTCACTCTCAGGTGAGACCCAGGTCATATCGTATTGAGCGCAGTTATTTCAAAAATCCTCACCAAGTAGTAACAGTCAATAATTCCTGCAGGAAACTGAAGAGGAGGATGAAGAAGAGCAGGGAAGTCCCAAACGGAGAAGGTCCATCCAGGAGAGCCTGTCCCTGCCGGTGCCCGTCTGCTACTCTGCTAACGGACAGAGAGAAGAGCCAGTCTCCCCCAAAAATGCACCCCAGAGTAAAACAGAGATGTCAAGCAGCCCATCCCTTTCCCCGTCACAGGGAGAAAGCATTGAAAGCTCGGAAAACCGTCTTCTGTAAAAGACGCCTCGTCCCCCTCTGGCTTCATGCGGAGCGCCAAGAAGAGAGAGTCGAAAGGAAAGAGCAAGTCGAAAGGTAGAAACCTGTAAATGTCATTAAAACATTCACTCTGAGTTGTCTTGGGTTGTTTTTGGGCATTGTTTTCTTTCTTTTTTTTTTTTTTTTTTATCAACAGAGGAGTTGAATGAGCCTGTAGCCGCGGGAAAACCCAAAAGACGCTTTCCTGATTTTGGGTAAGTCTCCACAGATATGAACAACCTTTGTTACCTTTTGTAATCCTTTTTTACTAAATACATCCACTCATACAGGGGCTTAAGGAAGTCGGGGGCAAAGGGAAGAAGCCCGATAAAGAAGCGATGAGAGCGTCTCTGGACAGCAGGTGGAATTAAAAGCCTCAGAACATACATGGAGCAAGTCTCTTTATCTTTACTTTTATTGTGGTGTTGTTTCCAAAGGGGATCGGCTGAGTTGCTGGAGGAGTCCGGAGGAAACCTGTCTCCTGCAGAGTCCATGACCTCCGTCCCGACCTGTATGCCCTTCTCCTGGTTTGGGGACAAAGAAAGGGACAGAGACAGGGAGCCGTCCTCCTCAAGCAGCAGCCTGCCGTATGTAGCAACTGAGACAAGCAGCGAACAAAGTCAGGACCGCAAGAATAAGGTAACTAGGGCACATTATTAGGAATCCTTGTCTAGGCGATCCTGTATCATGTATTGACTTGAATTAGATGGACAAGGACTGACGGCAATGTCTGGAGTTTGAGTTATCAGTCATGTCCTTTAATGCTGATCTACATCATGCTAATTTCTTTAGTCTTGAAAATGACTTGACGCCAGTCACAACAAGCGGCAGTTTTCTGTTTCCAAACATGTGCCATCTCTGACTAGTTCTCCAAATAACATGCTGCGTACAAAGGCTGGAGTAACTGGGTCCATGTGTGAGACGTCGGAGACAGACAGTGGTGCAGGATTTGGTGGCTTTTCCATGAGTTTTGTAAATTGTGACAAGCTGTGGGTTGTTCCTTTAGTCCCACCACTAAAGTCCAAGGACTCAAAAGATACGACACAACAAAGTGGTCCTGCTCCTGTGTAGTTTTTACTCTCAGTGCTTTTCCCACTTCTCTGACTGAATCATGTTTCCTTCAAACAGACAAATCTCTCCTGGTCTTCTTTATTCAGTCGCTCATTAGATTTGGTACAGTATACACATTTTTGTTTTTATCACCAAGTTTGTCTGCCACAGTAGAGCTTTACTAACAGCTGTAGTTTGTGGAATATACTTTCTCACCACAAGTGCACTCTTTGAATCAATAATTGTTTTGTTTTGTTTTTTGCGTGTGTAATAAACAAAATATAATTCTTGGGACTGTTGTGCCAGCTATTGTAATGAATTGAAGTTGCAAATACAACTTTGTTTTAGCTATACTTGAGACAAATGATTCAGAAATAAAATAACCTCATAGTTACAAATGTATACCATACATCCCTACAATATTACTCTGTGAATGGACGGTAGCTGGTGCAACAGTTTTTCAAATTCCACAGGTTTTTTTTTTTTTTTTTTTAAATAACAGTTTTACCTTAATCCACTATAAGTTAATTGAAAGTCCTGGCTGGCTTGTGTTGTGTGTTCTTCCGTAGTCCCTGTAGTGCTGTAGTTTAGAGCTTGTGTAGTTTGGGTGACAGATGGGTGTTCTAAATCAATCTGTATATTAACACAAGCACACAGACAATAGATGCTCCCCTTCCTGCTCCTGCATGTCGAGAAGTCAGTGTTTTGGTAGAGATCAGTGGTCCGAGTAGCCACCTCAGCGCTCAGGATTAATTTGAATAACCCTGAACTGGAGTTTTCCTTTGTTGTGTCTGCTCTCCATAGTGAAGTACTGATGTGTGCTGTTTTATTTGAGTAAATGCGTTCCTTGTTTCCACTTGTTTCAGAATTTGTCAGTCATAGATGATTGTAACCCTGGCAGCCCCAGTTCAGACATCTCTGGGTTAGTCGCTGAACCCAATCTGTCTGGGCGCTCCCACACTTTAATCTTCTCCTCCAGTGAGGTGAGTGCTCTCCTTGTTGTGCAGTCACAAAAGCTGTGTGGGACGACTTGATGCAGCTGAAAGGGGACATTCTTGGGCATGTTCTGTGAGCTCCCTCTTTTCACAGCAACTCACGGTTTTGAATGAGAGGCGTACAAGAGAACTGCATGCACGTGTTTAAGTCTCAGCTGTGATGTTAATAGCTTGTTCTTCTGTCTGTGTGAGAATGGTTTAACTGGAACTTCCTTTACAAGCTTAGGGCAGACCACGGAAAAATCTGTCTGCCCTCCTTAGTGCCTTTTCACTTTCCACATCTGATACTAAGATGCACAAAAAGCTGAACATGGGAATGTTATTGAGCTGTGAATGCACCTGCATAGTTTGTGAAATATTTACACTGCAACTACTTTATATTTTTATTATAGTACCTCTCTTTGCTTTGTATATTGAACGTGGTTTGTAGCACAAACAACATACATTGTGGTTGATGGATAATGACAGGCACCTTCTGTCTTTGGAATACTTTATTAGGAAGAGGAAATAAATACTTCCTTTTATATTCTTTTGCAGACATTGGATGATGAACCAGTGTCCACAGGAAAAGAGTATCACTGGCAGAACCGACCTGTCTCTGAATGGACCAATCAGCAGGTCTGTCACTGGTTAATGGGCATGAACATGGACCAGTACACGCCAGAGTTCACAGCCAAAGGGGTGGATGGTCAGCAGCTCCTACAATTAGACAGTGACAAGTTAAAGGTAATAACACAGCAGGTTTAATGCTTAAAATTACATTTGGTCAGACTTTCAGTCTTCAAGTAAACAGTAATTTTATTACACCAGAAGTCTATTAAATGTATCTTTGGTGACTGCCACCTTGTGGTCAGATACCCTTACTAATTCAATAATGTTTCAGGCACTTGGTGTGACAAGTCAAAGTGACCGGTCAACTATCAAAAAGAAACTGAAAGAAATGCGCAAAGCCCAGGAGAAGTTGGAGAAGCAGCGAGAGAAGAAAGAGAAGGAGGGCCGTCGTAGTGGGAGGCTGCCAGTCAGCACAGACTCTGTCTGCTGAGGTCACAGCTCTGTGGTCTCACTTTATAAACTTTACAGCCCAACACCAGCCAAAGCAGTGCCATGCTGTTTATGCCAGTGTCAACATTCACAGAACATGACTGCGGATTTTACTGGTTGTTCCCTTCTCTTTTTTGCTTTTCCCTCAAAATATTTTTAACAAACTCAAAGTAAAATATAATTGTTTAGGGAATGCCAGAAACATGAATGTTGGATATGTGACCAAAAGGTTTTCTGAACCACTATAAAGCTACAAGCTTAAATTCTAAATCTGTTTTCAGATGTAGTATAGTTGTGGCAGACCATGCACATTAACTATGGAAGTCAAATGTATACTGCTTTTTCAAAATTTTTATATTTTTGCTTGTATAACTTGCATCTTTTACAACTATTTTATTGTACAGTTCAGATAAAAGCACTATATTTGTCTTTTAGGCTTCAAAGGATGACAAGGTTTAAATGTATAACTAAGTTTTATACATGTGCCTATAACTGCATTACTTTTTTACCTAAATGCCATTGTTTTATAATATCTGAAATTTTCTACTAAGTAGAATAGCACGGCTGACTTTTTGTAAAATCTACAGCAACAAATTGAATGACAAAGTAAAATATGAACTGGTACCATAATGCTTGATGTGTGCACATACAAGTCCAGCGCAGGGAAGGAGGCCCAGGACAGAGACTAATCTTTGTGGTGTGAATATAGAGCTGGACAACAATGAAAGAATTTTTTTTTTTTTTTACTTCTGATGGCAAAACTCCACTTAGTGTATAAAATGACATGTGGACTGCAAAAAGAGAAGGCTATGGTTTCCAGATCTTAAAGAAACATTTCTTGGTACAGACACCATCAATAAACAATTTTCTCAAATTGTCTTTCTTTAGTTCGTCAGTTTGACTAAATCATTCCTGGAGTAGGTCAGAGTTTCTTACATAATACCATGAACAATAAATATAGTTTATCAAACTCATTTAATTTTTTTATATAAATTCTATATTCAATTGTTTTGAAAACGAAACCCTGTTTACTCTGCTGCTCAGTGTTTAACATTTATTGAAGTAAAATTTAAAAGGTTGGACCATAATACTGTTAACTCACACACAGCACATTAAAATATCTCTAAAACTGTCAAATTCAATTTAGCTTAGTTTAGATTCAATAGCCATTAAATGAGTACAAATGCAGCCAATCTTTTCATGCATTCAATCATCTTTTCCCAACAACTTGGGCTCAGTCAACCAACACAGCTTTACAACTACTTCAACATCTGTATAAGCAGGCACTCAAACCTGTAATCTATCATTCTTGTAACATGAAATATAAATTGTAATATTTGGTCATTTTGGCTAATGTCAGTTTAGTGCATAAGATCCTACATGACCTGGAACAACCACCTCTTAGTGTTTAGGGAAATCATGTGATGAGGGCTTTCGGTCCACCAGAGGAGACTTATGTGAACTTTAGATTGACTACATTTGGACAGTGCTGCTTGTAGGTCAAAGCTGCAGGGATCTGGAACTCTCTTTACCTTTAACTGTCAGAGTGTAAGACTTTAGATCATTTTAAATTTAATTTGAAGAAATGGCTGAAGGATAATCAGGTGTGTTGTCATTAGCACAGACTTTTTGAAGTGGTAAAGAATTCCTAATTTACCAAATGTAATGTATTGGATTGTTGTGGATTAGATCTGATGGGGCTCTGTTACTGTTAGGTGTGTGTATTTTAGATTTTGTACATAGGTGATTTATGGGGTAGGCTGTTTAAATGCACTGTCAACCTGCTGTTACTTTGCCCAGGGACCACAGATGAAAATTAGTTTGGAGCTAGCTCTGGTCTGTGCAATGTCCCTGTCAAATAAATAAACAGAAAACATAATTCTGAAAATACATGTTCCAACCCAGACTAAATACTGTATTTTGTAACATTTGACATAGCGACACACAACAATGTGATCACACAAGACTTGACACAACTTGAGGAAAATATAGGATATATGGAATAACTGCATTCCTGAGCGTTCTACTTTTTATCAAGTTTATCTCTTACCAATATTCTAGCATTCAAGTAACAGATTGGAAATGGTGATGTATGTAATTATTGGCTAAAACACTCAAGGCTTTACAGCACAGTGTTAGGAATGAAAACCATTAGGGATAAGTAGGTAGGCACCTTACACATATACATGGTATTTTTACACTTTAAACTGTACAAAGAAATGTGTATCACTTATTAACCACTGCACCCACTCAGTGTTATTCATCATCAACCTCACACCAGTCTGCTCACAAAACAACTCATTCTACACACAACAGCCTCTGTTATTTGGATCTAGAAACTCCGATATGTGGTCATGTCCTTAGGCTCTTTGCTCGGGACACACCAGTCGTCAGCCTCGTGGATTGTTTTGTAGTGTTTCCATGCCGACTTGTTGTACACGGGTAGCCTCTCAATTGACTCTGTGGACAGTGCCTAAAAGTAGAAAGACAGTTTTAAAAGCACAGACAAAATGCAGTTAACGTGCAGGACTGTGTTAGTGCTGGTTAAACCTACCCTTATGTAGATGAGAGCATCAGTCCCCAATCCCTCCAGAGAGTATAGCTTCAGGTCTCCTTGAAAATACCGAGCATAGAGCCGAGAAATAGGCAAGCCATAGCCGTAACCAGCCTAAACACAATAAATGTAACTCTATGAATGTGTACAAACAATTATTTAGGTCTGGCAAAGGTTCTAACTGAAGTATAACTATGAGAAACACAAACCAGAGGGACTGCATGGGACCGGTCCATGTTGGGTTTGGGGGCAGTGGAGTACGTGTACGTAAACAGGCGGTCAATCTTGCGCAGTGGGACACCTCCACCACGATCACTCACCTGAAAGAAACAATATCCTTAATGCACATGTCTATTCTGCCACAATAATAACTGCTACTAACTCAAACGGTCACAGATCTTAGCAACTCTGATTTACCTTCACAGTTAGATCTTCAGAGCCCAGAGCGACCTGTGTCTGGATTGGAGGATACTCCATAGCATCACCATATAGCTCCATTGTGGCCCGCATGGCATTCTGGGAAATAAAATATTTAATTTCTTAAAAAACAAGAGTTGTTTATTGCATGGAGAGTAGTATGCAGTCAACAAAGTTTGAAAAATGGGAAAATCACCTTGAAAAGTTCAAAGACCATTTGGTACAAATGAGAAGGAACATAAACCATTTTGATGGGGGTTTCCTGTTCTTTAGCTGCTGAAATGGTTTAAATGAATACACACCAGTCATATGTACTCCACAAAAAAAAAAAAAAAAAGAGAGATATTTATTATCTGCTCTGTTTACCATTGAACTCTTCCAATATAAGCTCAGGAGAGTTCATGTAATACCGATCACAGAGATTTCTTGCATTTTCATAGGCATCTAGAAACAAATGCACCAATGAGCATAAGAATACCTTGTCCAGGCTGACATATTTCAAGAAAAAAAGAACCACAAGCCAAGCTTACCCCTTATAACATCACTGACACAACAATGTGGGTCAATACTCCCAATCTGTTTAGGATGTGCTGGGTTAACCTTTACCTTTCCACCAAAGAGGAGAGCTAAAATAGACAGAACACAGAAAAACCTAACCACTAGAATATGCTGATGATAAATAAACAAGGCTCTCTACTCACTGTGCTGGTTTAGTAACATTCTGATAGATATTCTGCTCATGTAGAAACGATCAAGAAAGTACTGAACATTTTGACTGACGATTGGATCCATGCCATAAGTGTCTTTGTACTCCACAACCCCCTGAGCCATGGTCGGAATGACATCATTGTGTCGATTTCGGATCTTTATCACAGCATCTGTAAAACTATAGACACAATTGTTTTAAATAAAATGATAAAAACACAATCCGGCACTATTGTGCTATTTGTGTCTTTTATCAACTCACTCTGATGTGACTTTTTTGTCGTCTACATTTTTGTCTTTGAAATCAAGAATCTCCTCAAAACTCTGCATATACCTGCACAAGACCATATGATGGATAGCAGTGTAATTTGAATGTTATACCAAATAAAAAAGAAAATAGAGCAGTGTCCATACCAGCTTTGGACCAGCCCCACTGATGGAGTCCTGAGCAAGTTGTCTGGCAACAAATTGATTTCTTTCATTATGTTGGCCAACCTCACAGGTAGCTCCTGTCTGAGAAAGTTGAAGGAGGTTTTCTCACATGCATTTTCTGAACCTAAAGGGTGTAAATAAATATTTAACAAGATAATAATACTGGTATCAGTGGTGGCACTTTAAAAGCACAATAATATATAACAACATTCATCACAATAGAGCATCATCGCAGTAAGAAAGTCTACACTAGGCGTTTTCTGTCAATAAGTAAACAGCCAAACTTCTCAGTAATGTTGCCATTTATACAAATACTATAATATAAGCAAGATGAACAATACGCAATACGCTTTTTGTGTATTGTTTGTAGTATTAATATATGTCTTACCAAAGTCCAGAAACTGCTTCATCGACAATGGGGAAGGTGAGAATCTGGAATAATAGTCTATGTCCTTAGTTATGGAGACGCTGCTCCTCAGAAACTTTAAAATCCTCATTCTGTTGGATTGTTATCTTTGTTAAGCCGTTTAAGTTAGCTATGTTGACATTAGCTTGATGGTTAACTTTGACTGTGAACTGCGTAGTAGCCGGTATGTTAGCTATATTTAAGTAATAAAGACCCTCAGTAAAATTGATTTCATAGTAAGCGTTCTAGTAAATATACTATTTAACCTTTATTTTAACGGCGCGTTGTTCAGGCTTTGAAAGTTTCATTTTGTAACGCTGCAGACTTTGTAGAGGATGAAGCAGGTGTCCTCTGCGCTATGGGCTAGCTAACCAAGTAACTTCAAAGAGTCACAATAACGTCAAGAGAAGCGGCGTGCTTTAACTCGTGCAAAACCCATAAAAAACAGTAGCGATTTTGACTAAAAACTACACAGAAAGATGGCCCAATACACGTAGGTTTTAATATAGGCATTATAAATTGGCAAAATTATTTAAAAACTAAAAATAACTTATAAATAGCTTGATAATGGACATAGAAAATATTATTTTTTCCCGTAACGTCAGAGAAGTCCTGGCCAATCAAATCCAATCCCTCTTGTTGACGACAGCATAGGCGTTCGATCATATGCTCACTGAGCTGTCAGTCAAAAAAGAGGTGGGATTTCTCTAAAAGAACCACTGACAAGAACTCTCTTGGTAAAAATATTCTGCAAATCATCTCCGTCATTTCCTTTAGTGGGCCATACTAACCGCCTGACTGAAGTGAACGACTGTTGAAGCGGCAGGCCACGTTTTTATAAAAAATGTGTTCCTGAATTTCGAGTTGCTTGAGATGCAAGGTAAACAAACAAAATTTAATGTTAACTGTTACTAACGTAAAAAGTTACTGTTGAGTTACCTGGCAACCTGAATTTTACGTGGCTCGTTTTTGTGACCCGCCAAAACAGCCGAGGAAGTGACGGATCATTTGTACCATCGCTGTCGAGGTTTACACGGAATTAAAGGCAAAAATGAGCGGTGGATTTAGTTTTGGGCAAGCCCCTGGGGCGTTTTCTTTTGGCCAGAAGACTACAGCTGCCCCTACAGTGGGATTTGGGATGGCGACCTCTACAACGGCACCCTCGGGAGGTGGTTTTACTTTTGGTACTCCAGCACAAGCTAGCACCAACCCTACAGGTGGCCTTACGTTTGGAACCCCGGCGAAGAACACCGCGGCTGGCGGAGGCTTCTCGTTCGGGACTCCTGCCACTTCCTTCGGCCTGGGCTCAGCTCCCCAGAACACCACAGCTGGTACAGGGCTAACACTAGGCTCCATCGCAGCACCGTCCGCGGGCACAGGCTTCACTCTTGGCGGCGGACTGCCCACTCAGAGCACCCCTTCTGCACCTGCGGGAGGGGGTTTTACTTTTGGAGCCCAGACCCAAGCCCAACCTGCAGCCGCCGCGGTAGCCCCAACATCAGTCCCAACAGCAGCCCCAGCAGCAGTCCCAACAGCTAGCTCTGCTTCGAGTGGCTTTGGAGGCTTTAGTTTTGGCACAAAAGTTCAGACGACTGCAACTGCTGCCCCTACAGCAGCCCCTACAGCAGCCCCTACTGCTGCCACAGGTATCAACACAGGTAAGACATCTACTGTTTGTTTTCTCATAGCTTTTATCTTTGTTATGATATGATGTATCCTGGCTTACCTCTTGTCAAAGTGTTTTATATTGCGTTTTAAAATGAAATTTAACTTGGTTTGACAGGAGGAGGCTTCTCATTTGGCACTGCTCCTTCCTCATTCACCTTAGGCAGTCAGCAGGGCGCCGCCACCACCACAGCAGCCACCATCAGCCAGTCAGTAGGCTTTACCCTAGGCATTAAACCATCCACAACCCTGCTCCTCCTGCTACAGCAATGGTAGCTCCAACCACAGCCCCATCTCTGTTTGCTGCCCCTGCTTCTAGCGCTGCTCCTGTTGTCGGTACAGGGTTTGCTTTGCCCATTGCTCCCTCTTCAATAGCTACCAACGCAGCACCAGCAGCTACCACGGCAAGTGGAGGTTTGTCTTTCATGCTTAAACCATTGGGGGCGGTTACCTCCACATCCACATCAGCTCCCACAGCCACCACTGCCGCTCCCACAACATTGGCGTCTGCTGGGTTCAGTCTAGGCCTCAAACCTGTATCTGGCACAAGCATCATTGCATCCACCACTACCACAGCCCCCGCCATTACCACGACCACCACTGCTCCTCCGGTAATGACTTATGCTCAGCTGGAGGGGCTCATTAACAAGTGGAGCCTTGAGCTCGAGGACCAAGAAAGACACTTCCTGCAGCAGGCAACTCAGGTGAACGCCTGGGACAGGATGCTGGTTGATAACGGTGAGAAGATCACATCACTGCACAAGGAAATGGAGAAGGTAAAGTTGGACCAAAGGCGTCTCAACCAGGAGCTAGACTTCATCCTGTCACAGCAGAAGGAGCTAGAGGACTTGCTGTGCCCACTGGAGGAGTCGGTGAAGGAGCAGAGCAGCACTATCTACATGCAGAATGCCGACGAGGAGCGGGAAAGAACATACAAACTTGCAGAAAATGTGGATGCACAGCTTAAGAGGATGTCCCAGGATCTGAAGGAGATCATAGAGCACTTGAACACGTCCAGTGGCCCGGCCGACACCAGTGACCCGGTAAGATCATTTTAAAATTTATCCAGATGATCTGGTGTCAAGTGAAGTAACACCATTTCTGATTTTTTTATTTAATTTTTTTTTAGCTTCAACAGATCTGTAAAATTCTCAATGCACACATGGATTCCCTTCAGTGGATTGATCAGAATTCAGTTCTTCTGCAGAGAAGGGTCGAGGAAGTGTCCAAAATGTGTGACAACCAACGCAAGGAGCAAGAGAAAACCTTCCGCTTAACATTTGACTGATTTGATACCATCAGCATTTGTTTTACTATTATCTATAAAGCGTGTTGAGTTCTACTTTTAGCTACTATGAGTTGTTTGAGTCTATTTTCAAGGTAAAGCTTTTGTATAGATAAATGAAAAAAATATCCTGTTCTCAAGTGAATCCTATGTTTCATGTAAAATATGAATAAATTGTTTGACTAAGAAAATATTTGAATGAAATGGTCTCTTGAAGTAGTTTCTTAAGTGAAGTTAATCATCAACTTAAACAACTCGTAAACATTTTTATTTGTCATACAGGTCATGAGAGGCATTGGGCTTCTAAACATCACATTTTCACACATTCTTCCCTTTTGACAATAAAATCAAACTTTTTGTACAGTGCTGATCTACAGTACAGTGGATGCTACCTTAGTTCCATACTTGTGAATACTGCTCTACAAACGGTCTTCAGAGGCACTTTGTCTTGATAAGTTGTTTACTTTGTAAAGACATGAGGGCTGTTGCTGAAGCCGATTGAATAAACTCAAGAGTTGCTGAGTAAGTTCTGATTTGATAAAACCAAACTGGGTAACTTGGGGTTTATCTGTTGCACAACACTGGTTATCAACTCCAGGTTTAACCCAAAAACAAGGACAGTAATTGTAATTAGCTCACTCTGATGACAAACCAACTTCATGTTTCACACTACATGTAAATTGTTTTGACATTAAAACTGCAGAAAAGATTACTCAAAAAATAGGAATCAAAACTTATAAAACCCAAATTGTAAAACATGTAACTGATGTCCTCTACATTGTTTGGTGCAGAGTTTAATAAAGTAGGCCTATTTTCTTTCAACCAAACAAACAAAAAAAAAGGCCAAGAACAAAAGGTTAGAAGTTTATGCAGTGTCAGATCCATGTGATTTTCCTCACATCTGATTGGCCCAGATTGAATTTGCGGACTCTAAACCCAAACTAAACCTGCTCCAGGGCAGGGTAGCCATGTAGTGTAAGTTACCATTGCAATGAAACTTGCTCAAAACCAAACCAATTTCTGGAAACGGAAAACTCGGAGTTTGGACAAACTAAACCTGAACTTAACTGGATCTAGACCTAAGATCTAGTGGCTCAGTGGTAGAGCGTTCGTCCTTCAACTGGAAGGTAGGAGGTTTGATTCCCTCTCTCCCCACAGTTCCTACAGTTCATAACTTAACCCACCTAACCCGCCTACAGTGGTGTTCCAGCTGTAAGACTGATGATTGGAACCTTAATGTAAGTCACTTTGGATAAAAATGTCTACTAAATGTAATGTAAATGTGAACCAGCTTCTAGCAACAGACCTCTGATGTACCAAAGAGTCATTCAAATAAAATGGTCTTTGCATAGTGATTGTTAAACAGATACATACACATATACATTAACGTTATTTTACATTGTACCTTAATGTAATGTAATGTGCCCACTGTAATTACATTAAGACACATGGCTCCATAAAACAGTAGAAAACTCAGGCAGATTTAAGGCTTAGACCTCTTTGGCTGCAAAAATGCATATCAACAAATAAATATACAGTGTCTGTGCATCCTCATTTCATTATCTACAAAACGTACAAAAATCTTCACAGATTCAAAATCCAAATGTAATGTCCATGAAATTCAAAGACAAATCTGATGATAAGCAGAAGCATTATATACAATAATATATACAATATATACTATACTTATCAAATGAGAAAAAATGGTTCAGTGTACAAAGTTCAGGGGACCTGAGACCTGAGTTAACGTCTAACGTCTAAATAAAAAACTCAAGAGTAACTTTCGTTGTTGATCCAAGTGGTCATCCACTGCTTTTTTTCAAAAGCATCAAGCTCAATTTTTCCATCCTTATAATCCAGAGACTCCTTTCGTATCCGCACTGCATGGTATCGAGGTACGGTGTCCTCCTGCTTGGAGCGATTGAAGAATCCACACTACACAAAAAACAACAATCACAATTAACCTTTAAAATACAACTTTAACCTTTTATTTAAAAAGAAAAAGAAATATGCATGCTTGCATTTTTAAAATAGAGATCAAGCTGCCAAGCTGAAAAGATTAAGCAAAAGCTCCTGCAAAAATCATTTGCATTGTTTGTTATAAAAAAAACTGCAAAAGGTATGCCCAGTGCTCATTGGGTTGTTAGGATGTCCCCAAAGAGAAAAAAAAGAGATGATTAGTTGCTGCGGTAAAGAGACGCCATGCTGTCAGCTGGTTTTACCCCTGTTCAGAGAGCATGACTCAGGCCTCGGCAGACAGTTGGTCTTTGTCAGAGGGCTGAACATGGATCTCTGCCTTGTGATATGCAGCATCATATTGGTCTTTAGTTGCTCTCTTGAAGAAACCACACTGAGGGGGAGTAAGGTGATGGATTATTAAGATGGACAAAATGATATGACTCATGGAACATGGTATAAGATGATTTAATAAGTATATTTGTCTTTTATGTTTGTAAATTTTGTTTTAGCAGTATGGATTATTATGATTACTTTATATTTACACATATTAAAATAAAAAGCACTCTAATTTGTCAATCTTCTCCAAATGTTTGACTCAAAGAAATATATCATTGGAACATCAAACATTCTCATTCTAATGTGCTTATTTTCTATTTTAATACTATTTTGATAATAATAGTTTACTCACCTTCCAGAGGAGAAACACTAGTAAAGCTAGAATTGAGATGCCAGCGAGAACAGCGACTAATATGATCCACCAAGGCACTCCTCCATACGGTGTTATTGTGGTCTCTGGATACACTGTTACTATCACCTGCAAGACAGTTTCATGTTTTATAACTTAGTGAAAACAATAAATGTCTCTAAATTTAAGTCACTTACATTAGTGTCAGGTGTTCTCATGACCACGTTTTTCACAGACGTATGAAGCACAAGTGAGGCCTTTACGATTATATTCAGAGGTGTAGCAGAGACGTAATCCTGTGAAAAAACAAAACCAGTTCATGCTGATTATTGAGTTCTTTCCAAATTTTTTATTTTCTTATTTTGTATTACCAGACCATCTTTAAAAATATTACCTCAAGAAAGGTTGAGTTCCACAGTCGAGATCTGAGCTCTACTGTAGTTCCGTCCAAACCCTGCAGGGGGCACTTGAGCAACACACATTTCAGCCCATCCTCACAGGACTAGGACAAAAAGTCTGTTAAACACTGCTTTAGCACAAAACATCAGTAACTTCTAAATTAAACCATACCAAAGCTTTCCTTTGTTCTGACATCTTCTCTGCTATTTTTCTTTCTCCAATCTCTCGCTTTCTCCTGGACGTAGAAGACTCCTAAAAGTACAGTCACTTCAAGTCATTTCAAGTCAATGCTGGACATGCTTATTGAAAATGAACGCTGAAAACGTACTTTTATATGTTTGAGAGGGTTAATCTCAGACTCGGGAGTGCAGCGGATGTCCTTTGCTCCTTCTCTAGCCGTGATTTTTACCAAGTACAGAAGCCATTTCCCGTTTTTAGCCGACTTGGGCCAGTAGATATGTAGCGAGGCTGGGGTAGAGGTCTTCCACAAATTATTTATCTACAGAAAACACATATCAGTTAATATAGGAATAAAGAAATAAGTCAGTAACATAAAAGATTCAGACTAAATGACTTTACTTACAGTAAACTGATAGCTTATCAAGCTCCCAATGTCATCTTCAGTTTTCATGGCACTCTCTCCTTTAACAGTTCCACCAAAATGCAGTGTATTTGTACTAGCAATCCTGATCAATATAAACAAATATTTCAATATTTCAATATACAAACTACTCAAGACACAGTTTGTACAACAGTATAACAGTTTATTATTGAACACCTACCCACTGACCGACAGCGGCACCTCAATGATCACTTTAACCTTCACTCTCAGGGCAATGGTTTCTTGAACACTGGTCCTACAAAGTAAAAAAATCAAACAATTTGCACAACATTTATATGTAATGGGTTTGGAAATATTATAAAATAGAATTCAGTAGGTCATAAAAAAAAATGTTAAAGCAAAACTATCTGGACTTAGTTTTCAAAGCTGAAGACGTATTGTCTCTTAATTTCCAGAGACTTTGTCAATTCTGAGATTAACTGAGCTTTTATCTGTAGAGGGAGGGGTTTAACCTGAAACTAAACCTGATTGGACCAGACTGTTCTGGTCTCATAGTGCGACTCCTGATGTGACAGTCGTTAGTGTCATTCTTCCATTCAGGTGTTGTTCTAGGGTGAAACTGTTTTGATTTAGGTTTTAAAACACTGTTGTAGTGGGCAACAAGAATCTGAGGACACCTCCTCTGTTCAAAGAAGGCTTTTCCATATTAACAAAAATGGCTTCCTTTACTTCTCTTTCAAACCGTCTGGCCTCTCTGGACAAAATTCGGACATTGCTGGCCTCACAGGAATGCTCTTTCTCTTTAAGGTGGAGGTGGACTGCAGACTCAGGTCCTCCAGGATTGGCTCTTCTGTGCCGATACATCCTCTTGTGAAGCTGTTGTATGTTCTCCAACATAACTGTCACTCCACTCTTCACTGAACAACTTAGACCACAATTCTCTGTTTGTGAGGGGATCTTCTCTTTAGGGTGGACCAGTTTATGATGCAGAATGTTCCCTGGTTTAAAGTGGACCGGAAGGTATAACTACACCCTTCCCTTTTGTCCCTGGTTCCTGACTGTTTGGTTTCTGTGTCCTTTTGGTTTTGTTGAAA
The DNA here is from genome assembly GCA_024416835.2 of Perccottus glenii. Taxonomy (NCBI): domain Eukaryota; kingdom Metazoa; phylum Chordata; class Actinopteri; order Gobiiformes; family Odontobutidae; genus Perccottus; species Perccottus glenii. The sequence continues at coordinate 12,458,909 of CM044560.2, read as the reverse complement.
GTCCATCTGGGGTATCCAGTCTCTCAGGGCTTTACGAATGTGTCTTTCCGTTGGCCTTCTGAGATGAAACATCTTCACCTTGAAAACTAAGTCCATTGCTTTAAGGTTTTTTTAAAGATGACTTGGATGACTGAAAACCTTCACAGGCATTAGTAGGTCATAAGTTTAAAAAATGTGTGTGTCCAATGTGTCCATTGCTGCCAATTTTAACCAGTGCTGAAAATGTCAAACATAGCAGTCGTCCTGAACTACATCAACGTTTTTAAGATCCAGAGGCGTCAAGAGTAGTCTGTATCTTTTTAAAGTAATCATACAGTTTCTTTAAAATAATATTACTCAAGTTGAAGTAATGAGTAGTCAATAAACTCTGGAAACACTACTTTAGTAATGAGTAATTAGCAACAGTGCTAACCACCATGACACTATACTCAAAAAGTTACTCATCTACAGTCTGTACTCATAAAGTCCATTTTTAGGTAAATGTACTTGAGTAATTGTACCTACTTCATGCCCACCTCACCCTAAACATACACATAGCTATATTTGTTTTTATATCACACTTCGTTGCAGTATTTATCTTACGTCTGGAGTTTAAGGTCTATGTCCATCTCCTCTGTGTCTGGAGTTATTCCCACAGTGCTCAGGATGACGTAAAATATAGTCTTGTAAGGAAAAAAAGAGAATAATTTTGTTAAGTTTGAGTACACTTAAGACTCAGAATTAGTATGTGGAAATCATCACCGTACCTCGGAGTTTCTTTTAAAAGGATTTCCCAACTCACACTCTGCCAGTGAGCCATTTTGATTAGCATTACAGATGATCTGCTTCTCCACCTGCAAATGAGCAGGCTGATCAAAATCTGCACCTCTACTAACTAAGTCTCTTCTCCAGCTCAAAATCCACAATATGTTTAGTGTCTGTTGAATTTCTGTACCATTGTTTGGTGCGAGCGCACTCCAGAATAAGTCAGATTATCTGGAAACATCCCCGTCAGTTTGGCTTCAAAGGCGTCATCGCCATTCATGTTGTTCACGGTCACCTGCAGCGCCAAGTCCTTCTTCTCGTAATTCAAATAAAACACTGGGATGCCATCTTGGCTGTAGGTATACAAATTAAATGTCAATTACTACAAAACTTCAAAGAAAACATTGACATAAATCTAGAGATGCGAGTGTCATGGTGTGTAAGGTTACATGCTGACTAAGACGTCCTGCTCCCGAAGAGTGCAGACGCTTCTCTGCTTGCTCATGCCAGCTTTACTTTTCTTTTTAGTTACCAGATCACCTGAAAATATTGGTAAAATCTGGAATAAAATACACCTAACTTGGCCAGGTCACAGGTACTATCATCATCCCTAAAACCATCACCCCCAATACCACCCAGGAGTACCACTTCTCCACCTCGCCCAGTCCAAAACACCTCTGTCAGACCCCCTCCCCCTCCTTACTATCAGTGATTAGGACACTGAGGGCCTCTGCTGTTCCAGGACTTTTATTCATAATAAACCACTTATCAACCTGAGGCCCTGGGAGAGAACACTCCCCCCTAGCTCCATAGCTCCAGTCAGAAGTCGCAGATTGGAGAAGAGAATAACAGTTAGATTGTCTAATCAGACAAATCTGATTCAAATCCCCTGCAAACAGTTAAAGTCAGGTCCTGCTCAAACAGACTTAAAACTTCCACTGTTCAATGTCAGGTCTTTGGGAAACAAATCTTTTTTAATTAATGATTTTATAACTTCAAATAAGCTTGATTTTATGTTTTTAACAGAAACATGGTTAGACAGCAGTACTGGAAATACGGTCCTTATTGAATCCACCCCATCGAATTTCACATTTTTATCCAAAATGCAGGAACACAAAAAGGGTGGTGGTGTATGTGCCTTTCTTAGAGATAATATTCTTATCCAGAAGCTATCACTTGGAGAGTTTTCATCATTTGAGTATGTGTCATTCAAAATGAAGTTGAGGTTTTCTCCATCTACTTTATATGTAGTTCTTTACAAACCACCCCAACGATGTCATGATTTTATTAATGAGTTTACTGAAATGCTTTCGGTTATCTGCACAGAATTTGAACAAATAGTCATATCTGGTGATTTTAATGTGCATGTGGATAATGTTTGTGACAGAAATGCCAAAGAACTTTCTACTATTCTTGATACTTTTGGTCTTTGTCAGCATGTTAATGAGCCGACCCATAACAGAGGTCACACTCTGGACCTGGTCATTACTAAAGGTGTTCATATTTCAGATGTCACTGTGATTGATGTTGCTCTATCTGATCATTCATGTGTCTTTTTTCATCTGTCCATTATTCCAAAAGTTGCTGTTGGACCTACTGTTGTACAGAAGAGACACATTAATGATAACACCAGGACACAGTTTATGGAGGCAGTCAGATTTGAAAATGCCTCATCAGGTCAAGTTGATGATTTGTTGAATTGTTATACTTCAGGTGTTTTAAATGTTATGGACACCATTGCTCCTGTTAAGGTTAAAGTGATCAGGACGAGGCAGAAGGCTTCATGGAGCAATGCTCACTCTGTCAGGGCACAGAAAAGGGAATGCCGAAAAGCCGAAAGAAAATGGCGTAAATTGAAACTCTTAATTCATGATGAGGTATACAAAGAAAAAATTTGCATGTTTTCAACAAACATTGCAAAAAACAACAACAACAGCAGTAACAACCTGCGTGTCCTGTTTGCTACAGTGAACAGATTAACCAACCCTCCAGCTCCTTTTCCTCCAGAATTAGTTTCCACCACTAAATGCAATGAGTTTGCATTGTTTTTCAACGACAAGGTTCAAAGCATTAAACATGCTACAGTCCACAGGGCATAAAACAACACTGCAGCCACCTAGGAGACACTTGGTTGGTTTAACACATTTTACACAAATTAATGACAGAACAATTGAAAAAACTGTCTCCAGCCTGAGTTCATCCACCTGCTGCCTCGATGTTTTACCCACTAGATTTCTAAAATCAGTACTAAGCAGTTTGTTACCACAACTCACTGATATAGTCAATAATTCCTTACAGTCTGGAACATTTCCAAGGGCCTTAAAAACTGCTGTCATTAAGCCTCTCCTAAAGAAGAGCAGTCTTGATGCTACAGTGCTCAACAACTATCGGCCCATATCATACCTGCCATTTTTAGGGAAAGTCGTCGAAAAAGTTGTATATCAACAACTTAATGACTTTCTATCACTTAACAACTGCTTTGATTCTTTTCAGTCAGGATTCAGGCCCCATCACAGCACTGAGACTGCACTTATCAAAGTCACAAATGACATCCGTATGAACATTGATGCAGGCAAAGTCTCTGTCTTAGTTCTGTTGGACTTGAGTGCTGCGTTTGATACAGTGGACCATGAAATCCTGACACAAAGATTAGAGGAATGGATAAGTATCACTGGAACTGCCCTTAAATGGTTTCAGTCCTATCTTGAAGACAGGAAGTACTTTGTTTCGGTTGGTAACTGTGTGTCAGACCAAATGGCCCTGACATGTGGGGTTCCACAGGGGTCTATCTTGGGACCTCTATTATTCAATCTCTACATGCTTCCTTTAGGCCAGTTAATACGCACTTGTGGCGTATCCTACCATAATTATGCAGATGACACTCGGATTTACATTTCACTCACAGCAGGTGAAAATGGACCAATCCATTCACTGTGTCACTGCATCGAACAGATTGACATGTGGATGCAAAATAATTTTCTCCAACTGAACAGAAACAAGACTGAACTAATCATCTTTGGGCCACAGAAACAAAGAGAAAGTGTCAGCAATTACCTCGAGTCTCTTTCTCTAAAATCTAAAAACCAGGTTAGAAATCTAGGGGTCATGATGGACTCAGACTTGAATTTAGGGACAACCAGACTTAGAGAAACTTATCCATGCTTTTATCTCCAGCAGGTTAGATTACTGTAACGGCCTGCTCACTGGTCTCTCAAAACGAGGGTTAAGACAGCTGCAGCTTATTCAGAACGCGGCTGCTCGGGTTCTAGACCAAAACCAGGAAGTACAACCACATCATGCCAGTTTTAAAATATCTGCACTGGCTTCCTGTTGCTCAGAAAAAGACTTTAGAGTTAGAACTAAACAAGGTGAAGCAGCGTTTAAGTTTCATGCAGCAAAAATCTGGAACAGCCTCAACTTTAACAATGTTCAAGGGGAAGTTAAAAACCTTCCTCTTTAGCTCTGCCTACAATACAACGTACATGTTTTTTATCTGCACTCTTCTTTTGAAATGTTTTTTTTTAATTTTTCTTATGTTTCTCAAATGTTTCTAAATCTTGTAAATTGTATTTTATTCCTGTAAAGCACTTTGAGTTACCCACTGTATGAATTGTGCTATATAAATAAAATTGCCTTGCCTTGCCTGATGGTACATGGATTCAAAAGTCCAGAACGACACCAAAGTACTCACAAAGGTATCGGTGTAAACATGTCCTGGTTGTTTTGTTTGTAGTACAGTTTGTATTGCATCTTCAGGTTACTCTGACAAATCTGATCCCGTCCACAACCTTCTTTTAAAAAGATGACCTGAAACAGAAACAAGAAGATAAAGTCACTTTTATGTATTTTTTTATCAGAATCTGTGAATATTTTTGCCTAGTAGCTGTTTAACCTCAGTGAAAGTTCTATTCCTCAATGAAGGGTCTAATATGGGCAAAAGTTGAGGCAGGCCGTTCTTGAACTTCTGGCGTTTTGGACCCGCAATTTCTGCAGACAGCTCGATGGGAATACTACGCATCTTGTCTTTAATATTGTCCTTTATAACCAAATACATTGAATTAGTTTGGACATTTTATTAGCACAAATTAATATTTTGTAAACCTTGATGGGCTGACAATAATTTAATTCTTATCTGTGAAAAAAGTGTCATCAATGTTTTACCTTTAGCTTGGCTTTTAGCTCAATGCACCTATCCTGGTTCTGTCGGTGCAGGTCCAAAGTGCTGTTAAAGTAGTAGTCGGTTTCAGAGTGGGATTCGTTCAGAAACATCACTCTGGAAAGTAGGCCCTGTTTTCGGCGACCTCCGTCTGCCTCTACAGAATAGCTGATGGCTGCAGCAATAGTGTGCAAGTGTAAGAAAAACAAAACACACACACTGTGAAACTGTTAAAACAGGTTTAAAAACTTTACTCACTTAATCGTGGATTGTATGATGCATGGTTTGATCTGTAGCTGAAGCATACGTCTACTGTGAAGCTGTGGAAATTGGCAAAAAATATTTTCTTTCATTAAAACAGTGGGAGTTTCTTGGACTTATTACACAGTAATATTCAGAATACTTACCAAATACTGTTACCACAGGTTTTTATTGTAAGGTCAATTTCCTGTGGAGATATTTTGACATCCTTCCAGATGCTAATGACTGGCTGTGCCCTGGAAGAAAGAAATGGCTCAATGAAATCAGCAGGTTTTAAGCAGATAGTACAATAGTGGACAATGAAACCAGAGGCTAACAAGGAAGTCAAATACGGGCTATAGTCGTTAGAAGCATGGATGCTATCAGCTAATTTAAAAGAATTTCCCCTAAAAGTCCAGCTAGCTTCAAACATAACATAACATTATCATCACATTTCCTGAACTTATCTTCCACCATTTATGTTTTTGAAATTTACTTCATAGAAAACATTTTACCTGTAAATTAAGGCTGCATCTGACAGCGATCCTACTGCCAGGTCTGGATATGAGTTAGTGTCCAAATCCATGTTTCCCACCAGAGAATATCCAAAGAATTTAATATTGTGCTCTTTTCCTGAGAGGACCTAGACAAATCGTTGAACACAACTTGAATTAAAACACTCTTCATAAGACAGCTCATACAAACAGCCCAAGTACCTACCTGTGCAGGTGTGGTGTTGATGCCTTGTGCAGAGCCATGATAAATGTAAACTTTTCCAGCTCCATTGTCATCAAAAGGAGCCCCAACAGCAATATCTAAAAGAGAAGAAGTTATTTATGCAGCCGCAGATACAGTATGTCAAATATAAATACACAGTGCAACCCTAATCACCTTCATAAGAGTCTTGATTAATGTCACCGATGTTCTTCACAGCCAGTCCAAACATAGAGTCTTTGGTCCCGTTGAGGCGGATAGGAGTGACCCTGTCCCAGTGCCCCGCCGTGTTGATGTAGACAAAGACGGCACCTCCAACATCTCCATCCTTTAAGTAGAACTGAGGAGCTCCCACCACTATGTCCTGCCATCTACAAACAGCAAAATTATAAATAGGTTGCTATGCTGTTAGATCAAAAAGCTTCATAAAAACAACAGCAAAATCCAGATGTTCCTGTAGGCCTGCAGGGATATTCTGAATATGAACAAATCTCATTTAAACGGGTAAGATAATATGGGTGCTTTAAATTTAGAAACAAAATTCATCAGTTATTGCTCAGTTTGTTCGCTCTGACCAGATAAACAGGAGGTAATAGAACTTACAATAGGTTCTGTTCAGATTAAAATGTCTGTTTTATATTATACAGTAAGGACATACAAAAAGTGTTATTTTGACAGAAAAGTCTTCAATATGAAGAGTTCAATATGTGTTAGTTTTGTTTAAGCAGTGTATAGCATAACTTTACACATTTTCATGTGGTTTTCAGATCTGAAATAATTTACACCATTAATTCTTGACCTAAAATCCAAAGTACTCTATGCTGAAGATTAAGCCAATTAAGATTTAAATGTATATTTCAGAAACCATTTAAAGACTGGTCTACAACAAGTCTGCCACGCTAACGTCATTATGTAAACGCTGTTGTTAGATCTCTACTACTGTAAATTACACTATATGTATATATTGTACCCATCGCGATTAAGATCCACTACAGTCACATCATATCCAAAAGAGGATCCCAGGCCTGGCCCCTGGAGAATGTGCACCACAGACAGTCTGATGGACCCTTCAGTCTCCTTCTTCAGCAGAGCCACAGCTCCACTATGATTGGCTCTGGGCGCACCAGCAACCACCGTCAGGCCACGGCTCCTGGTGATGCTGTGACCCGTATCAAGTGAGAAGCCTGAGGAGACACAGATTGCCCTAATTACTTTTATTCATCAGGTGTGCTTTATTGTCAATATATGTTCAAAATCACCATAAATGCTATTTAAATAATGAATTGCTTAAATCAGGGTTTCTGCAGGGTTTAATCAGTCAAATTTAAGACTTTTTATGACCATTATGATTTGAATTTATGACCTACACAAATTACGATAAATAACTTCAGTCATTAAAATTCCTTTCAAAAGTCTTTATTATTGACTTTCATTAAAAGTAACACGTTTTATTATGTAAAGAGTAATTCTATTATTTCTCACTTAAGATTAAGAAACTGAAGCCTTTGCCTTCTTTTTCTTGAGTATCAAGAACACAGAAACACTTAACAATTGTAACATTGTAAAGTAACATTGTAAATTAACAATTATTCTATCAGTGTCTGTCTACATTTTTCTCAGTTCGTCTCCCTTAATGGTGAAAAAAATTGACCAACTGTTTCTTCTTGCTTGTGTGATTTAAGCTTTCATCAAACATGAGAACATAAGGCCCCGAGACCTTGGTCTTTTTTTATATAATCTGCCAAGCCAAACCGGGTGATGTATGAGGTCTTATCTTTCCCGCACGTAAATGTTTTGGCTATGTCAGAGTCTGGGAACATTGTTCGGAAAAGTTCGGCAATATCCTCGTTCCCATTGACTAAACTGGTGTTTAGTCACAGTATTTAACACCCACAGGACCTCCGCTTTCAGTGTGGAGGTTGATCCGAAACCACTGTGTGTGGCACTGGACGCGACAGAAACGGAATCCCGCGCTGTACTTGGACCGGGTAACGTTTGTGACGGAGCCGAACAAAACTGACTGATCGCACGCACTCGCTGCAGGCTTTTCCGACTTTGCATGCGACTTCAAGGCTTTTATGCCTAAACTAGACATCTCCAACGTCTTCTTACACAGAGTACAATAGGCTTGATACCGATTATTTGCGACGGGCTTAAGCCAGCTACTAAACGCACCGTCTTCGAGCCACAGATCATTAAACGTAAATTTACCCATTGTGATCAATTAAACTAAGCAGTATGATATATTCGGAGTATGATATTCGGAGTTCGCGCGGGTTTCTGGGAAGTCCTTCTGACAAGTCTGTATGCTGCCGCATGGACCTTGTAGTTCTGGAGCGCTGTGATACCAGTGTTATACCACACAGATTCCTCACACAGAACTACAACAGGCAAAACAAATTAATGCCATTGCGCGAGCTGTTTTGATGGAAGAACAAATTAATGGACGAGCATATCAATTTAAGACGTGACTAAATGTTTTTTATGACTTTGTATGGAAAAACCGGACGTTTTTATGACTTTTTATGGCCTTAAATTCTTATTGTTAAATTTATGACTTTTTATGACTTTTTATGACCCCGCGGAAACCCTGTTAAATGTTTAAGTACATTAAGAACCTGTACATCTTTGACCAAGCTCAATCAAAAAAATGATCTTGTGAATTTGCACTCACCGAAGTAGCTGTTGGCAGGCCAAGGTATAAGCTCAGGATTGAACAGGTTTTCACCTCCAACCTCATAAGGGCCATCATCATACACTCCCATCTCCAGCAAAGTGTTGTTTTTTTGCTCCACCCGTACAATACCTGAGTGTATACAAAGGATACAAATGAACATACTTTTGTTTGCATCAAAGTTAGCTTTATGAAGACAATGACAAACTCAAAATAATACAATGTCTTGAATGTATTATTTAGTAAATGCTTCCTATAGCTACCATTGACCAATTAACTAGGGAGTGATTTAAGTTGACATTTAGAATCAAACCAATCTAATTAGTTAAATCTAACTATAGATGTGCTTTGATAGAATAATCAGACCTTTCCAGTTGTAAGCTCCTGGTGCTCCAAAAACCACATAGTGATAGTCCTTGGTAAAAGTGGCTGCCAGACCCTGTTGACAAGACCCAAACCTCTCGTGACCTCTGGTTCGGCCCTGGCAGAAGTTCCAGTTCCCTCCATCTTCATCGGACGCAGTGTCGATGCTCAGGTCTTGACTGAGGACGTAACATCGTCCTGTGATGTCAAAGGACTCCTGAGGCGTGTTCACAAACAGACGCCTCTGATAGCGATGAGCACATGTCTGAAATGGAATAAAGGTTGTTCAATGCAGTGGTACAACGCATAAATGGTACAAGAAATGATAAGATTGAATTTATAGCGCACCACAATTTTGCCCCCTGGCCCCTGGCTCTGGACAGTCACCCCCATCCACTGGTCCTCCTTGTTCTCGACACGGACATCCTCTTCACAACACACAAAAAGAATGGAGTGATATATTACTGCTGGAATACTACGAGACATTACAGATATTATTTTAAAGAGGTCCTACCTTCATTATCAAATTCAATGCGCTCACATTCTTTGGACTGGGTCAATTCACATTTGTAAAGGCCTCCAGTGATCTTAGCTGCCTGATTTCCTAAAGCTTTAGCTTTTGGGGCTCCAATCAACAGTCTGAGGGGGACAAGAATAGAACATGTATTCACAAAATAATTACACAATTATGTTTACATGTGAATAAAAAGGTTTAGTAATTTTGGGAAAACCTTTGAACTATGAGATTTATATTAGGAAGGAATATTTGTTTATCTACACATTTACAAGGTCTTGTTTCAGAAGAAAACTGCTGAGACTATAAACTGCTGTGACACATTCAGCAGGGGCCAATGGAGCATTGCAGCAGACTGTCTAAGTGAAGCGTGTTCAATAACGCAATTGTTCTAGTTGACCTCGGCTCAGTGACCAGAGCTTCTAATCACATTCTGACAGAGCAGGAGCCCGCATGAAGAGAGCTTGTGTTTTGGGGTGACTCATTTCAGCAGCCACTGGGATGGCATCATCAGCGACACTGATCTGATGAAAGAGGTTTATCAGCTTTGCTTCTGCTCATTTGTTTAATAACTCAAGACCAAAAAGGTCAGTGAATTCCTGGGATTTGGTAATGAACATCACATGTGCAACTTAAATCAATGACCCATGGCTAGGAAATTAGGAGACTTTTGTGATCACACAGTTTTGGTTTGCTGTAAAGCCACTTTGGCCCAAAGTCTAAGAGAGCAGCTTTAAGTAACAACAACATGACACATAGCCTGCTGGGAAATCTATGGTATCTTTTGAAAAAATGATGATAGCTGCACACAATTGTTTTACTTCCAATAAAAAAGTTAAAAAAATCTACCAAATCATGTTCACACCCAGACCAAATCAAAAAGTCTTAACAAGTTGATAAACTTTTATCTAAACATTAGTAACAAATGAAATGCTTTAGCAGTAGATAAACTCTGTTGTAAAATGTCTTTAGAAACTGCAGATGCTATAACACACAATGACTGAAGGAAGCTGTATTGTAATGTGAGAAGAAGTAGAGGAACTTTCTAAAGGGTGGAGAGGAAATCCTCCTCTGCCTATTCTTCTCCAGTGACTCTGCAGCTCCTTCTGTAACCCATCTATTGATCTATTGGACTGCCCACTACATACCTCTTCATTTGTTAAACGAGGACTCTCCTGAGGAGGTCTGCAGATTGGGGACGAAACCGCAAACCCTTTGGTGAAACAAACCCCAGTGAAATGCAAATACCAATAGGAACTGTAAGAAGGTTTGATTCTATGTTGATATGTTGTGCTATAAACCAAGACTGTTGTTTGCTGAGAAATTAGTGTTAATCAGTGTTTACTTTATTTTTCCACAGACACCGATTGTTGGCTTGTACCATTATAAACTGACTTTACTATACTTGTACTCAGAACTTAAAGTAAGAAAACCTTGCAGTATATTATTTTCCAGAAGCAATTAATTATACCATTTTTTGACTTCACTTTATATCTTTCAATAATTACAATCATGCCAACCCAAACACAAAGTACCTAAAGACAAGCAGCTGCCCCTGTAAACGAGACCTTCCCAGTACAGTGACAGATGAAGAATTTAGCACGTAAATGACAGACAACATTGACATTTACATGCCAAGCTCCCTGAAAACCATTTTAGTTTGAGTTTAAATATGACTTTCAAAGCTTCTTTATGTTTAGACAGCATACAGAGTCTGTACATCTACTGGGACAATCACTTATATAATAAATGTGTGTGTGCCTGTTGATCACTGTGGTGTAAGGGTGCATACGAGCTGGTTTGGTTTACAAAGTAATCTCACTGCTCTTTGTAAACAGATGTGGTCTAGCGCTCACACAGCTGTGAACTCGCAGCAACAAGAAGCACCGCAGCTGTTCCAACTGCTTCGGTTTGCACTTTGGCAGTATAAAACACAACTGATTGGAGCTGACTTCTGATTGTTAATTACATCTCTTTTAAACAAGCATGAATATTCAGAGGTTGATTTATGTTTGGGAGGGAGACAGCTGACAAAAACACTGATGAAACACTTTTTTGCACATGTTTGAAGTTATTAAATGTATGTTAAAGCATCCAAAGTGCAGTTTTAAGTTTGACTGGAACGCCTCGTCTGATGATTCACTGATCAGGTTACATGTGCACAGATGGCCGTGCATGTCCAGTCAAATGGACTTTTTCCTCTGGTTTCAATGGGAGGATGTTATGTCCACATCATTAACCACTGTGCATTATTCATAGGCCAGGCATCCTGCTGCCTCTTTTCAAAGATGGAACACAATGTCATGTCTTGTGTTGAAACATGAATTGTATTGTTTTATCAGCAAGACCGTTGGTGATGGTGTTAGAAGATGAAGTACTTTATAATAAGTATAAAATGTTATATAGGTTAAAATTACTACTGAAAGAGAACATATGTTTAAGTAATTACTCTAGAACTCAGGTGCATCAACTTGTGAGCTACAATTATAGCTTATAGCTACAATTGTATGTTAATTTTGTCTCTGAGCTTTTCATTATTTACTTCTGTGTTCATCTGAATTTACACTTGACTTGGTTGTCTGATTACTTCAAGGTCACATGAGGATTCTGAGTTGAGATCATGGCCGGGGGGGAGCTGCTGTTCACTCCACATTTGCTGAAATAACAAGTGGTATTTTACGTATTGCTCTCTCTCCTTTGATAAGAGAAGCACACTGTGCACACTGGCCTCAAATGTATTGTCTGGGATCTTAGCATTTAAAAAGCTAAATCTCAGCTTTGCTTTGAATAAGTCTGAATGTCAGGAAAGAGAGTGGAATAAACAACATTATGAACACATTTTTTAGCTTAACCTCATTAAATTTGCCTTTGATGGAGTACATTGTTCAACACAAAACAGTAACTGTAAAAGGAAATGTAATCGTGTAGGTTGTTCGTCCCCACAACACAAAACGTGCACTTTTTGTCGGGTCTATGACAGTTCTTTTTCATACTCACATGTTTGTGTAGAGCAGACCTTCACTCCTACTTTTACTGTCAGAAAGCTAACAATCAGGCCAGTGTCACATTTCAAGCCTGTTTGCCCTACAAATACATCCTTCATTCACTTCTTAGACTCTTTTTGCTGTTCTAGAAAATCTGTTTCTTTGTAAAAACCTATGCTGTACATTCCTCACACTACACCGTGCACTGGTGCTGCTCATTAGCCAAAACAGCAGCAAGGATAACATTCCACAACATGGACCTAATCTAGGTAATCTTGGGAAACCTCTCCAAGAGCTTCTCATCCTCAGTTTACATTTGTCAACATGGTGGCACCGGGCCTCGGACCACTCCTCATTTAATGGAATGAAAGGAGGGTCAGCAACAGCCGGTCATACTCAAATGTTAGTCTCAAACAACCATCTGGCATAATAAATATTGTCCATATTACAGTTATAGTAACTCTGATTAATTGAAATACAAATGGTGAAAGCTTACTATATCTGCCTTGTCAGCGCTTTAGCACAGTTAGCCTGAGCATTTCCTGTGGTTGTAAGAGCTGCATGTTCTGTTCTTTTCTATTATAAGATTTCAAATTGTTATCTTACAGTTTATAAAGTGCTTTGAGACAACTCTGCAGCACAGTACTATGATACAACATACAAACAAAAATGAACAAGGAAATAACTGTTCATGCTTTGTTTTCTTTAATACAAGCAAGGACTACTGTTTGAATAATGAATACAGTAAAACTTTTTTTAAACAATTTGCTTGTTGAAATTAACTCTCCTAATTTCTTTTGTCATTTACAAACAAACATGACTCTACTCTAAAGCTATAAACCTATAAGAAAAGAAGAAAAAAACATAGGGGGTTTGGGTACTTTCTATTATTGATGAATGTGTTTTTCTGATATTTCTGCAATGACCATGTGGTTTTTAAATGCTAAATTAAAAACAATAATTGTTGTGGCATAAAACCAAGCAACCTGTTTTTGCTCAACTTTTTTTCTGGTTTGACCTAAGTTTCATTTGCATGACAACTATAACCATTGTGTTCCACATTCAAAGCATCACAAAAACTCCGACCAAAGAAGCCACACACGAGGTCTTCATCCCCCTGCACTGTGACTACTGCCTAACCTCCAGAGTGTTACAGTATCTAACGTCATAATCCCTGAGAGAGGGAAAGTTTTTTAGGTATGGCAAAGATGGATCAATCAATCACTGAAAGTTAAACGGTTGACTTTTTCTAATTTATCTGAACTTGCCTCGTCAGGTGTTGCTTTCAGCGGAGGTGCACCTCCAAAGTTAAAAGCAATTCAAAGCTTGAAAATACTCACATCCTTTTATCCGGGTTGAGTTGCCGGTGCATGGCCATAGAAAAGCCGAAAAGACTGCCAGCTTCCCCGTCTTTTCTAATGACATGGCTGGTGTCCAGGTTAAAGGCGAGCACCAAAGTTGAGAAGAAAAAACTCAAAACAGCAGCATAAAGAGCAGAGTGTGCGGCTTGTAGCAGCATCGCAGCGCGGTCCGGGACTGTCCTGAACTGTCGTGTCCGATGTCGTGTCGACGGTGAGGTTTGACTGAAAAGCGCTGGCTCCAGTATTGGCTCTGAAGCGCGCCTGCTCCACGGCGCCCCCTCTGGTCACGCGGAAAAATACAAGCTTCACGCAACTCTTGTCTAACACTTGCCACCCGCGACAACAGCATGTAGTTTGTTATAATAGTAGCTGTTACAAAATCTATAAGGTTATAAACGCGCTAATGGTTTGAGCTTTTGCTTGGTAAAATGTTAGCTGTCCTTATGCTAAAAGAAAAAAGGCCTGCTAGCTTTATTAAGCCCGTGGCTATTTGTTATCTGTCAAAGACAAACAAAGCAACAGCAAGTGTGGCGGTCAGCTGCACAAATAAAGCTTTTTTTATTTTAGGTTTTTACACTCAAACACAAGTTGCTTCTCATTCGAGACTCCCCTTTAGCTGCTCTCAGGTTAAAATGAATTTAAAATGAATGAATTTAACAAGGGATCTGACAATGGGAAGAAACAATAGACTACAATAGACTGACCATTCTGATTCAATAACGATTTAAAACTACCTCAATGAAATATTAATGTGGACTCTCATCAATAGCACCTGCTGTAGTCCATGAGTGTAAATAATTAAACACTTAAGACAATAGGCTGTGTCCATAAATCAGTTTCCCATTTAAATGCTGCTACATTAAACCACAGGATGTCCCAACACTGATTTATTGGAGAAGATATGGAAGTAGTTCCTGCCTTTCATCATCCGATTATTTCCGTTTCCTTCCTATGAATATGTAGGCTTACATCATGACAGACCTCCAGTACGCATACGTTTTAGAAATGGCAAAGAGAAGGTAATAATGATAAATGAATGCTGTAGGCCTATAACAGCAGGGAGCGCTGACAGATGATGGATTATAGTCTACAATAATTTACTGAAACACAAGACAATTGATTGTTGCCTACAGTTGATTGCTGCATAGTGCCTAAAGTGTACACAGGCTACCATATGTTTTTCTTGTAGCATATAGCGCATCTACGACACAGCTGTGTAACACTATTATTATGTTATAACTGTAAAGAACTGTTAGTGCATATTATTGTAGATACTGTAAAATACTAGCTGAACACCTCACGGTATCATACTATAAATGGTATGCAGCCAACTCTTTACTGTTAGTAAAGAGTTAACAGCAAGATTCTTCAAACCTGTCAAAGTCACCGCAAGCACAAATGTCTTAAGTGCATAAACAGACAATCACTTTTGTAGCAGACTTAGTAGGCCATATTTATTTCAGGCAGCTTGAGTTATTTACACTGAATAAACTCAGTTTCCATAGAGTTCATATTGTAGTTGTGAGACTTTGACCCATTAGAGGCAGTGACCTAAGCCTGCAGCTTTGTTATCTCCCAAGTTCTGCATGAAACACAAAATAGCTTCATTGTATTACCCACTTATGTCTGTCCGTGAATCTGGTGTTTGATGGCGGTGTGAAGTTTGAACCTGCCAGGGCCATAATCACTGCATAATAGGCCACAATGTTGGCATTGTTGAAGTTAAAAAGCCTGTGTGCTGGTGTGTGTCCACACTCGTGTCTTTGTGCGGGTCGACAGGCCCAAGGAATGATAAGGTTTTAACCACATTCCTATTTGTGGCAAATCACTTTAAATGCTTTAGTTTAATATGGTAAGTAGTATATTGTTTTTGGCAGCATCTGGTGGTAAAAATGCAGACTACAATTCCACAACTCACACAGCTTCTTTCTATACCTACGGTAGCCCTGCATAGACAAGCATTTGTCCAAGAGCAAGTGTAATGATGTCAAATAACAAGGTCACTTTAGAATGTAGAAACAAATCAACAAAGTTTATAAATTTCTAAGCCTAATGAAAAATGGTGTTTCACAAAAGAAACATAAATACACTTTACCTCTTGCAGGGCTCAGTTTGTCCGCTATGGGCACCAGTAGGAACTAGGTCTATTTTTACTAATGCAGAGTTTTCAACTGTTAAGTACAAAAATCAACATTGTGAGTTTGAGGAGGAGTATACTTATTAATGTTTTTTAAACAATATTACTTTAATGTTATATTTGAAAAAAGCAGGGCATCAATCGTTCTCATTTAGCGATGTGTATATGTTGAGCAATTTCATAAAAACAATTTGTTTTTTGCTCCACTTATTTCTTCACATAACAAGACCTCAACACTGATTGAGCTTCTCACAAAATACTTACTGAATGAACCAGTCTAAACTCTTTTACTATCTCGTTGAGCCTGACTCTGGGTTAAGCATGAGGTGAGTTCAACCTTCTTGCAGCAGCACTTTCATGTCCACTGTTGCCCTGGGTGACTGTGTAACACAATCTGTCAGAAGAGGTGAACCTGGACGGCTTCGTATTGTCTCAGGTCAGCAGGTAAGGAGAAACTAAAAAGACGCATGGTCCAACAGGTGAACCCCTGCAGGTGACGCGGCCTTTCTTCACAGATTAGCTGTTTTTTGTGGGAACAAAATGAACAATGACTTGAAAAAACGTCTGTGTGGCCCCTCTGCTAAATGGACTGGGGAAGATATTGAGTTTCATTTGAGCACTGGCCTGATTGTTATGCTTCTCACATAGCATAGTGTTAATAGCAAACTGAGATTTAAGAACTAGCTTCTGTTATAAAGCCTGTAAAATTAATTGACATCATAAATTTGCCATTTTTGTTTTGAGAATGTATTCAGAAATTTCTGATATGCAGGACACTGGTGACAGAAGGCTGAGCTTCTTCAGTGTCACAGTAATTAAGTCAACATACCAGTGACTGGTAAAAGAAACCAAACTCAAGATATCAGAGAAGCACTGAAACATGGCCAAAATGCACAGTTGGCATCGACCAGCTGGCATACCACGGACCAAAGCCAGACTTATGGCCACAAAACAATGTTTAAACAGATGGCTGCTGCTTTAGACTTTGGTGAGATAGGGCAGATCTTTCTTGTAATAAATATCTTATTTGGATATTTTCATGTTTTCTGTAGTACACCAGACCAATCTTGGTGTCAGTCGGGGATCACTTTTAAAAGTCTCAGTCAGGATTACTTTATGTTTTGTCTTGGTCTCAGACATAGAGGCAAGGGCAAAGTGTATTTTTATTACTATAGCAGACCTGACTGGTCAATTAAGAAAAATACATAACTGGACTGTAGTTAAAATTTTAATTTATAATTTTAAATCGCTGATAACCACTCTAAGTATAAAACATATTTGTCATGGTGTAAGATTGGATTTGTGTTGTCTTCTATGTGAGTCTGTACACTCTAGTCAAACATTGATAAAAACATAACAAAAGAATAAACCGTGGGCCCTGATGAACACTGATAGATTACAGACAAGATTACAAACAAAAACTGAAAATGAGCTGTACAGCTGAGGTATGTGGATGGTGCTAAGTCGCTGTGGTTCTGCCTCAGTGGCCTTGTGAAGCATGGCGTTAAATCACTATGTGAAAGTGGCAGAGGCTGATCCTGGTCCTGTTGTGAGAGTGGCACAGCCCTTTGTAGGAAAACCATCCACCCTGTGACAAAGGGCTGCTCCCATTTATGGCTCTCGGATGGGGGTGTGTTTTTAAGTCAGTAATAATAGGAGCAAGACCTCATAGACCTCTCTGAATTCTTTCTCAGGCCGGCTGCACCACTGACAGGGGATTGTGGACATTCCTTTGTTTTCAGAGCAAAGTGCACAATCATTCCTGATAACAGGATGCACTCCATCGATGTGTCCTTGTTATGATTTGGCTGGGATTTTAATCAGCAAACAGGGACTAGATCACCATTTGAGATTTCTTGATTTGTATAAATATCTAATCTGTGTTTGTGATAACAAAGAAGTATGAGTAATCAAGTTGCCTTTAAGATGGTGGCAGAGAGTGGAATTTCCCAAACCTTACTTTTCTGTGGATAAAGATCACTCAAACGCTTTTATGCTTTGCCCTGTATCTGTATAGCTCAGTATAGTTTTGACAGGGCCTTAGTGTAATTTACATAATACTAATGTGGGTTGATATATGTGTATGGTGTTGTGGTGGAGTTTTTGACATTTTTATTATGTTCATTGGAGAACTATTAGTAAAATACTGTACTATAACAGAAGTCGATAATATTATACAGTACAGTATATTACAGAATTATTAATTTCTCCTCTATCACTTAGTCCTGTTATGGGTTGCATGTGACTGGAGCCTGTCCCAGCACCTCCTGGCTCTGAGACAGAGTACACTCTGGAGAATGGACATGGTTATTTGCACAGACAGACAAACAACCATTCACTCTTACATTCGTTGAATTACTGTAGATTTAAATAAATGGAGAAATATACTGTAAGACTAGACTGACCCCCCCCCCAAACAGGATTTCCAGCTAAGGTTGGCCGCGTTTGATGAGCAACCACAAAAAATTATACAAACCAGAACCACCTTAGTGAGACATAAGGCGCAAAACTCTAAAGGTAGTTGTTCAAGGAGTTTAAAGGGAATCATCAGGAGAAAAATAACAGAAACAGAAGTTTTTAAAGAAATATTTGTTTTCTATTTCTGCTTACAGACTATAATGAAGTCAGTAAAGGTATCAACTATAACAGTATTAGGAAAAAAAAGTGTTATTGAAAGTGCCCTTGTAAATGAAGCGCACACATGGACACATGCACACACATATCCGCAAAAAAAAAAAACACTTCCTTTCAATTGTTATTGTCAACCAGTGCTGGTCATTAAAGTCTTTGTTGTTAAAAATAACTTCTCTGCAGGGAAAAGTTGCCATGACTAATGCTGAGGAAACACATCGTGAAAATACTAGAGTGAAGCTTTCCAACTGACACTCTTACACAGAGCCCTCCACCTTTAAACACAGAGGTCAAGAAACACTCGGTACACCATTTCCATTTTTTTTTTTACCAACAATTCAATTCAGACAGGTTTTGTTCTCCATCCTTGTGCTTAAAGCTGAAGAACAATGGAACCCAAATGAGACACTTATAACCTATGAAAGTTCAAGTACATATGTGGAGGTATTTAAACTTTAAAGCCAATGCTGGAGAATATGTGACAATGTGACTTGGCTAATGAGTTGAGTAGCATGAATGCTATAATACTCCTAGCAGGGGTTTGAAGTAAGAAGATCCATTGCCATTACTGTTTTGTTTGATAAAACATTGTGGTTAGACTTTAGACCTTCATCAATTTCCTGATGTTGATTGCAAAGCTTACTGTTGGAATCTCGTGCAGAAATGATTGTGGTTGTTTTCATTCAGAGACATTGTTCTACATCGGTCCTAATGACATTTCCTCATCCTATTGCTGCCCCAAGTATTTTAATGTTTGTCATAATCCATGCACTTTACCACCGAAATGGCTGTTCTCACTACAGAACACGTGTTTAAAAAAATACTCCTTGCAGCACAGACCACAAGATTGCACACTAAATGTGTCACGTCTTCTGGTTTGACCTTTCGCAAACAATATTGCGCAGTGTTTTTCACAATTATTTTCTGTTTCCATTAGCATAGCAAAATTTTTAAGTTTTAAGAAATGGAAGCATAAGTGATCAAGGGAACCCTCTTTTTCAAAGTTACATTTATATCTTATGTGCTGTTTACCATTTGTGTATTTATTGTCCATATGTCCCAAAAGCAAATGTACCACAACACAAAATGTATTTATTTATGTAGTATTATATGTTGCAAAAACCTCCAACAGCATGACCCTTTAGCAATTAGGGAAAAAATGCATCACTACAAAATCTGTCAACAGCTGCTCTGTGGAGGAAGATAAAGTATATAATGCATTAAACAAATATGACGGCAATAGAAAACTAAAAACGGTATGTGTTTCTGAAGGAGGAATTAAAAAAGTGATGAGTTTGCAGGCTCCAAAACACCAAAATGCTCTTAGAAATAGGTCATAAGGTCATCTTTAAAAAATCTGAAAAAGCCAAATTTACCTGTGCAGATATATATCCCTCTTAAAACAACAATCACTAAAGAACACAACTTAACTGATGATATGAACAAGAGTAAATATTCAAGTAAAGGTTTTGTGCTACGTGACTTTGTCTTCTTTATGTTGGGTGTAATCCTAAAAGGCTGAAAGCAGAAGCTGTGCTGCACTAATGAGCAGTGACATGCAGCCCACTTGGCCCAGAGCTGAAGAGGGCCGCTTTCCTTTGAGGAAAACAAAGAGGAGAGAGAGGCTTGCCTGCTTTAGAGGTCGTGACACAAGGATTGGAAAAAAAACTGCTTGTGTCCACCTCAATGACCAATGGGAGGGCAAAGACATAGACAAAGAGTGTATGTGACATAAAACAGATTAAAGTTATTGATTCCTTAATAACTAATAACTGGATATTTGATTGACTGTGAAATTAGGTCTATGAGTTTATGGTCTTTCTTTATCTGCAATGTTGCAATGATATTTGAGATCTATTTATATTTCTCAATGATGTTTCCACTGATAAAAGCCAATTCAGCCAAAATTCATGAAAGCAACTGTGGAATGTGATTGTGTGTGTGAAAAAAGCTGCTATATCATTCTGTTACCAAATGTTTAGTCAGATTTGTTTATGCATATAGTCAGTAATTTGTCAGTCAGCAGCTTTACTATTGAAAGGGTGGTTAGCAAAGAAACCCTGGCGCCATCTTGTGGCGATAAACAGCAGCCATACAGCAGTCCATAATATTAAATCCAATAGTTATTGAATAAAACTGAACAAACTCTGTTTCCACACACACCAACCTGCGGTGTATGTTACCCACAAAGTTTCAGTATTTTAGATGGTAACACAATAGTAGCCTACAGGACATAACTCACCGAAAATGGATAGGGCTGCAATTCACATATTGAACACTTGGGGGCACCGTTGCTTTGTTTTTAGTTTCTAATCGTCACCTTTAGTGTTCCCATGGCATCACTAAACTGTTGACCACTGTGCAGTAAAACGCACAAACGTATAGTGACTTCTGTCTATACATTATTTTTGTCAAATATATATAATATACATTTAGCTAAAAAAAGAGTCTAACTCTATTTAATTTAACTTTATTTATTTTTTGCCAAAAGCGTGCACATATTGCCAAACTGACAAGCGTGAAATGTAGAGGAGTGGTGACCACAGTGCCATTAAAAAGGAATTTGCTACAGATAATTATTGTTGATTTTTATGGTGCGTTTATTTTGTCCAGATGTTTAATCCACGGTAGCTCTGCTCTACATTAAATACTGTATAATGTTCTGGGGCTCATATATTGTCCATGTAGGATTTTATGTTCAGTCTTAACAGAGCTGGTCATGGTCCATGTCTAATTCTCCTGTGAAAACTGCAAAGACAAGAGGGACAGTGAGACAAACCTGGACAAATAAATGGAGGGTGGACGCGGTGGGGAGTAGTCAGCGGTGCAGCTCTTAGCCATTGGCTGCCTCAGACACAGTAGCTCTCCCTCTCGCTCTCTCATAAATGCGCTCCCACCAGCGACTGTAGCAGATAATCACAGGCCACAGTGAAAGAGACACACCTTTCGCTCTTTCACGGTTCACTCGGGGATGCGTCGTTACTGCGCGGTTTAAGTCTTTTTTTAAACTAGCGCCGAGGCGATTTTTGCGCATTTACTGCTGTGTTTCAGAATGACTGGGGTTTTTGAGAATTTAAATACTGATATGCATTCCAACCAGATTACCTCAAGCAACTACCATAGCCTGCACAAGTCGCAAGAGTCCCCGACTCTGCCGGTGTCCACGGCCACGGACAGCAGCTACTACAACGGCCAACAGCCGTTTGGCCAGCTGGGCTCTTACCAGTACCACGGCAGCGCCACGAGCACCGTGCCATACAACGCCAAGTCGTATGACATTAGTTTTAACTCGTCTTATGGCGCGTACAGCTCGTACGGCTCCAACTCGTCTCCTACTCCGGCAGACACAGGTAAAGACTACTGTCATGACTGGAAAAATACAAATTACGCATCAGTTGTAGTACAAGAAATTATACAACCGGACGTGGTAAACAATTACTGTCATGTCTGCAGCATTACATCCTACATGGATGTATTGTGCACGTTTTTCTAAAAAATGTAATGTTGTAAATAGAACATGTGTGTTAATCCAATAAGTGATTTGTTGCAAGAGTCCAACGGAATTGCATTTTTTTTCCTCCAGAAAAAGAAGAGAGCGAGCCAGAAATCCGAATGGTTAATGGAAAGCCAAAGAAGGTCAGGAAACCTCGAACCATTTATTCCAGTTTCCAGCTGGCTGCACTTCAGCGTAGGTTTCAGAAAACACAGTATTTGGCTTTACCGGAGCGGGCCGAGCTGGCAGCGTCCCTGGGCCTGACGCAGACACAGGTGGGTGCTTTAATACAGACAGGTCTGTAATCACATTGTACTTAGTTCCAAAAAAAATGGAAACCATTAGTCAATTATTTATTGTGTGTATTTGATATATATTTTTTAGGTTAAAATCTGGTTCCAAAACCGTCGCTCTAAGTTCAAGAAGTTGTGGAAAAGTGGAGAAATCCCCCCAGATCAACATGTTGCTTCAAGTGAGTCTCCCCCCTGCACCTCTCCTCCAACTACTGCCTGGGACTTTCCACAGACTCAGAGAATGAACAGTGTCACCCCCAGTTTACCTCAAAGCAGCAGCCCTCCCAACACGACTGCGCCTTCATTTTTGGCAAACTACGCCTGGTACTCGCCAACGACGAACTCTACGACGCATCTGCAGCCTCTGGTCCAGCACCACCACAACTCCGCCATTAGCGCTGGGACGATATTCTGAAAGAAGACGGACAATACTGGTGAAAAGTGAACCCTCTATATCCTCATTTAAAGACCTCGCGTGTGCGCCGTGCGTAATTTACACACAAGAAATTGACGGAACCGGAAAGGTTTATTGGTAGACGCAGATTTCTACAATTATTTTTGTATTTATTTATTTTGTTTATGTGGAGGGATGGATGAACCACTATATCCAAAGCAATCACAGCCTGGACACAAGCCTGTTTTTACGCGGACGTCCCTTTTTTGCCCTCCCTGAGAACCTCCACAGACATCCCTGCAATCAAACATTAAACTGCAGGACAACCTCACACAATGTAGCACAAGTTAACTGTATCGTGCCTTTTCTATATGACCTCATTTGTTGTGCAAGAAAATCTTATCCATTCCTTGTGTTAGATATATATACATTTCCAGAATCCACCTTTGTAAATATGTTGCCACAGCTTTTGATTCACCCATGCCGCTCTGATTCTTTTGAGGCTCTTGGTGCAAAGCCATTATCGAACCTAAGCTACTGATTGTCTAACCCTCTGATTTACTTGTAACACATTTATTTGTATTTGGTCTTATTTATTTTAGCAGTGTTTCATATCTATGGCCAGACGTTATTTAAATAAAAAATGTTTTCTGTGCAACTATTTTTCCTCTTCTTTACAAGTGTTTATTATTGTTTATAATATTATTATAATTATTATTCAGGATTTAATATCAATTATTATAAACCTATTACTAAATATATAGCCTAGTTTTTGTGTTCTGTTGGTCTGTTGGCCTTGTGTCTTTGTATTAACTAGGGTTTAGCCTAGTTAGGGTAGCTGGTTTATTTAGGGTAAAGGAAAAAAGAGCTACCTAGCTGGTCCATAGGTTAACACATCAAATGTAATTAGCTAGGACTTAGTTGAAAAAAATTAAAATAAAAAACCTTTTACTTTGGATAGAGCTCTCTCAGTCATAATTAATTAAGATATTTTATTTTTTATATATATAAAATAATAAGGGAGCAACAAGCTGTTCTAAAAAATGGCCTTATTTCTAAAGTACTAGGGCAAATGTTGTTACTTAAAAATTTAGCCACAGGTTAGCTAACTGTAGCAGCGCGGCATGATGCTAGCTACACTGATTTTATACGATTTTTAATGGCGTGTTTGTGATTACATACTCACATTAGGACGGCATAACAAGCGTGGACAAGCATAACAGCTTCAGTTGTCTCGTCATAAATGTATTCTAGTTGTCTCCATCTTTCAGGCGGGCAGCAAGAGGCAGAGCCCGGGGCACAGAGCTAGCTCAGGGGGGAGTCACACAGCAACACGCCCTGGCATGCGATGGAAGAGAGGGGAGACGAGGGTGGGTTATGACCAAGCACGGCTCCCTCAGACTCAGTGGAGACATTGAGCTGCTTTCCAGACGTTTTATGAACTCAGTCTAACCAGAGAAAAAGGGACGGCCAGGATCCAAGACAAGACTGCCTGGAGCAACGACATCATGGAAAACTCTGTGATCTGTTATGACGAGGAGTTTGACCTACATTGTTTATATGGCTTAGAAAACAACCAAGAGGCCAACAATACTAATCCAAAACCACGTGTAGCTATTGTTTTTCTTTTATAATAGACTACATTTTAGCGATAGGCAGATAACTACATAGATAGGCTAACCATCAACGTCATCTGCGTCTACACACTTCCTTTGAAACGACGGCTCATAAAGCATTTCCTGGAGGCTACCTACATCATTAGGCCTTGTCAGCGGTTGCCATATCTTTATTAGGCTATCAGTGTGATTAAGCATCCTCTAAGACATAGCCCACAGAGCTCTGCTTCGATCAAACAACAATGGCCCTTAGCTTAATGTCGACTTAGCTAAACAAGTGCATAGCCCCAGTGAATATGACATCCTGCAAGTGAATGCTTAATCAATACATCTGAAATTGGTAGGTTAGTTGGTAATAGGCATTTTTAGTTTGGATTCCCAGCATTGTTTTGTTTATCCATGCAATTTATAACCCACACAGTTTAAGCTCCTGGGAGGTCAACAAAAACAAAACAAAACAAAAATGTTTAAATAAGTATTCTGTTTCCTGGTGTTGTTTCTCTCCTGATTCTAGTCGCTTTGATTTATATTATTTTGCATTTCCAGAGGCAACTTGTAAATGCCATACCCCCCAGGCTATCCTAATTTATACCCTCATCTGTAATTTTATCCACATTTGCTTTGGTTTAAGCATTCTGGCTTTCAAATGTGAAAGCCTGCAATTACTATATAATTCTTCGCAATTTTAGATGTCCTAATATGGGGTGTAATTTTTACACAAGACAATTTCCCGCTATTTCAAGCATCAACATTGTCAAAGTTGCATGTACATAATAAATGGGAATATCAATGCATAGTTTTTAGCCTACCATCTTGACTCAACGATAATTATATCCGTGTGGAGCCTAGGCAGAATTAGTCTGAATTGCATGGTAACTGCTGCTTTAAATTTTAAAAAATTACTCATAATTTCCCCCAAAGATTACCAAGATCTCGAGTGCACAATGTCATCAGCGTAATGAGGAGTAAACATTTATGCTAATAATCTACATTTTTTTCTCCATCAGCTATAAAGAGGCGAAATAAAGCAGACATTTCAGTCATATTCTGATGTGTGCTGCCATAGCTTTAGACCTGCACATGGGACACATTTTAGTGGGATTTAAACAGTCCGCAGGATGCTGCTGCTCGTCTGCCTTCGTGCCCATTCAAACCACCTAAAGGTGTGTATCTCTTTATTTCTCACCTTTTCATTAGAATCAGTGTGACTACCGAATGCGTTTAACGTCTGCAAAAATAAATAAAAAATAATAAATAAACCTTCAGGAAAGACGATCTCGTTTTGCGCATCTTCTTATCTTTTCAGCTCAATTGCGTATTTTTTACTGCATCCCAAAAAAATGTCTTTGTAGAAATATTTCAAAAGATTGTTCCGTTTGAGAGTAAAGGTTTATTCGACGTTATCCTTAAAGTGAACATACAAGGCGCTTATTTTGGTGAAAAATCACCACTGTAAGCTCAGGGGGAAAGGCAGAAACAGAAGTTGCTCTTGTTTCATTTCGGCGCTGCACTCATTACTGCCATTGTGCTTTGCTCATTTTGAAGCCTCTCCGCATTGCCAACTCCGTCTTGTAGCCTACACCTGCGAGCAATTTGCCAGCCTTATGCATAGGCTAAGTCGACGGGAACAGTGACGAAAGGGAACCTCACCTATTCCACTTTTTTTTTCTTTTTTTTCTTTTTTTTTTCTATTGCAGCAGCGAATTTCTTTCAGAGCACTATCTCTTTTGTCAACGCAGAAAGATCCTTCGTGAGAAAAAAAATTGCTCATAATTACCTCAGAGATAGGAAACTGCATTAGAATAAATAAGGGCGAAATGACTGTAATTATGCTGGGTTTGATGGGCTCAGCTCGTATAATCAAGGGGAGAATACAGCGAAATCACACTGACCCTCTTGGGTGTGCAGCTGCGCCTTTCTGGGGCTATAGCTAGACAGCATTTCTATTTCCCCCAGCAGCAGCAGAAGCACACAATTCATTTTCTTTTAATGCCATCAAAATATAGGCCTAGGTCTACATAAGCCCATTCCTGCCGTGGATATATTCACAAAGGACCCTGTACGTTTTGAAATAAGTACAATGGAGACAGTGAGCAAAGGCAGTTATGCCAGTAGTAGTCACACTGAGCCATGCTAGCTTTATTTGTGTACCTGACTGGATTTCTTTGCTTTAAAAGGGTCAATAATAAAAATAACAATATATTTTACATTTATAAAATTATTATTTGTGATGTGACCTTGTAGGGGATTTGACATTATCATTTAAAGATGAAAATATAGGATATATTTTGGCTGATTGCACAGCTTAGTGATTACGCAGTGAATAGGATTTTAGTATTTTACGGTTGTCATGAGTAAACGGTTGTCCAAAAGAAAACATAGGCTACTTAAAAACAAACCTGAATAGATTTTTAGGCTATCTGTGCTAGGCTATGTATTGTGATTTTTAAATATATTTTTTTTACCAACAGGTTTGAATAAGTTGTGGCTGAAGGGTTGAGGGCGGTGTGCGGCGAGGCCTTTGAACTTTCACTGCTGCCCACCTCATTGCGCCGTGTCTTTTTGCGGCACCTGCCTCTTGTGCAATTATTCACTTAACACACACAACTGATCTCGCCTTTTCATTGCACAAAACGGCAATTATCAGACGACAAATAGAAAGTCTGTGGAAAGGGAAAAGCGCGCTGTCGTTGATTGAATCCAGGTCTCCCGCGATGCGCCCATTGAATCAATATGGAGCAGCTGATTCCAGCGGTCACGTTGGTTTGTGCAATAGATTACATTTGACACGTTATTCTTTTATTGAAATAAAAATGTGCCAATATAGCGAAGTAATGTCTTAGTTCATATTGTGCAGATTGGGCTGGTTATGGGTTATGTTAGCCTACTGCTGAGGTTGGACAACATCTGCAGCAGTGCTTAACATGGCCATAAATCTAAACTGCCAAGGTGCTCCAATAAGACACCGCCGTGAGCAGCTCACAGTGGAGCTGCAGAGAAGGGTTTCAATCAGACACTTTCCGCATCATTTAAATCAGGCTTTTACTGCTTTTGAAAATTTGCACAGTATGTACATAAACATAAATAAATTAAAGTGATCAATACAAAACTAAATATTTTCTATGATGACTAAACACATCTCAACAAATACAGAAAGCCAAAAAACCCTGTTTCACAGCGTATTCAGTACAGCACAAAACAAATCTGAAAGTATGTATACAGTGACAAAAGAGCTGCTCATTCACATCAACGTTGTTTTTCTAAAGCAGCATCTCGTCAGGCCTTAAACATTTCACATAACACCGGGCCACGGCATAGAAAAGCTTTGCTTGCATTTAGTGCAGCTTCAACAACAGTGTTGTTCTCTGAAACACAGACTGAACACAGACCGACCTCAACAGAAAAACTCATCTGAATAATTTAAGTTAAATAACAAACACACAGAAACAACATAGTAGCGCTTTGAGGCTTTGTTGAAAAGGCCTGCTCTTGTTATTAATATTTGTCAAAGGAACACCTTTGGTCTAACTTCTGATTAGGTGTGACTCTCTGGGCCCATCAATCTGCAGCTCAATAAAAAAATTCCCACACGTGATAAAAATAAATCTAAACTGACACAATGACAAACAGCAGCCAAAAGGATCCGCTTGTTGCGACTTCCGCCCGGCACGGACCAGCTCATCGTGCGCCTTCAGTCACTTCCGTCTCTGTGAGGAAACCCCGGGTCATCCGCGGGGTTTTTCTGGTTGTTGTGCGTGGCCTGAACGTGCACCGCATCCTGGTACACACGCCGCGTCAGAGTCCGAGTCTTAGCCGTTTGCTCACATGAGCTGCGACTGTTGCATAGACTCTTGGTGTGTGGCCGGGTACCACGAAGTGTAGCTGGGGATGTAAGAGCCGGTGGAGCCCACTGACGTCTTGACTGTGGTGGGCGAGCTCCAGACCGGAGCCACAGAGGGGGAGCCCGTGGACAGACGGCCGCTGGACAAAGCGCTGGGGTCTATTGAGCCGCCTCCCTGCTTCATCAGCTTCTTGAACTTGGAGCGTTTATTTTGGAACCAGATCTTCACCTGCGCGCAAATGGGACATGACAACAGTCAGTAAAATACAGAGGCCTGGTTATGGAGTGACCATAGCAGTACTGCAGTGGTCTGTTGCATTTAGAGAGTTAAAATCTGGCGATGACTGGTGCTCTTCTCATTCAGACAGACTTCATTCCGACACTGAAAACGTGAGAGGAACAAATAAATGGAAAACACAGCTTTTGAAAAGATACTGAGAGAAAACCGGGACACTTTGTGCTGCTTTTGTCCAGAACAACATCTGGACTCTGATAAGACAGGGAGCATCACTTACGTCAATGTATTTTTATTTTTCTGGTTTCAATAGTTTTTGTGTGTGTTTATTTTTATTTTTGTTATGTTTTCGTGTTGTTTTATTTTTTGCTTATAAAAATAAATTAAACGTCATTTTGAAAAGAAATTCAAGAAATACAAATTATATTATTTGAAATACATTTGATTTTGATCTTGCAGAATTACGCACGCTTGCAGCACCCTTTACACTTTTAATCAGGAAGTCACAGTGATATATGACTATGTTTATAATCACTCATATATATGACTGATTATTATAACAAAATGATAAATTATTAATTTCAAGCATAATTTTGGTTTTAATTACTACCAACATTTTCAAAATCTAGTTGTGGTGTTTCTTCTGTTTCTGGTAAAAGGCAATCGAGAATATATATTTTATAAACTTTAAATAATTTTACTAAAAGCATACATATCATTGTCACCACAGTTATTATAAGAATAAAATGAAAAGTGTAAAGACGTCTGTAGTACCACAGTGTGAAGGCACGCGCGTGTTCACTTGCCTGTGTCTGTGTGAGCCCCAGAGACGCCGCCAGCTCCGCTCTCTCTGGTAACGCCAAGTACTGGGTCTGCTGAAACCTCCTGTTCAGGGCTTGTAGTTGTAAACTGGAATATATAGTCCTTGGTTTCCTGATCTTTTTCCCCTTTCCGTTGAAGCGCACCTCGCCGCCTTCCACCACTGTGTTTTTCTCTACTTCTGGCACTGATCGAGAACAAAGTAAAAGAAGTCGTGAGGAGGCAGTTGCAGCGTGAGAGCTGCGCAGGAATGAATAGCTCCGCGTAACTTTTACAGACTGTACATTAGGTATAATTACCCTTAATTGCATACATTGTTTATAGCATTACGCAATAAATAATTACCAAGCCCAACATCTGGCTCGTGGTTTCCATGAAGCAGTAAGAATGGCTGGTGTCGGAGAGCTAAATGTGCCGCTTACCTGTGTCTTCTAGCCGCGTCTGTGTGAGCGCAGAGCTGTTTTGGTACGTCTGCACGGAGCCCAGGTACGGACTGGTTGGATGGCTGCCGTAGGGATAGCCCAGAGACCTGGGGAAGGACGAGGCTGGGCTGTAGCTGTCGTGCTGCGTGTGACCTGCAGAATGTAAACAGTGCATGGGATAGTGTCCGTGAGACATGGAGGAAGGAGACATTTGTTGACTCGGGGGTCCAAACTCCATGAAAACGTTTTTTCCTGAGGCAGGGCTATTAAGACTTTCAGGAATTGTAGTCATTGTCATCTCTTCTGGCGGTTCCCCTCGTCTCGCTTTTGTTGTTTTGCTTCTATGATCTCGGTGAAGGACGGGTCCCAATTTAAGGCGAACTGATTTTTTCTCGTTCCATTCATAAGAAAATGTAGTTTGTGCCCGTGAAAAGTCCTAGGTATGATGCTGTGGACCTAGACAAAGTCGCTCAAAGGTTTGAATCTCGGACTCATGAATATTCATCAAAGACGCTCGCTGATTGGTCCACTCTCTCCAAGAGGGAAGCGGATTGGCGACACTGGGGCTGGGTCCGAAGGAGCTGAGAGAGTCAAGGAAAAGCACCAAACCTCACATCTACACCCCTGACACTACCAACTTTATTATTATTATTATTATTATTATTATTATTATTATTATTATTATTATTATTATTATTATTATTATTATTATTATTATTATTATTATTATTATTATTAATTGTATTTCTTTCTCTAAACAATACAATTCTATATTATTTCTTTTTCACCTAATTATTTACACTTACGGTCAACTAAATTCAATGGCTCCTCCCTAAAGCTTCTCCACTGCTGCTGCACACTTTGATTAAAGATTTCTGATTAAAGCTCCTAATGAAGGCGTCAGCTATTTAGCATAACACTAGCGATTAATTTTCATAAGTAGCTGCGTAATTAGTCATGTATTTAAGACTTAATATGGCCTGGGGTCTCACTTACACCTGGAGCAGTGGCACAGGGGCAGTCCTGCCCTTAGAGCAAAATGGGCAGAGGAAAGGCCTTCGAAATTTGGGCACAATAATGTGAATATAACATAATGTGAAAGGATAAATCCTGCTGGGGAATGAGAGAAAGAAAGGGTATCTGAAAACATTAAAGAATTCAAATTTAAAAAGATGACAGTAAGTGGTGTTAAATTCCTGGGATGATATGTTAAATTGAAACTACGCAGGTACCAATAGAGTTATTTGATTGAAATCATCAGTTTAATTTTAATTTTAATAAAATTAAACTGCCATATAATAGACTACAACTGATATTTATATAAGAGGCTTTAAAATGTTAAAAATGCTTTGCCAGTTGAAAAACGAAATACAATTGTTTTTCCACAATCTTCTGAAGAGTCTTATGTTGAATAAAGAGCTGATAAATGAGGGGTGCGGCCAAACTCCCGCCAGTAATCATCCACGAACATTTGGTTTAATTGAATTAAGACTAGAGAGATTTCCCAGAGCATCAAAACCTACAGTGAGCAGCTCAGAAAGAGACAAAAGTGATGCGTGAGCACTTACAGAGCAGGCACAATGTGATGGAGAAGAAGCAGACAAGTCCTCGCCACCCGGGGTCGGTCAGAGACGCTCTGCTGGAATCGCCTGAAGCAAGACGCACAGCCCCGGCATCTCTTCACTTCCCCGGGATCCATTCTGGTCAGCGGCGCGTTCCATTTGAGCGCCGAGCAGAGACACAGCCGCGCACTCCATCAGCAGTTTCCTATCTCTACCTGAATAACAAATTAAAGCCAGTTAAATTCCCTCACTGTCATTATCAGCCTAATTACATAATTGAACTCAAAACACAACTAGCAAGTTGCAAAACGCGTTATCAAAATGCAGGCGCTGACATCACGACGCGTGTGCCAAAGTGTGCCAGGCGGCTGCTCATGCCTGGATTCAAAGATTTCTGTGAAATATTAGGCTATAAAGCAAGCTGGTCCCCTTGTCCCCCCGAAATAGGCCAATTTGAAGTGATTTCTCTGGAATTACTTTGGGAAAAAATGCTTCAAGATTTCCTCTATCAACAACGACAATGATAATGGTAGTACAACCAATAATTATCATCTTCCAGAACAGAGGACAGATTTTTATGGGTACTTGGTGGGTGCGACTGATAACTGTCATTATTTTCTCACGATTATAGGATCTGCAAACTGAAACGCGTCTGCGAGCAAAACCATTAAGGCAACAGTGGCGGAGCGCGCGCGAAAATGTAAAATAAAGCCACCGACGAAAAAATAAAAAATAAAAAAAATTTGAGGGTAATTAGAAGATTTTGATGGAGGGAACTGTGCTTTAGATTTTATTAATTAAACACGTGGCGTCTTTTATACTCACTGTGTGACACTTGGAACAACATTACGCACACTTTTTAAAGTCATTAAGACAAGACCAGGCGCGTGATAATAAGAACACTTTGTACGTCACGTGACCGGTGCTTCACGTCCAGCCGCAGCGGGGCTCTAACTCGGCCAAGGCACTAAAAATAAAAAATAAAAAGTCCACGCACACGCACAGAGGGGCGCGCGGAGGCAGGACTCATTAGGAGAGAGTAGCTCTGTGGCTGAGGGTGTTTTAACACCTGCTGCTCTTCACCTGAGGGTTAGCGCAGAGGTGGAGAGACGCGGGGTCCGGGGGAGGGAGGGGAGGGGGCTTCATTTGGAGAGGCCACTGACAGAAAGCTCGAAGATTTTAACAGGCAACAAACACTGACGCGTTTAAAACTGTGTGTGCAAAACCGTTGATTATTTTGGGCTACTTTTACATTAATCCCCATTATCACAGCTTTCCAAATTACGCATGCGCTTTTTATCTAATTGAGGTAAAAACACAGATGCATCTAAATTTGTGGTCATAGTAAAATTTTAAGGGGGAAACCTCCAACTGGATATTTCGAGTGTTTTAAAAATGTCTATAAGGCATTGCCAAAAAAGTAATAATATTATATGCAAAGAATACTAGCATGTTGTAGTTTTTATTTCTTACTCCAAATTTCATTTATTCTCATTCTTTTTCTTAATGTCAGATAATGTTAAGCGTGTTTATTGGAACAAAATGCAAAAGGTCTCTCAACAAGTTTACGCCAAAGGAATTATGAATCATTGAGGCCAAAACATAAAATTAGTGTCGTGTCCAATTCTAGGGCCTTCCCTTTAAAACCAACACATCTTTCCAACATCCTTCACGTTACATTATTCTTTCATGGTGCGCACAATAATGAACAACAATAAACACTAAATCAACTGTGTTCACTTGACATTAATTCCTCATCTCGTCATTTTGAAGCTGCGTGCAGATACTTTATCACCACCACATCATCTCACCCACAAAGTCATCACTATAGGCATTTACCGATCAAAAAAAAATAAATAAATAAAAGATGAAGAAAAGATATTGTCTTTTGTTTTGCTCCCGTGCTGTTGTGTGGCTCATCCTGTAATTTGCAGCGTCAATGATCGCAAAGTAGATGCAGCACAATTAAGCTGGAGCCCATTTCCATGTGCAACGTGGCGTCCAAACGCGGATTGATTTTGTTTAGTAAGACACGGGAAACGCACAATGGCGCTCGGGCTGCATTGTGGCACTGCTTAATTGACTGTATAATCATAGTAAGGTTCAAGAGAAGGAATTATGTTAAGATTTGATTGTTTTTTAAGAAATACAAAAAGAAGGAAAGGCCTGTCTTGAATGAACACGAGCTTAGGTATATTACTTTTAAAATGCTACTATCACTATTAAATAGGGGTTTGGATTGACGTCATCTTTCAGAGTTTTTTGTTCTATGCTAACAACAACAGGTGGTTCCAGGTGTAGTCTTGGGTTTACTCTTTCGTTGGTGCATGTTCAGACCTGGTCTGGAGATAGTATAATCTTATGGTTAGTCTTGGTTTAAAGTTGAAGCCCTGATTCTAGTGCTTCTGTCCAGGGGTGGGCATTAAGACCATAAGGAGAAAAGGCTATGAGGAGAAATTTTTACATTAATATTGATTTATTGAGCAGAAACCAAAAGCTTATGTGTGAACATAGTCGGTGCTTGGTCCATTGTTATTATACTGTTAATATTCAAAATGGCATGAAACCAAAAAGGCATATGTGACTATTTTTATATATATTATATTATACTATATTATTTATACACTTAAGTGATGCACAAGAGCTGCATAAAAGATCTGACATCTGTTTGTATGTATTTTTTATGATTTAGAACTAAAATCCTTAATTCTTTTGCTCCTCTTGTGAAGTTGAAACATCACTATTCGCCCTTTTTGGTTCTAGATTTAGTCTTTGGTCCTATTTTACATCTTATATTTGGTATAGCCTTGGATTTTTGCTTCTTGTTTGGCCTTGGTTTGAATTGGTCCTTAAAATCATTTGCCTATGTTGGCCTAAAATATGATTCAATAATTATAGCATATACAACATCATAATGTTCCAGGCTGTCCGTAAAACCAGGTACAGTCAGGATATTAACATTGAGGAGGGTACATGAGGCTAGGAGTCCAATTTGAAAACCCA
Organism: Perccottus glenii; assembly: GCA_024416835.2. NCBI lineage: Eukaryota > Metazoa > Chordata > Actinopteri > Gobiiformes > Odontobutidae > Perccottus > Perccottus glenii. The sequence continues at coordinate 12,424,713 of CM044560.2, read as the reverse complement.
TAGGCCTGTGCTGATGTAACACAAGCCACATGACATTACTTTAGGCTTCAATGAATATATTTAACATCTTATAACCTCACAAAAAACGCAGGAAATATAGGAGCGTAATCATCCATAACATATAGTCAGGTTTCAAAATAAAAGTCTTCATATAAATAACATGAACAAACATGTATTACTCTGGGCTAGGCTATACACTCAAATGATGCTCTTGTGTTTGTTCAGCATGCCATGGGATACATTTGATTATTAAATAACACTATTTATTTTGGTTTCAGGTGAAGATGACTGAAGAGAAAACCAACTGGACTCCAATGTGAACTCCATCTAGTATGGTGTCTTGTCCTCAAATAAAGAATTAAAGGAGAGCTGCCCATTGTTTGTGTTTTTATGACTCTAAAATGTCTCATTAAAGCGCCACAGAAGGAGAACGTTCACCCTTTAGAGTCCAAACTTTCAACAGTGCGCCGAACAGGCGTAAACCATTATTAACACAGGTATAATAAGCCTAGACACGGGTCATTTCAAAGCCGAGAAGTTATTTTTCCAACTCCTTTTCACCTCTGGGATGCTCTCTTCTCAGAAAGCCCGGTGGGGTCGCGCTGTGGAAAAGCCCCGGCGCACTGGCAAAGAGACGCGGCGGCCATTACAGCAGCAGCAGGGGTCACGGCACAGCAGCCAGCATCCAACCTGCCTGAAATTGGCTGCAAAATGACCAATTACCTGAGTGAAGGCTGAGGGAGAAAGGACGTTTCGAAAATATGGCTTTTACTTAATTCAACTAAACTGTAAAAGAAACTAGTGTCACCACCGCGCTGCATGCTGAAGTATCCACCTGTTGGGAAGAAATGTGGTCAGAAACGCGACGGACTGGCACTGCACTGGCAGTGGGATTATTTGAGCAACATAAAACAATGATTGATTAAACATCTTTACATGCGTTGAATTAATCCCTCTGTAAATGGAAATATGCAAATACGCCAATTAAGTCATTTGCCTACGAGAGCCGGGCTGCTTGACGTTCAGCTGCCACTGCGCCTTTAGTCTGAAACCCTTTTTTTTTTTTTTTTTAGTTTTTGTTAAGAGTTAAATCTCCAACAAAGACAGGAAGGAGGTCAGCACTCAGCCAACACCTGAATGCGCTCTCTTTTTTGTGCTCCCCTTGATCCCCACAGCCTGTGCCTGTCATTAGTCTTAATGATGGAAAATTGTCATGTTGATACAAGTCTTGCTCTCCCCCTCTCTTCTTTGTATAAGTAGAAGGTGGAAGCTCCATTTGTAACAAAGTTCTTTGTGACTAAAAGCCGTGGACATTGCATTTGTGCCGGCGGAGAAAAGAGGCTGTAGATGCTCTTTCCATAGCTGGGATAATTATTCCTACTGTGGCCTTAATGATTCGCTGTGTTCATCCTGCATCTCATCCACGCGCCAGGCCCTCAGCACAGCCCCGTGTCAGGGAATATGAAAAACCCATATAATGAAACCATTTTGGCTGATGGAAAAAGGGGCTACTGAAGCTGCACTTGCTACAAAGACGGCTCAATTATATGAGTAATTGTGATAATTTCCCCTCCATTCACGGCTTTCTCTGCAAGGTAAAAAACACAGATGCTGAAAGGGAAATTACTTGGACAATATATAATCTACGAAATGGTCACAACAGAAAAAAAAAGATGACTGTAAGAAAGTGTAGGGACTATAAATAACTGTGTTAATGCAGGGCACGTAAATACACCATCAAAGAGTGGGCCCACATAAACAAACAGCTCTACCTTGTGTGAGCTCCTGTAAAAAATATATATATATATTTATAATATTTATATATGGCCTGTGAAAAACACATAATAAAAGTGGATTCGCAGCTGCTGGAAAATTAAAGCTCCTTCTCCTTCCTATTGACGAATCTCAGTCCTGAAAATGCACCCCCTTAGTTGGCTATCATTTGTTGTTCTGTGACAGGAAAAGGATAATTACCTCTCTCAGAAGCAGGAGGACTGACATGCCCTTTAGACTTTGCCATGAATGCAGAAAGCTTGATAGAAAGCTCGTGGAATAATTTTCTTCTTTGGCTTTTTTCCTTTATGTTGGAGACCGTGTTTTGTTCTGAGAAGAACTTGGAGATGGCAGTATTGTGGAGTGCATTAAACCATGGGTGTTCATACGGTAAATATGACATCCCAGTGTCTATCAGCTTTTCCAGGCCGGACACAAAAATGCATTAAAATTTCAATTTCATCTTCAGGGAGACAGACGAAGATAGAGATATGCATTACTTTTCCCCTTTCCCAGTGTGTGTTAGATTAAACATCTCCTTTATCCCACTGAAAAATGCTTCTGACTGTCAGGCGGCAGAGGAAATGGCATTTTGTAGAAGGAAAAAAAAATCATGCTTTAAAGGAAGCTTTTAACATATATATGTGTGTGTGTGTGTGTGTGCTGTAATTAAGCACTATTTTCTTCATAAAGAGAGTCCCACTTTCTGTTTTAGGAAATAGACAATACAGCCTGTTTAGCATGTGGGCACAGTCAGATGATTACACAAGCAGCTATAGCCAACAATATGCATATTATATCAAGTGCAACAATAAAGATGCATTACAAAATCAACCCAAAATATAATTCTGCATAGAGATCAATGATATTTACAGCATTATACTGACATTATACATACAGCAATAACTGCTGTATGTATAATGTCTGACAAATGACAGCCTTTTCTGAACTGGCAGGATGGAAATTTGGACACAAGTGAAGTGACACCAAACAATAAGCCTTTGATGAAATATAAGCATGGCTGCATCATCAAATATAGGAATGAGTTGTGCAAGTTGGGTTGTTGATATTAGATTGTAGGCAACCATAAGCTGAACATTTATTATGCAATGCCACTAAACCTAACCAGATCTTAATTTCTGCCACTCAGAAGTACTGTAACTAAACATATATTCAAAGGTTCAGTAGACAGTACTGTGAGTAAACCTAATCCTCTTTATAAAAAAGACACGTGATCTTGGACATTGAATTCTAACTTCCAACATGCTACCTATTTTATTCCCTATAAAGAGGGAGTAGGCCATTTCAAAGAAAATTCTGGTTCCAGCTTGGTTATAGAATTTATCATTGTGATTCTGGAACCATAAATGTCAAAGCGGTCTTGCCACATTTGACCTAAAGCTTCTAAACAGAAAGAGTGCATATGTTATTATTTACTTTTTACACAGTGACATAACATAGAAATGACCCAGTCTAGCTTTAACATTGAGCTTGACATATTAGGAATCTCCTGGAAATTGCTTTATTTTGATTTAGGGGATTGTATTAGTACTAACTCAAAATGGCTCCCACTTTTAAGACAAACCTTTCATTTGACCTTTGACCTCTACCTGCCCAGCAATCTCGAATAAATCTCTAAACACTAGCTGGACCAACATTACAGCCATGGAGTTGAAACACTTGTATCAGCCTCAAATGATGAGTCTGTGTCTGACACCGTGTTATCACTCCCACCCCCGAACCCCCGATAAGTCTGCTCCAGAGTGCTGGGAGGCCACAGACCCCTACAGACAACCCACGGACCCCGCAGACCCCTGGTACCAGCTGATTTTTCCCTCAAACGGGCTTGGTGCCACTGCCACTATCCCTATACAGTCTTTTGTGTGACAAACGCTCAGCTCCAAACCGGCAATCTCAATTCAAAGCACCCCACTGTGCACTTCCTGACAGCCTCCAGAAATGTTTTCAAGTTGTCAAGTCCCTACAGTAATAGCCTCCGAGCACAATACAACAAAACAATAATCATATGATCAGAAATTTAGGATTTAGGAGAAAGACTGCAGCCAACCTTTTTCCTTTATCTTTGATGTTGTTTTACATTTAAAGGCATTCATAGCCGTCCACTTTGGCACTGAGCCTCTCAACTCCTGTTTTGGAGTGATATTTTTTATTTTTGTTTTACAATTTACAGATGACACAGACTAGTTTTAACACCGGGGCATGTTAAATGTGATGCATGCTTCAGTAGATATATGGTCATTGTAGATATTCTAGAGTAGTTTATCTATATTTGTATATATTTAGATCATAAGCCACAGATTTCTTCTTTAAATAAAAACACAATTTGATTTTGAGGTTTCCATTTCTAACTTGTTTGGAGGGATATTGAGAACACAGGTTTATTTAAAGGTTAGGAGTCTGTTAAACACTGCAACACCATTTGGTTCAGTATTGTACCTGCATCATTGAAGTGTGACGTGTCTGGAGCCAGTGCATAGTGACAAAAACATACAGCTCATTTTATGATTATTTAAAGCTTCTAAGAGTCTATGTGTGTTTATTTTCCTTATGGACATTAAAGATAAGGGAGTGTGACAAGATAATTTATCTATATTAAACATAGGATAGGATATATGGCTATATTTAGTGAGAGGCCATATTTAACTGCAGTAATGGCACTTCAGCAGTCGAGTCATTGCTGCATTTTGACAAAGTTCATTTCAGAGCCATTTTCATGAACTGATTCTACAATGTTTGTCACCGCTATTAATTACATGTTTCTTTTTTACACAAATATCAGTGTAAATGACTGATGTGCAATTTATGTGGCATATATATGGACCATTTGTTAAATGTATAATTTTTAAATCTGATATTGTAATTCTTGTTGTGAATTACATAAATTTTTAGTATGGACCCTAGGACAAACACATATTCAATATCGCACTGAAGCAAAGTGGTGTTCTCAATGACAACAAATTTATTTAGCCACTGGATGCATTAGTTTTCAAGTAAAAGTAGTGTCTACATCATATAATGAACAGTTATTCATAAAAATAACATTGCATAACAGATCAAGTCATGTAAAACAATGCATCTTTTTTTAGAGCTCATCAAAATCACACATAACATTGTTTCACAGATTCTACACTTAAATGGCTCTGGGACATACCAGAGGATTTTACAAGGGAGCTTCAGAGTCCAGATTTGAAGAGTATTTACTCATTGTTATCTTAGATGTCTGAGTGTGCAAGAGAAAGAAGTTGCTGCATGTTGAGAAAACCTTTTATGATGACTTCTGGGTAAAAAAGCAAACCTAAGAGTGCTGCACTCGTGAATCTCACATTGTATTTAGATGCCACTGGTAAATACTATAAACGGTGTGTCTTTTTGAAGCCTTAAATGACCTTTTCCAATGTAATGTGCACGTCCAGACAGATTTATATAGATAGCACTGTTAACAAAGGTGTGTTTAGATCAAGAGAAAACAGTTGCTGGATTTTAAGAACATCTTTTATTTCTATGCTAACTCGTGGGTAAAAAAAGACTGCACTCGTGAATCCCACATTATCATCATGCACCCCTGCGACACCAAGCTCAGACTTCACTGACCGACAGCTCTGAAATAAACCAGTCTGACCTAAAGCTGCACCTCACATGTATTACAAACCGAGGACACAGCCCCGTCTTCCAATTACACTGCTGCACCGCTGCCTGAAGCTCGGCCAGCTATGGAGCGAGCTGAGACAAGGCTGTCAGAGATTTTAATAAATGTAGGGAACACTGCATGGGAAAAGTGTTGCTGTCTCAATAGAGTGACACAGACAGGCCAAGGCTGTCAATGGAGCCCCTAATGACAGAGTAAGATAATGACAGCCCCCAGTTCGAATCAGCAGGAAGAGGAAGATCAATCTGCAGCCAGAGAGGGAGGGATGGATGGAGGGAGGAGGGCGTCTCTTTCTTTTCTCTTTTCTCCGTTTTAGCTCATCTCATACATATATCCTTTTGCTGCAGCTGGCGTGCGTCATGGCGGGGCAGCTCTGCATTAAGTGCACAGTAGATCGATAGCCATTACAACTCCCTCACAGCCTGACACATCGCAGGGCCACAGTTGACATTTCACTTAGGGCCGCATTGATCCCTAGTGAACAATATTCTAGTCTGTATCAGAGCCTGGGGTCTGGCTGGAATTGAAAAGCCAGGGAGGGGGGTACAGAGAGGCCCAAACCAGCTGCAGGGACTATACAAGTAAACAGCACACCCCTTGATGCATTCCTCACTTTCAATGTACTGGTTTTCCTGCCTGCTACTTTGGGTCCAAAAGACTGTATCGCCAGATCAAAGCCTGACCTCTGTGAATTATTTATAAATGACTGTATATGTGTGAGCATAAGCCCTTACTGACATTACTGTTGATAACATCTCCAGACTTTGGAGGGAAAATCAATGCAGTTCATTTTTTTTCTTTCTAAAATAAGCATTCGATGTAATTAAAAAGTGGGAGTTTCCAAGAAGCTGTTCTGAAAATAAACAGTGAAACATTGCAGAGAACACAAAATTAGCTGCAATTTGAGGTAATTGCCTAAGATGCTATCTCTGGGTCATTTTGACTTTCCAGCAGATTCAGCAGAGATGTGGTACATAAATAAAAATACTCCCTTACACTCTCAATAATACTTTTGTACAACCTTTTCCTCTCTTGGACACGTTGTAGGTAACACAAACCAATTCACAAGCTGTCTCTGTGTAATTTGTATTGCACCGCTATCATGTTTTTACCAAGAAAGCATCATATCTATTTAGGAACTTGTTGTGTGCAGTAAGTGGTGTTGTTACCTCTAGAGACGTTTAGTTAAAATGATAATTCACATAAGTCATCTGCCACTGAACACTGCCGCTGGCTTTGATTCCTAAATTACATGAGAGGGGAATTCCCAGATAAAATGGCAAGGAGATATTAAATACGGGAGCTGTCAGGTGTATGGTGACAACATTGTTCGCCATAAAGAAAAGATTGCAGGGACATTTGTGGGAGATGGAAGCAAAAGGTATATTATTTTCTGAAGATCTTAATCTAAATCGGGTTTGTTCACTTTTACAAGGTGAAATTAGAGCACTCTGCAAACACTTTCACTGTCTCTTTCATGGTTTTCTCTGAATTTGACAAATCCAGGCAGTGGAACAAGTCTGCGTGGCACTATTCTCATGAACCTAAATATGCAAAAAGGTTAATATTATTTACACATAGAAAACAAACAGATATCATGGATGTTTTTGAGGATTCATTGATAATACCTGGACTTAAAGAGTGTCACAATCTGGACTCAAACTCAGTGTATTCAGTCCAGTCTTTTTTAATATGATGATTAATGACATCTTTGATAAATTCATTAATTTGCTGGAAAAGAAAAAGAAATATGTTCCATCTTTTTAAATTAATTTAAAAATCAAAAATTACAGTAGAACATTGGTCTTATTAATGGGTATTTAAGATTTCAATTAAAAAGGCATGTTGTTTGGTCATTACTAAGAAGCTTATGAATGTTCCTGTACTTACTCTTTATAACAGTCCTATGGAGAGGGTGGATGTTTTCAAGTAGTGAGAAGTTTACATGGAACAAATTAAATGCAAGAAGAAAATTAATTTATCAAGGTGTGTGTTAGGCTTCCATGGAGGAGCTGAGAGGGAAGCTCTTTTACAAATCTCTAATGAGAGCCACTCTAGATTATGGTAGCATAGTTTATAAACTCAGATGAACTAAGTTCAGAGCTTTAGAAGTCAGTTTAGGGTTAGTCAGTTTCTGTTTTTGTGGAAAAGAAGTGCTAAATATTACTGCAACAATAGGCGAGTGTAATAATAATATGAGAGTTTGAACATGTACCTACAGCTGTAACCAGTGTGAGTGTGTACCTACAGCTACAGCCAGTGTGAGTGTGTACCTACAGGTACAGCCAGTGTGAGTGTGTACCTACAGGTACAGCCAGTGTGAGTGTGTACCTACAGATGTAATCAGTGAGTGTGTACCTACAGCTACAGCCAGTGTGAGTGTGTACCTACAGCTACAGCCAGTGTGAGTGTGTACCTACAGCTACAATCAGTGAGTGTGTACCTACAGCTACAACCAGTGTGAGTGTGTACCTACAGCTACAGCCAGTGTGAGTGTGTACCTACAGCTACAGCCAGTGTGAGTGTGTACCTACAGCTACAGCCAGTGTGAGTGTGTACCTACAGCTACAGCCAGTGTGAGTGTGTACATACAGGTACAACCAGTGTAAGGTCAGATAGGTAAGAAGGCGCGCGTCCACAAAGGATTTTATATGTTAACAGGAGAAATGAAATCAGCTCTAACATAAAAAGGAAACCAGTGTAATGAAGCCAAGACTGGAGTAATGTGATCAAACCTCCTGGTCTTAGTTGAAAGTCTGGCAGCTGTATTTTAGACCATTTGTAGTCTGTGAGTATTTTTCCTCGGCAGTCCAGAGAATAATGCGCTGCAATAAACCAGCCTGGATATTTTAGATATTCCTCAAGTGAAAAAAGACCCGTTTATCAAACAACGAAGTAACAAAGTAATTTAATAAATGTTTTTTCAAGCAACTGTCTGACAATATTTCAACTTACAGAGCTGAAATGATAGCTAACATCTTAAGCTTACAGTGGCTAGAGAGGTTAAACCTTCATGGTTAGTTATTTGTTCAGATTCAGCAGCAGCTTTGCACAGTATTACTGAAGTCAATATGCTGTTATTGAATCAGAAACATTTGGGTCCCTGTTCATATGGGGATTGATGGTAATAAGGTGTCTGCTGCTTATGTAAACAGTAATATTTTACCAGTTTGCCAAGGCATAACAGAAGCAGAATCAACACATAATTTTAGGGTCTTGGCAAGACTTATGGGATAACGATACAAGAGGTAGGCGCTATTATAAAATTCAAAAAACAGTCTCTCCAAAAAATAGAATCTATCCAAATAAGAGCAGGAGAGAGGATACTGTGTTCTCCCAGGATTTGATAGGGTCACACAAGACTATACTCTGCTTTATTTAGAATTAATAAATGTGATTCAGATAATTGTGAGTTTTGTGAATTGAGTGAGACCGTTGATCATGCTTTGTTGGAGTGTGTGAGGTATAGTGTGGAGAGAGAAAGACTGAAAGCAATAGTCACAGAGGCGGGAAGGGAGTGGAGTAATGTGGGTCTTTTGGGTCAGGGGGTTAATCAAAAGCAGGTCTAGAGGGCTTTATCTTGTTTTTTATGTTCTACGGGTTTAATTAATAGACTGGAACGTGATGATGCATGATCCGAAATGGTAGGTGGCTATAACGGAGTATTCAACTCCGATATAGTCATAGTTGACTACAAACCAACCTTTTAACATTGGTTTGTAGTCCGCCAAACAACTTAAAGAAGAAGAAAAATAGCACTAAACTAAAACTGCTGCAGCATGGTTTACCTCCACTACTCAGCGATGTGGTGTCTCGTTTAACAACCTCATTCAAAGTAAGGTTATATGTTCTGTATTCATAACTGTGCATCAAAGTGACACAGATGAGTTAAATTACTGGGGATTAATATTGTGGCCATATCATAATAACAGTTCACACATGTAGTAATGGAAAGAATGCATCAGATTACAGGTCTAATGCCATAATTGAAGTCTAGCTCTGGGCTGAAATGTGATTTAATGAATTGCTCCCACCTGGTTGGATGTTTGTAATGTACAAATTGAATAAATAATAACACTTACAACCCACACACACTGTATAGGGATGTCTGGTCCCAGCAGTGGAGAGCGACCCACAGCTGTCTCTGAATCAGTTTGCCATCTTTAATTTCTCTGTGGTCGGCCCGGTCGGATACAATGCCTGTCGTCACATAGTCTGGCCTCATTATGTACTGGGAGAAGGAAGGGAAAAAGAACACGAAGATGAGAGCAGGTCTGCAGCCACAATGCCTCCCATTTAACATTGCAACGTCTTACCCCCTCTAGGTCCAATTGTGTGACCCGGCCCGGCCCGTCAGGAGAGACACCGGAGTCCTGCAGACGGACAGACTCCTCACAACAACACTGGTGTGTACTGTCTAATGCTGCTCTGGAACACTGTCACAAGTTAGACATGGCTCTAGTAGTCCGACAGCTGCTGGCACCGGGCCAAGGCTCATGGAGACGAGCCAGGGCACTGCATAAGCAAAAGGTTTAGGGTTTTAAACGCAAGGTTCTATGTGAATTGTTGAAGAATGCACAGAATTAAAAAGAATATCAGATTTATACTCATTGTCAATATGAAGGTCCAAATCCAGCCCTTGGCAAGTATTTTTTTATCTGGACTGAATCTCTGGTTAAACAAGAATAAGTTACAGGCAAAGATTAACAAATAAAAAATACACGTATTTAACTTTTTGCTTTGTTTTTGGTGTGTTTTAGGTTTTATTTCATGATAGCCCAATAGAATTGCAATATAGTGCAAATGATAGAAGAAGCTAACAGTTTCAGCTAGATGAAGGACCCTTAGGTTACCATGTGTTCTGATTTTAAGTAACAGTGAGACAAAAATAACTTGTGCAAAAGCACTATAAGTTTTAGGTTAACATTTTTTTTAATATAGTATATATATATACAGAGGTGGAAAGTAACGAATTACATTTACTCGCGTTACTGTAATTGAGTAGCTTTTTTGTGTACTTCTACTTTTTAAAGTAGTTTTTAAAATCTGTAATTTTACTTTTACTTAAGTATAATTTGTTTGAAGTATTGTACTTCATTACATTTTAAATCATATCCGTTACAGAGTAAAAAAAAAAATAAAATAATCAAATGGGGAAAATCGAAACTACTCCACTGATTGATTGATGGGCGGGAGAACAAACGCGCTAAACTGACAGTAACGATGGAGACGTTGTAGAATAATGTTGTAGGTGTAGTAAAATTAATCTTTGCAGTTTCTGTATTAACAGAAATATCAAATATGCATTTTGAAATTCTGGTCTATGTAAGACAACACCTTGACCAGATGGCAGAGGCAGTGGAGCAAGTTGAGTAACATTCATCAGATGAAGATTTCTTCTCCTCAATGAAGTCCAGAAGGTCACAAGGTACAGATTTATATTATCTTGTCTTTTTTTAACTACACTACCCCCACCCCAGCTGTTTAAAAACGCAGTAACTTTTACTCTGAGTACATTTTTAATGAGCTACTTTTACTTTAACTTGAGTAGATTTTTAGACTGGTAACTTTACTTTTACTTAAGTAAAATTTCAGTGAAGTAATTGTATTACTCTTTCACCTCTGTATATATATATATATATATATATAAATTATCAACATATATATATATATATATATATATATATATATATATATATATAAATATAGCGTTGATAATTTAAACCCTAAAGCAAAGTTTAAGTTTAAGTGGGTGCACGTGGCAGAGTGGTTAGCACTCCTGCCTCACAGCGAGAAGGTCAAACATTCTCGTCCGACTCCGGTCTTTCTGTGTATAGGTTAATTGGCAATTCTAAAGTGTCCCTAGTGAATGAATGTGAGAGTAAATGGTTGTTTGTCACTGTCCATGTCTAAATGTCAGCCCTGCGACTAACTGGCCATTTGTCCAGGGTGTACCCCGCCTCAGGCCCAAAGTTGCTGGGATAGGCTCCAGTTACCCGCGACCCCTAACGGGACAAAGAAAAAACGGGACAAAGAAAATGAATGAATGAATGAAGCAAAGTTTAACTTCACAAGATGCATAACATTCTCCATATTAGCGCTAAGAGTAGGCTAACTAATCTCTATATTAGCGCTAACAGTAGGGTAACTAATCTCTATAATAGCGCTAACAGTAGGCTAACTAATCTCTATAATAGCGCTAACAGTAGGCTAACTAATCTCTATATTAGCACTAACAGTAGGCTAACTAATCTCTATAATAGCACTAACAGTAGGCTAACTAATCTCTATATTAGCGCTAACAGTACACTAACTAATCTCTATAATAGCGCTAACAGTAGGCTAACTAATCTCTATAATAGCGCTAACAGTAGGCTAACTAATCTCTATATTAGCACTAACAGTAGGCTAACTAATCTCTATATTAGCACTAACAGTAGGCTAACTGATTTCCATATTAGCGATAACAGTAGGCTAAATAATCTTTATATTAGCACTAACAGTAGGGCTTTAAAAATTATGTTCCTCTTCGGTTTTGTAGTTTCTGTGTTGTTTGTTCCACTGTTAAACTTAGACTTTTCTTCCTGTCTTTATTCTTAAGATAGCTTGATTTATTTCTATCAAACATGGCCTAAGGCTCAATAATATAAATTTATTTAACAATTCAAAGCTTGTCAATTAACCTTAAGTTTCCTCTTGATGTGATTGGCATGTTTTACCAATGCGTCCAACATAGAAAAATAGTTTGACACTATTGTTATAATAGGTGTTAGGCTTGCTAGATTGCAAGTGACATCAGTACAAAACACTTTTATATAATTACTAAATGGTAAATTATGAATAGTTTTTACAATGTGGTGCTGGAGACTGTTTTAAAAGTTTTATCACTCTGCAGAATATTCAAATTCAGGTCTTTGTAGAAATCCTCTTTTCTCTTCCGGTCAATTACTATGTTTTTCTCCCAAACAGCCTTGCATAAGCCTAGATGTTTTCACAGCTTGTTCTTTTGTCAACCTTTGGTGTTTTTTTTTTTAGCTCTTCTGTTATCAACTCATTCAATAGACTATTTCACAAAAGGCCTACTCCTACACCATCTAGTCCTCTTAAAAAAATGAGTCACACAATTTAATCTCTCAACAATTTCATCTCAAAGACAGTTTAGGTATTGAGATGTTACACTACATATATACTATAAATAGTGCAGTAGCTAGAACGATGTGCTCATTTGTGTGTTTTTTATATTATAAGCCCAAAGGCTGCACAAAGCATTACATTGGACTTTGATTGTAACCCTGTCTGGACAGTGAAGGCCTGGCTTGGCTCAGAGGAAACACCTGTATATAGGCGCACCACATGCTCCGAGGAAACCGCTAGTGTCTATTTAACACTGATGAACTAATTCCACTAAAGAGGAGTGTGACCTTGTCCTGAGTGACGGCTGTCTGGAGAGTGTTTAAGCAGAAAGCCTGACTGAAAGGCATCTAGCCGAGCAACTTAGTTTCTGCAGTCTCCCTCAGTGTTAGCGTGAAAAGAGTAAATCCTGGTATAGCCGTGTTCTCCTGCAATAAACAGTGGTAGAAGAAGATTGTTGCCAGTTTATTCCCAGCTTTTGGAATGTTGAATTAAGAAAGCTGCAGAGATTTTCTACATTTTTAGGTACTCATCTATTTAATGTTGCACATTAAGTTCATCTTATTCACAGTAATGTAATTCACAAAGAGATAGCTGTACATTGACTATTTCCTATCTAAACCCAGAAACAGGTGTTGCTAATAACATTCAACATTAAGCATTGCTTCCTCTTTGAACATATTTATCACAAGAACAAAACAAGCTTTCTTTTGATTGTAATTTTGTGTTTTTTTCTTTTGCATCATGTGTAAGGATTATCTGTTGACTGTGTTTTGCACAATGCATTTGAAAATGGACACTGTTGGAGCCACAGGCCCATTTGAAATGTTTTAGGGTGGTAAGGTTAATCTCCACAGACACAGGGAGAGCATGCAAGCTCCACTCTGAAGAGCCCCACACCATGGATCATGGATCAAACCCAGGACCTGCTTGCTGTGAGTTGGGGGTGCTATAACCACCATGCCACTATAGTTTAGCTACTCTTTTTCAATAAACTTCTATCCATGTTCCTTGAAGAAACATGATAGGGTTGTACACAGCTATAATTTGCTAAGACAGGTGGACTTCTTCTGATTAGACTTTCACGCTGGCACATTGGTCGAAATGGTGTCGAGTAATGTTATATGAACACAGATTTAGAACATAAAGAACTTTTCCCATATGAGAGCCACTGTTGTTGTGTGAACAGGGCCTGGGTCTCTGTGGGCTGTGTGAGAAAGTGGTCTCCCTTCATGCAGCCTGGTTAATTTAGCCTGCAGCCAGAGTGTGGACAGCAGCTGGAGTGCAAGAGTCAGCTCTGGCAGCAGTGATAATCAGCAGGGAGGATGTAGAGAGAGACCCTTGGGGAAGAGGAGGGGGCCGTGATCTTACAGGCCCAATCAGATCCCAAGTGGAGCCCAGGCCTCATGCAGTGTAACAGCACACCATCGCGCCACAGCACTCCACATCCTGGACACAGAGCAGGTCTCCTCCCCGTAGCCTTCTGCTTAACCCTTTCAGAGCGCTCCCCTGGTCCTCATTCGCTCATCACCACACTAATCAGCACCGGAGAGGGCAGCTGCAGGGAGCCCCTCTCCTAACCTGGGCTCAAGAGGCTGTTATCCGCAGTAAGAGCAGTGCAAATACAGAGCTTAGTGTTCTCAACAGGGACCGCAGAGCATCCACATGCCTAACACGGGCCGCTTCTTCATTTGTGTTACATTTAGCTCAATCGCCCACAGACAATGGCGGCAGTTAATACACTTCTTTGTGGGAATGTTCTTCTTGTAATCTGTTCATTTACTGGTCACGTCTTGAGTGGCCACAGGTGAGCAGTAAATCCACAGGCTTTTAATAAAGCAATGATAAATGTCACTAGGGACGTGAGTGATATAATCATCATAAAATAAGGGTAAATTCTATATTCAAGTCTGTGTTCAGTCAGTTAGTTAGCCTCAGTCTTTCTGAGGCTAACTTACTCTAAGAGATTAGATTTGATGTTCTTATTCAATCAGAAAAGAGAACTCAATAAAAATGTGTTCTAAGTCCAGGTGAAAACAAGCTTCCAGATAAGTTTTTTTTTACTATATTATAGTAGCCATATTGGTTACAGCCAAGAGTAAGGTTTGTTGTAGGTAAAGAGCTGTGGAGCTGTACTGACTAAATCACTTCTGCTTTAGGAGCAGGACTTATACAGTGTTATGTTCCTTTGTGGCATGTTGATACTAAATCAGACTGCAGTTCAGAGGTCGCACGTGACCAGCGGTTCATCAGCCAGCGCAGACACTGGGACATGATGAAGGCGGGGAAGGACGTCCGGACAGGTAGGGGTCAGAAACAGGGCGGGTTACACAGCTGCACATTGTCTGTGAACTTCCAGAGACAAACCAGGACCCTACCCTGCTCCGGTCTTGAATCCATCCACCCAGCTCCACTTTACTGTACAGTACTATAGGTAGCTTCTTATAGCTGTACTGTACTAGTTATGGAACATTACTCCAGCCCTGGACAGAAGCAGACAAAAGGTGGTGGTGGCTACATGAGCGATGCAAGTGGCTGCTGAATAAACCTGTTAGTATAATTCAGCTTGTAGGAGTATGCTGCTGTTATAAAAGTTAAAATAAAGTTTCCTGCTTCTACTCCAAAGTATTTATCACCAGTCCATAGCCTGTTTGCAATCACTCAAGTCCCAAATCCATCACGAAATGGAGAAACAGGCCATTCTGCTTGATGGTCCGAAGTCTGGTCCAAAGACTTACATAAATTTGCAGTTGGCTTTGTGACTGTTTTGTTACTTACTGCCAAAAGCACAGTGTCCAAGAATGATTTTTGCAGAAGTATTGAGTGATAGTGGCAGAGCCAACGCAGAGTCTCTGTAGCCCAGCTTTGACATGCCATGAAGCAACATTTTTATGTTGTCTGTCAAATATATGAAATAAATCAATGCTTGACAGCGTTACATAAAGAGCTTTTGTGCCTCAGTGTTTCTTTTCTGCCTGTGTACTTTTGTCTAAAGGGTGTAGAGAGTCACAGGCTCAGGCAACCAGAGCTGCTGAGAACAATGTGGGAACGCACGAAGGAAACTGCTCATGTTGTTTTTTCTCTACAGTCAAAGAGAGGCTGCATCTTTACAGCCCATTTCATACAGCAACATCATCCATCAAGGCACACAGCTGCACCTTCCTTCTGCGTTCCTTCTCTTTGAATCCACAAGTTGACCAGGCAGTTTGTGGCGACAGAGATCAGTGTTGCTTTGGCCAATGTTAAAATGAGATACACACTATGAAACACAAACTGTTACAAATGTATGTATGTGTATGTACTAGAGCTGCACAATATGAGAAAATGTGATGTGACCTGTGATATAAAGAAATAAGACTCTGGACTAACTTTTAGACACCAACTGGAGCTAAATTAAAAACAAAATCTGAATCAAGAAAAGACTAGAACTACACCAAAATTAAAAAAAAAAAAATTGTATTTGGATGCACCACCATTTTGATTTAATACTTATTACAAGTAGGTCTTTGCGATACAAATATTGCGATTGATGAAAGGTGATAATAAATTTGTGATATTTTGTGCATCCCTAGTATGTATGATTAAACTTTAGATTAAAAGACAGCAAACATACAAAAACCATATACACACAAACACGCAACAAACTATAGTAAACAACTGTATCAGTGCCTCCAAAGCTGGGACTGGTAATGTGTCGCACTGTCTAATAGTGGTTGGCCTCAAGATGACTAAATTACCAGTCATTGAGCCGACAAATAAATTTCTACATTTGAATCCTTAAAACAGCTTGAAAGCTTTTTTTTTTTTTACCCCTGCCGTCACAAACAACTGATTTGCAATCTCCCATCTTGGCCTTTTCAGTAAGATCTTCACACTGTCATTGTACACCACATGAAGTCTAAGTAAACTATCCTTTTTATAGCTTGAAGTGTACAGTGTAAAGTGGCGTACAGTAGGCCTTGAAGAGAGACTTCTTCACCTCATCTGTACACACACCAAATCTGCGGATGAGTATATTAGCTTGTGCATGCATCATGCAACACTGTCTTTAAACGTCCTCATCATCCGTCAGATTCCATGTGATTAAAAATGCCCAAGATGTTTAAATTTACTACACAGTGAGGTTATTCCCAGGCCAGGTGCAAACGCGCAGCCAGGAGACAGTGTGTCTGCTTGGGCCTGCACAGCCTCAGCTCAACGTGGCAGCTTCCCACTCAGTGTCATCTACTGTATAAGAGCATCAGTGGTGGCTTAGCTGCCCGGACTGCGGGGTGAACAAGTGGGTCTTTGAGGAGCCCACTGCCAGTCAGACAGAGAGCTCCAGGCCTCCAGCCCTCAGGGGTTAACCTCTCAGACTGCCAAGCAAAATACTGCAAGAGGCTCGCAATTACACAGACAGTCAAAGGCCACACGCAATTTCCAGAGCTATTTGCACAGTTAGAAGCCCCCCTCCAGACCTGCCAAGAATAGGCAGAATTAAGTTGGTAGAGAGACGAGGTAGGCTTTTTTAATACCCTCTGCCCTTCTGGGGATGCTATTCATCGACAAAGCAGCCAATCACTGAGTTAGTTATGCAGCTTTCAAAGAGAAGGATCTAAAAATACTTTGATAAATTCAAGGGTTTGCTTCAAGAGGAACTTGCTACAATAAAACTGATTAATGTGTCCAGAGGGCTGTGCAACTCAAAGACGTGAGCAGAAAAGTACAGACTTAAATGTTCAGTGCAGAATTGATAGATTCAGGTTATGTGTGAAGAGTTAACAATAAGTCTACCTTCTATATTCTGTTTCCTATATATTGATGAATTTACATACAATCAAGTGAGCATTCAATGTTGGTAATAATGATGCTAGTTTCTGTTCTGGTGCACAACACAAGCAATGTGCCATATACATTCATTTATTTATTGGTTTATTTGGCAGGGAAAATGTACATTCATCAACATTTTTTAAAATGCACCAGAGTAACCCTAATGGCTATTTTTGATCTGCTGTCCCTGGACATGTTAAAATGTTACTCTAAAACAAACATTGAAATTCATACACAATAGAATTGACAATCCATAAAACGGCACAATTTATAAAAAATAAACTACATTGAGCTATCGGTCATTGCATTATCAGAAGCAGGATAAATTCAGGACTACAGAGATTGATGTTGGCAGGTCTGATTGTTTATAAGCCACTGTCTTAGATGAGTTTTAAATGTGTGATAAGTGGGCATTTCCCTGATGCTCACAAGCTGTGTTCCACTCATGGGAAGCTCTAAATGAAAAGGATAACTGACCAAATGGACTACTTCACATGGAGGAGAAAACAGACCGTGTGTAATTTTAAACATTAAACATAAACATATTTGATCATGTTCAAATTTGATCTTGTAAAAAACATGGCATCAGTTTTAGACACATTAAAGTTGTAAGCAACTTTGTTTTAACCAGGATGATACATGGTCTATCGATTGTGTAAGTTCATTACAGACTTTGTGTATGTTTTTACTATATCTATATAGAACTGCATCATCTGCACACATATAATGCCTTGATGTATGTGTGCAAATAAATATTCCACACATACATAAAGCAGCTTGTATATTTTCTTAATCTACTACATGACCTTTTGTCACATGTACCGAGCCCTGAATAAATTACCCTCAGTAACACGCACTGAAGTACACCTACATCATAGCCCTACATGAAGTCTGTATGAAAACAGTTGGAACTGGTTGGGGCTGGTGCAGCGGTGCTCCCAGGGGACAGTGGAGGTGCAGGGGGCCTCTAACCCGCACAGCTGCACTGCAGGTCCAGAGCCTCTCCAGAGCCCACCAGTTCCTCCTGGACTGGGACACGCCGCCCGGGGGGCATAGAGTGCTAATAATAACAACATCCAACATGCAGGCCCGGGGTCAGACGAAAGCATGACCCTCCCCATCACAGCAGCAGAGCCTGGACAGGAGCCAGACTGAGCCCTGGGAGAGCAGCAGAGGCTGGCCTGTGGGTGGTGCAGCTTTGAGGGCTCCTTTCACTTCCTGTGCCCCACTCACACCAGGCCCATGTTGGGTTGGAGGAGGGGTCATCGAGTGGGACAGTTCTTCTCATACTTACAGGTTATATTTGGAGGCTTGTAGGTGGTGGGATCACCAGATTTGAAAACGACTGTGGAGGCTGGATGATCAATGATGGATGTCATACCTAGAAAGGATAATGTGCTGATGGTAAACTGCTCTCTGGGGGAAAATAGCAACGAGGTGAAAGCATTTTTCCTCTCAGCACCTGTAGTTGACTGTGGCTCACCCACACAGCAGCAGTCAACTGCGAAGATGTGACTATCCTCCAAAGGCAGAGGAATATCTGCTCAAGCATCAAACTAGAGCCATGGGAAACCTGGGATTTCATTCAGTTTACACTCGGTTCATGATATTTTTGAACTGGTTATTAAATATTCAAGCAAGTGACCTTTGCAAATGAGTGACAAAGCTCAGTAGTTCAAGTGCAACAACAAACCTAACCTACTGAGCTAACAAACATGGATGTGACCACTGTAGGGATAAAATGCCACCTGCTATAAGTTGTCATGGTCCATTGTGGTTTGCAACCTGGTAAAAGCACAGACACACAACACACTTCGGATTTAATAAAGCACACCAGGAAATGAATTCTCTGTTATAAAGCAGGGGGACTGGGTCAGCCACTGAATAACACTGTATCTGAACCTTTATTTGATCAAAGATGTATCCCTTACTTCTACATTACCATTACAGAGTTTGCCCCGTCCATGTGCCCCGAGAACAAACAGAGCGGGGTCTCGCAGGTCGTCCAGCGGTGCACTCCCGGGTTCTCACACTCTCAGCGCAAAGGGGGAATACTTGGCCCTAATTAGTAGCGAGCATCTGGCAAATGTCAAAAGTGTGTCTGTGTGCAGAATTCCTATTTACTTAGTAAGCTTGGGTTCAGCTGCGAAAAACACTGTGGTGAGCTTCACAGCGTCTCGGCCCGAGGTCCTGAGAGTGTTTTGGTGCCATATTGTGAGTGACATATTTGTAATGTAATAGCACTCTGGTACACAGGTACGGTTTGCTGAGCATTTCTCCTTGTGTAGGTTACACACCCCTTGATGCAACATATCAATTACTGTGTTTGGGAAAGAAAAACAGTCTTTGTATGGATTTGTATAATTCTCCTGCCACTTGCTACTGATTTGTCATCAGCACAAGAACAAAATCATACTTCTGCTGAGTTTTTCACACCGCCGTCGTTCACATTTATTAGTCAGATTCATGCTCTAGGAAATGGATAATGTTACCTGTCTATGCAACCTCCAGATAAATAATATTTGACAACCAATTTAAAAAGTCTGAAGAGCAAGGAAACATGCAAAAAGAGAGATGTAACTGGGCATAGAGAGATTGAGAGACTTTGTTTATACACACATTTAAAAGTTCAATAACAAATAACACATTTTCAGACAAAGTTCCATAAAAAAATAAATCATAATTAAAGGTGTAACATTGCACATATGTAAGCAATAACTTATTTGAACATTATACTTTGTTTCCTTTTTTATTAACTTTCCATCAGATGACGACTTGGTTCCTTATTGAGACATATTTACATCCTTCATTTGAAAGGATGTAAGGCCATCTTTGAAATACATGAGAATGTTCATGCACTGGAAGCTTTGGCCAATCACATGCTCTCTTTAGGATAAGGGACGCTCCTATTGGTCTACACCGAGGTAAACAAGGGAGTAATGGCTGCCGATAAAACAGAGAAAGTGTCTATTCCCGCTCTAAATACATATGCCAGAGAAACATTCCAAAATAGGTGGCAACGAAGTGTTCAGAGAAAAAAAAAGTTGAAAACCACTGCTGTAGGTAATTACTGTGGCTGGAAACTATTAGCCTGGGTACCAGACTATTTCTCTGTTTATTCTAGACAGAGAACTAGTCTGGTAATGCGACCGCAGCAGCCGCCTTCACTGGGGTGGGATCATGTCGTGACAAACAGGTGCCGAATAAACCAATCACACAAAGCGGATGTGACGACAGCAAGTGGATATATTAAACTTTTTCTGAATCCAGTTGGGAGCAAAAACGTAATTTTTCTGAAGAAATGTTATTAGAGCTTCCAGTTGTTGCAGTTTTAAAGACATGTCCAGGTTACTTAAAACAGACGAGAGTGTTTGATTTGGCTCTGCTTCAGCCGAGAGAAGGGACGGGCTTAGGAAGTGGGTAGGCTAGAAAACAATGGCCTCAAATCAACATCACAAACCTGGACAATTACCAGCTGAAGACACACACTGTGCTACAACAAATTACGCTCACATTTAAGCACTTCAGACAATTTAGGGGCCATTTACACGAACGCTGGTCAGGAAAATGCAATAGTCATGCTGTTGCTGATTCACATCCACACAACAACGTTACGACACAATCTGCGACCAAACGGCACAAAAATGATGTAGTGCATATGCCAGACCATCTTGTTACTTGGAAATGCATGTTGTGTCCATGCAGTTATAATTTTTCAGAGATAACTTGGTATTGCAGCCGCAACAACACAGAGACACCTCCTCAGCTGGATTCAAAAGTTTGCGTTTTCATGGAGTGATAACATCGGCCTCGTGCAAATGAGAGGCCAATCAGCAACAGAATCATTGCAGTTTTGGCAAAACATGTTGCTGTGTTAGCGGCCTTTTATAGTCACCAGTTCACCTATGCACGCATGTCTTTGGAAATTCATAGTTCACTGACAATGCTTATTCTGTAAATATTTTGTCTTAATTCATCATGATTAGAACTGACATAATCAAGATTATGTGATTAGAAATACTCAATTTTGATTAATGACCCAGCTCTGGGTATAACTAAGTATAACTTCTAATTTCCCGATAAGACAGTTCACAGCAGTTCACTTCACTCAATGTAAACCTACAGAAGCAACAAACAAGCAGGGTCCAGTCGAGTCGATCACCAGCCCGATCTCCGAGCTGACAAGATTACACAGAGGCTTCCTGTCTCCTCGGGCCCCGATAGCATCTCAGACTGACTTCTCGCTCCCCTCCCATACGGCTCCACGGCAGCCTCAGATAGCACCGATTACAGCTTAATGGGGACTATTTTAATTGGAAAACGACATCTAGTGAAGCACATGTTCATCCAACTCGGCGACACAGCTCATTTAAGAGATTAATACTGAGGCAGGCCCATGCGGTACATGGAAGTCAGCATGAGTCAGGGAGGCCATTCATGTGCAGATCAAAACACAAAGAACCGACCCTCAGTGTTTTCTGTTGACTTTTGCAGAGAGAACTTCTAAATTCTACCCTCCATGCTGTGCAGTTTCCCGTTCACCCACTTAATAACCATTACTTCTAATTTAAAAGATGGATTAAAATGAGGTTACGGCTTCTCACAACTCCCTTCAATGAAAACCAAATACCACAGCAGGCTCCAGTTATTAATAATTACATGTGAGTTCATGTTCTTAGATAGCATGAAGGCATTTGTGTTTTCTCAAGTTGATTTCCAAAGCACAAGAGGAGAAGGTAAAAGGATGGAATCAATTAATATTAATTTAGCCTATCAAATGTAATTTCTGTTTAAAAGAATGGATTATTTGTAGCAACCGAGTCAAGTCAATATTGAACAAAATCCATGGAAAACTTTTCATGTGATCTCAATACAAGCTCAGCTAAATGTTATAATGTCCGATATTGTCATTTTTAACTGGAGGTGGGTGGTTCACTTTTTAACAATAGCTTATTTAACTTTTTTGAGTAACTTTTACTTTTAAGCAGGAATTTTGTTTTTACTTGATTACATTGAGTTGGCTACATTCAGTTTATCAACTTAAATATTCTTAACTTATTGGTCAGTTCTTGCAGCCTATACTAAAATGTGTTTCAATGCATTTTCTGTACTGTCATCTTTATATTGACATCTTTTAATCAGATATTTATATTTTAGTATTTGAGCCCTTGCTCTTGTTATTTGTGCAGTAAATCAACACTACATAAAAGTCACTACGGAGACAGATGACTGCTGAGGAGCTGCAGGGAGGAAGGCAAAGTGAGGAATCGCAAAGGGCCCCTAGTGAGAAGGTTTAATGTCAGACACAGTAAAGAAACATGTTCTCATGAACAATAAAAATTATTTATTTGCTGTCCACAGTGATTGCCGTAACAAATACTATAGTGAAAAGTAAAGTTTAAAATGTGAAAACTGAAAATGGCCATAAATAATAATAAAAAAAGATTGTCATTTGAATACATTGGCTATGTACTTTTGCAAAATTTAATAAATGTTATGTAGCCTTAGATACTTATCTTGGATATTTATCTAATATTATATACTTTTTGTGCTTATGTATATTCAGGTATTCATGGCCTTTAGGTTCTGCTCTGGACCACCTCCAACTTTAACTATTATCATAATAGAAACACATACTTTATCCAAATCTTAAAACAGCGGTTATAATTTTTTTGCAAATTAAAGATTTTTTTTTACAGGTTAATTGGGCATAGATTCATAATTAATATTACATGCCTTTGCCTCTGTTGTTTATTGTGCATTGGGGGCCCTTAGGTACCTCCTGCTACAGGCCTCCACTAATTATAATGTATTTATTTATTCTTGCAAATTATATACACATTTTTGCAATTTTATAAAGCCTCAGATGCATGTCTTTTAATTTTTCTTATAGTAATTATAATATGAATATTAGTGAATATTATATACCCATGTGCCTCTAGTTTAATATGTATGCTAGATTTAAGTTCCTGCTGCTTTGGGTCCCACTCTATAAATGTCTCTGTCTGTATCCACCTCTTACCCACGTAAATCATTTCATGCATTGCGAGTCATTTCTTTTAGAAAACCCACACACGTTCCCAAATAATTCACTGCAACAAATGATATTCAAATGTGGCCTGCTTAAGAAATCTTGTCATATTTATGAGTGGAACCATGAGCACACTGGACTCTGGGGGATTTTGAGCGCTAAACCGTCAACAACACCACTTTCATCACATCCTTCACTTGAGCAAATTACCATATCAGCAGCAAAGATCTGCGAGCTGTCCAAGAACCACAATCTCTGCTTTCTGACACACAATTAAAAGATGTCAAACTTGGGTTTTCCTTTACACTGTTTGTGTTCTGGCTGTCAGCACATCAAACATTATCTTAAAGAGGACTCATTTAGCAGAGAAAGGGGGACCGGGACCAGGTTCAGAGACGCTGAAGAGGGGCTGGCTGGCCTCGGGGTATGTGGACGAACACAAAAGAAATGGGAACATGATAAGAAAAGCAGTGGGGAGGGAGGGGGGACTCCAAACTTTGCTGGTTCTCTCTTGGGAACCTGGGGGCTAGAAGACGCTGGGACTCCTCCGCACAGGTATCAGGTTCAGTCAGTCCTTCACAGCGCCGGGCTCCTGTCCAAAAAACTCTGACAGCCCGCCTCAGCTCAGAGATGCACAGGCGCCATAAGGTAACAGTAGCACCAATGCCAACAGGTGAAACCAAATCTTCAAGTCAAGCCCTGTACAGTTGTTCTTCTTCTTGTGCTTCTATGTACACCGTTAGTTGCATGATTAAACACGCTACAACATGACAGGTAGTTCAGATGGACGCTTTTCTAGAGAATTATATGAAAAGTGACAGAGAATAGATAGAAGGTAATAAGATTTTAGAATCTTGCATCTTCGCAGTTACCCCAAAACCACTGCAGAACCCTCTATTTGTGAGGACAAAATGCTGATATTGTTTTTTTACACAAGAATTGTAGCTACACATTTTCTAAAAAGGGAAATTCTGAGATTAAAACTGCCTAAAAGGCAAGTGGGACTAGTAGTAATTATAATGGCATATATTCTGTCTCTAAATTCTGCACCATCATAGAATTGAATGTGATTTGTTGTAGAAAATATCCAGTTTACAAATCATGCTTCTTTTTACTACATAATGTGTGTGTAAATATATATATATATACACACATTATGTATATATATATATGCATAATGTGTATATATATATGCGTGTGTATATATATATATATATATATATATATATATATATACACACACACAGGTTTTATACCACAGCTGTTGTCCTAACACTGTAAAATACATTAAATTTAGGGTTCCACTGAAAAGAATCAATGTAATGTAAAAGTAAAAACAATTCCATCTGTTTTGCTTCTGACGTGTGTGGTCGCAAATCAAATACAGATCAGAATTTTTGCAGTGACCCCAGTGTGAACAGTCAAATCTGAATCCATTTAACTCTTACATCCGTCCTGACTGACGGCATAATTCCCTGTTCATGTGGGATTTTGAACATAACAGTGAAGTAAAAACAAGTCTACAATATTTGTTATACATTGACTTATTTTCCATAACTTGGCCTGTCTAACAATAAATTTAAACTCACATTAACTATCAAGACTTTTCATTTACACTGGTTGATCAAATTGAATTGCCCCCTGCCCTTGAAGACAGGTGCAGTGGGACTTCAGAATCAGATTAGAGTTGGCTGCGGCAGGAATAATTGAGTTTCTGTAAACTCAATTGTGTGGTCTGAAAACCCAAAAGGGATTTCACAACCTTCTGACTACTGAGCAGTCTGCAAATCGTCCACATACATGGTGGTTTCTTTGTAGATCTGAACACTGAAATCACATCAACTCACTTACAAATGACGACTTTATTAAAAAGTCATAGTAAATTTAATCAAGCAGTACGTTCTAAAATAATGCCTCTTTGCAATAGTTGAGGCTGTGCAGTGCTAAATATGCACTCACAGCAGAAAAGCAGAGAAACTACAGTGAGATGAGGCCCCTTGTGGCCACAAGTGGATTCAATCAATCTGAATTAGAGATGTGAAGGGTTCCAAGGTTTTGTCTTGTTTCAAGTGGAGAGGAACAAAATTGAAAATTGACCTGGCAGCCTTCATTTAGTGACAATGTGCTAAAGTATCATAAAGTATGATGGGGATTCATCACAGTGATCTGCACAAGCGGGGGCAATACAGGGGCACAAAGGTTTTCAATTGAAAACTATAAAACTCATTAGTGTAACACTCAACATCAGCAGCAATCAGAAGCTGCATTAGCCGCAAGAGGGTTCTCGAAAATACAGTAGGCCTCATACAACACATACAGGAAAATGTTAATCAGGTCAGCAGCAGCAGTACAGTATCAAGCATTGTACATACATTACAGGAACCTCTGGATAGGGACTTATTTTATTTCAGACTGGACATGGGTCTCTTTAGGTGATTAATAATCACACCCTATTCCCCTCAAAATGTACACATGCAATTCTCTCAGAAATGTGTCAATGGTTACATATATTACATTAGATGGATATTTAGCATCTTATGTTGTATGGTGATTTGCAGCATTTCCTGCAAGAAATCCTGTAAAAAAAAAAATCAGTTTACTTATGTTTTTGAAAAGAGCCACATTTAGTTAAGGAAAAGATACCAGGTCTCATATGGACTAAAGAAGTTAAAAACCTGATATTGAAGGCCTTCTTCTGAACTAAACCTATTTTTTTCTGATAATATGGTAAAAGATTGAAAAGCATAAACATCTCATTTTCAATATACAAAACCACTTTATTTTCAGAAGTGCTTTGCACATACACAGAGCTGTTTTGACAAAAGAGCTTCAAACTGTCCATGATGAAAAAGGTGAAAGTGAACAAATCACTAAATCTCACACAATGTGTTTTAAGACGTGGGTCAAACAGAAAGTCCAGCCTCCAAGACGCTAACATCAGCTGAAACAGACCTGATCTATCGCTGATACACAGACTGAGCTACTAATATCTGCAACACTCTTCAATGAAAACCTAATTCATTACAACTAGAGCATTTTTCCAGAGTTGCAGCCAAAGTCCGTAGTGATGATGGGACCACCTGTTGAGTGAGTGGGAAACAGTCTGTTCAGGCCTGAGCTGCCAGCCTCTCAATGATTCTTCTGTAATCTCCCACCACAACCTGGTAACTCTTCTCCAGCTCCTCGTGCTGCACCTCAGTGTCCATCTGCCCCATGTGGGAAACCAGCTCCTCGGGACGCAAGCACTTCTTCATTTTTGCCAGCTCCCTTTGATTCTTCTGCAGCGTGACAAGAAAAGTGAGAATATTAGGTTTAAAACAAAAGAAAAATAATGTAAACTTTGGGAAGGATAGGTTTCCCACTCAAGTTTCTCCCATCTTTCATTACTTTCTATAGACAACTATAATCTAGGGTTTCCTGGACGTGGGAACCTTGAATCTGTCACAAGTAACTAGATAAAAGACAGCATATCCACAGCAATCTTTAGCTCGAAAAAATCTGCAGACCCTCGCTAGGGATTTGGGCACAAGAGTACACAGAGCTGAGTAGAAATGCATAATCCCCTCAGATTCACAGAGCAGTGGCCTCCACTATTCCACTAACTACATGCTAAATCTCCTCAGGGAAGGAAAAATGGGCTGCATCTGGCCACCAGATCTTTCTTTGCCAGTCTTTTGACTTCCCTCCTCACCGCACTAGGCTTTTCCATGTCTGAGTCTTCCTTTTTTTAAGACATGCGGTTTCCCTGCTGACAGAAAATTCTCTAATGGCTGGTATGCTAAGTTTCAGTACAGCTCAAACAGAAAATGTCAGGCGCAAACAGGATGTAAGGCATTATGTGAGTGCAGAGATCTATGCAGCATTTTCAATTGTCAAGTGTGATAAGACACAATCAGGACAAATGTTTGATATTCTGCTCACCAGAGCCAGCTACACTAAACCCTTGCTGCTATAGTAGAGCGACAAAACTCGAAATGGTAGCAGCTTTTTGACAAAGTGCTTCAAACACTCATGAAAATCATTTCACCCAAAGAAATGCAAATCCTAACTAATGACATGTGTCTGAATAGAGAAAAGCTCCTGCAGTAGCAAAACTGCAGACGCCTGGTGCGCTCCATTGTAGCTCCAACAATGAGCTCCAACATTAGTAATCTATCAATTTTCATGAAACTGAAGATCAATTTTGCTGCCATTTTAAATGGTATCAGGATAAACAGTAACACAAAGGAGCAGCAGAGGATTCAAATGTATGCTGCACACAGCCATAAACAGGCAACACAAAAGGTACAATGATGCACACTGGGCTATAGTTTTGAAGCAACAGAGACAATTGTGTTTGTTAGCTGCTTTAGCTTCATTATAAACTTTCCAGAGTGTTATTTACACAAGTCTTATCTGCCTCACCCTGTAGGGTCCAAACAGCCTCTTCTTCACCTCCAGGCGATACTCTCTAGCCTGTTCTTCATCGCTCATGTCAGTGGCCCTCAAACGCAGGATTTCATACACTCGTCTAGCATGTTTCTGCAAAGGAGAAAATGTGCTTTTTAAAAGAATAAATACATTTGCAACACCAGAACATAGAATAAAAAATAAAAAAAGTTTATGTAAGGCTAGAAAATGACATATCTGCTGTGAGGAACATACAATGTATGATAGAGTACAGCCTTATTCAGTACCTTGTTAATTTTCAACTTGTCCTGAGCCTCTTTGACCATGTCATCTGAAAACCCATGTTGCAGTTTCTCTGAAGCAAAAGATGGTAAGCTCTGGCAAAGTTTAACCAGCACATAGTCCCTCAGCTTCACATAGTTTTCAGATGGATCTTCAGCTGCAAAGAAAGCCCAAATATTTCAGTTATGTCCGTTTATATTCTGTTGATAAACCACTACACAAGCATGTTCGTCTATACATCTGCCATGAACTCACTAGCCACTAACTGCAGATGATATAATTCCATTGATAACAAGACTTCCGAGACTCACCTGTAATGTCTTGCACCTTGGGCATGTTGCAGTAAAACCTGTGCGCTGTCTCCAGAAGCTGGGCTCCATGTCCTTCTCCTTGGAACGGCGGCAGGATCAGCATTTGGCTGGTTAATCAGACAGACACGCAAATTTAGAACAAGAGACAAAACGGGTTTGTTCCCAACTAGACTTGTCACATTCTGTCGTCTGAGTAGCATTTTTAGTAGAACAAAAATCCTTTGATTGAAAGCAGAAAATAAAAGATTGTTATGCTGATCCATCCAGACAACAAATCACATCCCATGCTTATCTATAAAGTTGTTTTCAGATACAAATCACCCTGGTCTCGTAATGAAACAAAATCTGGTTGAATAGTTGGCTATATAAGCCAGTAATTTGGGCTCTTTGGGATGAGGATAAAGAAATGTATAATTTTCCACTCCTTTTTTATACAAAAGAATGGGAAGGCACGTGCTGCCCCAGTAATTACCTTACACGTGGTCGCGTTTTGTCTGGGTACACGTAGTAATTATAAACTGTCATGTAGCCAACAGTTGCGTAGAGAGTCTCCCCATCTTTATTGTACTTTTCAAATCTGCAGATAAAACACAAAGGCAAACAGGTCAATTACAGGCACACTCCCATGCAGTGTCCATTTGAGCCTCTCTGTTCTCATGCCCACCCCACACCCTTCTATGTCAGCATGTTAGAGCAGCTAGGCCCGATTGGTACACCTGCTACAACCTGAATACATTATGCACTTAATTGGAGTACTGCAACTTAGAGGAAGAGAAGGGGCTGGAGGAGGGACTGAGCTCCTCCAAATCACTTCAGTCCATTTTGCCCATTGTCAGTTTTAATAGGTGCCAGGGTAAAGAAAACACTGGCAGAGGCTCTTTTTACTGTTAAGACATTGTTCAGTGTTTCAAAAGACAACAGTATTCAATTCAGCTCTTGCCCCTGAAAATTTTGAAAAGGGCTTTTGGCACAAAGGAAGCTCTTGCCTGATCAACAATTCTCCAACAGTAGAAATATAATCAAACTGGCCTGGTAATTGGTCACAAGCGCCTCAAAGGGGGCTTTGTTTTTCAATGACACAATAAAGGCTTTTGGGTAGAGGTGGTTGTGGGGGTGTGCACACGTGTGTGTGTGTGGGGTCAATTAAAGAGGGCACTCACACAAGAAAGAAGTCCCAACGATCGTCGTCCACCTCGATGAAGCTGGCAGTCTCTATGAACCACATGAGGAAAGTCTGGAGACGCTCGTGATACTCGCGGAATCCCGGACAAGACACTTCGACCTTCAGCAATAAATACAGACAAGACTCAACTTTATACAATGTATTTTTCTTTTTTTAACGCCATGAGTGCTGTGTTTGAATTAGCACCTACCCACATACAAGAGACTTGCTAAAAACATTAATGGCTAGTGCTGCACAATATAAAGACAAGAGGCAGCCTTACCTATAGCTAGAACTAGTCCTGAAGCCATGAAGCAGGATTATGGCATGGCCATGGCAAAGCGCCGGGATAAAAACCATCACAATTTTTTTCCCCATATTGGTCAATATCGCTTTTTGTGATTAAAAATACAGCCATTTAACAATAAAATGAACAAAATTTTCAATGAAATATTTTTATAAAAATACCATATCATTTTTAGAAAAATGTGTTTAATAGACTTAAGCCTTCAAGAACTACTGAAAAAATAAATAAAAGCAAGATCTGTAAATGTGTGTACAGAACCACAACTGTGGTAATATGATATGATATGATATGATTGTGAATTTAGTTACAACTCTTCCTGTGCTTTAGTGTAGACAAGAGAAGATGAGGACTAATGCACTGGTCTGTTGCTTGTTTGTAACAAAAAGAATTTCCCCTTGGGGATGAATAAATTCTGATTCTTAAATTACACTTACATTTTCAGGGATTTTCAAGCCCTTTACCCCAACGTCCAGCCCGCTAATTACCATAAAAATCCAATAAATTTAAATAAACCTTTGTCTTAGTGCAGTGGTTCTCAACTGGTTTCATCTTGGGACCCAAGATGCAAAAAAAAAAAAAAATCATACTCTCCCAGTTCACTGCCTGGTTCTCTTTTTCCTGCTGGAGAAACCTTGAGGACCCTGCTAAAAACATAAGACCTACAAGAACAACCTTCAACCGTTTCTGAACTAGTAATGCAGAGTTAGACAGTTCTACAGGTCACTTTGCCAAGCTGTTTTAGTCAAGTATAAACCTTGTAAATCTGGTAGGTGAGATCCCCAGCCTCCTCATTGTGGACTGTGTAAGTGTGGAGAAGTGTGCCAAAGGGCTTAAAATTGGCGTCTTTCTCCAACAGTGAGATGAAGTCGTCAGTGTTGCAGGTGAACCCAGCAGGAATGATTTCCCTGATCTTCCCTTCAATGTCATCAGGCTGCAAAACACAACATTAAAACCAGTCAGGAAAATACTGCACCAAAATGTTCAAAGCCCCCTGAATGTAACATTTGTAGGATTAAATGTAATAATTATTTCCTATTGACAAACTCCAAAAGTAGAAACATAAATGTGCAAAAACAAACTCTTGGAAGACATAACAGGAATGCTATACGTTTTGTGCCAACTGAAAGAAAACCATTAGGCAATTAAAACTGTCAGCTGAGCAGAGTGCAGCCCCCCCTCCATGAAAGACCACTTAAATCAGTACATTTACTACTTAGGCTAAACCATGAATATGTGATGAAGTTGCCACAATAAGGGATTCCTGCTTCTCACTGGGAAATAAAGTCTTATGAATTGATCTCAACTTAACAAACCTGGGGCATCCATAATAGAGGCCTCTCCTCTAATCCTGCCAAGTGAACCCAATCAAATGAATTTGCCCCTCCATTTTCAAAGAGCCTCGGAGACAAAGGGGCCCTACCCTTGGACTTTTTACTCGCTGCAACGTGTGGTTAGTTCAGCTGTGATGTTTGCATTGTATCCATTTCCACAAGGATTGACATGAGAACACTTTGCCGAGCAGCCCTTTCACACCATTTACATGTGTGATGGGCATTATGTCGGCACAGAGACCCTCGCTGCTCTGCATTGAAAACTGGGAAATGAAGAAGGTCTGAGCAAAATGCACTACAAAAGGCTAATACAACATACTGCTAATTCCCCCCTTTCAGACATCAGCTAATATCTAACTCGAAGTAATGCACCTGCAGCTGAATGCCTCTTAACCATTGTAATTGTTCAGCCACATTTCTAAGGAACAAGGACCATACTTAAAAGGCCATGGACAAACAAGTTCCTTTGTCCTCGGCACTCTCCTACATACTAGACACTAAATTGCGCAGCTTTCCAGAATAGATGCCTTAGTTTGGCATCAATATAACTCAACAATGTACCTTTGTGACATTTTGTTAATGTCTTTGATTTCTAACAATAAGCACAAAGGGGATACAAACTATCTAATTTGTAGCATTGGTATTATTTCATCCTCTTAATCTAGTCCAAAGACATAGTACATTAACTAACGCTGCCAACAATGGAACTGCTATTTTCCAGTTTACTTGTTTTGTTACATGCTTATGATTAAAAAGTCAAAAACACGAAGTGTATTATAAGTAATTATATGTTGCAAGCATTGAGGACTAGGTAGGTCGAGCTTTAAATCAGTGTTGTTGGAGGAGTCCAGTCGCACTGATTCGGGCTGATTTAAAAGGGAGAAGGTGAGGTTTGATGAGAGCAGGGGAGCGTGGCAGCTGCGTAAACTTCATTTCTGTGCGTCTCTCTCTTCTCTCACCAGCTGCACTGCTCCCGTCAGTCCACATGCACTCAGAGACAAACACTCTTCAGAGGCAGCCTGAACTCTGCTGGTCCCTGGCTCTCTACCACTACAGCAGCTGCACTCAAAGCTGTAACAAGGTGAACACTCAGGGGTCAACATGCACCACTAAGTAGTGCACCCGCAGACAGAAAGCCACACTTTATTTCACCAATTGAAAATCAACACAACGTAAAAAAAAAAAAGAAAAAAAAAAGTATGCTACTTTCTTTAAAACTTTAAATGAGCTAAGAGGTTGTTACTTATCTTAGTTTTTTTCTAAAAGTGACCGTTATCAAATGAGCAATTATTGTTGTATGGGGTCATTCTAATACGGTAAACGTATTAGCAAAAAAATTACATCCTTTTGGAGGTTGTAACAGTGAATCCAAGGCCATGAGTTTAAGGCCTCATTGTCCAGTTTGGGAGCCCCCTGCGGCTTGGATCCAGGACAGATGTCCCTGTGTTGAATCCTCTGACCTCTTGGGGGCCCTCACCAATTCTTGTGTTTGTCCCAAATCTGTGCCACATTGGAAATATTCAAAAAGCAAGCAGCAGCTTTTGGTGAACAAACTACGCAGACAAGCTTTTTACTTTACTGTCCTGTCATGTGCACATTGCTGTTCATATGCAAATGCATAAATGGATATGAAAACCAGGGTTTCAACTAAACCTATTAAATGTATTACATCAACTGCATGATAGATTACAAATGTCTTTAATATAAAATTAACAAATTGGTTTTAAAAGCTGAAACCTCTTTTGCCTACTTTACAGATATTCCGATTCAAAGAACTTGCTAGCCAATGACTTTAGCAACAATTCATTCCTGGAAATCCATATACAAGATGTCCAACAGGGTCACATTACTCCTCCTGCTGATTCAATCACAGAAACCTGGAAAAATCAATGCCTGATGTTAGACCCCACGTACAAAACCTTTTAAAAGCGCTCTCTTCCGACGGGGAGGAGTGGGATTAGTGTACTGGCACAGGAGGATCATGGGGGGCTGAGATTTAGCGAAACTAAACAGGAGATTTCTTACTGAAATAATGTTGCCACCCTGAGAGAGGCTCTGAGTTACTTCAGTTAGTGAAAAAACAACATTATGGTCCCTTACTGCCAGCCAATCCATTTTAAAAAGGGTTAATCACAAACCTTTCATTCTGAACCAAAAAAAAAAAAAAGTTACAGCTTGATTTTATAAACTTACATTTCCCAGTACAAATATTACTACAGTCAGAATTTACTGTTAGTTGTGACATGTCCAAAACGTGGAAATTAAAATGTACAATTACCAATGTATGTGAAAATAATCATGTTTTCATTAAAATTTTACATATACTATACTACTATACAGAGATGGAGTACTGAAGTCCAGGACTCGTACTCGAGTTGAGTCATTTTTGTGACTCGTGACTTGATTCGGACTTGAGAACTGATGACTCAGAGCACTAAAGGACTTGCAAGTCACGCTCAGAAACAACACCGCACAACCCCTGCCTGTTGCATGAGGTTATAGCAGGACGAACTGCCCCTAAATGTAATCCAGAAGTTGGGCCAAAATAAACAAAACTCCATTAAATGTGTTTAATGAAAAAGGCTTATACAAAACTAAAATCCCAATCAATGCATCAGTTCGGCACAGTTTTCAGATTTGTAACTCACTTTGGTTTGACTTGGACTCGACATGGATCTTTCTTTGGTGACTCAGACTTGAAGTTCAACTAAACATGACTTGACTCGGACTCAACTTGAATTTTTTTGGATGACTCAGACTTGAACTTTAAGTGATGATGACTTGGCCTCAAAAACTGGTGACTTGATTACAACACTGTTATACTATTAAAATTTCTTGTTGAAAAAACAAAAGAAGTCTTCTACTTTATTTGCAGTGGTGGCCAAAATTAGAACACTTGGCATATTTAAAAAGTTTCAGTTGTTTCTGTTGAATTGCCCATTAAAATACCCATTAAACAAATGGAAAATCATTCAACATTATGCTCTATAAAAGATATAGAATAGAGCCGTCATAAGGAGATGGAGATTTTGATCATTTTCCTTACAAAGATTACGATAGTTACACTGCTCGCACTTGAAACTGTGTGCTCAAAGTTATGCTTTCGCTTTGTGAACCGCTCACTCGTGCTCATAATGTTTCTGCTCGCCTGTGAAACTTTGCGCTCGGATGTTTGTGAAATGAATATCAAATGCCAGCTCTGACCATTCAGACTGCACGGGCTCCTAGCAGGCGTGTTTGCTTAAAACGTCTTGACCAAATTACAATGTGTACATTACTTGTCTTGGTTGATCTTCTGAGTGATCTGCTTTGCCCTGAGGCTTTTATATCTCACTTTTACACTTAAAATTTAATACCGGCGCTAAATTATTGTAAGTTTCAAAAGTCCAAGAAAAATCTTCAAAGTCATTGGAGAATGGTAGCAGTTGAATGGAGCAACTTGTACCTGTAGCTGCCCCTTAGGAATGCAAACACTCCTGCGAGGAGCCAGTGCAGATTGATTGATTGGTCGGTGTCAGGGCTGGCATTTGATTGGTCAGTTTCACAAAGATGCGAGGGCAAGCAAAAACCATCCGCAAGCAGACACATTACAAGTGCGAGTGGGCGGGTCTAAACATGAAAGCAGAACTTTGAATGCAAGCATGTAATTCTGACTGCCAGCACACAGTTTAAAGCTCGCAAAAGAAGATTGGATTTTTCTTCTATAGAAACATTTTAAATGAATCAGTCACAAGACTGCAACACTTACTTCAACACAGTCAAACGTCTCTGTAACTTTGGACGAATACTTCACTTTGAAGAGGGTGCTCAGGTGCCCAGCAGTGTAAAAGAGCTGTATCTGAAGTCCTTTATATCCAAAAGCAACCTCACTGCAGGAAAAGTGTTACAATTAATAATAAAAAACAAAAAATTTCAACACAATATGGTGGTTTTGTTAGGGTGCAGTTTGGCTTAAACTCACATTGGGTTCACACATACAAGCCTCAGAGTGCCATTCTGTTTTAATTACACATATTGAATACACAGCTAGAACAAATGGATGTTTACAGTAGTTCTGGCCACTTGTTTGGCTGTGTTGCATTGTTTCTTTCGCTGCCACATCACATGCAGTTTATGACAAAATAGATTTAATCATTATGCAACAGTGTGATTGAGCTTCACCAGCAATTACGCTTGCTGAAATAATTAATGCCCCAATTACTAAGTTCTCTGAGCTGATTGCAGTGGGGGCAAAAAAATAACCAATCCTAGTTTTGACTCATTTGGAATTGCAATTTTGAACATAATCGCTACACAGCCTACACACTCCCACAGGTGTCACCGACAGCAAAGCAAGGGCTTATACAGCAACTATCTAAGTAAGCCACATGGAAACATACTCTCACAGCTTTTAAACGAGTTAAACATACAACGGAGGAGCAGTGTTTTGGTTCTAATTCTGCATCTCATATATGACTAAAGCTCCAAATAAAACTAGAAACACCTTGAGTATGTGTAAAACACTTGTAGTCAGCACTGGATGACCTTACTGTGCAATTTTGCATTATTATCATCATCACTATTTAATATGGACTATAATTGTCTCCTTCTGCTCCTTGGCAAGTGGCATCTTTTTATAACTAGAGTACCGCTACTGTTATTGCTTATCTAACACATTGAAAGACTCACTCATCTCCAAACATTTGGTGGCTGTACTCAGGGTGGAATGTTGTGCCATCATCTTCAATATCTTCTGGGAATCGAACTGAGAGGAAAAAACAATTTATACCATTATATCAAATGTAATCTGAAACATTTAAACATGATTAAGGTTGACCTGTTGACATTGCTTCAGAGAGAAAATGTACTAAATCCATTACTTTATGAGTGATGTGAAAGATATGGAAATTTAACTTACAAAGAATACAAAAAAACTGACATACCCAATTTCAGGCATATTGCTTCATTTGTGTCACACTTGTATTCAGCCAGTTTCTTCTCCATAGCATTTATTTCTGTGAAAAGTACACACATCTTTAATCATATTGAATCTTTTCAAGCATACTATCCTTCAAAAATAATATAGCTTTTAGTTTTTCGTTAATTTCCAAGGCAGTGGTTATATATATAAAGCAAGTAGCATGGCCCAACTTTTTCTTTAGTTTTTACCAGCAGGTTATGGCCAAATTAGTTTTATTCTGGATTTTAATTTATTGGTTAGATTCACAATAATATCTGTTGTTTTTTACATTGTTCACAGTTACCAACGAGGGAGAATGACTTGAGGCTAATTTTACACTTGGTTTAACTTGGTTTATGGTTTATTAGCTAAATAGATAACATTGTCATTAACCGAGATCATGCCTGAGGATGGACAAATATCAGTCAACATGCGAAGGTATAAGTTTATAAGTATTTAGTTGGGTCTTAGCACAAATGTATATTAATGCAAATTTTGTACATTTAAACATTGTGGCGTTGGGGTGCTTGATGTGAAATGTGCAAAAGAACACAAATAAACAAAGGTAGAACGCCACATTACGTGAAATGGTAACTTAAACAAAAAAAGAAGCGAACGCTGCAAAAGCCTAGTGGTGTGCTATTAGCTGACAGGCTCCCTTAGTGCTGCCTCTAATGCAATGTTGTTAGCATCACCGTTAGCTTAATCGCTATGCTTGAACAAAGCGATGAGCGTATGAAAGCTTTAATTTACAGAACATAGCCGTGTGGAGCTAACACGTGGAATGCATGGACTACATATTATCCAAAACAGAATTAAAAACCCGTTTAGTCACTTACCCGCCATTTCGGCAGTTTGCACCGTGTAGAGCGGTGTTGTCCTAAAAGACCCGCGGAAAGACGATCATTTCCGGGTCTACGTGTTTCCGTTAAAACAGGAAATACCCTTTTTTTATTTTTTTTTTACTGAATTCCATTAGCTTTGAAAATACATGTTTTAATAACAGATGTACCATATAACGTAAATAAAATAAATATATATATACATTTATATTTAGATTTGCAAAGAATTTAATAAAAAATAAACCGTTGTGATACCATTAAATAAAATTTTATTAAGGCATTTATAATGTGCAGAATTAAAGTAGGTACATAACGGGATAACCTACAGTTTAAATCAACAAAATGTGCAAGGCAAACAATTGTTTATATATGTTAAACCTCTCCTCTCACTTCTCACTTAGCAAGAAAAAGAGATGCATTAATTTCCAAGTTTACCGTTGTCTACAGAAAAAGTCAGTCTTCTATCTCGATAAAAATATAATACTAGGATACATCAATATTTTTTACTTCACTTTTAGACAGAAAGACAGCACTTCTAGCCTCACTATTCCTTTTTGATTTAAAAAAAATCGCATTATTTGTTTAGCAGTAATAAACTCCTTTAATAAAGGGAGATTTAAGAACTGTTGAGATTTTTTTGTATGATTATACCAGACAGTGTATGTGGCAGTTATTGAAACTGAAACATTTTATACTGGGGTACATTCGTGGAAGCCTTTTTTTGCCATGTATCTCGCTGAAACTGACGTCGCCTGAGTTCTTGAATGTGATATCACCATGGATATCAGAGAAAGAGGCGTGGGAAATGTCAATCACAAGCTGTGGCGAGAAAATGAATGACAAGGTCTGTGCCAGGTTTTTGACAAAGTAAATCCTGAAGGAAATACATTTTTGATAGTCTCTGGGTAAAGTAATTTGTTTGTAGTTGTTCAAATAATATTTTGTAGAGGTAAAAATATATACAAATGCCTTAAAATAGCGACAAACTTGCAACAAATATGTAATAAACGACTAATAATGTAGATGTCTGTAATAGTTACGCTGTTTTGGGTTGGTGTATATTCAGAGGCCGCTAAAGTTACACATTAAAATGTAGTTTATGGTAAAAAATAAAAAAACACAGATTACCCCTTGTCTGCTTAGCTAGGCTATAAGCTAGGCCTATATAGGCTGAATGTAAATATTTCGTTATTTAAAATATGAATTAACGTTGTCCCTTTTTGGAAAAAGTTTCCAGACATTTTACGAACAAACATGCCATGGGTGTATGCATATTTCATATGAATGACATTTCTATGAGTTGTTCTTTAACATTTGCATTTTGCTAAGCTTCAATTCCTTCTCATTCATATTCAGAGATAAGGTGACAGTAGCTCCGTTGATTTGTCCTTACTACGGACTGTGTCTGATACAGCCCTCACTGAGAGCTGTGTATGTTGCATCCTGCTTTCCTCTGCATCAGCTGCAGACTCAAGTGTGTCCTCATTTAACCCGCGCAGACAGGAAACACTGTAAAATCCGCTGAGAATTCGTAACATGGCTCTGAGCAACCCCCTTCAAACACAGCCAGACAATACTCAATATTAAAAATGTATTTTCGTCTTCAGTGGCCGTTGTGTCTTGTCAGTTGACACCGCGATGTCTAGCGCCTGCGCCAGTCCGCTGCAGCTGACGTCACTCTCAGCATGGCGGTCAAGGTGACTCCGGCAATATTTCTCCAAAAGATATTAGTTTTAAAGGCTGTATCGTAGCTGTCTGGTTTGCGAGATTGTATATGGAGGGAAGAGGGTCAGCGTGGAGACGTGTGTCAGATACTTTTGTTTAAAATGCATTGGAGACATTTGTTTAATTATTGCATCTGTGCTGCTTACTGTAGTGGCATCTCTGGCCCCAGACTGCTATTATGTCACTCTGTTGCTTGTATGTAGGTGACTTAAAGCAGGTTTACTCTGCAGACTAAACTCTAGTGCTGTTTTTATTCCCATGTTGGTGTTGTTTTTGCTGCTAGCCTTGTGTTAGCTCATTTCTGCTAAATCAAAGCTTAACCTAAACTTGTTTCTACCTGACTGAACAACTGGCCAAGTTATTTGTAGAGTTGTAGCTAATTAATATCTCAACGTTGTATTGCTTTGTTATTACAGGTGCAGACAACAAAAAGAGCCGACCCTCATGACTTGAAGACGATTTTCCTTGAGGTATGAAATGTTATCTTGTGTTTCCAATTAATACAATACACTTCATGCTAACAGCCTATTACACGACTACTAACATCTTAGGAAGACTTTGTGTGGTGTCCTGTTGAAAACATAGCCTTGTTCCGTAAAGGTCATACTATATTTGTCTCGGCTTTAACAGAGAATTTCTGTTTGCTTTGATTTTGAATCTGTCAAACGTTAAGATCTTTAACAACCCTTCACCCTAGTGTTTGATAAATAATGATAAGTGATGGGATGAAATATTAGAAATGACAGTGACATTTTAAAGAAAGGATAAGTCTGTCTGCCTTTTTAAAAATTACATTATGCATAATTCTCAACAAAGACATTAAATGCCACGTTTTATTGTCATGTGTGCAGTTGTTACCATTATTTCATTTAGTTTGTTTCTTCATAATCATATATTTTCAGTCTCATTGCCTGCATTGCAAGTGCACCTAGTCAAGGCATTAGTGTGCAGCACTGTTTACCCCATACACTTCTGGTTTGGAGCATAAACTTGTTCTGTCAAAGGGCACTGTTTGAGTTACAAGTCCACTTTTCTGCTATAAGAGGCCTGTGTAATTTGTGGTGCATACTCAGGTGGAAGAGTTAATTACTAGAAGCTCATTCAGACTGCCACCGGTATAATTTGATTAAGAACACTTAAGGCCTACTGTGAGGGTGAATGGATACACAATCATGTGATCGAGAAACATGGTAATAAATTGCTTGGAATTAATATTTTAACTTACTTAAAACATTAATTCTGCAGAGTGCATTGATTTGTAGCTCTAAAACACTTGCTGTGCAGCACTTCTCCCCCCTCCTTTACTGTTTATCACATACTCTCTCTGTCTGGGCTGGCTCAGTCCCAGGAGTGTGGCCTTTCTGCTACCATTTCATGCAGCACTTGTGTTCCCAAAGCTATATCTGTTTCAACTTGAAATCTAAGCCCGGATCTAAAAATGACCCTATGTCTTTGAGGCTGACTAAGATCTTAAGTTTAAGGCAGCTTTTGATTGGCTGTTGGCTTCAGTCAGCTGTAGTGGAATGCTAGTCACATGGCTGACCTTTTTAATGCCATTGTTAAAGTCACTTTTATGTACTTTGGAAATCCAACAGCAGAAATGTCCAAATGTTCTGAATTTATTTAATGGTAGAACACATGTATGTGGTTTTTAGAGTATAATAAAAATGTGGGATTTGGCAAATATTGAATTAAACTAACATTAGATGCAATGTTTTGAAAAAGATCATTTGCGCTTCTATAGAAGCACACCTTGTTGTCACAAAGAAAGGCACACAATGTCCTGGAGACAAAACAGACTTGTTTTTTTTCCTCTCATTATATTCATTTGTGAACTCTTATTTTATTTCATGCACAACCCATATAATCACAATGGACCCTGTTCTTCTCTGCAGTATGCCAGCGTGGTGCAGTGGGGGGAGCATTACATGACCCCCAGGGACTTTGTGCAGAGTTACCTGGGTCTGTACA
Source organism: Perccottus glenii (assembly GCA_024416835.2). NCBI lineage: Eukaryota > Metazoa > Chordata > Actinopteri > Gobiiformes > Odontobutidae > Perccottus > Perccottus glenii. The sequence continues at coordinate 12,384,043 of CM044560.2, read as the reverse complement.
TACAACCTCAATATAACCCAAAAACTGTGGAGCTCATAGCTGGAGTTGCTGACACCACCAAAGATGGGTAAGTGTAACATGGATCCATTATAAAGTTTGTATACACTTACATAACAGATGGATGATCATAAAGAGATCAGGGACCCCTGAGCATGATGATAGATCCTTTTTTAATCCTTTTCAGGAAATTAAAATTGTTGCAGCAGCTTCAACACAAACAAAACAACAACAACAAAGCAAAATCAGTATCACACAAAGTGGACATCATGTGGACAAATTCATCCAGATGATGTTAACATTGTGCATAAAAAAAGCATCATTACAAATCCAAACCTACTACGATTTCTGTCTTTTCTTTACTTTTTGTGTCTGTTAAATCTCTTCAATTTGATTTACTTTATTCTCTTAAGCACCAAACTGAGCTCCAGAAAAACATAAACCAAATTGGACTAACCTCAGTAGAAAGAGCCAATTAACCCCTGGCAAGCCTACATATAAACTCTATAGGTCTAATTATTTAGTGTACTTTAGTAATATTGTGGATTCAAACTCAAAGACTATGAGTTTGAATCCCACAAAATGTGAAATCATTGCTGTCTTTGTCAATCAGACACCATAAATCAATACTTACCAAGGACCAAACCCAGGATTAAAGCAGGAGTAAACCAAAACCAAACCAGGACCAAATCCAGGACTAAACCAAGTCCCTATCATCTAAACACATCCTCTTTGAGTTCTGCAGTGACGAGCCGCTTGTGAACTAAAAATACCACTGAACGGTAAATAAATGTGAAACTGTGAGCCAAGCAAACGGTTAATGATTAACTACACCTCAGAGATGTTTGCAGAGTAAATAGATATACTTATCAGTTTTACACCTGGAATCAATCAATTTCAAATCCTGTGATAAGATAAGGAAGACATAGTACCCTTTTAGCGGCTCTTAGTCATTCATAGCACTTAATTATGTAAGAGTATTACCATTAAACAAAATCTGTCATCATCATTCACTAGGATATGTTTCATCTAAGTTACAGCTGCTATTTTTGAGCTAGAGCTAACCACACACCTTAAAGTTTCCTAAAAATCAGTCCAACACCCAATAAATCACAGCAGGAATCTTTTTTTTCTTTTAGTTTGCCCAGATGATTGTGCCTAAATTTTCTGTTGAATGAAAACTGTAATGTTGAACATGCATTCAGTGAGCTCTCTTTCTTTGTTGTCCAAACAGACTCATTTCTTTCCAGGAGTTTTTGGCCTTTGAGTCCGTCCTTTGTGCCCCAGATGCACTATTTATTGTTGCCTTTCAGTTGTTTGACAAGACGGGCACTGGTAACATCTCATTCGGTACGTACCACCAGTGTATGCCGGTTTTACGACGCACAACTGTGGTCTTCTTTATAAAAAGTAGTCTAATTTGTAACTTACTCTAAATGCTATTAACTTTTCCTTTCTACAGTGATGCATATGCAGTCAGTAGCTTTTTTATTGTTCTGTTATACGCTTCTAGGCTTGAGCCTCTATAGATGTACCAGCAACTTGTATTAAAAGTCTCATCTGAAGGCAGATCTGTAACATCACATTTTAACCAGTTCCATCTGGCGAGAGCCAAAGTGAAGCCAGCATGTCATAAACCTAGAGATGTGGAGCTCACAAAAGAACTGCTGATATGCTCTTTCTGTGCCATGTGCAAAGGGCCTCCATAAAGGCAACTGAAATTGAGAGCAGTGCTTATAGAGAGCATTTCCTTGATGGACTTGAAAACCTTCAAAATGTAAAAAAGACTGTCAGGCAGCCTTTTCAACCTCACAGTCCAAATTGACTCCTTCCTCAACTTTAACAAGATTCGCTACAACGGCAATGTGGATATGAGATGGACATTTCAATTGCGTCTTGCATGTTTTTCCCTGTCTCTTGTTATTTCTCATTCCGCATCTCATTTTTCCAGAGAATGTTCGTGACATCTTCAGCCAGACCACAGTTCATCACCATATACCTTTCAACTGGGACTGTGAGTTCATCAAGCTACACTTTGGAAACGAAAGAAACAAGCATCTCAACTACACAGAATTCACCCAGTTTCTGCAGGTAAATTCATATTTGTGTGAGCTGCTGAAGAAAGCAGCCAATACACCAATAGTTACAGAAAAGAACACTTTAAACTTTGGCAGCATGTGTCTGTCTTAGGCTGAAGTTCTGTGTTTTAAATTAGTGTAGAATTGTTTTTCTAACCTAGCATTTCTTTAAAAGTTAGACAGCATTTCTAATGATGTGCCTCGTTGAATATGTAACGATGTGTTTGTTGTAGACTTTTGTTTCTTTCTGAGGGAAAATGTAAGTAAAGTGCACTAAATAATGCTAAACTAAAGTCATTCTGGTGGTTTGCGGTAGCCCATGGTGCCATTAAAACATTTAATGTTGTGTGTTTGTACTTTGAACCTGGTTTGGAGTTAAAAGCACTATAGACTTAGACAGAAACTGGGTGGTCTTAGGATTGGATGGGCTCTGCTCCAGCCCTACTGCAGTGTGGGATCCTTCAATACTTTGTGGTTTATCATACTTGACTTGGACTTCCCATGGGTACACAGAGACCTCTGCGTGTACAAGACTTCAAGAACATTTATCAATATTATTGATTTGTGTTTTCTGTTCTGCCTAAGCGTTTTTCCCCATGTCAGTGTATATGCATGCATCAGTCCACATAAAGCCTGGGAGGTGTAAAAAATAACAAACTAAAAAGTGAATCTTATACAGTAGAGTATAAACTATTATTCAGTTTAGGTTCTGCCACCTTGTGGCAGTTCCAGCACTTTATCTTAAACTTCATAGTGGAGACAGAACATGTTAAAGGTTAGTAAATATAATATTTTTTGAGGTGCAAGAAAACATTTTCAACAATATAATCAAGCAAACATTGTGAGAATTAATCTTGGGCAACAATTGAGTGATTAGGTTATCAGAGCCAGAGCGGTAAGCTGGAGTAACAGCTGAGTATCACAGTGACGTTGCTGAATGATCCTCTGGTTTGTGCAATGAGCATTGACAGCAGACAGTGACCCGGGGTCAGCTTCCCCTGCATCCCCTTCTGATTGCATGGTTGTCAATTTCAATCATCTTCTGCCGACACACCTGCCAGCCGGCGCACAAGAGGTGTGCTTGGCTCTGCGTTCCTACTTCTCAGGACCTGGTTTCCATTAGTCTCCAGAGGGACAATGATGATTACAAACACCAGTGTCTGTCACATATGACGACTTCCACATCTGTCCAGCACTGATATTCTTATACCTCCCCTAAAGTTTAATTTCATTGCTCACTGTAACACGATGCTCTTCATCACAGGAACCCTCTTCACTTCTTTTGTCATCCAAGTATGGTCTGCTGCTCTTTGTATTGCTACAGGAGCTGCAGCTGGAGCATGCCCGCCAAGCATTTGCACAGAAAGACAAGAACAAAATTGGCACCATTACTGCCATGGACTTCAGTCACATCATGGCCACCATCAGACACCACATGCTGACTCCATTTGTTGAGGAGAATTTGGTTTCAGTGAGTTGTACAAAAGTTGTTTATACTTTTATGCAGCCATTTAGCAGGTCAAGAAAAAATTTAAACTTAAACCTCTTTTTGTGAACCAATGACTCTGGATCTTTGTCTAGGCTGCAGGAGGCAGCACATCCCACATGGTGAGCTTCTCCTACTTCAATGCCTTCAACGCCCTCCTCAACAACATGGAGCTTATCCGCAAGATTTACAAGACCCTCGCTGGCAGTCACCGGGACACAGAGGTCACCAAAGGTACTCCAGGGTTAAGTACATGTCATAGTGACATGACAAATGTGATAAAAATGTGGCTGTTCGATCACTTTGACTTTCTTAACAGAATGGTGAACACAGGGAACAGTTACTATAGCACTAAATTCCGAAGGTAAATGACAATTCTTAACTTGCTGCTGGTCAGATCACCTCATGTAGGTCTATGAAACTGATCGGTTACATCTGCTCCTCATTGTGTTTCCTGCTCAGATGTAGACTGTCCCTCTAATATCTATCCATGGTTTCCTTCTCTGTAGAAGAAATAGTATTTGTAAATAAATCACTTTCTTTGTATCACCAAAACTGTGGTTTATAATTTTGCAGCAAACACGTACAAACCAAACAAATAGAAAAGCTTGCTGTTTGTTGAAATCTTTTGGTGGAAAGTCAATAAGTTGCTTCTTTTTCTTTTTCAACAGGATGCTTTTGAGGTAGATCCTGTAATAGATCCTCTCAGCAGGCAACAATAAAAGAAAACATATAAGGCACAAATAAAGTCTGTCTGCTGAAAGAAAACATATTTGGGGGTGCACTTAAGTAAAGAGGCAACATGAAGAATTGATTCAGTAATTTTATATATTTTATTAAAAGGTTTTTCTTTCAAAAAGTGATGTGTTCAAAACAAACAGAAAGTATTTGCAAATACTATTTAACACTACGTATACTGCTGTAGAATAAATCTAAACTACCATGTTGTTTGATTTGTTTAATGAAAATTTCAGAATCTTCAGTCCACCTTGAATAACTGTCTCCTCTTCTCTTCATCCTTTAGAGGAATTTATGCATACTGCCAATAAGTTTGGTCAAATCACTCCAATGGAGATTGATATTCTTTACCAGCTTGCCGGTCTTCACTCTCATTCTGGGTAAGAAGCTTGCTCTTTTTGTGCATTATTTTCTTCTTTTCTGAGGCAATCCCTTTGTATTTGAGCCATTTACCCAGAACAGTTTTCTTTTGACTCCTCCACGAGTGGAATAAACACGTTACAGGGCTGTTTATTAGCTATAAAGATCTCCTATAGTTTAACAACTGTGGCTCAGCTGGCTGATTTACTAGACAAACATAAAACATGGATACATACTTTATGATGTGCATCAGGCCAGTGGGACATATCTGTGTTTCAAGAATTTAGTAGAAAACACTTTTTGTACTTGGGGCAACGCTCCAGCTTTGTTTGTTTCTTGTTTATATAAGCTTAAATTAAAGTTGCAGTAACTCCAGGTTATATGCCAGTAAAAGCTTTGTGGAAAATCTTACATCACTGGTTGCAGTTCACTGAGATGGAGGTTCTGCTTTTTCCTGGCCTAACTCTTCTTCCCTGCTGTTGTGTGTGTGAAGGCGGCTGAACCATGCAGACATTGAGAGGATAGCCCCGCTGGAGGAAGGAGCCATGCCATACCACCTTGCAGAGGCCCAGAAACAGGTAGCTTGATTGACTCCCCTAATAAACCCCACATCCTCCTGCCTTTTATCAAAGACGTCTCCTCACCTCCATCTGCTTCCTTCCCAGAAAGGAGCAAAAAGCGAGACTGTTCAGCCACTGAATTAGCAGAGTGCCCATGTTTTTCTTCCCCTGTGAAGAGCATTACTTAAACTCCCAGATAAAAGTACACCAATTATAGCCATAGAACAGGAATGGATTGTTGCATTGCACCTCTCCATGAAAGGCTTTTCCAATTTTATTCAGTATAGCTTCAGGTACACATCAGCTGTAATCACACATCTGAGAAGCTAATAGGAGGCTTTTATCAGTGTGAGGTTTTAGGAGCCTTTACGGAGCTCGCCATTGTCAGGGGAGTGGGCTTCAAGGTGGATGTGGGAGAACAAAATAGTTCCTGCCTGCACCGGATAACGCGGCTCCATAACAGGCTGTGGTCAGTGCTTGTAGGCCACTCATGCTCCTGGGATTTCTGCTCAAATGTCTGCAATTCGATTCCTTTCAGAGGACGAGGCAGCAATTCTCAGGCCTCACTATAGTGGAAGCGGGCTAATTGTTTAAAGCCTTTGATCAGGACCTCGATCTTGTTAGCATGCAACCCTCACTGGAAGCATCTGGGAGGAAGAAAGAGTGATCAGCCTAAACCCTCCTCTCGTCTGGTCTCAAACTGCCCACGTGCATACTAAAACAGAAGCCCCTTATAAGATCCTTCACATGATATTTGCCCTGATTTGTCCCAACAATATCCTGTCTCTGTCTGCATGTGTCCTATTTTTTATTTTTTTATGTAAACAGTATTACAATGCACTAGTAAACTAAATTAAATTAAACCCTTACCACCAATAACTCCAGACCAGCATCAGCGATACTACAGCCAGGCATCTATATAATACACCATTGCATTGGAAAGAAACAATGCAATGGTGTATCTAATTCTCCTCAATGAAAGTAACACAAACCAGTAATGCTGGAAAAAGGAAGATATTTTTGCTCTCAAATAAGTTTCCACTGAAACCACCACAAATAATAAAATGAATGGGTGTACCATTTTTCCATTTATATAAAAAAAACAAAAAACGTTTTAACAATAGCTTGACAAATCCCTGAAGCTTTGAACATGTCCAAAGATCCAAGCCTGTCTTGATTCTAGATATGTAGTAGATGCTTATCTGAACATGGAAAAGGATTGTGTTCACTCACAGTGAAAACAACAAAGATCTGCTTTCAACACCCAATAGCACTCTAGTCTACATCACACAGAAAACACTTTATTTATATTTGGTCATAAATTCAAAAGTTCTTCAACTTTACACATGTAGCAACGTTCCAAAGCTGCAGGTTTATACAGTTATTTTTGTCCTGGGACTTCTGTGTCATTCAATACCAGCTGATGCTCAATCAAACACATTCCTTCCTGCATTGTTGAGTGCTCCACAGTGTTTCTTTCTACAATGTATTAGCTTATCTAGTTTAATAGTGACCCAATTCGTTCTGCTCTGCTGTTACCATTCTGATCTCCCATCTTTCTCCAGATTCATTTGACCGACGGTGTCTTTTTTCCCCCCATACAGCATGCTCATGAAACATCTCGACCCGTCTGGCTCCAGGCTGCGGAGTCTGCCTACAGGTTTTCTCTGGGCTCAATCGCTGGAGGTGAGTGACATGTCTGCCGCTGCCGAGGGGTAACCTTAGCCGACCAGACTGGCGCTCTGAGGCCCATGGGCAGCCCATTGTGCTGCAGGCAGAGGCTGTGTGATGTGAGGTTCGGCTTTGTGCGGCCATGCCACCAATGGCTCCAGGCTGTCGTTGGTCGGAGCTTTGGAATGACACAAGTCTTCCGGAACTGCACTCTGGAATCTCCGTCTAATTACACTGGATGATACAACGGCCCTCTGACACTGCCCCTTGCACACAGACCAACTATGCACTGTCTCACCAAACATGCAAAGGCTTCAGTTCATGTCAGGTCAGAAAAAGATGTATATCACAAAAGCGTCACATTCAGGGAAGTGATAATGAGCTGCTTCTCTCTCTCGTGTGGAGAGAGCTCTTAGCATGTGTGAGAGAGGAGTCATTAAAGGAGCCTTTGAAGATAAACAACACGCAGCAGAGGCTGAGAACAATATATAATAATGCTGTTATTTGCAACGCGCCCTCTCTGAATACACACGTGCTAATTCATTTTTTTCTCCTCTACATAACTGTGTTAACTCGCTTTCTTGGTCATTATTAATTTCTCTTAGCTGTAAAATACAATTAAAGAAGAATGTGGTTGTCCATTGCCATATATACACTATGTTCATTACAAATAGAATAGAATTGAACTTTATTGTACACCACTGTGAAAATTTTCCTTTGGCTCACCAGCACAAAATACCAATCAAAGACAAACATAAAGCATAGTCATAAAGACATAAATAATCTAAAACACAGTCCATACATTTCTGAGGGTGGCATGTTTTAAATTCATGCATGCTGTTTTCAAAATATCAACAACTTTTAGTTTAGTTAAATTAGATCCTTTCTAATTTATGAATATTTCTTATAAACCTGGTTCTGAGCAATAAGCAGTGAAATTTGATTGATTGGAATTTTTGGAACTTTTTTAGTTGATTTTTTTGTTTAGTATTTGCACAATGTAGGGCTCTTAAGGTTAAAGCACGTTATAGCTGACACAACTGGCTTTTATAAAATAGGATGAGCACTTTCATAATTTCAGCAGAACTTACCAAACCGAATCTAATTTTGAACGGGATGAAATGTATTGTTAAAAAAAAAAGTATAATCATTTCCTTAGGTAATTTCCTTTTGTGTGTGTTTTGCAGCCACGGGTGCCACAGCGGTGTACCCCATCGACCTGGTGAAGACCCGCATGCAGAACCAGCGCTCCACCGGCTCCTTCGTCGGCGAGCTCATGTACAAGAACAGCTTCGACTGCGCCAAAAAAGTGCTCCGCTACGAGGGCTTTTTTGGATTCTACCGAGGTAAACCGTTACCACTTTTCCAGCCACCAAACAGACCCTCTGTACGTCTGTGTGTGTGTTTGTCTGTGTGTGTGTGTAAGCAGACATGTGTTTCCCGTGCGAAATAAACCATGTGAAAGAAAAGTGTCGGGATTTGTCAGTGGGCTAATATCAGCTGCATGCTTTGCTAATTGATTCCAGAAACCTCTGCTCTGCCTGTTGAGCAACCTCACGGAGGGGTTGCATGTTCATTATCTCGATACCTGGCAGAACTCCCCGAGGAAAATTGACCAGCCGAATTCGTGCAGCCGCTCTCTCCAGGTGGCAATAATGGTGCTGAAGGCTTGTGATGTGCAACACTTTTAGCTCAGGGCTGTTCATGTGAAGGAAGTCAAGAGTGCCATCTACTGCTACCTCCACCGCTGCAGCTACACTCCTCCTTCTCCTCCCTTGCACGATAAGAGTCTAGTTGACTCAGAGACAGACACGCTCGGCTGTTTTCTGGCCACATACCAACAGCAGTCACTCAGCAGGTCCTTCAGAAGTTTATCTGGCTTGATGAAGGACAGACGGTGAAACACTATTGTGGTTATCGCCAAGCTAGCACTGCCCTCCTTCCCCCTTTTCCCCCTGATCTTGTTCATGACCACACAGCTCTCTCTGTTCTTATTTCTAATCCCATACACACCAGCACTGTCATATTTTGTGTTCTTCTGTAAATATATAGGAAGCAAGGTCTTATAATTTACATCACCAAACTGCAGACCTTTTTTTTACACAAATGGAGAGAGGCTCTAGTTATTGGGTAGATTCATAAGAAGGCAGGTCTTTGAGGTTTTACATACTCAGTCCTATGTTTGGGTTTTGGTGCTTCATGAATCAGCCACATCTTTAAATATTTATCAGTTTGTTTTTTCACTCACCAAAACGCCAAAGCTTATATTATTCTAGCCGTCAGCGCACAGATTCGGCAACAATAAAAATGGGCATTTATTTTCAGCCCGATAGTGCCTCTGTCAGGTATTCTAATGGTGTCTATGAATAATATTTTGCAGGTCTCCTCCCGCAGCTCATCGGTGTCGCTCCAGAGAAAGCTATCAAACTCACGGCAAGTCATTTTACTGAAGCTTAAGAGTGTTCAGAAAGTTGCTCCCAATGTTTCACTGTGAATGAAAAAGCATGCATAATATACAGAAGGAAATGCACTCTTTACAATCAGGATGTGACTGCAACCACAAGTTAACATTAATGCCCCGCTCAAGATTGTGATCGTGTCTCATCTGTCTTTTTCTTCATATCCCCCTCCTATTTTCCTTCAGATGAATGATTTTGTCAGAGACAAGTTCACTACACAAGATGGGACCGTCCCTCTGCCAGCGGAGATTATGGCTGGAGGATGTGTAAGCTTTACTTCAGTCATTCTTTAAAGAAAAATAATCCCATGTTCCACCACTGATTCTTCAAAAACTACTGACTAAAAGCTAAATACACTGATGATTAACTATAATAGAGACAGACTTCCAGATGTTTTGATCTCACAAAAATACAGCCAAATGTTTAACAAATCTGAGATGCATGCAAAATAAGATCAACTAAACGTTATCTGTAGAGCTATTTTCTATATTATTAATGGGTTTACTGTGTGTACATTCAGTTGGAAAAATGCATTCACATTAAAAAATAACCACTTTTTTCTTTGACCACTTCAGTTGAGATGGGTTTTCTGTGTAACTATTCCACAAGTGCAGCTGTGGTTAAAAGTGTAACACTCCACTCGTGCTGTGTGCCGGCTGGGCACTGGCAGAGTGAAACAAGCAGAGCCTGCAGGTTGCTCACTAGAAGAGCGGGCTCTGCGGGTCGCGACCCCTGTCAAAGTGTAATTGGAGGAAGAGGCCCTGGAGGGTCCTGGACGAGGCTGGCGCTAGCTCATTGTGATTGAGTTTGACAACAGCTCATACATACCTGAGGCCTGCTCCATGCAGGCCATCGGACACAGTGTAGGTCCCAAACAGGAGGGAGTCTCTGTGTACTTTGAATTATCAGATAATGTAAAAGATAAGACTATTTATATTTCTGAAAGTGTAGATCTAGAAAGAGCTGAGGGGGAACTGACCCAGTTGTGTTTTAGGTGTGGTTTATGATAAATTCTTGGATCACAAAAGAAGATAAACGCTGATGGGTGACTGCATCATTCTTTAGAGCAGCGGATATTCCCCGTCTACTTTGAAAATGACTGAATGCGCCAGAGCTTTTTTTAGACCCATGCTCGGATGTTTACAGATAAGCCCCTGCCCTGAATGTCACCACCGCCGCGCCGGGGCCTGATTCAATTTGGGGAGGGTGATAAATGTGTTGGAGTCACAGGGTGCTGTGCCTCAGGGCACTGCCTGCCAGGACCCGGGCCGTCCGGGTGATTCAGCACTCTCCCCTGGGAATGGCTTTTATTGGGAAGTGTTCAGGGTGAGGCTAGCCCGGGACACTCACAACCTTCCACAGGAGGTGCCTCAGGGGGGCCGCAAGGGGCAGAGGGCTGGTGCCAGGGTCATGAGCTGGGGCTTCGCTTCACCCCACGCCTGCTCTGGCCTGACCCCACTCGCTCCTCTATCAATGCCTGCCTTTAGCTCCTATCAAGGCCATTCTCTGACCCGTTCAAATCAGATCAGCAGAAAAAGCATCTTTTGTGCTGAAGTTTACTGAGATAATTTAAAAAACCCAAGCTAAGGAGAAATGCTTACACATCATTTTCATGTTCACCCACAGTTCACCCCTCACCATAACCTCACAAAGTCACACTCTTTGTTCATGACTGAGGCAGCAAATAATGAGTGTGCAGCAGGTCTAGACTCCCCTTTTGGCCTGTTAACATCCAAGAGAAGGGCACTGAGAAGAAGGTGACCTGTAAATGTCTTTGGGAACTAAATGGGCTGGTCTCTGGGAAATAGAAATGAACGCAACATGAAAATTTAAATAAACATATTTTTTGTACAATCTCTTAATAATATATCCGGTGTATATTTATGTTTTCTTGTGTGTATATTTATTACATTAATAAAATTAGCAGCATATCATTTTTGTAAAGCATTTTGTTGTGTTAATTTTTTGTCTGAGATGGTGTTGAGTTGTAAATATACTTTTGACTACTTTGCCACTTTGTTTTGTGAAACCATTGATTTGTGTTTGTGTTGTCTTGTACTAATCAGACGTACCTTTCCCTGCAGGCCGGTGCTTCCCAGGTGATTTTCACCAATCCTCTGGAGATTGTTAAGATCCGTCTGCAGGTGGCTGGAGAAATCACTACAGGCCCCAGGGTTAGTGCCCTGACTGTTGTGAGAGGCCTGGGCTTCTTTGGCCTCTACAAGGTAGGTCAGCACCTCCACCGCCCCATGAGGTCTGCAGCAACAACCTCTGCTCAGTGTTACACAAGGACAGGGAAGGTGCTCTCAAAGGCCCCACAAACTCAGCCAGTAATGTTTATTAGGGAAATCCTTAGCGTCACTGTCAAGAAGTACCAGGAATAAACTGTTCTTTAGTTATACTATTGATTACTTAGTTTTGTTTTGACCTTATCAACATTTTCAACCAAACAAATCCTGAAGTTAATTATTGCCTTGTAAGATGTAGGCCCACACAACACAATGTAGATAAATGTAAAAGAGGCAGTCGGAAAAAAAATATTGTCTTTTGTGTTGAGCCTGAATATTTTAAAATGTAAATTAAATTTAAATACAAGTCACAATAATGCATTTAAATTTATATTTGCTTTGTAAGTGGGAGGTAATGTACTGTAAGTACTTAAATATTATAATGGATTAGTTTGTGTAAAATAACACATGACATACTGCTGCATTTTATAAAATTGTATGTGTACACAAGCATAATAGAGATAAAAATCTGAAATTTATAGATCAAACAGATTTTGCTGACTGTTTACAATTTTCCAAAACAGTGTGAAACATGTGAAAGTTTCTGTGGCCAACAACCAACAGCAAATTACTGAGAGATTATGCCTTGCTACTGCTCTTTTCCAGATCCTTGTGGGCTGGAGTCATGTGTTCATAGTCCATATTTTAATGAGTTGCAGACAGTGTGTGGCTTGTTAAAAAAGCTGATTTCCTCTTGGAAGGAGCAGCTAGCACACCGGGTCTGTGCTGGCCCGTATGTGATGGATGCACTTCTGCCTGGGGCTCTTTGGCTCCGGCATTAACACAAATGCCCCCTAGTAGGCTTAGTGCAAATAATGAGTATGTGTGTGTTTTTATTTTGTAGGGAGCCAAGGCTTGCTTTCTGCGAGACATTCCTTTTTCTGCCATTTACTTTCCGGTCTATGCTCACACCAAGGAGAGTATGGCTGATGAGGACGGCCGAGTGGGGCCATTACAGCTGCTAACTGCTGGAGCCATCGCAGGTAACATTACTCAACATCAGCATTTCAAAGTTCTGTCATTCTTTTATTTATGGGAGTATCTTATAGTGGCAGACAGTGAGCTACATTTTCAGACAAAAGTTTAAGATGAAGTTTTAAACGAGGTATCATAGTTCAGAGAAAGCCTTTTATCTGTCTCCTCTGGCAGCATATACATTGTTTTTGTCAATGTAAAGTTATACCCATTTTGAGCCCTGCGTGATACTGCAGCAATCCAAGTAACTGATGCCATCTGTGCATAGTGAAACTGCTTCATTATCCCTGTTTCCCAAGGTGTACCGGCGGCTTCTCTCGTCACCCCTGCTGATGTCATCAAGACCAGGCTCCAGGTGGCGGCCCGAGCAGGACAAACCACGTACAACGGCGTCATCGACTGCTTCTGGAAGATCTTAAAGGAGGAAGGTTTCAGGGCGTTTTGGAAAGGCACAGGAGGTAAATGCACTGACTGAGAATTAAAGCTTTTAGACGTGTACTGCAATTGTCCCGAAGCTGCTGGATAAATATTAAATCCCACTTTGTAATTCTCATCTGTGTTCTTTTAGCTCGGGTTTTAAGATCCTCACCTCAGTTCGCTGTGACACTGGTGACCTATGAACTGTTACAGAGATGGTTCTATGTCGACTTTGGAGGACAGTAAGTATAAGATTAATTTATTTAGTTAGGGTTTCCTGTTGTTTGACCTTCTCAGTTACTACCATACAAATACTTTACTCAAAGAAAAAATATTGTATGCCTTTTTCTTTCAACAGTTTATACCTATTAGAGAATTAGAAAAATGCTCTGTTTAAGTCTCTGTTTAAGTAAAAAAACTGGCTAATTTAAAACATCTGAAAATCGGCATGGCTGTGAAATCAGTGTGTTTTTTAATATCTTGCACTAGTATCTATGCTTGAATTGGTGTATTCAGACTGAAAAGGTGATGTTGGGACACCTTTTATTTGTCTTAATGGGAGAATTTCTCTTGGTCAAATGGCTGACACATAACAATATATACACAAATACTTTCCCCTTTTTCTCTCATGAGGGGGATGCATTTAGGAATGGTTGACTTTTTTATATCTCTAGACCTTTTAGAGCTGACATACAAAGATGTACAGTATGTTTCAAGACATGTAGATTTGAAAAAAGTTAATGTTACACAACTATCTTAGAGCAACTGCTGTTATGCTTACATTTGAGTTGGGTTACTTTCTTGTACATAATTTGTCATGGTTTTCAATATAAACTATATCTTCTAGACTAGATAGAAAAGTAGAATGGCCACTGTTGTTTGCCATAATCAGATGGAACAAAGAGTTGTTAGGTTAAAATGCAATTATCAAACAATACTTCTATTGGGCCACTGAATATGAGCAACCTACTAACCCACTTCGTTAAAGCACAGCCATCTGCTGAATATTCCCTCACCAACACTGTACAACGTTGCCTGTTTGCTATTAACTTCTTGTGTGTGCAGATCTCATGTCCTGATCTACATGATACAATATTTGAACTTTTTTTCTTCACAGTCGTCCTGCTGGTTCTGAGCCTACTCCAAAACCCACCGTTGAAGAACGACCCTGTGTGAAAGAGGACCACGTGGGTGGCTACAGTCTTGCTGGTGCTACTTTTGCTGGCATTGAGAGGAAGTTTGGTCTGCACCTGCCTAAGTTCAAGCCCTCTGCAGAGGGGACAGCCGAGTCCTAAAGCAAGCCTCAGCCCTCGTAAAACACTGTCAGTGTGGGCTGCATACCTTCCACAATCTGAATCTTCCCCTTTTCAAAGCTCCAGTGGTCTTTAGCCAAAGCTTAGCTAAATGCATTTGTGTTGTCATATTTTAAATGCTGCATGGGAATGGCTTTTGTTATTTTTTGCATAGCTTGCACAAGTCTATTGTACATATTGTACTTCTTGACAGAGGGACATTATGGCTTTATGAGATTTTCAGGTGTGCTAAAGCTTTAGTGTGCATGTGTTACATTTCAGAAACACAATGAACAATGTACAGATGTTTTCTGTGATTATTTTAAAATCCCACTTGTGAAATAATTTAAATGCATTTAATGTATTTTATTGAACTAAATCTTTTAAACAGTTTGTGTCTACTGTGTGAAAAGTACATTTGTACATTTGACAACAATCTTCAAGATTCTTTAATAAACCGTCTTCACATACTATCAACCTGCATTACAGACCTGAAAAATTAGTTACAGCATACATGTCCTTAGCACAGGGATTTTTTTACCAGATGACCAAATTGTTATCTTCTAGAACATTTTATAAACAATAACATCTGGAATCAGTATTCAAAGTTCAAAAAGGATATTAGTTACAGTCAAGATGTGTTTACATTTCTGTGGATGGAGTGTTCTGATTAACACTGGATTAACATGAAGCCTAGAGTGATTTTTGTAACTGTAATGGTGCAGTATTTGGCATTTCAACTCAAAATTAAGGCTTTTGTATATGCTTTAAAAGGAAAAAACATGATTTGAAGTAAAAAAAAAAAAAAAAATTAAGGCATCTGGTAGAAGAAAGAACTGTGTTTTCTGAGAGCCCTGGTGCTTGAATTCTGAGGAAGACTGTCCAGATAACTGAGAAGAGAAAGTTCACGTAAGGTAAAATACCCAAGTGTTTTTCAGTCAGAACTTTCTAAAGTCCTACTAAAAGAGTTAACAAGTGCACCACTGGTCCCTGAAACATTGTGTCCATGGAAACAGGCTCAGGCAGCGAGACGCTGAGCTGCCAGTTCTTCTGCGTCGTCTCTGTTCTCATTGATCTCTGCCAGAGTGCGCACAAACCGAGTCCATTCGTCGTTACGAGGGACTGCAATTTGCTGAGGGTAAAAAAAACATTTTAACATGAGGCAGTGTTTATAGAACTATTCTAAAAACTTGCTACAAAAGGGTGTGTCATTAAGAAATCCATTTTAAAGTGATTCTGTTTTCAAGCCTGTTATTATCCTTGTATTATTACAATTAGTCACTGCCACTAGATTGAAAATTAATCAACTCACAAACAACACATCTACAGTGCAACGCTAATTACTTACTTCTCCAACATCATAGACACAAATTTGTCCATCCGAGTCTCCCACAGCGATTTCCTTGCCCGAGTGAGCCCATCGGAGTCTGTTAAGGGCTGGGTTTCCCTCCACTGTGATGCTGGCCGTAGGAACCTAAAACACAGAGCACACCAACATAGAAGGCAAGACAAGCTTGGTTTATTTTTTATGCCGAGAAGACTTGTTTCATCATGTATGCATCAATACCTCAGTGTCATTGTTGAGGTTCCACAAGTCCAGATGACCAACTCCATCCACACAAGCAAATAGAGCAGGGTGAACCGGAGACCACATGACATCATACACATAATCAGAGTTATCTTCAAAGGAGTAGAGGGGTTTGTTGTTCTGCAGATACAAAAAGTGATAGAATAGATAGTTAAATTATAGATTTTGACCTTAATGTAAGTACTAAACACCCGCTTGTATCTCACACCTCATATTTCTGTCACTTTATGCTTTATAAGCATTCAACATAAGGACTGAAATAAGTGCCTGTGCTTTTATTTTGATACATAACAGACTTGTAATGATATCATTGTTATTTCAAATTTAATAATTATAAATGAATTTCAATACCTTTGTGCTCCACAGTTTGACCGTCCAGTCAAATGAGGAGGTAACAAACAGGTGGGAGAAGTCCAGTGGCCCTGGAGCTGTGTGGCAGTGGATCCCTGTGATGGGCCCATGGTGACCTTCAAACATCTCACTGATGCCCGTTTTGCTGTGGGACACAAATATCAAATCATAAGACAAGTGTGGCTAATGGCTGTTTTAAATTCTGCAGCACTTCAGACAGTTTTGGTCTAGGTGAGCAGTTGGAGTCACTTTCAGTTATTACATGGGATGCGCCTCTGCTGAGTTGACATTAACAATTTACTTTTTATCCTGTAATTTGTGACAGAATGGCAAAGGTGTGTGCAACCCTTCAACCACATGTTGCAGAGCTGTTACCCAACTAAGGCTCTGATAATTAACGTAGAGAGGTAAATACTCAGCATGAGTGATGCTTATGCATTATTAACTGCAATGAGAGTATCATACCATTGTAAATGAGGTGGAAAATTATTCCCTCAATTACAGAAGTGACTCTGCTGTGTGAAAATAGCTATCCCATCTCTGCGGCGTCAAAGCCTACTACAGGACACTGAGTCTGGGCTAACATGGTGGTTAAAGGGAGATCTGATATAAGCTATATTTGTCTACCAAAGGACCAGCGTCAGTAGGCTCTTAAATGGGAACATTGTGGCATGTACTACAGTTTTAATTCTCTCAGGGACAACTGTAAACAAACTCGCTCAGCCAAAGAAATGTACTAAAGAAAGAAAAAAAAAAGGAGGGAAAAAATGATTTGTTTCCCCTGCATGTGTGCCTTGTTTATGTTGAACGACCTTTACAAACACAACTGACAAGCGGAAAAGAAAAACAGGATGACTGGGCAGGAGTGAAACCTCAAACAGCAGGAGATCAAGTGTTGGATTTGTGTAGCACTAGGAAATGAGTGGGTTATATTTATTTGACACACGGTTCTAGGTGGGCCTAACAAGTCTCCTCAGTTTCCAGACCAGGAGGGACGTTGGAGACCTTGTTTTTTTTTTTTTTATTCACCTTCCATGACGACATGACATGTAGACTGAGCCATCCTCGCTGCCCACGACAAAATTGTTGACATCTCCGAGAGGGAACGACATGCAGGTGACAGCTGCAGCTTTGGACTGCTTGAACACCAGCTCCATGCTGTCCTGTGGAAGGAACGGCATGTGCAACAACATCAATAACAAGCTCCCTGCCCAGGCTTTATGTTAACATACACTCTGCCAAGCACAACCTATAAACATCACTTCACAGTTTATTAATGCTTAATCTAAATTCAACTAGCACTTTATAAAAAAACTGAGGTTTGACATTGGGATCTTGGCAGCAGAGATGGAATGACACATCTAACAAAGTTAATTTCCTTGAGAGAGAGAAATGAGATGTAGAAAAAGTCAAAGGAAATACCAAACTAGGCTACTAAATTGAAGCGGCCAGATTTATGGACTTCTAGCATAAATAGAACAGACAGTGCGTAAAAAGTGAAGAGACATAAAAGTTATTTAATAGCTGGTCTCTTTGATTAAAGTGATGGTAAAAGCAGCTGGTGTTTAACCATACTGCAGAGGTAGGCCAATTGAAAAACTCCAAAGTCCTAAAATTCATTACAGCCAATCATTTATTATATTGTGAAAATGGACGTCTTACAGTAAAGCAGCTGTTACTATATTTTTACGTTGTAGGTGGTGGTTGTTGACCTCAACTGACTGTTGCTCACCGGGATGTACGTGAATGCTTGTCCGTCTCTTGGACAACTGTCAACACTGCAATTAACATTTGACTGTGCATCCGAGCAACATGTACACTGCACTATATCCCTCCTAACCTGATGCTTTGACATAGCTCCCTTCCTCTCCACTGTTCAATAATAAAAGGTAAAAAAGGTATTATTTTAGAAAAAAGGACTCATTAGCAACAAATCAGTGTAATATACTTGCTTTACCTGCGGTTGCGAGAGCATGTCCAAACTCCAGGAGCACATCTTTCCATCAGTGGAGATGCTGATGAGATTGTGGGCGTTTTGGGTGCCCACCACATTGACACAATACACTGGGTGCTGCAAACAGAAGAAACATATTTTTTCTTCTTTTCTGCTGCATCTGAACGCTTCAGAAAGTGTACATGGGGTTTATTATACCGTGTGAGCTGCTGCTGACAGGGGAGTCCTCTGTATAGGGGTCCGCTTGTTGCTCCTGTTGTCCCACAGAACAATCTGCCCGGAGTACGTGCCCCCCACCACAACGTTGGGGTGGAACTTGGCAAACGCAGCGGACATAACAGCAGACTGTCAGAGAGAAGGACAGGAGACATTTAAAGAGAGACAGGCTGACGACAGGCCTCTACTCTTGAACTGTCATGTCGCATGCTTCCATACAAAGAGGAAACAGATACCGGGGCCATGCCACCAGTGTACAGTACATCATAGTGCTCAAAGACAATGGGCAAAGCATTTTACTTTTAATTATATTGGACATCTCAGAACAGAAAGGAAAAACCAGAAGAGGCATATTTTGGGATATGGAGTGTTAAAACAGTGAGTAAACCTGTTTGTTCATTTAGAGATCAAGTCTTTCATGTTTTTGTTTCTCCCCAGCACATTATAGACGCAGTAAATGGCACTTGTTTATCAGTGTGTCATATTAAGGAATTTTTCAGCACTTCGTATAAAATTAAGCAAGTTCCCAACCTTGAAAAAGCAGGTTCAAACTGGATAATCCCTGAAAATAAACATGAAAACAAAGTGTCTTTCTCCTCTGTCCCAAACCACAAATGGCCACATTACTAAGCCTCTTTGTCATGAATGATAGTGGTAGGTAAACAAAGCTCCAGGCGAGTATACAAGATTATTCCTCATTTTTATTTATGGCTTACACTGACAGACAAGATTTATGGTTTTGTGGCTAGACTTGTGTTTTTTTTGTTGGATCACTACAAAAAAAAAAAAGATAGCTACGACACATAAATAAGATGAATGAAAAGGAGACTACACAAGGAGACTACATTCACACTCATGTCAAATTTTATTCATCTGAGCAATATGCCTACATGTACATCCGCTCTCGAGGCGACATGTGGTTCTACTCAGCGCGTCTTGCTCCGGGAGCCTCGGGGCAGGCGGCGTAATAAGGCTGCAGAGGGTCCTGCTGCAAGTCTATCTGAACACAGGGCCCTTGTTTAGATGCACATGATAACCGCCCCTGCCCCAAACACTTAATCCTGCAGCAGAGCTCAGATCCTGCTCGACTCCTACAGCGTCTAAGGCACATGTGTTAGTGGATAAATGTGGTGTAGGTGGATGCCTGTGTGGTGAACTCACAAAGTGGATAAAGACAGGAGGGATGGTGCGTGGAGGAACAGAAAAGCCCCTCTTTTAGTGCCTTTTCGTTGCAGGATATTTCTCTCTTTCTTTGCACTCAATCATGACCTATACTACTTGGTGTGATGAAAAGTTGATGTATTTGTGCATACAAAGGGTATGAGTATTATTATTGTTTCATGAAAATGTGCAGATTCTAACAATTACTTTTGTCCAATCGTGTAATGTCCATGCTTGATGTGAATATTACACGTCACAATTTAGACACGCATTCACTAATGGGAAGCAGGCTGAGGCTCAGGATACTGGTGGGACAAATTAGCACATGTATACCAGAAAGGGGATAAAAGGGGCTAGAGGAGAGAGGTTAGGAGGAAACAGGGGCTGGCTGCTGGTAGTTCACGCTTGTCACCAAAGCAGCCACATGTGAGCAAGAAGTGAGGAGAAATGAAGCATTGACTACCTGACAGTGGAAGACATACTCCGGAGTAGCCTTCTTGTACTTCATGTTCCACACTAAAGCCACGCCATCTGGTTCATGAGGAGCTTCCTCGTTGTTGTTGTATGAGGCAACCAGGAGTTCGGGAAACTGGCAGGAGAAGAAAAAAAATGTATTGTGAGAGGAAGGCCCCGGAGGTGAATGAGCCCTGGCTGCCCAGTGTGCTGCTGCTGAAGACTTGATGAGTGACTAACTCGCTCTTAAATGAGATTTATGGCTCATTTGAGTTTCAAGATTTTTTTTTTTCCAAAGTTTTAATTCCTTTCATAGCATTAACTGCTTTAAAAGGGTGCTCGGAGGCACACAGCAATGAAGTTGGTGAAGGTCTTTTAAAACTGAGGGACATAATGAAAACACGGGAAGAGAAACTCAATCCAGATGTAAACAAACCATTAACCTCCGCTGACTTTAATATTTGATCTTGGGCTTACAGTCTGTGAATACATAATTTCAGATCAGAAGGCTTCACTTCACCCTGAGCAAGCAAACAGTGTGAACAAAGACTTGGTGTTCAATCAATGTCAGAAGTCATTGCCAAATCATGCAATAAATGACCTCAGACACCGGAGGAAACAAATCATTATGGACTCGGAGTTAGTGACAATTTGTGTGGGACATGACTAGCTTTTCCAGATGGACTTGTGGCTCAAAGTTAAAGCTGTCAAAGTCAAGCTATGTAATCATAAAGTATTATGGCTGTGTGCGCTGCTAAGTTATTTCAACAGCCAATTAGCAACTATTTGTGTTTTCTAGCACAAATAACTAGGAGCAATTCATTTTGTTTGACATTAGGCTGCTATTTCATAGATGTGCCGGGAAATTTGTTCTGTTATTGGTTTAATTAGTAAGAATTGTTTGAATAATGACCTGAAGGGACCAGTCCATGCAGGTGACAACACGATGTTTGGACCAGTGTTCGTCCATAAACTGCCTGTTGAGAGAGAGTTTGGCCCCGGCCTGGATTTCACTGAGAGGAAAAAAAAAACAGTAGAAATCAATAAAACACTTCTTCAGACCAATTACAACTTTTAAAACACCAGTTGTCCAATTATTACCCCTCCTTCTCCTCCAGGTCTCGGCCGCTGTAGTCAAAAAAGAGGTCGACATGCTCCGACAGAGCCCGCTCAATAATGCGGCTGCTGTGGTCGAAGAAATTCACAAACTCCTCCGAATGCAGTATCTGGAGTTTTTCCTCTTCCGTCAGCTCGTGAGGGAGTGCTTTACAGAACATTAACACAATGTAGTCACAGATGCCTGCTCCTCACAGTTAACACTAACTCTTTAAAGAAGAATATAGTTATTTGCACCTTCTTCTTCTTCCTTCTGGACCGGTTTTTCAGTCTGAATCTCTACTACAGGTTGAGGTGGAACAATTTCTTCCTCCTCTTCTTCTTCTATTAAACAAAATAAAACACAAACATTAAAAATATTTTAAAAAGACATTTGGTGTTAATTGAAATTATTTTAGAATTTAAAAGATCACAAAATTGTTTCTAACCATTTTCTGGCATGTTATCAGGACTACATAACTTGCACAAACCCAACAATCATGTCTCTATACAAACATTTCGTACCTTTTGGTCACTACATGTCCCCCTTCTATTACTATGGTCTTTCAATAAAAGCTCCACCCAGTGATTATGAGCACAGCAAAAGACTGGTTTTGTATCTCTGCCTTACATTTGTTTGGTTTGTCAGCACAATGTCGCCTTTCAAACACAACTTGGTTCTCTAAAGCAGAAAAGTTTGTCATTTGTGTTAAATGGACACAGCACAGCGGGTGCCTTGTTGTCATAGGGACCCCTGTCTTTCCGAACTGTTAATGAGATCCTAGCCATTCAAAAGAGAGGAGCTGTCAGTGTAGCAGTTTCCTCTGTGTCCAAGTAGCAAGTTGCCCCCGTCAAGGCCACAGGGCAAATGGTGTGGAGCAGCTGCCCAGGCCCATCCCTTTGGCCCGGCTAGATGACGGCATGGTGCAAAGGCAGATGGTGATGCTGCGATTGTCTTGTGCTCTTCAGAGGTGGCATGGGGATGGCACAGAGGTTTTCCGCCTGGCTGCCCCGAGACAAGCTTCTCCCTGAACAGCAAGCCTGTGCAATTACCATCCTAGCAGGAGGTCCTGCAACAAAATACAGGCCAGACCAGCTGGCAAACTGCACACCGGCTCTACCTCAAAGGAGAGGAACACGCTTTTTCTGAACACATCTCATTGAGATAGTATATACCCCATGTTTTCAATGTAGAAAACAAGAGTAAAAGCAGGACAAACAGATTCATCAGCAGAGCAGGATTCATGCCTGGTTCCTGCAGCCGTTTTTCTTTGTGTGAGCCTTATAGTTTATCTAAGATGACAGCGCTGCATGACAAAATTCCCTTCCTACTGAGATAATCTAAATGATAATGTCATCTGTCACTTTGTCTGTAAAGTGATTTAGCCCCTTTCTCAGACAGAGGTTTGGGAAAGAAGGTTATTGGGTGCGCTGATGAGTTTACAGAACCAGGTTGATGACACAAGGCATTTCAATGTACGACCATACTCTGCAACCAACAGGAGAAGGTTAAAATCTTTCCTTTCAAGGGCCTCAATCAGGCTTAAAGGAAAACAGTAATCACTGTCTTTCAGCTAGTCCCAGCCGCGCTCGTCAGCCCTTTCCTTGGTGAGGCAGCCAGAGCAATCAACCTGCCAGGCATTAGGAGCGGATAGACAATCTGAAAATAAAGGGTATAATGCACCTGCCAGCCAAAATGGCCATTTGGAGAAAAGCTAGTGATCCTGGCGACCCCGCTGGGGATACGTCGGGATTGTGGGGGTGATGGTGGTTGGTGCACGAAGTGGGGTGGTTGGTGGGGTGGGGGGGTTGTTGCATTTAACAGAATTCACCCGGATCACCAATGTCCCATACACTGACACGTCCTCTCAAAGCAGGCCCAATTATGGCTTTTGTGCCACTTAAGAAATAAAAGCTTTTCTGGGGGGAGTCAGACAGGAGGTGGTGGTGGGGTGGGGGTAATCACAGGTCTCAGTCCATGGACAATATATTAATGCAAACGCGGCATGCGGCCAGTGATGTACAACTAAATGACCTCTGCTCTGTGCTGCAGGTGTCTGTCTCTTTCTATGCGTCATGCATCATCGCATGTGAAATGCACAGACTATAGGTGTCTTCTCTGGCAACAAGAAAATCCAGCAGGGTTACATACAGTACGGTCAGCATAGAAGACTGCCTCTTCTTCCTTCTTCTAGCAGCTAATTCTGGCCTGCACTTGTAAAGTTGCAATAATACTTTATGTGTTACATAGACCTGTGATAGTTCTTTTAAAACTTTATTTTTATGTCTTTCTGCTGCTTCTTTCTGATTGTCCAAAAACAGTGATATACAAAGAGAGAATTCCTGGAATACAGATAATATTATTTCAGGTTGTGAAAACTATATCTAAGGTTATTGCTCATCTGTAATTTGCTTGAAAATGTACACAGAGCTAACAAAGCCTTAAAATTTTACACAATTTTTTAGCCCTAAATGTACAGCCACTGTATGATACAATAGATATTTAGCACAAGTAATCATGAGGTGCATAAAAGCTGACCACAATTACAAGTGGCACTTCAAACAAGAAGGCCATTAAAGGTTTTTATGATTAAAAGTTTTGACCTGCCTCCAAATTCAGCGTGATTAAAACAATCACATTCAATTAAATATTAGATTTACTAAACTGCTCTGCATACTCAAATTCCTGACAAGCTTCTTTTTTTTTTTTTTTTTTTTTAAGCACAGCACAAGACCAGCCACTTCACACCCACCACCCCCAACCTCCAACAATATCTTACTCTATAATTACAGCCTCTTGTTGGGAAGTGCGTATTGATGCTGCATATTACCTACTAGTGCATTTTAGGAGTACTGTAGTAGGAGCGCTAGAGCTTTAGCAGGCTAAAATCAATGTATAAGTGAACATACTGTATATTACGTATATCTTTAGAATGTGACTGCACATTTTCAAAAAGGCAAGTCTGAAGTTATGATTCAAGACTCACGACTTGTAATACTTGTGGATCTAATGAGCAATGCATTCAGTCAAACAGCAAGTATCAAACTATAAAACAATTTCAATAGCACCTTCACTAACCTTAAAAAAGCCCTCAATAACAAACAAAAATACAAAATTAAGGCATATTGTTCTTTTAAAATATGGGACAGTGAAACAGGTGAGGCATAAATCAATTCTGACATGAGCCTCTTGCCGACTGTGGGCACCCTGGGTTTGTAGGAGCCAGGCCACGGCTGCCGTGCGCTCTAATGCCACCGCCTGCTGACCTTGAGAGTGCTGCGCCATTGCCTCTTTTTGACAACATGATAAATCGCTCAATCAGAGCACAGGCCCGATGCCACCCCACACATCAAAAATGCACCGAGGGGAGCGCGCCGGGGATGGGGATGCCGTCTCATCGAGTGCCAGAAGTGATGGTGTGAAAATGCACAATGTCACTGAGTGTGTTTTGTTATGTGCCTGTTCGGTGAAGGGAGAAGACAGGGAAGCGAGGGAGTTGATGAAATGATTACATAGTGGCAGAGAGGGGAAGGGGGCCTGGTGTTGAACAGCTGGCAGAAACCATCGCTGTTTAACACAGTTTTACAATGCCCAGTAGAGTCCAGAGTAACACAGGGACGCTCTTCATCTTTCCGCAGTTCTGCTCAGCGTTTTCCACAAAATCACACAATTTTGTCTTACTCATTCGTCATGACACCTCAGGTTTTATCTGTCCAATGTTTAAATTCTAACAAGCCTTTCAAAGATACATATTAGGGCTGCAAACCTGCAACACTGTTAAATAATTTCATGATGGATATGACATGACTCTAAATTTTCCTTGTGGAGAACACACTTTCAAATTAAATGAAAAGAAATCCCACACAGTAAGGTAGTTTATGGGTCATAATAGGAATTAGGGATGTATCTGTAAATATGTAAATAAAAATGTCAAATGTAAAGAGTGAATGCCTGGCACACACAACACTATTACAGTTTAGTTAGACTTATATTTCATGTTTGATAAAAAGGCGAAATATTTGAAGCATTAAAACAATTAAAAGGCTGTATTGTTGTATGCTTTCTGGAACTAGAAAGGTAGAATTTGAAAAAACAAAAGTAAAATCCTCATCAGAATTCAAGTCAAGCACATTATTCACCATCTGTCATTACAGAAATCAACCATGAACACGCAACATGGCCACAAATATTGCATATTTTATGCAACATGTGTCCAACATGTGGACGCGAGTAGTAGCCTAGATTTTCTCTTTGACCAACCACATAAAGCGAATGAGCACAGCAATTACATAAATATCGACACGCTTCAGCAGCAGAGAGCAGCTGTATGCAATGCTGTTCTATCTTACCTCCCATCTCATTCCTTCTTCCTGTCACTGGTTTCTCATCCTGCTCATTAATTACACCAAAGCCCAGTTTGCTGCAGAGCTACATGTGAGGTTCAGAGGAGAAGGGCTTGTCTGAATTTAATCTTTCCTGTGACTTCTTATGTTTCCTGGATATTTCTTTGATCTCATGAGTAAAATCTAATCTTTTCCACTTGCTCACTTCCGAATACAACCCTCAAAGCTCTCTTTACTATGCTTTTTCTGAGCAATAATTTATACTCTAAATGATTCTGAAACTACCCTCACATCACACACATACACATAACATCATGATCAACAGTTTCACCTTCTTTATGCAGGGTGACCATAGGTGTCTGGGTCTCTTTGGTGTAGGAAACCGTTTCACGAGGAGGGAAGTCCACATGTGTGACTTTGGCCATTCCCAGTTTCGGAGTTACACGCCTAAAACCAAAGATAACTCAGTAATACCAATAAACTACTATATAAATACAATAAAAATTACAAGAACCTGTATAACCTTTCAACTCATTTGCTAAAACTCTCACCTCTTTGTGGGTGGATCTTGTGCTGATTATAGTAAGTATGTGAATGTGTCATGGGATGGTAAAAACACTGAATGTTAGCATATTTTAACTGTATTTTACAAGACTGTAATCAATAATAATGAGTTCAAAAGACATGCTATAGATTGAGAGAAGGGAAAATGACCAGGAAAGAAGAGAAGAGAGTGTCCAGTACCCCAGCTCAGAATCAGAGTGCAGTTGAAGAGTGGATGGGTCAGAGTCCCAGTGCAGAGTCCTGGTTAGTGTCACAGCAACAAGGCAGCATTAGTGAAGAGACAAGCACAAGCACAAATGAGGAGAGGGAATAAAGTTAGCATCGTGGCACTCAACATGCTCTTGGGTCAAATGAGTTGAATTTGCGTTTAATTTACAAAATTAAGTTTTATGTAATCCCAATTAAGCTGTGTCGGAATGTATTTCCTTTGAATGCGTGGACACACTGTGTCTCACTGTGAGTGAGATGACACAAGGTGTACCGTGCCTCTTGAGAGGCTGATAAAGGCTGAACAGTGTCACACCAAAGGCCCCGAGTGTTGTGTCGACAGAGAGCAAGGGAGAGAGAGGACCCTCGGGGAGAAAACATGACCTCCATGTGTGTAGGAAATGACCATGCTGGTGAGGGAAATGACTCAACACATAGGAGGAACAGCTCCCTGGGCCTGATGGGACACTGGGGGAGCTTGAGTTTCAGCTCAGGGAAGGGGCTCTAATTAGGGGTTAAGAAGTCCCCCAGGCATCACAGAAGCCCGTTGTTTTTTTGTTAATTTAGGATTGTCCTAATTCAATGGCACACAGATTAAATAAACATGCACTCTGTTCGCATAAACTCATCATCATTCACTGTAATGTTATGAAACTTTCAGGTGGTAACTCTGTCGGCAGTAATAAAGTTACATACTGCAGAAATCCATTTCAAGTTACAAATGTCACACAGTTCAAAATACTTGATTTCTTCTACAACTTGTTAAGTGGCTGGAGTTAAGAGAGCACTTGACAAAGCATGACAGCCAAATAAAGGCAGCACAGAATTTATCGGGGGCAGACATCATTCTTAATTGGAAAAAAAAAAAGGTATTGTTTCCATACTTGTAGTGTATCATACTGGAATTGGTGATTCAGCCATTTGCTGGGAACAGAGTGAATGTGTGTGTGTGCGGGTGTACCTGGGTCCCACAGCTCCATCAGAGTCCTGGCTCTCTGCCTCGCTTGGCGTGCCCGCTGATTTGGTAGTTGGAGACGTGGGAGGAGGAGGGGCTACACAATAAAACAGACAAAAATCATCTCTTATATTCTAAGTATGCTTGGTGTGTCCAATACAGAGAAAAAAAAAGCATTAGCACTATAATGTGATTCCAAAGGCTTCACATATTTCAACCCAGATTATTTTGTTGTTGACTGCAGCATGCCAGACAGTTGAGTCAGCAATTAGCCATATTAACTTTTGGAGATAATAACAAGAAAGAATGAATAAAAAGAAATGGGTAATATTATAGTATCAAAGCTTTGGGCAATTTGACTTCATGGTCGGGGAGGTTTCTTAAAAAGATTTTTATGGATCTCTTCTGCCACCTGGTGTTGGAAACATGACAGTGAACTTTAAATAAAAAACACTGTCAAAGTCAAAAAGAGCTATACTGTCTGGTTAAAAGTTATGGCGGTGTTTTGTTCTTATTTCCAGTATGAAACCTACCAGAGGCAGCTTCTCCAATGCCCATACTCTGTAAGATAGCGTCTGCTTCACGGCGTTTTTTCTCCAGGTCAGAGTCATTTTGATGAAGAGTGGCATCTTTCAGTTGTTCGGCCTGAAAACAAAGCAGACAATTATAACACATTAAAGGGAAACGTTGCATAACTCTTGAAATTTTGGTGTACTCCTTAACAACTATTTCTGTGATTACCGAAACATGAATATAGGGATAAGATGAGATCAGTTGTAACCATGCTGTTATTGTACACTTTAGGCTACCTGAATGGATTCATTAACAATAACAAAAAAGCCATAGCGAACTGTATATTTATTCTCACAGATAATATGGGTACAAATTGGTTTTGTTATTCATTTACAGTTACATTTTTCCTTATATAACATAATTACAATAACAATGGCTATTCATATTCAACAAAATTTAATGCAAAAACACTATTATATATACCTCTTTTTTCTTGCGCTCCTCCTCTTTTCTTTTCTTCTCCTCTCTGATTTGTGCCAACCGTTGCTTCTTCCTCTCAAGCTCTGCCTTTAGCTCATTCTTGTCAGACATGGTGCCCCAGCTAAAGAAAATCTTTTATAATAACTATATCAAAACAATACGTTTTATAAAAAATTCACACCAATGTTACAATATTGCCATAAAATGCACCTAACATTTACAGTCTGTTATAGTCTGTAGACACATAATCATGATGATAGAACATCACTGAAACCGTTTGTTTATATATATGAATATTTATATATATATAAAAATTGAGGCAATATATATATGCTGTTCGGGGATGAATGGCTCCTTTAGCTGCCTGCCTAACAGAGATTGTCGTAGCTAACGCAGCCCCACCCTGCTGCTGTCTTGTCACGTAGTATGGTATCATATCATAACGTAGGTTACTATAGATGTAGTTATGCGCACTTGTTCCTATTTGTTGTATTATTTCAATAAAACGTGTCATATGTACTATGTCTTTGCAGTTTAACTTAAACCGCATTCATTAGGCATTTGCCAATGGTAGCCGTTAGCGTTAGCCTTTAATGGTTTGACAGTTAATGCTAATAACGTAAAACACTGTTTGGGCCATAATTGATATAAAAAAAATGCAAGCCTAATATATTCCTAATGAAAATGCTTCACTTCAACAACAATTGCTATTCCGCATCTGTTTTCTGTGCTTGGCAGCTCAAATTAGCTTGTAAGGAGCTAGCTACAACAATTGACGTTTTATCATGCCACAGTCGGGAGCTATTTAGTTTTATCTCTACTAACACACAGTACAGGTTGGTTTTCAAACGTAGATAAATTACCATAATTTATCTACAGTTGTGTGTAATGTGTGAAATGCCTTAATTAGATGTCGTTTACAAACCTTAAAGCGGGTTTACAACCTGACAGCAAAAGTCTTTAGCTAACACAGGAAAAACATACAAGCAGAACGATAGCGCAACTACCGTTGCTGAGAAGAGTCAAAAAGAATAATTGCGCTTTGACGTAGCGGTGTCAATTCAGGACAAGCATGATTCTTCACTATCTTCTCCATATTGATTAAATTGTATTGTTTTTATAATTATATGGAAAGGTGTGCCAATAATAAAAATAATAATTCGTAAATTAGATTTCAGGGCAGCAGTGGCTCAGTGGTGGAGCGGTCGTCCTTCAACCGGAAGGTAGGTGGTTCGAATCCCGCTCTCCCCACAGTTCATACTGTCGTTGTGTCTTTGGGCAAGACACATAACCCATCTTGCCTCCAGTGGTGTTCCACTGGTGAATGGTCACTTTAAATTAAAGCGTCATCAGACAAAATGTAACACTGATAAATGTAAGTCGCTTTGGATAAAAGTGTCTACTAAATGTAAATGTAAATTACAAATGAAATCACTATGACATACTTATTTTTTTTATTGAAAAAAAAAAAACTGTTTTATATAAGAATATACATATAATGTATTATTTATAGCACACCCTTTGCAACAAACAGAAAGATCAAAACTAAACTAAAAATACAACTCTACAAGATTAAAGCGTCAGCTAAATGACTAAATGAATACATTCCAAATTTGAAATCAGTTGGTTTGGTCATCTAGTATATTAATTCTCCTTCTGATGTCACTACTGGCTTCAGCATCTTCTGCACCAGGTAGTTGGGAGTGGGCTGGGCCCACTTTTTCATTGTCCTCACCTCCGCTGTTGGTATGCAGAGCATGCAAGGCCTGTTCAGTGGGGCGTTTCCAATAGGTTCGAGTGGCAATCCAGAGGACCAGAGCCCCAAACACCACCAGGAGCACTCCAAGCACATTCACAAACACAGCTTCGGGTGGAGACTCACTGTATTTGGGGCTCTTTCTTTGTGATTAAGTAGAAAAAAAGCATAAGACTTATACTCAATACAGTTTAAATGTACAAAATCTGAGTAAATAATCTTACTTACAGGCCAAAAATTAGTTTTTCTGTTATGCCCATGAGTGCCACAGCTATGATACTGGCAAATAGTAAAAGACCACTATAGACATGAAGAGGCATGAATGCTGCTTTCCACGACACAGGTGTGATGGGTACCAGGTACAAGGCAATTCCAAGAACAATCTGCCCATTAAGTGAAAAGAGTCAAGTCATTTTAAGACTTACCTGGTTCATGGCTAAAACCTTGCATAGTCATAATAATAAACACTCCATTAAAACAAGTCACAATCAGACTTTTACCTCTGCGTAAATGTTTTCTAATATTTCCAACATATCACAAATCCAGTGTTTTTAAGGTGAAATATGGAAGTATAGACCTACCTGAATGGAGTAAAGTATTACAGCTGTGAGACCCAGCCAACTGTGCAGACTGTACATGTTGGGGATTTTGGCAGCATTATGGAAGTCAAACACAGCCACCAAAGAAATAACCACAAGAATAAAGGCCAGTAAGTGTAAGCCTGCGTGGACCAACTTCATCACCAGTTTGCTGCATGTCCAGGTCCAAGGAAGTCTGTAGACAATTATGGCTAAAAAGAGAAAAGAACATGAGAAAAACGTTTTGAAGGCTCTCTCTTTAATAAAGTTCTCCATACTTTCTCCAGTGTCACGCTTGCATTCTTGTGTAACATTGACGTCCTTTCCCTGTGCCAACATAATAAACAGCACTCTCACCAGTTCCTTGCAAGAAAATGAAGCCAGCGACTATCAGGAATGGATGCCAGTTGAACTCGGCCAGTCCTCCATCCCAGGCAAAGCCCTCTTTATAATACAGGACCCAGATCAGCACGAATATGACTGAGACAAACCCGGTCAAAGCAGCAGCGCACAGCGCGAACAGGAACTGTTTAAAGTTCTCCATACTTTTCAGTTTTAGTCGCAGCTTCTCAAAAGTTGTTGTTGTTCCGAGTGGAGAGACTACAGGGGACGGCGGCTGGTCACGTGACCCAGTGGGTGTGAGTCAAGACTCCCGAGGTTTTGTAACTTTTGCGGTTACAGAAGAGACTATGGTCCAATTATATAATGCGTCATCCAGACACGTACGTTTTTAAGTTTTTCAACGCTTTAGATTTTTGCACTTTGTAAAGTACTCTGTATGCAAACTATGCGATATCTTCATATTTGTAAAGACTTGACCTGATGTGTTTTTATGATGGAAATGTTACTCAAGACTATGGTGAGCCATAATATGTATCGTCTATGCAAGCCTCCTCCTCATTGTTTTTCAAATGAGTAAGAGATAACTAAACTTATTTCAAGGGTTTGTATTTTCGGTTAAAAAGGACCAAGCTTAGCAGAAAGAAAAAAAACCAATTGTAATTCTGTATTACTGTAATTGATAAAAGAAAATGACAAATAAAAAACAGATTATATATTTTTTTTTTCTGACAGTTACCAAAACACTGTACAGACGGCATGATTGGGCATAATTCAAATATGTTTGACATTCAGACATGATTTATGCTAAAACAAAGACGCTGAGCTTATCAAGAAAAGGTTTAAACAAAGGCATCTGAAGGTTGTAGGTTTGAAGGTGAAAACGTTTCATCCCTTATCCAAGGAACTTTGTCAATTCTGAGTACAACTGGTAAAAGAGCTGAGCTTATATTCCTTTAAGGGGTGACTGAGAACCTCCACAGACGCGCTGGGCTTATAAAACTGAAACTGGATTTCTTTTGGCATCAATCATTTTCTTGCAGCGTCAAGTTTGTACACGTGACAGCAAAAGTAGGTCTTCTTCTGTTCGATGTGTATCATTGTGTCCTTGTCAAAGAACAACTCGTGTCGATACGTCTGGAACAAGAGAGAGCACACATGAATCTCAACAACTCTTGAATAAAAAGGTGTGTTAGGAGTTCTCTCACCTCGTCCCAAGGCTCCGCCAGCTCTATCGTTCGAAGTAATCGCCCGTTCTGATTGTCATGTAGCCGGACCTGAGCTCTTCCTTCCTCTTCCTCCCCGTTTGTGACCACTACTGCTAAAAGGTCCAGCTCATCCTCGTACTCCACCATCCGGAAAGTCTGTAGGATCACAGCTCTGTGTTGATGGTTGCATTTGTCACAGACACCAAGCAGAAAATTACATAGGACATGACTTTACTGTTTAAAAATTCTCCTTATCACAAAAACATTAACCTCTTGATCAGGGTCATCGTCCAGCTGATTATATCTTCGTTTTACAGTACGTCCTGATGAGGTGACTGTCACCTGAGAGCTGGCCTGCAGGAAGAGTCAGTATTCTAGTCATTTGAAAAAAATTATGTAGAAAATGTGCATCATTCATTTTCAATAAAAAAATATTACACATTATATACATTCTTGTGTTGATCAATTATAATTGAGAAATCCTCAACAATCTTTGAAGGAGAACTGCTGTTCAGGTCACCCAGAATTTTTAGCACTCTGAGGAAAAAAAAAATTCATAGTCTTTAAAAATCTCTAAAAGTAAATTCTGATTATTTTTTTTTTATTACTCACTCAATAGATTTTGGTCCAACGTGAATGATTCGTCCTGAGTCATCGGGGTGAAAGAAAATCCCATCACTCTCTAGTGAGCAGCATTTGATATTTCGGGTTCCATTTTTTGCCTATTTAACAAGAAGGCTGCTGTAATTGAATGTTGATTTTGTAACTGAATCTACATAACACAATAACATGGTTAGTCTCAAACTATATTTAATTTTTTTCCACTGCATTACATAACATTTTTTTGATTTTTGCTGTACTAGATGTTTTTTTCTTGTTTGTTTGGCAACTAAACAGTGAGACTGACAAACACAGCTGAGGCCCACTTGACCTGACAGGTGGAACAAGCCTAGAGCTATTTACAGGGACAAAAAATGACTTATTTTGTCAAGTCAAAATGTGAGAAGTTAAGGGAATATTACCAGCGAGTAGTCCTTGAGTGAACAGATATGGTAGGTCCCATTGTGTTTTTTATGAGGTGGAGTGTAAATATAGTGCCACGGATAACCAATTTGGATTCCATTATTAGAGCAGGACACCTCAAAAATCACTGGAGGGCAACCTGTGGAACAAGACCCCCCATGAGGTAAACAGACGATTCAGAGAAATAGTTTAAGACCTAAAACACAACAAACCTGTCATTTGGATATTAACTGGGATACCACAAGGAAATTCTCCAACTGTTTTGCCTCCAAGAAGTGAACTCTGTTTTCCAATTGTTAATTTCTCTGTTGTGTACTGAGAACCAAAGGAAATATCTATGTTTTTACAAATGCCATATCCTGTAGACCTGGTTGCTAAAAGACACACAAAGACTGAGATTCATACCTTTTGATAAATATGCTCGGAGCTGTACAACTTTACTGACTTGTTGCTGTAAGACACAGCCAGGACACCTTGAGACAGCACAACATCAGTCACCCCACTTCCAAATACCTACAAAACCGAAATATTTCATAACGTTCCTCTGCGCAAGTTAAAGGGTAAATGTCAACAGATGTTCATACCTTTTTGCTAATCTCCATGATGCCCACAATCTGCAGGGGGAAAGCTTGAAAGATGGCGAGGTGCATCAATGTGTTCTGTGCAATACCAGCCTGTTAAAAGAAACACACTGTCTATAGGTCAGAGAAACTTAATCATACAAAGAGCATTACTAAGTTGACATTACCTGGCGCTCTAAAACTGATTCTTTCTTTTGAACTGATTTTGCGTATAATATTTCCTGAGAGACATCCCAGCCAAGGTATCTACAAAACAACAGACAATGCAAAAAATTTATGTTTTATTATGGACACTAAACTGTGTGCCAAGAGAGTTCTGTACCTGAATTTCAGGTTTGGGAAAGGTAAATTTTCTGCAGCTCTTTTCCTGTATGAGCTGAAAGGCGATAAAACCAATTATTAGCAGTTAGAACAAGGAGGCTAGGCTCCTGTTCTGAAGGAGAGGCCAGTGTTTTGTCCTGATAGAGAAAAATACAAGACAAGAAAACCATTAAACCATACTAAAAAAAACATAACAAAAATGGATAGTTTGTTTGATTTACAAGTGGACTCTGGCACAGCAAGGCATCTTCAAATTTCTCCTGTTTAGAACGTTTAGGCAATTTGTAGAGAACAGAAGGCTCTACATGAATACTGAAAGCAGAAGAAACCAACATGATGTTTGTTTACAATATTTGAATGTCCAATGTATTATTATGTACTTTAATAGTAAAGTTATTAGTGTAGACGCACCAGCTGTAACAGTCTTGATAGTTTTCAAAGTAGAGCTGACCAATCTCACACATAATGGTGGATTTTGAGGTTTTGCTACATACTTTTGAAAATTTCCTTGTGTCCTAGAGAGACACAAAACTAAACATTAGCACTAATTATTTATATATATTTGTTTTAACCTTTTAGTGTTTGTGCATATTCACCTGAAGGAGTAACCCTCTGAGGAGCTTCATGTTGTGCCTACTCACAGTGCCAGTAGTCCCGCAGCTCCTCTGGTTCAACAGCTGCACGGCGTTGACGCAGCGTTTTCTCGTATACAGCGCCATCTGCAGGTGACACGTATCTAGACAACTAAACTGGCTGCTAGCATGAAATCGGACAGCAGCCCATTGTGACCCGAGAACTATCCCATCCAGGTGAGGGTGACTTGAATTCCCAGTTGCGTGGCGTTAAAAAGGCATTGAAAATGCTGTCGATTTGCAAAACTGCCGCTAAGGTAGCCACTTTTTTACTTTTGCTGAACAAGCGAGAGTGAAGCTAGCACAGTTTTGCAAACTAGCGATACGAAAATAAACCACGTTAAAATCTTGAAACATGGATTTAAGAAGAGCGCTTTTTACAGTAAAATAAATATAAAACTATGAACTGATAAATAACATCTAATTTGAACAGGGAAGCATTTGTTGTCAGCTACCATGAGACACTTTCTTCTTCTATTGAAACTCTAATGCTACATGGCTGAGGCGCAAAGTGCTGCCCCCTACAGTCAAAAATCAAAAACTCCTGAGTTTTGCCGTAAAAACTATTAAATTAAAAAAATAACTATTAAAAAAAAGATTAAAAACTCTAATCTTTGGAACTGTATATTTAAGTATTGCATTAAATTTAAGTAAAAGCGAAGATAAAGCAATACTAACTCAACAAGCTATTGTGATGCAGCTGCTTACGATGCCCTACTGGCCTACTCCATAGGTTAGTCTTGTTCGTGTGATCCACAACGCCTGCCTTAAAACACCGGCGCCCCCCTGTTTCGACGAAAGAGCCATTATTCAAATAAATGCTTCATAGTACTTCTTTTTCTTTTGTCACACAGAATTGCTTATGGGATTCTGCTTTTAAAGTAGGTTTTATTTTCTAAATACATTTTGTATGTTTAATTAAAGCTGAGCGTCATAAACACAAAGGACTGCATGAATGATTAAGAGCTTCAGCTTGTGTTAAATACTCCCATGTTTTTTTAATTATTATTTGCAGTAAATGCATTCTATAAGGTGCCACGCTGCAGCCAAACTGGCTAAAGGTCTTAGCAGATTGTCTTTGAAGAAAAAGAGCACTGGAGAAAGACCCACTGCTCCACTAGGTTCAAGAATTTTAACCAATCCTGATGACATCTTCAAACACAACATGTGGTGAGTAATGTCAATGCATATCTTAAATAGACAGAGTTTAAACTGCTTTTAATGTGCAGCTACTTTTGAAAAAAGAAAAGTATAATACAATGTACATTATTTATTCAATAATGTAACAAAGAAGCAGAGTTTACATTGTGATTTCTTTATTAGCATTAACTGAGCTTCAACTACAGACAGGTCCGTCTCTGTCTTACCCTTTTTTGACTTTCAACACATTACAATTCTGTCATAACAACATTTTTATTAATTGTACACTGGGTTTGTTTTCATGAGTGGATCATTATAATCATATTCACCAATCTGAATGCAGGTTTTGTTTTCTGTTTATGCTTTATTTGTAGGGACCACATAGAATGGACAGACGAGGAGAAAGAGAATGCACGACTGAAAGCAGAAGAAAACTCCAGTGTGCGCATTCCTCTGAATGAACAAGGCAAGTCTATGTTTCTTCAAAAAGATTTTCCAAATTTAGATCAACATATAAAAATAATATTTCTCTATCCATTTACAGTTAAGTTTGACAGAGCTGCTTGCCAGTTGTGGGACAAGTTTTATGAGACGCACCACAATAAGTTCTTCAAAAATCGGAAGTGGCTGTTTACAGAATTCCCCGAACTGTTTCCTCTGGGTGCACGTCAGACCAGGAATACAGTAACCCCACCACAGGAACACTGCAGCCCCTCTGAGCACATAGTATCTGCTGCTCATCAGTCCTGTAAATTAGCAGCTCTGGACAATAATGAAGATGACAGCCAGAGTCCATCTTTCCCTGGACAACATGCATCATTCAGGATCTTAGAGGTTTTTATATTTCTACTATATAATAGCACCAGATTTACAATATTTTGGACTGAAAAACATATATTTTCTTCACAGGTTGGATGTGGAGTTGGCAACAGTCTGTTTCCTGTTTTGAGCACAATAAAGTGAGTATAATAAAAATATTAGATATTCATTTAAATATTTGTAGATGGACCGGTTACCCCTCTTATTTTTATTTTTTTAAACAGAGAAGCAGATGCTTTTGTTTACTGCTGTGATTTCTCTCCAAATGCTATTCAGCTGCTTAAGGTAAAGCTTTTTTCTTATTATTATTTGTGTTGTGTTTATTTTTTAGATTGGAGCAATACAGTGACTAGCTAATAGATCTGTTTACTATACATTTCTAACACAGGGCCATCCGGACTACAACGCCACCGTGTGTCATGCTTTTGTCCATGATATTTGTGATAAGATGGCCCCCTTTCCCTTCCCGCCTCAGAGTCTTGATGTTATTTTAGCGGTCTTTGTGCTCTCCGCCATCCACCCAGAGCGGTAGGTGAAGGTCACGAGACAAAGACAAGGACAGCCTCATGTCATTTATCACCTGCCAGCCCCACCATGTTCATAGTCTCTCTATCACCCTCCCAGCCTTGAATGTTATTCCCAAACCCACAAATTCCTGTCTCAGGATATACAATACTACTGCTATACATTCTGTCAATATAACACAAAATTAATATGTGTCCCATGTTGCAATCTGTGTGCCATCCCAACTAATGCATTCAACTAATGCTTTCATTTCATTGGCAGAATGCAAGGAGTTGTGAACCAACTGTCAACATACCTAAAACATGGAGGGATATTCCTTTTTCGTGATTATGGAAGATATGATTTTTCACAGCTCAGATTTAAAAAAGGTACGACTTTAGTTTGTACACGTCACCAAACAAAACTATACAGTACTATTGTGTCATGACTTCTTTATGTCCAGGACGCTGTTTATCAGAGAATTTCTACACACGTGGGGATGGAACCTGTGTTTATTTTTTCACAAAAGGTACCTCTAATGTTTTGTGTTAGACCTTCATGATGAGAAAACACATGTCAGTTTTGATGACTTGTTTGTAATATTTCACAGAAGAGGTTCGGGAGTTATTTGCCAACGCTGGACTTGATGAAATTCAGAATTTAGAAGACAGACGACTGCAAGTAAATCGGGGAAAAAAGGTTGTGATGCGTCGAGTGTGGGTGCAAAGTAAATTTAGGAAATCATAATCATATGTTGTAAATGTGATGATATATTGTACTCAGTGTTTTATATCAATGTAATGCATTATGTTCTAAACTGTAATAAAAATATATTTAGTATGAACCACTTTGAAACAACTTTGTGTTCCTAAAAAAAAAGACTACACATTTAAAGATATCTAGTAAAAATGTTAACAAAAAACACGAGATTTCTTTATTTTCTAACTTGACACATAAAGCTTTCATTTTTATATAACAACATGAACATAAAACTTGCATAGGCTATATTTTTTATATAACAAAACAACATACACGAGAGACCACAAGAATGTGAGCATAAGGCGTGATTGTGCATTCCTTTATTTGCGCGCAACATACTGAGAATTCTTCGCATTTTTCCTGTACCCCTGTTTTCTTTGACGTGAGGAAAAGTGCATCACCTCGCGATAAGATTTTTGCACACGATGCATGACGTTTCATGGGCTACCACTTGAAGACGGAGAGGTGGCTGTGGAGCAGGACGCACTGCTGAGGTGTGAAGAGGTTTGTGCCCTAAAACAGACAAAAGAAAGGCATTTTAACTCAGCGGCGGTTGCCGTGTCTATGTTCAAACAAATCTTCCTCGCCAGTCGGTTAATTTCACTGTGATAAACATTGATGGCGTGAGCAGCAGCACCTTTACACGAAAAGTAGCTTGATGAGTGTCCAAAGTAGTGGAAGTTTGGAGGGGACGCCATCTTTGGTCCCAGCTCTTCACGTCCCCGAAGCGGACTGTGTTTTCAGCAACATACCACGGCAGGGGTGAAGGCCTGGGAAGGTATCGTGAAATATTTTAGTAGGCATCTGCCTTTTCTTGATAATTGTCGAGGTGCATTTTTTGC
This sequence comes from Perccottus glenii, assembly GCA_024416835.2. Classification (NCBI taxonomy): domain Eukaryota; kingdom Metazoa; phylum Chordata; class Actinopteri; order Gobiiformes; family Odontobutidae; genus Perccottus; species Perccottus glenii. The sequence goes on along the minus strand of CM044560.2, from coordinate 12,345,339 downwards.
AGAACGTACGCGAAATTGACTGCAACGACTGAGCAAAGCTTGGTGGCGAAACCTGCTTGCTAGCTAATGTTACTGTCAGCTCCAAAGTCCATTGAGGCTTTTGGCTGTTAGCTATTAGCACTGAAGACACAAGACGACTATCTGTTCAGGCCGGTGCAGTAGCCAAAAGACCCGTGCATAATGGTGAAAAATCTTAAATAAGGGAGCAATATTTTGGTAGCTTTTTTCCCCGTGCATCCTTCATCCAGTACACTCCCGTTAGAAGAGCTACTTCACAAGTTGAGTCGATATAAAGTTATACGTGCCAATAAATTTTCAAGAAGAAGCATTAGTCGTGACATTTAATGCCATATGACTGGTATTAAGCAGAGCATTGTGTATGAGAAGAGTGGTAGTCCAACCTTTGTTGTTTTTGGGATGATCTGTATACAATTACAGTCAGTCTCTACCTGTGTATCTGACCTAAATCACTTCCATTGCATTACTCTGCTGTATATTTGCTATGTGCACTTATTGCTTTAATTCGTGTTATTAGCCATAGATGCCACTCCAGTGCTGGCAGGTAGCCTTATCTGACCCCACTGTAAAACAGAACTCAAGCATGAAGCCAATTGTTAGTGGAGATGGCAATGTGGGTTATGACCTGGGCATTGTCAACTCGTGAAGGCCAGTTCATGATTTGAAGAAATGATCTTGAAGATATGAGGTGACATTGAGGGGAAATAAAATGAACTTGACACATTTAAGGAACTGTACAGCAAGGATGTTCTCTGTTGGATGCATTGATTGACAGTAATTGGCAATGGCTCTGTGCTGCAGCATGGTTCATTACTTTACTCCCAGTCATTGTAGGATTTGTAAAGTCATCCTTTTTGCTTATTTTTGAGCTTTAAAACCTTCTCAGAGGGTTTGCCATTAACAGGTGGCCTGTGCTTTGTAGTTATATGGTCAATAGGGTTCTTCAGTGACTAGAGTACATTGGCATACATCCTAAGTTCTCAGTTTGAACATGTATAATGTTAGTCTGGTATAAATGATTTCAGTACATATGTACACATTGCAAACATTTTGTAAATTTAAGTTAGTCCAAGTCTTCTTGGACAAAAGAAATGAACAGGTGATGTGATGAAACACTGACTACATGAACAAACTCTCATGAAAATGGTTCTAAAAAACACACTCTAATTTACCCATGACAACTGTCCTGCTGTGCACCAGTGTTACTTTATTTTTGCTAACTGCTGTAAAAAAAAAAAAAAAAAGTTTGGTTTTAAAATACATTGCCACAACCCTCTTCAATATCCATCATTATTCATATTGCCGCTGTGTTACATAAATTAAATACAGATAAATTACAATATACACTTAGTTTTACAGGTTATCTAATGATTAATAGAGTCAAAATATAATTTCCCTTCATTTTGAGACCATTGGGGAAACGCATTAGATTCTGATGGGTCACTACATTCTTTGTAATCAGTCGTAGACAACGGGACTCCCTGTCTATCTTCTATTAAATTAATAATCTTGGGGTATTTTATGTTAAAGGCACTGCAGTCTATAGTGCCAAGCATCCATAGCCCTTTGTTCATTCAAAATGGTGGTTTGATTAAAGGCCAGGTTTTGGCAGGAGCAGCCAGTGAGTGAGCAGATCCCTCTGAGTCTGCAGCAACACAGTGAGCTCACGTAACAGTCCCTCAGGAGCACAGCATTCATCATTGCCTCGCAGTTGAAACATTGCTCCTGGATTCTCAGGATATCTCCACACCAATACATTTCCTCACGGCCTTTTCAGCTGAGCAATATTAACTTTAAATAATCAGTATTTATATTTGTATCTCACAACAATCAGCAGAGTAAACAGGCTCAAGTTTCAAACATTAAAACGCTACCAGTACTACGGTAGTATATCATCCACTCATTTAGCCTCTGTAGGCAGTGCTTAAGTCCTGAGACTAACTGCTTTGTGCTGATCTGCAGGCGCCATGGAGGAGCTGCACAGCCTGGATCCTCGAAGGCAGGAGTTGCTGGAGGCACGCTTTATGGGTGGGGTCAGCGGCAGCACCGGGGGCAGCACTGGCAGCACAAGTGGGGGAACCAAAGTGAGTGCCACTCATGTTTAGAGCAAAGAATGCATTCATGGCCCATACTCTACTATACTGCAGCTTTTGTACGGTAAAAGTTTCTTCTTTTTTTCAGGGTTTGACCAATAATGAATGTTCAAATCACAGTTTTGGAAGCTTAGGCTCCTCAAGTGACAAGGAGTCAGAGGTACAGAGTTGGTTCTTTTTTTTTTCTTTCTAATTATTACAATGTTTTACCGAATGGGAGTGCAGCTGCACCAGCTACCAGAAGCTTTATTTTTCTTATTTATTTTATGAGTCAACCAACATTTTTTCAGTTTATTTTATTTATAAATCATTTAAAAGAAATTATAATAAATTGGTAACAAATTGCACAAGTAAACATAAATTTGCCATTAGTATGTTAAAATAAATCCAATCACAATGGGATAAGGAGCTCAGAGATGTAATTAAAACCAGAAACATGAACCACAATAAAAACAGAAGTTTTTGTAATTTACATTATTGTATTGTACATTATATACAAGATACTGTGGTTTATTAACATTAAAGTTGATCAAAATGTAAACTTAATTTCAATAGAAATCCTATTTGCTTAACACATTACAAACTGTGCTATGGGCTTTAAACCTGTTTCTCTTTGCTACACAGGGGTCAGAAATAAAAAGGGGCAGTTCTCCTGCATATTCGGTAAAAATATTACCGTACTAATAGTTAAGTCACCCACTCAGTCAATGCCACACTTGATTGGAAACACTGATTCAAAATGTTTTTTTTTTCAGACACCAGAGAAAAAACAGTCTGAAACAAGCAGAGGAAGAAAAAGGAAACCTGACGTCCAATCAGAGAGCAGCCAAGGTCAGTTTAAGAGTAATTACTTTTGATATGTTATTTCTTTATTTAAAACCATGTGCTTAATACTTTTTCCCTTTTCTTTTGTAGGAAAGTCCACTGTGCGGGGACCCAAAATAAGTGATTATTTTGATGTAAGTTGTATCAACAATAAGGAAAGGCTGAGTGTATCATTGGATCATTAGTCTTAAGTTTTGATGCATAGCACAACTGATAAAAAATAAATGCAGAGCAGTGAGAGCTTTAAAAAAAAAAAAAAAAAAACCCCAGACAGTGACCTCCCCTGTCCTTGCTTCACTGTTAGTTCCAGGGAGGAAATGGGTCCAGTCCTGTGAGAGGTCTCCCGCCTATGATTCGCTCACCCCAGAACTCGCATTCCCATTCTGCTCAGGGCACCTCTGTAAGTTCCACTCCAAATCGCAAAGTCCAGCCATGTCCACTCATCATGTCATCTAAAAACTTTGTGTTGTCTTTTTCAGGTTAGACAAAATAGTTCATCTCCTACAAACCTGTCTTTTGTGGACCACATGACACATCCAAAGCAACTTGCAGTCAAATCTGTTCAAGTGAGTTGAGGTGTAGATGGTGTGTGTGGTTCTTTCTAATCCTTATCACTTGGTGAAAAAAAAAAAACGTTGCTGTCTACCTTTCAGACTGACCTCACAGTGTTGAAGTTGGCTGCTCTTGAAAGCACTAAAAACCTCGACCTTGAGAAAAAGGAGGGCAGAATAGACGATTTGCTGAGGGTAAGCAAAAAAGCGACCCCCTATTCCCGTTGCTGCATGTCCATGTTATTACAAATCAACTATGCTGCTTTTAAGTCTTTTCTTCTTTTTAAACAATTAGGTTTAATGTGACTTGTTTTTCTACTTTAAAGGCAAACTGTGATCTCAGGAGGCAGATAGATGAACAACAGAAATTACTTGAAAAGTACAAGGAACGCTTGAATAAATGCATCTCTATGAGTAAGAAGTTGCTCATTGAAAAGGTAAGTGTATGGTTAGCTTTGAACAATTAGTCATCACTTGAAAACACAAAGGTGGTAACTCTTTGACCTGTCTACAGAGCACCCAGGAGAAGCAGGCGTGTCGAGAGAAGAGCATGCAGGACAGACTGCGTTTAGGCCATTTCACTACAGTCAGGCATGGAGCCTCGTTCACAGAGCAGTGGACCGATGGCTACGCTTTCCAAAACCTTGTCAAGTAAGAATTTAATAAAACACTCTTTAGCCTCACCAAGACACTGTGTTTCCATCCTGTGTTTTATCAGATTCTGTACTCCATAATTTTCAACGTCGTATTAGGGAAAGTAATACGATCATTATCCCTCTAATCAAAATGGTTTCAAATCCCAGGCAGCAAGAGTGGGTTAACCAGCAAAGAGAGGACATTGAGAGGCAACGAAAACTTCTAGCCAAAAGGAAACCACCTACTACAAGCAACTCTCAGTCACCAACCACAAACTCGGAGCCAAAGCAACGCAAAACCAAGGCAGTGAATGGAGCAGAAAGTGATCCCTTTTTAAAACCCAGCCTACCTCAGCTGTAAGTCTGCTTGTGACTTATAGTCAAATCAAAAATCACATGACAGGAAGTGGCTAGAAAAATGTAACTTACAACTGATCTTTTACTTTAAAGGTTGACTCTAGCAGAGTACCATGAACAGGAAGAGATCTTCAAACTGCGACTCGGACATCTCAAAAAGGTCTGTAAAATACTGAACCTGCAAACCAAAAGATAATTGTTAGATAGCTGTTTGACAACCTTTCAAAAAACAAATCTGTTTGATGTCAACTAATCATAACCTTTTCATCAAACTCTTTATGTGCGAAATGAAATATATAGCATAAAATATATAGAGACCAATTTTCCTGTTTCCTGAGCGCGACCTTTGTAGCAAATCAGGATGGTTGGAGCAGCCCTTTGCTGATTTACTCATTGCTTTTCAGAATAGGCATCACAGGCCGCCCTGACAAACTCTGCACCAAGACAAGTGTTAATATTTAATAGCAAACTAGTGAGCTGTGTACTAGTGGGTTTTGATGATCCACTCCTTGCCATCAATGCTCTGAAGCACCTTCTGTGGGTTTGTGTTTGTGTGTGCTTGAATCATTTATAGGAAGAAGCTGAGATCCAGGCGGAGCTCGAGCGTCTGGAGAGAGTCCGCAACCTTCACATTCGGGAGCTGAAGAGAATAAATAATGAAGACAGTTCACAGTAAGTCTAATTCAATTTCTTTGACAGATCCTGCGCCAAAATTAAGATGCGATGTATGCACCGGTCATATCGGGTAACATTGTACCTGTTGCTTCCTTGTTCTTCATTTCCTTTTTGTCTGCCAACAGATTTAAAGATCACCCAACGCTGAATGAGCGATATCTGCTCCTACATCTTTTAGGTAGAGGAGGCTTTAGTGAAGTTTACAAGGTGAGTAAACAACTTAAATTATTATTCAAAGCGTGGTGACAAAATTCAAAAACCCAGCTGCAATCTGTCATCCATTCTGTTTTTGGCGCAGGCTTTTGACTTGATTGAGCAACGGTATGCTGCTGTGAAAATCCACCAACTTAACAAGAACTGGAGGGAAGAGAAGAAGGAGAACTATCACAAGTACGTTTGGCTATAGTTGTTTCTAAATCCACAGCATCATCTGCAGTATGTAATTGGTGTTTTATACGTGATGGATTTGCTGCTCTGATGCACAGAGCTGCAGGTGGATTGTTGTTTTTTCCTCCATGAGCTTGAATGGTGCATTATCAGTGCCGTACACAGCACCTGCACCCTTCTGCTTCGGCTGCTAATCAGACCGTAATTACCTTCCTCTTTGCAGGCACGCATGTCGAGAGTACAGAATACACAAGGAGCTAGACCATCCCCGGATTGTGAAACTTTACGACTACTTTTCACTGGACACAGACACGTGCGTTCTTGTTCAGTCTTTTAAGCACTTCTCGGCTTCTGTCCTTTCTAGGGTGTAATTATTTTCCTTTGTTCTCTTTCTGTAGGTTTTGTACAGTGATGGAATACTGCGAAGGCAATGACTTGGATTTCTACTTGAAACAACATAAGCTAATGTCCGAGAAGGAAGCACGGTCCATAGTCATGCAGATTGTGAATGCACTTAAATATCTAAATGAAATAAAACCACCTATCATCCATTATGACCTTAAACCAGGTAATATCATCTGACAATACATTAGTTTACAAAATACTGCATGAGATAAATCAAATTCTGACTTAATTTCTCAATTCAGGCAACATCTTGCTGGTTGATGGCACAGCCTGTGGAGAAATCAAGATAACCGACTTTGGGTTGTCAAAAATCATGGATGACGACAACTATGGTGTTGACGGGATGGACCTGACATCACAAGGAGCAGGGACATATTGGTGAGAATGGATTTTCACTTTTTAACATGCATCATTACCACATATCGGCCACTGCTGAATTCTGCATTTGTTTTTGAAATTTGTCTAGGTACCTGCCTCCTGAGTGTTTTGTGGTCGGTAAAGAGCCTCCAAAGATTTCCAATAAGGTGGACGTGTGGTCTGTGGGTGTCATCTTTTTCCAGTGTCTGTACGGAAGGAAGGTAAAAAGTGGATTGCACTAGATCTGATTCACTTTGAGACTTTCTAAAAAGTTAACCACTGCTGTTCTTTTTTAGCCTTTTGGCCACAATCAGTCACAACAGGACATCCTCCAGGAGAATACCATACTGAAAGCTACTGATGTACAGTTTCCTGTCAAACCTGTATCCAGTAATGAAGCTAAGGTATGCCATATTTCTTCTGTTTCACTCTTGTTGCCACCAATAGGTCTAGAAGAGCTGATGAATGTGTTTCTCCGTAGGCCTTTATAAGACGATGCTTGGCGTATAGGAAGGAGGACCGGATCGACGTTCACCAGCTGGGCAGTGACCCCTACCTGCTCCCTCACATGCGAAGGTCCAGCTCCTCCGGAAACCTGCAACTGAGTGCTGCCATCTCTGGACCAGCACCCTCCAGTATCATCTCATACTGACAGCCTTGTACTGAGACAGAAACTGACCATGTTGCTCCCATCTAAAGGGAGAACAAGCAGCCAGCAGCGGGAGGAGACTAGTGAGCCTCCTCAGACCTGTGCCGGGCTTGTATTTGTTTACCGGGGCTTGATCAAAGGAAGAGGCAATGGGAGTGCGTTTAATGGACATGGATAAATGGACCTTCTTGATGGTCTGACAAAAGCACTGAAGTTGACAATGTACCTTGAAGAATAAGTGACTGGACACTGTTCAGATATTTCAGACGGATGAAGCCTTAAAGGGCCAAAGGGAGACTTGGTGAGACTTGTCCAGTGTTTAAATAGAAAAACAAAAAAAAACACTGTTTTGCCCGGTGTGCAAACAATTGAGCTGCTAGAAGTGAATTTACTGTGAGAAGACTCATCTTTATGTAGAACTACAAAGGTTTCACAATTTGATTTGGCTGTATGTTCTGTGTTCACAAATGTTAGGCTTTAATTTGAGTTACTTAGCCATGAGAATGTAACGTGTAGCATACAAGTGGCATTTAGTGACCTGTAGATCAGAGCTGCATACTTAACATTAAATGCACAATGTAACCAAATGTAGAGAAATGGCGGTGTATAAAATCCTATGCAGGAATTATCGCATAAATTGGAAGCTGTATATGCTGTACAGGTGAATTTTAAAATTGCAGCAAAGTTTAAAATTGTACAAAGTTTCAACTTCCCCTTGTAAAACTAGTTTCCTGGGGGTTTCATTTTGCTGCTTTGCTCTTACTTTTTTCAAGGGCTGTGTTTCACTTTGGGTACAGATGGTCCGCTAAGAGTGAATAAAAGATGCCAGGAAACACCTAGTGCTTGTTAATGTACATGTTTATTTAATACTACCACGTGTTACAGTATTGTTTGACTTAAAATACTGACACTTTGTGGCTTTATTTGGTATTGCAAAACTAAGGATACATAGGACATGGAAATTGCCTACTGGTAAAAAGAAAAAATCTGACATGGAGAATAAAGTTCATTGAAATCTTAATACATTCAATATTCTTTGGTATAAAACAATTTAATGCAAACATACCTGCCTTAAGAAAACCCTTGAAGAATGCATTTAATTTGAGACAAAATTGATCGATGTGGGTTTGCAGCTGTGCAGTTGGCGTCCTTGGAGTGCATATCCATCAAAGTTCCATCATGTCGCTTCAAAGACATGCTTTGACATTCAAGCCTAGGTCAAAACTGCTAAATTGTAGTGTAAATAACCAACTGGAGCACTAAGAGGGGTCCATAGACATTGTAATATTTGAGTCCAAAGTGATAACTGAGGCTGGGGTCACTGAACATGTCATTTCGATAACAGAAGAGGGAGACTTGGCATCAGGTGAGACATGGGGAAAAAGGTTACAGTTGACACCAGGCATCACACTGGGCAGGACCAGAGGAGGAAGACCTGTAGAATAGCCACACAAGAGGGTATTGTTGAGACCTTCAAATACTCCTTTACTACAAACGACAAAATGAAAAGAAACCTGCCTGCTTGTGGAAATCCAACTCCAGTGGTTATACCTTGTCCTCGGTCTGGGAAAGTGTTAATATTTAGATTTGATAAATGAGGAAGGGGCTGATGACTTGCAGGTAAAGGTATGAAGCCTTTGCAAGAAACAATTACAATTAATTAAGTCTGCCTTTATGTCACACCTAGGAGAAAACAGGTCACTGCTAACCTGGTGATGTGGGGGCAGAATTAATGAAGGAAGGGACTTGGTTTGGTAGTGAGACTGTAGGAAAAAAAAACATTAATACATGTGGTAATCTGAGAAGGAATTTTAAAAAGCCACATAGATACCTGTCTGTAAAAGACTTAGAGATGGTGGCGGATTAGCGCTGACAGAAACACCAGTGAGATGCTGCTCTAAACCAGTTGATGAAGTCACAGCGACTGGGACTGTGGACGTGACATCTGAAAGATGAATCTTGAAAACAGACACAGATTTTATTCAAATAGTACAATTCACTAAAACAGAAATTTGTTAATGTTACCAATACCTCTGTGGATCCATTTTTGGGTAGTTGAAATGTTTTACTCTGTGTAGGAATACTGCCGTTCTTGCTGTGCCCTAATAGAGGTGTAGGTATTCTGTGCAAGTAACCATAGCCAATACCACATCCAAGACTAGACAGGGCAAACACAATGAGAAAACAAAATTACACCAGTAGCTATGAAAAAAATAGATAACTAGAATCTACCAACACTCAACCTACTTAATTAAAACTATCCTGTAGAAATAAATATGACTGTGATTTATAGTATTTTGTTAATTAAAACTTGAAACGGAAGGAATAGTTATGCAGCAAAGGCCGAGGTTGATTTATGGTTTGTTCAGATTATGTGCTGAATAGGCCATTAAGTGTTCAGGGACCGCCATTATTTTATGACAATATTATCATATAAATTCAGGGCTATTAACTGACAGCAGCCTGTGGATCCTTACCTGCCCTCTCCGCCCCAGTCACAGTTTGGTGTGATGACCACCTCTCGGCAGTTGTCTGTGTCAGTGTTGTAAACATAGAGCTTTAGCTCCTTCCCTTCGTAGTTTTCAATGAGAGAAAGCAGGTCCTCATTCTGTTTTAGAAGGTGACACTCTAAATCTGAATCCCTTCAAAGTTACATTTGTCCACGCACTGTTAATCTGCAGGGCACTTACATCAGTCAAAGATGTGTCTGCACCTATAATGTAGTCAGTGTAGGCTCTCAAACCAGCCAGGGCCCCTGGAGAGTATGGCAGTACTTCCTGGACAGAAATTATTCGAGCAAAACTAAGCAAGTATCTCAAATAAAATGTATGAAAATCATTAACCCTTACGCACACTTACCAGGACATGCCAAACACGTTCATTAACTCCCTCAAAGCTGCAGAAGCGGATGCTGGCTCCCAGCAGCCCCGAGCCGCCCCACGTTGTACTTGGTGTGACTGTTGTCTCTCTGAACGTCAGTGTCTTACTGCTGTACAGCAGCATCTTAACAGGTCTCTCCAAGTTGGCCTTCAGCACCTCTTTCAGAGTGTCATTATCTTTATTCTGGCACAAATAGACCATCCATGTGAGTAGTTATGGTAGATATACCAAGAGTTATTAAAGCAAGCAGGAAAAAAAATGGATAAAAAATTAATTACCAGTCTGGTGTCACAAACAGAGATAATAAAATCAAAGAATGGCTCTAGTCCTGCTTTACGTCCAGGGGAGTTCTCCTGCACCTATAAAATACAGCTGGTAATAAGAGTTTGGTGTTTTTTTGTTTTCTGATTTACATAAATGAGTATACGTTGACACTTATAATGAGACAGTAGCATCCTGCAGATATGAAATGTGTGCAACACCATCAAACTGACCACAAGTCTACTTCTGTGTAGACAGGTACTACAAGGCCATGTTGTGAGCAATAGCTGTTGTATGGGTATGGGACAAATACACATGGTCTAGTTAGTTCTCTACTAAAGTCAAGGGCTGACATAATAGTAATGGTTATGTTACTAAACACGAGTGACGTGTAGATTTCAAAATCAATGCAGAAGGCTGTCAGAAAGGAAAAATACAGGTAAAACTTACAGGTGTGTAAAAGGTAAAACTTGACAGAACATGCAGCTTGAATAACATTATAATATTAATCACTCAGAAGAAAGCTCCTAGCTCTTACAGTGAGGTACACTTGTCAGTGGGCACACCGGTTATTCTAGTTTGATGCAAAAAAAATGTCTGTTAACTGACATTCAGAGCAGGCTGTTTTACTGTAGCTACTTGTGTAGGTCTACATTTCACAGAAGGCTATATGTAGTCTACAAGAGATGTCCCATTACAAAGAAAGTTCAGCAGGCTAGCGCCTAGCCTATAGGTTATAAATTATTTTCAGTACGCATACCTGACGAAACCAAAATTATAAAGTCAGGTGTTCAATGATTTGAGTCTTGCCAGAAAAAAAGAAACCTCGGAGAAAGTTTTAGCCTATTATTTATTGAGAGCCCTCTCCTGTGTGTCTTCAGTCTGTGATTTATCAAATAATGAGTTGCCATTAAGTTCGCGGTAGCTACTCATTATAGACACTAGCTGGCAGTGCGTTTCCTCGACAGCGCTGCGGTTTTTGGGACGCTGCCATGGACCCGGACATTAAAAAAGCTCTTACTCTGAGGACGTGGTATCCTTCCGTCTCACCGCCGGGTAACTCCGCGCTCTGAGAACTTCCCATGCCTCCCGAGATGTGTGGGGTGTCCTGGGGGAGTTTCTGCGGAGTCTGCCGCGGTGTTCAGCCTAAACAGGAGGCTCTCTGCTCGGTCATGTCAGTGCAGTAGGCGCTGCTGCGGTTCCTGGTTCTCTAACACTTCCGCTGTTACACTGCGTTATAGGTTACTCCATTAAAGTAGACCTGGGCTCTGTAAATAGCTGTAATATTATTCATTTCTGTCCTTTAGCCGAACAGACATTTGAACTTCTAAATAAGGGGTCTTCAACTAAAATTGGTTGAGGTCCGCTTAGTTAACTTTCCTCACCGGGATGGGTACGGAAATTTGAAATAAAAGGATGTGTTTATTCATTCATTCATTTATTCATTCATTCATTTTCTACAGTAACGTGTTCTATGTCACGTGTGACTGGAGCCTATCCCAGTAGCTTTAGGGGTACACCCCAGGATAGTCCCACTGAGATTACAAATCTCTTTTGCATGGGAGTCCTGCTGCATAGCCCTCTAGCACTGGGTAGTTGCGCCCCTAAGTGCCAGCCCTGATTTGACTGAAAAAACAAATGCTAAATAATGGCATTCAATTTACCTGATAAACAAGGATTTTGTGATCTTAGATTCAAGTCACACTGATGTGCATCCTGATTTCCAAACAAATTGTCTCTTAATTATTTTTCATTGTCCATGTGTGAGTGTTGAATGATCAGGGAAACACTGGCACCCCCAAATTATGTAACATTAGACAGTGCCTCCTACTGTTGAACAAACCACCATCTCAAAAGTCTTGGAACTGAATAACAGTACCTGGGTTTTATGTGTGCTGCTGTGGACACATTAAAAGGAAACTGTGCTATTTGCTGAATAAGGGCAGAAGTTTTTTTTTAAATCAAGCATCATCTTATTAACAGTATAAGACGTCTTTAGTTTTTCTCCACAATGAAAAAATATACAAAATAAACATATATGTGTTTTATGATTCATGTTTGGCACCTAATAATATGTTGTTAGTTAGTCTAGCCCTTACTTACAGACTATTTCAGTTTCTATTGTATACAATAGTTAGGAAGACTTGCCAGGCTACTTTGAGGCAGATGTTGTGATATTGGACTATATACATAATTCATTCATTCATTCATTCACTTTTCAATAGCTCATTTATTGATTCCAGGTTTATTGTAATATAATTATATTTATACTCATATTATGAGTCCACATTGTACACAACCAGCAGGAAATTGTCTAGAATTGTCCTTCAGTGAGAAATACAGTTTTGAATAAAAAAAAAAAAACAATAATTACTGTTACCATGGCAACAAGTGAGTGATGTCATCACTTTGTTCTTTGACCAAAGTACGCCATGTGATGTCATAGCTGCATAGAGAAATCTGGTGTGTATAAAGGCTGGTGGTAATTAGGTTCATTTCAAAGTTTTCAGCCACACAGTTCGGGTTGACTGGTGGTGTGTTATTGACGCTACAAAGTAAATCAAGGTAGGTTGTATTTATATTCAAATTGTTTTAAACTTTTTGACACAGGCAAATACAAATAACCAGCACAGACAAGGAAACAATTGTCTGTTCAATTTAAGTTGTTATTTAAGTAAGTCAAAATGTCTGCCTGCTCAAGCTCAAGCTCAATTTCTTTAGGGGAAGTCAAAAGCAATTATATTCTGCCTTCCACATCTTATAAGGTTTTGAACATTTTGGACAAGGGAGTGTTTGGCAAAGTAGTTAAATGCCTAAACACTGACACGTCAGAGGTGGTGGCTGTTAAAATGAGTAAAAGTTGTCATAACAAGGAAACAGAGAGGGAGGTCGAGGTGCTACTGGCATTAAGAGATCTGGATCTCAACCAGAAAGTTTTTGTCAACTTTGTTGATTATTTTAAATTTGACACTTTCTCTTGTATTGCACTGGAGTTGTTGGACTGCAGCCTTCATGAGTTTGTTAAGCAGAGAAACTGGCAGCCATTGTCCCTGAATGACATACGTTCGTTGGCCTTTCAGATGCTTGTAGCTGTGCAGGCACTACACAGCACTGGACTGGTTCACACAGACATAAAACCAGACAACATTATGCTTGTGGACAAAACTAAGAGTCCAATCAGAATCAAGATGATTGACTTTGGTTTAGCACTTAGGGACAGTGAATTTGAACTCGGTATGGCATGCCAGGCTCCGGGATATGCCGCTCCCGAGGTCATTTTGGGCCTTGAATTATCTAAAGCTATTGATGTGTGGGGTTTGGGGTGTTGCCTGGCCTTTCTATATTTAGGCTCAAACCTTTTTGCTAGTGCCACAGAATATGATAGTTTAGAATCAATTATACATCTTTTGGGTCAGCCAGAAGATGACTTAATCAACACTGGACTGTTCAGCAACAGATATTTCTGCAAGACATCAAGCAGAAATCCTCAGTGGAGTTTGATGACAATGACATCCACTGCTTTGAAAAATAGGAAACAATTCCACTTTAAGAATGCCAAAGATCTGGATGATCTTATCTTAAATCACCACCCGATCAACTCTGATATTGAACTGGTGGACAGAAAAGAATTTCTGAGCCTGTTAAAACAGTTACTGTGTCTGGACCATAGAAGCAGAATATCTTCAAGTGATGCACTTGAACATAACTTTCTAACTATGAAACACATGTTAGATTACACAAAGGAAGGTATATACCTTATGAGGCGTGTTTCAAACCCCAGTAAAGAAGACACAAACTCAGAAGTTGACAGGGACCAAACAGGAAGTTCAGACAGCACCTCTCTCCCGCACATTGCTGGTCGTCCACTGACTAAACCAATTCAGGTCAATAATAGTGTAGCTCTTAAAACTACACAAGCGGTAGATGGAGTTTCTTATGATGGACCTGGTTGTAGTAGTCAGTACTTATTCCAGGTTCATCCTGTTTCACGTGAGACTCTGGGCAGTTCCAACATCAGTGAACTAGAGTTTGTTTTAGCGCCTCAGTCTTTAGAACATGAGCTGAGGTCTTACAGCATTGAAGCAGACTATGTTTTAGCGCCTCAGTCTTTAGGACATTGTTGGGACAAAGCTTCTTCTGATTCTCACAGGCAACATAATATAGATGAGGAGACAGGTGAGGTAACGGCCGAGAGCCACCACCTCTCAGATGAATCGAATGTTTTAATTGTTGAAGACAGTAGTTGTCAGATCTCTGGCCAAGTTGACAACTCTGTTTCTAATTCACCTGGGACACCGGCTCATTCTGAGACCTTTGAGGCTGAGGTTTTGCCTGAGCCGGAGTGTTCTAGTAATAGTACCAGTGGTGTTCCTATTGATGACCCTGGTTCTAGTGATGTTGAATTTGTAAAGCCCACTCAGGACCCTGACTCATGTCCTGGTGGTCAAGAAATGCAGCTTGTGCTTTTCACTGAACCTGAGTGTTGCAGTAATATTAATGCTCAGGAGATGCAGTTGGTAACTTACACAAAGAAGAAAAGGGCAGGCAGGTTCAGACGGGTGCTCAGATGGGTCAGAAAAAGATTCACAGCTGTGTTTTGCTGTGGATGTTGCTGTTCCTCAAACTAATACTGAGGAATGTAAGTGTTTGCTCTAGATTTGGTACCTATTTTCTTTTACTACTCTATGTCTTATTTAAAACTAAATAAAGGCATAGACATGTGTCTATGTCTTATTTAAAACTAAATAAGACATAGACATGTGGTTATGTCTTATTTAAAACTAAATAAGACAGAGTTATTTTATATGCATTTTTATATTATATATATTTTTTATATTGTGTTTTTCTCAAATCTTGTTTACATATGAGTTTAAAATGTGTGTTAGTGAGCTCTACACCTTTGAAAATTGTCAAAGAGGTGATTATTGCATGTGTTTCTTGGACTGACCACACAAAGAGACCTTTGTTAGGCACTGAGCTACTGTCACACAGAGCATCTGTTTTAGAGATTGGTCAGGGTATTGATGAATCAATAATTCATCAATAACCTGATCAAGTTGCACAATGTGAGACTCTAGTTCAGTGTCAGATATAATTCTTTTTGAAAGTGGCCAGACTAAAGCACATAGTACAAACATCACACTCTTAAATGAATTAGTTTAAATATATATTAATTAGTTTATTTATATATATTTATATTTATATATATATATATTATGTAGTTTATATACATATTAATTAGTTTAAATATATATTAATTAGTTTATTTATATATATATATATATATATATATATATATATATATATATAAATAAATATATATTATGTAGTTTATATATATATTAATTAGTTTATATATATATTATTTAGTTTATATATAGATACCTATTTCCTACCAATGGTGATATGCTCATCAATACAGATGTTAACAAGTGTGAACAAGATAGAGAGAAGCAAGACTATATTTGCATATGAAAGTTGATTTATAACTTTAAGCATAATAAGTACACTGTTGTTTCTCCACATTCGTTGCTTTCTAACCTGTCAGCAACAAAGTTCAACAAATAGGAAACAACAGAGGGCAATGCACTGTACTCATACTGTCTGTTCTAGCGATGAGTGTTTTTACTCATTTCTCCAATGTCCAATTCTTGGACATTAATTTGCCTTTGTCCATTTTATTCTGACACACCCTGTAGTCATTGCTGCTGAAGAAGTTATACCAGACCTAGATTTATTCATCTTCTTCAAAAAGAAAGAGGGGTTGTGCTCATTAGATGCTAAAGAAGTGTGTAAGACTAATTTTTGACACAGTTAGTTGAGTTAAGTTGCTTTAGGCCTAGACGCTGGGAAAAGTATGACACACTGAGCTTCTATCTTCTGGCTCAGTCTAAGTCTAAGGCAGTATAGTTTACATTTGTGCTTAGTTCATTGCTGTTCACATGTTGTCCCACTCTCGTCTGGGGGAGTGGGACCTGTTGCAGATGTCCAGCCCGCAGTTAGACGTCCCAGTAATGACTGGACCAAGAGCTGTGTCCCCTCTGTGATCCTGTCCCTGGGACCCCCCCTGACCTCAGTTCCTCTCACTCAAATTGATGAACTGTTCCTGCTGATATTATTATGGACTATATTTATACTATATCTATTTGCCAATGACTGTCCTGGACACATCTAATGCACGGCCTGTCCGTCCTGGGAGTGGATCCCTCCTTCTGTGGTTCTCCCTGAGGTTTCTCTTTTTACAGCTGGGTTTTTGAGTTTTTCCTCACCCTGATGGAGGGTCTAAGGACAGGGGATGTTGTCTGGTACAGCCTAAGACTCAGGGCTTGTCCATAGACTACTGCAACATGGTACACAATGGTAATAAAAAATTAAATATAAAAAAGTTACATGTGAATGCATCATCCTTTTCCTTTAAAGAACATTTTAATTAAACTTTAAAATTCATATTGAGCCAAGGATTTTCTGTGAATATGATGGCTTACATTTATAATCATATCTCCCTGCCTTTAGAGAGAAAATTGCATTATGTTGATAATAAAGGAAGAGCAAGGTTGAATCCTAAGGATCCAGATCATAATTCTAATAAAATGTGTCATCATTTTATAACCTCTCCTGTCTGCATCATTGCACGCCATTGCAATTATTGTCATGTACAGTCTGTAAAGTTCTTTAAGCCAAGTCTGTATTTATATTGGGCCTGCAAAAATAAATGTCCTGTCAATGTCTTGTCTTGTTTTTAGTGTCTTTATAGCTCATAATGAGAAGCTGTAATAACCAAACAAAAAAAAAATGTTTTTATTTGTTTGTTGTGTTGTATGTTGCAGATATGTTTTTCAGGTTAAGCCTATTTAATCGAATATATTCCACTACATGAGAGCAATGATGTCAGAAGCTCATCTAATAACGCGTACGATCACAAATGAATCCACTGTTGCTTGTCTTCATCTTCCTATTTCTCACACTGACACTAAGACCTAGTAACCTTAACCATAACCTTAACCCTGTCAATAGGTTAGTTTAGATCAGTTATAGCGTGGCTCCAGTACAATCACATATTCTTCAGGTGTCACTATTGTCAAAGCAGTCATAGACCTTAAATCTCTGGGATATTGGGCCACATGAGGTGATCCTGGGTGTTCCCTATTAAAAGCACCACTCAATGCTGCGTAGCATTACGAACATTCTTTGTGTGACCGGTTGTGAAGCACCAACGACAGTACGTGGGGGAGAGCGGGATGTTATGATAGTCGCAGGGCTAACATTTAGAGACAGACAGTGACAGACAACCATTCACTCTCACATTCATTCACTTGGGACACTTTAGAGTTGCCAGTCAACTTGTACATGCATGTCTTTGAACGTGTTCAAATATACTTTTAGATAAGTAAAGTCTCATTTATTCCACACCTACAGCCTTGAACAATGTGGAGGTAACAAACTGTCCTCTGCATTTTTTTCTTCCTTTGTTTACATGATGGAGGGATGTTTCTGAGTTTTTAGCTTTCACCTGATACAGCTCACAGAAGAAAAGAAAAATGTTTCAAAATCAAAAGAGGCTAAAGTTCATAGCCTGATTTGGATTTGACAAAAAGATTAAGGCTCAGGACCAGGTTGTTTATGAACATTAGCCTGAAATCCTGCATATTGTGTATTTATGTTGTATTTTAAGTTTGAAGCGCCTTGTGAGTAGTGTCTGTGAAAGGTGCTATATAAATACAGTTTATTAACTTATGTTATGCCTTTAATACTCCTTTATAAATGTGTGAGAGGATTTTAAATACAAAACCATTAGTTCAAGCAAAAACATATTTGTTAAACAAATGACAAAGGTGCAGTCATAATTCATCTCTTCCTATTGTCATTCCTTTGAGGACAAGATCACGAGAAGAAATGCAATAAACAATTCTTTAGCATTGACAATAAAATCAGAATACAAAGATTAATTTCCTGTGTTTTCACAATGTGGGGTAACATTTTAATTAAAATGCTTATGATTAGTTCTGTAACAGCATTTAGGATTCCCTCAGAAACTGAACCTGAACATAAGGCAGACTTATGTATTTGTAAACTCATCTCTAAACTCCTTTCACACATTTTCTGTATTTTAACACAAATTAACCGATGCTGTATGTTCAAATGAACGCAAATGGAGTGAAGTAATTACATCGTTCACTGGCTTTATTTTGTGATTATCCCAGCAGCCCGGACTGGAGGATAAAGTGGTGTCATTCAGCTTTGAGACTAGTTTAGGAGCTGTATTCTTCTGATAAAATAAACGTTTCCTCTCTATCTATAACGTCAGTGAATGTAATGTTTTTCCATCGCAGCGCGAAAGGACCCCGAGGCTTGACTTTTATTATGCCGTGCTAAACATGTTGAATGTGCTGCAGCTGCTGCTGTGTCCGTAACCATAGTAACCTGAGGACCCACACGTGTGCATATAGCTGTCCTAGGAATGCCGAAAAAATATATTTTCCACAGTGCGCTTGTAATAATAGAAAATGTGTTTTGGTCCAGATCAAAGCCTCTCGAGGTCCGGGTCTGTACCAGGGTCTGGCTGTTGGAGACCCCTGAACTATAGGGTAGCCTACCACCTGTTGGATTCTGGGTTCACAGAAGAAAGCTTTTTATCAAGATTATTTTCCACGTTAATAAACCTATGAGACCTATGAACCTATGAGAATAATGATTAAACAATGATTTTAATGTTTAGATCAGTTGTTGCATGGCTCCAGTTCAATCACATATTATTACTATTGTCAAAGCAGTCATGGACCTTAAATCTCTGGGATATTGTGCCCCATGAGGTGATCCTGGGTGTTCTGACAACTCTTTGTTATAGGTTAATTGCAAGCAAGAACAGAACTCCTTACCATCTGTCTGATACATGTATATTCTGAGTTTGACAGTACAAGATAAGTCAAGGTAGGTTGTATCTGAATTCAAATTCAACAATTGTTTCACATTTTTTACAGAGGCAGATTATTACAGACAAGAAAAGAAACATCTGTTCAGTTCAAATTGGCACTGGAAATAAGATAAGGTAATTTCTTTATCTGTGAAAGTCAAAACCAATTATATTCTGCTGTGCTACATACAAAGTGTTGGACATTATGCGCAAAAGTCTAAATGCACTGAAACATCAGAGGTGGTGGCTGTTAAAATAAATAAGTACAGTGATTTTTTTCAGTGATATTCTGGGATGGCCACCTGCCGATAAATTACTTATTTGAAGGTTTTCAGTTCAGGTTTTAACTTCATCGTGGCACAGAAACAACATTAGTCACGTTTATCAATAATCTCCAATTAAGTTTGGACAATGGACTGGCTTCTGTAGTAGCTCTATTAGATCTGAAGTGTCGTTGGAGTGTCTCATTGAAGTGTCTATTGTTGTAATATTGGGATATACAACACTTGAATAAGTCAACAGCACGTATCCCTCAGCAGTTTGGCTGTTAACTACCGAGTTCACTGTTTTTTACATATTGTCCCTCTCACCCTCTCCCTCTGGGGTAGATTTCTGGCCCACAGTTATCCGTCCCAGTAGTGACTGATCTTAGCTTGTGCTCCTGGCCCAACCCGATTGACCCCTTTTGACCAATGAACCCTGAACCCAGCTCTTCACTCAGTAGGAGTGGGATGGAGCTGTTTGCCTCCTGTTGATATTCAATGGACTTAATTTCATTTTTATTGATCTCTATATAAGATGGACTAAGAAATGAACTGTTCTCTGCTCTGCACTGTTCAGTTGTCTGTGCATTCTGAGGTAATTTAATCTGTGTTTGCTCACTGCTCCCCTAAAAATCAAACTTACAGACTATTTCAGTTTCTATTGTATACAATAGTTAGGAAGACTTGCCAGGCTACTTTGAGGCAGATGTTGTGATATTGGACTATATAGATCATTCATTCATTTTTAATAGCTCATTTATTGATTCCAGGTTTATTGTAATATAATTATATTTATACTCATATTATGAGTCCACATTGTACACAACCAGCAGGAAATTGTCTAGAATTGTCCTTCAGTGAGAAATACAGTTTTAAATTAAAAAAAAAAAAAAAAAGAAGAATTACTGTTACCATGGCAACAAGTGAGTGATGTCATCACTTTGATTCTGTGACCAAAGTACTCCATGTGATGTCATAGCTGCACAGAGAAATCTGGTGTGTATAAAGGCTGGTGGTAATTAGGTTCATTTCAAAGTTTTCGGACACACAGTTCGGGTTGACTGGTGGTGTGTTATTAACGCTACAAAGTAAATCAAGGTAGGTTGTATTTATATTCAAATTGTTTTAAACTTTTTGACACAGGCAAATACAAATAACCAGCACAGACAAGGAAACAATTGTCTGTTCAATTTAAGTTGTTATTTAAGTAAGTCAAAATGTCTGCCTGCTCAAGCTCAAGCTCAATTTCTTTAGGGGAAGTCAAAAGCAATTCTATTCTGCCTTCCACACCTTACAAGGTTTTGAACATTTTGGACAAGGGGGTGTTTGGCAAAGTAGTTAAATGCCTAAACACTGACACGTCAGAGGTGGTGGCTGTTAAAATGAGTAAAAGTTGTCATAACACGAAAACAGAGAGGGAGGTCGAGGTGCTACTGGCATTAAGAGATCTGGATCTCAACCAGAACGTTTTTGTCAACTTTGTTGATTATTTTAAATTTGACACTTTCTCTTGTATTGCACTGGAGTTGTTGGACTGCAGCCTTCATGAGTTTGTTAAGCAGAGAAACTGGCAGCCATTGTCCCTGAATGACATACGTTCGTTGGCCTTTCAGATGCTTGTAGCTGTGCAGGCACTACACAGCACTGGACTGGTTCACACAGACATAAAACCAGACAACATTATGCTTGTGGACAAAACTAAGAGTCCAATCAGAATCAAGATGATTGACTTTGGTTTAGCACTTAGGGACAGTGAATTTGAACTCGGTATGGCATGCCAGGCTCCGGGATATGCCGCTCCCGAGGTCATTTTGGGCCTTGAATTATCTAAAGCTATTGATGTGTGGGGTTTGGGGTGCTGCCTTACCTTTCTATATTTAGGCTCAAACCTTTTTGCTAGTGCCACAGAATATGATAGTTTAGAATCAATTATACATCTTTTGGGTCAGCCAGAAGATGACTTAATCAACACTGGACTGTTCAGCAACAGATATTTCTGCAAGACATCAAGCAGAAATCCTCAGTGGAGTTTGATGACAATGACATCCACTGCTTTGAAAAATAGGAAACAATTCCACTTTAAGAATGCCAAAGATCTGGATGATCTTATCTTAAATCACCACCCGATCAACTCTGATATTGAACTGGTGGACAGAAAAGAATTTCTGAGCCTGTTAAAACAATTACTGTGTCTGGACCATAGAAGTAGAATATCTTCAAGTGATGCACTTGAACATAACTTTCTAACTATGAAACACATGTTAGATTACACAAAGGAAGGTATATACCTTATGAGGAGTGTTTCAAACCCCAGTAAAGAAGACACAAATTCAGAAGTTGAGAGGGACCAAACGGGAAGTTCAGACAGCACCTCTCTCCCGCACATTGCTGGTCCACTGACTAAACCAATTCAGGTCAATAATAGTGTAGCTCTTAAAACTACACAAGCGGTAGATGGAGTTTCTTATGATGGACCTGGTTGTAGTAGTCAGTACTTATTCCAGGTTCATACTGTTTCTCGTGAGACTCTGGGCAGTTCCAACATCAGTGAACTAGAGTTTGTTTTAGCGCCTCAGTCTTTAGAACATGAGCTGAGGTCTTACAGCATTGAAGCAGACTATGTTTTAGCGCCTCAGTCTTTAAGACATTGTTGGGACAAAGCTTCTTCTGATTCTCACAGGCAACATAATATAGATGAGGAGACAGGTGAGGTAACGGCCGAGAGCCACCACCTCTCAGATGAATCGAATGTTTTAATTGTTGAAGACAGTAGTTGTCAGATCTCTGGCCAAGTTGATAACTCTGTTTCTAATTCACCTGGGACACCGGCTCATTCTGAGACCTTTGAGGCTGAGGTTTTGCCTGAGCCGGAGTGTTCTAGTAATAGTACCAGTGGTGTTCCTATTGATGACCCTGGTTCTAGTGATGTTGAATTTGTAAAGCCCACTCAGGACCCTGACTCATGTCCTGGTGGTCAAGAAATGCAGCTTGTGGTTTTCACTGAACCTGAGTTTTGCAGTAATATTAATGCTCAGGAGATGCAGTTGGTAATTTACACAAAGAAGAAAACGGCAGGCAGGTTCAGACGGGTGCTCAGATGGGTCAGAAAAAGATTCACAGCTGTGTTTTGCTGTGGATGTTGCTGTTCCTCAAACTAATACTGAGGAATGTAAGTGTTTGCTCTAGATTTGGTACCTATTTTCTTTTACTACTCTATGTCTTATTTAAAACTAAATAAAGGCATAGACATGTGTCTATGTCTTATTTAAAACTAAATAAGACATAGAGTTATTTTATATGCATTTTTATATTATATATATTTTTTATATTGTGTTTTTCTCAAATCTTGTTTACATATGAGTTTAAAATCTGTGTTAGTGAGCTCTTCACCTTTGAAAATTGTCAAAGAGGTGATTATTGCATGTATTTCTTGGACTGACCACACAAAGAGACCTTTGTTAGGCACTGAGCTACTGTCACACAGAGCATCTGTTTTAGAGATTGGTCAGGATATTGATGAATCAATAATTCATCAATAACCTGATCAAGTTGCACAATGTGAGACTCTAGTTCAGTGTCAGATTTAAATCTTTTTGAAAGTGGCCAGACTAAAGCACATAGTACAAACATCACACTCTTAAATGAATTAGTTTAAATATATATTAATTAGTTTATTATATATATATATATATATATATATATATATATATATATATATATATATATTATAGTTTATATATATATTAATTTGTTTATATATATATATATATATATATATATATATATATATATATATATAATATATATATATAAATATTATGTAGTTTATATATATATTAATTAGTTTATATATAGATACCTATTTCCTACCAACGGTGATATGCTCATCAATACAGATGTTAACAAGTGTGAACAAGATAGAGAGAAGCAAGACTATATTTGCATATGAAAGTTGATTTATAACTTTAAGCATAATAAGTACACTGTTGTTTCTCCACATTCGTTGCTTTCTAACCTGTCAGCAACAAAGTTCAACAAATAGGAAACAACAGAGGGCAATGCACTGTACTCATACTGTCTGTTCTAGTGATGAGTGCTGAGTGTTATTACTCATTTCTCCAATGTCCAATTCTTGGACATTAATTTGCCTTTGTCCATTTTATTCTGACACACCCTGTAGTCATTACTGCTGAAGAAGTTAAACCAGACCTAGATTTATGCATCTTCTTCAAAAAGAAAGAGGGGTTGTGCTCATTAGATGCTAAAGAAGTGTGTAAGACTATAATTTTTGACACAGTTAGTTGAGTTAAGTTGCTTTAGGCCTAGACGCTGGGAAAAGTATGACACACTGAGCTTCTATCTTCTGGCTCAGTCTAAGTATAGTTTACATTTGTGCTTAGTTCATTGCTGTTCACATGTTGTCCCACTCTCGTCTGGGGGAGTGGGACCTGTTGCAGATGTCCAGCCCGCTGTTAGACGGTTCCTCTCACTCAAATTGATGAACTGTTCCTGCTGATATTATTATGGACTATATTTATACTATATCTATTTGCCAATGACTGTCCTGGACACATCTAATGCACGGCCTGTCCGTCCTGGGAGTGGATCCCTCCTTCTGTGGTTCTCCCTGAGGTTTCTCTTTTTACAGCTGGGTTTTTGAGTTTTTCCTCACCCTGATGGAGGGTCTAAGGACATGGGATGTTGTCTGGTACAGCCTAAGACTCAGGGCTTGTCCATAGACTACTGCAACATGGTACACAATGGTAATAAAAAATTAAATATAAAAAAGTTACATGTGAATGCATCATTCTTTTCCTTTAAAAAACATTTTAATTAAACTTTAAAATTCATATTGAGCCAAGGATTTTCTGTGAATATGATGGCTTACATTTATAATCATATCTCCTGCCTTTAGAGAGAAAATAGCATTATGTTGATAATAAAGGAAGAGCAAGGTTGAATCCTAAGGATCCAGTTCATAATTCTAATAAAATGTGTCATCATTTTATAACCTCTCCTGTCTGCATCATTGCACGCCATTGCAATTATTGTCATGTACAGTCTGTAAAGTTCTTTAAGCCAAGTCTGTATTTATTTTGGGCCTGCAAAAATAAATGTCTTGTCTTGTTTTTAGTGTCTTTATAGCTCATAATGAGAAGCTGTAATAACCAAACAAAAAAAAAATGTTTTTATTTGTTTGTTGTGTTGTATGTTGCAGATATGTTTTTCAGGTTAAGCCTATTTAATCGAATATATTCCACTACATGAGAGCAATGATGTCAGAAACTCATCTAATAACGCGTACGATCACAAATGAATCCACTTCTGTTGCTTGTCTTCATCTTCTTATTTCTCACACTGACACTAAGACCTAGTAACCTTAACCATAACCTTAACCCTGTCAATAGGTTAGTTTAGATCAGTTATAGCGTGGCTCCAGTACAATCACATATTCTTCAGGTGTCACTATTGTCAAAGCAGTCATAGACCTTAAATCTCTGGGATATTGGGCCACATGAGGTGATCCTGGGTGTTCCCTATTAAAAGCACCACTCGATGCTGCGTAGCATTACGAACATTCTTTGTGTGACCGGTTGTGAAGCACCAACGACAGTACGTTGGGGAGAGCGGGATGTTATGATAGTCGCAGGGCTAACATTTAGAGACAGACAGTGACAGACAACCATTCACTCTCACATTCATTCACTTGGGACACTTTAGAGTTGCCAGTCAACTTGTACATGCATGTCTTTGAACGTGTTCAAATATACTTTTAGATAAGTAAAGTCTCATTTATTCCACACCTACAGCCTTGAACAATGTGGAGGTAACAAACTGTCCTCTGCATTTTTTTCTTCCTTTGTTTACATGATGGAGGGATGTTTCTGAGTTTTTAGCTTTCACCTGATACAGCTCACAGAAGAAAAGAAAAATGTTTCAAAATCAAAAGAGGCTAAAGTTCATAGCCTGATTTGGATTTGACAAAAAGATTAAGGCTCAGGACCAGGTTGTTTATGAACATTAGCCTGAAATCCTGCATATTGTGTATTTATGTTGTATTTTAAGTTTGAAGCGCCTTGTGAGTAGTGTCTGTGAAAGGTGCTATATAAATACAGTTTATTAACTTATGTTATGCCTTTAATACTCCTTTATAAATGTGTGAGAGGATTTTAAATACAAAACCATTAGTTCAAGCAAAAACATATTTGTTAAACAAATGACAAAGGTGCAGTCATAATTCATCTCTTCCTATTGTCATTCCTTTGAGGACAAGATCACGAGAAGAAATACAATAAACAATTCTTTAGCATTGACAATAAAATCAGAATACAAAGATTAATTTCCTGTGTTTTCACAATGTGGGGTAACATTTTAATTAAAATGCTTATGATTAGTTCTGTAACAGCATTTAGGATTCCCTCAGAAACTGAACCTGAACATAAGGCAGACTTATGTATTTGTCACTCATCTCTAAACCCTCCTTTCACACATTTTCTGTATTTTAACACAAATTAACCGATGCTGTATGTTCAAATGAACGCAAATGGAGTGAAGTATTACATCGTTCACTGGATTTATTTTGTGATTATCCCAGCAGCCCGGACTGGAGGATAAAGTGGTGTCATTCAGCTTTGAGACTAGTTTAGGAGCTGTATTCTTCTGATAAAATAAACGTTTCCTCTCTATCTATAACGTCAGTGAATGTAATGTTTTTCCATCGCAGCGCGACAGGACCCCGAGGCTTGACTTTTATTATGCCGTGCTAAACATGTTGAATGTGCTGCAGCTGCTGCTGTGTCCGTAACCATAGTAACCTGAGGACCCACACGTGTGCATATAGCTGTCCTAGGAATGCCGAAAAAATATATTTTCCACAGTGCGCTTGGAATAATAGAAAATGTGTTTTGGTCCAGATCAAAGCCTCTCGAGGTCCGGGTCTGTACCAGGGTCTGGCTGTTGGAGACTCCTGAACTATAGGGTAGCCTACCACCTGTTGGATTCTGGGTTCACAGAAGAAAGCTTTTTATCAAGATTATTTTCCACGTTAATAAACCTATGAGACCTATGAACCTATGAGAATAATGATTAAACAATGATTTTAATGTTTAGATCAGTTGTTGCATGGCTCCAGTTCAATCACATATTATTACTATTGTCAAATAACCTTAAATCTCTGGGATATTGTGCCCCATGAGGTGATCCTGGGTGTTCTGACAACTCTTTGTTATTAGGTTAATTGCAAGCAAGAACAGAAATCCTTACCATCTGTCTGATACATGTATATTCTGAGTTTGACAGTACAAGATAAGTCAAGGTAGGTTGTATCTGAATTCAAATTCAACAATTGTTTCACATTTTTTACAGAGGCAGATAATTACAGACAAGGAAAGAAACATCTGTTCAGTTCAAATTGGCACTGGAAATAAGATAAGGTAATTTCTTTATCTGTGAAAGTCAAAACCAATTATATTCTGCTGTGCTACATACAAAGTGTTGGACATTATGCGCAAAAGTCTAAATGCACTGAAACATCAGAAATGTTGTTAAAATAAATAAGTACAGTGATTTTTTCAGTGATATTCTGGGATGGCCACCTGCCGATAAATTACTTATTTGAAGGTTTTCAGTTCAGGTTTTAACTTCATCATGGCACAGAAACAACATTAGTCACGTTTATCAATAATCTCCAATTAACTTTTGAACAATGGACTGGCTTCTGTAGTAGCTCTATTAGATCTGAAGTGTCGTTGGAGTGTCTCATTGAAGTGTCTATTGTTGTAATATTGGGATATACAACACTTGAATAAGTCAACAGCACGTATCCCTCAGCAGTTTGGCTGTTAATTACCTAGTTCACTGTTTTTTACATATTGTCCCTCTCACCCTCTCCCTCTGGGGTAGATTTCTGGCCCACAGTTATCCGTCCCAGTAGTGACTGATCTTAGCTTGTGCTCCTGGCCCAACCCGATTGACCCCTTTTGACCAATGAACCCTGAACCCAGCTCTTCACTCAGTGGGAGTGGGATGGAGCTGTTTGCCTCCTGTTGATATTCAATGGACTTAATTTCATTTTTATTGATCTCTATATAAGATGGACTAAGAAATGAACTGTTCTCTGCTCTGCACTGTTCAGTTGTCTGTGCATTCTGAGGTAATTTAATCTGTGTTTGCTCACTGCTCCCCTAAAAATCAAACTTACAGACTATTTCAGTTTCTATATATTGGACTGTATAGATAATTCATTCATTCATTCATTCATTTTTTAATAGCTCATTTATTGATTCCAGATTTATTGTAATATAATTATATTTATACTCATATTATGAGTCCACATTGTACACAACCAGCAGGAAATTGTCTAGAATTGTCCTTCAGTGAGAAATACAGTTTTGAATTTAAAAAAAAAAAAGAAGAATTACTGTTACCATGGCAACAAGTGAGTGACGTCATCACTTTGATTCTGTGACCAAAGTACTCCATGTGATGTCATAGCTGCATAGAGAAATATGGTGTGTATAAAGGCTGGTGGTAATTAGGTTCATTTCAAAGTTTTCGGACACACAGTTCGGGTTGACTGGTGGTGTGTTATTGACGCTACAAAGTAAATCAAGGTAGGTTGTATTTATATTCAAATTGTTTTAAACTTTTTGACACAGGCAAATACAAATAACCAGCACAGACAAGGAAACCATTGTCTGTTCAATTTAAGTTGTTATTTAAGTAAGTCAAAATGTCTGCCTGCTCAAGCTCAAGCTCAATTTCTTTAGGGGAAGTCAAAAGCAATTCTATTCTGCCTTCCACACCTTACAAGGTTTTGAACATTTTGGACAAGGGGGTGTTTGGCAAAGTAGTTAAATGCCTAAACACTGACACGTCAGAGGTGGTGGCTGTTAAAATGAGTAAAAGTTGTCATAACACGGAAACAGAGAGGGAGGTCGAGGTGCTACTGGCATTAAGAGATCTGGATCTCAACCAGAACGTTTTTGTCAACTTTGTTGATTATTTTAAATTTGACACTTTCTCTTGTATTGCACTGGAGTTGTTGGACTGCAGCCTTCATGAGTTTGTTAAGCAGAGAAACTGGCAGCCATTGTCCCTGAATGACATACGTTCGTTGGCCTTTCAGATGCTTGTAGCTGTGCAGGCACTACACAGCACTGGACTGGTTCACACAGACATAAAACCAGACAACATTATGCTTGTGGACAAAACTAAGAGTCCAATCAGAATCAAGATGATTGACTTTGGTTTAGCACTTAGGGACAGTGAATTTGAACTCGGTATGGCATGCCAGGCTCCGGGATATGCCGCTCCCGAGGTCATTTTGGGCCTTGAATTATCTAAAGCTATTGATGTGTGGGGTTTGGGGTGTTGCCTGGCCTTTCTATATTTAGGCTCAAACCTTTTTGCTAGTGCCACAGAATATGATACTTTAGAATCAATTATACATCTTTTGGGTCAGCCAGAAGATGACTTAATTAACACTGGACTGTTCAGCAACAGATATTTCTGCAAGACATCAAGCAGAAATCCTCAGTGGAGTTTGATGACAATGACATCCACTGCTTTGAAAAATAGGAAACAATTCCACTTTAAGAATGCCAAAGATCTGGATGATCTTATCTTAAATCACCACCCGATCAACTCTGATATTGAACTGGTGGACAGAAAAGAATTTCTGAGCCTGTTAAAACAATTACTGTGTCTGGACCATAGAAGCAGAATATCTTCAAGTGATGCACTTGAACATAACTTTCTAACTATGAAACACATGTTAGATTACACAAAGGAAGGTATATACCTTATGAGGAGTGTTTCAAACC
The DNA here is from genome assembly GCA_024416835.2 of Perccottus glenii. Lineage (NCBI taxonomy): Eukaryota > Metazoa > Chordata > Actinopteri > Gobiiformes > Odontobutidae > Perccottus > Perccottus glenii. The sequence goes on along the minus strand of CM044560.2, from coordinate 12,316,248 downwards.
CCAGTAAAGAAGACACAAATTCAGAAGTTGACAGGGACCAAACGGGAAGTTCAGACAGCACCTCTCTCCCGCACATTGCTGGTCGTCCACTGACTATACCAATTCAGGTCAATGATAGTGTAGCTCTTAAAACTACACAAGCGGTAGATGGAGTTTCTTATGATGGACCTGGTTGTAGTAGTCAGTACTTATTCCAGGTTCATACTGTTTCTCGTGAGACTCTGGGCAGTTCCAACATCAGTGAACTAGAGTTTGTTTTAGCGCCTCAGTCTTTAGAACATGAGCTGAGGTCTTACAGCATTGAAGCAGACTATGTTTTAGCGCCTCAGTCTTTAAGACATTGTTGGGACAAAGCTTCTTCTGATTCTCACAGGCAACATAATATAGATGAGGAGACAGGTGAGGTAACGGCTGAGAGCCACCACCTCTCAGATGAATCGAATGTTTTAATTGTTGAAGACAGTAGTTGTCAGTTCTCTGGCCAAGTTGATAACTCTGTTTCTAATTCACCTGGGACACCGGCTCATTCTGAGACCTTTGAGGCTGAGGTTTTGCCTGAGCCGGAGTGTTCTAGTAATAGTACCAGTGGTGTTCCTATTGATGACCCTGGTTGTAGTGATGTTGAATTTGTAAAGCCCACTCAGGACCCTGACTCATGTCCTGGTGGTCAAGAAATGCAGCTTGTGCTTTTCACTGAACCTGAGTGTTGCAGTAATATTAATGCTCAGGAGATGCAGTTGGTAACTTACACAAAGAAGAAAAGGGCAGGCAGGTTCAGACGGGTGCTCAGATGGGTCAGAAAAAGATTCACAGCTATGTTTTGCTGTGGATGTTGCTGTTCCTCAAACTAATACTGAGGAATGTAAGTGTTTGCTCTAGATTTGGTACCTATTTTCTTTTACTGCACTATGTCTTATTTATAACTAAATAATACATAGACATGTGTCTATGTCTTATTTAAAACTAAATAAGACATAGACATGTGGTTATGTCTTATTTAAAACTAAATAAGACATAGACATGTGGTTATGTCTTATTTAAAACTAAATAAGACAGAGTTATTTTATATGCATTTTTATATTATATATATTTTTTATATTGTGTTTTTCTCAAATCTTGTTTACATATGAGTTTAAAATCTGTGTTAGTGAGCTCTTCACCTTTGAAAATTGTCAAAGAGGTGATTATTGCATGTATTTCTTGGACTGACCACACAAAGAGACCTTTGTTAGGCACTGAGCTAGTGTCACACAGAGCATGTGTTTTAGAGATTGGTCAGGATATTGATGAATCAATGATTTATCAATAACCTGACCAAGTTGCACAATGTGAGACTCTAGTTCAGTGTCAGATTTAAATCTTTTTGAAAGTGGCCAGACTAAAGCACATAGTACAAACATCACACTCTTAAATTAATTAGTTTAAATATATATTAATTAGTTTATTTATATATATATATATTATGTAGTTTATATGTATATTAATTAGTTTATATATATATTATTTAGTTTATATATAGATACCTATTTCCTACCAATGGTGATATGCTCATCAATACAGATGTTAACAAGTGTGAACAAGATAGAGAGAACCAAGACTATATTTGCATATGAAAGTTGATTTATAACTTTAAGCATAATAAGTACACTGTTGTTTCTCCACATTCGTTGCTTTCTAACCTTTCAGCAACAAAGTTCAACAAATAGGAAACAACAGAGGGCAATGCACTGTACTCATACTGTCTGTTCTAGCGATGAGTGTTTTTACTCATTTCTCCAATGTCCAATTCTTGGACATTAATTTGCCTTTGTCCATTTTATTCTGACACACCCTGTAGTCATTGCTGCTGAAGAAGTTAAACCAGACCTAGATTTATTCATCTTCTTCAAAAAGAAAGAGGGGTTGTGCTCATTAGATGCTAAAGAAGTGTGTAAGACTATAATTTTTGACACAGTTAGTTGAGTTAAGTTGCTTTAGGCCTAGACGCTGGGAAAGTATGACACACTGAGCTTCTATCTTCTGGCTCAGTCTAAGTCTAAGGCAGTATAGTTTACATTTCTGCTTAGTTCATTGCTGTTCACATGTTGTCCCACTCTCGTCTGGGGGAGTGGGACCTGTTGCAGATGTCCAGCCCGCTGTTAGACGGTTCCTCTCACTCAAATTGATGAACTGTTCCTGCTGATATTATTATGGACTATATTTATACTATATCTATTTGCCAATGACTGTCCTGGACACATCTAATGCACGGCCTGTCCGTCCTGGGAGTGGATCCCTCCTTCTGTGGTTCTCCCTGAGGTTTCTCTTTTTACAGCTGGGTTTTTGAGTTTTTCCTCACCCTGATGGAGGGTCTAAGGACAGGGGATGTTGTCTGGTACAGCCTAAGACTCAGGGCTTGTCCATAGACTACTGCAACATGGTACACAATGGTAATAAAAAATTAAATATAAAAAAGTTACATGTGAATGCATCATCCTTTTCCTTTAAAGAACATTTTAATTAAACTTTAAAATTCATATTGAGCCAAGGATTTTCTGTGAATATGATGGCTTACATTTATAATCATATCTCCTGCCTTTAGAGAGAAAATTGCATTATGTTGATAATAAAGGAAGAGCAAGGTTGAATCCTAAGGATCCAGTTCATAATTCTAATAAAATGTGTCATCATTTTATAACCTCTCCTGTCTGCATCATTGCACGCCATTGCAATTATTGTCATGTACAGTCTGTAAAGTTCTTTGAGCCAAGTCTGTATTTATTTTGGGCCTGCAAAAATAAATGTCTTGTCTTGTTTTTAGTGTCTTTATAGCTCATAATGAGAAGCTGTAATAACCAAACAAAAAAAAAATGTTTTTATTTGTTTGTGGTGTTGTATGTTGCAGATATGTTTTTCAGGTTAAGCCTATTTAATCGAATATATTCCACTACATGAGAGCAATGATGTCAGAAACTCATCTAATAACGCGTACGATCACAAATGAATCCACTTCTGTTGCTTGTCTTCATCTTCCTATTTCTCACACTGACACTAAGACCTAGTAACCTTAACCATAACCTTAACCCTGTCAATAGGTTAGTTTAGATCAGTTATAGCGTGGCTCCAGTACAATCACATATTCTTCAGGTGTCACTATTGTCAAAGCAGTCATAGACCTTAAATCTCTGGGATATTGGGCCACATGAGGTGATCCTGGGTGTTCCCTATTAAAAGCACCACTCGATGCTGCGTAGCATTACGAACATTCTTTGTGTGACCGGTTGTGAAGCACCAACGACAGTACGTGGGGGAGAGCGGGATGTTATGATAGTCGCAGGGCTAACATTTAGAGACAGACAGTGACAGACAACCATTCACTCTCACATTCATTCACTTGGGACACTTTAGAGTTGCCAGTCAACTTGTACATGCATGTCTTTGAACGTGTTCAAATATACTTTTAGATAAGTAAAGTCTCATTTATTCCACACCTACAGCCTTGAACAATGTGGAGGTAACAAACTGTCCTCTGCATTTTTTTCTTCCTTTGTTTACATGATGGAGGGATGTTTCTGAGTTTTTAGCTTTCACCTGATACAGCTCACAGAAGAAAAGAAAAATGTTTCAAAATCAAAAGAGGCTAAAGTTCATAGCCTGATTTGGATTTGACAAAAAGATTAAGGCTCAGGACCAGGTTGTTTATGAACCTTAGCCTGAAATCCTGCATATTGTGTATTTATGTTGTATTTTAAGTTTGAAGCGCCTTGTGAGTAGTGTCTGTGAAAGGTGCTATATAAATACAGTTTATTAACTTATGTTATGCCTTTAATACTCCTTTATAAATGTGTGAGAGGATTTTAAATACAAAACTACTAGTTCAAGCAAAAACATATTTGTTAAACAAATGACAAAGGTGCAGTCATAATTCATCTCTTCCTATTGTCATTCCTTTGAGGACAAGATCACGAGAAGAAATGCAATAAACAATTCTTTAGCATTGACAATAAAATCAGAATACAAAGATTAATTTCCTGTGTTTTCACAATGTGGGGTAACATTTTAATTAAAATGCTTATGATTAGTTCTGTAACAGCATTTAGGATTCCCGCAGAAACTGAACCTGAACATTAGGCGGACTTCTTCTCTAAACCCTCCTTTCACACATTTTCTGTATTTTAACACAAATTAACCGATGCTGTATGTTCAAATGAACGCAAATGGAGTGAAGTAATTACATCATTCACTGGATTTATTTTGTGATTATCCCAGCAGCCCGGACTGGAGGATAAAGTGGTGTCATTCAGCTTTGAGACTAGTTTAGGAGCTGTATTCTTCTGATAAAATAAACGTTTCCTCTCTATCTATAACGTCAGTGAATGTAATGTTTTTCCATCGCAGCGCGAAAGGACCTCGAGGCTTGACTTTTATTATGCCGTGCTAAACATGTTGAATGTGCTGCAGCTGCTGCTGTGTCCGTAACCATAGTAACCTGAGGACCCACACGTGTGCATATAGCTGTCCTAGGAATGCCGAAAAAATATATTTTCCACAGTGCGCTTGGAATTATAGAAAATGTGTTTTGGTCCAGATCAAAGCCTCTCGAGGTCCGGGTCTGTACCAGGGTCTGGCTGTTGGAGACTCCTGAACTATAGGGTAGCCTACCACCTGTTGGATTCTGGGTTCACAGAAGAAAGCTTTTCATCAAGATTATTTTCCAGGTGTTACAACAGACTATCTGGCTTGTCACGTTAATGATTCTCATAGAAAAATATGTTTTCTGATATTGTTTTGTATTGTATTTTCCAGAATGGTAGTAGAGGTGACAGTCAGATATTTTCTGCATTTATCTTGCATAAACCAGCTCTTGATTTCAGCAATTCATCAGTCATCTCTCCACCTACAGTGTTACAACTCACCCAGGATGTGAGCTCAGATGTAACAAGGAAAAGAGAGACAGGTGGGTCCTTTTTGTAGTCAAATATCTGTTGTATATCAAAGTTTGTGACCTCTAATATTTATAACCTCTAAGTAACAGAAGAAAAACAAAAAAGCATTACTTTTCTCCCCTGTTTTTGAACCTGGAAATGACAAAGCCAAAATAAAACCCAGGAATAAACCAGGACTAAATGCAGACATTTGAAGCAGTTTGTCTTATATTTTCTACGATCACACACCAAACAGGGGCAAATGTGTGCAATCTGTTTTAGAGATAATTTACCTTTATTTATAGCCCTTTTTTAATGTGACAATAATACATACCATGAACACACAAACATATGAGATCAACCTAAAATTGATGTGACCAGCAATGTTTATTGTCCATTCCAGAAATTTGGCTGCAGCATTTATTTGTCCTTCTGCGTAGTCTCTAAATTCTGTGCCTTGCTGAATGTGTACAGTCATTTTTGGTTCACACGATTAGGTGGTTCTTTGCAATTGCGTTATAGAATTTGTGGAAAGCTGCACCTTTTCAAAAGTCATCACTTTTAAGAATTATTCTTATCCAAACAATGATCAGCCAGTGCCTCAGCTTCACTATTGTTTCCTCATTTAAATCCCATTAGCTGCTTTTGATTCAACCCGACATTCACAACAGAGCACAAGCAATAGATAGAGAGAATAAAAGTGTGTCTTTGATCATGCCTCGATATACTACCGATATCATCAGTGCAATAAACGCCAAGGCAGTATAGAGTAGATTTATGTATGTAATGGACTGTCACTCAGAGGGCCTTATCAAATCATTTAAATTAAACTAGCTCTAGCTTGTGTTTCTCAGCATTAGTTATCCTATCACTGTCAGCGTCTACTAGAGCTACAGTAGCTTTGTATGGCACCATTATTTAAGCTCTTGAAAAACCAAAGTGGACCAAAGAGGAGACAGCCAACAGTGTGGGGTTGATTATGGCACAAGAACATACTGACAGTGGACCCTGATTGTATATTTTAAGGTGGGGTGTGTGGTTTTGATGGCATCAAGTGGCAAAATTGCAGATTGCAATTCCACATCTCATGGTAACCCTGCAGGGACATTCTGTGGTCTCGGAACAAAGCCAGGGGTAATAGGTCAGATGGTGAGTGTGTGTAAAATAAATAGAAACAAAAGTATTTTTCCAAAAAAGACAATTGCAAAAAGTGTTATTTTGAGTCAATTACACATCAAGAAAAACATAAACAACATTTTACACAATGCATTCTTACATTGTGTATTTGTCCTAGTCTTATACCTTTATTTTTTGTTTGATATTCATTTGCCTTGTTAAAAATTGTCATGACATTATTAGCACTCGAGTTTTGCTTTGTTCCATTGACATGCCAACACCTACTCAATCAAAAAAAAAAAAAAGTCATGCTGTAAAAAATAAATGATTCATGGCTAACCTTTTATAAACTTGTTTTATTAAGTGTTTCATGTCAACAATCCCTCTAGCCAGCTTAAGCTTATCCGAGCCAGGTCGCAGGGGCAGCAGTCTCAGCAGTCTCAGCAGAGACACCCAGACTTCCTGCTCCCCAGACACTTCCTCTGGCTCTTGGGAGAGAATACCGAGGCCATCCCAGGCCAGCCGAAAGACATAGTCCCTCCAGTGTGTCTGTCTATCTATCTTGGTTTTGGATGTACAGTATATTGCTATACATTTTACTAAGTTATAATTGAAAGAAGGTTCTCACTCACAGATTTGCCACCGGTGGGTAGAGCGGCCGTCCTACGACCGGCAGTGGGCGGTTCGATCCCCGCTCGAAACATCCCAAAACATCATAACATCCCGTTCTCCCCCACATACTGTCGTTGTGTCCTTGGGCAAGACACTTAACCTACATTGCCTCCAGCTGTAACACTGGTAAATAGCTTAATCTATGTAAAGCGCTTTGAGTGCCAACTACAGTAGGTGGAAAAGCGCTTAAATAAATATTAAATAAATAAATAAGACAGTAATGATGGTTTGCAAAAGTTCTGCCCATGATTTAAACTCTTATTATTATGGGAACAGCTCACATGTTATATTACACATACATATTATACATACACTATGGTAATATGTCTGCTATTTTTGGCAGCATAATTCCTGCTTGACTTGTTTATTGATTGGATTGCCATCAGGGTACTTTTCTGAGACTTGAATCATTTCATGTGCCAACAAATCTTTATATCATGTTATTTATGATCAGGGGGTTATATACTTTATGTGGTGACTCTTGCTCCTTTAGGCAGCAGATAAATAAACTGTGTATTTCAGCAGAAGCTTGCTGATGCTTTCAAAGTTGGCTATCATTGTTCCTTTTTGCCCAGTTGTGGAAATTTTCGGGATTTATGCGTGCGCTTTCCTTCAAGGAATTTACAACTAAAGCTGCCAAGAAATTCTCTACACGTTGTTTGGGCTGTTGTAGGTGCACACACATAGCATGAGTGAAGAAAGCAAACGTTAACAAAGAAGAGGCTGTAAATGAAAATGTCAGCCTTGCAGTGAATGTTGATAGTTGCAAAAGTGCTCATTTACAAAGCAGGTAATTATGTGGTGTGTTTGTGATGGATGGAACAGTATTAAAGAATTATTCCTGACAGGACATTGTCTTTAAAACTATACTTAAAAATCCAAATTAACTTAAACCTGTCCTTACTTGAGCCTGTGAGCACCTACGGTAGCCCTGCAGGGACATGCTGTTGCCCATGAACAAATGGCAATAATTTATTTTTTATTTTTTGTATTTTTTTATTTAAACAATAAGTTAATAGATAAGTTTTGACCAGTTAAGTGAAAAAAAAAAGAGAAACCACAGAACAGAAGACTTCTCGAGATAGTCCATTGACTCCTCTTCAATTAAAGCAGTAATGCGCTTAAGGTTGTTTTCCTCATTTAGCATGCATGATAGCAATCATCACACAGACACTTGGTACCTACTATGTAATTGCTCCTGGGCTCGTGCTAATTCATTTAGAAAATGTCCGGCCGACACATTTGCTGTCTGCCTTTCAACTTTAACAAGCGCCACATTATTGGTTTACACACCCCAGCCATGCAGATGCACACATTACAGTTATTAGTGTATTAATCTTATGTTTAAATTTTGACTTTGTGGCTAGATTAGTCAAGCTTTGGACATGCGGTCAATAAGAGGAGGCTATTTAGATAATTGTAACCCGCTATAATTACTTTAGCAGTTAGAGGTGGTACAATTGATTATTTTATCAAGGTTGAAATGCCACATAGGCAGCAACTGGGATAAAAAAAAACATTGCTTTTTCACTTGAAACATTATGTAGAAGTCTGGATTACTTAAAAAAAACTGTGTGGAGAAATGGGGGAAGGGCTGGCATGAAGCCGGCAGTCAATATCATCATCATCATTTCATTAGACTCATCGTGCACAATGGGAACGTCAGTATCTATCAGGGAGCTAATGTGGCAGGGATTCCCAGGGGCGGGGGAAAAGGGGGGCGCACTGACAGAATTCATCAATGTAGGCCTATATGAGGGGAGAAGTATTACAGATGAGCGTGAAGGAAAAGTTCGGGAACCAAAGAGACCATTTGAAAAGGCATTTGTTTCAAAATTTAAATCTTTTGTGGGTTTGTATTTGTGTGTTTGAATCAAATTAAGTCAAATTTCACATCTTTATCTGCATAAAAAACATAAATGTCCTTGCTTTGTATCCTTTCAACACTGTGACCTTAAACTGGAGGCTACTCGTGTAAGTGGCTCTGATTGTGATACTGATGGATAATTAAAGTGATGAACCTCTTCAAATGCTGCTGAATATTGATTTAGCTGCGTGTTAGTGAGTCAGGTTCAAGTTGAAAAGCAGTTTCCTTCTTTACATTTCAATCTTCATTAGAAAAGATTAAAGTAAAAGCATCTGGTTTCAGTTTTCAGATGCTTTTACTTTTTTTCAAGATGACCGGGATGACTAAGAACAGACAATCTTCATTAGGTTACTGGTGCAACATTATATATGTAGACTGGTTGATGAAGGTATAAAATGGTGGTAGGTTGATAATGTGACTTACTTTAGGAGATTAGGAGACCATTTGGTCACACATTCAGACCTACTAGACTGTGACGCACCATAAGAGTTAAAGGCCTGTTTTCATTTGCATTTCATCACTGGGAGAACACCTGCTTCCAAATTAGCCATGTCATTATGTTTTGGCACATTTAACCTTCCTGATGCAGTGCTTAGTTCAGAAAACAAAAAAGATCGTTCTTGGAGCTTATTATATATACTGGTCCATTATTATTGTGGTTTTTCCTTTAATTCCTGTTCCCTGTAACTTTACAAAGCAGCAGTGACACCAGGTCTATAATGATTGCTGCACTGAACCATGAAACAAAGAAGAGGGCTGGCTGGTGGAGGATGGGAGAGAGACTGAGCAGCATGCTCCTCGACGGCTGTGTCGAAATAAAAGGCAGCCAGGCAGAGCCTCGAAATAGGCTCCCAGGGAAAAAAATGTTAAGAGAGCACAGTCTAATGCATTTTATGATAAATACCTTCAAAGTGTGAGTAATGACGGGAGTGAAGGAATTGGCATTTGAGGTGGGCTTGTGAAATCTCAGCTGTGAGATGATCAGCCAATAAAAAGTCCCACTGGAGTTATTAATCTGACCCACAGCTGATGATAGCCAGGTACAACACTAAAAGGTATGAGAGAAAAGAAAGATTAGAGATGAAAAATGACAATGGCCATGATTGATTTATTCTTAAATCACATATATTCTTTTAATATATACATTTATTTTGCATATATTTGTCAATATGTCAGATACATACAGAGACCAAATTTCCTTTGTCAGCAGCTGGATGCACTGAGCTTTCTGCCAGTGACTTTAAGGTAAGTCTTCTCTGAGGTACTCTTATATATTTAGGTGAACAAACAGATATTGTGCTGCTTTTGATTTCATTAGTGATACAACAGGAATACTCTATTGAGCATGAGCTTAAAGTGCCTACATTAGCTTTGACAAGCTAAACAGTCCCACTGTTTCAGGAATGTACAACTGTTCAGTAGATCTTACAACACTATATTTTATAATTCAAGCCAAAGACTAAATACTCTGTAATCTCACGTCATAAAGTGTTCCTCCACTGAGACAAACAAAACTTTGCATATTATACTTTGACTCCACTGAACACACCATAATTGTGACAATCATATGTCTGTAGATCAAAGCCGCCCAGTGTCAGGGTTTAGCGTTGTGCTTTTCATCTTAAACAAAGTGGGCACACCACCCTCCTACGTCTTGTCAGTACTCAATAACATTCAGACAGTCAATTACAGTGACATTGCACAGTTTCACAAAAAAGATTGCACAAAAATGGCCACTAGGGTTCTTATAAGGGCGGCAGTAGCTCAGTGGGTAGAGCAGTCGTCTTTCAACCGGAAGGTAGGCGGTTCGATTCCCGCTCTCCCCACAGTACTGTCGTTGTGTCCTTGGGCAAGACACTTAACCCACCTTGCCTCCAGTGACTGTAACACTGGTAATGTAATGTAAGTCGCTTTGGATAAAAGCGTCTGCTAAATGAATAAATGTAAATGTAAATGTTATATAAATATCTGAATCTATCCATGAGAGTATGAGACCAATGTAACATAATTTTCTTTGGCTCACAAAGACAAGAAAAATGTTCTTTATACAGAAAGATACAATACAAATGGAAAAGAATAGACGTAACCTATTGACAATTAAAGTCTCTGTATAAACGGAGTGATTCATCTATTATATAGTTTATGATTTACATATAGGATCCTTACTGTAAAACTAGGACACATTTGGCACAAAGGCAATGTAACAATACTATTCACAATCTAGACAAAAATCTCTAAAAACACAGCAATCAAGTACAGTTCTGGTTACAATGACATTTTTATATAGTATACTTCCACTTATGGAATATCAAAGGGAGCTTGGGTATAATGCAATGGTGCATAAGACAACACGCACCAACAGTCAGTACATTACAAGTGGATTGACCTTGCTTAGGGTTCTCTACACTGTGCTCTGCCACATGTGAAAATATGATTTGTTCTATTACTAGGACATACAACAGTAAAATGCATACTATTGAGAAATTAATTCAAGTGCTCAACTATTTTGTAAATACAATACAAACACAAAGATGAGCTACATTTTGCATGTTTGGTAATAATTCCTGTGTGCTTTTTTGTTGGGCAAAGTTTAGAAATATGCTCTGACAAAGACTGAGAACAGACATAGTGTGGCTCTTTGTTGTGCATCGTTAATATAATGAAGGCTAAGTGAGTGAAACAGTAACATTAGAAAGAAAGGTTACAATGCAGATGTGTCCTTTTACAAGTCTTGTCCCAAACGCTCAATCTCCTCGACAAGGAAGTCGATATCTGACCTGGTGGCAGCTGGGTTGGAGATGACCATGCGAAAGAAGTTGACCTTGTCTCCTTGTGGCTGATAACCCACCATTGTGGTCCCAGACTCCATCATCATAGCTTTGATCTTTGGGGCCACCTGTTGAGAAAAAAAATAAAAATACAAGTTACATTAATATTAGGCTTAAGGCTATTGGTTTATATATAACAGATGAATTCCTCTTGCATTAAGGCTTTGGACATTCATTAATTTTCTACCGCTTTGTCCCGTTAGGGTTCGCGGGTGACTAGAGCCTATCCCAGCAGCATTGGGCCTGAGGCGGGGTACACCCTGGACAGTGGCCAGTTAGTCGCAGGGCTAACATTTAGACATAGACAGTGACAAACAACCATTCACTCTCACATTCATTCACTAGTGACACTTTAGAATTGTCAATTAACCTAAACCTCCGGAGTACCCGGAGAGAACCCACGGTAACACGTGGAGGACATGCAGACTCCTCACAGGAAGACCGGAGTCGGCTGAGAATGTTTGAGTCGGCCGGGTTTTGAACTCACGACCTTCTTGCTGTGAGGCAGGAGTACTAACCACTCTGCCACGTGCACCCGGGAGCATGAGCTAAATTAATTTTGTTAAAGCAAGCTCATCATTTCTACAGGATTTGAACATAATAGCATGTCTCTGAAGCTGCAGCTGTTCACATGCTCTATAAAGGAGGGGTGTGAGGTGTGGAATTGCAATGTTGCCGTTCAGGTGCCACCAAAGGGCTACACACTACATCTCTAAAAGGCAGGTTCATGATTGGTTACCTTGTGCAGCCGCTCCCTCTTCTCCTCTCCATCAGGTAAGCCACGGAGACTCGGTGGAAGGTACCAGAAGCAGACGTTAGTGTGCTGCGGCTGATAAGAGAAAATTGGAACAACACTGGTAATGAGTGCTGATAAAATGGTCCTTTACTTGTTCATATGTCAGCTAAGTAAAATGATCCAATCTGTCCTACGAGCAAGTTCAAATATTATGAATGCTTGTAGTGACGGCTATTCTTGATCTTAGTGAATACTAATGCTCTTACCTCTTCATCAAACACCATCTTGAAGCCTTCTCTATTTCTTAATTTATTGTAGAGGTAGGCAGACAGATCCAGGCACTTGTCTATATGCTGCTCAAATCCTACCGTTCCCTTTAAATAGGATTTGAAGATGAATAATGCAGTTAGAGAAATACAAATACATATACCTGTAGCTGAAGCTGATGATATAATGCATACCTTTGCCTTCCACATTAGCCAGAACTTGAAGATATCAACATGGCGTCCACATTGAATGGCTTTGTCACCAGTGTCGTATGTGATGTCGTACTGTTTGTCGGGTTGGAAGAGGTAGCCAGCACACATTGAGTTGCAGCCTTGTAAAAGTCCCTGCAACAGAGTCAGTGTGGAGAGAGAAAAAGGGGTTAGCAAAAACAGAAAATGGTGTCAGTGGTGCAAACATTATCTGACTTGTTGCACTGGGCTGCTTTACCCTCTCTTTGACCAGAATGGCAGAGCACTGCAGTGGCACGCCCATCATCTTGTGAGGGTTCCAGGTGACCGAGTTGGCTCTGCACAGACAGTCAAAAAGAAAAAAGTGTATTTGTGTGAGCACTTGTGGAAAGCAAATTTTAGATATTAAGTCTTATTTTGAGTATCATCCAATTTTGATGCTTGATGCTACATGTCTGTGAAGGTTCTCAGTCATCCAGGTCATCTTGAAGCAAAGGTTAAAGTAAAAGCCTCTGGACTCAGTTTTTAAGGTAAATAGACTTTATTAATTTTGAGGTCAAGTGATTAAAGAGCTGAGCTTAAAGGGCCGAATTTGTAATAGTTTGGCCATTTTTCAGAGAATATTAATGATAACACAAAAACCTTTCTTTCTCTCATAGTTAGTGGTTGGGTGAACCCTTTTGCCATTTGTATTTGTGTGTGTGCGTGTGTGTGTGTGTGTATAAAAGGCACACAATTTTAGCCACAACTGTCCGGAAAATTGTTCGGGATGCAAAGAATAATCCACAAATAACTTCCGCTGAAATACAGGACTCTCTGAAAAAGTGGTGTGGCTGTGTTAAGATGCACAATAAGGAGGCACTTGAAGAAAAATGGGCTGCATGGTTGAGAAAGCCATTATTACGCAAATGCCACAAAGCATCTCGCTTACAATACGCCAAACAGCAAGCCTCAAAATTTCTGGAAAGTCAAAGTCATTTGGAGTAATGAGACCAAATATTGATCTTTTTGGCCACAACCATAAACGTTACATTAGAGGACTCAACAAGGCCTATGATGAAAGATGCACCATTCCTACTGTGAAACATTGAGGTGGATCACTAATGTTTTGGGGATGTGTGAGCTACAAAGGCACAGGAAAAGATGTTATCAGAAAATACTGGAGGAATATTTGCACTCATCACCCCGGAAGCTGCGCAAGGGACGTACTTGAACGTTCCAACATGACAATGATCCAAAGCACAAGGCCAGGTTGACCTTGCCTACAGCAGCATAAAGTGAAGGTTCTGGACTGGCCAACTCAGTCTCCTGACCTCAGTATCATTGAGCCACTCTGGAGAGATCTCAAATGTGCAGTTCATGCAAGACAGTCCAAGAATTTACAGGAACTGGAGGCTTTTTGCCAAAAGAATGGGAAGCTTTACCATCTGAGAAAATAAAGAGCCTCATCCACAACTATCACAAAAGACTTCAAGCAAAAAGTGCATAAAAAAAGAGTGGAGTGGATAGTAAGATAGTAAGATGATAGTAGATTAGTAAGAGCACACAACACAACTTTTGTCAAATTAAACAAATGGCTAATAGCAGGTAACTCCAGTAGATTCCAACCAGCTTACAAAATAGACATGTGCATAATTCTGTGTTAAGGAATTCTATTTTATTTAAATGTAGGTGAGAGAAGACAATGAAGGTAATGAAGAAGATGATTGCTTGTTTAATTCTTGCAAGAAAGGTAAAAGAGTCATACAGTAGTCTGCAGTGCAAGAGACCAAGAGTACAGTCAGAAAGGGTTTTTTAAATAAATGTGTACATAAGAACAGGACAAAGGGTGTAAACTCAGGACAAAGGTAATGATAAGCGTACCAGGTATGCAACATAAGTTACACACAGTTTGGTACAGTTTGATCTCCAATATAATTACATCTGTTGTAAGCATGTTTCATATAACAGTAAAACCATTCATTCTAAATGTATATGAGTTTGTGTCAGAGTAATTGTATTTATGTATTGCATTATTACCTTTCTACTCCATTGAGCTTGTGCCTGTGATTCCTGGACATCAGCAGACTTCCTCCCCAGGCACCCTGCACAGATAACATGTATTTGGTATGTTTTATGCAATTAGTTCAAAAGTAATACATACTGTACAGTCATGTTGTTCTCTGTATTTTTTTACTTTAAAATATTGCCTTACATCCACGTGAAGCCACAGGTTGTACTTTTCACAGATGTCAGCGATTTCATTAATGGGGTCAAAGGCTCCGTAGACAGTGGTACCGGCAGTGGCATTCACATACATGGGAACATAACCCTGCAAATGAAAGCCATTGTGTTAAGCTTGTGTTTTTTATTTTTTATTTTTTATTTGTTGACTCTTTGATAACATTATACATAATTTTTCCTTTTGTAATAACATTCATTCCAGGAACTTAAAACTGGTGTGCTATATAATATTGCGTGAGAAGACAAGTTACCTTGCAGGCACAAAAATAATTGCAATGATTGTTGAGGAACAGAATGTAGACATGTAAAAACATGCAGAAAACTGGTTATATACGGGTTTCAGGTGCTATATACTATGAATATACTATAAATTCACAGAGCAGTGAGGGCTTTGTGCAATGACATTATTTTAATTTATGTCTGTCAGAGAATTAGTTTAAAGTGATCCATAGTGTGGCTCTTTGATCTAAATGGAATATCTCAGCTATAGTTATCATTTACCTTCTGCTTGGTTGCGATTACTTTTGCTTCCAAATCAGCTGGTATGACTCTACCTCTGGAAAAGAGAAAAAAGAGAAAGTCACTCACATTTTTTCATGCGTCTCTTTATAGATCTCTATAACCAAGCTAACCTCTTATCTGTGTTTAAAAGAATCACGTTCTCTGTCCCAAATCCTAGAGCTGCACTGGCTTTCTTGATGGAGTAGTGGCTCTGCAGAAAGACAAAATGACAATTATACTGCGTTGCTCATGATAAACTTTGGTGTTTGAGGAGCTATAAATAAGTTTGTTTTATACTGACATGCTCTGAGGTGAAAAGGACAAGCCTAGGTGCAACTGACATTCCTTTGGTTTTCACTTCAGGAAAGAACTTGTATCTGGCAACCATCACGCTGTACATGTTGGAGATTGCGCCACCTAAAGAAGGAGGAACAAAGAAAAAGGATTTTAACCAGGCATATGTGGTTTAGTCTGTAAACCCTCATTACCGAGGAATGACTGAGTATCCTCTTACCTGGGGAGAATATGCCATCACCCTCACTGTCTTTCCAGCCAACGATCTCCCTCATCTTTTTCAGCGTCAGTTGCTCCATCAGAACAAAAACTGGTGCAATTTCATAGGTAAACCTAAAAAAAATATGTTTCAGAAATTTTATACTGATAAGTCACATCTTTTGGAAATAACAGAAAATAATGTTAATGTATTTTGGGCTTTTAGCTGGAAACTGGTGTGAACTAATTTGTGAGCTCTCACAATCTTGAAAATCCCAGTGCTAGAGACAAAGTGCTTCCTGAAAGTGTTGCAGTAGGCAAATGATTTTTCTTCATGTTGTCAATGAAACTCCTGAGACTAAACAGAGACCAATAGATTCAATAAAAATACAGTCCTCTTCAACAACATACATTGTAAATGTAAAGTCTAAATGCTAGGCCTGGGTGCTGAGCAGGCAGATTCCTTCCTGAGATCAGATCCAATAAAACTCTCTCTACATTCACACTTGAGGGGCATCACAGTGTTACAGAAATGGCCTTTTTGCTGCAGTGAAATGACACAGAAAATGCCACCCAGTCTAGAAATCATTAATCCAGGCCTCATTGTATCAATAAGAAATACAATATTTAGTAGAGCATTATGTACATCCTTCTTCTGTGGTGTTTGCCTTCACTGGCGGAAAACAGTGCAGAAAAAAATAAGAAAAATACTGCTTTGCAAAACATAATTGTTTTAAAAATGATGAATTTTCTGAATGCTAGAAGTTTAATTTTCTTCACTAAATCACTTTTCTGAATCATCAGCACATTGATACACTGTAGCTCAGAAAAGAGCACAGGCGATTGGGAATGTGTGCAGACAGCCTCATCCATCTTCCCCTGACCAATATTCTTGTAATTACATAAGTATCTGTCTATTCGTGCAGAAAAGTAAGTCTATCAGCCAAATATTACACTGTATGATTCCCTTAAGCAGCTTCCCTCAAACAGTTGAAGGAATAGATAACAAGTCAGATGGCACACGTTTATTTTAGCTCCTTCATTTATGCAGACAACACTCACTCACTGTGATTATGTCCTGGTTGTGACTGTCACACTATTAGTGTCAGTCAATATCTGCCAGGGGTAATTACGGTTGATGGGGTAATTAATAAAGGTAAATTACAAGCATGTAAGCAACCTCCTCCCTCTTGTTCAACTCAGCCTCATCAGAGATGTTGCAAACAGCACATCAAGTGCACTACTCTGTCAATGGAAGAGCCCCAAAAAGGAGACCAGTTCTAGCACTCCAACAGATGCAGCACCAGTTTGTTACATTACTTTGTTCTCTAACTTTCAGGCAGTTGTTGAAAAAATAAAAATTAATAACATATTAACATAGTACAACTATAAAAACAGGTGGTTCAGCAGCTATTTGAAATGTAGCATAATAAACATTGCATACAAGGAAAGACAAGTTATACCATGTTATGTTTTTTTCAACTTTGCTCTTCCAAATTGTATTTTAGCAGGTTATATTCTCTTGCATACATTACAGGGCATTGGCTTGTTTTCCCAAAGAGGTTTCAGAGGTTAGATACAGGTCAATAGTTATTATCAGTTAGAAATTGAGGCTCTGCAGCAAATAATTAAGTCCACTAACACTACACAATATAATGAAATGTTATGCCCTTGCAAACAGCCGCCTCTAAATTGGCTGCAGAGATGATTCAACAAGTTTTATAAACACATGTTTTTACCTGTGCTGGTGATGGATTGCATCAGACTGCAGCGCTGTACCTACACTAAGTCAATTAACTTTTTACTTCTCCCCTGACAAAGGAAAGCCATTGTATGAATCAGTGAGGCTTGTTCATATTGTGTACAGATGGTCTCGGGGCAAATGCTCTTTTTTCTTCTTGGCATTGTAATGTCACAGGAACTAGCACTACATGAAACAAAGATGCCATGTAAACTGTGACTGCGAATCAATATGCAATTTAGTTTCCCTGCAGGGCTGAATTATGTGACCACAGCCGAGCGGAGACCAGCATTGACTGTACTGCGGGGGGAGTAGCTCCACAAACGTCTTCCTTTGTGTCCATTTTTCTCTGTGATTGACAGACTGTGAGAGGAACTTTCTTTGGCCATAAGAACACAGTAATTATGTCAGATACCCTCCCAATGATAGCTATTAACACCCTTTGATTGGAGACTATATTTTCATTTAAATTTAGGGGTCATACAGATATAAGATGCAATTCAAGCTCTTTTAAGGGCTATTTTTATTGCCTTTCCATCACCCTAATCTGTGGTAAACTGAATTTCTATAAGCATACATATTTACATATATAAGAACTGTATGAAACATGACTTTAGTGTGACTTAATTCTCACATGTTGGTGTTTGCTGTCGATGTGAGCCACTCTCCTGCCAAACCAATGATGTCTAAACCAGTAGACAACTGGTTGAAGAACCTGGGGTGACCTGTGAGGGACAAAGGACCACACAAAGCGAGGTCATAAATCATTTGAAAATAAGCTTATCTGTAATCATTGTACTTGCATCTAAGTTATTGATTGGTGCTAATCAATGTGAACTGTGTGACCGCCCTGGCCTCTTTGCTCCTACCTGTGCGGACGCCGTATTTGAGTGTGTCCCTGCAGTCCACCAGGATCTGCTCGAGGGACTCGGGCTGGTCCGATAGCTCCAGGTTGAAGCCCTCCATTCCTTCCAGCAGCTGGTGCGGGTGGTGGAAGTCCAGCACCTTGGTGGAGCGGTCAAAAGTCTTCCGGATGTAGTTAGTAAGGATCTCCACCACCTCCAACAAGAACTGCATAGTCGGCTCCTCTCCATTTTTGGCAGGCAACAAATCTACAAAGCACAACAGACCCAATTCTTTAACAGATAATTGCATTTTTTCAAAAATAAATGCCAAGATGATTCTCATCCTTAATATTCTCTAAAGTACTTTTTAAAGTCAGTCTGATGCAGCTTTAGAGACAGTGTTTTGAAGTTAAATGAGAAAATGAATGAATGAGTCATTCTGTCAAGGATTGGTACAGTAGCTCTAGCTGTTTTAATCTGTGGAAGTGGACTCTATTTATCATTGTTGTAACTGCAAATGTGCAAAAGCATATCATCCATACTATAAAGGGATGATAAAGGATTAACAACAACCTTTAAATGCTCTAGAAGCCATATAATTGGCAACCCAAACAATCAGATAGATGAATATTAAAAATAAAGCAAGCCATTTTTTTACAGTAGTCATGATGAGCTGTATTTTAATTTAGTGCTGTGCACTTTACCGTTTTCTTAATTAACAATAATAAATATCTAGGCTAGCTTGAAATTGATTATAGATGAAGTATTTTAAGTTAAAAAAATGTATCTATATTTTTCAGTTTGTTGAGAAAAAAGTTTCAATAATTACGATAATAAAGGCCTCTGTACCTCTGGAGTACAGGTTGGAGAAGTCCGTCTCCGTGCGTCTGAAGCGCGTCTCTTGGCCCATGTTGTCGCAGGAGAACAGGTTCTTGGCGCTGCGCTCCTTGAGGGAGTTTACGATCCTGTCCCTCTCCTCCAGGCTGTTGTTCATCTGCAGGAAGCCTAAGTGAGGTGCAGAAGAGTCCGCAGAATGGTGACACTTCCCGTACATACTGACTGCTTTCTCCGTCCTAGGCCTTCTACTCACCCAGTCTTGCTTTTCCCACTTTAACTCCTCTCTCGCTCCTTCTACTCTGTCTCTCTCTTTTTTTTTTTTTTTACGAGGAAGCCACCCATCCTGCTCCAGTTATGGGCGGAGAGCTCAATGGGAGGGCGAGCCCGGTGACATCAGCACCAAACTCCAGCCAAGCACAAACAAATCTCTGTCATGTAACGGCTATTAATTCTTCTCGAGCCCCTTCGGCGGCGCGCACTCCAGCAGGCAGCAAGTGGCGAAAACAAAACGTGCAAGCCACCGGTGATAAACGTGCATCTTGTCTCTTTTGGATTTGAATTTTACATGAATAAAACACAAAAGCACGCATATGGTATTATTCTGTTTTATTAGGGAGAGGGACAGATGTGTTGACTTTGACGTTTGTTGTTGCGGGCAATTAATGGAATTAATGAAAACAGAAGGACGTGGTCAAAAATTTAAAAATGATGCACAACGCTGCAGCATAACATTCACGTCATGTCACCCTGCCATCGTAACACTCAAGCAGACTCAAAGGAAACATTTTATTTGCTAATTGTCAAGTAAATACACGCATTTTTATTTTTTAATGACTGACTCTTTCCTGAACTAAAATGTATTTTAAGCCAATTTAAACGCTGTAAAGCAATTCTGGCCTATCCATTTTTATTTTATTTTCCTGCAAAATTACATGCTAAAGTAATTTATTTGCAATAATATTTTAAAAGATATGAGTCTAGCAGATAATAATAGACTTACCACATATCTTCATTCCCAGTTTTCTCGTACAACCATGAGCGACACCACACCATGCGTCATAGCCTGAAACAAAATAACACTTAAAGGCCCACAAAGCAATGCAAACCCCTCTTTTATGCACGTTTTTATTAAGGGGAGTTCTTTATTTTAAAAATGGAGACGTATGAGATGGAATGATGTCGCATGCTGGAGTAAAAATAACCAGGGTGCATTGGGATTATTTCAACATTACGCCCCCAAGGCCCAGTATGGATTAGCCTATTTCCACTGTACTGTCACTGCTCATGACCTGTGGCAAGCACCGAAATTACTTATCCGTTTGAAGACACGCCACTGTAAAGCTCTAATTCGGTGAAGAGATGCAAGAATCACACGAGTCTGGCCGCTGACAGATAGAGAATAGACGCCTTATCACCGGCTCACAGACACACAAAAAACACACACAAGGGACGAGAAATCCCACAAAAGCACCAATTTAAGGGAAGCACGGGGTGGGAGGGCAACTACAAGAGGAGGAGGAGGGGCAGTCCCAGTCCCACATCCCAATTTAACCCTCGCTCTGGATCATTAGATAAATCATTGGCCTGCTCAGCTCATTGGACGCATTTCAGAACGGATTTTTTACGGCTTCAAGATGGACGAAGAGATATCCTTAGTCCAAAAGAATAGACACGTCTGCATTGTCTGGGTGCAGGCAAAGACAAAACATGTTTTTTCTACACTGGCCTACAGCCATCCAATGTTTATGTTTCCATTTATTAGAACACATTAACACCCCTTTCGATAACACATGAGACATTTTGGGATAAATATCCACATTTTGTGTTCTTTGGCAGAGTGAGGCTTGTTTTTACCATCCAGGTGACAATGAAAGGGCAGTGGTAGCTGCAGGCGTTTTACTCTGCTCCTCCGCCTCCTCCTCGAAGTCAACACAATGCTTAAGTGTGCCATTATGGGCAATTTAATGTGGCTGAATCAACAGCCACTTCAGGGACAATTTGAAATTTTCCATGCGGGCAATTTATTCAGACAGAACATCTACACCAGAGAGAAATACAGATAAGAGAAATTAGATAAATCAATTATATATATATGCACCCTGGTTATTTTACTCCCTCATACAATATTTTAATATATATAGCCTATATATATATTAAAATATGAATGATATGTGGATAAATGTGTTGTCCCGGGGCGATAGCCTTCCGGAGATGTCAGCAGAGGACACCCGGTCTTGACAAAGCGTCCGTCTGTCAGGGTGAAGCCGGAGGTCCGTGGTGAATGAGATGCAGCGGTGAAATGTGGCGAGAGAAGCTTCCCCCAAATGGCAGCGCGTTTTTTATGCCCCCCCACCCCCTCCCGCGATGAAAATGATTAATGGCGTTGCCCGGAAAGTAAATAGCTCACGTGAAATAGCATTTTAATGGTGATAGACCTACTTGAGCCCGGTGGTCGTAAATTAGTCGAGTTGTTGGGATCCGGTTCGCCGACAGAGGAGGGTGCAGACGCCGCCATCACTTCTCCCGAGACCCAGCCAAAGTCTTCACCTCAAAAAGCCTCCTTACTTTTTATTTTATTTTATTTTCACACAGAAAAAAATCTGTCTCTGAGCCACCCAAAAAAAAAAAAAAAAAAAAAAAAAGCAGGGTTTACAACTGATAACCTGTTTACAATGCTTTGAAAAGAGATGTCTTGGATTTAGACTAATTACGAAACATTGCAATTTAAACTATACAAGGACAATAAAAATGACACACACAACCATTTGTTAGGTAGGCTACCGTTAAAATACATAGCCTACAGCAGCATATTTGTAGTCTACCCAGCTAATGAAGATGTTTATAATTAACAGCACTTTAGCTAACATGATTATTGACACTTTTTCTCGATTAATATTTGAAAGTATTAAGTAAAGGAGAGACTACATATTCTTGAAAAGTAGTCTACATAATACAATAAATAAATACATATAGGCTATTTAAAACTAACAAACTTTTCTATTTTTTCTTAATTTAACCAAATTAGTAAGTCAATTTAGCAAAATGTCCATTGTTAGCTTGACTTTTGCTACAAAATGACAAAAGCAGTTCAAGGTGAACACCAGTGACCGCGCTGCAGGTTCAAGTCAGACACGTATTTTGTCTTTTTATTTACTTATTTCTTTTAACACAAAACTAACGTGGTAATAAAGAGTTTGTCCCACATTTTGACAAGCCATTGAGCGGAAACAAACACACAGACAGTTGCATATATTCAAATATAAAGGGCAGCCCTTTCATCAGGCTCATAAAACACCTGTTAGAGCATCTCCAACGACAATAAAAGTAGTCCTTTACTCCAGGCTTACTAAACCCTAAAATGAATAGATGAAGCCTACTTACCCGGTCGTTTGAGCCCAGGTGAACAGGTGCAGTCCAAAAAACAAGACTGAATTAAATCATGAAGGACACACCGCTGCGCTCGTTGGTAGGCTACACTCCAGTAAAAAGATGAAGATGGTGAAAAAAATCCGAACTGAGGCTCAGTTTTCCTGCGATTTCCAACACAAGGTGACCCTGCTTTTGTTCAAGGAGGTGTGATGTGGTGACATTTAGAGCGAGCCTTGACTGTTTATTGTCATTGCGGACCAGTGAGTCACGGTAAGTAGCTCCAGTGGTGTTAGTGGTGCTGCATATTTGTGAATGAGGAGAACAGGCAGCCGTCTGCAGACTGTCTGCTCCTCGGACACGGAATAACGCCGCTCCTGGATCCCAAACTCTCACTTTATCTGAGTGTTGATTGCAATCACATCCACACAGGACTGTTCTCAACCCTGATTACGCACATGGACTTTAACTTTGACGCTGTGAGCAACACATTACGCGAAAATGGAAGAGGACCCAAAAAGGGAGGGGGAGAGATTGCTGGTTTTGTTCTTGTGAGAAAGACAAGAGGCAAGGCAGAGAAAACAGCTTAACCATGCGCTTCATCACTTCTATAATTGGTACTATGTATGCCCCCCTTCCCCCCGTTTCTATTAATGCATGGCGTTGAGAATAGAAATCAATAACAGAAGTCAATATCGATCCCCTTGTCGATACGCCCGTCATTAATATTTTATCTACCATACAAGCCACACGAATCAATATTTGTCTTAAACATGACATTCTCACGTCTGTTCAACTCAATACAGAAGATGTAGTAACCCATGACAAGCTGACGCGCCGAAGGACGTCCCAAAACGCTCCACCAGGTGGCGGTGAAAACCCAAAAATGACCCCTGCCAGGCACAAATAGGCCATTCCAGAAATACACCACTCTATGAGGCTAATAATAAGATGTCCCATTAAGGTGAAACACGTCGTCATTACACTTGACTGCAGAGTGGACACTTACAACACTGCCTGCCTCCAGCCAACATAGACCACCCACTTTTAGGTGTGTAGCCTAATCCAGATCCCCAGGTAGTAGATCACCTTCAATCTGATAAAAGGTCACACTGACACACTGCTGATAGCAATCATGGTTTTACAAATAAGAGGCCTAAGAATTTAAAGTACTTTAAGCTTAGCATCAAGCTGTGGTTGAGCTTTTATGTAGCATATTAAATGTAGGCTGTACTTGGAAAATCATATTTAAATTTATAAAAATATTAAGCCATTGACCTTGTTAGTTACAAAGAGATCCACCGGCGCTCGCTCAAATTGTTACATTGCGTTTGCACCTGTAGAGGGAGTCCTGAGCCATTTCTGCATCTACCACTGAACCAAACAAAAAGCATTAAAAAACTGATTTATGATTTCACTATTGTGGTTTTCAGCTACAAGCAGAATGAGCAGTGTGCACATGGTTTGAATAGATCAATTATAGACCGTTTAAACTGTGTGTTCGTAGCTCAGGTGAGAGGTGCATGTGGTGTACCTACATGTAGATTTACCATTGTATAGTATCAATAAAATAAAATAAAATAATACAACCATTGCAGCCTTGGCCTGAGGAAATTGAAACTGCAAAAAGGCATTTTACTGAAGCTATTCCAATACACAAGCTATAGAAACAAGATGTGATCTAAAATGATTTCAGAAGTTTAAACAGTGATCAAATACAGTCAAATTTAGATGTAACATTTCCACATTATAATATAGCCTATTGTGGGGAAATATTTGATAAGAATGAAGACAACACCTTTTTGTCTTTGAGCAGACCGGTTAGTTGTGAATGTAAAAGAATAAACAGACAAAGGGTAGTAGCTGTATGGGACTGTCCACAAGATGGAGCATGATTCAAATGAGCAGAAGACAGGTTGTGAGACTTTCATGTTCTGTTAGTTACAGTTCATTTCAACCCTTATGTATCCTATTATTGTTGTCATTGAAAACAAGTCAGACAAAAAGTCTACAGTTTGTGCACATAAACACATAAACCTTGCTTGCACAAGGACATGGCTTCTAAAATGACAGCTCTTTTCTTGCACAGTTACCATGTGAGGATGTATTTCTGTCCACTGACACTTGGGGGCTCAGTAGTGTATCTCATGAACCATTGTCAAACAATTTCACACATTATGGACTCTGATTGTACTCGTGTCTATTTTGGTTTACAGTAACACATTTATATTGTTCTAGAGTAAATGTGTAATAAGAGATTTTCATTGAATGAGGATATTTTTAAATGACATTATACACCTTTAATAAACTAAATGCAGTGTTACCCGAATAACCCTGGATCATGTTTAAATCTGGCATCTCCTGTGCCAAATAACACATAGTAGAGAAGCATTTCCCAAGGCTGTTTAGACATTTAAACATATATATCAGTTGTGTTTATTTTGTATAATAGTACAATATATATAAATATAAGACAAAGGTATTGTCTCTGTAAGTTATTTCCTTGTGAAGGTGGGCAGTATTTCATCCCATGGCTTGAATCATGTCATTTAGTCGATCTCCTTTCGTCTGATTTTATTACTCCACTTCCTGTCTTGAATGTATGCATAAACCTAATTTAAGGGTTTACAAGAACTGCAGTTAAAGCTTTTAAAGAGGGTCAAGGACAAAGTGTTAAGTCCTGACTGCTCCTAACGTTTCCACAGGGAGCGTTCTGTTGTAACTGGGCCTACACTGTGAAGCTATGCTCCAGCTTATCTGCATCTAAACATATTTATGTATTCAATAAAGAGATGGAAATCAGTTATGATGAAAATCACACATTATAATTACATTTTAATTAATGTGTACTGATGTATAAAACATGCAGCCCAGCGTGGGACTGACTCCGCTGACCTCCTCTGCTCAAAGTTTATTCAACAGTCTCCATTTTAATCAGTCACAGCAGTACATTCTTCCTATCGCAATATTGTCCAAGTAAGGACTTAATTTAACAATTCTTCACATGTTTTGAATACCCAATATCACCTTTCCTTCACAGCTAGTCCAATCCATAAATGTCTTAGAGAAATGTAAGCTAATTTATTGTAACGTAAATGTAAATTGTTAGTTACGATTGACAATACAACTGAAATCAAAAGACATTCCTACTAGATTAAAAGAGTACTTTAAAATGGTTGACTGGAAGGGTTAAATACAGAATTTATTGCCTTTAACTAAATGAGTCAGCTATATTGGCCGGGCCTCTGAGTGGCGTTTAAAAACAGGTCTCATGTGGAACATCAACTCTCCATCACATACTGTCAGGCACTCGGGCTTCATCTGAGCACTCACAGGAGCCCACTGAAGCGTCAATATCTACACAGCTCATTGTCACTGTCATCAAGTACAGGAGCCTTCTCTACTCGCACTATACTGGAGTAATGTATTGCAGTAGTAAAAAAGTAAAAAAAATCATTCTTTTATGTGGTCATGATTACACATTTATTTGGTCTGCTTTAGGGTGTAGGTGTGAGGTAGGAATAGCACATACTAATAGGCAATATTGTTTACTTGCCTTGCCCTCTGAGTCCTGTCTCTGGATCAATATCAAAGCTACGTAATTAATTCACAAATAACTCACTTTTTATTTGTAACACCACACACGGTCAGCTTAGAAAATGTTAGATTCAGTGCATTTCTACTCCTAGATGTACCTACCTACTACTGTATGACTTTTGTAAAAGTATAAAGTGCAGTTGCTGACAACAGCGAGGTTATTCATGCTACCCCCCCCCTCAGTCATTTTATTTTGAAGTGTGTACACAGCCAAAGCCACAGTGAAGTGCAACCATGTCAGATCTAAGGCTTGTTGGCTCAACGGGTCTTCCCAGGAACGAAAACCTGACACTGTACCTTCTACCGTATACAATCCCATTAGTTTGGATGAGACTCACTTGGAACATTTTCTGTGCAGTTCTCACCGTAACAACACGTATATGGTCACGATCACATATTAAATACTATTAAATAAAACATTACAAACCTACCTTACTGTCCCTCAGGGATTCTGTTTTTTTATTATAGTGTTGTTGGCAAGCTCTCAGTGTCACTTTGTGAATACTAAAAATAACACATAGAATTGATTTAATGGATTCATAGTCATATATCTTCTACATTTGAGTTAGTGTGAAAATTTGTAGGTGTTGCACGCTACATTTTGAAGACCATACATTTTTCAAATTTAAATTAAAATTAAAATTTCAAATTTATTCATAATCTTACAACAGTTATAGAACAGAAGAGTTGAAAGTGTTGAAATGTGCTCACCTTAGAAGTATCCATCTTTGTTCTGATGAGCCACAGAGGAGACTTGCGGAGGGGGGCGCTATTTAGGAGAAAACTTTAGTGGAACGGGACCAGAAGGCAACGGGTTAGTGACAGCTTCTCCTCAAGCTACTCTTCAAAAACTTCTAACATCCATAAAGTCAACAAACCAGTAACAAACTGTACATTCCTTTAACATGTGGCATTCAAACAATCCTGGTATAAATGAGGTGTTTATAGAAAAAAAAAAATTCTTGTAATAACATTATTTTTTAACAGTACCTGTAAAAATGTTCACAACAAATCCGACTCCACACAAAACGCTTTTGACTTATGACTATTTGGTTTGATACATCTCTGAAAACTATCCATCTGATTTTACCCTGTGCACTTCTGGAGTGTCAACACATGGCTTAGAATTTCTTTTATTCTCTGATAGCCACATTTGACAATAGTAGTAGCTATATTTCACAAGACAGTTCTCATGATAAGTTCACTAATAGCACCTTGCTGCTCTAAATATTTGGCTCTTGTCTCCTTCAAAGCAAAGTGAGTCATACAGAGATATGACAATTTTATTATAAGATGAAGAATTTGTGGATAGCTTTAAGTATGCCATTTGTTCTAGAGACGGCAGAAGTGTAGAGAACTGGAAATAGAAATCAAACTGTCATTTTGTCTGGGTTAGCTGCTATTGTTTTAAGAAAGATTGTCAAGTCAGAACCAAAGAGTGCAGGGACTGGAGTTTGACAAATCAAACCAGAATAATATTCAAGCTGCTCATAATTTGTTAACTGACTTGGTCATTACTTTACCTTGATTTTAATTCAAACTGTGAAACGAGTATAGAAAACCAGAAAGACATCACAACCTCCCATATCATGTCTTAAAAGCATGTTGGTGGTGTAGCGTTAAGCATCCTGGAAAAACTCTGGATATCTGATTTTTTTGGGATGTACGATAACTTGTCGCCATGTCAGTGATATCTGAGAACTTTAAATGACTTCTGATGCAAAGAGTAAAATGTTATAATCTTTATTCTCACACAGTATTTGAGGTCATATCAACAATAGCGGATCTTTGCAAGAGCATGCTTAAAAACACCCCATATGGAGCAAAAACGGACACTTTCATTCAACAAAAGCTATTAAATCTCATTTACAGGGGAGTGAGATCTTCCACCGAAGACAAAGCTCAAAACACAAGTTTAACACTTGTCTTTCTCATATGATATAGACAGTGAATTCAAACTCATGAGCTGGACCTCCCTAATGGTCCCAAATTAACTTACGGACTTCATATTTACACAATGTGCTACACAGACCAGAGATGTTAGGAACTACTGTCAGGGAGAGTTAAGCAGAAAAAAAGCAGAGGTCTCTAAAATGTACCTGTGGACTATCATGGAGCAGGGGTTCCCAAACGTTTATCTGGGGACTTTCAAAAAGCCAAATTAATCACATACTTCACCCAACATGTAGAAAACTAACCAATGCTCCTGGATTGTGTATGCTCATAATCATTACAGAGTGAAGCAGTTTTTTTTTAGTAAATGTGCATAAACAGTTACAAAAGTGCTTCTTTGATTTTTAAAACTGCGCACTCTGACCCACCTTTGGGACCAGGCTCACAGTTTGGGAACCACTGCCCTAGACTTTATTATTTACTGGAGTTTAATGGATAAGGGTCCTACAGCAAATTCCTGGTGTCTTCCCTTTTGACGTGCTCCAGTGCCTTGTCATGGCACTTGCTCTTTTTGTTCTGGTGAGTTTTGACGTGTTTAGCCAAATGGTCACTGCGCATGAACCTTTTGCAACAGTCCGGACACACGAAGCGCTTCTCCCCCGTGTGAGTCCTCAGGTGCCTCTGCAGCTCGTCCGACCTGGTGAAGCTTTTGCCGCAGAAAAGCCAGTTGCACACGAACGGACGCTCCCCAGAGTGCCACCTCAGGTGAGCTTTCAGGTGCGACGTCTTGCCGTAAACTTTCCCGCAGCCCGGTATGTGGCAGATGTGCTGTTTCTTCTTGCCAGGCTCGTCGCTGGACGTGGACGCCTGACAGTTTGGGCAGCGGCACCTCCTGCACCTCCTCGCAGTCGCAAGAGGGGACTTGGTGTGAAGAAGTGCCGCGATTTGAGTCTGATACTGTGCAAAGTCCGTGTGTCCCAAAACTAAGCCTCTCTGAAGCTGAAAGCGATGATGTGGACCGAGAGAAGGAGAGTGGCCCACGTGGTTGCCCTGCTGCAAGCTCCACCAGGGGATTTCCTCTCCCGGGTTTGGGGATAACTGTCTCTGCTGTTGGACGAAGCTCGGCATCGCGGGGGGAATAGGAGTGGGCGCTGCGTAACTCACAGCTGGGACGTAGGTGGGCTGGGGGCAGCTGGACTGCATGGAGCAGGGCAGCATCTTGACCGGGGTAAAGTCATAGGGGTACGAGGGGTCCGCTGGGGGCGTGAGAGGCAGTTCGTGGGGCGAGCTGAAGGAGCTCTGGAGGTGCGAGGACAGCTGCGGCTTGGAGGATAGTCCAAAGGAATTAGTGGCAGTCGGTGCGCTCTCGTTAGTCCACGGGTGAAATAAACGCGAGGGGGAGCCCAGAGTGGGGTCGTAGGGGACCTGGAGGAAGTCAGTGGGATTGGAGCCGTGGTGATGCCCTATCCGGTTACAAGTGGCGGCCAGGAGAGCCAGCGGGGAGTGTTTACAGTTCTCCGGGGATGAATTGGGAGTGCGGTCCTGCGAAGAAACAATTTCATTAAAGCTTATTTACAACAATATTACGCACCGCCTTATGTTAGTAAAGTCTGTCTAAGAAGCTTTCTCGCGACTCATGAACGCACTTTTTGTCAGTTGCTTTATAACAATTAAGCAAAAACTGTCTCCGTGCAGTAAAAATACAGCGTACGGTTAATTTACCCAATATGTTATAAAGAGTATCTCTTAGAATTATTATAAAGTAGCGTTGGATGTAAAACTTTAAAAGTTTTTTGTTTTGTCTGTCTTTCTGACTGAGCCTCTTCATAATTGATCCAATGTAGGCTAACACGTTTATCTAACTTAACTTCTATTAATGAAGAAATGTAGGCCTGTCACTTGAATACAACTTCTAGCAATAGATGTTAATAAAAGACAATAACGCACTGAGCATTGTAAATATTGGCTAAGTTTACTTGGTAAGATTTTGATAACGACAGTCCAATTTATATCTCTAACTTACATTGGTGAGAATAAGTTCTAAGTTACTGCAGATACTGTCCAACAAATATTTTTTACAAAGGCGTGAAAGAATTCGCGCCTTAATGCCACCAAAGTTTCCAAGTTACTCCAAGTAAAGGTAAAACTTGGGCACAAACCTGGAGAAAAGCCTGGAGAGTTTCATTTCGCAGTACCGCCACCGCTGCCATGGTCCTCCTCCTCCTTCCTTTCGCTCGAAGAAAAGCGAATAAAACGTAAAAAAATTAGATAAATGCACTCATTCGCTGTAAAACGACTCGTCTTGTTGAGTCTCGGTGCTTCCTCTCTGCCAGATATCCTTGGACCATCTGAGGAGTGAGGGATCACTTCTTAGAATTTGATAAGGACTTTGGTGGGCCGCCAGCCAGTCAGAAATAAGATTTATTACTTTGAAGTTTGCCGCTGCCCAATCATCAAAGAATAGCGGCTCTTTGAGAGAGGAAAGCAAATCCTTTGAATCCACAAAGCTCCTATGGTGTGTTTGTTGGTCTGGATAAAGGGGCTGATTATTAGGGGGGATGGGAAGGGAGGAGATAAAGGCGGGACAATTAATGAAGTAATCACTATGTGGGAAATGTATATACACAAATAATTGGATTTTCTTGATCAAAGACGCCCCTGCCGCCTGGAGACCCCGCTATTGGACGCTGTAGTCATCTGATCCTCTTTTTGTAATTAAGGATTTGTAGCAGAGCCCTATGTGACAATGTGACATTGTTATCTCGGGAGATCTCCAAGAGTAATTCCTGGCTGTTTGATGGAGGCAACTCAAGTGACTCAACACAAACTTCTCATCTCTGAACAATCAGCATCTCTTTGACATTTCTGATTTGAATTACATTGCTTTGTTGTGCTTTTGAACTATACACTACATTAAACACTTTATTATGTCCCTCTGAATTATTTCTGATCTGCTTTTTTTATTAATTTTTTATCATAATATCACTTTGCATAAAAGCCTTGTTTGACTTTGTTGGGCTTAAAAAAAAGTTGAGGCTAGAGTAGGTAATATTTTGAGGTAAATCAAATAAAAATGAGCGACCCTTTAGCACTGGGGTTAGTAACATTGCCTAACCCCTTATGTGTCCTATGCCTATTATAAAAGCGTACTACTTACTTACCTACTTTGTCAATTAGCTGTCTTCAAGAAATAATATGAAAGATATTCCTGTCTTTTTCAAGTTAAATGTTAGTATTTTTTGTGACACGATGAGAGCACCTGTTGTTTTAACCCAGCGTCAGAAGTGTTAAAAGCAGCACTTGAAATGATGTCTCCATTATGTCTCCTTACAAACCTGTTAAGCAACTTAATCTTGATCCTCTAGAAATGCACTTTCCCTCACACAAACCCGCTCTTTGTTCTGTTCAATCACACATGTTGGGTGACCACCCAAACTAAACAGGAGTAGAAGATGACATGGGCAAAATTGGAAAATTATTGTAACAGTTAACAATTAATGTTAACAAAACCCAAATGGCTTGTTAAATGTTGTTAAACTGCTGACGTATTTCAGCAGCTTACAGGGTAATAGAGAAGAAATGCTTTAGTGTACGACATGAAGCAAACTCTTTATCGAATACATTTTTAATATTAATTGGATTAATCTAAAATTTTGTAGAAGATTGACTTGTGCTTTACAAATTGGAGTTATAGTTTTCTGTATCAGCTCTCTGATCTCTGCTTCCCCGCAGAAACAATCAGTGTCCTCTCGACTACTTTGGAGCGGCAGATTTTGAATTAGATGTGTTCCTTTGAAGGGATTAATGTTCCCAGTCCTCTCCCACGGACTCAGTCATGAGGGAGAGGAGGGGGTGGGGGGGTCCTGCTGGGCTGCACTAGAGTCCTGTTCAAAAACTACACAAGAGGCTACAGGAGAGCGCCGTAGTCTGATGACTGACTGGTAAAACACTGGCTTAGATTAACCTTGTTTACATCAGCAGCAGTGGGAGATGATGCTTATAAAATAGGAATGAACAGAAGAAGCAGGGATGGCAATTTGATTTTAAATGACTTTTTAGGAGGTCAAACAATACTCATTTGTCAGATCATTTATTGAGAGCAGGGGTAGTTAAGTTAGCTTTCATCTCTGGTCCAGCCTAAATATAAAATATTATAAAATCATAAAGCAACTTAAGTTTAAAATAAGTAAGTAATAATAAAGTCAAAGTTGTTTTGCCAGAGGTTACTAGAGGTAAAATTTTACTAAAAACCTTTTGAAAATAGAAATGTACTTTAACAAAGAGATGGACAGAACATTTGTGATCTAGTTTTGGACAAAGACACAGTCACCAGACAGAACTCAGGTCTCTTTACTTTGGTGACGCGCTCAACAGGTGAACCAAACATTTCAAGTTTGATTTGTCCAGCACTCAGTTGGTGTTCTTTGAAGTTTACAGTTACATAAATGTCTTGTAATATTCTTTGATCTGACAACCTATATGATAATTAAAGACACTGTTTTTACAAAATTAAATGGAGTATTTAATTTCTCAACATTAAATATGTGCTCCTTGATTCAGATTGACTTTGTTTTTAAAATCAATAGTTGTGGCCTGCCATGTTAATTTAAGCCTGAATGACAACTGCATGAATTTTGTGAACCATCAGAATGACCAAATTATTGATATCTCTCAAAAAGATTCTTGGTTCAGTCATGAATGCAAGTCCTTGTAATTTAATTCAGCTCAGCAGGACTCCGGCTCAGGGACAGATTTGACTGAGCAGGACTTTGATATAGTTTGTACAAAATTCATGACTGTGAGTTTGGCACAATGTCTGGTCCCTGAGGTAATTTACTGGCTCCAAACCTTCACTGACTTTCAGGCTATGCCTCAAGTTTCACAGGGCACCGCAGCCCTTGTATGGCTAAAGGAACATTTCCTGTGACATTTGTAGAGAAAATTAAGTTGGAGGACCCCCCTAGTTCTCTGCCAGCCAACTCAATGCCTTCAACATGGCACCAGTCAGTTCCCTGCATGTATTTTTTAGTATAGTCATTTGAATCAGAAAGGTGCTCATACCACCAAATTATTAAAAAAGTGCAGACATCTACATTTAGGATACATTCTAGTGTCTGTTATTAAAAAAACTGGAATCACAGTGCACCATGAAGAAAAATAATACCTGAGCTTCAAAGAAAGTATAGTCTGCATTTTAGCTTTAATCATATTTTTAAATTATAAAGTAAAAAACTGACTGAAATGAGCAGGTGCTGTCTGTCCAGGCTGTAACCTGCAAGTTCATTACAAGCTTATGAAGAAATAGATATTAAAATAATACACAAATACCTCTGAAGTTATAAACAAGGTTTGATAAAAAAAACAAAGAAAAAGTGTAATAAAAGTTTGCATTTTAAACATTTATTTGACTCTTTTGACATATAAAACAAGAGTTGGCTAGAAATAAATAAACATTTATGTCACATGTCAAGTGTGCTGCACTTTTTGGTTGTGATCCAGCTCAGATTTGAAGAAGGCAATCTAAAGAAAGGAGAGAGAAGAAAGGACAAAGGGAAAGATATTAATATGTATTTCATCATTACTCATCATATTGTAAGCTGTAACTATTTATTGGATACTTTACTTTGCTTTATTGGTTTGAAAAGGATCTCTGAACACAGAGAAGCACATCATCTTGACATTTTGAGACTTCTTGAGTGAACTGTCAGTGAGAGCTGCAGATCTGACAGAGTAGGCTGAATAACGTCACAATACGCCGCCTTTTCAACTTGGATATTCGCTGGACAGTTGGAGAGAAAACAGGTTCCACATCTGTCTCATCCCAGAGATATCAGAGGGCTGGGGCGGGGGTGTGGGGTGTGGAGGGGCGGTGCATGTGAGAGAGTGAGACTTGGAGAGTGTGGGAGAGAGGCGCTTGAGGCTACTGGGTACTTGAGCCGCTATAATGGTGTCTCGTATGAGAAAACATCTGTGAATTTCCTCAGTGATCTACAACAAAGTATAACTCAGAGCAGTCACTCAGCAGAGCTTTGAAGTTGCTGTCTGACAGAAAGCTGCCATTGTTCGCAGCCCCCAACACACAGAAACTCCAACTTTGGTCTCACTAATTTTCCCTGCAATGCGATACAACTCTCTTTTTTCTTCCTCTCTCCTCTGGGCCTATGAAACAGGGGAGCTCTGCATATTCAAAAGCAAGAGCAAAGCCTTGGCCATGTGTGGGTCGGCCTGGGGGTCACGTAGGGCGGGACAGGTCATTTTACCTTCCCCGGCCCACCCTGGATGACTTAATCCAGTTCTGAGGAGGGAAACTCTCCCCTCCTGATGATGTGTATACAGGGTTACAGACGGCGGGGGGACGCAGTCTGTAACCCTGGGGAACAAAAACATGTCATGTCATACTCGCACTATAGCTCTTTGGACAATATGTGTCCAGATATTTCAAAGTTCTGAAACTACAACATAATCTGAAATATGCAACAAGAAGCTTATCAGATACATAAATATGCTCTTAGGTTTATTGACAGTATGCTTTTATGTCTAAACTATGTTAGCATTCAGCCGATCATAACCCCAGATTTCTGAGGCGCTCTATGGAGAACACTTCAAAGATGTGTGTGTGGAGATTGTGCTCTGATTGGCTCTATGGAAATGGCAAAATCAGTGTCTGTTTAAATTTCCTCAAAGGTGGTTTGGGTGGGTAATAAAATAAAAAAAACAAAATAAAATAAAACAAAATAAGTGTGCTAAAAGAAAAGTTTAAATGATTCTTGTTAATGTTACTAGCATAATATATAAAATATAATTTTTGGGTTCTTCGGTGGCTTGGCAATACTGTGGAGCATAACAGCAGAGCCTTTTATTTCAGAGTTTCTTTAAAACAAAAACAAAGCATGGAAAGTAAAAAATTGAGTGTTTTTAAGAAAGTGGTGATAAACCTCACCATGTTTGTTTGTGTATAATAGTTATGTCTAAATCAAACAGAACCCACAACAAAATGCATCAACCTTCATAAAAATATTTTGTTTTTTTGCGTGCCTGGCTGAGCGACGGCTGCAGCTCTTCTCACATGTTACCCACCCAACGCATGTTCAATGGCAGCTGGTCCCACCATCTGGGAAAGCAGTGCCACGGCAAAATAGAACAGGTTACACCTTTGGCCATGCCAAGTGTGCTTGTGCCACACTCAGTCCACAAACTGAGAGAGGCTAATCACAATTTCACGCTCTGATTTGTCAAATCCCATTCCAACACCGGAGGCACCAAGAAAACGTTTAAGTAAATAAATTTCACGGTGTACCGGATAACACCTCCTCTATAAGGTTTCTTTTGTTCTATGTAAGCCTATCCTTGCTTTATTCGTGTTTACACCAGGAAGTGGCTGAATGGTAACAGGTTCCTGAAGATCAGCAGGAACAAACTATTATCTCTTCATGCATTTGATATTCATGCAAATGTAACAACAAAACAGCATTGAATAGCCTCTAACTGCAGGTGTGAGGAAGCTGAAACAAAAGCCAGTGTAACCCTAATGGCATCCCTTGTCATTAACGGACCTTTGATGTATGTCCTCAACGCAGTCTTTTATCTCCTCTTCTTCAGTGCCTCTCACTCTCACTGCCTCCAACACTTTCTTTATTAATGCTGTCTTCAGGGAATGTCCTCCATACATCTGACATCTGGTTCATGCTCATGTGTGCTTTTTTTGGCCATCATTACCCAATGCTAAGTCTGAAGCTATTTTAGGCCACTGTCTTCCCCTGTCCTAATCATATTCACATAAACTTAGTGCAACACAAAGGAACACAAATTACGCCTCAGCAAGATCTCAATTATTTATGTATGGAAAAATATGATATAGCACTGATACTGCCAGAGTGTGGTGGCAAAATTCTAATACATCTGGATAACAAAAGCAAGTAAACTGCATTAAAACAGTATTTGAAAAGGCTGTGCATAAAATGCAGGTATTCAAACTCTGCCTTTGAACTCACGGATATAGAAACAGGACAATGTTGGTCTAATCGTGTTCTCTTTGAAGTGAGACATAACTATTAGGTGAAAAGGTAAGTATGCCTCTTTAGAAAATAAAGGCTTTTCATCATTTGTTAAGGCTGCAGCTCGAGCGTTTTCATAAAGGTGCTTTAAAACTTTGGCTAACTGTGTTTGGGGCTGCCAGGGATGAAGCTCTAATGAAAGTGTGGCATACGAAGCAAATGGCAAGAATAACAGCAGCAGTAATGCTAGCCACATTAAAGGAGTTCTCACTTGCATGCCAGATGTTGTCAAGTTTAATGAGAGAAAACAAGACCAAGCTGGATTTATGAAGAGGTATTAAAAATGACAGAAAAAAAAACAGCTGTCAGACTTCAAAATTTGAATCCTGTCAGTCCCTCAGGGTCCTCTATGGACCATTCAATATTCACTATCAGTTCATTAGGTCAAAACATCTGAGTGATGACAGTATTTCATAATATTTGCCTTTTGTGATGCATAATCAGCCAACCAAGCCAATTACGTAGACACCTCTGCACACCTCCTCTCATATGCTAAAGCAGGCAATCAGCCAGGGAGTTAATTTGGCAGAAAAAAACAGGGAAGAAACACCCACTCTGGCACCATTCGTCACCACAGTCCAACCTTGTTATTCAAACGAGAGCCTATTTGAAATTCCTCTCTGTGGTAAAACAGGGCCAAAATAATCAAGGGAGCATGATCACACTTAATTGATTCAGTGTACTTTTAAGATGCACTACAGGGTGCTGGGGTGACCTATTTCAGACTGTCTTCAGAGGAACCAACTATCCCAGCAAGGGAGTAATGCACAACCAGGATTTTAATTACGGCAGGATCTGTGGCTACGACCCGAGGTGAAATGCTTCTGAACTAACTGTGACACCACATTATAACAGTGCCACTGGTCTCCTCTTTGAATCTATTTCTTAGAAACATGACCAAAATAGTCAAGACAAAGAACTTTCATTTTTTCACTTCATCCTCTCAGTGTATTTGTTAGATTTCTCTTTTTAAACTAAAATTATGATTAAAAGAAAACCACACTCCAACAACTCCTTGACATTAAACTCATCATACATCTACATGTGTAGTGTCGTGGCAGATTGGTCTTGACACCTCACTTTTTAATGGTCAAAGTCACAGCTTGGAACTGAAACAGGTTTTTATTTTAGTCTTGAGAAATAAATTGTATTTGAAACAAACTAAAACATATCAAGTCGTAGACTGGAAGTATAATATACCGATGAAATAAAGAGTAAGATAATGTTTTTTTCTGTCTAAACCAGGGGTGTCAAACGCATTTTAGTTTAGGGGCCACATACAGCTCAATTTGATCTGAAGTGGGCCAAACCAGTAAAAGTTTTCTCCTTTCTTTTAGTCAAAGAAGTACAATAACATTATGTCACTGCTCTCATCGATTGCAACCAAAATGTTTTCATAAAGTCACCCTCGCAATATTTCTTTGATGCTAATGCTTTTTCTAGCAATAAAGTAGCTAACTCTCACTGCTGCCTCACTGACCTCTCAGCTACATCTAAAAAAAAGAGTAAGAATAATCAATAGAAAGTGGTCTATTTTTCTTGGAAATCTCTACAGTTAGTGCCTCCTTTTCTCCTTTTTGACAAAGACATTTTGGTTAATGATGCCCACAGAGGGTAATTTTGAAAGCTAAATAATTTATGCATTTTTGCCATTTGCTGTTCAGTTCTGGGCCGGGGGACAAATTAATAGCAGTTACTTTAAAAATTTTTGCAGTTTATGTCTTCTATATAATTTATTACTTTCTAAATTAATTCAGATGGCCAGATTGGACCCTCAGGTGGAACGGTTTTGGCCCCGCGGACCGCATGTTTGACACCTGTGGTCTAAACTTTACAGAGCTGCACTTTTTAGGGAGTTACTATTTAATGCCAAAAAATTTTAATTCAGGAAGTAAGAGTCATAAGATGGCAACTTGAACTTAAATCGAAAACAGATGTTGGTCATAAACATTGTTTGTGTTTATTCAAAAAAGTCCAACAGTTTGAAATATTTTAATACAAGAACATTTACTTTGTGTTTTTCCTTGTGAGTGAGATCTCTATCGTCCAAGAACTGCAGTCTTTAGCTCCACGTTTTAGTAACTGTACCACACAGTTGGTATTAAAGCTGAAGCTATGATATGGTTTTACAAGAGAAACAGCTCCAAAAGCATGCCGTCCTGACCTGACCCGACCCATATTCCAGTGAAAATGTGCCTTTGGTCTTGGTCCACTCTGGTCTGGGTCCTGTCAAATGTGTGGTCTTAACATTAGATTAGTTTATTTCTTTAGGACAGCATACAATGTACATTAAGCCTTTGCAGAGATGATTATAGCTCAACAGCTAATTTCCATCTGTAGTCCTATATTGTAGATGTTTTTTGGTGGTAGTGGAAACCTACACAGACACGGAATAAACATGCAAACTCCACAGACAGGCCCTGCCCTGGATGAGAATTGAACCCAGGACCTTCTTGCTGTGAGGCACCATGCCAACAACGTTGTACAAAACCTCTTTTCACTGCCTTGAAAAAGATGGTTCTATGAGCTGTCAGTCATCTAGACTTGCTTTCTTGTGGCATGTGTTACAGAGATAACTATGGTAAGTCTGAGTAATGAGTTTTTGTGCCTCAACCTCAGGCTGACCCCCGGATCACTTTGGCCCCCTTAAAACTCACGAGGAGACCCGTGAACCTGAACTTGACTGAAGCCAGTCTGCTATCGAGGCAGTAATGTTATCCTGCTGAGTGGAAGGAGGATGAGATCTCAGTCATACCACCCTACTCTTCCTATTAAGATCAAAATCTCCTCTTAGGCCCTCGGGTGTCAACAAAGGGAGATGCAGTAAATGATATGCAAATTGCAAAAAAAGAAGAAAAAAACTCCACAAATCAACTCGCCAGCCCTGCATTTCCGACACTTCACATCTTAAAAGAAAATTCCTGTATTTAGGTTGTGATTCAAAGTGAGGTCTAGCTCTGCTCTGTGGCTCTGATTTCAGCGCTCCGACAGCACAAAGCCCCTCTAACTACAGGCAGCCTCTGTGGGAGAACTTGTACCGTTCAGATGGATTTGTCTCAGGATCCGGTGAGACAACAGACATAATACTCAAAAATAGGTTAAGTTAGGTTAACAGCGTTGTTTAGAGGTGCACTGCCTGCGAGATGAGCCTCTGTGTATTCTGTGGTTTTATTGTGACTTGGGAATTGTGTTTTTATTCACCTTCCCTGCTTCATAACAAATCTTCAGCTGAGTTAAACCTGTACTGTGTCAGGTGGGGCGGTAACCTGCCTTTATACTTCAACCCAGTCCCTAGGAATTAACATTATGAATATCTCCATTTCAAAATACTGTTTTTCTTGATACAAAGCCTACATTTCTGGAATTTGAAGTTTATATTTCGAAATGTGTTTCTGCAGTCTTGAGTCAACTGTGCTACACAGAAGATGGCAGACTGCTTATGAAACACAGTGATGATAGTGGAGGTTTTTGTAAACACATCAGATTAACAGCTGAGCGCGCTTGCTGCACAGGTCGCTTACACTGCAGCGCTCCAACGTGCTCCATATTCGAGAGCACTTCCAGCAGCGAGGATGTTCTTTGGAGTGTCTGTCTGCTTGTCTGGGCTCTGTCTTACCGGCTGACATGCTTGTCGAGAGGCCCGCTAGAAGGAGTGGGAGGGGGGTGCGCTCTCGTACTCTTCCTCAGGGATAGACTCCACAGTTGACAGTAATTTGTAGTACTCATCTTCTCCGTCCAGCACTTTGATTTGTCTGTGAGGTGTCAAAGGGCAAAGTAGGGAGAGGTTAGAGTAGGACACAAGGTCAGAGTATTAGAAATGAAAAACAATATTTGAACAGACCGCTAAGTTAAGGAAGTAAATGTACTCATCAGGATGTCATTTATGTTTTACAGATTAAGACTGCAATGGAAATACATTGGAAACACAAAGGTGGTTTGAATTATGTAAGTTGTATCATCAACACAATATTAAACAATGATACTGCATATGTTCCTGAACTTGTGCAACTCTAATACATGCACACTCAGATTGTGAACAATTAAAATTAGCACGCTGACACAGCCCTAATATGTAGCCCCCTCTCTAATGACGCAAAGCAGCTGCTCATAAAAAAAGCGTGTTATTTTGGGATTGCCATTTACATTATAAGAAAACAACTCCATTTCTGGATTCAATTCCACAAAGGGCCTGCTCTGTTTAGAGTTGGTGGAAGTAGGAAAGCAGTTATTTACCCAAGTTTTCTCAGCTTCCTCTTACTCCCCTGGTAATCCAGAGTTCTCTGAGGAAAGGGCCAAGAGCACAGTCAAAAGATGAGCAGAGATTCATTAATTTTTAATTCAAAGTGATTTTGTGTTGAATGCGAGCAGATGCTGATAATATCAGAAGTCACAGCATAATTTTTTCTGATCAAAGGGCTCAAGTGAGTCTGATGAAGCATGCATCTTGCTCAGCTTTGATAAACCACATCAATTATTCACCGTGAAGGCAGACATCCTGACATGAAAGCAACAGATAAAGAGCATAAGCACATGTTCAAGACAAGAGGCAGAGGAGCGTGGGGGTGGGGCTCCAGGGTCTGGCACAGGTAGGCTTAATTGTATTATCATCTGGAACCAAAGTCAGACAAAGGCCTTTATCGCCACTTTGAACTCACATTTAGCTGGTTGTAGTACAGGCTGTCCTCAGGGCTGTTGAGCAGCTTGGGTTGCTGGCCCCTGCGGCGGGTAGTTCTGTGCTGTGGCTTCATCACTGGACCTGCAACAGAGAAAAACAGGGCACTCATCCAAGCACAACAACAACATGCAGCGGCACGACGCTGGTGGTGATGACAGTAACAGCAAAAACATTAGCTTTCCACTTCTTAAACCTGCACAGTGTGACAAAGTGGCTGAAACTTTTAATTTACTTAAGTGAGATTATGTAATGTCATCGATGAGCTGACTCAATAACAGCTTAACATGACATAAATCTGCACAAATACACCACATCTAATTAAATCGACTCTGGTAGGTTAAATCTGTTTAAACATTTATAAAGGAAGCAAACCCAGTTGACATTGTGTGCCGATACACCTGTGATTCATCTTATGATACAGAACCGTTTTTATTTTCTCAGGTAACAAATATAAAAGCCAAGGGCCTCAGGAAACACCAGGGAAATAAAGAATAAACACTCTATATGTGTAAACAATAACTTAAGCCATATAACAGATAGCTGTGGAACAAAATAGAGAAACATGTACATGATTAAGACAAAAACTGCCAAGGAAAGGGTCTGTGCTGTCGAGTAATAATGCTGCCTGCATACTCAGTCTCATAAAAGTCTTGTTATTCACAGGTGAAAATGGAGGATACAAACTAAAGAATTAACAATAACCAAATTCCAAGTCAGACAGCTGGGCCGCCTGCTTTTGATAAACTTGTAATCCAAAAACATGAATGTTTGACATTGGGTATGGCCAGATCAATAGCTTTGTGCATGGCATTATCCTCTTGTTGAGAGGAACAAACCTCTTCTGGATCTTTGAATTGTTGGTGAGCTTGCATGTTTTTCTATAGTTTATTTTTTATTGTAACTTTTATTTATCCAGTGAAGTCCCAGGGGAAACCAGAGCAGACACGAGGAGGACATGCAAACTCCACCCACATAGAAAGAGTTGCTGTGAGACAGGAGTGCTAACCACCGTGCAGGTAGTTAAACGTGCTTGGCTTTGAAAGAGCTTCCCTGATTTCAGCAGTTAGCTTATCAGTTTACAAATTGGTTTGCTGCTCCAATAGGGCTGTAATGGCATTGAGTCTTAGGCTA
Organism: Perccottus glenii; assembly: GCA_024416835.2. NCBI lineage: Eukaryota > Metazoa > Chordata > Actinopteri > Gobiiformes > Odontobutidae > Perccottus > Perccottus glenii. Next base: position 12,274,315 of record CM044560.2, on the reverse strand, counting down.
GCATCTTTTTTTCTCTAGTTTTATTACCCCTGGTACACTAAGTTGGCTCAGTGGGAGAGAGAACCATGCGAGACAGAAAACCAACACGTGAACGGAGATTGGTGGAAAAAGTTGAGATTTTAAATGAATTAAACTTAAATGTCATTGATCTTGACTCATGCTTAGCCGTAAACACGAAGTCCAAACATGTTTGTTTTAAATGAAAATGTTGTTAGACAATTTAACTACAAGTTTAATATTGTATAACTACCCCAAAATAGATATAATATATAGTAGTGTTATGGGACAATAGACTTTTTATAGAAAACATGGCCTTTACATAAGTCTTGCCTTTGCTAACTAAACAGCAATTTCCACATTTAGACCACCAACAGTCTCAGTTTCTTTTCTCTTTTGTGAACAATTATTTGTATTGGTAATATGCTAATATGTCCTGAATAAATAATTTCACAGCCCTGATGAGGAACATGAGATAAAGTTAAATGACAGCCTACTCATTAAAACAAGACAACACTGAAAGCTTTGTACATGTCTATGATGGCACATCCAGTGTTTCAAAATTTATAGGTTACAAAAGTGTGTTTTAGAGCTGAGACAACTTTACAAGAAACATCTATATTTAATGTCAGATAGCGTTTCATCTTCCTTGCCGATGTCTCGGGTGAGACAGGACATTTCTTCATCATCTCTTGCTACCTCGATGTCTCTACCCTGACTAAAGCAGCATTTGCTTTTTCCATCTTAACACTACTTTGTACTCACTTTGAACAGACCTCATCACATCTCAATCCTATACATCAAAGACCCGGCGCTCCATCTCTTCCCTCAGATTTCTTGATGTTATTCAAACCAGCTCAGGTTTACTAAAGTCACACTGTGTAAATGCCCAGAAAGTTCTTGTCAGGCCTGGCACATTAGCCAGCTCTGACCGTGAATCTTATCAGTTTATTCCTCAGAGGGGCAAACTGTCCACTGTGATTCTATTTAACCTGCCAGAATTTGAGAAAATTTGACAGCTTCCATACAGTTTGAATAACAGCTGTGTATGTTTTACTAAACATGCTCAGGTCGTCCGGATCATAAGCTCTCAGTATTACATTAAAGTTGACTGTTTACACAATCCAACCATCAGAAAGGACTGTACTAAAGGTATACCAAAATAAATGATTACAAATGCATCTGGGGTTGAGCAAAAAATGTCTATAAATAGGACAGTGCTCTGCTAATGATTCCAAAATAGTGTTGATAAGCAAATGTTGTATTCCCCTGGAATTGCATCAAAGTATTCAATCACACATAATGAATCCTGACGACCCTGAACAATGTTTCCAAGTAAAATAGTTGCTCAGCAGACTGTGGCTATTGGGTTAAGACAAGAATAATATGCTATTTTGCAGTGAAATTAATTGGTATCTATGCTGTGGAGCATCTAAAACAGTATCCCGTCCCTTTTACATCCTATGAAATGCACAAAACCACGTATATGAGTTTGAAATATGTAGGTCAGGTTTGTTAACAAAATTGTTTTATCTGTTTGATCAAACTACATAGGTAACTTTCCTGCATTCCTGTTTTGGTAAACAGATAAATAAATAAAGTTACTCAAAAAGATTCAGTCACATACTTTCTACCTTTCTAACAGCAAATATAATAGACAGTAAATTGTAGTGTGTTGGGACCAAAACAGCTTAATGTTTTGTTATTTCTTGGCGGAGTAGCTAAAACCGATCTGTTGGTGGGATCTGAAACATGACACGTGGGAGTTGAGCATCAGTGTGTATCTGTTGTGACCTGCAGCGATTACAGCGCGTAGCAGATCAGAGGATGGGTCAGACTTCCCATCTCTGTTCTCCTGTTTGGGAAATCACTGCCATTTGATCCAGGCCTGCCCCAGAGGAATGCTGCTGCGGCAGATATATTACACGCAGGGGAGGCTGCCAACTGGCTCCTGGCATGAGAGCCCTGCTTGGACCTGGGCAAGCTGAGCAGGGGAAAGGGTCAGACTGTGGCTAAATGATCGCGAGTAACGTGTGCTGTTTGGGGTGGAGAGGAATAATGCTGGACTGGAAATATAGAACCACTGCACTACATATGATATTGATTTCTCCCTATCAAAAGAAAACCAAGCAGGGTTTGCTCTACTTTGCGAGACTTTAATAATGTGTATGCTTGCTTCTTCAGATAAAAAGGGACAGAATTCTTTTTGAGATAGGTACGTCTTTCATTTTCAAAGAGCGGCAGATGACTCATATTACATCTCTAAATACCACTTTGAAATCCCTTGAAATCAGTACAGAGCTCAGAAAAAAACATAAAAGAGCCGCTAAAAGGGATTTTTAGTGGAATAAATTAAAGATGTATCGATTTGTTTCCCGAAATCACGTGGCTTCAATCACCTGACTTTCTCCCAGACCACAGCAAACCACTCGGGCTTTGTTTATTCAGATGGAGAGAGCACAGGCAGCAAAAGGCATGGATTATAAGGAAAAATCATCAGCAGGGGCCCTTTGATGTCTAAATGAGGTATGTTCAACCCAAACCCCTCTCTTTACCTCATAACCACCCCATCTCCACCACACACAAACTCACATATTACTCTTTAGTCGCAAACAAAGGCTCTGGAGAGGCCGATCAAGTCCACCAGAATTCACAGAACATCCCTGGACTGAGATTTATGACCACTTTTGTACATCAGTCTTAAAAAGTCATTCATGTGCTTTCGATTATGAGAGCCAGTGGCCAGGACTTAGATATAATACGGTAAAAAAAAAGGCCCTGCATCTGTTTTCACTAATGCAAGAAGCGGATGTTGTTAGTTACAAGTGATTTTTCACACTGAAATCAATCATTTCCGCTGACAGACGATTTGGATGTTTGACTCCAAAAATATTTGGGAAAAGAAACATCTCAGTTGAGGTCAATCATTTGTCACAGATGGAGCATGTGCAAAGTGTGACCCCACCACAGAAGGAAGAAAAAGAGTGAGAATGAGTGTCAGAGAAACCTAAATACGTACATAGATGACATAGATACATACATGTGCATCAAAGATTCAGTTTAAAACTTTATTGCACAAGATCAAATGACTCAATCTATGAGTGAAATTACAGAGAAGTTGAGAGTATTATTTTGCACCTTGATTTTACGTCTGAGGAGATTATTCTGAGGGAACTGTGATGATGAGTAGTTTGGAAGTACATCCTGTTAACTACTCCTACTGACATTAAGAGGATTACGTAGGTAGCGTCAGACAGAGGCAACTCCTTCCGATGAGTTGAGTCTTTCCTATCCCTTCTAAATCTCTGCTGCCGCTATGTTGAGTCTGTAATTTGCCTAAAACTGAAGGCATCCGGTTGGGGTGCTCCGAAACGCAAAGACAGACAGATGAATCGCGCGGTGGATAGGCAGTGAGAGGGAGGGAGAGTATTTGTCTAGTGAACATGGAGAGGGTGGATCGTTTGTCTGGCAGATGCGTGTTGATGCGCTGATGCTACAGCTGCACCTGGAGGCTCTGAACTTAAAGGGTCGACATGTGGGCAGATGTTTAAGGGCAGAGGGGAAAGTGGGAGAGAAAAGTGAAAAGTACTGGTGGCTGCGGCTTTGACCTCACAGCAGCTTAAAGTCCATATTTACTCTAACTTGTTCCAGCTGGAGTTATGAAGCATAGGCAGGGCCCAAGGAAATGCACTAAACCAAGTCCTAACGACTGTGACATGTTCTAAGCTGACAGGACATTACTATCACCACTATCTTTTATTCACCTTTTGTCGTCCCTTCAAACGTCCAGGTTAACTGTCTTCTACGCCACAGAGGTAATTGGTCTCTGTGTTTTGGCTTGACTTTATCACCGTCTCTCTCGACACATGTGTTTACCACAACTATAATCTTCAAAAAGCCTGTTAACATAAGTAGCTCAGCTTTCATACACCATAAAGTCAGCTCTGACTGATCCGCAGCGCCATCCTGTTTACCACGCTGAGGAGCATAAGCAGCGCTCTGATTGTATCTGCCGCTCGCTAGCACAGGCTTTATTTCAGCGTATGCCTCTCTGTGACTCATTTCCAAACATGTTGTATTAATATTCAAGCTCTGAAGACAGGTGACGAGAGGTGACATCCACTTGAATGCGCAGCTTACATGAATACACTGTGTATGTGTAATATTTCACTGACAAAACATGGGGAATCAAAGGTTGCAGCTGCAGACATCAGAGAGTGCCTGGAGTACTTTAATACTCTCATACTCTCCCAACATGCAGCACCAGGGGTACTGAGCTTAGAAGTGACAAATAGTTGTCTAGCCCAATGTTAAGTCTTGCTTCCACCAAAGGGTACAGTTCACTTCTGTTTGGTAGAGCAGTAGTGTTTCTACAGAATTTGAAGTTAACGTTTTAAAATGTAACACTTTTCATCAACTTTATTTAAATGAATAGTGGTGCAAAACGTTGGATGTTTAGTTGGAATTAACAGCAGAAGTCCAGGTGTTTTTCACCTTTCCAATCAAATTTTTGGACAATTTTCTTTTCTTTTCTTGGTATGTGGCTCATTATTGTAAGAACAAAACAGGCTTTGTTTAGGAAAATTGTGGCTGTTTTTTCACAATTTTGTTAAGCTCTACCCTTTAATTAATGTTGCATTATTGTGGTACCTCATTGGAAGGGAAGCAAATATGGTACCTTAATAAATTCAAGGATGATGTACAAATCTGAACAGGCAGTGCAAACTAGACTAAAGACTGGGCTTTTAAAACATGCCTCAAAGAAAAATTGCCGTAAGCTTTTCACTTAAAACACAGGGTATTGTGAAATTATTCAGAAAAGTCCCAATGTCCGTCAAACACATAGACAGTTTCCAGGTCACGCCCCGGTGTTTTGGCTTTAATGGGAGCAGGGTGTTGAGAGTGTGTGGTGTCTGGAGGGGTGGGCTAATTCAATTTCCATGCCTAATTTTGTGTTTTTCTCCACTGGTGTCCTGAAACACTGCAGGTTGAGCTCCAGCCCCGTGAGCAGCAGTGATCACCAGAGGCAACGGAGGGATGAGACACAGGAAGAAGCCTGGTCTCCAACCATCTGGCAGGGCAAGACTCGCTCAACCTCGGGACAGAAAAAAAGAACAGGCCCTCAGATCTGCTGGGATCAAAGTGTGCCCTCGGTGCCTCAGCCACCGTGGCCTCCCTCATCATATTCAAATGGGGTTTCCTGAAAGCACCAGTCACTCGCAGACCTCCTAAATGTGCAATGATGAACACCTGAAAATCTTCCAGACAAAATAAAAAATGTTTAGTGAAGCTTGTGACAGAAAGGGAGGAGCTCTTTGTAGCTGACTGACATTTAAATAGAATAGAAATATTATTTGACTTGATAAGCAATAACATGAGTTTTAATCAACATATTGCAACATTTATATTAGTTATGCATTAAGACATGAGTATTTTTTACAGTAAGAACCTTGCCTTTCATCAGTCATAACTCATTAAGACATAATTATTTATGTCATAATGCCCAGCCCTACTTACAGTTAAAACTGTTCAACCAGGCACACTCTAGAAGCTCCGCTGACACAGAAGAAAAAATATACATACACAAATAAATTTGTCAAACACAGGCTCCTCAGCAGCAGTGACGCCTGGGAGCGGGGGTCACCTGTACGCAGCATTACCGAATTAGCCGCTATCTAACCCAGACCTGCTGCAGCGTGCTGACACTAATCCCGGTCCCGCTGGAGAGCCCTGTCTGTGTTACATTATCATGTCTAATCCCCATAATCTCCCAGCCTCACCACTAAACGCTATCCCACCTTCGTCTCTTACCTCACAGCCCCCTCTAATAACATTAATGAAGGACCAAGCCCCCATTTACCCTGGTTACCCCAGCAGTAGGTTGGGTGACGTCCGTGAACACAGACCCCCTGTGCAGCCACCCACTCAGCCTGCAAGGCAGCCTGAATTAATGTAATTCATGGCCCAGGGCAAAAAGCAAACCAAACATATGTTCAACAAATCAGGGTTTATGTATTTTTGAGTCACTGTTGCTGTGTAGGTCTATTAAAGTCATTGATGAGATCCTTAGTGAAGGGCTCGCAGCACAGGAAACGCAGGCTTTGAAGTGTTCCTGCCACTTTCAAACCCCACCCCCCACTTGCCATGAGACGTTTATGATGAGTTGACCTAGGTTATTAAAATACCACAGAAATGATTGCCCGTAATGCGTCTCTCTTTTTGGTGTCAACAAAGAATGACAGCAGAGGATTGTCAGGGATGAAAGGTTGAAAGGGCTCCTGCATTAAAAATGGCACTTTATCCATTAAAGCGGGATTTCTGCTGTCTCTTTGTGTAATTACCTGCACCCGCCAGCTCTGTGCCCGGGCTTACCTTGTTTACACTGCATGTCTCGCAGTCTGACTGTCTCCCTGCAAGGCTTCGCTACACTGTCTTCTGCTTTGCCTTTGTCTCTTTTGACGTCTTTCACTTGTCTGTCTTGGCTGTCGGGGCCAACCTTGAAAGAACAGGCATAAACACACCCAGAAGAGCAATGTCAGTACAAGTGCACAACAAATAGACACAAGTTCAAGCAAGTCCCCTAATGTGCTTTTTAATTTAGCATGTGAACTGCATTCATTTATTTACAATTTGGCACTCATATAACTCAAACCCATTAATGTGCTTTGCAATGTTAATCAAATGCTAATGAAATTGCATATCCCCTTTAGTAGCCCTACCTTCAAGCAAACAGCACCACACTGACTTAATTGTGAGGGGAAAAACAGCACATACAGACTTCCTCTCATATTTAATTTTATCTTTGAATAAAAGAGCTATAGGAAAGTATTAATCTGCTTAACATTTCTAAGTACATCCTCCAAAGGATTTTGCTTTTTTAATCTTACATATGCTCAGCAGAGTTACTGGCAAAAACTGTACATTTTCCTCATTTCATCCTTTCAACATCAAATGGTGAGCAGCAAAAATTGGATCAGACTTCAAAGACTGTGATGTGCTCCAAGTCACGGAGTGGCTCTTCTATTTCACATATTGAATCCGAGCAGGATATCAAAGTGCTACCAAAGAACCTCAGGTCTTTACTAAAAAAGGGGTCTAACATCTGTAGAAAGAGGAGCGCAAAGACAAATCACCTCGGGGAAGAGCGAGCATTTATTCTCAGCCGTGAATTTCCAGCCTTTTGATTCTCTCGTTCCCGTACCACCCTGTCTTCTCTGCTGAGATGGAGGCTGGAGCAAGAGAAATCTTTTGTCTCAAGGACTTAAAAAATTCCCAAAGAATAATCTGGGTTAAAGCTGCTTTGTAGAGGAGCAGCGTTAGAAATACGCAGCTAATGGTAGGAACAGGGAAATGCCGATTTCATTCATCTTTAGCTACTTACATTTCCTCTTTGTAAGTAATCAGCATATGCTTGTTTGCTGTCCAACCTATAAATGTAAAATAAAACAATAAAACAAATTTAAAAACAAACAAAAAATCCACATCACCAACCACAACTAGTGTCTAAATGTAATTATGCAGTTTGTTCCAGTGCATGTCTGATTACTCATTTCTTCCTTTATTAAAAGAACAAACAGAATAGGACATGCCAGTTGCAGTCATGCTCTGAGTCTAGCTCTTGCTGGTGATGCAACTGGAGGCACTGCTGTTTGGTTGCAAACACAAAATTCATGCATGGCAGGCAGGAGGGATATCAAAAGAGAAGAGAACAGCATGTAGGTGAGAGCATAGGCGTTACAGAAGGAAAATGGGCCAGATAATGTCAAAATAAATCTATATGGAGCGATTCCAACACTGATTAAACAGAATTGTTAAGTGGTGGTTTGAAGTTTTTCTCACCAAGGAATATGATTGTAAACACTGAGCCCAAAATCCCAGTTGATGCACTGCAGTTTGCGTATACAACAAGCATACACATTTTCAGATGTGTAAATCGAGCATTTTGGAGTTTAGACTCTGGAGACAGAGCTGAACCCAAAGTCTGACCCTGGGATATGATTGACTGACTTTATTGCAAGTTGACAAGAAGCTTGTTTTGCAGAGTATTACAATTTTAGATGCATTTTCTGTTTCTATATGGCACATAAATTAACACAAAACTAATGTTTACTATATGTCCATTAGGCTGTATTTTATTGATAATTGGGCAATGTTATAATGTGATGTTTTTGTGGCTCAACACAATCTTTTAAAATTTTAACACATTTGAAAATGGTGGCGGGAAAAGTGTCCCATCGCTGTTACTGTGTCTATATAACAGATGGACTGTGTAAATATAAAAGATGGGACTGAACTAAAACCAGTCATTGATCCCATGTGTGCCTCTCTTTAGTCAGTGGCTGCCTTTTAGCACATACTTTCTTAATGACCGGCCTGCCCATATGCTGAATAAACACAAGTCCTCAGTGAGTACATCTGGAGACCAGCGCACAGCCCCATTTGTGGTCAGACAATTGTGCTATATCTTGGTGAAAAGAATTTTATTACATTTATAAAACTGGAGGAGGTGGAGCAAAGGGAGCTTTCTCTTTGAGCTGAAACAACAGTACATTACAGAGCAAATGGAGCCTGTCCAGCTTCAGCAGGATGAATGACAGGTATTTGGGGCCTCTGGCTTGAATGGTGGTCACTTTTGAACTAAAGTAGGCATCCAAGGATAGATAATAAAGCGTTCTGAAAAATATTCCTCTAATACAAAAAGGACAATGTCAAGGCTCACCCAGTGTACTCCTTCTTGGTGGTCATACTCCCAGCCTCAGGGTTTTGGGGTCTGGGATCCTGTCTCACTCGATGACCCCTATAAGCTGCATAGTACATGTCATAAACATAAAACAAGAATGTTTAAGTGTTAGGTAAGCTTCATTATGTAGTAATATATCTAGTCATTATTTTGGAACCATTAAATCAAACTCAAAAAAGAAATTTTAAAGAAGTCCTCTGGTTGGCTAAGGTGTCTAGGAGTGAAGAAAGCTTATTTTCTGTAACAGGACAGAACACCCTCACAAAAATAAATATGGATTACTTTTACACAAAAAAAAATTGGCACCATTCAAAAAACATGGCTGTCTCAACTGGGTCACACACAAATATTTATATATACAATAACTAAATCTGAAAGTACAATAAAGGGCAAGTGTAATCATTAGCACAAGCATGTTTAGTGCCTGAATGCAGAACATTCAAGAAACATTTAGAGATTATTGAGACATTGAGAGTTCAGACAGATTGTAAACGGGGCCTGCTGACTTGCTCCTTCAATGGGCTTTGTGTTTTTCTTGTAGAATTATATGCAGAGGAAAGAGAGCTCAAGTACATTGTTGAGCCTGGTTGTATTTTGCATGGTCTAATCTGATCGATGGTGAGCATGTCCCTCAGGCCCCACTGAGATCTGAGAAGCCACCAGGCTCATACATTTGAAAGGCATCTGTTTATTTTCAGAATGCAAATGCAGCCCACCTCAAAGGCTATAAGCTGCGGAAAGCACACAATGTGAATGTGCTGGAGTGCCCCGCCGGAGGCTGAGGCCCCACTTATGTCAGGTTCAGGTTTTCCCTCTGAACTGGGGCCACACACAAACAACTGCTCAAAGGAGAGACAGCAGCAGCGACAGAGAGGCTTCCCTTACACCAAAGCATGTTCAGCCATTCTCCTGCGTTATTTACAAGGGTTTTAATGAGGGACATTTACACAAGGTGCGCAGGCGACTGAGATGGTCTATGTGCCAGATGAGGCCAGCCCTTAGGAGAGCCAAGGGGAACAATGCCAAATCTCCTCCCCCTGCCCTCCTCTCTCCTGCCCCTTTTGGCACCCACCCTTGTTCTCCAGTGAGAGGTTCTGATGAGAGGGGGACAGGAAGGTTAATGTGCCCACTTTGATCTTCGTCAGGGCACACTGAGTAAGAATTAATTTACATTTCAGATGAAAAGGTTGACAGTATAAAAAGGCATCTTGTTTCTGGAATGTGAGAGCTGTGTAATAGGCCAGGAATGTGAGAGGAAGTGGTGAGGAAGCAGAAGGATAAGCCCCTTTCTTGCCTTTGACTGGGAACGAGATGAAAGGGAAAGAAGATCTCAGTGTGCACTGTTCTTCTGAAACATGGGGACCAAATGCTGCCCAAACTTTCAAAAGCTTTTTTCTATGCATTACTAATTAATAATTACTGTTTCGTAGGCCACTCAATAATATTTGAAAGGTGTTTCACAAAGATGTAGGATTTTGAGGCCTTTACATGGGCTAGAACATTCATTACTGTGTTTAAATATATGAAAAAGTTTGGGTCAAAGGAACTCATCTTTACCTGACTGTATACGAACGACAGCCTCCTCTCGCTCCTTCTTGATTTGCTTGATGTGCTGACGAGCGACATAGCCCCTCCAGGCTGGAGAAGGACAGAGCAATGTGTGTGTTTGTAAGTGATTGCTAAACCTACCTCTGTAAAACAAAATAGACTCCACAAACTGCACAAGATCCCACTTCAAAACACTGCTAAACCAGGTGGCAGAGCGAAGGATCCCTTTGAACTCTTTGAGGTGTCATTGTCTGCTCTGAAGCTTTTAACCCTCATGGGTCAAGCTGTGGTTATCAGACTCATCTTTTTTTATAAAGACCTACTGCTGTATAATGGACTAGAGGTCATTAAGAAAACAGAGCTTCTTTCTACAACAAGTTTGCACCTGTTTCATTATATGATACAAGTATTATTGACTTCATTTGCATCATTTTGTGTTTACAGTTTGTACCTGACTGGATAATAATGGCACCGCGCTTTCTCGTCTCCTTCTCTTTTCGGTAGCGCCGGGCCCCAATCCAGCCTTTGGTGTAAGCTTGCATCACCACCACTCGAGCAATCACTTCCCTCAGAAGTAGGTTCAGCTGCTCCACGTGATAGTACCTTAGAAAAACCTGGTCAACATAATTATACGTTTGTATGATTGCATTTTGTGCATCTGCTTTTCACTTTAGCTGCGACAAATACTTTACCTTTGTCTTTCCGATCACCCAATTCTCTAATTTGGCTCGTTCCAATATGGCAGTAACATTTTCTTTACTAGTCTCAGGCATCTTATGTGCCCGAAATGCAAGATAGTAATACCTGTGACAGAAAAGCAAGGCATGATTAAAACTTGAATGTGATTTGTCTGTAGCAGCAGTGTGCAAATGCACTGTTGTCCAAACAATAAAAATTTTAAAGGCATAAAATATTGAAATGGAAACAGTAATGTCTATTAGAATTTAATACTTGGTTATAATATTTTTTTTTTTACTGTTTATACACTTCTATATATCATTTCTGTGAGATTTGTCATGGATGAAATAAAAACAATTATAGACAGACTAAAAAGGATCGGTTACTTATTTATCATCAAAATAACTTCCCTCAGTTGTGTTTTATAGGGACACTACAAAGCTGAACACCTGATGTCACACAACTGGCCAACAGTGGGAGGATGTAAGCAGAAAGTGAGTGTGTCTGAGTCGTGAGGCTTCAACAGAGGCCCATTGTTGCAGCCCTTTTAAATGGCTCATCGTGTCTTATTTCAGTGGCCACAGTCGATGCCCATCGAGCCTAGCTGTGAGCGTCAGTCCTGCCACATGTTTATCATGCACATTGTCTGGGGCCGGCCACTGATCCTCTTGTTGGAGTTTACAGAGTACATGAATAGGACAAAGTGGCTCAAACTGTTTGCTCAGGGACATCAAGGCTCCAAAAGTAGTAGTTCATCTCTTGTGTTCTGGCGCTGGTCAAAAAGAAGAACAACAACAAGAAGAAAACTTCTTTGAACTCCCCTCCCCACCTCAGTCTACAGCCTTTCATTCTAATTCCTGTTGATACCTGTTATTTCTTTGATGGTAAATACAAAGCACTGCTTGGCAACATCAGACAAGCCTTTGATATGAGAGCGCAAATTTAAATCAGTTTTCACTAAAGGTGCAGTTTAGCCATTTGTCTGTGTGCACAACTCCAGCCTGGATCAGGGAGGATGATATGGGATAAATAGAAAGGTTCAGATATAGTCTTATAGTAAGATTCTCATCTATTTGCACTCACGCACACTAGGAATTAGGAAAGTCTCAATTGTTCATTATGGAATTTCAAACAAACACTAAACACAAACTTAGACACAAAGGGAAGCAAAAGCAGGTTTTTTTTTCTTCGGACTTTTTGTTTTTTAGCACAAAATATAAGGCTTTCCTACAGCTGTGAGATCAACCAGACATCAAAACGTTTTTTTTTTTCAAGCCAGAAGCAAGTTCATTAAATTGTATTTGTTTGACTGTGTCCACATTTAAGGTGGCTGAAATACGTTTTGGAGCATATTTGATCTAGCATTATGTTTTCCTGCATTTGTTAACAATTTTCATGAGAATTGTGTGTGTGGGTGAAAGAATTATGGACAGTAATTCACAGTTTTTCATTCACATTTTGAAAACAAAAACAACATCTTTACATCAAGTCTCTCTAATGATGAAATCTTTTTGAATTGTGTTCAAATGGAACACCAATGGGACCAGAAAAGCTACAGTTGATTTTCACTAAGTTTAAGAACAAACTCTTGATGAATAGTAAAAGAAATCCATTAAAATGCACCAGCCCTTATAATCACAGTTACTCCCTGTTTGAATCTGAGCTATTTTCCGCTCAGTTAAAAGAACGGTAGGATGTAGACTTGCACAGGGACTAATGACTGACAATTAGTCAGCGCCTTGCTCTACTCCAGTTGTCTAGTTAAAAAAACCTGTGTTTTTGTGTGATGTTTGCCTTGTTGTGCTCTTTCTGGGGTTGTGTTAGCACTCAGCAAAATGGAAGGGTAGCACTCGTACCTGTTGACAAACTCCTCAAACAGGATCCGGTGGGAGTAGCCTTGTCTGCGGATGTTCACCGTCTCAAGGAGGCCTGTGTACCGCAGCTGCACCATCACGCGGTCCTTACAGAAACGCAGGGCCTGCCTGTCGTCGTTGGGTTTGATGCAGCGCACAAAGTGGGGCTGACCCACCACCATTTTAGACAGCAGGTCCATCAGTGAGTACTGTACACACACACACACACACACACACACACACACACACACACACACACACACACACACACACACACACACACACACACACACACACACACACGATAAAACAATTAGTGGAGAGCAGGTTCTGTTTAAACTAACACTGGATATAAAAGATGATATTAAATGTATAGTAATTTCCGTACTTAATTAATTCTAATACTGAACCTGAGTAAACAGAGGTTTGAACTAGGTTTGCACAATATTGGAAAAATTTGCAATATACGTTAACTATTTTAAATATTGCGCCAACGACATGAACGGCAAAATTTTAATGAATCTTTTACGTAGAAAAAGAAATATAACGGTTAACTTCCACTTGGCAAAGCAGGAGCTAAATCAGTATCAAAGTTTATACTACTAAACCAGGATTAAACAAGTCTATCCTAGGACTAAATGTAGGAATGAACCAGGGCTACTGTTTCATTTGGACGCACCGCGATTTAAGTTATAGCTTTGTTAGGACAATTTTGGATGATTTTGACAGAAACAAAAGTAAAAGTCTATAAAATGTAGGGGAACAGTGGCTCATTGTTAGAGGGGTTCTCCCTCAACCGGAAGGTTGGTGGTTCAATTCCCGCACTCCTCGCAGTTCATACTGTCGTTGTGTTCTTGTGCAACCCACCAAGTCGCTTTGGATAAAAGTGTCAGCTAAATCATTAAATGTAAATGGAAGAGTATAGTGTTATTGTGATATAAGTCATTATTTGCTGTTAATAATATTGCAATTGTTCATATCGAGATAACAATAGATTTTCAATATATTGTGCAGCCCTAGCGTGAACACCTACTCTGAAGTAAGAGGCCACTGTCTGTCTCCTCATGTTGGTGGTCTCCCCGGGGTGACGCATCATCTCCATCGTGTCCACCTGCACACAGACACAGAAAATGAACACAGCACCCATCACCCAGGCCACACAAAACCACAAGCTTCAGCCAAATAGTGCATGTTCAAATTACTAATTACAAATCTGTTTGTAGTACAAGTAGTAGTAACTAGTTCTGTAAGTGTCAGTGAGACCAGATATGGACTACTAGATCCACCTCTGTTTATTTGCAACCTGACTAGCTAATAGGCAGCACTGTGAGAGAGGTATTATTACAGCAGGTCTCCATGCACTAAATGGGCCACTTGGGAATAAACAGCTGTACTAACTGTGCCCCATAAACACTTAAAGCGAACAATCGAGAGGATAATTCTCCACTGCTGTGGGGCACGAGAAAATTGCAAAGCTTTCCGAATAATGACACTAGCCGTCACCATCCTGACAACGACGGATTAACGAGCACACAATATAACCTTTTTAATGATCTTTGCGGTTTAGGGCTTCATCAAAATTAATGATGCGATAGATATTTTATGGTAAAGTCTATGTAGCAAAGTGCATATCTTAATACTTTAGTTTGGCCTACCAAAAAGAGAAAAAGGTATACAGATAAAAGAATGAAGGAGTTTTACAACACTACAAAAAGCTTAGTGTTGCTGGCCATACAGTGACTTTGATTAGTTGAGCAACTGTCTCACTGCTTTTTATTGCTTCCCGTCTACTTTACTAAACTTTGAGTAAGAACATGGCAACATACATATTACATCAATGGCAACACGTTGTTTTAAGGAAGCCTTTTCTTCTTTAGGACTAACTGAGTAGTTCCTTAAGGGAACTTCAACAAAGTCAAAAGAATTTGTCATGGTCTTATCTTTCCCCAAATGTTGTCCAATTCTATTGTCTGATGTAGAGAATCACTTCAAGAGCATAGGTTTGCATTAATATCTTGAAACTGTGTGGGAAAAAAGTTCAAAAGAAACCATTTTGATTTTCCACAGGCAGATAATTGATTGAGAATTTATGAACAAAGCTGAATAAATCAATAAATCATTTGTAGAAGATTTTAAAAAGACTTAAGTTTGGAACTGTTCTGCAATTTGAAATTAAACATAGATAAGATTCTTTTTTCATTTAACAGAAGCCTTACCTTCAATAGGTATTTAGGAGACTGAGTACAGCGTATGCCAGGCAATAACATGAAAATGAGAAAAAACAAGTGGAAAGACAAGAAGTAATGAAGGTAAAGGAAAAAGTTTTTTTTATGAAAATACTATTATTTTACACAGACCAAATAGAACAGATAAATAAAAATAGTATATTTAGATTTGGCACATTCTGAGTCACCTTCAATGAACAAGGACAGACAGTACAGAGAGGTGAGACACAGTTTAAAGTTAAGTCTTCATTGTGAGCTGCTACTGCCTAAACATTATTATTCACCAGTTTTCAATGTTTTAAAGATTTTCTAACTTTAACAAAAACACTTGAATGCCTATTAACTAAAGAAAACAATAAAAGTCCTGAATGCCAGATGGTGATGATACATCACCACAAGCAAGAGAACAAATACAACAGAGGAGGCAGATCTGGAGGCAGCTGTCACTCTGGCCCTGGATGTGGCCAGGTTTCCTGTTTAGAAGAGAAGCACTGTATAACATTTACATTTATTCATTTAGCTGACGCTTTTATCCAAAGTGACTTACATTGTTCTAATGTAATTACCAGTGTTACAGTCACTGGAGGCAAGGTGGGTTAAGTGTCTTGCCCAAGGACACAACGACAGTATGAACTGTGGGGAGAGCGGGAATCGAACCGCCTACCTTCCGGTTGAAGGATGACAGCTCTACCCACTGACGACAGCTCTACCCACTGAGCTACTGCCGCCCCTGTATAAGAATCATTAGTATTGACATTAAATGTTCTGATGTTTAATGTGCTGACCATTTCCATTTGTACTTACGAGAAAATATATTTGGGGCAGTGGATAATTTTTATTTTGGCATGGTTCAGCCTTAATTTGAGTCGATAGTTCAATATAGGTACAAAATTGTGGAAATGTGTTTGAGACAGGATTCAAACATGGGCCTGTTCATGTATGTGCTACTGAGAGTAAATATGTTCTGTTTTAACTTTGTTACCACCAAGTTTTATCACTTGAACACAGATTTTTCTTCTTTATAGTGAAGATAAAAACAAAATAAAGAAAACCTACTTTTCCAAAGGGGGTTCACAACAACATTTTAAGTCCACCAGTTCAGAAGGAGCCTAAATCTTGGCTTAGTTCTGCGTACTCAGTGCAGCTGCGTGCACAGCAGTCCAACAGCCCCACACACAGTGGAAAGGATATGAACATAGCATATGCAAGACAGTCTGAACATTTCAAAGTTTCTGCACAAGATGTCCAAATGTTTTCTCTGGCTATATCTTCAGAGGCTAAACTGTGATTAATAGCAGTGAAAGAAGCCTTTGAAGCAGGATTGGTGACATCAAAGTCCTAATCCATGGGTGGCAGGATTTTTATAATGAGTGGGAAGTATCTTAACACATTTCAAAGGGTTTACTCCATGAATAAACAATAGCTGCACAGATGTGCCACACACACCTTTAGAAAAATATGTCTGCAGACACAGGAGGCAGCATTACCCAAGCAGCCGTCTATGGCAAGAAGGAAAACCTTTGTAAGTTTTTAAGATAATGCTGAAGTGACAGGACAACAATTGTTCTTGATTTTGTACAGCACACGGACAAAAATGCAAATACAAAGTTTTCTTTTTGCAAACAGTGTTTAACAGACTTGTTGTTAATGGCAAGGTCTGATAGAAAGCCAAAAAGGAGTGTGTCCTATTCTTTGAACTACCAAACATTTTAGAGCTATAACACAAATGGTGTAGAGAATGTCCAAATCAATTAAAAGCAGATTAATTAAGAGGCAGACCGTTTCTAACTTTAGTCGCAGTCTCTTGATTTGGCCAAATGTATTGGGACAAGCACATAGTTATGGAGCTAGACATACACTAGTCAATATAAATGAACTGGTACAGTCAACAGAAACCAAAACATATGATGTTACCACACTTCAAAAGACCTCAAACTGTCTTTTAAGCCTGCTCTGAGACTTCTTTTAACAACTGACAGTTATCTACTAATTATATATTTATAATCTTCATTCTGTCATAAATTTGCTTTTGGCAAATAAACAAAATGTGTCAAATATGTCAAATGCAACTGTTGACTTCTTATTCTTAAGAAACATACTTCAGAACTCAAGCCTAAAAATAAAAAAAGGGTGTAAAAGGCATAAGATGACATTGGCACACGTTTGTGAGAGGGTCTTGCGCATAGCATCAGGGGACGGATTTTACAACCTCCAATGCCCCTTCGGCAGGGTCTACACAAAAAAGCGCACACAAAAGTATGATCTTTGAGAACAGGAGCTGCTAAACTGTGTCGGGTACATTAGGAGCACACAGGCAGGGAGGGCCCGGCTCCAATTAGCCCAGAGTAAAGCTGGATGGATTAATTGGAGTGGGTCTTGTGCAAATGAAGTGCGCTCTCTCCTCTCCCCATTAGTGCTGCTGGGCCAGATCATCTGAGCACATTTGTCATGATGAATTAGCGGCTGCGAGTGGAACGGGCTCGTGGAGTGTCACTGTGCTTTCACGCCTCTCACTTCCATGACACCATCAAGGCGAGATGAAGGGGCTGCGCCATGATGAGAGAAATTGTGACAGTTGTACCTAAGCCTTGCAAATGGACACTCGCGGCTTGCTGCATGTATTCCTCGCATTAATTCATTCTTTTGGCGGGTTTCATATCCCCTCCTGACGAGATGATTAGAGCGCGGGCTAATAGCCAGTATCCTCAAAGATTTCTGCCTCCTGAGATGTAAAGCCAAGGGAACACCTGTGATGTCCGGCCCGAAAGAGGGCTTTCTAATTTAGACACAGAAGGGGACTTGTCTAATGATGTGGATAATAATTATTCAAACAGAGGGGCGAGTAGGAAGGAGGAAATTTGTTCTTTGACTGTAGATTGAGTGAAAGGTCGCATACAAGACCTGAGCAATGTGACCTCAAACAAATATTATTCAAGATTTTACCCAGATTATAACTGATGAATGATTGTTCTGATTTTTTTTCTATTTACTGCCCAGCCCTTTGGCATACTGTAATTATATTTATGGCACACACTCATATTTATGGCACACACTCACCTTCTTATAGTAATAACCATCTGTATATTTATATTCACTGTACATATTACCTGTAAATCCTGTACATCTCCATATCCTGCACGTATACCATTGTATATATTGTATATATCCTGCACTTCAACTGCATTTCGTTGCCTTGTACCTGTACTTGTGTAATGACAATAAAGTTGAATCTAATCTAATCTAATACTACAGCTGCACAAAACACAATATTAGAGATATATGCAGTATTCTTCTTACTATACAAATTGTGATATTTTATTTGACCCATGCCTTGTGACTATGTATATGTTTTTATGCAAAATTATAAAAAAGTCATTTACAGCATTTATTTATTTATACTTTTGGTTTGTTTGTCTTATTGTCCATAATTAACTGTCTTTTGTGATTTATGTATAGGTCATATTTTTTGTTATTGCTCTTTTAGTGCAATGCAATGCAACTAAGCAAAATCAGTTTGTATTAAATACTGAGGATAATAAAGTGCTAAAACAAGAGCAGGTTAGCTATATTTCCCATCAGGTCATTTAGTTTTAGAAACAGGCGGTGAAGGGCGTCCCACTGATCGGTTTTGCTTCATGCATGTTGCTCTTGGCATAGACTTCCAGGACAGACAATGAAAGAGTGCTGTGGGGAAAAAGGGTGCAGGGGGGGACAAAGAGGAAAAAGGCTTCCTTGGCATCTGTGCGTTCACTTTGAAAATTAAGCCCAGCAAGTATCCTACAGAAAAAAAAAAGCTCAAGCTGGCAGTTGTATTGGGCTTCTATTGACAAGAATAGTCAATGTGCTTGGGATTAAAAAGCAATCCTTGGTTCAATATGACACCTCCCTACATGCTTTTATGAGTGCCAGTGTGAGCCTTGTACTTCAGAAGCCGTCGACTGAGCTGTCAACACAGGGGACAGTCAAAGTTGTAAGAGAGAGCAGTCTTCTCGAGCTGAGTGAGCAGGGGCTTGCTGGATATCTCCCGCTCTCTTTTTGAAAACATGTGATCAAGAAACTCAACTCAGCAACCAAGCAAATGAGATTAAAGCAGCCATAAACCCCCACCCTCTGTAACCACAGCCGTTTATGCCTAGAGATGGCTCCGGGGGCTGTTGATTTAAATGCCATCCACTACTGTCAGAGCAGATCAATCATAAAAAGCATGGTGTAATTGGCTTTTAGTGACACAACACAGTGTTGCATTTATCAAAGGATGTAGTACCATGTGACTAGAGAGCCTTCTCCTTACTATTGATGTGCAGGGCTGTTGAAATCCCACTGCTGAGTCAAAACATCCTCCAATACGATGATTAGAAGAGAAACTGAACTAAGTAATACTTGGTGGTGGTAGTGGGTGTGTGTAAGTCTAGTGAAGGACTGTTGTATTGGCCCAAAGAGAAAGTCCTACTCTGGGGAGAAAAAGCCAAATGTGTCATATCCTTGGCTGAAGCCCATCATTTCTTCACAGGAAGATGTCTTTACTGTGGCTTCTTGTAAATATGAAACCACTGTATCATTAATATCCTATTTGACTTCACACTTATTTATAATAATAAAAGCTAACCTATTATTTATAATTGGTAGTATTGGACAAGGTTGATAACACAAAAACATTTGATTGTTACTCATTTAGTTTAGAGAATTGAATGCCATAACACACAAACAATATTTTACTCATTTAGTGGTATATTTATTGTCAAACAATTGTGTTTACTCTTTATAAATTATAATGACAACAGAAAATACCCAAATAACCCTGATCAAAAAGTGACACAAGTTGACACAAACGGGTTTGAACAGATACTAAATGTAACCATCCTCACCTGTGATCTGTTTGCTTGTAATCAGTGTGTGTTTAAAAGGTCAGTGAGTTTCTGGGCTCCGAACAGACCCTTGCATCTTTCATTCAGTGTTGCACTGATGTTTCTGTTTTCTGACTCTGGGAAAAGCAAAAGAATTGTCAAGGATCTGCGGGAAAAGGTACTTGAACTGTATAAAACAGGAAAGGGATATAAAAAGATATCCAAGGAATTGAGAATGCCAATCAGCAGTGTTCAATCAGTCAGGTAGACCAACAAGAATTTCAGCCACAACTGCCAGGAAAATTGTTCGGGATGCAAAGAAAAACCCACTTCAGCTGAAATACAGGAATCTCTGAAAAAAAATGGTGTGGCTGTTTCAAGATGCACAATAAAGAGGCACTTAAATAAAAATGGGCTGCATGGTCGAGAAGCCAGAAGAAAGCCATTACTACGCAAATGCCACAAAGCATCGCACTTACAACACACCAAACAGCACAGATACAAGCCTCAAAATGTCTGGAAGTCATTTGCAGTGATGAGATCAAAATTAAGCTTTTTAGACACAACCATAAACGTTACATTTGGAGAGGAGTCAACAAGGCCTATGATGAAAGATGCACCATTCCTACTGTGAAACATGGAGGTGGATCACTAATGTTTTGGGGATGTGGGCACAGGAAAAGATGAATGCAGCATGTTATCAGAAAATTTGCACTCATGGGATGTACTTGAACGTTCCAACATGACAACGATCCAAAGCACAAGGCCAAGTCGACCTGTCATTGGCTACAGCAACATAAAGTGAAGGTTCTGGACTGGCCATCTCAGTCTCCTGACCTCAATATCATTGAGCCACTCTGGAGAGATCTCAAACGTGCAGTTCATGCAAGACAGCCCAAGTATTTAGAGAACTGGAGGCTTTGTGCCAAGAAGAATGGGCAGCTTTACCATCTGAGAAAATATAGAGCCTCATCCACAACTATCACAAAAGACTTCAAGCTGTCATTGATGTTAAAGGTGACAATACCCAGTATTAAGAATGGGTATGTAAACTTTTGATCAGGGTCATTTGGGTAGTTTCTGTTGTCATTATGATTTAAAAAGAGTAAACACAATTGTTTGACAATGGCTGTTGGCTTCACCCAACCACTAACTATGAGTGAAAGAAAAGGTCCTTGTGTTATCATTCATATTCTCTGAAAGAGGCCAAACAATTACAAATTTAGCCAGTGTATGTAAAGTTATGAGCACAACTGTATCTATGAAGAGTGCATGTCCTCAGTGGTTGTGAGATGTTATGAGCAGATGTGCTCTGCTACAAGCAGCAGGGCCAGTCATCCCTGAGGCTACGCCCACACACATACCCAGGCTGCCCAGGTCCCGGCCAAATCAAACTCTGTGATCCCCCTGAGCTGGGAAAGGCCCTGGCTCTGAGGTATTTGTCCATGCAAATACATCTAATTTCCTCTGACAAAACACCACCACATGTCCAACCCTCAAGGACCTACATTCTCCAGGGCTCAAGTCGCACTGTTCACAACCAGGACCTTTTTCGCTTACAGACGCCTTCCTTTCCTTCTATAGTGTTGCTTTAATGACAACTGCTGGGGCTCTTTCTGATTTTTTTCTGTTATAATTTTTCTGATCACCAGGACAGGCCTAAGATGGTGTCCCCTAGTGGTGACATTACAATCACTAGTAACACAGCCTTCTGTCAGCTTCTTAAGATTTAAGTAATTTCACAGATAACACTAAACTGATAATGTGCAGTAAAATGCAAATTAACCCCTCCCATAAAAAGTGCCCCTAAGAACATATTTATAATTTCTTCAAATATACAATATCACATGGCTCTCTCTCTAGTTCTCTATCTGTTCCAAACGATAAGCTGTAGCAGTGTCTCTATGTTTTATCTCATTAGATGATCTTAAGTTTAACCCAGTGAAAATTGGACCCCCAACTGCAAATCAGACAGCAAACAGTTTTATAATTTATCTTTTGATTTGTATACTTCTAATACAGTGCCAATGGTAAAAGTTTTAGAATAATAAACCCATGAAATGTAAAAGCAATGTACAGTAAGTAAAAAAGTAATTTAAAGTCTCTATCAAGGGGTTGTGACAAATATCTAACATAAATATTCATCTATCAATGTTCTTAGTTCTATTTAAACATTTTAAGGAAAATCTATGTATGTTTAAAATACAGTTATTGCATTTTAGGTGTCCTTTGTCATAAAACAAAAACTGTAGTAACAATCTAAAATTACATTTATGCTTTTATTTAGCCCAGAACCACAGCTACTAAAAAAAAGAAATGTATAAATTAGCTAATTCATATAATTAAATTTACATCAAAACACATTTTCTTTCCAAGGTTTATTACTCCCTCGCTTCACGACCTCAACCTGTCTATTGTGTAATGTGACATATCACTAACTATGTATGGTTTTACAGTACTATTCTGAACTGGAACTACTTACTACATTTAAAACACATAAAACATTAACCCAAGTACTCAGAAACAGAGGCCTTTTACTGTCTCCAAAATCAAAATTTGAACAGTGTTCCCTTGAGCTCAACCTTCAGTTGACGTTTACAGACACTTGTGACTGACTTCCAAAGGAGACTTAGCTAAGGTGTCTTTTGTGAGTTACTTTAATGCCAGAAGGAGTCAGTGAGGGTCTCCAAAGGAGAATCACATATGGCTTAGCTCATATAAAGTAAGAGGTGGGAATCTGATCATTTAACACCTCTATTAGCATTTCTGATAAGTCGAGTGACCAGGAGACCTCAGCCACAGCTAATGATGAGCACATTACTACCTTCACTGAACCAACAGAAAAAAAGGTTGCTTTTGTGTTCTCTAAATACAGTTTCTTCATCCCCAGGGTATTTAGAAACCTTATCATAAAAATATCCTACTGCACCCACAATCTGTAGATAGCATTCAGCAGTGGGAAACGAAGAGGGACAGCTTAGTGAAAATAAAAACAGAGCGCTGTGCCGGAAAGCTGAGCCTCTCAAGAGATAATAGAGACTGCAGACTTATCCAAGCGCTGCAGAGGCTTCAAATGAAGGGGGGCACGGCTGCTTGGGAGACACGTCTTTAAGAAACCCACTTACCTGAACATTTACTGGAGACACTATTCAATGCATAATACACTCACAAGCCTGCATTGTTAACAATAGTTTGTCTCAAAGAAAAGTTCTCATTTCCATTCTGATTGTGGTTAGCAGAAGCACAATGCCACTCTTCTAGAGCCATGGGACGGGTCAATTAGATGATTTTAAATTCCTACCTGTTTTAGTTAAAGGGCTGGAAAACAGCTGCTGTAGAAGTTTGTTCTCTGAAGTCCTCAAGACCACAACAATGTCAGCGGGAAGTGTGTCTCTGTTCTTTTCCAAAAATCCATTGACATTGTACATGACCTGTTAAAGCAAAATACAGAGATCCCATAACAGTAACAATTAACTAGTTATCTAGTGGTCTTGAATGAGCTATCTGACCAACCAAACCAAGTAAAACAGCAACATGTTCTTTTTTCAACTACAATGTATATGTCTCCAGTTTGTCCTGGTACCTTAAATAACAACAACCCAATCTCCCAAATTGAATGTGGAGCATAAAATAGGACTTTTATGGCTATATTCAAGCAAGAAACACACTTGGTTTGTGTAATATACCAAGACTTTGTGTAATATGGCAGAAGTCTACAAAATTATCAACACACTCTTTCTGCCAAACTTACAAAATAAAACTGTTTTTTTTTTTTAATTTTCAAAAGGCTTTTATTGCCTCAAAGTAGCAGCATTTTCCCACTAAACTTCAATAAAAGCACCATCACTTCACCATTTTGGGAGTCAAGGCTACACTACACGTCTCATGATGCAAACCAGGATTTTTGTAGTGAAGAAATACTTTTATAATGGCATTCATTTCCTACAGCTTAGTCCCATTAGGGGTCATGGGTGACTGGAGCCTATCACAGCCGTTTTTGGCCGAAGGTGGCGTAGACCCTAGACAGTGGCCAGATAGTAAGGGAAGACATTTTACAGATGCCTTCCCTTACTATCCCATCATCAGCCTTACCAACCGTCTGCCATTTGACATCTGTCTGACTCTTTACTCTAATGCCCCCCTCCGTAAAAAGCCACTGACAAATCCCATCACGTGACCACGTGTGCTATTATCCTGCTGTTGTCTGATGTCTGTATGTTTATGTTACGTATGTTGTTATGTATGTTATGTCTGTAAAACGCTTTCATTTTCCTGAGAGAACACAGCATCTGAAAAATGGCTGCATGTGAAGCACTTTGTGACTGTTGTTTGTTGCAGGGCTAACATTTAGACATAGACAGTGTGACGGCCATGGGTCTTTTATTGTGAAGCAACAGTGACAGACAACCATTCACTCTCACATTCATTCACTAGGGACACTTAAGAGTTGCCAGTACCCCTGAGAGAACCCACGGTAACACATGCAGACTCCTCACTAAAAGGCCGGAGTTGGCCGAGGATGTTTGAGTCAGCCAGGGTTTGAACTCACAATCGTCTTGCTGTGAGACGGGAGTGCTAACCACTCTGCCACAAATATTCAGTGGAATCAAATTTCTATAAAAAACCTTTTGCCTTTTAAATAATGCAGACTGTGTCCTGATACCTTTCCTGCATAGTGCTGTATTCCAAAACAAAGCTCCACCCGTTTAGGTATCCAGAAGTATTTGCATCGCAGATTGTCTTCAAATTTGTCTGTGAACAATAAAAAAAGACAGTAAATGAACATCTTTCCAGTTTTTTTTTGGGGTGGTTTTCAGACTTACCCACTAGGGTCTTGTCTGTGGCCTGTGGAAAGCGGCTCTCCTCGTCCATCAAGGACAACAGACCCATGGGCTTCTGCAGAAACATGTCGAGGATGGGTCTGTTGTCCTCATACTCCACAAGACTGGCATCAACTCCCTCGCTCTGGTATTCCATCTAATTACAACCAGTGAATGTAGAACAATCCCGTTAATGATTTCTCTAAATGACCCAATTAAGCTAACTGGGATAAATATGATTTGTGAGTTTCTCATCAACAAACCCAAACAGTTGTGTGTGTGGCTGAAGTTCACAGCACTGAATGCATAAAACTGAACTGTTCTGAACTAACAAATAGATTTTCTTATTCATAATTAATTTCAATTAGCAAATAATATTATTGCATCTATTTAATTTCAGATCAAAAAGTTGTTATTAAACATATATTTGACAAATAAAGTGGAACCAATGGATCTAAACCATGCTCATGTTTAAGTCATTCACTTGGAATAATTAGTATCTGTGTAAAGTTAGACTACAGACTGTCACAGAAATATCTCTTGACCACTGAAGTGAATGAGAGCAGTAAATAAATCACCTATTTATGCTCCACCTACTGTTGTTTTGTCACTGTCTATTTTATCTAAATTTATAAAGTGGCACTGTATATAAACATTGTCATCATGATATTCCTTTTAGGCGTTAACACAGGCTAAAAGTCATCAAGACTAAAAGGAAAATAAAGACTTCTTGTACTTGAGAGTAAACAACTTGATTAATTCAATTAAAACAGAAATCTTGTTGAGCACATAAGCATGAAAAATCCTTTTAAACATCACAGCCAGGAGTGTTTGTTTTAACAGTCTGTCTAGTTGGATGTGTAAACCCCAATAAATATTAAAGCATATATCGAAATATACAGTTTTCATAAATACATTTTATAAATTTATTAAGATTTGATCTAAATTAAAATCTTAAAAGACAACATGATCAAACAACTGTGGGATCCCTGTTAATGTAAATAATGCTAATGTTATTGCAGTGACTGTTTCTGTGACTCTCACCTGTTCCAGAGCAAATATGTGCTGGTTGAAGTAGAACTGGATCTGCTCATTTGCAATATTAATGCATAATTGTTCAAAAGAGTTCTTTTTGAAGTTTTCAAACCCAAAGATGTCCAGGATTCCCACATTCATGCCACTCTCAGCAGCACTTCAAAGAAGAAAAAGGGGACAAACAAACTTATTCTTCTCCGTAATGGGAGACACAAATCCCCAGCAGTCACATTAATTGATAAAAGTTTAATGATAACTGAAGTTCAACCCACATACAAAGTCTGGTCTGGACAGCTTTCTTTAATAAAGAATAATAAACATCAGCTTTCAAAATGCCAAAGCTTCTCAGTTGGCTTCATTTCTCACAGCCACTGATTTAACCTCAAGTCATTTTCAATAAAATAGACTAAGACTACATTTCTGTAAAAAGCAGTAGGTCTTCTGCAATTCATATTCAGCATTTAATTCTACATTTCATGGTCAAGCGTCACTCCCTGCAGAGGTCACCTTTAGTCTGTGCTTCCACATTATTAATGTCAATAAGGACATCACAAAGATGACAGGAAAGCCGACAGGAACTCTGGCTTTTGTACATCTCTAAGCGTTGACTCTTTGACAGTCGATGCTCATATTTATGAAGGAATTCTTTTGGATCAATGAACAGCCTCTTTGCAGTCTCTCTGAAGTCTTTTAATCATCTCAACATTATTTTCTCAGCACGCAACTCTGTATCAAAAATTTATTAAAACTTTCTTTGCTCTCCTTTTGCTTGTCTAGTGCATTCCCATTGATATTCTTCTCTGCATGTTTGCATCTACCTCTACTGACTTTTTGAAAGGTCACAAGAGCTCGGTAGAAACTGGGCAATTGCTCGAGACAAAGACAAAAATGCAATGGAGGATGTCTACACAGATGTTCCTCAGTAGCCCATACTCACCAGATATTCATGTCAGGCTGCAAGAGGGAGTTGATGCGGTTCACTATCCAGCTGAACAGACGCCCATACAAGGCCTTGGACATGGCGTCCCGCACATCAGTGGCCTTGTCCACAGTGTTAGTGCGAATAATGGTCTCACCCCTTGTTACCACACACTGGGATGTGAGAGCCTCCTGCAGCTCCTCGGGACCGATGCTGAGCAGAGATGCAGCTGGATGAGGAGAGACTACAGCATTACACACAGGGTTCATACAACTTCTCCACTGTCAAATGAAAGCACTTTCAAAGTCCAGCGTACAACTTAGAAAAGCACATATTCAAAGTATTTTATCACTACTAAAATCAACAAATAAGTATTATTGTAATAAAGAGCAATAAGAGTTCTGTCACAAAAAAGGGTCTAAACCAGGATTACATTTGGAGGCAAACAAGGATTTCAAGCACCAGTGGAAACTGTGTACACACTGAGAAAATGTATCTCTGGCTTACAATACAACAGGTGTTGTATTACCATTTTCTAACGCCTCTGAGTTAGGCACTTCACTCTTATCTGTCTGGTGTTGGGATGTGATCGAAGCAAACTCAATGTTTCCAGTGTTCAAAATGGCAGAGAGAATTTGGTAAACAGAGATGACTTCCTACAAGAAAGAAAGAATTATTCAGTTAAGACTCTGAGCCAAGAATAACAAGGACTTTCCTTTACAACAGGTTTAAAGTCAAGCTTCTGTTAACATAAATCTATTAATGAACCGCTAATTGACTTTTTGCTTTTTTTTGTGCACAATTATGTTACCTCTTCTGTAAAGCCGATGTTTCGGAAACAATCTTGAATTGCATCAAATTGTTCTGTGTACATTTTGCTTGAGACAATGTCTTGTATCACTTTGCAGTGCTGGCTGTCTATGTACCTGCACAATGAGAAAATATAAAGACACAAACAGAAAGCAGAAGATGTAGAAGTGTTATGACAAGGCTAAGGTCAATGTTAGTGGGCTAACCGTGGAGGTGTCCTGTCTGGTAGCCTGTAGGTCTTCAGTTTATCTTGGTGGTAAAGCCCAGCATAAATGTAATAAAATATGTGAAAGTTCTTCTCCCCTCTGAGAGAAAAGTGGGGAGACAAATTTTAAATATGACAAATACATATCCATTAATACTGTGCCTAAACCCCACATACGTAGCCTGTTTAATGACCCTCGACTTCTCCAGGAGGTACTCAGATATCTTGGCCCCAATGACTGCTCCGGTGGGAGTGAACTTCATCTCTAGGTACTTTCCAAAGCGGCTGGAGTTGTCATTGATGGCTGTGCAGGCGTTTCCAAAAGCCTCTACAAGAGGATTAACCTGCAAGATCTTCTCACGAAGTGACCGATTGTTTGCCTGGGAGCCAAAAAGTCTGTCTGAACAATATAGTTACACACCACCATGACTACAGCATTCAAAGTTAGGTATCACTACCTTTCCCAAGAAGGTAAGATGCTGAACGATCAAATGAGCACTCTCTGTTTTGCCAGCACCGCTCTCTCCACTGATAATTATACACTAGAAAGAGAAAGACACATCAAATAAATAATAATAATTTAATAAAATGCTCTACATCTATACAAGATTAATGACTTTACACAAGTTGAACATTTGTATTTCTTCAAGAGGGTTGATGAAGTATTTATCCATTTATCAGATCTACCTGATCTTTGCAGAAAGTCACCATGCCTTGGTAAGCAGCATCAGCAGTGGCAAAAATGTGTGGAGGGTTGTCTGCTCGCTTTACACCATGATATAGTTTAGAGAACTAAGAATTCAAAGGCAAACAGATCTGTTTAGTTTGTGGTTCATAAGAAAGGTTTTATTTCCGTGTCAAGTATGTGACCTACACGAGGAGAGTAGATGCTAAGGTTTTGAAAAGGATTGAGGGCAATGAGGATGTCCCCAACATATGTGTAGACCTGCAGCTCCTCATACCTCTCCCGGAGATGGCTGATGATTGTTTCCTTTAGAAAAGAACATACAAAACATAAAGATATTGTTACAGTAGGGTTGAAATCTTATGACTCATGACCGGCATAATGGACTAGCATAATGGATAATAATATTCAAACATAACGACAGGCAGAATGACAAATGAAACCTTACTTCATCTAGGAACTCCAGGTTTACCAGATCATCATCAGGACAGCTCTCTACCAGAAGCGTTTTGCGTGTACTGATCCTTTCATGCCTGTATGAAGTTAAGGACATAATAATAATAACTCAGAAAACAGTAACGTGACCATCAAAAATGCTAGTTTTACAGTGGACATAAAACCAGCTTCTTCCACGATTTGTATGAAGCCTTCAGGGCCAACCCAGGGGACACATCATCCAGTATTAGAGGCTGTGATTCCACTTCATCTGCGTTTGACCTATTATTCTCCAATGAGCCCCAGTGGGCAGAGGTCAGCTCTGAGACAGCTGGCTCCAGGCTGCAGAGGAAAAATCTCAGGGGACACCAGAAGTGTGTGAAATCACACTCTGGGGGGATTTTATGGGCCTATTTTCTGATGCTATTATCTGCAGTATTTGCAAACAGAAACAGCTTAAACGCTTGCAAAGACCTATTTCAGTCATGACTCCTGATATGTTTGACTTGTTGATTATTACTACAAACTAAGCTACTGTTGTAATTCTGCTTTCTTTCGTGTTCTCTTTCTCCTTTAGTGCCAATGACCTCAAATGTCATCTAAAGACTAAAGCTTGCACATCAATGAGCCACTCCCACTTGATCTATTATTCTTTAACATTACAATAGACACATACAGAATTCATGGTGTCTACATTCAATGCTTTTTAAGATCCCAACAATCTGTAAATCATCTTTCAAAATAAATAAACAACTGGATAACTCCTGCAGCAAAGCAAATGTAAGACTAACAGACTTTGGACTTTAGACTGTATTGATTTGTTGACAGTAAAGAAAAGTGTACAAAAACTTCAATAAAAACCCCAGCACGCCACAATATATCAAATATTTATTGCAATATCAACATCCAATATCCAATAATAATAATTGTAATATTATGGTATTTATGTTTATGTATTTGGCCAAATCCAAACAAGAAAGAAATGTAATGTTCTGTAAAATCTTTATCATCTCCAGCAATAAGTTATCAAAATGTATCTAGTTATAGCAACCCTCAAAAATGCAATTACAAACGATAATCCAAAAAGTGCATCTTTATTTCATTACGCTAATAAAGTAAACTCATGAAAATAAACAACAACATTATTATTAGGTAAATAATCATTGTTTCCTCCGATGGCTTTGTGTTCATTTTGTATTCTGAATATAGTGTTAAAAGTTTGGAAACACAACACTTTGTAAGTGAATACTCATCATAATGTCACTCTGAGAAGACTCAAGCCCTCTCGCCTCTACCTTTTGGCTCTTTTGAAGTAAATCGCGCTATTGCACCTACGGCAGCTACTTTTAAGTTTGCTATGTCTTTATTCTTATCTGGAGTCATTGTGTGCAGATCTGTGGCATTGGAGACTAAACCAGGCGAGCCCGGTTCTCGCCCTACAAGCTCCTAATCCCATTATCCACTTTCACCGTGGACAGGAATTTGGGATCAGGCACAGCACCAGACTCTGCACACTCTCGAGAGTAAACAGAGCTGGCACAACATCAAGACTCTCAGTCAAGGGCAGGTTCAGCAAACTCCTTTATAATGAAGATTAACCATCGCCCAAGTCAGTATTTCTCTGGTTCATAACAAGAGGCTTTCTGTGCTGTCACTTTACTACATAACCCGCCATGCCTTGTATTTTATACAAATATTTTTCCTTAAATCTGTAATTCTCTATCTACAGGCTCATTAAAACATTTGAAGATCTTCATTGAATGAGAATGTCTGAACAAAATATGTATAAAACAATCTCAACATAAATAATTTCAAGGATTTTAAAAGCCTGTGGAAACTATGAATGATAGAAGTCCCAAGTGCTGGTCTTAATTACATTTACTAATCTAAGGCTACTCTGGATTAGATACACTTCCATAACTTATTTGACTAACACTACACTGTCCATTACTGAGCCTCATTATTGATCCAACGGCAGAAGATAAAAGATGAGATCCTGCCCCCTGCTGGAGAGAAATTTAGCACTAGATTGTAAGAAGCAGGCTGCAATAACAGAACAGGTTGATTTGTTTAGTGGCAATTTTAAAATGAAAAGGAAACTTACTTGGTTTTGGTTTTGCAGCCCACCTCTTGCTGCTCCTGAACGAGAACAGCCAGCTGCTGCCGGACAGACACTTCTTTCTCATGGGCCTGTTTTATAAATGGGTGCTCCAAAAGGTGGATCACTGAAGGACGGGCCTCAAAATCTTTTATCAGACACCTGACCAACACAAACAGTCACAAAGTTAAATCATCCATGTCGTCACTCCATATTAATTCTGGATGCCATACCTGAACATTTGGCAAAGCTCTAAAGCACCAGCACCTGCTTCAGTGTAAGTGTAAGATCGGCTCACTAAACAGTCTCTCACTAGGTCACTATCACCATGGTCCTGAGTCCAAACAAGCTGTGATGGCACAGTGGAAGTGCTATCTGTGAGGTACAGTGTTTGCCACCATGTTATGTCACTTTGTTACACTAGCCTGCTATCTCCTGATAGAAATATTACATAAAGAGTTTACTGCACTAACATGAATGCATTAAAATGACTTAATGTTCCAAGATGGCATATGTACTTATATGTAATCAAATGCCTGCTTTATCAAGGCTAAATGAGTCATATGTTTAAATTGGTTCTAATTGCTACAATCCTGACAATAGCTAGCAGCAGGCAGATAGGAGGAAACATCAGTCTAATTTCTAATCTACACTGAATTTCTATTTCTTTTTTGTGAATTCATTAGCAGCAGGGCATTAAGCAGAGGTTGCTGCTATTAGCAGTGCTGTGCTGCTAGATGCTGAGCAGCAGGCCACTTTGTCACAGAAGTCAGCTCTTTGACTGCTTTAATGCCAACACTGGAGATAGATTTATTATCCCCCAAAAACCCTCACCCCACCGTTTCCTACACACAGGCACACACAGGTCTGACAGGGCTGGAAAGGCTTCTCACAGCCTGTGAGTCTTGATAACATTGTCTAGTTTCCTCACATTGAACTGTGATAGGCTTTGTTTGTGGAGATTAATACAGATAAGATATCATTCCATTAATATAGATTACAGAGCTACAAATCTGAATACAGAAAAAAACATTGGATACAGAAAAAAAGAAATACAGTATGTCTGTGCTAACTGTAGTTCAACCAATCAAGAAACAAGTGAAGACTTTGAAAATAGACTGCCTGTTTGTTTTTCCATTTATGCTCCAGTTATTTCATTTTAATGCATCGCTTCTCTCAGGCCAACAGATGTTAACCACAAACCCAAGCTATACAGACAATTCTCCAGGCAAATTGAGTTTCATTCTCTCATTATGGTCAAGGCGCACACCTTTGTTGTTAGCTATTAAAGTATATTGAGAGCAGTCATTACAGGCCTCTGTCATGGAAGAGGATATAATAAGTTATCCAGGCCTTTGCTGAGACTGATAACTCTGTTAAATTATTTTTGCTTCTCTCTGGCAGATTTATGCAAATGGCCTTCGATGAACAGAAAACAAGAGGTTTGAAATCAGGCCATAAAATAAAATTTGAACTCTCTTCATATTTACACACACCCCTGCTGTAGCAGTGGTACAGCTGATGTGGTGTCAGCTCAGAAATACAAGCTATTTGACAATGACTCAATTTTTCACTTATATTATTGTAATTCACTTATTACAATAAAAAGGGTTAATATTTATACATCTAATAAATTATATATATATATATATAGTGAATGAATGGAGTGAATGGGATCCTGAGCAAGCCTCCGTTTAGATCTAAGACAGAGGTTAATGTAAAAAAAGGGTCACTTACTGTCCAATGAAGTGGCGGAAACTCCTGCACCACTGTTCAGGATTTCTTAACGTGGAGATGGATTTCTGAAACAAAATTACAAAATCCAAATGTCAGTCTAAAGGCATTAAATTCATCTAACATTGAGTTGAAAGTTGAAGACTTGTCTCTTGGGTTATTTGATAAATGATGGCTGGCAGGAAAAAGTGACCGTTAGACTCCTGTGAGACATTTGGTCTAGAGGACGTGTTGGTTGGCGTCCAGGTCTGTGGCAGGCACAGAAAAACGTGACAAATGATAACAGCTTCTGTCTGGCAGCAAGCATCTGCCATCGGGAGCCAAAAGTTATGGGAGCTAGTTGTACCTCTGTCAGCAGCATTTACAGAGGCCATTTATAATGAGTGTAACACTTTTCAAAAGTGCTCAGTGACAGGAGACAGGTGTGTGTGTGTGTGTGTGTGTGAACATCCAAGGCTGGATAGCTCTGAGTACACTCATCTTCACCATAAGCTGCAGGTCTGAGCTAGATGCTTGGCATTTTGTCAATGTCAGGTCAACAATGATGAACCATGTTGAGACACTTAAAATATGCATCACATTAATGATTTACATGTTATTTTCTAAAGCGTCAGACTGACAAAAGGAATATATACTTTTTAAATGTATTAATTCACCTTTTGTCTCTCACAAACAAACGGCCAGGGTGGGATGTCAGGAATGACCAGGAATGTCATGTCTTAGACCAGCCCTCATTCTATCTTTAGGTTTATTTTACTATATATGAATTATATATAATTCATTTGTAATATTGTTTACACATACAAGTAGGAACAGTTTTGAAAAGCTACAAATGTAAAAATAAATAAAAATGCATAAAACAAAGTCAAAACTAAGTAAACCCCCCAATGGCATAGCCACGTAATCCTCACCGTAAATTGGCTTTTACAGCCCCACAACTGGACAGGTCCATTAGAAATTGTCCCAATTCTCCCAATTAGCCACGTCGGTTCACATTTAACATCTTCTTTACTTATTTAAAGGAAAGGAAGGAAGCTGGAAACAAAATCTGTAATTTTCCTAGGTACCAAGTTGCTGGAGTGTTGAATATACAGCTCTGGAAAGAATTAAGAGACCACTGCAAAATTATCAGTTTCTCTGGTTTTACTGTTCATAGTTATGTGTTTGGGTAAAATTAACATTTTTGTTTTATTCTATATACTACTGACAAGATTTTACCCAAATCCCAAATAAAAATATTGTAATTTAGAGCATTTATTTATTTGCAAGAGGATAGTGATGACCACAGAAGTGTTTTTTTATACTTTTCCTGATTAAATAAGATTTGTTTCAGGTGATCACCTAATCAGCACCTTATTCAGTAGAATGAGGTGTGCCTGTGTTGGGATTCAACAGACACTGGAATGGAATGGCTTCCATACTTGTAGAGATGCTGATTGCTAGGAAAAATTGCAATGGTCTCTTAATTTTTTTAAGAGCTGTATATTCAGATGGGCAATCCTTTCTGTGCAGATCAAAGCCAGTAACTGAGTCAATGCAACCTTTAACATGAGCCTGAAGACATGTTCTAGCCTACACTGCTTATACATTACAAAGTCAATATATAAGCATTCAGCTGATAACACTGTCAAGTGTGCTCATTGTGCTTAGCAAAGTCAGGCGCTTTTTTTCTCTCAGTAGTGCTGGTTCACACTCCAAACACAAATGGCTTATTCAAATCCAGGTTTAGGCAGCGCTTCAACGTCAAACACTACTCACAGTGGATTGAGGAAAAACCAGAAAGGTGTCAACAGCAGCTGACAGTTGCAACTAAGCCATGATGACACAAATCAGGCCAGGCTCGCAAAGTGGTGTGAAAAATGTATATAGTATCTCATTCATTTCTGTATATTACAGAAGCAACATTTGACTTTGTACTGAAGCATCTACATCCTGTGGGCTTATAGTCTGACTGCTTCTTTTCATAAGATCTTTTAAAAAATGATTTTAATTGTTTGCTTTAGAAATATATAAAATGCTAAAGCTATAAAATAAAAGACCTGGCTAATAAAACATCAGCAGACTGTCAAATCATTAAAACATATGAAAACACTAGAGTCATGTTGCATTGCTAAACATGGTCACAAGGAACAAGTTTAACTCTACTTTTCACTTTCTACTTTCAAGAGAATGTCATATTAAATTTAGGAATTAGGCATGAGGAACAATCTTTAAATGAAAAAGATTCAAAAAAAGTAGTCAGTGTTTGACGTATGGGGAGCACAAAATAATGACTAAGCAAATGGATGACCCACTTAAAATTTCAACACATTTATCACTGCAGCCAAAGCAGCAATTCTTTGCTCATACATGCATGAACTGGGGAATTCCTGCTACATTCATCATGTGTTCAGCAGCAACATAACCAAGTGTTGTGGCTTAGATGCCACATCAAGCTGTAAAATAACAGCAAAGATGGAGACAACTTTTCTCGTGACCAAAGAGCCACTCAATTAGTCACTTAGCTCCGGACCATCACTGCTGTTCATCTGTGACAAAGTTTCTCCAATCATCCACATAAAACCCACCTGCAATAAGAGACTTTAGAAGGCAGAATATACAAGAATATACTAACCTTGTGTCCAAGTGAAATCCAGATTTATTTGGTTTTGAATTTACTCTACCCACCTACAGTTTTGTTGTGTTTTGAGGATAGGTGGTAGCAACAAACTCAAAAATAACACTCCCACAAAATACAAGCAGCAAAAAGCTGGTTAAGCAAACAACACTGGCCTCAACAAGTATGGAATAAATAAGAATTTCATGATCAAGACAAAACCAGGGCTGCACTGAGGCAAGATCAGTGTATGATACACACAGATACACTTGTTGTATTTCTTTTATTAAAATGTAAAACTAAAATGAATCACAACAAGGCCAATATCTGTCTGGAGTGCTACAGCACTGCAGAGACAGTCAATAAATCCCAAATCCTTCAGAAGGAAACTATTTTAAAATCTGTGATGGAGAAGATAATGCTACTCAAGGCTAAAGACTTAAGACTCCTAAAGAGCATGCAGTTATTCTAATATGTTTATGTTACTGAATATAAAGGCAAAACTAGACTAGACCTGGCTTTTGTTACTTGGCAATGTTCAGCCCAGATAGTGTAATAGCCTCATGAGCATTTTCTCCAAGCATACAAGTCTGAACATTTATCCCCAAGCTTTGGTTTGGTTATGTTGTTTTAGACAGACCACTAGTCACAGAAAGTGTATCAAAAATGTGTCTAGGATGTGCAGTGATCTAACACAGAAATAACATAACATCTAGGCCAATTGGCTTTTTAAACAAAAATCATCTGGACACACAATTTGGTTTAATTTCACATGGATGCTGTGGGAACATTGGCTTAAGCAATTAACCTTGGTGCATATTAAATTTCACAGGGCATCTTTGTGGTTGAGTGTCTGTAATTAATTTTGCAGTAACTGATTTTACAACTTTACCCATTGTCATGCTTCATTACCTTAAATCACAATTACCATGGTTATCACATATACACCATACATTCAAACACCCTTTATACCTCAGTATAATTTAAGTATACCTCAATTCTTAAAATAAAGTCAAAATTTAAAACATCAAAATTAACAATTCATTCCAGTGCCCCAACCAATCAGCTATTTGACATTTCCCTAATAGCAAGTAAAACATCAAGGTGACCTCACTACATGAAGCTCAACAAAGTTCTCTCCTGTTATTTCTGTTCTACTGAGGATAAGCATTGCACTGTAGCAAAGCAAAAAAAATGGCTACTGGCTCCTGTGGCCACGTTTGTAATTTTTTTGCTTAGTAGGAGCCAGCAACTCCTAGCTTGAAAACAAGAGTCCAGTTTGAGGACGCAGTGATATTTTCAGAATAAAGAAGAAAGAAAGCAAAAACAAAAGTTTGCAAATTACACATTGCTGAATAATATAAAGAAGGGATGTGCATTTATTATATGTGACATAATGACAAATGATAAGGCGCCTGTTTGGTCCAAATAAAATTCACCAGATGACACTGAACCCTGTGGCTTGGAAACCTATTATTGTGTGCAACTGTAAAACATCACATAGATAAAGATGGTTATTGCATGTTTTAGTGCCAATATAAAAATCATAACCCCTCCCCAAGGACAATGACTCAGAAAAGGCTTGTCATAATAAATAGAAATATTTACAGAACTTTTGGGATCATCACAACCTTTGATAAATGGCTTTGATTTCAGCATGAATTACTCTCAGTGAGTCTTAAGACACAAAGGTGAAAGTCATTTATGCAGGAGTCATAAGTTAGACCACATTTTGAATATTTTCTGTAGAACTACAGATATATATATATAATATTTACATTTGCATTTAGCAGATGCTTTTATCTAAATCTATCTAATTTATCTAATCTTTATGTAAAGGGGTAGGCAAAAATAAGTAAAAAATATATAAGTTATGTTCAGCATGAAGATGTATTCTTTTCTTTTTATTTATTTATTTATTTATTTTTTTGTTGATTGAACTAAACTAAACCAAACCAAACCAATCCATTACATGTTAACAGTATTATTTTATGGTTGAAGGTATTTTAGATGATTTATAGAACAACCACTGCTAAGTACAGGGGTAACAGTGCAATTTGGCTTCATGTTAAATATTAATAATAATCCAGTGAAATGACAAAAACATTATAATAATATTGGTTTATAAACTTCAATTCTCATACTGCATTTGGTTCAAAACAGTATAAAGCCTAGCAGTAACACAATCATTCACTCCATAATTAAAAGTGACTGTGTGGCTAAACTAGCAGGCACATACCACATCCATACACAGACCTAGGTTTGATTCCCAGCTTGGGTGCATTTAATGCATAAATACGTTTTCTCTATATCATAAATAAATAAATAAAATCTCTTAGTGACTCTTCATGTTTCTTTCAGCTCATGTTCAAGTCCAAGCAGCAAGTATTGAGAACATAAAATATGTTGATGATTTCTAGGTTTATATTGTATTCTTTCATTCATTTTCTATCGCTTAGTCCCGTTAGGGGTCACGGGTGACTGGAGCCTATCCCAAGGCAGGGTTTTGAACTCACAACCTTCTTGCTGTGAGGCAGGAGTGCTAACCACATTTTATCATTATTGTATTCTTAAAAATCTAAATAGATCAAACTGTTTGAAACATCTTTCCCAAAGATATCCTTTTTTTTTCTAATGGGTCACATTCTGGTTGAATTTGTGCCTGATGTAATGATGCGTTAGCGTGCATGTTCCTCCTCTGGCTTGGCAGGGAGGAGATAACATTGTGACGAGGAGGAGGTGGCAGTCTCATCTCAATGTGAATGAAGCTAATCACCAATGCAAATTGCAATCAGAAGGGCACATCTCTACCAAAGGGAGAGATAATTGTGAGATTGTGCTGATAACAAAAGGTCAACTGTGTGCAGCCACAAGGCTCTCAGATGTTCATCAGCCAAGAAGAATCTCCAACAGTGCAGATTTTTACACATTTAATCACTGCATTCATTTAAAGCTAAACATCACAACAGTTTATCCAATTCCTCATTCATTTACTCGTATGAATGCTTGATTCTTTTAATGTATTTTAGTAACATAGAATACAGTGCAAGGATTTTTAACATTCAAAACAATCTTGTTATGAATGCTTGTTTACTTATTATCATCTTTTTGTGTATTTCTTTCACCTCTGAGCCATTGCAGAATGATTGCAAAGGTTTCAGCTGTGTGCTAAGAGCGCCCTCTGGTGGACTAACCTTGGGATCTTGAAGAGCGCTTTAACTGGATGCATCTCAGCCAGAGGGGGGTCTCCATCTGCCAGCTCAATGGCTGTGATGCCGAGCGACCACACGTCACAGCGAGCGTCGTAAGAGTAGTCGTACTGCTGCTCACAGGCA
Organism: Perccottus glenii; assembly: GCA_024416835.2. Taxonomy (NCBI): domain Eukaryota; kingdom Metazoa; phylum Chordata; class Actinopteri; order Gobiiformes; family Odontobutidae; genus Perccottus; species Perccottus glenii. The sequence continues at coordinate 12,235,758 of CM044560.2, read as the reverse complement.
ATGACCTGGTCACGCGACACAAGACAAGTCTCAAACTCTGAGTAAATTGTTTATAGTCACTGCTTTGATACTAAAATAAGAAGAAATTATTTTGCATTTTCTGACATTTACTAAAAGAAAACATACTGGCTAAATAATACTAGATCAATGCAGGAGTGGGCGGATAACTATATCCAAGGTTTATACATTATATATTTTTCCATGACAGATTCAAGCACTTTCTAGGTCCATTTAAAGCTTTTACGGCACATTTGTCAGTTGATTATAACTATAGAACTGTACTGATGTCAGAGAAATATAATGTATTATAATAATTACAGGAGCAAACAAGGAAAATATACAGCTTTGACCATCAAAGTGTGGCACTTCCAAGCTTTATATTAAAATTTTATTTTAATATAAGTGTTTAAGGATTTTAAACACCCATGGGAACTGGATAATTATAACAATCTGACACTACATTTTACAGCTGAGTTTATTCTAACTGCCCCAGAGGTCCATTTTTCCAGCACAATTACTGCACCTCATTTCTGCCAAAGACGGAGCTACGGGCCAAAGAATTCCTGCTATTAACCTTGAGGCGACCTCTAGAGCTGTGGCCGATGGAGGAGAATACACAATGACACAGGGGATAGGGCTGCAGAAATACTCCGCCTCCCCCTCTCACTCTTTTCTTAATTATTAGAGATGAACATGTGAGGGTAAAGTCTGACCTCTGGAGCCATCCAAAACGGGGTCCCGACAGATGTGTTCCTACGCAGCCGTGCACTAGTCAACTGAGCAGAAACACCTACAATTATAAAAATGTCAATTGAAATCAGATTTATATTAGAACGGTTCAGAAATGACTGTGAATTTTGGGTTGTAAATGTTTGAATTAATCAATAAATCCTCACAGCACATTATTTACTGTGGCAACCTGCCAAGCACTAATAGTAATGGGCCATAATCATTTCAAATTATATAGAACAGATTTTTATCAGCAGGAGTCCACTTCATCTCACTGACACAGAGGACGTAAACATGCCTGGGGGCGGCTCCAACTCATTTGCCGTAACAGCTTTCTTTTAATATGCAAAAGATCAAATAATGCAATTTAAATGAGCAATAATAGCCTTGGGTTAAGGCTACGGTCTATGAAGTAAAATGGGATGTGGTGTGTAGAGCCCAATAAGCGCATTACACAGCAGTGGTGTAGAGACTATTGACAATTGTCATTGTTCCATCAAATATGATATTGTGCATTTCCATCAAACAAGTTCAAACTATCCAACATTTCTCCTCACCACAAATATCCCAACCAGGTTCAATGTTTTCTGTGAAGGGCATTACCAAAGTCAACCAGTTTGACTCCCCCGTCGGTCGTCAGCAAGATGTTGTTGCCTTTGACGTCACGATGGATAATACGGTTGTTGTGCAAATGCTGGAGACCCTTTTGAGTTGAGAGACAGAAAAGCCCAGGTAATTAATGATAACATTATAAGTCATTTGTCATAAAGTTGATCAGTACAAATTGTATATTAAAGAACTACCAGCTGTTCAAAAGCAGGGGCATTATTACCACTTGCCAGACTGACCATGCTGAAAATAAACCCTCACTCAACATGGAGCCTCCGCCTTTACATTAAAGAGTGGGCCTTCTTACCAAGAGGGCACTGTATAAGATGTATGAGATAACGGGCTCTTGTAGACGCTGGCCTCGCATGAGCAGGCCTTTGATGAGTTCTGTGACAGATCCGCCGTTGCACAGCTGTGAAGAAAACAGAATAACTCCAGTGACTTGTCTTGAGACTTGAGATTGTGATTCACACACACACACTACCAGCAAGGGACATTTTCACTGTTTGATGGCGGTATCAACCACTGCAACTACACAGTGACCTACGTATTTCAGTGCTACTTTGAACATGTTTCAACTTAAAAATGTAACTTATAGGGGATACAGTATCATGTCGGTATCTATGGATGTCATTCTGCCAAGTCATTCTGTTTCTTGAGGAGAAACGGGGCTTTAAAATTCCATTATTGGTTTATTCATTTTCATTCACAATAAAAATGTGGTTTAGAGGGAACCCCAGGACCAAAGTAATGTATAAACAGATAAGATTTTTTACTTTATTATTATGCTTCACTAATATCACTTTTGCCTAAATATACCTTGAAAAATACATTAAAAAAAATATTTGAAACAGGAGTTTCACAAGATTAGTGCATGGTGTACCTTACGAATCTCATGGTGCTATTTGTTCACTAACTTAAGTAAAACCGTGCTTGCAACTGTATGTATTGTCTTGAGTATAACATTATAAAAATAACTCACCTCCAGGACCAGCCAGAGTTGTCCGCCTGACAAGTTGTCTGACTTGTAGAACATGCCGTAAAATTTGACCACATTTGGGTGGTTGGATAGGCTCCGCAGGATATTGTATTCAGCTTCAATCTCCTCATCCATATCCTTTAAACAGAACCAAATTGTAATGTTGACAATAAATGAGTAGCCAAAATCAATATAAGCTTATTGTTCAAGATGTGCAAGTCGTTAAACTTACTAAAACAGCCCCAAACTGGGTAATAACTAACTATAATGACTATCCAGAAGGATGGGTTATAAGCTTAGCAACAAAGAGAGGGATGGCCCTTGGTGCTAAACTATTTCTGGAAGTGCTTTCTATCAAAACAAATCTCTGAGAAAGAGAAGAGCAACAGTCAGAGAGGAAGAATTTCTCTTCCTGGATGTCTGACTGATAGTGTCAGCGGTCTAATCTCAGAGAGGGATGTGAGAGGAGGCACCTTCATCTTCATGGCCATCGGGGGAGCATTGTGTTAGATCGCCCTGCCATTGTAGGGATTGTTGTAGTGACACAATCACAGCTCCCACTGTAGAGCAAGACTTAAATAAACAATATTGGTGTCATGTTGTGGTGCCTACAACAAGGTTATCCTACAGACAAACAAGCAGGGGATACAGCCAGCACAACATCTACAATATTTTCTAAGTGTGTTAAGACTGAACATGACAGCAAAGAAATGAAATAGTGAAACAGTGATATATATCACTGAGTAAGTACAAGTGCATCAGGATGGAGAGGTGGGAAATGTCCTATAACTTACTCTGTTTGAATGGCTTGGGTGCTGAGACAAGTCACACAGTAATAAAGAAAATCAGTGGGTATACAAATACAAATGTAGGGTAAAAACAGTGACTTTGACTTTAGAGCCTGCATAGTGTACAAAACCTTTATCATCACTGTGAGATGATCGTGTGAAATAACAGTTAGTATAAGGCTGCTTAAACTGCAATAAATATAATATTTCATATTCCAGGCATACACAGATCTTAGCCTAAGATGTAAATACTACTGAGCATGTGGCTCAGGAATAAGCAACTTAAACCAGAAAGATATTGATTTAATAATTCATTTTAAAACGTCATTCAAATGTCTCAAATAATAGCAATATCCAACAACAATCTATATAAAACCTATATACTACTTATACCTATACTGCATGTGTTCATGCAGCTCTAGGGCTTGTTAACAAAAAAGACAGGACAAACAAACACCAAAAAGTATTAATGGACCACTGAATAAATCTACCCTTGTTTCAGGACAGTTGACTAAGAGGTGCTTGCTGACACATTTATGGCCCACAGTGCAGGGAAGAGCTACATTTCTGCACAAGAAGCACATGAAGTCAATATTTACAGATGAGCTTACACAATGGGCTCTATTTCCCCAGAAGCATGTCTTTATTTGACTCACATTGATTGGGTCCAGCACTTTCACTGCAGCCTGGCTCCCATCTCTTTTGTTGGTCACTCTGTATACTTTGCCATACGTCCCTTTCCCGATGGTCTCCACTATGTCCCAGCTCCCTGATGGGTCGCCCAGGTTCTCCAGACCAATCATAGTAGACTTGTAGGGATACAGTCCATACAGTGACCTCCTGTAAAGTTACAATGATCGCAAATTAATCGTGATGCTAAAAATTAGGTATAACCTTATGGTTGAAAGCTGGTTCCTGCCACTGTGCAGGAAAAAAAAAATCATCTAGTAAGTTAAAAATATTGAGACGCTTTCTCAAAATCAGTTAGAAAGCTGGAAATCTGATTAACTTTCTTAAAATAACAAAATATTATTTTTGATAAACACAAATATCAGTTGCTTAGGCAAGAAAGATACAGTATATATTTTTCATCACAATAGCAACTTCCATTTAAAACAAATAAAAAATAGAATGTCCACATATCCTTTTAAAGTAAGGCAGACAAACAAATTGTCCTTTCATTATGAGCCCAGAGAGGCGAGTAATGAGGATGTATGCACTGTGCAGAGTTCAGTGTTTAGGCTGAGCACAGACCACTGCATTTGTTCCCAGAGGTGTTCTCTTAAGATCAGTGAACCGACTACATCTGCCAAGGGAGCCATTTAACTGGTTTAAAGCAAGAAATCGAAGCAAAAACAAAGGTAGGTGGGCACAACAGCACACTACTTACATGGTGTTACTTTCTTCTGACTCATCAGGGTTGACAAAAAGTACAAGTGAAGGGCTTCTAGAAATCATAATATCACCACGCCAACTGCAGCAACTATTGCCTCTCCCAACAGGACTGGAGGAAAGGAGCATTTGACAGACTGCTCACTAAGACGTCCAATCTCCTTAAGATCAATTGGATTGAGCGGCGATTAACTTGACGAGTGCTGTCCTCAATGAACAACCGTCACCTCTGACTTACGCAAAAGTGAAATGATTATGTAAATTCAATTCATGAAGTGTTGGGATGTAAATTTTATTAGAAAAAGATTTGAGCTTTAATAAATGATTGAGACATACGTACACTTTGTGCACAATTATTAGACAAGTGATTCTTTTGACCATATCAGTGTTGAATCCTTATTGGATTTTTGCATATCAGGTGATGTGTATTTGTGTAACCAGGGAGGGAGTGGCCTAAGGAGATCAACACTCTATATCAAGGTGTGGATAATTATCAGGCAGATTCTTCTCCTCAGGAAAAATTGGACAAAAATAAAGATTTAACTGACTCTGAAAAGTCAAAAATTGTAAAAAGTCTTTCACAGGGATGCAGCACTCTTGAAATAGCTAAGATATTGGGTCGTGATCACAGAACCATCAAACGTTTTGTTAACGTATAGTCAGCAGGGTCGCAAGAAACGTGTCGAAAAGAAAAGACGCAAATTAACCATCAAAGATTTGCGAAGAATCAAACGTGAAGCTACCAGGAACCCATTATCCTCCAGTGCTACCATATTCCGCAACTGCAACCTACCTGGAGTGTCAAGAAGAACGAGGTGTTCAGTCTCAGAGACATGGCCAAGGTAAGAAAGACTGAAACCCAACCACCTCTGAACAAAACACATAAGTTGAAACGTCAAGAATGGGCAAGAAATATCTGAAGACAGATTTTTCAAAGGTTTTGTGGACTGATGAGATGAGAGTGACTCTTGACGGACCAGATGGATGGGTCCGTGGTTGGATCAGTAAATACACAGAGCTCCACTTCGACTCAGACGTCAGCAAGGTGGAGGTGTGGTACTGGTTTGAGCAGGTATTATTAAAGATGAGATAGTTGGACCTTTTCGGGTTAAAAATGGACTCGGACCTACTGCCAATTTTTAGAAGACACTTTCTTCAAGCAGTGGTTCAGGAAAAAGTCTGCATCTTTCAAGAAGACTTTGATTTTGATGCAAGACAACGCTCCATCACATGCATCAATGTTCTCTACAGCGTGGCTGGCCAGTAAAGGCCTTAAAGATGAAAAACTAATGACACCTGACTTAAACCCTATTGAGAACTTTTGGGCCCTTCTTAAGCAGGACATTTACAGTGAAGGTAAACAGTACACCTCTCTGAACAGTGTCTGGGAGGCTGTGGTGCGGCTGCACAAAAAGTTGATTCTGACCAGATCAAGAAACTGACTGACTCCGTGAATGGAAGTCTTGTGACTGTTATTGAAAAGAAGGGTAGCTTTATTGTATTTTTATTTTTTTAATTTCAGAAATGTTTATTTGTAAATTTTGAGTTTGTTTATTATTCTCACTTTAACAGGGGAAAATAAACAAGTGAGATGGGAAAATCTTTGTTTTTCATTTAGTTGCATAATAATTCTGCACTAATAGTTGTCTAATAATGGTGTACATGTAGATATTCTCTTCAGAAAGCCAAAACTTCACTTTTACTACTCAAATGTTCAGGTTTGAGGGTTTGTTAACATTTTGGATTGACCAAGAGCACTGTAGTTGTACAATAACAAAATTAATCCTCAAAAATACAACTTGCCTAATAATTTAATTCAAAATACATTAAAATATAAACAATTAAAAAAATAATTGTAATTCTCAACTTGAAGTTATAGTTTTCCGCGATATCACACAGATATTCCCAGTAATGAGCATCTAAAACTGATGTGTCTGTGACCAAATACAACATGTAAGACCAACATGCTGCACCACAGCATGATGTGCAATGACAGTAAGATGATAAATAGGGACACAGCTGAAATATACGACTCCCAGTTTTGGAGAATGATACACATTTGCGATAAAGATGATGGAGAATGTTTATGTTCTCCCTCGCAGCTGCCCCGCTTGTCAGAAACGTGTTATGCATCACATATGGGTTCAACGACCCTGAGGGACGGGGGGCCAAGTTGTTTTGGTGGAGTTCAGCAGATTGATGTGAAAAATATGAGTGATGCTTGAGGGCTGAGAGCAGAGCAGGACAGATAAATGGATTGTGGTGCATGAGATTTGAGCAAAGGCATTGAGGTAGATACGAGATGAATGCACCACTATTCTGCAAAGACATTTAAATAGAAAGCACGGAGATCCTCCTGATGTCCTTCACAGTGAGCTGCACCGCTGCAACGTACTACGCTAATACACAACAGCTAAATCACTTACCACACATCCAGACTAATCATCCATCACTGATTGATCAGAAGTTAATTGTCCATCTTCAAATGTCAGTGACTAATGCTTCTCACACACCTTATAAATTAACACAGCCCAAAGCTGTTTACTTGCCATTTATTACTGTCATCCTTTTCTTCACAAAACTACTTTGCATTTACAGCGCATGATAAAGACACTATATGCCATCTGTTGCTCAGGCATCATCACCAACCTTTGTAACACGATGGTTCACTTTTCTCCACAGCAGCCTTTTCTCTGTAATGTCAGCAGGATCTCAAACCTGTTTAATCAACCATTTTCTGACACTGTCAAACTAACCTCAAACTCTCAGATGTGTAACAGCCAACCATGGGCTTGAATTTGAAAACAATGTTGATACCGTTCAGCATGGATGATCAAATAAACAAATTTTGCTGATGTTCAACCACATTTTGACCAGTTAGGTAGATATTAATCCACTACTAAATAAAATAAGTAAAAGTACACCAGATGTCTGCATCCATCATTGCCATTGCACTTGATGTATCTATTTGCATGTCATTATTCACACATTTCCACAATATCCTAAATGTCAGTAATGCCACCCTAACAAAATCCATGAGTCAAACCATACATACCTGTTCTTGTGAAAGCTGTTGTCCCTGTCTTATGCTAAAAGCACCCCGAGGTGAATTCCCACTAATCTATCGGGATTAATAATTGACTAGTAATGTGCAACCTAATGCGAGCCAGCAGCAGATGCTCTTATAATGACGACCGATATGAAGCGTCTCAGGTTGCACGCAGGTAACCAGGAAGTGTTATTATGGTCAAATGACATACTGCCTTTTTCCTTTCTGTAAAGACTGTTAGACATTAGACATCAATATAAATAAACACTAATTAATCCTGATATGAAAATAAGTAGCAACCAAATTTTGAGAAATGTGACCCGGCGCCATTATTAATAACATTAGGAAAAGGAAATTGACGAATGTATGATGACTTCAGTGCAGATTTTAATTAGTGCTTTAGTGCTAAACATAAAGTCATGTAGTTTTGATGTAAATGCTAATAATCACATAGCTCATTATACAAACATTTATGTTTGGATTTTTTTTAATAATTATCTAAAACAAGAGAACAAGAGCTAAACCATTATAGCTCCAGAAATGGACACCACTAGGCCTTGTAGGCAACGCTCAGGTTACATTTTGTTTACCTTACTACAATGGCCCTCAACATCCTGCTGTCCATTGAAATAAAAATAACAAATTCAAACAATGGATTAGAAACACTGAAACAAATGGTAAAACTAGGTTGTGAATATTGACCTGCAGTGTCACAGAGCAAAGTGAGAGAAAGTGACTAATCTAATTTTCTGCCTCCATCAAACTTAACCAGCCTACTGCTGTTGTACGGCTTGTGGGGACTTCTCTCAGTAAACCCAATGGTAAGTCTGTGGAAGAAAAAGTGGTCGGAACTATAATCCCCGTTAAGGGGATATAAAGAGGCTTTGCAGTAAACCTTCACGAGCCAGTGCCCTTGTTCTCACCCTGGAAGCCCAACTCTCACGCTACAGAGCCAAACACTCTATTTTGTCATTTTAAAGCTCCTAATTGTAGCTGCATAATAAATAATACCATTCCTGAAATCTTTATAAACGCAAAGCCTTAGCCTTATTATCAGAGAATCATGCCATATTTCATTTTCCGTTCATAGACATTTTTGGTTTTGCCCCAATTCCAATTTTCTTTCTCTTATTTTAAGTCAAGATAAGATAAACAAAATATGCAAGCTAAGCCTTTATTAAATTTGACATTTGTTACATCTGTAACAGTGAGCACTTTACCTTTGCCAAAATAATCCACCCACTTGGCAAGTGATGAACAAAAATGACGACAGTGGGTTGGATTCCAGTTCTTGCAAACATCCAGCAGCTTTTAAAGCAACACTATGTTACTTTTTTAAATCTGGATTTGTACAATACTCAAAGAATGTATGTAATGTAGTATTTGGATGGCATACTGGATCTATGAAAGAGGGGTGTTTTTATATAATAAAAATTTTGAGGCTTTGTATTTTCTGATTAAAAGTGTAATGTAGCTTTTATGTGGCCACATAACATTATCAATAACAGCCTCTCTCTGTCCTTATCCATGTATGAAGCCTTTAATCAGGGCTCAATAAATGTATTATACTACATACATATAATCTACAACAAAGTTTTGACCTTTATTGTGAACTGTCCATGCTACACATGTGTAGTAGTCATCTCAAACCTGCCAGTTGGTCGAGTTATAAGATAATCATAATTTAACAAAATCCTGATAGGAATTAACCATTTTGAGCTTAACTTTTTTAAATTTCAGTTCATTAAAATTTGACGCAAAACGTGCAACTAAACCACTGACAATATTTTAAAGCGACAATTGTGTCAACTATAAACCTAAATTAAAAAACAAAAACACCTATGTTATGCACGTCACAGTCAGAACATCCGCCAGATTTACCACATCTAACGTTAGCTACGCAGTGTCAGTGGCGCCAATAAATCAACGTTTGAAGTAGCTTTGGGTTTTTTAACCTAGTTATGAAATGCTTGCGTAATAATTCACAATTTAAGAGTAGTGGGCTACTACATGACGGTTTTGTAAAAGACTTTAAAAGGCTTAGACTGCATTTGAGAAGGCCCATATGGACAAGAAAAGAGGACTCTTTACCTCGACGCTGTTGTCGCCGTAGCTCCATCTTTAAAATCTGCAAATTTGGGAAAAGAAAAGACTTCATAAAAAAATGTTTAGCTGCAAAATCTAAAATGAATAACTGTGGTTCACTGAATTTATCATTAAATAAAACTATCCATTGTGAGATTTACTCATATCTTACCGTCCATATTAGCAACATGTCCAACCGATTTACGTGTTTTGTCGCGGAAGGATATTTTAATTATTTACTGTAGACACCTGAGCATGCTGTGACCGGACAGGAAGTTCACTGATCTCTATCATTATACAGCCTTCAATGGACAGCTCTTTTGCTTACCTGCACACGGAAATAGGGAGGAAATGCCCAGAGATGCCCTCAACACCAACATCTCAAAACTGCGAGCGACGTGAACGAGCAGATTTCTCCGCTGGAAATAGCCTATTTTCGTATCATTTTTTTGCCCATCTGGGTAAAAAGCAGTCTTTGCGCATCCATTTGTGATTACCCTAAGCGGGGCCTCACTTGTTTACAATAGCTCAACCCAATTAACCACAAATGCTCAGTCACATGTATTAAAATATTCGAGCCTCTGGGTTCTTGAAGGGACAGCAAACAAGAGTTATGGAATTCTTGCTCCGATTTATTCTAACATAAGACAATAAGTGGGAAAGCCGATATATACTTTTACATAGACCCATTTTGGTTTAATGACCAGAACCCCTTTTGAACACAACTGGAGACAAATGTCAGCTTATTTAATGACAGACCTCAGTTGCAGTAGTAAATGCAATAATGACGACTGAGTTAATAATGCCGCTAAAATGTGCATCTTCTCAAAATAGCTTCCTTATTAGTTGGATATGATGGGATTCAAGCATGTATTTGTGTAACTGGGTGCATAAATAAACATGCTATAGTGCATAGAAAGAGGACACAAAACTAGGGTGTTTATATTTTATTCACATATAATACATTTTGCATTAAATGTCCAAGTCACACTTTCTGGTCAAACTCAGAAAGTTTGAGTCAGCACCTACAGTAATGTACTGTATTCTCTCCTTATTCATACAGGAGAACACACACAAGCTTTCCATTACAATTTACAACCATTACTCGTTGGCTATTTGGTTGCGGTCGTTTACAAAGTGGGAACACCAAAAATCAAGAGAAGGAAACCCAGTAAACAGAAAAGCAGCATGCATGAAATCAAGAGGACGTTTTTCAAGTGTTAAGAGTTCCTTATAAAATTTACTGTTGCAGTGTGACACGGCCAAATGCCTGAAAAGCACACTGCAGTGACAACTGCAACTGTCAGACCGATCAAACATAATTTTGCAGGCACAAAAGGATTTAAGTCCTCTTATTCAAAAAAGAACCATAAAATATGTATCCAAGACACTTAAATAATGGTGGCTTAAAGAATGTCATGCACAGTGTGTACAGATGCTCAAGTCTGATCTTTAGTTGTTGGAATGCAACTACAAAATTACAAAGAGTCGATGCATAAAAAGGAGGGAGTAATAGGCATGTTCTGTACTGTAGTCACAAATGAACTGTCAAAAAGCACACTTTTAGACAGCAGCATTTCTTCTCCAAACTTCATTTCATACTTTAACAAAACCAATCTAAAATTAAGTGCAGCAAGACTGTCTTGACATTTACTTTAAAAATTACATAAACATGTTATTCATGTGCATACTTAAGGGTTATGTGAAACAGAGACAATAAATTTTAGATAATGATTTTATATATTTTTTACCATCTTGGCAGCAGAGTTTCTTTAAACTCAAAGAAAAAAAGCGCTGATAGAGCAGGTTTATAATAACTGCAGTGACGAAAATGCAGGCGACCGCATACCTCTTTAAATAAAGTGAGTTCGAGTCAACATTCCCAGCCATCTACTGTAAACTCAAAACACAACCTTAGAAAAGAAATCTTCACAAAAGTTAAAATTACTTGAACAATGAGCAGCAGAATTTATTTAAATATTTAAAATGTATTTTAAACAGCAAAAACAAAAATTCCTGAGGATGGATTGCAACTAGACCCATAAAAGGAGTCTTTGCTTGTTTGTGAAAAAACTTGAGTGTTGACAGACGTGTCCTGCCTCCTAACACATCAGCAGACTGGAGTGCACATTGCAATAGCATTGGCACACTCAGGAGCTTAACTCAAGCCAGCACAGCAGCACACATTTTGATAAATAAAAACGGGATATGCATCAACATCATAAATGGTGCAAAAAGTAATCAAACTTGTAGGAACATTCAACACTTGATATATTTTGTCAAACTAAATAATAAATATGACTAGCTTCAAAAGCCCATTCCTTACCAAATGAACTGCTGGGAAGAGTTGTGCTTCTTGATCTCAGCAAAAGTTTCCCAGTTGAAAACCACACAATAAATCACTTTAACACACACTTCTTAATGATTGTACACCAAACTTCACATAAACCAAGGCTGTGGCTGCAATACCCTCTTTTACTGTCTGTGTTTTCCCAGATATTTTGACCAAGGCAGATACATTAGACAGAAAAATAAAACTTTCTGTCATGGGTTGCAGTTAATAGTAGACTTGTAAAATCTCAGAGTCCATTATAGTGAGGTCCCCAACGCTTATTGATGTGATCAAAGGTGTGTGAAACCCATTGCTGCTCCAACACTCGATACCGCTCTTCACATAAGAAAAGAGGCTTTCCACGACTGAAAGAGGTGAGAAAAAAAAATAAGAAAATCAATTTACAGCCAATATGCATTCTAAAATAAAGGAATGGCCAGTAAAAGGGTAGACAGACCCTTTCTTCTGAAATAAAATCTAAATTAAACTTTCATTAATTGAGACTGAACATTGTTTGACACAGTAAATCTTGAAAATTAGCACTTGTAGTCACATTTATAATACAAAACAGTCTCTTTGTTTCTTAAGTTACTTATGATCATGATGCATGGCTCTTATAACCTACCGTAAATCACGGTCTTCCTCTCCATGGGCATCTAGGTAAACAGAACCCCACAGGCAGAACCGATGTCCCCGGATAATAATGATGACTGAGGCATTAATTAACAGAAAGATGCCTGTAGCTGCGCCACAATGTTGAGAGTGCTGCAGGAGTAAAGTTAGAAACGCAAACAATTGCAAACATTTAACCTCAATTTTTATGAACAAAAACTAATTGTGCCTTACATTTTGGGATAGCATTATTCTTACCAAAACGCATTCACAGATACCCTGCTGTTTGCAGCACACTCCTTTCAGACACACAAAGGCTCCACAAACAAGGCAGAGTGCAGGGTCTTTTGGCACCTTTTTGCAGACGGTACAGGCCTTTCTGTGATAGTACTGAAATATGACGTTGTAATTGTCTGGGAGCTGGAGAAGACGAGGTGCTGACCACTCAGGTTCCTGGACAAGCAGGGTCTTAAATTTCAAATAAAGGATGCATTTTAAAACATGTTTTGTTTTGTCTAACCCATCAGGACTGACTAGGGGCATGCAATAAATAAAGGCTAAGGTGAATCCTAATTTAGCACAATCTGATTAATATTCAAGACAATTTAGCAGACAACAAAAGAGGGCAGAATGGACAAGACCCATACTACTAATGCAAACTGCCCAGTGACAGCCAGACAATAACTATAGCTGACTGTTGGGTTGAAGCTATGAGAAGCTGTGCACTGTCAACAACTATGCACACACAAGACCAGGTTTTTCTTCTTTTTTTTTTTTTTTTTTTTTTTAAACAGATAAATAAAGATAAAGAGCACGGCAGTGAACACAAACCATAAGCTGGGAATACACTTACCAGAGATTGCTCAGCCTGCATCTGTGAAAGTCCTGTGACCTCAACACACCACTGAGTCACCAAGTCATAAGCGCCGACAGCCCACTCCAGACATGAGGCACTGTGCAAGGTGTTGGAGGCCTGGGAGGTCATGGGTAAAAGCCCCAAACACGTAGCCAAGGATGAAAACTCTTCTTCCTCCTAAAAAAAGCAGTCTGAGATTCAAAGCATGTCAACACTTTAAGGTACAATTCATTTTATCAGTATTGACCAGTCACAAAGGAGAGGGCAGCGTTTTCAAAGAATGCAAGACACATTAAGCTAAATTGTACAGGTCTGTTATTTCAAGAAAATAAAATATTCACTATGAATTCATTACTTATTTTAAGGATAGGGGTTCCACAACTACAGCCAATTGCTTGAAATATTGCTTGAAATATACAATATGAAATGAAAATAAAAAATCCTGCATTAAGAGTTGAGCATAGAGACAGTAAAAAAACTATTATGTATTAATTATAATTACAATAATTATATATGTTAATTTTTCTATTTCATTACTGATATAAGATCTTATTTGTTTAAATGATGAAACCTACCGGGCAGCCAGGGAGGTTGTCTCCATAAAGGTGATGCTGCAAAAGGCAGGACAGGCGAAGGAAGGGCAAGCAGAACTGCTGAAGACTAAACTCTATGGACTGTGGAGACCACACACTAGAGCTCAGCTGCAGAAGGAAACAACAGCAAAGCTTAATCAATACGAGCCAACTGCCTGCTGATAATACTGCGATAGATCTCTCGCCCAGAGAGCAGTGGAGATATTAGACTGCCGTCTTCAGTAGAGCTACAATTCATTGTACAAAAGGACATTCAACAGTGCACAATGAAAAAGACACAATTCTATTGGGAACATTCATTTTAGTGACTCACCATTGGTGTTTCTTCAGTGTTCATGTTGTACACACACTTGTCCTTGGAAAGCTCACTGATAACATGACTAAGTAGTGCTTCAAAGGTTTTCTCCCCATTTGCAGCATTCTGTGTTGGACAAAAAAAATGAAGGCAACTTTCAAAATAAATTCCAACTTGTAAAGCTCTACAACTAAAACCTGGACACTTCCAATAAAGTGTGTGTATGAAAATAAAAGGGGTTTCATTTTAAAATTGTAATTTCCCATTTATTGTGCATTAAATGTGAGAATCCAAATGAGAGCTACAATGTAAACTGTAAAAAAGTGACAAAGCAAAACTGCATGTCATCCACCTAATAATGTTTTCTTAAGTGTTGAACTCAGAAGTTTTAAATATATGATCTCCAGACAAAGCAATGTGGAAAACAACAACTGGCAAATAGTGTTTTTTGATAACCATATCAATAGTTTGGATCACATTTATATATGAGATAGTTCAAGCATTTATCAAGCAGGGGGTTGTAGAATATAAAACAGCAGTCTTATCTCAGCATTTTGCGGTCCTTTGTAAGAGAGGAATATGTACCCCATGGGTTTTATTTCTCTGTTCAGACTTTAAACTGCAATTTAATTACAACAACTTTCAACTTGATATAGATTTATTATGCATTTAAAATCTTAATGGCAACTTGAATAAGAAAAAAAACATTAATCCCCTGTTATGAATTGAATCAGCCTACAGGGGAGGGCATTAGCTATCCGTTGGCCCGCGCTAATACAGATTTAATAGACTGGAGATAAAAATGCTAGTTAATGCAACAATCTAAAGCAATAGCTAACTTATGATGATAAACAATGACAAACTGCAAAGTATCCACAAAAATAACAAAGGCTTTTTAAAATCAGATTATCAAACCAATATTGACTAGCCAAGAGATCAACTGAATGTACAAAGTGCTTTTGGTTAATTTTCATACCATTTCCAAATGAAAAACCATACAAATGCACTCTCAGTTTATGGTATGTAGTGAATTAGGGAATAATTAATGCCTGTACAATGGGCCTTTACCTTCTTAAGTGCTCCAGATGTGCTCCAGGCTTGCCTTTCCTCAGAGCTGAACCTGGTTGAAAGTGCTGCCAGAGCCTGGGTAAACTGCAGGTTGTACAGCATCTTTATGACACAAGTGAAGTGCTCTAAAGGGGAAATAGTAGGAGTAGGAACAGGGAAAAAAATAAATAAGCAGAAAAAAAACATGCTTATATGTATAAAGATACACATCTAGAATGTTTTGCAGTAGTTTGATTCTTTATCAATGAAGATTACTTAAAAGACAAAATTTAAAGTGCATCTAGGTGCTGCTAAGACCTTAGGTCTGGATTTAAATGGTTGCTGGACACAATCAAGGGTAAAAAGGAGTATGTATTTTTTTTAAGTAATTAAGGCTCAAGAGCGATCATGCCGCATAAAAAAATCCATTTGAAAACAGGTCTTGTGAACCCTTTTACAATTCAATCTAGTATCTGGGAAATCTTAAGTTTTTATTATTTTGTACCAACATGTAGTTAAAGGTCAACATGATTAAGCTACTTATTGAACATACATTTTAATTTAACAGTTTTTTGAGAAAAAAAAAAAATGCAGCCATTGCTTAATCCAGCATCCTACAACAGAATATATCCGTCCCTTTGAGAGCAGCCATTAAAAAACTATTCTCAACTAATGTCATTGTGTACACATGAGACCTGTACCTTTCCGAAGAGGTTGTGGCATGGTGAGAACAAAGATAATAAGTAGAGACGGGACATCTCGGAACAACATGGGTACCTCAGGTCTCTCTTCGTCAAAACCACTGAAAAGTAAGCAAAGTTTTTAACCAAGTTCAGGTTTTAGCTTGTATACCCACTACAAGACTAGAGAAGAAGACTCCTGTGGCAGAACTCTCATGGTTTATTTACACTGATGCTACGCATTTCTATCTAGATGTGTGTTCTCACAAGATGGTAGCATGCCCCATCACTCATAGTTGCATAGATAGTATATCTAATAAACCAGGGCAGAAACCACCAATATCAATTTAATGTCATTGTGAAAATCTATATTTTTGGGTAAACGCTGCATTATTTTGCTTCAATACAACCACAATTGGGTCATAATGTATTTGTAAATAAACCAGTAAATATAAAAAAAGTGAACTACAAGTAGTAACATATTTTTACAAATTCATAAATCATTATTAAAGTAGTCACACATTGTGTTGTGAGTGATTTGCTACAGTTGGCAATCCATGAGGTTCTCTTAAAAGGCCTCCGCAGTTTTGAGAAATTGCACTTAGAGGCTAATACCTTCCATTACCAAAGCACTCAAGAGTCTACTCCATTGTGCACTGGAGAAAAGCTTCAAGTGTGACAAGGCTTATAAACCCACAAAGACACTGCCTTTACAAACTACAGCTCAATCTTAAAATATGTTTAGAGTCATACTACAAAAACAAACGCAATGCAGCACCATCTCTCTCTGTCCTACTTAACAGTTAGCTCAAAATGCCTGAGGGTACCAATGTTACTGCTCCCTCCAAAAACTTGCACAAAGTACTTTTGAACACCAAATAGCTCCTGTGAGAATTCTGTATGGCTGTGAGCACTTCAATAGTAACAGGTGTAAAAGCACTAATAGGCAGAGGAGTTGTTAAAGCTTTCAAGTGTGGCTGTTTTACACTGGACTATTAAATCTGTTGGAGATTAAAATGTAACATACAGTAATGTATACATGATTGTATTTCATGAAACTAGAATTTGTGTGGAAGCTAGGTGGACAGTTGGAAGCTGACATGAGTTGGATTAGTGTTGGCAGAAAGCAGTTCCTCCCAGTACAGTGAATCTGACAGGGTCGTTTTGCTCTTTGTGGAGTGCCCAGTAATTTGCCAGATGCAGCAATTACTGGTATCTATGGAAACCACGGGCAGTCTTTTCTGTTTATAGCTCCTCTCTGCAAGGAGGAAGAACAGTTGGGAGGGGAGGCATTTAGGAGAGAGGACAAAGTGGCTTTCATTTCATGTTCATGTTGGGGTCAAACAAAGTGTGTTTTAAAAAGAGATTGGAAGGTGTGAAGAATGTATGAACGGATTTATATATTACTGCAGCTTAAAGTGCTCCGCAGTTTTGTAAAAGAATAAAAAATAAAAAGATTCACTCACTCTGCCTGCCTGCTAGGTGAAAGCTGAGTCAGCTTAGTCCAGGGGTTGTAGGCTGAGTCAATGCTGTACAGACGCATGTGCATTGCCAACACATGGAAAAGCTGATCTGCAAGAGAAACAAAATACTGCATTTGTGTTTTTTTCAGAGAGAACAACAGTGGCATTAAAACCATCAAATGAGCCTGGATTGTAACACACAACCACGATGAAGGTAGTCAACTTGAACAGACTATGGCCTAATGGTTTGGCTCAGATAAAACCAGGCAGGGCCAGATGGACAGTGTACATTCATAGCCCAAAGCGGCATTTTAGTCAGATCACACCTGTTTTCCATGAAACTAATGAAACATAAGAAAAGTCCTTCTGTGTGGCAATGCAAGTTTATTTCAGAGCAGAAATAGAAAACTCTACCTATTATCGTAATATTTTTCCAGGTTGAGGTTAGGTAAAATACTTATGTGGCCAGTTGATGTAATGGCCTTTGACTGTATTTTCAAAATAGAGATTTTGAGGGCTCATCTATACAAGTTCTAAACCTAAACAATACTGCCCTCTAGAGGTGAACACAGATATAGCAGACAAATGGTTGTTCCTCATTCGTCTGGATCTGTTATTTTGCTGTTCTTACCACCATCACTTGCGTTGTACTCACCACTTTAAATGCATACAGATGAATAAGCTGTAAATGTTAGGACTCAGCAATTTAAAAGGCTATAAACAAGCTAATAGGAAGATACACACCCAAGTCATTATATTTTCAGTTTAGCAAGCTTCCCTGTATGGCCCACAGAAACTATACCACTGTAATTCAGGTATAAGGGCTCCATAACCCTTGTAGTGTGTATCCCAGTTCTATTTTCATCATATAAATTTCATCCAGTTAGCATACATGTAAAATAATCTCTTCTTGTGTAAAATGAAGCAGCTGGAACTTAAAATAAAATGTTACATAAAAAAAAATAATTTAGTCTAGATTTGAACATCTAAACTATTCATCCTTCATCGCATATAAAATTGCCCAAACTATTTAGTAACCAAAAGTAAAAGCCTAATTGAGCCAACAATACATAACAGTGAACGAGCCAACAATACATAACAGTGAACGAGCCAACAATACATAACAGTGAACTTTGAAAAGGAAAAAGCAGGATGAAATAGTTCCACTCACTTAAACATGAGCGCTTGGCAGCAGCGCTGGCTCCTCCAAAACACAAATTCCCTCCACGATGCACTAGCTCCAACTCCAAATTGGTCCTAAGAGATAAAATAAAAGGGGAAAAAACATGTAGCCCCCAATAAGAGTATATAGACAAACAATCTAACTCCAACAATACCAGACTGACTCAATTCTGCACAAATTTATATAAATATTATTGTGCCATAAGGAAATTTAAATTTTAACTTAAGACTGTTAAGTGCCTCATGGAACTAAACATGTATTAAATGACTATTTACAAATTGTTTACTGCAATAATCAATAATATAATTTCAGTTCAGCCAAAAATGTGGTCTCTGTAGGCCTGTTATGTCATGTTAACCCACATTATTTATTTAGTTCTATTAACAGCTAATGTTAACTGGGTGATAATATTATTATACATTAAAATTATGCACATTAAAATTATGGACAACTGTTTTAACAAATAAAAAGCCAAGGGAAGTAAAACTATGGCAGACCCAGAGCAAATACAGGGGAATGGATATGTAAGAACCTTTATTGTCACAGGTGTATTCTGCACAAATATGGCTGATAATGGCTTTGTCTGCGCATGGTCCAAATTGCTGTGTATCAACATATTCAGCTTTTGACTTCACAGTCTGCCCCTTATACCAGTTCGATTAGGAAGATGAAAGATGTTGCTTGGTTAAGCCATTTTTCATTCAGTGTGCCTGTTTTGCCACAGCATGTTTGTATCGAATAAATGACAGCTTTCTGGGAATGATTTTCCAAAGGCTGGATCATTAGCATAAAAGCTTTTTCCACCACAATTCATGCATAATCCCATGTGCCTTTTCTATGCATATCTAAGTACATTATACTTCTGAATATTAATGCTCAACATAAAAAAAATAAAAGTCTTTAATAAAGTCTAGTACATAGATGGTGAAAACAGATTACTAAAGTAAGACTGATCTAGCCCTGTTTTTATCACACTGCTGGCCATTTCCTTCTATGGGCCAGGGAGGTGGGGGCATATCCTTAGGTTTCCTCCGAGAAAAAAAGCAATTTCACATAGATAATTCAGCTACGGTGAAACTCCATCTGGCTTTTGCTGATAAGAGCACCCTTGTGACAGAGAATTTTCCACTCCTCAGGCAATTTAGGCTGTTCATTGAACTTCACAGACCCAACAGGCACCAAAACATAGTCAGGAGATCTTCCTATTCAGGGTGGAGGGCTGAAGGAACCAAAATGTTAGGTGGGCAATAGGTCTGAATGGTTATGCTCCAGGGTGTTCAGAGTCTGAATAGGGTGTGAGGAGGCCTTAAGACTCTCTCAAAATGCTCAGAATGTGTCTACTTAGCATCAGAAGAATCTAAGACAATGGTATTTGTTAATACTCAAAGGGAAAAGTTTAATTCTATTTTCTTTACTAAGCCCTATACTATTTTCCACTAGCATAACATAAATAACAATAAAAATACATACAAGAACTTGTAAATGCAAATGATCAAAGCAGTAGAACAAGAGCTCTTGTCTAGTCCAGGACAAAACAAACCCAAATTTGTGCCTAGGGCTCTATTACCACTTTAACCAAAAAACAGCACATAACAATGACCCTTACCTTGCCACTGAGTACATGAAGAGGAAGTCGTTGTCAGGGGAACCAGGGTTCTTGCCATAGTCCATGTACTTCTTCTGGGTGGTGTTTTTGATGTCTTTGATCACCAACTCCATTTCTTTACTTAAATTGGACTCCATCTTAAGAAAGTTCATCAGTAATATATTTTAACTTATTATTATATGATTAAACCTGTACATATTTTACACACAAATGGATAGATGAATGTTGTTAGACAAAACAACTCCTTTACAACAAGTTTATACAGCTAGAAGTAGTGATTCATGGCCTAAGGAACTTACAGGGTAGCTGCCCATTCTCTCCTGAAGGTCTTCCACTTCTTTAACAAGCACACTGGTCTTTTTATTAGTAGGTGTGTGCCATGCACCAGCCTGTGTGCCGGCCTGGGCGACAGGGAAGCACACTGTTGGCAAACTGTCGACATAGTGGGCATGTAAATTCTCCCTTGTCAACAGAGAAACCCTGAAGAACCTGGTCATTCTGCAATAAAAAAACAACAATAGTTAGACCTACCAACATAGAGAGTAAACTTTTTTAAAAGCCCCATCTATGCACTACTGCTGAGCGCAGCAAAGATTTTTGAGTTTTGTTCAAAGACATCACAGTTATTGATCTTTTCCTTACAATAGGTCAGGCTTCTCTTACCCTCAAAGATTCCATGTATGACTTGTGGCAATCTATATGCAAAGTGTGTCCGCAGGTTTGGACATAGACACCTCCATCCCAACCTATTGACACTGACTGCAGACAAGAACTCTGCAGCGTTAATAAAAAGACAAAGAGAAAAACATTCAAAACCTGACCGAAGTAGAACATGGTTTAGATTTTGGTATCATAAAAAATGGCTTTCAAGAATTGGCATCAAGCATTAGTTTGCAGCAACCCTGAAACCCACATCTTTGAAGAATCGCTGCATTAAGGTGAGCCTGACATCATGAGCCACACCACATGTGTCTGCAGGATAAATATGCTCTTCATCTGTAGTTGGTAAGTTTTTAGCCCGTTTGCTTTTGCATCGATGTCCAAGCACTGAAAGGAAAGTGAAATAGTAATTAGTAAAAAAAGTGATTTAGGACAGTTTAATACATATATAAACAAATTCAATATTTTTACAGTTTTAAATTAATAGCATAATCTCTTGTCAGTAGTCACCAAAGCACAATGTCACCTGTGGTCAAATCATGTGACAATCAATCTGTTTGATTAGTTAAATTAACACAGACCTACAAAAATACTTGTAACGTTTCCTGTCACCAGATAAATAATTTAGTTAAATATAGGTTTTAATGTGAGAACACCCAGCGTTCAGTGATGAAAAAATAAAAAAAAAAATATCTAATATATATACACACACACACACACACACATATACATATATATACACATGTACCCGAAGATGCCTGGAGGAGAACAACAAGGCCAGTCGGTCTGTCCTCCGTTGAAGGGCCACTCTGGCCACAAATTACACAGTCATAAAGCACCTCGGACTCCATCACTTCAGTTGGCCCTAAATCCATAGCTGCTTCTGTGTCAGGTGATTCTGTAAAATGAAAAACTAAATTTAAAGTAAAAACTATTTACAATAATCTAATGCATGCCTCATTCACCAATGCCCTTTAAAAAAGGAGAATTTTCTATTGATTCTTAAAAAAGAAGCCTATTGGCGTGACTGAGGTTCTATAGCAGCCTGTCATTTTGCAGTAATGTAATGGAAGCATAGAAGAAATGTTACTGCAGTACAGTACATACCAGATCTCGGTTAAATCTTCATGATTGACACAGCACTAGAAATGAATAACATCTATGAAATTTGAGTTAAATGTTAAAGACTGACTTTGATTTGAGCAGTAAATATTGTGAAATGTCAGGCCATGTTGGAAACTGATTAACTGCATTTTGTTAGAAAATGTTCTCTGGAGAAGTCAACGTGTTCCTGGGGAAATAAAGTGTTTGTGTTGAATGTCAACTCCAGAGCTTTAGCCTTAAGCCATCACACACAGAACCACTGAAAACACACAAGCATACTCTCAGGTTGCAGCAGTCAACAAGATCTTGTATGTCCTTGTGAAAAATCAAATATGTCTTAAAAGTTACATTGAATAATGAGATATTTATAGAGAAATACTGGCAAACTTTATAAAGCAAAACAAACCATAACTTATTTTGAAATATGTATAAAAATGTAGATTTGTATTAAATTAAATTGATGTAGTTGTTTTGTAATGCAGTCGACGCTACTGCTACTGGTCAGTCTACATAAGGAGGTGCCAAAGTCAACAAAAAAAAAAAAATGACAAAATGGTCTAAGTGATCGCAGCCACCATTAGTCATGCACTAACCATATTGTGTCAGGAGTGGTCATGGGAATCCGGTCCACTATTAGTGCTTTGATACAATTTGCCCCAGCCAAAAGTCACCCACAGTCCCTCAGCAGCACTCTCCTCCAAATTTCACCTAACAGGCCTACAGAGACCACAAGCATGGGCTCTCCTACTGTCACCTTGGTCCCGTGAAAAGGCAAAGCAATGATAGATTTATTTTTGCCACCACTAGCCAATTGCTCTCTAACTTAAGGGCTATATCAACATTATATCCTTAACAACGGTTGGTTTGGATCGTGTGTATGTGCGGATGCGTGTGTGTGTGTGTAAAATGTAGCTGGTCTTCCTCTTCTTACCAACATCCATGGCTGTTTCCATAAAACTCTTCTGCCTGGAGGCAAATTCAGCAAGGAGTTTCTGCTGTCTCTCTCGGGCTCGCTGACGTCTGAGAAAACAAAATAATTATTTTTTTAATAAAGTCCCTGATAAGAAGACATAAACAAATGCTGACAGGAGTGTCACAGCTCAATAACTTTCACTGATGGTTTAGAGATGCCAACGAACAGCCTGAAGAATGAAAAGCAGATTAAACTGATGGCACTGCTGCCTGATGGTTGCCTGGGAAACGTTGGTACAAGCAAATAGAATAAAATACAATTTACCTTTGCAAACTAGTGTTGTGGTCAGTTGACTTGAAAAATCATGTAACCAAAGAATTACTTTGGTTAGTTTTTAGTTAAGTTATTAGTTAAGACAAATACCTTTATTTCTTCATTGCTTGATTACTTGGTGTTTGTAGTGTGGACTTTTCTACTCTGGGATATATGTCTCACTTATTATATAGTGAACATCATATAGCAGTAGAACATTACCTCTCTTCTTTGTCCATTGTTTTTTTGTCAGCGGGGCTGTTCTTCTTTGGTGGCACTGGAGGATAAACCTTTCCACAAATGTCCTGAATGCTGCGCTTGATTTGGCAGCTGCGTGTGGCTGCCTTGGTTAGGATACGCTCAATGGCTGTAATGCCATCTCCATGTGCGTGACGGCTAGTGTCCATATCCTCCAGCCATGAGGCTGACAGCGAGTTCTGCTTGGATGAAAGTTTCTGGTGGAGCTTGATTAGAAGGGACAGCATGCTTTCTCGAATCTCAAGGATCTCTGTTACCAACTGGGGGGATGTTCCTGGTGGGACCCAGCGTGTTGATGAGCTTTTCGGACGAACAACCTGTGTGGCTTCAGTGTTACTGCGGTTGATAATCTCTTGAAACTTCCTCCTGCGCTCTGCCACGAGGCTGAACACTGTGGGTCATTAATGTGTAAACATTCAATTGACATCCATCTCTGGCGGCTTTAACACAAGATATTATACATATAGTAATCATAATTGGATTTTTCAACATGCTTATGTTTTTAATTGAATTATGATTACTATATGGTCATGCACAAACCACACAGATGTGTAATATCTAGTAACACTATTGGCGCAGATGGCGATAGCTTTAGTGTCTCAATATTGGCCTGGAAGGTTTTCTGGGCAAAACATTTTGTTCCAGTGGAAATGTACCAGAGTGGAGAGACCTACAGAGATTAAAAAGATCCAGTCAGACCAAAGGACTCTAAAATGAAGAGCTCAACAAATGAATTCCCCACCAATTTGTGATTCTTTTAATCTCACACAGCTAATCCAACACGGCCAAATCTTAAACAGCCAGTAAAATCTTCCATCCTTGATCTATTTTTTACGAATGTCCCGCATATACTGCTGTTGTGTTATCACCACTGTTAGACAAACAAAAATGACTAAACTGTGTTTAAACGGGATTTTAAACATTCTTGTGAACAAGCTTTTTATCTTGTGGATCTATGACTGGAAAAAGATTTTTCTTATTAATGATGTGGAACTAGCTTGGACATACTTTTATGATGCTTTGTCTGAAATTATTAACAAACATGCACCTTTTCGCAAATTTAGAGTAAAAGGTTGCAACAATCCCTGGTTTTCCTGGGAGCTGTCTGAACTTTTGGGCTAAGGCAAGAAAAATAAAGTCTCAGGTTGACTGGCTTTAGACAGCTTAGAAATCGCTGCACTTCCCTTATTAAAAAGAGAAAATCTGAATATTGCTTGTCTAAAACCACAAGTAATCTAAATGACCCAAAGAAATTTTGGAAAGTTATAAAATCTTCTTACGGAAACATACAGACCAACGAACATACAGACAAATTCACTTATTCTCACAGATAAATCAGAAATACTAAATTGCTTCAACAAACATTTTGTTTCATCGGGTTGTCTATATGAGACATTGCATCCCATCACAAAAACCTTAATTGAACAAAAAGGGTATTCATCGCCCCCGCCATTACCCTTCCTCAATTGGCTCGTTTGTTTTCAGACTAGTGACTGAGGCAGAGGTCTACAAAGCCCTCAAGCAGCTGGAAATAAACAAATCTGCAGGTCCAGAAAATCTTGATCCTTTTTTTCTTAAAATGTCAAGAGATTTTATAACTGAACCCTTGACATATCTTTTTAACTTTAGCCTTTCAAACAATGCTATCCCTATGGTCTGGAAGTCTGCTCTTGTTCTTCCCTTGTTGGGGACTCGGCCAATCTTAATAACTACAGACCGATATTAAACTTAAGTATTTTGGCAAAGGTTTTTGAGAAACTTGTTGCTGAACAGCTTAAAAAGTTTGAGGTTTATGAGATTTTATCAAACAATCAATCTGGTTTCCAAAACTACACAGTACAATAACTGCTGCAGTTAAAGTAGTTAATGATATTGTTGAGGCTCTTGATTGTAAAATGTTCTGTACAGTGTTATTTATTGATTTGTCAAAGGCCTTTGACACCGTCGATCATGTCTCTTGTTAAATCGGTTCCATAAAATTGGTCTGTCTGACACTGCTGTTGGCTGGTTTTCTAACTATCTGTCAGGTAGAACTCGGCGTGTACATCTAGTTGCCATGTCTTCCTCTTTTCTTTCAGTAACTAAAGGAGTACCCCAGGGTTCTGTTCTGGGGCCATTGCCGTTTTCTATTTGTGAATAATCTTTGTCAAAATGTGTCAAATGCCTTTTTTCACTTTTATGCTGATGACACAGTTATCTATTGTTCCTCTCCTTCAATTGAACAAGCCTTTGATTTCTTGCAGTCTGCTTTTGATGCTGTTCAGTCTCATCTAAATCAGCTGAGGCTAGTGTAATGCAGACAAATCTAAAGTTATGGTCTTCTCAAATAGAAAACGGCTACCCTCTCAGCTCCCTAAAATAAAAACAGATGATGGAAAAGAAATCCAAATGGTCTCTTCTTATAAGTATTTAGGCTTTGTTATTGATGAAAATCTGTCCATCAAGCAACATATTGAGCATCTTGTACGTAAACTGAAGCTAAAGCTTAGTTTTCTTTTCAGAAACAAATAGTGTTTCACGGTTTATACCAGGAAACATCGTCTTCTGCAACTTTTTTTAACCTTTATTGGATTACGGCGATCTCCTTTTCATAAATGCATCTGATCATCTTTTAAAAAGCTGGACAGTTTATCATTGTGCTTTGTGTTTTATGACTGGTTGTGGAAATTGTGTTCATCATTGTACATTGTATGCTACAGCTGAGTTTCCGTCCCTGTATGTTCGCAGGTGGTCTCATCTGCTGACTTTCATTTATAAATGTATTCTTGGGCTCCTCCCATCTTACCTCTGCACATACATGTGTAAAAACCAACAACAGTATGCTCTGTGTTCTCAGAAGAACATACTGATGGTGGTTCCCAGAGTAAGAACAGAGTTGGGTAAGGCAGCATTTCAGTAGCTGCCCCTGTGCATGGAATGAACTGCAAAAGGACCTAAATCTATCTGAACTTGTGACTTTAGGAGAATTTAAATCTATTCTAAAGAAGCGTGAACTAAATGAGCTTGGAAAATGTAACTGTTTTTGAACTTGCACACATTGACTTTGATGTAGTAACTTTTGATTTTAAATGTTTTTGTTAATGTCTTGTATTCGTCTGAAACTGTATGTAATGCTGTCGTCTTGGCCAGGTCACTCTTGGAAAAGAGATTTTAAATCTCAATGAGGTTTCATCTGGTTAAATAAAAGGATATAATTATAAAAAAAGCATTGGCTTTTAAAAACTGCTGTTTTTCAAACATCTTAAATCGAAATGATGTCTTCTGAAAAGCACTTTGATTAATGCAGACTTGCAGAGATTTTATACCGTTACATCCCTGTCAAATCAATGGTTTTATTTTCAAATTCTTAAATATAACAATTAAAAAGGTAGGTCCATCCTACCTATTGCAGTTAGACTTTATAATTCATCTATAAACAATAAACAAATGTAAGAGTGTAAGAAAAGTCCCTCCTTTATTTTGTAAATCTGTATATATATCTATGTTTGTGTTAAATTTAACCTTCATATTTTATTAATCATATCATATATTATTATATTATTATTAAAAAAGGTTGATAGATTTTGATGATTACCAGACATTAAATACAAAACAAATGTATATTAAACTTTCAGCTCAAAACAACCATATTCTTGTAGATATTCATATCATCCTGATCTAAAAGCACACAAGACATCTGAAGGACGGCAGTGACCTGAGCAGCACTGTTAAATAAACATCATATAGCCCACTCACAGGAACATCAATCATACTGACATGCAGTTAAAAAGCATTTACCCCAAAACTGCATTACACACGTAATTAGTTTCAGCAGTCCAGAGAGAGGGAGCCGCTGAAGCAAAGCACTCCACTCACACACATCAAGGCAGATGTCCTTTGAACTGCACACAACAAACACATGCAAATATTCCTCTAATAGCGAAAGACTAACAAATAGCTACTAATGGTCCAAAATCCATTAGAGCAGCTACCTCTCTCCAATTCCCTGAAAGACGCCTTGAGTTCTGTGAAATAGGTGAAAAAATTATTATAAAAAAGGAGAATGTAGATGAAAAAAACAAAGATATTTCCACCACAGAGCACCCTTCTGTAGACCTACACACCACCAGCAGACTGCCTACATCTTGAAAAATACACCTATTTTATTTTTTAACAACAACTACAAAGTAAGTTAGTGGATGATTTACACCTGTAAAAGCATGAACCCACAAGTCAATATTTTAAACACAGTGACAAGTTTTAGGACAACAAAGCTACATATTACCTGTCCATAAGAAGAAGCTTCTGAGCTGGTGCTGGGAGGGGCCTCTTTCTTCACTTCAGGGGCAGTCTCAGGAACCCGCACCCTCACAAAGTTAATGGCATGGTGCAGATTGGAAAGGAGGTTTGTTCCAGGGAACCAGCTATCGTGACAGTGCTCCTCAATGCAGGCTCCTGGAAGAAGTAAAAGTGTTCAGTACAAGTGTTTGCAGTGTACAGATTAAGGGGCAAAATATAGCTCACAGTGCACATATCTCACCTCATCGGCCTTGGTGTCTTGAACTTGATTGTCCAAACCAAGTTCTATTAGGTACAACACCATACAGAGCACATGCTCCGACATGTTCTGATGGTCCATCCATATCTAGAGCAATTACACAACAAGATTTTTCTTTAATTGGACAAAAAAAAAATTAAGGGAATTACTTTTTGCAGAATATTTTTTATCATTTATCCTATTTTGACTGTCTTTGGATTGGTACCAAATAATGGCAGTGCATCAGAGTTGTATTTGACATAAATAAATATGCAAATTAAGATTTATATCATCTAGGATGCATTATCCTGTATGAATAGCTGTGAAAGGCTCACCTTGTAAAGAAGTGTGAATATCACAATGTGCAGTGTCTTGCAGTGCAACAGCCTAATAAGGCCTTTGTAACATGGGTGCAGAGGAGTCCTCTCCTTGTATGGTGGCCATGGGTTGCCAGTATGAATGCCAGACTGTTTCAAGCTGAATAAATAAATAAAATAATCAACAAAGAAGAACAGTCACCAAAACCCTGCTCAATAGGTATAGTGGCATGCCAATTTCCATTCAAAAACGTCTCTGTTATCCAAGTCATTGTATAATAAGAAGAAGCCATCTGGTCAAAGAAGTCTTCATAAAACAGGTCAAATGGTAACAAGCATTTGAAATAAACTGGTTTAGATAATTTACTATATTTAGCTTTTAGTAAGTGCAACAGCTCGGTCTGTAACTGTATTAATCAAGAAAGAATCACTGCTATATACTGTAAACCAAGAACAGCTTGACAGGTAATCCATCATATTCAAACAGTGGGAAATGTGCAACATGAGCACAGTATTAACCTGCTTCATTATGTTACTATGCCTTAGCTGGTGCAGAAAAAGAGATCACTTTAGTAAAAAAAAAAAAAAACAATTATATACCTCAACAACCTTTAGGGAGCTTCATACATTATTTTTTTAAATGTTATATTAGAAACTACTAATTTTATCCCTCGTCACTTTCACTCACATGGTTTTGACATCTGTACCACAAACAAAAAAGGATTCTCTCACAGATTAGTTTCAGACATAGATTCTTTTCGACAGCCATCTAATTGAAAACACCTTATGGATGTGGATCTGACCTTTGTTATTGTGTCTCTTAGAGTGGCTGAATACACCAACAAACAACACAAACACGTTTTAGGTGGAAATCCAGAACCAGCATTATAGATAATGGTCTAACACATCCATACAGTTCAAATATACACATTTATTTATGGATAAAAGAGCAATTCAAAAAAAACTTACAACGCTGCGTATCTGTCCATTGCAGACTGAACATCACGACGATAGACTGTTCTAAGAACAACCATAATGGGGTCAAACTCCTTCTCCCATACCTCAGCTGTTTGGAAAAAAAAGCAGAGATATGTGTTTTGTAATAGTATCATTGAATCATTTCCTACAGAATTTAAGTAAAAGGAGTAAGGCTGCCCCCAAGTGGACTAATGAAGTTTTACACAATAAACGAGAACTATATAGCCACAAAAAAACCACAAACAAACCTATCTTCAGTCTCATACCTTTTGGTGTATACATGCCCTGCTGCATTGAACCTCCTGGCTCGAACACTGGTGCTTTAAAGTCTGCTACAGCCGAAAGCATTTCCTCAAAACTGCACGTTCCTGGCACAGTCCCACTCTTAGGGTTTGGATTTTCAGGAATCTGAGAAAATGTGCTAAGGACAAAAAACAGCTAAAATGGTAATGGAATGTCTTTCAGGACTTATGGAAACTAATGAAGGATACAAGGTCTAACAATGCGCTGTGTGTACGGTCATTCATACACAACTGAGACACCATCTCAGACCGAAGGATTTCATCATCTGTCATCCCTGTAATAAAGGAGAAAGCACTACAATCATACAAAGTAGCTGCCAGACTGAAACTACAGAAATGCATCGCATAAAAACCTTCCAATACTCTCAATGAGTTTAATTAATTAAATGTCAATACTGAGCGAGACATGATTCAGACAATGGGTTCTTAAATTCAGCTTTATGATTTCTAGTGAGCATTGGCATGTAGAGTGGACATATTGCATACATATAACACACCTACAATTTTTCTTTGTGCAAACCCAAACACTTGTGACATAATTAATCCCTAAGGGACGCACCCACGCATGCTAGACAACCATTAGTCATCAACTATACAGGAAAGGCACTCTAGCGGCTCCACTTACCCAAATGAATGCGAAGGCTAGTCAAAATGACCAAGAAGGTGAGTGCTCCTTCAAGCATCGGCCTCTCTTGTTCAGAGTCTAGCACAGCGTTTTGATGCTGTGACGCCATGGTTAACAGATCAACCACTTTGAACCTAAAAAAAATTTATTAAAAAATAATAAAAACGTGAAAATAGACCTTGCAACTGACATATCCATTGAAGCAATATAGAATGAATATGTAGGAGGGTGTAGGTAGCGTGTTACCTTTCGAAGACACTTGAGATGAAGTAGTCAGGATCCAGTCTTGACGCACAGACCTGTAATCAGTAAACAGAAAAGGAATTACATTAAATTTATTGAACAATGTGCGCCAAACAAATGACAACATTGCAAATGAAGCAACAGTCTTAACCTGAAGTAAATAGATGTCTGGGTCAATCATAGAGTTGCAGAAGTGAGACTGCACATAGGTCATGGCCTGTCCCTTGATTTGTAGACCGTTTCTGACCCACATGTTGCTGTGGATCTCAGACAAGCATGCCTAAACAAACACAGAGAAGCTCATACATAGAGAAATGGAACACGTTGAGCGGTCTGTTACTACACAATACCTGTATTTGAAGAGGATGGACCATGATCTTCATCAACATCTCTTGGTCAGGCAGCAGGCTGTCCAAGTCCAGCTCCTGACATTTTACAGCCTGTGAGATTTGAAGAAATAGATAAAAATACAATCATACAGTGAAAATTAATCTATTGATGAACTGACAGTAGCTTTGACCTACCTTACTGAGAAACATGGCATAGTAACGGTGCAGTGGCAGGTGAAATGTAACTTGATTTGGAGCAGGCTACAGCAGAAATATGAATGGTTAGAAACAGGTTAAGACAGTGCTTATTTATAAATACAACAGTGCGTATTATTTACTTCATCTATGAATCCAATGGCATCAAACCATATCTGTAGTGTCTCCAAGCAATATCGAACCACAGTTTTTGTGTATTCCTTTGTGTCCTGGACAGAGACAAATTATTTAACTCAAAACTAATGCAAAGCATACATGTAGAAAAGCAGGTTAGATTTTACATTCTCATCCTTACACAAGTGCTATATGTAAAGAAAAGAAAGAGGGCTTACTTTGACTTTGCAGTGTGTTAAGAGTCCCCACATTGGTTGGGCACAGGCTTCAAGCTCTGCTGCAAATGCTGCATAGTATGTCTTGAGACTCAAATTCCACATGTTCATTTAACTCCCGCTTATTAAGGTTCATACCTAGAAAAAGAAAGTCGTTATTTCTTTGTCAAAGCTCTACAATGCAACTTATAATATTGATTTAATGGAACAATTGTCATTTGAAATTTTCTGAATGAATTTGTGAATTTAGAACAAAACTAAAAATTATATAACCAACAAAACTAAAGGCAAGAGTGGTGCAGCTAATATGCAAAGAAGATACTCAAGTCCACTGTGCAAGGGTGTGCGTTATTTTTAGGGTAGCAGTAGACATGCACGTAACCAGGACCGTGAACAATTTTAATACCGTGACGTAACAACACCTCAGCTTTCAATGAGGCATTACTAATATTACACTTCAGACTGTGTCAGCTTTTGTGTGATTAAGCAGAATAACATGGACAATTATATGCCTATTTGAAACAAAGGCATGTATCAAATTGACAAATGATAAGCAAATTAGTAAAATTAAAGCATTTAAGCATGAAGTGTCTCAAGTAAAAATGCAAAACTGGCACCTAATTCATACACTTGATACACCACTCATTTGAACTCCGCTTTAATTTGTGTACATTTCCAACTTACCTTGAAAAAATGACACAAAGCTCATCCATAGCAATAATAATGAATGGTCCTCCAGGAACTTTTTTGCTACACTTTGGTGTGAAAGAATGTTGATAAAATCACTAACTAATGGCCAGTAAGTGTTGTTTTTCAGCAGGGCCTCACTACAGTTCACCACAACATGACGATTGTTCTCGTCATCTAAAAAGAAAAAGAAGACAAGAAAGCACAAAAGGGAAAAAAGAAAACATATTCAGTATATTAAAAGTAGTTTATGAAAGGAAATAATAAACTAGTACATATTGAGATAAAGATGGTCTATTGCAATCCAAACACATAGCTTATTCAAAGAAGCAGCTGTGCATTTTCTGCACTGAATGAATATTAGCAGCATGTTTTGTAAAACAACAAAAGCAGAACATTTTTCAGCATACCCTGAAGTTCACTTTTAATAAGGCAACTCTCCATCATGTAGAGGAGCACTGTGACCATGATGTCCAGAAGCTGACACTCCTCCGTCACATGCCGAGCCAGCTCCTCATTGCTAAACAACTGCACACTAATATGTACAATGCGGTTGGACATGGTGTCCGACTCATGGCTTTTCATCAGCGTTTTCATGATGAATGCATAATGCTGAACAAATGTTTTCGTAAAAGTGATCTGTCAACCATGCAAAGAGAAAAGCAGAAACACTTTTAAAAGGTGTTGTGGCCATAAGAATTTATTTATTTTCAAAGCCTGATGAATATGAAGGCCACAATTGATACCCAAAGGTCTAAGACAGTAGTGGGCAAATTATTCATGATCATTAAGAAATATGTGTATGTTTGCAAATAAAATACCTTGTAATCTTGATCTGGCAGCATGTTTAGTAAAAAGGTGACCATCTTTTGAGGAAATTCATATTTTATAGTCCAAAACAGCAACTCCTCCAAAAAGCATTTATGCTTCAAAGATTCAATTATACATGGATCTGAAAGCAGAACAGGGCAGAAACATTGTAGAAATGTCTCCCTGATAAAGTCAAATACATGACAGCATGACATTTACCTTTGGTAGTGCTACTCAGCTTAACCCTCTTTCTCTGTCCAACTGATTGCCCAGCATCTTGGTCTTCCTGGTAAATTGAAATGTAAAACAACATACAGTTTTACAATTCAGAGCAGTAGTCAGAAAAAATAAAGTTATGTAAAGATGAAAGGTCACATACATCTTTAATGGAGTCATCTGGACTACCAGGAGCAGAGGTTTCTAAAAAACACAAAACCAAAAAGGAGACAAGTTAGACCCTACAGCACATATGTATATAATCTTTATGAGTTGAGAATATTTGATTCAATCATTTATAACTGCTTGTCCTTTCAGTTTCATAGGAGACTGCCCTTTTCCAGCTTCTTATAGCATGAGACGGGGTACAATCAGTTACATGCAGGTCTGACACTTTCTATGTTCTAGTTTAAGTGGCCATTTCCCCTACTCTTGCTACTTTTGCATGTTCTTGGATTGTACACACACAGACCACAGAAATCCCAGAAATCCCAATAAATAAAAAAAAGATAAAAATTCCATCTCACCCAATAAAGCCATTGCTCCTGCACCTCCTTCAGCACCAAGAGCAACATCAGCTGTAGCCCCTTGGCTTTTCTCTCCACAGACACCAAACCTGAATTCTTTAGGGCTGACAAATACTTGTCATAGTTCTTCTTAGCATAAGGATTTTCCTCTTGGCCTGTAGTAGTGAACCAAATAAGCAGTTGTATTACCACTATGTTGAAATAGACAGAGTCAACAGACAATTATGTAATTTTTGTGCAATGATTTTAACCACACAACATTTCAAATTTTTAAAATAAAAAACAACAGCAGTAAATCCTTATCTTTGCATTGCCAAAAACATGAAAGTTATAGTAACACAATATGACTTCAATATTTACCCATGCTCAGATCTTTGAATGTTTGCTGATTGGTCAAGATCTTTGTTAGTACAGTCCTCATTGCTCCTCCCATTTTTGTAAGCTCCTCCAGGAAAGAGATTTGAGGCTCCAGCTGCTGTAACACTTTCTGAAGATCTCTCTCAGTTGAGCTGTCTGGTAAGCGAGATAAGAGTTATAAACACAACTCAGTGCTCTGTGGCCATTGTAAAGTTACAATGTTTTAAAAAATTTGAGAAGCACTATAAGGCTCCATTCAGGGGTTTACCTGGTTCAGTGTAACCATCTCTCAGATACTGTAAAATACACAGGATGAACCGAGGCAGGACCATCTCAGACATCAAGAGGAGATCACAAGGTATTGAGGGGACATTTTCACCCGTTCTTAGCCGATGCCGGAAGCAAAATCTGTCAAAGAAAAAAATTCAATTATGTGGCACACAGAGATAACTCTTACTCTCCAACAAGCCCAAATCTTTGCCGAGTTCTTCAATTTTCTCATTTAATTGAAAGGTAATCCCTGTAATGGGAGGTTCAATGAAAAACTTGTCACTGGGTTATAGATTGTAGGTTGCTGGATATAGTGTACATAGGAATACAAGAACACAGACATATGGTCACATCAGAGTACAATCTGATCTGATTGAACGGATCATTCTGTAGTTATCGCTTAATAACAAATTAAAAGACAGGGATAACTGACAGCCCAACTATCTTACAGTTGAGCTAATTCAAATTATGAGAAACGTTACAATTCTGCAAATGTGTGCAGTTTACAATAATTATTGTTATACTTAGACAGGTTAGCTCTTTGGGCTAAGTAGCAAGCTAACCATGATGAGGCTTACATAAAATATAAACATTGACCGCTTCTTAAAACGAAAATAAATAACATTTGTTTAAAGTTACATACTTGAAAATTTTATTTTCTAGTGTGTCATAAGCCTCATAGCAAGAACTGTCAAAACCTAGGTTACCTGCTAACCAGGTAACATTAGTTAGCTTAGCCACTTAGCTAGCAGTTAGCCTGAACTTACCCACTCTCTCGCATGACATTACTGTCTCCACAGTCACAGGCCCCACCAGCCTGGCTCCTAAACATGTTAAAATCATGTCCTGTGTGCTCTCCGTTATTGAAACATTCAGCACACAGTGACATACAGGGCGAGATGCCACAGGTCCGGCATCGATACGCCACGAAATTAGCCGTCCAAACCAAGCCGCACAGAGTAGCGTTGTCATAGGAGCGGACTGTTCTGCAGAACTCCTCAAATCCTTCGCCTCCTGCGATCAGACATTTGCACCAGTCCAGAGCCTCGGTGTCCGCAGCAGGCGTCTCTGGATTCAGGACTGTGTCAAGCAGCTCATGAAGTTGTCGGAGCCCGAAACTATTGTCAGTCCGCGTAAGGTCTGCTTTCAAGTGGGTGGCAGTAGCTTTCTTGTCCCGGCGCAGCAGCGACGCCGCCATCATGCTCTATGCTTGTTGTCTACAAATTTATTTTTGTTGTCTTGTTTCCATGTTCTCGCGAATTCTCGCGATGCGTTCCGGACTGTTTGCTCGTTCTCTCTGCAGTAAATTACGTTTAACGGGTGTTACTTAGTTCATAGTACAATCCTTGCTTTGTTCAAACACTTTGGTTAGTGCTTCTTTACAAGTT
The DNA here is from genome assembly GCA_024416835.2 of Perccottus glenii. NCBI lineage: Eukaryota > Metazoa > Chordata > Actinopteri > Gobiiformes > Odontobutidae > Perccottus > Perccottus glenii. The sequence goes on along the minus strand of CM044560.2, from coordinate 12,200,103 downwards.
CCTCCATTCATGCTCAAGTCAACTAGTTAAATGTATGCTCCCTCATCCTCATTATGTATGATTTAATAGGCTATATGCTCCGTTTGCACCATTACAAAATATTTTATAGAGTTGAAATAATTTACTTCTTCAATAAATAAATAATTTGTATATTATTGTACTTTATTTACTGGTGAGATTTATTTCTTAATTTATTATAATGGAAAATCAATAAGTCAATACCAGAAACAATGGAAAACTACTACACCTGCAGCTTGCTCTCAAATGCGTCTCACATGACTAAGATAAAAAATAGAAAAAAAACTAGAGGGAACTGTTTTCGATAGTTTGTGTTTAAGTCGGATTGTTTTTGTTGTTGTACCGAGGCGGATCGGATGTTGGATGCCTTGCGATCATGGTTCTATGGTTTCGTGTGAAGTGATTTGGCAAAGGAATAAACACTATAAATAAATCATAAGGGAGTTATCTTCTCAAGAGGTTCTTCAATTATGAAACTCAAAGAGTTGGAAAGCTATTTGCAGCAAGTAGACACATTTGAAGCGCCTAAAATACTTCTTGAACAATATCCAACTAGTCCCCATATAGCTGGTAAGAAAACAACGCGGAATATGCTTACAGAAATACGGCATGTTTTGACAAATTGTTTTTCCATCATTTCCTTAGCGTGTATGCTTTACACCATCCACAGTACATTTGATGATATTAAAGGGAAACTTGTGGCTGATTTGGGATGTGGCTGCGGTGTACTGAGCATCGGAGCTGCAATGCTCGAGGCAGGGTGAGAGCATCTTTTATCACGTTTTATTTTTTTAAATCCTGGTAAGTGGTATTTACTTGTTTTGTCTTCTCTTTTTAGTCTCTGTGTTGGTTTTGACATCGATAGTGATGCTTTGGAAATATTTAGAAGAAACGCAGACGAATTTGAGATTTCCAACATAGATCTTGTTCAGTGTGATCTGTGCGCTATGGAGGCAGAAGCTTATGCCAAAATGTTTGACACTGTAATAATGAACCCACCATTTGGGACAAAACACAACCAAGGTGAGTACTGTGGTAGTCTTCTATTTGTTCATGCTGTGTGGGTAACGGTTCATTTGATCAATTTGCATTATACTTTCTGCTAGTCTGTATATTTTGCTCAGGTAAACATTTTTCAATTTATGAGGAATCGGACAATATCCATGTGTAAATAAATGAGACAACTGAACTTGACTGCCATTAGTGCAAATGGTTCTAAAATGGTGGTGTTACATGTTTAGGTTTTAATTATTTACATTTGTTTAAATTTCATTTATAGGCATGGACATGAAGTTCCTTAAGACTGCTTTAACCATGGCAAAGACAACTGTGTATTCGCTTCACAAAACATCAACACGAGAGGTAAATACATGTTTTGCAGTGAAATTACTTGCAGTTTTTGCGAAACATTCCAGGATTTAGTTGTTGAATCAAGGACTAGACAAATAAAAAATGTTATATTAACTTCACTGTTACAGCACATACAGAAAAAGGCTCATGATTGGGGTGTAAAGATGGAAGTAATAGCAGGTAAGTATAAATTATACATAGCTGCAATTTAAGTCACATGTTACAACATGCCATTTGTTCACAGAACTACGGTATGATTTACCAGCATCCTACAAGTTCCACAAAAAGAAATCGGTAAGTTCACATCCTGTATAAGCAAAAAACATAAAATGTTAACTTAATATTCAAATGTTTTATTTTCTATTCTCATATGCAAACTAAAAAAAATCTTTGCAAATTTTATAATTCAATGTAGCAAAAACACAGGGGAACATGATGATTACATGTCACTCAGGTCTTCCAAAACTAAAATGTTTGGGTAAAATTAAATTGAGCACATTTTCTATCAAATAATAAAATCAAAACATTCTAAGACACCCACAGGCAGAAAAAGGCAAAAGAAAATGAAAATTGACGAGCTTTGCAAATTGTTCTCTAGGTTGATATCCAGGTGGACTTCTTAAGATTTTCCAAAACCTGAAGCTTGCTATGGAATGGATTCAAGTTGCTTCTGTACTGTATATGTCATGGTTTGTAATAAAATTCAAACAAATTCTTGGGAGTGACTTTTTATAACTTAAGATCCATTTTCAGTTTTGGCAACCTTAGCTGCAGGAGCTTCTTCTGCTTCTTCTAGTTCCCTCTTCGGGGCTGCAGGTGCTAAAACAAAAATATATAATAAAAGCACCTAGACTACACTTGAATGAACTAATGACAGATCATCAACTTACCAACGTCGTCTTCCTCATTGTCGCTGTCAAACTTAGTCTTTTTGCCTTGGAAATTAGTCCTGCCTTGATCTCTGCCGCCGCCCCTTCCCCGTCTGCCTCCCCTTCCTCTCCCACCTGATCGCCCCCTGCCACCTTGATAATAAAATGTCAAGAATACACATCAGATAGTTTGATACTTCAACAAAAAACAATGGTATAGCAACATGTTCAAAGATAAACTTTTTTTGCTACAATTTTCCAAGTAGTGTTGCCTGGTAAATTCTGTTTTACATGTAAATTGATATGTGATATCTGTAAAGGTTCTCATTGATCAGAATCCAGGTTGTTGTATGCATTTACACCTGCACGGTTTGGTCTGGCAAAAAGAGGTTTGTTAGCAGTGTAAAGGCAAGTTTGGTGATATCACAGACTTTCAGACAAAATGCAGGAAGTAATTTAAACAAACAATACTGCCCTACTCCAGTCTGATTATTGTATTTCTCCAGTTAAACTGTAAAATGAGTAGCTAAAGAGACTCACAGAGAGTCACCACAGTAAAAATCTGTCTTCCATAGTCACACCCCCGTTGCAATGACAACATTATCAGGGAAATTCTTGATAGTTGGCTTTTTTTGTATGAAAAAAAGCCAACTATCAAACTATCATGTGAAAGCAAAAGTAAAAATATTTTGATTTTCTTTATTAAAAAATATATATAATAAAAAAAACTCCAAGCCATTTTTCCAGTTGCCGAAATTTATCAAATGAGATGAGAAGCTTATGTCTTCAGTAGTTTGAAAGATTAAAAATTACTAAATCAATTTTCCTTTGAGCATTACAAACCAAAAAACTAATTTATAATGGCACAATGAATTATTTGTGTGCATGCAAAAGACTGACTGAAAGTTCAAATTAATACTGATGTAACTGATTATACAAAATGGTCAAAAATTTAAAAAACTTGTTATAAACCAGTGTTACATTTGCTGAGAATACAGCCATAGCCCTACATTTATCCTGCTTATATTCATTCATTCGGTATCTTTAAACAAGTGTAATTTACCTCTGCCTTTCGACCTGCTGTACGATTCCTGTTGAGCCTCAATTATCTTCTTTAGTTCTTCTTTCTCCTCGTCTCCCTCAAGCACCTGCCATGTAACAGTGTTGTTCTTGATTTTCAGTTCTCCTTCATTTGCCTCTTTGGCCTTATCAAATGCCTCCTTTGCATTTCCATCAAACAGAAGGGTGCCCTGATTGGGAGTATAACCAAGTTACATAATCTCCATACATCAAACTAATTCACTTTTAACTCACAACTGGATTCTTACCTCTTTGGCACCTCTTGTAAAATCTACCCATTTAATCTTTCCATGCCCAGAGAACAATGCATGAAAGTCCTCTCTTGAAACGTCTTCAAGCCCCCCAGAAACTTCAACAGACATCCAGTCTGTTCATCCAAGAGCAAATCCTGAAGCACAAAAGCCAATCCATAAAGTTAATGTCCTACTATTCTCCAACTATGTGGGAAACATCACTGTAGGATCTCACCATCTCTTTGTCTTCTGCTTTTTTCTGCTGTTTTTCTTTGTCTCTAAACAAAAACAATCAGATCTCTTGTTTCTGTTTAATGGGCATACAACAATAATCATCCAACTACTGTACTTACTGTTTAGCTTTTGCTTTATGCTCTGCTTTGAATTGTTTTCTCTCCTCCGCCTTCTTTGCATGGTAGGCTTCTCTGCAAGGAAAACAGGTACATTATATATATATATATATATATATATATATATATATATATATATATATATATATATACATATATACATTTACAGTTTACATAGCACTTGAATGCATCTTAGAGTTTCTAGTATATTACAATTTGCAATACATTTCACTCAAGATTCTAATGTTGCAGTCTACTCAAAGTAATATGACCAACCTTGCCAGTACAAGCATCTCGTTGTCTTTGAATGTTTTGATGTCTGAGCGCTCTAGGAACTGCTTGGATGACTCTTCAGTGTCAAAACAGATGAACACTGATCCCTGTTAAGATGCACACAAAAACGTATCATACACACAAAAAATTAAAAAAAACACTTGCAGCTCAATCTAGAAATTCTTTACATATACCTTGAACTGCCTTTGTAAATTTCTCCTCATCTGAACATTTTCTATATTGCCTTTTCCATTTAACCATTCTTGAATTTCATCCAGTGTAGTTTCAAGTGGAAAACCTTTCTACATTAGAAAAATACAGACTATTAAATGCTTGTTTTAATGAAAATAATTCTGTTAACATGTGTTAACTTTAAAAACGTACAATGTACACAGATTTGTGTGCAATTGCTGCCCTGTATTCATCATTGACTTCTGGTAAAGGCTTGTCAGCACACCGTCGGATTTTAGTCTTGTCTTCACTGAGCTCTAGGAGACCCGTCTTTGATTTCTGCATTGCTGCAACAATAATGCCAGTGTCTGTAGTTATTGACTTCAGTCTGAGGGGAAAAAAAAGAAATAAAAACTGTCAAACTTTCTTAAGTAAAAAAAAAACAATAAAAGGTCTGACACAGAAATACATAGAACTGTCTTAAAGCATGTTTTGGTTTTAGGAGTTTATCAAAGAAAGAAGATCTCCGCATATCGTCTAACTTACAAATGTGAGACTTCAATAGGACTCAACAAATAACATTTCGGCATATGCTGCCAGACTGAGCATCACTGGAATAGATCATTCCTCCCCACTGCCTCAAGACGAACTTCTCAGTGACAAATTTCTCAATACATTTTTTTATTTAAACACGATTACTTCAAGTTTTTACTTACAAGTTTATAATTTATTCCAACTAAAAATATTACTAATTTGTTACTATGCAAACATACTGGACCATGAAATTACATCAGACAAACTGAGCAAATGTTGAAGTAAAGTGTAACCAACCTGTTAAATTTAAGCATAGTCTCCACCGTTACCCAGCCATCATCCAGCTGCAGTTGCTCTTTAAGAAATTTGTCTCTTGGAAGATTGTGATCCCCAAAGTAGTACTAAAGTAAAGGTTGAGGAAAAACCCCGTTAGATTTAATTTAAAAGATCATGGAGGTACAATAATAAAAGCAAGTCCCCGATACCTCGATTTGTCGTGCCACTTTAATCTCAAGTGGAGACATCTCTTCTTGATTTTCTGCCATGGCTCTGTGAAGACAGTGCCAAAATATGTAAAACATTTGTTTAAAGAATGGAATTTATCAAAATAGAGTACACGTTTAGATGAGTACAAAGCTTATCTAAACCATTTCATAATATGGAAACTGTTTCCATATTCTGCTGCAAATTAAGTTTTAACAAAAAACAAGGAACTCTGCCAGACCGTAAATGGTGTAGCTTAATGCTGAAATAATCATATCAACCCTTTAAACCGCATGTTGAATCATTCAATTACGTTCATTTCCAAAACAAAGAATTTAATCGTTATGGACCATGTATGGAGAGTTGATGTTAGCTAACGTGCTAGTTTAGCTAATTCATCACAGCCGTGTCACTGGCCTATCAAAGGAACCAAATGAATTGTCACTCGGTTGTATTGTATTTAGACAGCTAATGCGGTTACTGTAGAATTACATCAGTCTTGTTTAAATAATTGTTGATCGTTTTAATTTCTTTGAAAGCGAAATCCAGTTTGTCCAAAGTTATCCCGTTACATTTAATGTAACAACTCTGTCTTACATAAAATTGTAAATTTGCATTACTACTGCATTAAAGGTTATACTTAGGACCTGATAAATACCTTACAAATGCTCACGATTCTAACCAGATTCTAACTCGAAACTACTGCTTCTGTACTTCTTGCACGCAGCTTGCACGTTGTGTCCGGGGATGCGTGCTACGGATCATGCCGAGGGTCAAAACTAAATATTTTCTCTAAAAGGCAACATTATGAGAGACTCTTTATTATAGGAGATTACGAAACCACAATAAAAATACGTAACTATTTTGTGTTTGCGAAGGGAGACCAGGGGCTACATCGTCTAAATGGAATGATTTCTAACATAAAGCTTGTGTTTTGTGGAAATGGAAATGTACAGAGCCCAAAAGATTTTTTTGACAGCATATGTAGGCCTAGTTTTTTGTTCTGTGGGGGAATCTAAAAGTCTCCTCTAAAGACGCTCTGGTTTGAAGAATTAGAAGAACAAGAAGACTTTATTTGTTCCCGTAGGGAAATTGCTTTGCAACAGTTTTCAGTTTTCACATGGCTGGCTCCAGACACACACACACAACATAAAACAACAAATAAAAAAATAAAAGCATAAATTCAGCAAAGGATCCATTTGTAGCAGTTTGAAGTCCCGAGCGACCACAATGTCAGTGTTATACACCATACAGACTATAGATGTCGCTGTTATCAAATGTTTTATATTTTTAACATATTTGATTGCATTTGCCATCATATCACAACAACTTAAAGGTTTGCCTACATTCTTACCATTGAATTATTTATTTGGCTAAACATAATTATCGGGTCAATTATTGTTACATTAAACACATTATTTTTACATTTATTCATTTAGCTGATGCTTTTATCCAAAGCGACTTACATTAAGCTTCAATTCACCAGTGTTACAGCTGGAACATCACTGGGGGGTAGGTGAGTTAAGTGACTTGCCCAAGGACACAATGACAGTATGAACTGTGGGGAGAGCGGGAATTGAACCACTGAGCCACTGCGCCCCAACACAAATGAATCTGGTGCTACACAGTAATAATGAAAGATAACAAATGTCCACTGTTTTAGAATTAGAAGAAAGACACACAGACATAGGAAGTAAGTTTTTTATTTATAAATTCTATAGTTTTTCTGCATCTTTAAGCAAAATTACAAAAATATAATGTACTATACCATCTCATAAGCGTATGCACTGATCACAAGTTGGGTAATCTATATTTGACAGTGTATAAGACACCTTTCAACGGCATTAAAAGATTTGTAACAATTGCTAAAAAAAAATCTGTTCTCCGTTACTTATCAAAATGAAATGTTTGGAGCAATCACTTTAGGAAAAACACAAAGACATTCACGCAATAAAACACATTTGGATCATTAAAAACACTTGATGCTAGTGATGAGATTTAAGTCTGAAAAGGGTAATGTACTATTTCTTGTTTTGGTTTTGAGGGTTTAGAAAATGGGTTTTAGATTTCACAAAATGTGTTTTGACATCTGTGGAAAAACTGTAATAAAGCTAAACACTGTAAACACAAACGCATCCATGAGATCTGGTTGGGCTAGGAAGGGTACCCACAATCTCCCATGAGTCCAGTTCAGGGTCATATTTCTCAATGCTCTGCAGGTACGTGCCCTTTGAATAGGAATATCCCCCTGTAACATAAATACAACCATTTATGGCCACAGCTCCACACTCCATTCTGCGCTCCTTCATCACTGATATGGGTCTCCACTCTTCTCTGTCTGTGTTGTAGCAGTCTGCCACTGTCGTTTGTCCACCCACCAAGTACAGCTTGTTTTCAAGAGACACTGAGCACAGACCATATTCTAGAAACAGAAACATTATGGTTTGAAAGCTGGGTTGCTAATAATCAAGAATGTTGATTGATTTTCTGCCTTCTCTCTCTCTTCCTACCTGGATGAGGACTTATTGTAACGATACTCCACTCGTTGACATCATGCCTATAGACTTGGATTTTTTCATAGGTGCAGCTGCCTCTGTATCCATAATGGCCACCAGTCACATAGATTTTGTCTCCCATTGCAGATGCTGTGGCATTTCCAACACCTTTAAAGACAAAAGACAGAAAACAAAAAAGAGCCTTGAGTGAATGTTCTTATTCATCCAGTTATAGTATATTAAAGAAAATTCAAAGTGAAAATAGTTTTATCTGAAGATGACAGATGAAACAGCTTAAAACTAAACTCAAAGTCCATCACTTTGTTAGTGCTTTAATCCATTACTGTACAGTATCCTTAATACAAGGATAAACATTCCACCCCATTGTTTTACATACCGTGAATCATTTCAGCCACTGGAAACCACTTCTTTTTCAAAGGGTCATAACACTCACAGTCTCTTTCTGGAGCCCCTCCCCTGTAGCCTCCGATGGCATAAATACATCCATGCAAGGCCACAGAGCAGTGGTAATACCTGGCTGTGGTCATGGGACAGCCCTCGGTCCATTCATCATCATCACAGTTATAAATGAAGACTTCATCCAGAGCCTCCACTGTGTTTGTCCTGTAGCCTCCAGTCACATAGATATTCGCTCCGAGTAAACTCACACTGTAGCTCTCTCTGGCTGGGTCAGGCATGTCCTTCCCCTGCACCCATGTGTTGCTCATAGGATCCCAAATGTGGACTTCACAAAGTGGGTGCCAGTAGTATCCTCCAATGATGTACATACTTTGACAAGACATCTTCTTGTGGGTGGATGACTCCTTGCTGCTTGACCTTACTTTTTGCATCATCAGTGATTTCAAATTCCTTTCAGTGTTTAGTAAAAAATGTACCTCTAAAGTGGCCTTAAAGTAGCTTTCATCCAAGTCTAGATGAATGGTGTGTAGAAGATCAGCAGCATGGTGGACACGTCTATCAAAATCATGGCTTATCCATTTGACTATTGCATCTACTAACACTTCATCGGAGTGTACTTTTAAACTGTGACCCGACAGGAAAGTTTTTACCCTATCATGGTCCAGTTCGAGGAGTTCGTCCTGTTGAATGATCTCTGAAAACTTGCTTAGCATCAACCTCCGAGCTTCCCTCTCCAAACTCACACACAGATGCAGCTGGGCGAAAGCGTGCATGCCTAAACAGTTATCCACGTCCAGTAGGCGCACGAGAAACTCCTCACAGGCTCGTTTGACCGCGGTGAACTGCAGCAGGTCCGCCGCCTCCAGTAAGCTCTGCACGTTACTTGCAGTGATGCGCACATGAGCCGTGTACACATAGTTCACCAGATCGGCCAGAACCCCACAGTGCACCCCGGACAGTTTGATCACGCTGTCGGACTTCTCCTTCATATCGGCTGTAAACATGACTTTGAAGTAGGAGCTGCGGGCTGACAGCACCGCTTTGTGGCAGTGGAACACCTGCCCGGACTCGCCGCATTGTAGAGTCACGTCTGTGAACGCGCCGGTGAGGTAGAAGTGCCTGAGGGCATCCAGCAGTTCACTCGGATGCGCGCCGTCGCTGAAGTCGTATGCGTAGACGTCAGGCTGTTTATGTGACATATCTAAAAGGGGGACATATACAATCATTCATTAGAGAGCACGTGACAAAAGCTATTAAAGGAAAATCATGGTGTCACATCGCCATGTATTATTAACACCTTTTAAAGCTGGCTGGTTTTTCATGCGGAATAATGTGAGAACAATAAACGTACACTACAAGAAGCTATACCATAAAAAGAATTTGACCTACCTATGATCACATTTCCATGAATGAGTCGTGCTGTCCAACACAATTAGTACTCGACTCTGTGTGTGTTTTCTCTTGCACAACGCTCAATATAGGCTGTAGCTCACGCGCGCAGGACGCTCGCTGGCAGCTCTATCCTATTTTGGTAGGCTATTTGTGTGCAGCCTCTATACCCCCTCCTCCTCTGCTCTTCTGCTGCTCAGGTCCCTGATAAAATCAAGCGACCATCGAGAGGAATCACCCGTCTATTTTTTTCGCCGGAGAGCCTAAATATAACCTATTTGGTGTCTTGTGACAGTGGCTCGCTGAGACGTACTAAACATCACAAAGAATACAAATTTTAAGCAAATGAGGATTGCTTTGAGGGCACTACAAGCAGCTACTGTTCACTATATTGCCGTTTTCAAACCCCATTCATGTGGTTGCCATGGCGTTCTGAATCCATTTCCAGTGCGGTGTGGCCAAAGCTTTACCTAATCCTGACAAGGATTAACAGTACATTGCGCAATCATTCATTTCAGCTTTTGCAGGTTGAAAGTATAGCACCGAATACTTCACCTCAAAGGATAGTGTAAGCCCAGAAGTACTAATATGAGCAAGGAGGTGGGCCTTTACATTGTTTTAGTGATCCACCCATTTTACGTACAGGCTCTGAAAAGCTGGTAGGAGTGGTCTCCATTGAGGATGACAATGGTCCATAGGGCATTCGGGGGTCACTGAATGAGTTGATCAGTGTAAGATGATGTCTCAACACAGGCACCAGATTTGAACCCAACTTAAAATCTATGATGCCATTTTGATTCGTTGGATTTTTGGCTTTTTTAAATTTGATACATTTCTTTTTCACTACACAGATGTGACCATAGCACAGACAAAATTTGCATTTATTGTTGCTGATCTGGCTAATAAATGTATTTTGTATCCTAATATGCATCTTTGTCTTATCAAAAGTGAATTTCTGACACTATTTACAGTGAAACAGTGTAAAAATCTCACACTGTTGCACTGTGGCTTCACCTTGTAATTAATTAAACAGGGACAGTTTACAGCTGCCAAAAAAATAAAATGGCTGGATCAACAACAGCTTTTCTGTTAATAGGTTAACACAGTAGAGTGAAAAAGGTCAGTCTCAAGGTTTAGATTTTTTACCTCTGCTTTTAAAACTAGCTTATCACATGAACACAACAAAGCATATGTGAACATCCAAACACTGTAATTTTATTAATAAGCATGTTGTAAACAGAAAATGGTGCACTGTTAGCTGTAAACACTCAAACTGAGATGAATCAGTTATATTAGTTTCTATGAAAATATCACATTTTCAAATTTAAGCTATTCCCAGGACTAGGTGAGCGCCTCGGTCCTCATCTAAAAAGTGAGCTGTGCTGCTTCTGTAACCAAAGGCTTCAAAATATCGAGATCTCCGAGAAGCTTGGACACCCCCACACAATACCACTGATCCTCAGTGTGGTTTACGGGAGCACTAAAAGACTCAATCTGCACTCCCTCTGTGGCCAGCACGTCTGCAAAAAAAAACAAAAGCAAACACAAACAAAGAAAAAGGTTTTAGTGAACACTGCTATTAAGCCTTTTGTCAGGCAAAAAACAAACAGTCTGCATCACAGCTATTTCCAGCCATGACAAACTTTCAGTACAAAGGCAGAATGCAAGAATGGACATTAGGGCCAAAAGCTAAAGACATTAAATGAAAAAAAGTTAGTTGGTGGGTGCCCTTTTACTAAATTACATTTGGTCATTTTATGTAGACAAACTCTATATATGTGCAATATTCACACTTTGAAAGTAAAAACCGCCTACCACGTCTTAACACAAATCTCAAACAGGTTTTCAAAGGGTTAAAGGAGAGCCAGTTTAGGGGGAAAACAATTGGATTTAAATGATGTGATGCAATAAATGGTCAGACACTTAGGTAGAGAATAATAATCCAAAAGATGTCACATAATAAAATGAACATCTCTATACCACAAATGTATTCTTTAAAAAACTGAAACCAAACATCTCCATCTAGTGGCAGGAAGCAATACATGTGAAAAATGCACTCACATTATTTAGCACACTCACATTAATTAGCTAAAAATTCTTGTTATTTTGGGTAAATACATTTTGAATAACAGCACAAGGCATAAAAGTTAAATTCTTATGAAGACTTGTTTGGGCAAGATTCCAATATTCAGTATGCTAAGGTCATAATTTATTTATTGGCTTCTTTTTTAAGTAGTTAAGAATATTCTAATTTTACAAACTGCACAATACTCAAGTTGTTGTGTTCTCTGAGTGTTTTGCACAAACTAGCTCCTGATGTAGCAACAAAGTGACGTGCTGTTGCTTGTTTGTGATGTTTTAAATTCCACAAGTTGCCTTTCTTACCAGCCACCGATGTCAGGAGCTGTGGACCGGCTGAGGCTTTGAAGAACAGCAGATTTCCAGTGAGAGAGACAGGTTGTCTAAACACACTGTCACTCAGCATCACCAGGACGGGAACACCACTTTGAACAGACCCACTGGCTTTAAAGCTGCAGCCGTCAGCCAAGATCTCGACTTTGCACACCCCTCCGGCTCCGACATCAGAGGTGCAGTGTGTTTGGCTCACCTGAAGAGACAGTTTTGAGTTTTAACAACAGCACATATTTACTGTCTCATGGTTAAAATTGATTGCCTTATACCTGGATTCCAGACTCCTCGGCAAGACTCGATGCATTTATAAGATTTAGACTGCCAGATTGTTTACCAAGCAATCCAACTAGCACAGCTGAAGTCATGTAACCAGTGGAGGACTTCATGCAATCACCTAATTTACAAAATAATTAATACAGAGTGCACTACATTCATTTAGATATATCAGAATATTAAATATACCACCAATAACACTCAGTAATAATTATATGTCTGTTTCATATTTGTGCCACCAGAGGGGGCTATATCTCACCTCACCCCTTCTTGGTGGGTGGTTAAAGGAACAGGTTTTTCCAGTAGTGTTACCTTGAGTTGTAATCCGGAGGTTACTGTATGGTTTTCTTGAAGTAGTGCAGGACTCCAGCACAGCTCCAACGGCTTCTCCAAGTTGAATCAACTCATGAGATTCTTGAGAGAATGTGCTGGCCAAAACCTGTGCATTTACCTACAAAATTAAAATACACAATCAGCTGTAATTTACCACACACATGGTAGACATTTAATGAATTTATATCTACACTACTCATTCAATGGGTTTTCTTTTTTTTCTTTTTTTATTTCTTTCTTTTATTTTGTAGATTGATACTGAAGACATCAGAACTATGAAGGAACACATGGAATTATGTAGTAAACAAAAGTGTTCAACATACCAGAATGTGTTTTATATGTTAGATTCTTCAGAGTAGCCACATTTTTCTTTGATGACAGTTTTGCACACTTCTGGCATTCTCATTCAGCTTCATGAGGTAGTCACCTGGAAAGGTTTTCTAACAGTCTTCAAGGAGTTCCCAGAGGGGCTGACCCTGGGAACAGCACCTTCTGGGAACAGGGTTGGGAACTCATCCCAAACTATCTCAAAAATCAGATTTTCAGGAAAACAGATTTCCACTAATGTCCACTCCTTAGAGCAGTTGATGTTGAGATGCGTCTGTGACTTGAACTCTGCAAAGCACTTTAGTGGGCTCTACGTAGTCTGAGGTGCTGTTCATTTCTTTGCAGGGGTGGTCCTGATAAGAGTCAGTTTCATCAAAGCGTTTGATGGTTTGTGTGACTGCACTTGAGGAAACATTCAAAGTTCTTGAAATCTTCCGGATTGACTGACCTTTACGTCTTACTAATGATGGGCTGTTGTTTCTCTTTACTTAGTCGAGTGGTTTTTGCCATAACATGGATTATAATTTTAGTCACGTGTGTACTAAACGTATATCTGCACAACACAACTGATGGTCTCAAAACACATTAAAAGGCAAGAAATTCCACCAGTTAGCATACGTTGGCATACGTGCTTCAGCACCTCTGGGAACTCCTTGAAGACTGTTAGAAAACTATTCCAGGTGACTACCTCATGAAGCTGAATGAGAATGCCAAAAGTGTGCAAAGCTGTCATCAAAGCAAAAGGTGTCTACTTTAAAGAATCTAAAATATAGAACACATCTGGTTTGTTGAACCCTTTCATGTTTACTACATAATTCCATATGTGTTTCTTCTTAGTTTTGATGTCTTCAGTATGAATCTACAATGTAAGTAATTAAAAAAAGAAAAACCATTGAATGAGAAGGTGTCTCTAAACTTTTGACTGGTAGTGTAGCTTTATCTCTAGATTTTATATAAATTTAACTGTTGGCTTCAAATATGATTTACAATGCAGTTGGGATATTCAAAACTTTTAAGTTTTTTTGTGTGCACATGGTAGAACTTACCGCTCCAACCAGATTTCTACCCTTAACCATGTCCACTATCTGTAGAGCGATGTCCTGCCCACATCGGGCCTGTGCCTCTTTGGTACTGGCTCCAAGGTGTGGACAGCTGATTACATTCGGATGATCCACGAGAGCCCGGTCCTTTGGTGGCTCCTGTGGATATTGCATACGTAAGTAAGTTTTGGAAAACATGCAAGTATGCATAGCTTTAAAAAAATAAAAAATTAAACATACCTCAACAAAGACATCAAGACCTGCTCCTCCACACTGTCCAGACTCTAAAGCCCTGACTAGCGCTGCTTCATCAATGATGCCCCCACGAGCGCAGTTCACAACTTTCACACCTTTCTTGCATTTAGCAAATGTATCGTCATTGAGGAGGCCTTAAACACAGAAATAACAACTGTGACGCCCAAAAAATAACAGTTTAGATTGGGCAATAAATAATTGATGTTCAGATTATTTATTTCCCAAGTGGTGTAAAAAAGGATATGGGCCCAGTAAACTAGATCTGAATGTGTTTTCTTCAACTATTTTAAAAAGATACTGTATTTACAATTTGATTAGAAAAAGATGGAAATATGGAGATTTGTGGTTGGCCACTAGGTAAAACTCACCAACAGTTGAGGGCATTAGTGGAGTGTGAACAGTGATGTAGTCACACTGGGGCCATAGCTGCTCCAAAGACATCTGCTCCACTCCCCAGCTGGCTGAAACCTCCAATGGTGTGATTGGGTCATAGCCGATGGTCTAAAAGAGATTCCTATTTTACATTGTGGTTTCACCAAGAGAGCAACCGGTCTTGTTATGGGAGTACTTGTATCTTACCTTCATGCCAAATGACTGCATTCTTGAGGCAACCTCCTTCCCTATTCTCCCAAGCCCAACTATTCCGAGAACCTTTCCATACAACTCTGCACCCATAAACTGAAAAATGTAGAAATAAACACTGATCAGGCTTAAAAGAAGCTAAATAAAAATTGCAGAGATTCAAGTGCCACATCTGATTTGTTGAACAATGGAGTCGATCATGCCCTAGTAATCACTTTGTATGCCAACTGCAAACACATTCACTCAAATGGGGGCAACCAAAAATTGCGTTCTACCTTTTTACGATCCCAGTTGCCAGCTTTCATTGACATTGCAGCTTGAGGGACTTGTCTGAAAATAAAGAGCATTTGATTTAAGCTATATAGAAAGTGCCATGTAAGCCAATTCCAATAAAGACTTTAGTGTTTTTACCTTGAAAGGCTCATGATGAGAGCACACGTGAGCTCTGCTGCACTGATGGTGTTGCCACTTGGTGTGCTGGGGAAGACATTTCACAGTTAAAAAAATACACTGTACACATGGGCGTTGTACACTTTCTCTGCAGTTTAGTACAGTCACTCATTTTCTCTGGCCGCTCTGTGTCCGCGCTGCAGCTGCCTCTTCTCCCCCTCCCACTACTGCAGGGCCGGCGTGGCTAATCTGTGCAGCCTCGTGGCTTTGTCTACAATTTTGATAGACTTATGTTTGCGCGCTGTCACTGCACACCAGACAGCGGCCAAACCGAGCAAACTCCCACATGACAAGTGTCTGTGGCCTGTGCACAGTACATTTTTTTTGCAGATGTTGCTTCAGGCTGTGTCCCAGCGCAGGACAGTGGGCTGTGAGCTGCAGGTGGGCCTCTACAGTCCCGTTATAGTTTCGGTGTGCCATAGTGTGCCGTGGCTGTGGATGACTATAAAGTAGCCCCCGTCAGAAATATAGATCATAAACACAGACCATATTTGTAAATATAAACCACGTTTCGAATGATGGTTTCCAGATTAAAGCGTGTGCAGATATTTTTTTCCCTTCCTTCTCTGCTCCTTCTATTGTGATGAGTAAACCTGGTTCAGACTATAATCGTTTCGTTTGAGGAGCCGAAGCAGCAAGAAAACACACAGCACTAATATTACAGATATTTCTCACTTTTAAGTCCTGGCCTCCCCTCAACAGCCTGTAAAGTTGCAGTCTGTTGAGGGGAGTTTGTCTCTAAACAGAGGCAAAACAATGTGATGGGTTTTCAGGGCAATAGCCCCCAATTTAGGAGGCCCCATTCCATTGGAGTTGCCAGCTCATTTTTGGGGTTTAGCAGCCTTAAATGTGACCCAGTGGTGAAGTAGAGCCTATGCTGGTGAAATATAATATTTACCAAACCAAGTATAAGGCTGGACTATCTGTAAAATAAATACTAAATACAAAAACACATTAACATATTTTGTTTTCAGGGTTGGAAATTTGATTTCATCTTATTTTAATGAACTCATGTAGACCCACAACCTGCAAAAATGCTAATAACATGTAGTTTGTTAAAAGAGGGTTTTATAAACAATGTTTGGCCTTGATTCTTTCTGTTTTAAAGCCTTTGAGTGTGGGATTTTGGGGCCAGTTAAATTAAAAAAATGTTACTCATATTTTTCTGACACCATGGCCAGCTAAAGATCATCTAAAATGCACCATAATTCAGGGAATTACATCAGTTTTCATGATTATTAGTCTTCCCGTCCCCCCACTTTTGAAAAGCCTGCTACGTTGACCCTACCCTGTCTGAACACTTATTCCGCACAGAAAATCCCATCCGTTTGCACACTTACTTCATGACGATAATGCCCTTTTTTGTGGCGGCATCGACATCCACATTGTCAACACCCGTCCCAGCTCTTCCAATGATTTTAAGATTACCAGCAGCCTCTATAACATCAGCCGTTACCTTGGTTGCTGATCGAACCACAAGACCATCATAGGCCTAAAATATAAAAACAAACAAACAAAATAATATTTGTCCATTGTTATTCATATTTTAAAATCCTTTCAGTCAGTCAGTTGTGGGAGACCGTGTTTACTTATGTGCCATGTAAATAACAAGTCTCTGCATGCAGACTTTGTCCCATTGCTTGTGTGTGTGTGTGTGTAACAGAGGATGGAAGTAAAGTCAGTGATGAGTTGCATCAGCTACCCAAAGGGGGCGGGACCAATAGGGAACTTTCTCACCTCAGCCGGCTGGCACAGCAAGTAAACCAAAAAAAATCCGCATAACACGTACTTTACCACGATTTTTACGAATATATACAGGGCTTTTTAGCCCCAACCTGCACCCACATAAAGAAGATGCTGCAAGTCAAATGTGTGACAAACCTAAGAGTAAACAAGAAAAAAGAGAACGCAATGCTCTTTCTGTGAGCTAAAAATCAATTGTGCAGTCACACTAGCAATCGTACCTTAATCTCAGCGATCAACTCATCTTTTTTCATGTTTTGCTTCTCCGTCACGCGGATGCCATTTTCTTCCAGGATGGTCCTGCAGCGAGGGTCCACGCTCTCACTGATGAGGACACATTTGATTTCAATCGGGGCCATCTTGGGCTAAGTTTTTTGCGGTGTTGGTGAGTTCAGTTTCCGATGTGTCTGTGCAGTGATAGACACAGGCTGGAGCTTTCCCTCTGCTGCGTTTTGATCAGCGGGCACAAGAGCCTACCCCCGTAAAGTGAGCCCGCCCCTCACGCGTCTGCTGCTCTGACGTAGGCCTGCCAGCCACAATCACAATGCGCACTCACAACAAAAGATATAGTTACATATTCAAAACTAAATACATTACGAATCAAAAACCATTATGAGTGCTAATAACACAAATATTTGTCTTAACCAAGATAGTATAAATGTGGTAAATAAGAGTGACCACAATGAGAATGCAAACTATATCTCAGTTCTAATGACCATCATGTAACTATGTACAATTATGTCTTTAATTTCACTAGAGCCAATGGTACTTCTGTAATTTATTTGCTCTCTGTGCCACTATCCAACCACTGAAGTGAGTATTTGTTATCTGGTTGGTGCTGTTTGTCTTGGTCTTAATTCAGTGGATCCTGCATATCTGCTGACTCATCACACTACACATGACTGGGTTTGACTGGGAGTCATTTAACACGTCACTGCTTTGAACATATTGTATATTTTTGGACCCAAAAAGACACAGCACACAAAATACCAAACATACCATGTGTAACAAAACCAGTAAAGGCACTCTAGGGATCTTTTGATACAAAAATAAAGTACACTGGCATAAGGTGAGAGTGTTTCAGTGACATGTTGGAAATAATACGTTTTCAGGCTTTGCTATGCCACATTTATTTACTTTGTTTGAAATGTCTGTCAACTTTATAAGATGAGGATATGAGCATATAATATTGCCCGAAACACTTCAGAATTCATCCTGCTGCTTTTGTCAGCAGTCACATCTTCAATAAATACAAGAGAACCAGTTCCATTGGCAGCCATACATGCCCACGACATGACACTACCACCACATGCTTCACTGATGAGGTGCTTTGGATCATGAGCAGTTCCTTTCCTTCTCCAGACTCTTCTCTTCCCATCACTCTGGTACAAGTTGATCTTGGTCTCATCGGTCCATAGGATGTTAATTCCAGAACTGTGAAGGCTTTTTTAGATGTTGTTTGGCAAACTCTAATCTGGCCTTCCTGTTTTTGAGGCTCACCAATGTTTTACATCTTGTGGTGAACCCTCTGTATTCACTCTGGTGAAGTCTTCTCTTGAGTGTTGACTTTGACACACATACACCTACCTCCTGGAGAGTGTTCTCGATCTGGACAACTGTTGTGAAGGGTGTTTTCTTCACCAGAGAAAGAATTCTTCGGTCATCCACCACAGTTGTTTTCTGTGGTCTTCCGGTCTTTTGGTGTTGCTGAGCTCACCAGTGTGTTCTTTCTTTTTAAGGATGTTCCAAACAGTTGATTTGGCCACACCTAAAGTTTTTGCTATCTCTCTGATGGGTTTGTTTTGTTTTTTCAGCCTAATGATGGCTTGCTTCACTGATAGTGACAGCTCTTTGGATCTCATATTGAGAGTTAACAGCAACAGTTTCCAAATGCAAATAGCACACTTGAAATGAACATTCACTGAAATGAACACTCCTTGTAAATGGGATAATGAGGGAATAATACACACCTGGCCATGGAACAGCCGAACAGCCAATTGTCCCATTACTTTTGGTCCCTTTAAAAAGTGGGAGGCACAAATACAAACTGTTGTAATTCCTACAGCGTTCACCTGATTTAGATGTAAATACCCTCAAATTAAAGCTAAAAGTCTGCAGTTAAAGCACATCTTGTTTGTTTCATTTTAAATCCATTGTGGTGGTGTTTAGAGCCAAAAAAATTAGAATTGTGTCGATGTCCCTATATTTATGGACCTGACTGTAGGTTCTACACTCGTTAAAGCTTCATGGCAGAGTGCAACAGGGAAGTGTAGTTTCCTTTTTGCCTCTCTGCTAAATCTCTAATGAGTGAAGAATCCAGGCAGAAGTGGTAGTCTGCAGTCTGACATCTTTACTGCTGAGGCCCGTAACTCCTGTAGAGGTGGTCCCAGTGAGGTCCCCCACTGACCTCCTCCCTGTACGTTCACTCGGCTTTTGAGCACAGCCTCTTTAAGTCCAAATGACACAAAAAACGAAGGGAACAGTACAGGTGACAACAGGTGCAATAGAGAGACCAGAGCGAGATAATCCAAAAAACGGTTGTGTTCGGCTCAGACCGTGTCACTACTGGAGGTTTTAGGCGTTGTCTTGGTTTGGCCACCACATTGAACCTGCTGTTACTGTTAATTTTACCAAAGAAAGGGACAATGTTCAACATTATGGTATTTACAGTAGCACAGATACTGTCTCACCAGTTCCTGCATTCAGACCATCCCTATTAGCTTCGAAATTAAGTCATTTTAATTTGCCTTTGGTCTTTTCTTGACAACAAAGTAATTCTAATCTGGCCTGATTTGATGATGAAAAGTGGATCTTTTCAGGCACTGTATGGTGACCATGAATCAATGTTTATAAAAAATGATTACAATAATATATTTTTTTCATTGATAAATATTTGCTGACCTTTGTTAAAGTGGGGTTTTACCTCACTGATTGAGAATATGTGAGGCCTTCTTGTTGTTCACGAGTTGTGTCTGCAGGTGTGTGGCCTGGAGCTGGATTTTCACAAGCCATGTCTCTGCTTTTGTTTCTCCCCGTCCACTAACCCCAAATGGTCTAGACAAATGGCCATCCTTCTTGAGCCTGGGTCCATTAGAGGTCAGAGCTTTTACTTTTCACTGTCACAATGGACTTAACCAAGAAAGACTTTGTTTGTTTGTTTGTTTGGTTAAGTTACAGAAAAGGATTTGCCTAAAAAGTGAAGTTTACTTTTAATAAGGAGAGAGAGAAATGAAAAGAAAACAGGCCAAGCTCAATATGTCTCTGTACATGTTAACAAAAGACAAACAGTGAAATATGAAGAAGGCAAATGGCTCAAATCAAATAATAGAGGACCATAGGTATAATAGATAATCTATATTAAAATAACTTTAAAACTATGATTTGAGTAGCATTAATGGGATTATACAAGTAAATTGGCTGAGATCGTATTTAAGTTTTATAATCCAAATAAATTTTTAAGAAACTGGTGTTAATATAAAAAAGAGGTGTTAATATTTTGCTTAGGTCTGATATTAAAGTTACTGTTTTAATTGGCAAGAGGTCTGTTTCCAGGTATCTTTCAAAGTATATAATGGAGACCCCCTCCCTCCCTCCCTCCCGAGGGAGGGTGTGTTGCTAAGATACAACACAACACATGCGGCCCTTCAGCCCTGTAAACTCGAGATTCATAGAGTTTAGGGAACATTTGTTGAAACTCCGGGTATACTACCACAAGTCCTACATTTAACGTGTTTTTATTACTTTATCTAATCAAATGACGTCGGCCTGTCACTGCAGCCGTCTGAGAGGATCTGGTACAAGAGGTAAACTGCATTTGCTTTAAAGCTAGCTAAAGCAAAATGCTAGGTTACCTTTTGCTAGCTAATAGACAAAATGCAAAGAATGCCAACCTGTCAGTAACCAAGCTAAATATATGGCCTAGATTGAAAACATTTTATTATGTAGCACCCCTTTGCTATAACAAGCAAATGTAATAATGATCCAGTCAGTCAATACACAGCTGTTTTTTGTTCTATATCCTTTTGTCCGATTTGCTACTTTACTTTCTTTTCTTTTTTTTTTACAGTGTCTTCATCTGATGAAGACCGCACAATGATCCAGTTACCAGATCTGCGGAAAGTCACTGTCCTATCCAAGTCTGAATCAATGAGGATTCAAGATCAAATAAAAAATATTGATAGAGATCAAGAGAAGAGGAAAGAAGACACAAAGAGGAGGGAAGCCCTGCACCTGCAGTCAAAAGAAGTGGTCAAACTTTGGTCCAACACCATAGCTGTAAGTTCTGTCAGCTTTTTTAAAAATTTTTACCTATTATCCTGATTTTTTTGACTTATTTGACAATGATAATTATCAAAAGGGACAAAGGAAAAATAATCTAGAGGCGAAGGCGATCCGGAAGCAGGTTGAGGAAGAGAAAAGGAAACAGCTTGATGAAGAAGAAGCCAAATATAAGCAGCAGAAGAGAAAAGAGGCCATTGAAAAGGCCAAGACTCAGCTTTTTTATCAAACGGATCGAGTCAAAGGACTACATGTTAGTGCCTTATTCATATTAGTAGATATATATAGATTATGAATATAGATTTATTGTTTTTAGTTAGTATTATTTATTTACTTTATTCTCTGTTCAGAGTGCTTACTTGCTGTCACATGTGCTCAAAGAGAGGGAGGCACAGATTAAACTGAAGCAGCAAATCAACAGTGCCTCTAAAGATGTGAACAAAACCTTCTGGGAGTTGGCCAAGGCCCGAGAAGATGAAGCTCTGAGACAAGAACAAGAAAAAGCACGTCAAAAGAAAGAGGAGACTCTGACCATTGCAGAGGAACTGAAAAAACAGTAAATGTCGCTCTGCAGATACAGGAAAAAATGTTATCCAATTTATAGAGGGACAACTTTTTCTATGATGTCATTTGTTTCTTTGTCATTATGGCGTTAATTTCAGAATAAGGAAGGGTGAGTTGACTAAAGAAGAGGAGAAGCTACAAAACCAAAAGGAAGGGGAGGAAATCCAGCAACTTCAGGAGCTCCAACTTTGGGAACAGAGAATGGAGCAAGAACGCCAAAAAGAAGAAAAAAAAAACCTCATGCAAGCACATATGGTAGTGTACAATGACATTTAAATGAGTAAACACTTGAGAAAGATGTTACCTACTTCTTTGATGGTATTTTCCTGCAGGAGCATCTGACCAACAGACAACTGCAAAGAGCGACAAAAGAACAAAAAGAGAAGATGGAAGAGGAACAAAGACAGCTTTATCTCTCAGCAAAACAAAAAATGGATAAGTTACGGAGAGACAAAGAAAAAGAGATATTAAGGTCTGGTTTGTCCCATACTTGTCATTGGTGTGAGACTAGACTAGAAGTATGTGAGCTTTAGAACTGTTCCTGTTATCTCTTTCTATACATCATTCACTGGTCATGGTCTTGTTTTCATCTCTAAAAACGGTTAGTATGGTAACAATAATACTTTTTAGAATAGCTAGATAGCACTGTAGACCCTAAAAAACCTGAGGTGGGTGACAAACCTGTATATCAGTTTAATTTGCATTAACCTGTTACTTGAATTCTTACAGGGAAGCACAGATGCGACAAGAGAGGATGCTGGAAAAACTTGTCGACACACAGGCAGAGCGGGTTGACAATGAGGAACTGAGGATTGCTAGAGCTGTCGCTGAGAGGGACGCTAGAGAGGCACAGCTGCTGGGGCAAGAGGAGGAGAAGAAGGCTGCTATGCTGGACAAAATTGTGGCTCACAGAGAATCCCTGGTAACCACAGTAGAGTTGGAGTTTCTTGGTGTTTTCATTCAGCACTTACATCCGTGGCTTAACATGTGCGTTTCAGAGACAAGAAAAGGAGAGAATGGACGAGATTAACAAACAGAAAAACCAAGAAATGCTGCTGGCCAAGAAAGAGGCCGACAGAATATATGCTGAGAAACAACAGCTTAAAGCTCAGAATAAAAAAGAAGAATCAAAAAGATTAAAAGACTTCCATACCACACAAATGGTAATGTATTTGGACACTTTTGTATTGATTGTGTCGTTGAGATAATAATCCTACTTGTCCTTAACGTTTAACACACAGGTTGAAAAACAGTTCAAGCAACAGATGCAAAGAAAAGCGGAAAAGGAGTTTGAAGCAATGAATGCTCATGTCAGTGCTGAGGAGGAGCGTCAATTCCAGTTGTATTCAAAGGACGTCATCACCGCAGCAACAAAGGCTAAGCTTAAAGCGTTTCCACTTTACAAAGCTGCCAGGGAAGGCATCGGTGGAGGAGCTGGTCCTGCTTTTAATGGAGTGAGGCCCAGCTATGTTGTTCAGGACAGTAGTGGTGCACAAATGCCCACATACGTGACTGGTGCCACTCAAAATTTTAAAAAGCTTAATGAGCCCGTAGATATTGAACAAGCCAAAAGGAGGCTGGGATTTACATGGTGATCCATCAGACTTCCCAGCTGGTATTAAAGGGTATTGACAGCCAGAAATGTGCATTTCATTTAATCATTTCTACTGAACATCCACAAGCAGAAAAACATCATGGCTTCTATAATACTGATCATGGCTTCTATAATACTGATCATAGGTTCATGCTAAGTAAATTATGTTTCATGGGGCTTATGGGGGTTTGTGTGGGCATTTCAGTGACTTACCTGGAAGAGCAAAGTAACCCCTGGAACCCAGGTCTGAGTCTGCTTCATCCATGTCACCCCTTCAACCTCCTGATTCCTGTCAAGCTAGTGTTTATCCAATAAGGCACTAAAGCCCCACACAACATATTTTAAAGTAAGCCCTAAAACCAAAAGTGACAGTTGGATCATCTCACTTAACTATTCTAGAATGACAAGCAAGAGCTAGCTTTGTTTGTTTGTTTAATCTATAAAAAGGCAAGGATACATAAAATCACTTTATGAACACTGGTATGCACACAAAACTAGAGTTAGAATTACAGCAATCAAATATGCACACTTTAATTAATTCCTCAGAGTCATAAAGACTTCATCAAATCCACTTGGACAAAAACAACTTGTACCAATTCAGTGACTGTTGTACAGCATGGCAATATTGTTTCTTCATTCAAATAAAAAATAAAACAAGGCATCTAAATTACAAATTGGATTACAGTAAAAGGTCATGGATGTACAAAAGTGACTGACATTTTACTTGATGGAAAAGGGGATACACATGCATCAAATATTGTATTAAAATAAAAAGGACAAAATCCAAAACAACCAGGTTAAAAAAAAATTTTTTTTAAAAAAGCAAAAAAATAAATAAAAAAGCAACAAATCAGAGGAAAATTATTTGAAAATTTAACTGTTTGATTTTTACAATCTTGAACTGGAGTAAAAAAAAATCAAAATACAATTTTCCTGAAAATAAAATGCACAACCCCCAAACTTAATCCAATTTTCACAAATGATTAAAGAATATTTAACTGCAATGCAATTCTAAATGCAATTTTAAAAAATCACACCATTTCCTGTAAAAGAAATTGAAAGTTTTAAACTGCTCCTCATTTAAGCACTATGCTTTAAATAGGAAACTGATGCTGCAAGTATGAAGTGGCTACAGAAATTTTAATATCTTTTCTTTACTCAGTCGCTGTCAGAACTTGAGCTTGAACTCTGTCTATTTCTTTTACCGTCATTTCGGTCTTTGCTTTTTGTACTATCTGGTCTTTGCCTTTCTGGGCTTCTTTTGTCTTTGGATTTCGTTTCGGAGCTTGTTCGAGTCCTTCTTTTATCTCTATCACTATTGGAGCTGCTGCTATGTCGTCTTTTTTGGTTGGTAGATTCTCGCTCCTTGTCCTTTCTGTGAAGATGGTCCTTACTAGACCCTCTTTTATTACTCTTGCTTCGGGAGCGCCTGCTTCGGTAAGTGTCTCTAGTCTTACTTCTATCTGGACTTTTTCGACGGTCTCTGCTTTGGGATGAGTCTAGCCTCTTATTTTCCCTTTCGCTGTTGCGTCCCCTGTCCCGGCTTCTACTGCGATCCCTGCCCCTCTCTCGCTCCTTGTCTCGTCTATCTTCCTTGTCTCGCCTTTCTTCTTTGTCTCTGGGTTTTACAGGACCACTCCTATCCCTGTTCCTGCTGCTAGACCTGTGGCCATCTTTTGTGGCTCTGTCCTTGCTTCGTGACTTAGACCTAGTTCTTTCACCATCTCTTCCTTTTGTATCATTATGCTTTTTACGAGATTCATCATTTTTACTTTTTTCAGATTCAATCTGTTTCTCTTTTTTAGTGTCCTCTTTCTCTTTGCTTCGGGACCGGCCTTTTTCTCATCTGTTTTGTGCTTGTGTTCTTTCTCTCTGCTTTTTGACTTTTTGCTCTTCTCTCGGCTTTTACTGCGGCTCTCTGCCCTTTTCTTGTGCGCCTTGTGTTTGCTATGCTTCCCATCCTTGTCTAAATCATCATCTTCTTTACTTTTGGATCTGTGATTCCTTGTTCTTTTGTCCTTTTTACCCTCAGCTGTATGTTCATGTTTTGTGTTGGAGGATCGCCTCTCTCTTTTTTGCTCCTCATCCTTGCCATCATTCACATCACCTCTGTAAAGAAAGGGGACACCAACAAGTTACAAAAAACTACATAATTATTTTCAAATTATTTTTTTTCAAATGTTCTATGTGACATATTGCTAAAGGTGTTGGTATCTTACCTATCTCCCTTAATCCAGCGTTCTCCAGTTACTGCTCTTGTCCTTTGTCGCTGCATCTCCTGACGCCAGTGAGGAGGAGTTTCACTGCGTCTGAATCGATCTCTGGACCTCGAACGAGAGGGGGTCCGATAACGCTGGGACAAATAGACAAGAAAACATTAATTGTTTGTCTTTTTTTCTGTTTTCAGAAAGAAATGATTTAATGTTTTACATAAATAAAAATACCAGCTACAGCTTTCATTCCTTATTACATTTACATCAAGAAATCAGACTTAAGATTTTGCATTCTGCACCTACCCTTGGTCCTCTGCCTTTTATCTTTCTCCCAGATCGTGTCATGACCAGTCTTCTGTTGTAGGCCGACTGGGAATTATAAGGTATGCCAGTACTGTAGAGAATAAAAAAAAAAAAAAAAAGTTAGTGCTTACAAAAAAAAAAAAAAAAAAAAAAAAATTTCTACAAAACTAGTTTATCTGAGCACCTTGGCCTTTCCTCCTTGTTTCTTTGCTCCCTTTTAGGCTCATCCTTCTGTGCCGGCTGGGGGCTTCGTCGCATGAGGAATCGATTCTCGGGGATGGGGGGAATTTCTTCTGGACGCACTGTAGAAGAAACTACCTCCTCATCCTCCTGTTTCTCATCTGCACTTGCCGCCTCTGACCTATGAAAAATTATGGTTTAGAAAAGATATGACAAACTCAAGGCCTTGTATAATTGGACCATATTAATCTAGCCCCAGTTAAATGGTTTGATTTTTTTTTTCTCCATAGTACATCACTAAAAGCTGAAC
Source organism: Perccottus glenii (assembly GCA_024416835.2). Lineage (NCBI taxonomy): Eukaryota > Metazoa > Chordata > Actinopteri > Gobiiformes > Odontobutidae > Perccottus > Perccottus glenii. Next base: position 12,173,581 of record CM044560.2, on the reverse strand, counting down.
CACTTTTAATGAATTATTAAATGTTTTATGTGGAGCACATGTGATGCAAGGCCCTTTGAAACAATGTATTCAATTTAAAGTGCCACTGACACAGATAGCTTGCAGTAAAAATTTATTTCAACACTTACACAGTGAAACGTTGTCAGACAAATGAGTACCTGGTTTTCTTTTCCTTCTTTTGTTTCTTTTGCTTCTTTGTTTTCTTCTTCTTCTTCTTTTTGGACTCTTTTTCAGATTCTTCCGAGTCAGAGGACGAATCAGACGAGCTCTCAGACTCACTGGAACTACTGCTCGAGCCAGAGGAGGCATGGGCTTTCTTTTTACTTTCTTTTTTAGCTGTGGATGTGCATATTATTAAGTAAAAAGGTGTGTTTTATAACACTAATCCACCTTGGATGTAAAAGAGCAACTTCTATTTGAACTGACCTTTGGCTTTTGGAACAAGTTCTCCACAGTTCAACACCTTCACATCAGCATATGGTTTGCTATTATGATCTGTTTTCTGGTTCTCCATAGTTTGAACCACCTCTTGACCAGAGATTACATGACCAAAAACCACATGGACACTAAAATATAATAAACAGCAACCTATAATCTCTCATAGACCACATACTGTATAATGTAAGGTTTATAATATACAATCAGAATGCCTTGAAGTAAAAGCATTCAATTCCTTACCCATCCAGATGAGGTGTGGGTTTAGTAGTTCTATTGTGTGAGAGAGCAGGAAAAAAAAATTTCACTTAGTATCCTAAATATATATTCCATACATCAATGGCATTGGATAAATAACTTACATGAAAAACTGTGATCCATTAGTGTCTTTGCCCCGGTTGGCCATAGACAGCAGGTATTCCTTGTTGTGTTTAACGGCGAAGCTTTCATCTAGGGGAAAAGCATAAGATTGTACTTCCATCTTGAAGCCAACGCTGGTTTGGAAAACTACTGACAGCTCTGGCAGCGGCTTCCTTTACCTTCAAAAAAGCCTCCGTAGATTGATTCACCTCCTCTTCCATTTCCTATAGTGGGACATAAAACACAGAATACAACCAAAGAAAGTAGCTGGTTTGCAAAACAAATACATTCTGAATGATCCGTTTTAAGAAGCCAAGACGCATTGTTTTCGGTGATTGGTTTGTGGCAAGCAATTATAGAGCTGAATTTCAAACTCACCTTCACTGAAGTCTCCACCTTGAATCATAAAATCTTTAACAATGCGATGGAAGAGACATCCTTTGTAATGTAGAGGTTTCTGAGTTCCTTTTCCAATACCCTTTTCACCTGAGCACAGAGAAACTGTTCATATTAAGAGTCGCCAAAATATAGCAACTAAGTTTAATGGAATATATATTTTTTTTACCAGTGCAGAGGCACCTGAAGTTTTCACATGTTTTGGGACAAACGTCTGAAAATAATTCCACCACAACTCTGCCGACTGAAAAGAAGAAGAGCACAGTAGTTTAATTTGTGCATATCTTCTATGATGGCTGGATTTCATTCGGTGCTCGGTGATCAGAAATCTTTTTTTCTTACCCAAAACATTGCCAATTGCAATGTCCATGAAGCACCGAGGACGCTGCGCCTTGACCCCCATTATCGCTTCAATACGTTCAAACCTGAAAGCAACAAGAGCAGACAATGCAGCAACAAGACTTAAAAAAAAGTGAGAGCGTTCCTGTAAATGTATCGCTTGCAAACAGTCCACTTTTGGTATAACATTTATGTAACTAATTTTAACATTTCGTATAACAAAAGACAAGACAAAGACAGGCAAAAAACTTCCATCACGTCTAGCTAGCTAACTCGATTGTAAAGATGGTCTGTAACTGCCGCATTTTCATTTGTTAATTTTCTGTGATTAACGTTAGATCAGAAGTAGCGATCTGAAAGACGGATGCTATCATGCTAATAAATTCATCAGTTGAGGAAACCACTTGTGTCTAAAGTACTTGGGGGAATTACATGGTCCTTCATTTGTCAACCTAAAATGTGAACTGAGCGATAATTTTAATTGAAGGTAAAATTAAGATAACCTATCACTCAGATATGTATTTTTGTATTTGCAAGCTAGTTCACCGCTGTAATAAAAACCCTTTAAAATTCAATAACATGCATACAATGTAAAATTTAATGTTGCGCGTCCACCAGATTAATTTTCAAATTCTCAACAATCTAACGCTAGGCCTGAGTTAGCATTAGCAAGTTATGCTATCCCATTTCAAGGTTTCTTTTTTCTACATGTTTTAATTGTTTAACTTAGGCATAATTTGGACACGTATATGTAAATAGGTAGATAATAAGAAGATGTATAACCTGGAAATCCAAGGGTATTACTCCATGCAGCAAGCAGCTCAACAAAACGGATAAAATTAAGTTTCATTCAGTGTCCAGCTCAATGTTTTCTAAAGATGGCGCGGCAGAGACGTCAAGGCAGTAGACGCAGTGAAGGTAGTACAGTGAGATTTATGCCCTGAAACACACCTGACAGGCTTGGCTGTATTGAATTATTTCAAGTTTAAAAATTATTACATTCAGCTTTATGATCTTGAAAATTTTAAAACGCCATATAATGGTACTTCGCAGACGACCCCACAGTCTCCTTTACACGGATCTCTTTTCACATCAAGAGTTACTGCCTAAAAGATCAAATCCTGGACGAAAAAATCATACCCAGTTACGTCACTGGTTCCGGAAGCGAAACATTGTAGCGCACATGCTAGGTAAATTTGACTTTCAACAAGTTGTTTATCATTTCTTTCTTGTGCTTTAGTTGACTCCATTCCGTTAGAGTGAATGTAACTTCTACAACCCTTTCTAACGACGCTCAAAGTGATTTGCGATAGCGTTTGTGGGAGGTGTAAAAGATTTATTCTCTGCCCACGTGAATTCCTCTTTAGCATGCTAAAGCTAGCCACATGTCGCACACTACAGTACAGTTCAGTGGAGGGCTTTGCTGCTCAACTGTCATTACTGTCTGTTAGGAGGGAGCTGTAACAAAAGGTGTGTTTTCAGTAACCTATTGTTGAAGCTAAATTTTGTAATAGACTACAAAATTTGAACCTATATATTTTAGCATTTTAAGCTAAACCTAAGGTCATCAAGATAAAAACACAAGATTAATAACGTTTAATGTGAGACTCTGAATAAGAAAATAACATGCCAGCCTCACTCTGTAAATTTATCGTCTTTACAACACCAGGCTTTGCACAATAAATTATGTTTGAAAATGGGTAACTAAAGATGCTGAAATTGTTTTGTAGTGTGATTAAAAACAACAGATAAAAATAATAATTTTTGTTTTTTTGATAGAGAACCTACAGGAGTTATGGTCTCTCCAACCTACAAACTGCAACAGATCCGGTCTTGGTGGACGTCAGGGCAATGAACACTTCAGTGTCTGCTTCTTTATCAGTACCTGAATGATGTTTCGCCTGCGATGTGTGAACTCCTGTCTTCGAAGACTCTTTCACAGTGGGACAGTGAACAGAGACCAGGTGCTGGAGCAAATGCGGGTTTGCTCTGTTGAAGACCAAGTCTTTGATGTTGTTGGGAAGAATAAAGCCAAGCTCACTGTTAATCATGTCAGCAGAGCTGTGGGGATGCTGTGGCAGTTTCAGAAAGAGAAACCACAGTTGCTTCGTACTGTGGATCTTATCAAGAGTCACCCACAGTTTTTGACACTTAGAGTTTTGGCGGAGAACAAAATTGCTCAAATGGATAATTTAATGTTGATTGACATGCTGTACATTTTTCTCAGGTAATTCAAGACACCTTATCATATAATTTAGTAGCTACTTCAAAATGTCACTTCAAAATGTCTCCCTCTAATTTAGACTAAATGTGGATCCACATGACTCGCTGATTCAGCAGCTGGTTTCAGAAGCATGGCTGCGTCTGGACAGGTGGTGTATGCTATAAAAAAGGGCATTACATGATATTAGACTTTTTAGGTGCTGTAGGTAAATGGGTCATATACTTAATATTTAAAGCAACATTATAGGCTGTGCACCTACTCAAATATAACTGCACAGTGGGTACATGCTTGAAATGGGTTAATCTTTAGAAACCACAGTATTGACGAGGCTAAATATTTGAAGTTAAAAGTATAACTTTAAATATTTGTGCAAGTCGTTGTCTTCACCATGACATTACATTATATAATACTATATACATTTGTTTCTCCAGATTGTCAATGACATCTCTGTCCAAGTTTTCCATCTGTCTCAGTGATCAGCACCTTCAGCACAGCCCTCTCATGGGCTACATCACAAATATTATGGCTCAAAGGCTGTCAACAGTTGATGATGCAAGGTCAGTTGGTAGACAATTATTAAGTGTCATATAAAATGTACAAAGGTTTTCATTTATTTATGTCTCTGCATGTGGCTCACAGGATTTTAACAACTCTGATGATTAGCACTTCCTCCCTGGTGTCTCCACGTCTCCGAGATGCTCTTCTTATTCGGATAGACCATCTGCTGAACAATATGGATCCCTCAAATTACAATAACCCACGGAGAGTGGTTCAGTTTTTACGCAACATCAAATACAGCTACCGGCCACTGCTGGAGAAATGCAACCGAATCCTTTTGAACAATGTACCTAGAATGAATGCAGAGAATATCAGCATCATCATGGGGCTTTATCAATCACTACAGTTCAACAACTGTGACTTCAGGCTGGCTGCTAAACAAAGACTCATTGAATTGATTGATTCAAGCACAGACCCTTTCTCCTTCACAAAACTGTTTGTCACTTTGGCTCCCTTAGCCAGCCCAGAGATGAGAGAAGGGTTAGTGCATAAATATAATTATTTACGTGCATGTACTCCAGTCCTACTAATGATCTTTAATCAAATATTTTAGGTTAGAAAGCACTGCCGTTTTGTTGGCTGATGAGTTTAATGCACACCAAGCACTGGCTGTAGCTGAAGCACTAGAAGAGATTCAGAGCAGAAACCTTAGCCTTATGAACAAGTGAGTCTAAATATGTATTATGTATATCCTACTTTTGTGATATTATTAACAAAAATATACTTTTTTTCAGAATTGTAGCAGTGATTAAAAGAAACCTTCATGTCTACAAACCTGTGGAGGTGGCCAGAATAACTCAAGCACTTTTTCTGTTGCAGTACCAAAACCCTGAGCTATATACTAAACTAAGAAACATTTTGGCCAAGTGAGTGCTCTATGTAGTATTGGGATTATATGATACTGTCTGAACTAAGATGTTATTCTCTTTCTTGAGTTAGTAATAAGTTTTACCTCCAGCTTTTTGCAGGAGAGTGTATTCCCTTATGAAGTGACAATGCTGACACGTGTCTTGTCCCTACTGCCTTCCCCTCGGGTGGATGAGAGCATTATTGCACGGATAGAAGCTGTGATGCCCCAGTGCAACCTCAGCGACCTCAACACCATCTCTCTTACCGTTGCCAAATGGATCCGCAACGATCCCTCCTACCGCCACAACACTCCTAGTAAGTACGTCCTTCTGCTGCAAGCCCTCAACCGCTACGGACACGAGAGACTGCGGACTGCCGATCGGCTCGACCTGCTGCTGGAGGAGCTCAAATATGTTTCAGGCGAGTGGTTTGAGGAAATATTGATTGAAGATACAATAGCGACACTTAAGAGAATGATGGATCAAATAAACTGGACAAATGTGCCAGAATTAGCTCTCTTTCTGACGAGGATAAATCACCTTAGCCCACCACTGATGGAACATATTGCAAACATTTCCATTAAAGATATTGAGAAGGTAAGCAATGCATATAATATAATAAATAATATAACGCCTAAACATGCTGTGTTTTAACATGGAGAACAAATTCGTGTTATGATTTGTTTTGTTTTTTAAGATTCACTACTCTGCGACATACGCCACTCTGCTGCCATTTTCTGTCCTAAATTATGATACTATCAAAGCAGAAGAGTTGTATGATGTTTGTATTCAGCACTTCACCCCACACATTAGTAAGTAAACGTAATTATGAATATACAATTAAGCAATCTTAACATAAATTAACATTTTGTGTCTGATTTTAAAGGTTTGTTTGACCCACATCTACTAGTCTTTCTGGCATACTCTTTGGCTGTGGCTGACTGCTTTCCAGAGGAACTTGTCAAAGAAATTTTCAGTATTGACTTTTTAGGAAAACTGGATGCCCAGTTAGAAAGTAAGTCCTTTCTTTGTATAATCAAATAAAAATATAATTACTGAACAATAGTTCCAGTAAGCCAGATGTGTAACACTATGCTACCGCTTCAGCCCTTCCTGATGCGCTCAACATGCGCGTTCGTCTGCGGCTTATGGAGTTCAATCGTGCCGTGTGCCTTGAGTGTCCGGAGTTTCAGGTGCCCTGGTTTCATGAGCGTTACTGTCAGCGCCTTCAAAAGAAAGGTAATAGAAGTGTTTTTTTTTTTTTTTGATGACACAAATTATCAAATTATTAACAGCAACAACAAATTGATTTCAGGGAATGGGACAGTTGTGCAGCAGCAGATCCACAAAATGTTGGGGGAAGTTCTTGGTGGCATTAACTATGTCCAAATAGGTGTTGTCACTCCTTATTTCTACACTGTAGGTGGTAATATGTCATGATTTGTTGTTGTTGTCGTTGTTACCATTTTTGTAGGCACCAGTTTTTGCTTTTAAACTACTAGGTAATATCCACAACAACCTTTGGTTTAAGAAGAACAAAATGTAACTCAACATTTTCCTGGTTCTTTTATAACTGCCTGTTATATATATTAAATGTATGTTAAAAGTGTGAGTGCTACTGCTACCTCAGTGTAATTTTACTATTTGTCAGTATCATACCATTGTACAAGTTAGACAATGACATTTTATTTGTTTTGTAGATTTTGAGTGCATACTAGACAGGCAGCTCCAGCCGCTTCCCTACACTGAGCCGAGCACACTGCAGATGCCAGACAGAGGGCCGGTTCACTGGGGGACGGGCCCACTTCAGAATGTAAGGGACGAGTTGCCACCTGGTGCACAGCGGTAGGAATACATTTAGATCATCTACTGCATTAAATACTGTATGAACAATAATGCCCAGTGCAGCCAGTTCATTTTGTTGTCGTCTGTGTCTTAGCATTGCTGTGGATTTTCTTGACTCAAGGGCCTTTTGTAAAAATTCTCATCTCATGAAAGGAGAAACCCTGATGAGAAAAAGACATCTTGAAATTTTGGGGTATTGTGTTGTTCAGGTAAGAAAGCAGCATAGGTAACTATCAGTTTTGTTTCCATAACTATGCACACAACATGATTAAACTTCATTATTTTTACAGATTCCTCACTTTGAATGGAACTCTATGGAGCTTTCAACGCAGGACGCATGGAAGGAATATCTAAAGAAAAAAATATTTCGTGAATGTTCTATTTAAAAAAACATATTTATTGAACAAGAAATGTTAAATTTAGTCTGGATGTATAGACTTCCCGAGCACTGACTGACCGAAGCATTGTGTTTTTTAATACTTTATCATTTTCAAAAGCTACTGTTTTTCATAAAAAAGACTCAAGTGAAATAAATATTTAACATAAACACATTTATGTTAAATGAGATCATAAAATTTGTATTGCTTTTTTATTTTTTATTTTCTTAAAGTAATGTATGTAGACTATATAATTATTGTATTTACTTTAGAGGACAAAAACACAATTACAGTGAAAGAGCAACCAAAGTTCTTCTTGGTATGTTTTTTCACTGTTCATTACATCTTGGGCATTTTAGCTGGATTCAGATGCATGGACACACAAGAGGCTCCCATTGCGTAGCGGATCTCTCTAATTAAACCACTCCACTGTTTCTTGTCCTCTTCATACCTGGAGAGCAAGATAATGGTTACAGTTGGCAGAGAAGTAACGTTCGCAGGAGGTTTAAAGATGACGGGATGAGAAAATCCACACTTACTGCCAAATGTCAATCATCTCACTTGGAGCGCACTCTTTGTCATCTTTCACCACCATGGCAAACCCTCCCATTGCATACAGCTGCCCTCCACAGCTCACCAGGTTGATCGAACTCCTCTCCTGGGGGAAGTCAGTGAAGGGTGACCACCTAAAACAAGATCATAGCTGTAAGTCATCACATGTAGCTTGATACACAAATAATTTACAGTATCATCCAGTATATGCACGTACTTGTTGGTTCCAAAGTCATAGGCTTCACATCCAGCCGTGAGCCCATCTTCATTGACTCCACCTGCCACTATGATACTGCCTTTGTGGATAACTGCCCCAAACATGGATCTAGGTGTTTTCATAGAGGCCAGCTCTTTCCACTCTGACCTCTTGTGGTTGTATACAAATATTTTGTTGGTTGTTTTACTTGAATGAAAAAGAAAAATGCACGATTCAGAGATTGACAATGAAAGATGCAAGAATTATGAGATGCCACTATCGCAGTACTTGTCATCTGTCTTTCCTCCCAAACTGTAAACCAAGGCCATTTTCAGAGACAACGCTGTGGCCATAGATTTTCAGTGGTAACTTTTTGGATTCAGACCACTTCATTTTTCTAAAATGGAGATAAAACATTGCAAGTCAGTTCAGCCTACAAAACGTATAATATACAAAGTCATATATATATTCACTGAACTTACTCTGTGTCATAGCACATAACTGTGTCATGTAACTCATCTGACTGTAAATCTTTACCAGCTACAGCAAAGATGAGATTGTCAACATCCCCCAGCCCAAACAAACATCTCGGGGAAGGCATGGGGGGTAGAGCGTTCCACCGACAACCAAGACTGTCAAACTGAAAAAAGTGTACAAGTCAGGAAAATTATGGACTTTTTAAAATGTCCATTGTCGTTATTATCGGCCCATATAGAGCCTCTCTATTTTTTTTGCATTAGCTATTGCATAGGCGTACAGACAAAGTCTTTAATGGAGTCATTTTTGTCCTCATCAGATCTTGCAAAATCCCAGAGCAAAATCGTTTGGGCAGCCGAATGAAATAACATCTTTACAAAAGCTGTTCCACCATGCTCCAGCTTATATCTGATTAATGTATCAAAAAGCACAAACTTGAATTGTTATACCTGATATAAGTAACACTGCAATGGATTCTCTTTTTCATCCTCATCAATAAAGAGTCCTCCCAAGATGTACAAGTTGCCCTTCCTTGTTACCAGACTGACATGGTTTCGAGGGACCAGCTCCGACATTGCTGCAAAAAAGCACTCATTCTCCTGTGCATCGTAGGCCACGGCAGCTGTGTCATTGACCATCAGCAGCATGTCTTTAGCATACATGCCATATCTGCGAGTGTCATTCAAAAAGCCAGGCAACTTCCCTTCCTCTTCATCCTCTCCATCTTTTTTAATTTCAGGAAGTTTTCCGGCAAACGCATCTTTGATCACTTTGATTTTTTGGAGTATTTCAGGATTAGTCTTAAAGAGTTGATCATTTTCCACCTTTTCTTTGAAGAACTTCTCTGGCAGTAAACGGAACCGAATGCACTCAAGTGCCTCATTCAAGCTCTTGGTACGATTTGCTTCATCTTTTCTTACCCACTTCAACAAAGTCTCAAACACTGTCTCCTCTTTTTCCACATTCAGCGCATCTGCTCCGATGATGGCAAACAGTTCATGTGGGGCAAGTTCAAGGAAGTCTGCATCTTTGGAAAATTGCTCAAACCGGTCAGCAATGTAATCTCGAGCTGTTATTGCCAGTCTGGGGCAGTTCAGCATCAGCCCCAACCTGTAGACTGCAAGGCAGTTCCTCTGTGACAACTGCTTCTGAAGGAAGTTAATGCAAACAGTGAACACTGAGGGAATCTGAAAGCGGTTTGCAACCACCAAGATATCCTGTACATTATTATCATTGATGTCAATCTCTGCTGAGTACATGTAGTTCACAATAATTTCCATCACATTGGGATCCAGATTCTCTAGAACAATCCTCCTTTTCATCTGATTCCTGTCCTTCCTCTGAGAAGTAAAGTTCACGGAAATAAGGACTGCACGCTGACAGAATAAGCCGATGACAGGGGATGCTTTTTTCTCCAATCTTTAGGACACAATCTATTAACTTGTTCTCATTTAAAAGCTCTTTTAGTCCATCCTGAAGCAAAGTGCTCTGAAACAGACGGAGGTCTTCCTTGAGACTTCGGGGATCCATTCTTGACGATAGGAAACGAGCAATAGGAGTCTACTGTACCGGCTGGTGAACACAGGACCATAGGGGCAGACAGGTCTAAGCCACATCAATATAACCGTGCCCCTCTAAATATAGCAAACGACCCCATTCATGAAGAATTCACTTGGCCAAGCCGGAGAGCCCACACAGCTGTCATGGAGTAAAAACAACTGTGAAGCCTTGTCACCTTAGTGATTCAGAACAACATTGTTACATGACCCCACAGAAATAGCCTGTTATTTTCCAGTGAAGACAAACAATTCCTTTCTTTTTCTTTATTTCTTTATGTCTACAAAATGTAGTTGCAGGCCAAAAAGTCAAATGCCAATGGCTTTATTTGAATTGCTGATGCATGTGATGTAATATGAAGTGAGTCACATTTACCCCATTAGTAATGACCACTTCACCCTTGTATGATTCTGCATTTGTGTTGTGACATATCCTCAGAAGAATTAGCAGTCATTGATTAACAGTGAGTGAGTCAGCTGCCACTAAAACAGGTGACAGTAGGTCGTCCTTATACATTTCTTTCTAAAATTTATAAGGTAGATTGATTAGAACACTGAAAAAGAGAAAAAATAAAATAGTAATTAAAAGGAATTTTAATAGTCATTAATCATACACATTGTAAACACTGCTGTCTGAACCTGGATGTAAAATAATATAATCTGAAATGGTCTGATATACAAAAAATATAGTTTTTACAATCTTTCTATAAATAATAGTTTAGATTTCTACAGTACATCTACTACAGGCATGTCAATTTAGCCCATGACTTCCCACAGTCCCTGGAGTGTGAAGCCATCCCTCAGCTTTTCAATTGCGAGGCCCAGCTCCTCTGAGAACACAGGCTCTCGGTCTTGTTGCTTTGGAAACCAATCAGTAAACCAAAAAATACCTTAAGTTAACTATTATTTACAACAATGACAACTGGTGGTGAAATTATATCAAAGATTACCTTGTTGCTGTCAGCAAAATAAGCCTGTAAATAAAAAATGTTTTTTAGATTTATTTGTAACATGGCACCCTGGATGTACTATATGATATTGTTTGATAAACTTGGAGTACAATAGCAGCAATCTGTATATTATTAATTCACGTTTGGCCATAATACTGAGAAGCATTAGTCAAACTATTTTGGGAAGCTGCAAATCTTCAAACCTTTGTCCTAAAGCATAAAGACCATTGGAACGACTTACAGCAAAAGCATCAGTCTGCTCATCGGGCTCAATTTCCACGTCGTCAGGAGGCTGTTCTACTGTCAGTTCCTCCAATGGCTGTGGCTGCAATTTTTGATCGACAAACATGACAACAAATATTATTCACATTTCTCTGTAAAATGAAGATGAACACATACAGGCAGCTATGACTGTGGGAGTGGACAACGGAAAATACAATTGAAGAAAAATATATTGAACAGATTGACAGACTAAAACAGTTACAGGGAGGGAGAATAATTAATCTTTCATAGGCACAGAACACCTAGTGCTGTACTGTAACTCCAGAACAGAACAGTGACACCTTATGTTTGTTTGCTGCAGTGCAACATCTATTGGAAGTTTCAAATCCAGTTGGGTTATTTGCAATGTAAAATTATTTAGACAGCATCTAGTAATAAAACTGAGCCCAAGAGTGAAATAAGATGATTAAATCATCCTAAATTTTAATTTTTACAGTAGTGTAAACATAGCTATGTTGGGAAAAAAACTTTATAGAAATGTTAGTCACAGATGAGTCAGTGATTATGATTTTGTGCATGTTCCTACCTTTTCTTCCATTTCATAGTCCACTCCAAAGATGGGGTTTGCAGAAAACACCTTATGCAATGAGTTAATCTCTTTTAAAGCATCTTGAAGCTTCTCCACAGGATCAATTTTAAACCCAAGTACATAGCCTCCGCTCTAAAAGCCAATCGTTTTTATCCATTGTAATAAAACAGTTATAAACAGCAGAACAGAAAGTCATCATTAAAATCATTGACCATGTTGAGGACTTGCCTGTCGTGAACTCTCAATCACTAAAGCCAAACCAAACTTTGAGTCTCTTATTCTGATGGACCACTAAAGGAAAAAAACACACACACACAATTAATTATAACATTTCTGAAATCTGCATATTGTGCTTGCTCTTGATAAGGCTTCTTACAATTTGGAGATAGGGGATGCTGACATTAAAACTCTCATTCATATTAGCATGCCACACAATGCGAACATTGGTGATGAAGAACGTCCCAAGATTCCCCTAAAACAACAACAAAGGCAAAGTTGTGTGTTTCTCTTATTGTACATAATCAAACAGTGTTCAAACAAAAGTTAATCTTGGTTATCACACCTAATAATGTTTGGATTTTGTATGTTGTACATTATCTGCCCATCTTTATTACCTGATCACAAGACAAATTCCACACTCCATTGATTTTGTCATACACTTGCTCACGAGGCAGGAGTCTCAGCTTGTTTATTTTGAATAAGAGCAGCTCGCAGTTTCAGGTCTCTGTACATTTTAGACGTCTCGTAGGCTCTGACACACAACAAAAAGGATCACATTTATTTCGGACAAGAAAAAGTAATGAGGTAGATCAAAAGTTGATGACTGTAGTGTTTTTACCTGTGTACAGCAATGACAGACGTAAAGAGCCGTGGACTTCCTGGCACCACATTGGTAAATATGAACTCAAATCTTGTGTTGTTTGACTTTGTCAAAATATAGAGTGCTTCAGTTTGACCTCTTAATTTCTAAAATAAAATAAAGTACATATAAAAATATATAACAATGTGATATGGATTATGTAAAGAGTGCACTAAGTAAAAATAATACTCTGGTCTCACAGAGTTTGCTGTCCGAGTTGTGATATTTATGATAGAGTTGTAACCCACAGCTGCAAAACATTAATACTTTGTTATTGTCAACTTGAAAAGCTGCATGTTCTTTTCAAGGGGAGAGAACCAAAAGTGTTTATGTGACATTTTGAGCAAGATTTATACATCATTCCAAACTAAAATCCTTTCACAAAGTGAGATAGAAAATATGGCCAGTTTTTTTGCTCCTCCTGTGAAGTTGGTGAAATGCCACTTATGTCCTTTTGGTTATAAGCCCTCGATATGATCTTTAAATCATCATCTGGAAACATAAAAATACTTACACAAATTAACTCTTGGCAGCGCCAATGAATGCCAAATGATTCTTAGGTTTGTCACTAAAAGTCGGCCTACAAATATATGGATGATATTAGTGTGGAATAAAAAGCTCTTGTTAATATCGTGTTTTATTGTAAATGTACCTCGGTCTCCGTTATTTCCTTTAGTGTCTTCTATGGAGTCTAGACAGTCTATCATTACCTCACCAGGACGGGTCTTCATCTGTCTTTAAAATGGACTGATTATTAAAAACTGGGCAGAATATACTTTTGTAGCTTTGATTAACTATATTTTAACACATTCTGAAATATCTTATAATATCTATCTACTTAATGATTTCACGTCGTTGCACGGTATCTAACGCTAGTTTTGAGTAAATGTTAGTATGTTAGCATTAGCTTGCAGGGCAGATCGATATATTTCGGTTACTTACTGTGCTGTTATGTCGAACCTAACATCCCTGTCCTCCCAGAGAGCGTCTAGGGCCGATGCCATGGCTGTGGGATTTTGTTTTTCTCGTGGGTTTAGCAATAAACTACAGGTTAACGCTGAGGCTAAACGTCTGCGTAGCTAATCTCAAAAAGCCTTCCTAGCGTTATTATCCCCATGGCAACAGACGGCAAGCAAGTTGAGGCAATCCAAACATTAAAGCGCAAGTATTTAATGCTCTATTTAATTTATCTATTTATCTCAGTCTATAAACCTTTGTAATCTTACAGTTTATTGTATTTAGTTTAACCTGTTGAAATACGCATCTGCTAAAGCCAAATGGGACATAAATAGACAACACCCACTATTATTTTGTATTTTATTTATAAAAGCACATAACATTAAATAGAGTCTGTATTAATAAGTGGTAAGACCCATGTTACAAAACCCCAATCAGTGCTATATAAAGACAAAATGCAGTCTTCTCAGAGCTTTTAGTTAATTTAAACATAGAAAAATCATCCAGTAGTCATGTCCAGTAGACCAATATGTGATGTGACATATAAATGGTTTACATTACCTCATATTTACATATCTATTGTACACAAGAGAGCTAAGACATTTAAAAATTCTAAAAAAGTGCATATTGTTTTCTGACAGAAAGCATTACACTTCAATGACAAAAAAAGCCAAATGCAAAAAAATTATCCTTGCCATGCCATTTCCTGCTGACTTCTGCTTTCAACCTGTCGGGGGCAGAAAAATAAATTAAAACAGTGGTAAAGTTGGAATTAGTACATTTAAAATTTGCTCAAGTTTTCTTGAAGTTACCGCTTCTGTTCAGAACACATGTTTTCTTGCACTCTTCCTCTCCTTCAAAACGGTTGTCATTACCACCGCAGCCTCCGTACCAAAACTGTGCACAGGAATTGGCCTGTTTGTCGTAATACCATTGGATAACATAGCTCCTGCAGTTTCCTTGTTCCAGTGTGAAGTTACAGCGAGGATCAACGACAGGGGGCTCTGGGGAGATATCACAGGTGCAATTGCGATTTCAATTGCTTTTCTTTATTTAATTAAATTTTCTTTAGCTCAATCTGAATAGAATTCCTTTCCAAGTCTCTGTGTTAGACAAGATTTTCTCAACACTTTAAAGTATAAGAGGGCATGTGCTAACCTTGAGCTACAACTGGTCTCAAACCAGACTGCAGATCATTCGATGCCAATGATGACACTGAACCCAGAGTGGATGAAGACGTTGCTGATGATGACACTTTACTGGAGACCACATTTTCTTTAACAGGTATCACTGTTTTGTTAACTATAGCCACAGCGTTCACACCTTGTGCTTGGGCTAGATCTAAATCTTCACCATCATCCTCTTCTTCCACCTGAAGTAAGGAAAGAAAACATGACTAGATTAGTATTTTTAAGCAGCATTCAATGAGTAAAGAAATACATGACTGATACCTTAATTGGCAGGGGATCAGCACTTATGGGCAGTGTGAACGTATCCCCGCGGCCTCGGCTGTTGGTGTGTGTTTTGTAATCTACCTCTTCTTGAAATTTGTTTCCATTGTTACCATGATAATAACCATTATTCCCATGATATCCATTATTACCATTTTTATGGTCTACATGTGCAGTGTTTCTATTACCACCAAACCCATTCCCATTATTGCCATTCCAGTTTCCATTTGTGGCCCGATTGTAGATTAAGGCACCATTCTCATCTTCGCAGAATTGGCTGACAAGTTTGGACTCCAATGCTGTAGTGAAATAAATCAAGATAACATTAATTCAAGAAAGCACATTTTGCTACAGTATGATTATTTTTACAAATATGGCTGTGTAATCACCTGTCAGAGTGTTGAAGTCATCAATAAGATACATATGTTCACTGTCAGGGTCTGAGGCAATGAGGTTGAGTTCTCGCAGAAACTCAGTCTGCGTAGGATCAGAAGAATTGACAATCCCCAAGGCATACATCTCAATGTTTGCAGCATGAGCTTCCCGGACAGCTATGTCAAGTTTAACAGGCTCTCGCTTGTCAGTCTGACCATCAGTGATGACAATAGCCACTTTCTGGACTCCAGTCCTGGCGCTGAAGAAAGCCTCCTGAGTGGCTTTCCTAATAGCAGTGCCTGTGTAGGTGCCCTCACCCATGTAAGGCATTTTCTGTATTGCCTGCTTGACCTCTTGTTTAGTCATGTAGCGAGCCAGGTTGAACTCCAAGTGGACGTCTAAACTGTACAAAACTAGGCCAATTCTAGTAGCGTTTCTTCCAACTGTGGTGCGTTCAACCAGTCTCATGACAAAGTCCTTGATGATTTCAAAGTTCTCAGGGCCAACACTCTCAGAACTATCAATGACAAATACAAGCTCCATTGGTCTTTCCTTGCACTTGATGCCACATCCTAAAAAGTTAATAAAAATAAACTTAACTGTCACCAAACACATGTAAATTTTTTGTGTTGTTTTTGTTTTTTTACAGATTTTTGTGTTACCACAGATTTCTTTGATGAGCTTAATGATATCTTCTCTCTGTGAAAAACATTATGAACATCAGTGACTAACTTGACATGGGAATACTTCTGATTAACACAATTTGAATAAACGTACTGTGAGTCCTGCTTCTCCCTTTCCTCCTGGCCTTCCCTGTAAATATTTAAAATTAATATTTTCATATATCAGTAACGCAAATGACTTCATTGCTTACAGGATCACCAGGAATTCCAGGATCTCCCATTTCTCCTTTAACTCCTTTCACTCCTCTTTCACCTTGTAATCCACGATCACCCTGCAGTAAAAGTAAGAGTAATTACTACACACACTTTAAGAAGAGATGTCACCTTTCCTTATTTCCTTACCTTTGGTCCTGCCAAGCCTTCTCCTTGAGGCCCTCTC
Organism: Perccottus glenii; assembly: GCA_024416835.2. NCBI lineage: Eukaryota > Metazoa > Chordata > Actinopteri > Gobiiformes > Odontobutidae > Perccottus > Perccottus glenii. The sequence continues at coordinate 12,156,953 of CM044560.2, read as the reverse complement.
GGCCCAGTCATGCCCTGAGATCCTGGCTCACCCTAAAATTATACTGAGCTTGAGTAACTCATACCAGACTTGATAGATCATAAATTATTATTACTATTATGTTTGGTCTTGAAGGTTGTTTGTCAGCCAATTCTTCTGAGTTAACAAAACATCAGCAGAGTCTGACATTGCTTTAATCTTTACACTGAGCATATATAAAACAATATTAACCTTTGGGCCTTGAATCCCTTGTCCCGAAGGTCCAACTGGGCCAGGGGGGCCTGGTCGTCCAACATTGCCCTTTAATCACAGTGAGCAAATTATTATAACATACAAAACAGATAATAATCAACATCTATTGAAAAATGTAAACTTGTAAATCTTACTGGTGGTCCTTGTGAGCCCTCTCCTGTGGGGCCTGGCAAACCAGGCAGTCCTCTGAATCCTATATCCCCCTTTAAACACACAGTGCATCATGAAATTGACTATAATCCTATAATACACACAGATGATGACAAAATGCAAACCTGAAGTAAAGGCTAACCTTTGGACCAGGAATACCAATCCCTTCTGGGCCTGGTTCACCAGGTAAACCTGGTAGGCCTGGAAGACCCTAAAACAACAGCAATTCATTCAGATACTAAGATATAAACGTGCAGCGTTGTCAATAGGTCATTTAGAGACTCACCACTGGTCCAGGGAAACCTTCACCTTTTGGCCCTAGTGGTCCAGGTAAGCCAGTTTGACCACGGTCTCCCTGGTAAGATGACACAGAACTGGTTGATCCATTGAACAGTGGTTAATTATACAAGACCCTGATTTGAATGACTTACCTTTGGTCCAGGAAGGCCATGTCCGGTTTCCCCGACAGGCCCAGGTGGACCCGCAGGGCCCAAATCACCCTGTGGGAGCAAACGATCAAAGTTACTCTGAGGACTGTTGCATTAAACGATACGTTTCAGTTTTTCTTACCTTTGGACCTGAGACAGACCGTCCTCCTGGTCCTGGCATGCCCTGTTGGCCCGGGACCCCCGTTCACCCTAAAATACAAGACCAGACTTAGGATCACAATATAAGAGTAAGATTTGGCTGGGCTGACTATGAACCCGTGGGATAAATCTTTAACAAGAACACACTCAAAAGACATAATACAAAGAAGAAGTAGTTTCTATGATTACAAATATTACTGCTATCCTTTTCTCACTTTTGGTCCAGAAGGTCCTGAGATCCCAGGAGGCCCATGTAATCCACGGATGCCCCTCAGACCCTGATCACCCTGTTATAGAGGGCCAGATCTTACAATTGGTTTTGATTATGAAATAAAAAACTACTATTACCTATTGAAACTAAAGTATACCTTCTCCCCTTGAATGCCAACTCCTGATGCTCCTTCTGGTCCCCTTAAACCAAGTAAACCAGGTTCACCCTAGAAAGGAAAATAAAAGAGGTGAAAAAAATAAATAAACCAGATAATTTCCCAAAACATCACTAAATAACAGGGACATGAAAGTAGAAACAAACAGAAATGACATGACATTTGGTACCTTCTGTCCTGGTGTTCCCTCCTCTCCTGGGAGACCTGGTATCCCCCCTAACCCAGCTGCTCCAGGCTCTCCCTGAAACAGGAGCATATAATATTACATATTTGACTACATGAAAAATCCCCAGTATGTTAGTGTGTGTGGGCTGGAACCCTTACCTTAGGACCAGGCTCCCCAATGCCTCTCTCTCCTGTAACCCCCTGCTCTCCCGGTAAACCATGGTCTCCCTAGAAATAAAAAAAATATAATAAAGCAAAACCTGATTCTTTTTGATTAATATTTTGTTCACACCCTTTTAATTACTATAGTTGGGTTTGACATCCCTCAAGCCCATTAGACATAGTTCAGCTACAACAACAACATTATTGTATCTTTTATCTAGGACTCTATGGCTTATGACAGTAGGAGATTTGTCTAGTGCTTTAACTAACCTTTGGTCCAGGTAATCCTTCTCCTGGAAGCCCTCTGACCCCTGGTGGGCCTCTTGGACCCTCAACTCCCTGATCAACACAAAAGTCAGTTAGCAACAATAAAGCCTCTTTCTTATTCTGATATTCCTATTCTGGATATGTGCCCACCTTTTCTCCTTGAATGCCCACTCCTGTTGGTCCAATCAGCCCTGTGGGACCTGGAGGCCCCAGTTCACCCTGCAGCACAAACCAGAATATGCACATTATGGTATAATGTACATGGCTCATTCTCTATAAACTTTCTCCAAATAAAGGAATATTTAAATACACACCCTTTCTCCTTTGAGTCCAACCCCCTGCTGCCCCCTCGGTCCTTTTAGTCCTTGGTGACCACGATCGCCCTGTGATAGAAAATGAGATCACGTCTGTCAGTTACTATACTATGGAATAGGTGCATCTTGGCTCCTGTTACACCCCTGTGATTGAGACAAAATATTTATTGCTTAAAGTATAAAAAACATTTTTTGTGGCATCACACATTATGGAACCAACACATAAAGAAAATGTCACATTCCCTTTTTACAATGCAGCAGAGGTAAAGCTATAACATGCATTTAACAGATGTGTAGTTGCTGGAGGACATCTGAAGTGTCTCTGAAAGCTTCCTATAACAAATAAAAGTGTGCCTTGGTCTCTCACATCAAGCTCACAAGTTCTGTCTTGAAAAGCAATAAACAAGCAATGAAGCCTGGTGTAATTCTTTAAAGGATGTCCTTTTGGCAAACATGGCTGCTGTTGTAAAGTAAACACATGTCAAAACTAGTCTATAATTTTGATCCTACCTTGTTGTGTCAATTTTAGTCTACATTTGCAAAGTCTGTGAAAAATACATGTTGCATAGTGAACGTGTTGCAGCATGGGAAAAAATACAGAAGTAACACCTGAGTGAACACATGAGTGGTGTGTCACTGAAATGAAACAGAGAGCAATTTGAGTTTGACAGGTGAAGGCCATGAACTGGAAAAACAAAGCAGGCTGACTCCAACTAAATTCTCTCAATATTAAAGGCCCAGCCACACTGAAAAGGTGGGTTATTTACCACTGCACAGTAGTGGTACTAGTGAGAAAAACATAGAAAGACATTATCTGCTATTATTCCCTATTAAACCCAATGCACCACGATGAGCATAGTCGGCTTGTACTTGATAATGTACTCAATAGCTTTTTTTTTCTGTGATTCTAATAAATCATGTATACAGTGTAGAGTATCTAGTGATGCCTAAAGCATGTATAGAAAGGATGAGCTATAAAACAAGAGCGTGCAGTGTTACATGAATAATACAGTTTTTATATAAGACAACAAAAATAGTGTATGTCTAAATGAACAGCATTATCAACAAAAATGTGGTTGACCAATAAAATTACATTATTAATAACATTATCAATAATGAATAATAAAAAGTTGGGGGTCATAGCCTATCCCACAACCAACCAGTAGGGCATGAGGATGGTCCTACCTTTTTACATTACACACTTGATGCAGTATTTATTCTGTATGTATAAAGTCTTTCTAAATACATCCTAAATATCACTCAGATCAATTGTAGAAATAATCAAATAAAAACATACCTTTGGTCCAGGTAAACCTTCGCCCTGACGTCCTCTTTCCCCTTGAATTCCCTGCGGCCCTTGGGGTCCCTGTAAATGAAGCCAGAGTGAATGACCTGCCACCTTCTAAAAAAATCCGATGCAGCCTAAAGCTGTTGTGCTGGCACTTGATGGTCCATAATCCTCACATTTATGTCAACGCACAGTGTTTTATAGAATTGTTACAGATTGAGAATATTATTATTCTTTACATACTGGTGGGCCAGCTTCGCCCAATCCAGGGGGACCATGAGGACCTGCGCGGCCTGGAAATCCCATGTCACCCTTTAGAGTCAAAAGAAGAGTAGTAAATTAAAAAGAGAACTCATAAGCAATTCCAAACTCTTTTAATGATAATTTGCAAATGAACATACCTTTGGACCTGGAAGTCCTATGCCAGTCTCCCCTTGGATTCCAGGTGGGCCAGGTGGGCCACGTTCCCCCTGTGATACAACACATAAAAACATTAAAACACACATGGACTGTGACACTAATTTATCAGCAAGCATTTTTTTCATTTTACGTATTTTTGTGCATGGTGATTGAACAAACATCTCTTTTCACCCAAACACATCTACAGAAATGGTGCTCTTGAGTCTTGAATTATGCTCTTTTAAAGGATACATCTTTATAAGTCCTAAAGGTGTGTATGTTTTTGTGGGCAAGGCATTTGGTCTGTCCCTGCAGGATAGGACAAATGTAAGCTAATGCTAATGTGTAGAGATAAATGTACAGTTTTTATACGGATACCACCATGGTGTTTGTTAATCTGTGTAAATGCCACCTGCATGTTCTCACATGGCTAGACAGTAAGTTTACACTTACTGTCTATGTATGTTATTAAGTGTACACATTTATGGGGGAAGCTGACAAGGCTGTAGGCAGTTTCTGGTCTGTATTTAGAAACAGGATACAAGTCATTAGAGAAACTGTAGTGAGCTTTGCTGATGCTTTAACCTTTTAGTGGTGTGTCACAGTAATGATGGGGGAGGCCATGGCTCAGTGCCAAATGTTCACACAGGGGCCTGTTACTACACAAACATGTGCCTGTGCTGCATAGTATATAAAGAGGCAGTAAAACTCTTGTTTAAAGTAATAATAAAAGGAAATGTATAGGTAACAGCAGATGTAACCTTTACAAGACAACCAACAAACCACTGGAGTGTCTTTATAAACAAGCATGTATTGGAAAACACACCATTATCATCACTGTCTGGAATACTCCCCAAACACATTGTGTTAAACTTTGAAAATAACATTAAATATGCAAATTTACATTTACTGTTCTAGATAATGAATAATATGGCACCTCCATCACTCAACAGTTTGTTAAATTATGATCTGAACAGATAAGAAGAACAACACAGTCAACAGCCAATGGACAATGTGTCAAACCCAAAAGAAAAACAGCATTAGGACAATCAGTGTTCTCATTTAAAACAACAGAATGGAACCAACTCCCAACAGAAATGAAATTATGTGTGTGACTATACTTAACCTCTGTCTACACTACTTTTGAGTGTAGACAGAGGTTAAGTATAGTCCAAGCCTCTCCCATGGAACCTCTAAAATGGTCCTCGTGTAAGGACGCCGCCATACGGTGATTTTACAGGAAAATACAGCGATATACATCCGTCCACCAGAGGGCAGGCTCCAAAAGCGGAAAATGTAAGGAGAAACCCAATGGCGACTTTACAAGAGTAAAACTCATGTTTACAGCCTGGTACAAAAGATGGCTCTGGTCTCTAGAGCTAAGTTTTTACTACGTGACAACTATTATTTTATTATGGAAAAAGCTCTGTAACGGCCATTTTATTGCCCATTCGTAATGACAATATTGGTGAAAAGGGGACCAATGGGCGGATATCATCCATATTTATACAATCTATGGTATAGTCACACTTATTTTTATTAATAATATTAGTGCATTGTATTTTACTGTTTACTGTACTGCTGCTATCTATGTATCTTTTGTTATGTTCTGTATTTTTTCTGTACTGTTCTATGTGTAATGTTTGTGGGTGTGTCAAGGGACTGCTAATGGAAATGAGCTCTGGGAGCTATAACCTGGTGCAAAGCATATTTTCTTTTGTGTTTAATGCTCCTACATGGTCCCAGTTCAATAAACCAATAACCTCCCGCCAAAAGAAAAACAAGACAACATGTGACACAGGGAGGATTTACTAACCTGCTTTCCCTGAGGGCCCTCTGGTCCCATATCTCCTTGTGGTCCTGGTAATCCCTGCACAAGGGCAATAAATGATCTTTAGTAAAGGCTCATCCAGACTTACAGTATAACTACATTATACTTTTGGCATTTTAACTGACCTGCAGTCCTCTTATTCCTCTTGCTCCAAATGGCCCCTCAGGACCCTAAAGCGCATGAGACAGAGAAGACACCAAATGTGAAATGTCAAGTACAACTCTACAATTACACTCCAAGCTTTAACATTCACACAAAGCAATGCAAGTGTGTAAGTATGGTCAGCTAAAACACTGTACCTTGTCTCCTTTGATTCCAGGAGTGCCACACTCGCCCGTCTCTCCCTGTTGAAAAGGGACGCACAGTTTTAGATTAAAACTCAAGAGACATTAGAATTATCTCAAGTGATGGATTTTACCTTCTCTCCTTTGTAACCTGGTTTTCCCTGCAGATTGAAATATATAGTATCAGTGTCTTCATTCTGTGACATATTTATCAACGTTTTTTTTCTTTAATGGACAATAGAAGTCTTTACCTCTGCACCTTCTTGTCCAGGCAGTCCACTCAAACCTGCTTCACCCTGATAAGACATCATAAAAACATATTCAGCATCAGTTAGACCTTTAACTGAATGTGCACTAAAAAGGAACATAGGTGTAAAGTGGGTAATGTTATGTAACACCAGAAAAGGCCTCTAGCTAAGAAATGTACAGGGCCCAGACCTTTTGGCCTTTGGCCCCTGGGACTCCATCTTCACCTGGGCGGCCTTTCTTTCCCTGAAAAAAGAAACAAAATAAGGGTTGATGTGTTTTTTTTCTGTGTTTGTCTTTTCTCTGTCAGATCATGACCATGAACATACATCAAACATCATTTATGTTAAATAGAAAACACAGTCATTCAAATTATTAAACTATGATAAAGGATGCTAGTAATGCTAAAAGCTATTCTAACCTTTGAATATGTGTTGCAGTGGTTATGGTTATAGGTGTACCGTATGTATGTGGACATGAGGCATCATGTCCGCAGGGTCAAGGGTCATTGTTTCGAATTGCACCTGGACAGCGTGTGTCAGTTACGATCCACCAAAAACACTAGTTTGTGACTGTTAAGCTAAAGCGGGTAATTAAAAGAGCCTCTTAGTCTGGAAGTAAGAATTTGTGGAATCTTTCAAGCAAGCACCTGGTCAGTTGTCATGCAATACGTCTGTCAGCAGAACCATTATCTGTCACGTCACTAAAAAAAACCTTTACATTGCCTGAGCTGGTAGCTATCTAGAGCTGAGGCAGGTCAGAATGTAACAATCTATATATAACAGCAGGGCCTGGGATCATTCTAGTGAGAACTATGTAAACAGATTCATGATATCTAGCTGTATACCTGTGGCATCTCTATGTTCATGTTACCCCAGATGTGTGTGAGATTTACAATGGCCAAATGTCCAGTTTTATATGTGTAAGTGGTACTCTGAATGGGGTGCCTCTGGTTTCCATGAGGAAAATGTTATGTTACATGGGCAATGCACAGAATAATGTGTTGAGACAGGGCACATAAGGCATAAACAAACATATTTATGTGAAAATAAGGATAGGTCTGTCCATTTATTTTCTAGTTGCTATAGGTGTGTAATCAGATTGTGGGGGAGGACCACCTATACACTTCCCCTGTGAAAATGCCTGCAAGCTAAACAAAAAAATACAAAACAAAAGCCAGCAATTATGTCTTCAAACTGCTCTATTATCATTTCCAGTGTCATAACCCTGTCAGATTACGCAGAAAATTTGTGGAGTCCCATTTCTGACATATGTTGTATTTCAGTTCAAAGACAATAATAATTTGGTCAGAGGACATTTTGAAAAGACCCTAATCCTTACCAGAGGACCAGGAGATCCCCTATCTCCTTTGTCACAAGTGCATCTCTGAACCAGAGGGCACTTGAAAAAGAGTTAAAAAGACATGTTTGATTAGTTGTTACATTAGTAATGGTAAGTTTGTTTAGTGTTTTTTGAAATACTAAAATGAATTATTACCCCTTCATCAGCCAAGTCCACCTGAAAAAACATAAAAATATTACAAGATCTTACATAATAAATACTTAAATGAATCATACGCATCCATAAATACACTTATTAAATACATAATTAACTGTTAACCCATATCAAAAAATTAGGGCACACACAAGTTTTCTAAATCCCCTTTTTTAAACCAAAAGAATGTCTTCTTATGTAGCATGACCCCAAAGTGTACTTCATCGGGGATGTGCTCAGACAAAAACTGAAAAGCTTAAAAGATTGAGCTGTCAAAGATTTCTTTATTGTTGTATCACTGCCATCATTCTACAGCTTTTCAAATACCTGACTAAGCATGTCAGAGTGTCAACTCTGAATGGATGCCAGCTCAGAGCAAAGCACAGACAATCCTTCACCCCTGTATGTGTTGAAAGATAAGGCCTTATACTCACAATTTCAGTGACAATCTTTTTCACTATGTCTTCATCTTGTAAATTGTGAAGGAAGTGGGAGGCGGGAGAGCTTGCAAGCAGACGAAGCTGTGCAACATTGATTGGCTCGTTGGCGGCCCGGGTGATACCCACAGTGAAGAATTTAATTCCCTGGTTCTTTGCATCGGCAACAGCAGAGAAAATGTCTGGGTTCCTTGGGTGGGAGACGCCGTCTGTAAAGAGTACGGCTATTTTGATGCTTTCAGGGTTGACTCCTCCTGGTAGATTTTGGTCATGTTGGTGATGGCATAGGTAGTGTAGGTGCCATGCCCAATGTAGAAAAGGGGAGTTATACGGGTTTTGAAGTTCTCTGTGCCTCTCCAGTCTCTGAAGGTTTGTTCAGTGATAACATGACTGCTGTACTGGAGAAGAGCCACTCTCAAACCCAACCTGCGCCCAGCCTGCAGCCGACTGGCCTGAAGAGAGTCCACCACATTCATGGCAAACTGCTTCTCCTGCTCATGATTGTCTTTGGCACTCTCAGAACTGTCCAACAGGAAGGAGAGCTCCACAGTGCAGTCTTCATCTATGATGGCTGAGGAGAATAAAAGGTAGGAAGTTATTCTAATGTTATACTTAAATATTTTAATTGGTGACTCTAATGAATCAATGTGAGATCAAATTGTTTTCTGTCAGTGTCAAAGTGTTAGCATTGTGATTGTTCAAGGTTTATCTGTTTCATGCCTTCAGTATTGCAATCTTGATTTTGCTCCTAAATGCATAAATAGCTATAGTTAAAGATGTCAGTATAAATTAACAGCTCAAAGTTACTAAATGCTGGAAGTTATTTTGTTCCAACAAAATTCATTAATATTTTCTTTCTGACAAAACCTACCTTGACCATCATGAATATTTGCTGCAAGTGGTTTGGCTCTAAATTTCTTGTGACCACTCCTGACTCCAACAGTGCTTTGGGCCCAGGTGTGGGTCAGTGTGGTGACTAGCAGCACCACTGAGAATGAACAAAACATCTTTGTTTCTGCTTTAAAAAAGACAAAAACAAGTAACTTTAACGGTTAATAACAAAGCTGCTATTTAGCCCAGTAATTCAATTATAATAATTTAAGCAATATTAATCTTCAAAATAAAAAAAATTAAAAGTGTGGATATACCTTCTCCAGGACCGTAGTGATGAGTGCAATCCAAAAGTAGCAGAAACAAAAGTGGCGTTGAGTTAGATGATTGATCCAGCAGCAGCAGTGTCTGTCATTCAGGGGCAAAGACAGTAGAGACCGCAGACAGTCACTCCTTCTTTATAAAGAGGAACCAATGCACCAGACCCCTCCTGTTAGCCCTAAGGCTGGTGGAAGGCTGAAATAACTTGAACAATGAAGTAATGCAGTTAGCAAGAATTATTGTCTTCTTTCTTTTTTTTAGTTTAGTAGTACAGTTCAGTATAGTCACAGTTTTTCACAGTTAAGGAAGATTAAATAGTCTGTGATTAAGACTTGGAGATATGACCTTAAATCGATTCAATATGACAATTAATTCAACATTATGTTTTTAAGGACATTATCTGTATTGTTATTGTTATTATGCTATTATCTATTACAGTTATTGAAGCAATGACAATTACAATGCCATGGTTTAAAGGTTCTGAAAATTGCTAGGAATATATTTTGCCTCTTCTGAACTAATGAAAATGTATGTCTAAATTTGTTACAAAGTCAGAGACTGAGAACCCAAAATTCATCGGCCAAAACTGTAATGTTACAAGACAACAGTGGGATGGTAAATAAAAGCTAATATAGGATTAGTAGACTTTTTTTATCTGTATAAGAAAATAAAACATGTTTTTTTTGCAATGTATTTTACATAGATGTGTGTTTATTCTGGCATCAGTGCCATGTTATAAATTCCTCAGAGAGGGGTTTTAAACTTATGAGCCCATAATGGTAAAGGCCTCGTCACCTTTGGTCTTTGGCCTGGCGCTGGAATGACCATAACTACCTGCCTGAGCTCAAAAGGGTTAAAGGGTAAGATTTCAAAATTTTAAACATAATTGTGACACCAACACACAAAGGTACAGATATCCCTTGTCAAACAGATCGCAATATACTTAGAAAAGTACTAAACTCACAAACTTGTAGCACATTTGATAAATGTAACAAGCACTAGATTTTTTTTCTCTCTAAGCAATTCACGTGGAATGTGCCACTCTATCAAACAGATGCCAATGTTGTGTACAAAACAGAAAGTGAATGTGAGTGATGCAATAAACATTTAGCAAGCAGTTTTCTATGATTGCTCATTTTCTTTAGTAGATGTACAAAGATAAGACCCCAGGGACTGACCATTGCTCTCTGTGGTGACCTTTACCATACCCCTGGTGTGGTTTAAAGATGAGGCTGGTCATGTGCAGGCTGGTTGAAGACTCATGGTGCTATCTTCCTGCTGTGCTTAAGGTGAAAGGGCTTTGTATTGCAAGGCTCTAGGCAAAATGTAATTAGAAGAGACTTTCTGACACAAAAGAATGTTGCACTGAAAAATAGCAGACAAAATCCACAAACCACTATGATGAATCACAGTCATCCATTAAGGCCCTACATATTCATAATTGAGGAAAACGCATGATATGGAGGATATGGGTCCTTAATTTGTATTTATCATAATATATACTGACTTTAAAGCAACACTATGTTACTTTTTCAAATTGTATTAAAAAGGAGACTAATGCAGTGGCAAAACTCATGTTAACCTTTTATAAATATGTCAACACTCACACATAGTGACACACACGGATACATGGTGGATTCAATTAGAAAATAGCAATAAAGAGTGCTACTTGGATATGTCCAAAAACTGAAAAGATGTGTCGTTTTGGTGCTCTTCAGTTTAGGGATCTCTCTTTATCACATCAAGCAGGGAGTTGAGGCACTCTAAAAATGAAAAGATAAAAAGTAGGCAATTTTTAATAACATGGCTTATTTCATAGTGTTGTTTTCATTCTATATTTACTGCAAGTTAGGTTGTGGTTAAGTTGTGATGAAAATGTTAGGGTCTATTCATTCTATTTAATCTTTCAGGTGCATAACAGGAGTCAACTGGTGGAATTTCTATTTATTTATAAACAAACAACATGTTTTTCTATCTCTGCATGCATGTGTAACAATTATATGGTTAGGGTTGATTTAAGCGTCTAATTAAATAGCTCTCTGTCTGCTTCTACATAAAGGACATACAGTATACGCTTTTTGAAAGAAAACTTGTCAACTTCGGGTATACTGCCCTCTCGCGGTAATTACAAAGCTATAGAAACGCAACTGACTGCGCATGCTCCAACCGGCAGCTGGTTCGTTCCAAGATCAACCAACCCGAAGCTGTGCTGTCTGTGCCTTCACCTTTAGCCATCTTAACCATGCTGGGAGCTGTGGGACGGTGCTGCACTGGGGCTCTTCGGGCTTTTAAGCCTGGGGTGAACTCTTTTAAAGTTTTAAATGGAAGCCGTGCGGCTCTTAATTCTCGTAAGTATCTATATCTGTCAGTGTGTCTCCTCAAATTTGAGGCTAAGGGTAGGCTAAGTAAAGTAGGCGAGGCCTAAGTTTGACATGGCTTCATTCATTTGGGAGTATAAAACAAATGTTATGTTTTTATGATTAAGTAACGCGGCAAGATCTAATACTAAGTACTTATTTTCTTAACAAGTAATTTTGTATATCTTACGCCTTAGTTTTGGTACAGCACTAGGACACAGTGACCTTTACATGCTTTGTATCAGAGAACAAACGTACAGGATGGCCCTCAATTTGTAGCCTGCAACTTCGGTCACTGAACTAAACAGTTGACATATACTTTGTGACAAGACAAAAACAAAATTCCTTTTACGTGAAATGCATGTTATTTATGCCACACTCTTCCGTTGGCGTCATTCTCTTTTAGGCAGAGAATATGTTGCTCCAGCAGCTCAGGCAGCTATGGCCAGTGGTCGCATTGTGGCTGTCATTGGAGCTGTGGTAGATGTCCAGTTTGATGAAGGCTTGCCCCCCATTCTCAATGCGCTGGAGGTGGGTGGCCGTGAGAGCAGGCTGGTCCTGGAGGTGGCACAGCACCTTGGTGAGAATGCTTAACTATGTCTGGCAGTAAATTTATGCCTATTGTAGACATTGCCTGATCTGGTGTGTGGTTATTTAGGTGAAAGCACTGTCCGAACCATTGCCATGGATGGCACTGAGGGTCTGGTCCGGGGTCAGCAGGTTATTGACACTGGAGCCCCTATAAGGATCCCTGTGGGCCCAGAGACCTTGGGTAGGATTATGAACGTCATTGGAGAGCCTATTGATGAGAGGGGCCCAATTAGTACCAAGCAGTAAGTAATGAGTGGACTATAACTTTGTTATAGTAAAATATTACAAAAATCTATTCAAAAATCTTCTGAGCTATTTTCAAATGACAACAAACTTTGGCTCACTGTTAAAATAAATATGTATTCATTGCAGAACTGCTCCTATTCATGCTGAAGCCCCAGAATTCATAGATATGAGTGTGGAACAAGAGATCTTGGTCACTGGCATCAAGGTTGTGGATCTGTTGGCACCTTATGCCAAGGGTGGAAAAATTGGTTGGAACTGTTTCTTTACACTAACATTTAGACATTCATGATGCATACTATAAAAGTAAATTGCTCAACAGATGTCTGTTTCCTGTAGGATTGTTTGGGGGTGCAGGTGTTGGCAAGACTGTACTGATTATGGAGTTGATTAACAATGTGGCCAAGGCTCATGGTGGTTACTCAGTCTTTGCTGGGGTGGGAGAACGCACCCGTGAAGGAAATGACTTGTATCATGAAATGATTGAGTCTGGTGTCATTAATCTCAAGGACACCACCTCAAAGGTAACCGATGGAAAACGGTGGACTACCCTTCATAGTCTTTATCTCTAGTATTTATTCATGTTAATTTGCACTTTTGCAGGTCGCACTGGTATACGGTCAGATGAACGAGCCTCCAGGTGCTCGTGCCAGAGTTGCACTGACTGGTCTGACCGTGGCTGAATATTTCCGTGATCAGGAAGGACAAGATGTGCTTCTCTTCATTGATAACATTTTTAGGTTCACACAGGCAGGCTCAGAGGTATGTACTGCAAATGCAATTATAGTATTTGGTCTGTAAAATGCTTCATTTTAAAGCTACATATATCATTGTTTTAGGTGTCTGCCCTGTTGGGTCGTATTCCCTCTGCTGTGGGGTACCAGCCCACTTTGGCCACTGATATGGGTACCATGCAGGAGAGGATTACCACTACAAAGAAGGGCTCCATCACTTCAGTACAGGTACATCAAGGAAGATTCAAATCAAAGCTCATTAGCAATCTTAACATAATTAATGTTTTCTTGTGTTGTGTTTCAGGCTATTTATGTGCCAGCTGATGACTTGACTGATCCTGCTCCAGCCACAACCTTTGCTCACTTGGATGCCACAACTGTGCTGTCCCGTGCCATTGCAGAGCTGGGAATCTATCCAGCTGTGGACCCACTAGATTCCACCTCTCGTATTATGGATCCAAACATAGTTGGGGCTGAACACTATGATGTTGCTCGTGGTGTACAGAAGATTCTTCAGGCATGTGACATGGGCCATTTCATGTATCATTAATAACTCTGGCAAAGCCGAAATAACATATAATCTGCTTGTTTTGTAGGACTACAAATCACTGCAGGACATCATTGCAATCCTGGGTATGGATGAATTGTCTGAGGAAGACAAGCTGACAGTATCCCGTGCTCGCAAGATCCAGCGCTTCTTGTCTCAGCCTTTCCAGGTAGCAGAGGTCTTTACTGGCCACTTGGGCAAGCTGGTGCCTCTTAAGGAGACAATTAAAGGCTTCAAAAGCATCCTTGCAGGTAATGTTTGACTATTTTTAATTTTACAAATTAAGTCAATTCAATGTCCCTTAAAATAGTGATGTTGTGCTTGAATCTGTTCAAGGTGAATACGATGCTATGCCTGAGCAGGCTTTCTACATGGTGGGCCCCATCGAAGAAGTTGTGCAAAAGGCTGAGAAGCTTGCAGAAGAGCACTCATAAATATTCAGTGAAAGGCTGGAATGAACATTTGTACAGTAATTTCCATATGACACCTCATTCTAAACATGTTTACTCTGTAAAGTTGAAATATCAAATTAAAAAACATTGTAATATATAAACAGTTTTCCATGTTTTTTTTTTTTTTTGACATGTCAAAACTTTTGGTTTTATTGTGGTGACCTAAGATGCTTAACTTTAGCCTGTCATGTGTAGAAGTTTCTTATTTAGCTCTCGTTCTTGTATAAGGAGGCTGGTGCTGTGTTCTTTAAATGCTTCAAAGTCCTAGGAAAGAGTTGGATAATGGGATTTACTCAAACATTTTCCGTGTCTACCAATTTATTTTAGAAAAAACTGCAAACCTTTTTCAGCTGCTCATATTTTGTCTTGCATTCGTCAAGGACACCCTGGATGGACTTCACTTTGGCATCTGCGTTAACAGCTTCTGCTTCCCTTTTAAACCTAACAACCGGCCAGGAACAAAGTTGGTTCAATGTAAATTAGTCAAAGTGAGAATTTGTTGTAAAACCTGGTCATTTTCTTTTACCTCTCTTCTGCATTAGTTCTGAGTCTTTTCTCTTCTTTTAGTTTTGTTTCCAGTTGCTCAAATCCATGCTGTTTCTCCTGTAATATTTCGTTATTTAAAATGACATTGAGGTTACTGCTCAGTTCTGACAAAATTACTTAAAACAAATACAGTACCTGTATTTGCTTCCCTCTTTCCATTGACAGCTGCAAAAGTTTGTCCTTTTCTTTTTGAAGGGCTGCAATGGTCTCCATCATGCTTGTCTCCTTTGTAGTATACTCTTCTTTTGTTTTTTGTAGCTGCAGTTTTAAGTCTGATCAAAGTAAACAATTGCATGGTACTTTTTGGGATGTATAACATTGTTTAATGTGGATAAAATGCTACTCACCATTACACATGTCAACAGCGTTTTTATGCATCTGTTCTGCAGCTTGCATTTTCTCAAAGAATGATGCGTTTTTGGCACTGTGGTCATTGGCCTGGTCCAGAAGTTTGGCCTTACATCTTGCAATTTTCTCACTTAAACCATGATTTAAGTTAAAACAAATGTTGTGCAATGAACACAACACGCTGACTGATAAATCAACAAATGCAAAACTGGTTTGGTTTTAAAATCTTACCTGTAATTATTTTCTGTCAGTGCATATTTGTCTTTAAGCAGTTTGATTTCTTGTGCAAGTTTTTGTACAGTTGCCTCTTTGTCTTGTATTTTTTTGGAAAAGAGTGCTTCATTTTCTGACTGAAGCTGTTGGTTTTGTAGCCTCAACTGTGCATTCTGACTTTTGTACTCATCCTTAAAAGCAATTATTCCTTGATTGTTGGCAGCCAAAATGTTAAATCTCCTTTCCAAAGCCTCTGATTTTTTTCTTTCCTCACCCAGTTCTTTATGACAGTCTGTCATTTTATCCTCTAGTGCTGCGTTGATTTTCTGCAGAGCCTGACACTGGATAAGGCGCTCATCTGCTTTCTGCTTGAGTATGCATATCAGAGTTGACTGTTCATCAATCCTGGACCTCAGCATCTCTGTGTCTTTGGCATCTGCTCCAGAAGAAACCCAAAGCTTTTGCAGTGCACAGTTTATACTCTCTATATCCTGAACAGGAGATGCAAAAGATAAGTGTGTTAAGTGTTAATTATTGTCACTAAAAAATATTTATCAAACCCATAATATCTTTAAAAATCAATTTAAAAGGCAATCTACTAATACTATAAAAAGACCAAGAAGCAAGTTTGTAAAAGTTTTTACTAAGACTTTAGTGTAAATATTTAAAAAAAGGTCCAAATGTGTCCAAAAACGTGTTAATCTGACCTTTTTAATATGCAACAAAAATAAAACAACAGATAGTGTTTTAAAAATTTGTGAGGCAGCAGGTGACAAACAAGCTGTTCGTAAAAAGCAACCACTGCCTTTCGAATATATTCTTTAACATATGAATAGCATGTATTTTTAAAACAGGTCATTTGCCTTTCACACATACTGTATTTAAATCTAGTTTGACTATAGTATGTACCGAGCTAGAAAATGACCATTACATTTGACTTCAATGGTAGGCGAGAGAAGGTTCTCTAAAGTGACTTGCTAACGCATAGCTAGCTTAGTTAACAAGTGAATACTTTGATTTTGATATAATTACCTCTGTGGACTTGCCCTCTACAAAGTTTTCATCATTTGCCTCTACGTCTTCCATTGTAAGTAACCGTAATTTGTTATAAGTCCAAATGTTATAAACAATATTTCCACCTTATTATTTTTCTTCCACTGAAACCTTTTTTTCCAAGTTTGGTCACCATTAGCAACCGCGTTTTCAGATTCCTCTAAGACTAGTCGCAGCTAAACCGCAAGAGGGCGCAGTCGGACATGTTATCATCGTCATCATCGTTGTTTTGGCCTCACGCTTGGACCGCACCACCCATAAGGGCCATATGGGTCACAAGTAACAAAAATGGACCAGAAATATTTGTTAAATCACATTAATTGATATGTTTTTAATATTTCAGTGACACTACATTATTTAATTTTATTGTTGGCTCCATTTTGCGTAGTTATGATTTAGCGTAGTAAGATAGCCTATTTTGTTTTTTTATTAATATTTTAAAAAGGTTATATTTTTAGCAAAACGGTGGCATAATGTCAAGAACCTAATGTGGCTCATGGGCCTTTGGTTTGGCACATTTGTGCAGTCATTTCATTCTGTCTGGTCTACAGTCCACACAGTTCGTCTCGAAAAATTTAAAAGAAATGAAGGGCACATTTGCGTGTATATATAACTATGATAAGCCAAGAACGTTTATAAAATTAATCAATATAGCCATACACGATAGCATTGGTGTTGTTAATAGCTGGCCACAGAGGCTGTTAAATCAGCTCCTACATAACTCAAGACAGAAGTCGGTCCTGCATGACTCATAGCATTATGCTGGTTCCCGGGTCACAGGGATTTATCCAGAGGGCCCAGGGTGGGTTGGGGGAGCGGCTGTCCCGGCCTTTGTGCACGCCCCTTTTCATCAACTAGCGGGCCAAGAAAGACAGACAGGGTAAAGCAACAGCATCCCAGCCCCAGTTCTTACAGCTCCTCCATCTGCCGAACGGAGCTGGTCTGGCCAGCCAGAATGTGGAGAGCACTACTAGTTAAACTTCTTCTCTTCTTCATTTACTGTGTTAGTTGGTGCCACTCTGAGGGTAAGTGATTTAATACTTTTTTTCACACACTGTCAGCTGAATGATTCATTGGGGACCTGCAGAGCTGTTGAGCTACTACTAAGTTTTCCAGTGCACTTGTTGCTCACCAAAACAACAATTGGCCTATAATGTGTTGAGGGGTATTGGTTGGGACATAAAACAATTATTTTATTTTATTTTTTTGCTTTGACTTTACCATTGCTTATTTTCTACTCCTTTATTTGGAACAGAAATAATGTGATTGGGTGAATGTTAGCTAATATCAACACATGGTTAGTCATTGTTTATAGGTAAATTTGCCCTTAGAGTAGCCAATACTATTACTTTAAAGGTTGAGCACAAAGCCTTCCTCAGACAGATTGGAAGTTCTCTTGAGGAACTTTTGCCTGAGCTTTACTGTTGCTAGGTAACGGAATAGAGCATGTGACTTGCAGACAATCTGTAAGGACTGAGAGCTACTGGTACAAATCTCATTCAGTGTACCAGATTTTACGCGGCAAAACAGTGACTCAAACCTGTTCACGGGTCCTTGAAGATCTGTGTTTTCTGAGGAAAGTTAAGGAAAGGAAATCCACAGATATAGCTATGGCAGACTTGTGTTTGTCTCTTGTGTTTGTAGCACAGCTAGATCCTATTCTCAAATTGTAATCTGCTTTCTTTTTGCTCAACCCTTAGTATGTAAGCTTCTTAGTGTGAATCAAGCAACTAATTACTCTGCAGCTGTTGCAGAATGGAGCCATTTCTACCTAAGGAGCAGGCCAGAGTTAAGAAAAAAGGTCCCTACTGTAAAGACATGACAACAGTGTTTTTTCTTTTGTCATTATTAAATATCCTGAAAGCATTTCCGCACTGGCTGTCAGGCATACCAGGACAGGAGAGAAAGAATGAGAAAGTGCCTGAAACACTTAAAAAAATTCACATGGCATTTCATGAAACTTCAGGAAGTTGTCGTTGCACTTTCTTGACCAATGAAGTGTACAAAATGATGACTTGACTATCCCCACAATCGTCTTTGTCAGCACATTAGTGTTACTTATTAGCCTAGAAGAACAATCTTACCATCAACATAAACTGTGTTAGAGGCAGATTACAATGTACCTAAGTAATTAGCCAGGTGTTTTTGTGCTGTTTTATGATTAAGGAGCGGGGTACTTTCTCTAATCTCCCTTAGAAATCCTTACATTTGATTTAAAAAAATCTGACCTTCTGTAACATTGTGTGAGTCGACATCGGTCAGAATGCTTACACTGACATTAATATCGAATGTGGCTGATCCATTAACTACATCAACATTTTGCTGTTGTAAGGTCTGTTGGTAAAAAAATATTAATCATTGTTGCTTACTTATTAGCTCGTAAAACTAATTGTGTCATTTTGGCCTAGTAGCTTATTTCATTTGACACAGTGAAGCACTTCTTTTGTGTTTAAACTTTGCAGGACCCACACTTTCTGCCAGCACGTGCATTCTAAACCAAATGCATTCCAACTCCTTCCTGGTGTCGGAGCCTAAGTCCTTGTGCAACAGTAACACTGACAGGAAAAGAGTTGGCTCAAATTGACAGCAAATCCATTCTTTCCATGAAGCTCAGTCAGTCTAGGTTTCAGACACTGAGGACTGAGTCTAGTCTTGAGCAAACTCCTGGTTATTCACTTTAAGGACAAAGTAAGCTGTTGCATGGCTCTGAACAGACTTGGACAACTTTATGTTTCTTGCAAATACATCCCAGACGTACCTCTTAATTGATGCTTTATACACTTCTTTATTCCATCTCCTTCCATGGTACTGTCAAAGTCCCCAGTTTTTTTTTTCCTTCACTGTTTTGTGTGTAGCAGCAAAAGCCAAAGTCACTTGTTTGGCAATTGACTGCATTCAGCTGCATTGATTTCCATATGAAATGGGCAGCAGCACTCCTCCCTGACAGCACGGACAGGTCCAGCGTTTCATGCTGCCAGCAGCCGCTCACAACGCTTTCTCCACAGACAGACATTCACTGAGTGCTGAGGAGTGCACCAAAACAACGCTGAATTGACCGAAGCCTGGAGACGTCTTTCAGACACCCCACGTGACAACAAAAAAAGAGATGTTTCTGTTGTGGAGACAGGTGTTCGAGCTGGGTGGCTATGAGAGGGGAAGACTGGTCACACTTTGTCGTCTGTAATGGAAGGAAGCAAATCCTACTGTATTCTGCTTTCTCTCTTTACAAGGGTGACAGTTCCAGTTATGAGTTTATATCCCTGCTGGCTGCTCTTTTGTGCCATTGTGACTTCACAGTGGGATTTAAAGAGTTGGCAGGGATTCTTTCAAATGAAAATTTTTCTGTTGTCTTTCCTTTGTCGGCCAGTCCGAGGGCCTTGTCTTCTAACGTGGACAGTGCAATGGCTCTCTCCTGCTGAGGGTTTATGTTGCTAATTAGAAAGTACAAGTCTTTAAGAAAGGAAAAAATCAAAAATTATCTAAACATTAACAGCAAGACATAATGCTGTTAGTGCAAGAATTGAGGCACATAGTCAGATAAGTGTAGATAAGGAGTTGATTTAAAATGTGAAAAAATAAGATAATTTTTTGGAATGTAGGAACCTGTTCACGGGATAGTGCTGTCATAAGCTTCAGCCTTAGTTTAGCTATCTCACCTTCTCAGAAGTAACACTGTCTGGAAACACTGGTGGCATTTGAAAGCCTCTTGCAGATTGGGTTCTCCTTGGCATAAGTTGTCAGACTGAGTATAAATGTAAAGCCATGACAAATATCTCCAGGTAAAGCAGGTTGGCTCACATGTTTTTTCACCTTAATATTAAACTGATTTATTTGTATTATGTCATTTATTTAAACGTACATTTAATGGAATTTATCATTAGTAAATTGAGAAGGAAGAAAAGGAGGGTTACTGG
The DNA here is from genome assembly GCA_024416835.2 of Perccottus glenii. NCBI lineage: Eukaryota > Metazoa > Chordata > Actinopteri > Gobiiformes > Odontobutidae > Perccottus > Perccottus glenii. The sequence continues at coordinate 12,136,562 of CM044560.2, read as the reverse complement.
AATGCTGTGAAATATGGGAACTTTAGATAAAAAGCATCAGAAGCATTTTTCTTAGTTGAACATATTATAACGTACATTTTTGTTTGGCAATATATATTCAAATTGCTCTTAGGAAATCCAAAATTAACAAACTGAAACCTAATCAACACAATGCTTCTTTTGAAATTTAGTTTAATTGTTGTGTAAGGTTTGCAAAATGTTTGTGTTGAAATAGTTGTGGTACCACCGAGTACCACAATTTTTTAATTACCATTAATCAGAATTGCACATTTGCATTTGGATGAGTCTGATTGAGTGCTGTGCCACTGAACTATGCTTCCCGAATCAATCTCTCCTGGAAAACGTCAGGGCAGGAAGAGTAGTGGTACCTTATCTTTACAGATGCCACTCAGAGCGGACATCAAAAGGAGGTTAAAGATGAGTGCAGTGAAGGTTATGTAAGTCCATCTGAGTGGTGGCTGGCACGCTTGTCTCCAAGGCTTGTCAAAGCTGTTAGTAACATGCTTTGTCAGCCTAAGTGTCCATATCCTCATGTGGTCATTAACGTCTTTCATTAAGACAGAAAGTTACTTAGTATGATTACAGCCCATTTAAAAAGCAGAGAATAACAAAATCTCACTGAGGAAAAATAAAGCTTAGGCATTATAGTGCGATCTTAATGATTGACATTTTTTTATTTTTGTATAGGATGTGAGCTGGGGCAATTCCGGTGTGGGACAGGCCGCTGTATCCCGGGGGACTGGCACTGTGATGGGACATCAGACTGTGTGGATGACTCTGATGAGCATGGCTGCCGTAAGTTAATCATCTTCATGATACAGCCATTATGCATTTGATTTGATTAACTGTTATCTGAAACGTTTTGTACAGCTCCAGTGACATGTCAAAGCGGATACTTCCAGTGTCTAAGTGACGGAGAGTGTATCCCAAATGAGTGGCTGTGCGACGATGAAGAGGATTGTGAAGATGGCTCAGATGAGAGGCAACATTGTTGTAAGTGCATTCTTAGAGTATGTAAAACATTTACAAGTCAGATAAAACTACACCAGTTTACCAGTTTGTCTCTGTTGTTTCTGTGTAAATTCCAGCTGGAAGAACGTGCACCAGTGGACAGTTCACCTGCAGTAATGGGGCCTGCATCCCATCTGAATACCATTGCGACCGTCTGGCAGACTGCTTAGATGAGTCTGATGAAAGAAACTGCCGTAAGTCATCTTCAGGGTGGTTTCCTCTTTTTCCATCTCGGGCTCCTGTGGCATTTTAATCAATTTGTTAAGATTAAGAGGCTCGCTGACTGACAGAATGGGCCACAATATACTTCTTGTTGTCAGAGGTTGATTGCAGATTCCTTGGTGGATTAGTCAAGCTGAAGTTCAGCTGCTATGCCATTACTATGCCGAAATGGTAGACTCACTGCTCACTGTGGTAATCGCACAATTGTATTGTGTAGAGCTTTTTTGTATTGAGCTTTTTACAATTTAGAGCTCAGAAGATCACAGTTGTCAAGAAGATCTAGACATGAACGGTTGCCCTAACAATGTTATAATCTTACAGATTATCCTGAGTGTGCAGAGCTGAGATGTGCCAATGGAGCCTGCTACAACCAAAATCAGCGATGTGACCAAATACTGGACTGCCGTGATGGCACAGATGAAGCAAATTGCAGTAAGTTGTTTGTTAGTTGATGCATTTAGTAATTTAGATTACGAGGTCCTTGTCCCATGTTCTTCTTCTGTGTTATTTTTAGCACAGCACTGCAGTACAGGACTGTTTCCGTGTCGCAACGGAGCATGTGTTCCCCAAGGCTATGTGTGTGATCATGATGATGACTGTGGAGACAGAAGTGATGAGCTTAACTGCAGTAAGTGACCTCAATGTCTTCATCTTAAATTACAACATGTTTTTTCTTTTCATTAAACCACTTTTTTTCATTCGCAGCATATCCAACTTGCAGAGGGAACTACTTTACTTGTCCCAGTGGCCGCTGTATCCACCAAGTGTGGCTTTGTGATGGAGAGGACGACTGTGAAGACAACGCAGATGAAAAAGGCTGTGGTATAAACGCTTTAGCTGTTTTTTTCACTGATTTAAAAGACCAAATGTATGAGGCATTTGCCTATTACATTTTCTACTATTTCTAGGATAGCAGGATTTCTGTTTGAATGTGGTTCATCTTCGGTTTCCATGGATGGTTTGGGCTAGCAAGACGCAATGCCTGTTCCTTTAAATGTTTTATTCAAATGCCTCTTTGTGGCACAGGATCGTGCAGCCCCCCAAAAGGGTTTAAGAAATCCTCCACAAGGCTGTGAAGAGTGTGTGTTTTTACAGGATGGGCTACAGAAGCACTCTGAGCCCCCATGTTACCTCCTCAAAGCTCCACTCTGTTGCATCCCTTTAAAGTGACAGCAGTTTTGCTGTTTTTTTGAGACACAGCATTCCTGTGGACACAAGACTCTTTGTTTGTAATGCACACCTTACCCATTACTAAAATCTACCCACCCATTCAACAGTAAACTACACTAAAACCTTTTTACCCCTCTTTCATCAACCTTGTTGCCACAAAGAAATAAGTGCATATATTAATTTCTCATTTTGATTACAGACAATGTACAGAGGGATTGTTTCCCAGGAGAATGGGCCTGTCCATCTTCTGGGTTATGTATACCCATGGACCAACTATGTGATGGAACTGTAAACTGTCCAGAAGGGGAAGATGAGACCAACACTACCGCAGGCCGCAACTGCAGTTAGTTTCAACACAGCCAGTGTGAAAATATTTTTGGCTTATAAATACATTTCTAACTTGGTCCATGTGCTAAACAGGTATTTGGAGATGTGCCTCTCTAAGCTGTGAGCACCGCTGTCATGCTTCACCTGATGGGGGTGCATGCTTCTGTCCTTCTGGATACATTGTGAGCAACAACAGCCGCTCTTGTACAGGTATAGGCCATTTTTACCAATAAAAAGTGCATATCTTATTTTTCCACTATAATTCACCAGTAAGCAAGTGGGTTCAACTTGAATAGATTTCTTTAAAATAAAAAGTATAATAATTGCTGTGATTTTGATTAATCTGAAGACTTTGATGACTGCTCAATGTGGGGAGTGTGTGACCAGTTGTGTGAAGACCGGATAGGCTCCCATCGCTGTAGCTGCCATGCAGGATACACACTGGAGCAACATAGATACTGCAGAGCTGATGTGTCATGTAAGCGTTTGTGCTCTTCTATGTTTAAACAATTTGTGATGTTATATTTTGTTTGGCTGGACTTTTTATTGATGTAAAGACAATAAACAGACTCTTTAATGTGAAACTGACTTGCTGTAAACACATTGTGTAATATTCACACATTTTTTATTACCTGCAGCTGGGGCTCCATTGCTGCTTTTCTCTAATGGAAGGGACTTGCTAATAGGTGACATCCATGGGAACAGCTTTCACACTTTGATTCATTCACAAAACAGAGGAGTGGCCGTGGGAGTGGACTTCCATTACAATCTCCAGCAGATATTCTGGACTGACACTATTCAGAATAAGGTATTTTTGATCAACCTTTTTTTTCTGTTTAAACACACATGTTACAACTGATTACCCCAAAACAAAGAGAACCATTAGACAGGAACTAGTTAGCATAGAATTTCCGTTAAATATCAGTAATGTTGATACTATAATAATGGGAAAAGCACTTGGCTCCTTTGCGGCGGGGTCCTAATGAAGGGAAATGGACAGGGAATGGAATCCAAATGGCCTAATCTTGAAACCTGCCTGATATGCTGGTATGATGTTCACATACCAAGGTGTAATTTTTGTAACTCTATCTCATTCAAAGTAATTGCACTGCATTTATTTTCAATCACTATCTATGCATTCTTGTCTCACTAAAAAGTCTCTGTTTAGTCCATGCCATGGCTTCTCAAAAAGTCAAAAAAATAAAAGTTTTTTTTCCCATCCCATGGCTTTTTAAACGCAGCCTCTGTGTGCAAGCATGTGAACGTTTTAAAAGTAGGGTGAGTGCAAACAGGGCATGTGAATGCTTCTAAAAAGGTGACACTACCAGGCTAATTCCACGTCTTTAGTTTCCTGGATGTTTTGATACATCTAGCTCTCCTTTCAAATAAAACAATACTCTTCTAACTAGTCTAGGATGCCAGGACTTCCATTCTGTAAAACAAGCACTTTTAGATGGTGTTTAGTATACTCTTCCAGGTTCAAGAAGCCAATTAAAAGACACCTCAGAGAAAGATGACATTGTTTCTACTGTGACTGTGATTGTGATTAATGCTATTCTTATTTATTTTATTTTTTTCTACTTTAGACTTGCCTTAAACCTCTCTCTGTAACAACCTTATTTTATCTTTGATGCACCTGGAGCTCATATCCTCACACAACAATGCTATCTTTTGTGGGCAGGTGTTTTCTGTGAATATGAACGGTTCCAACATGCAGGTGGTTTTAAATGTATCAGTTGACTACCCCGAGAACCTGGCGGTGGATTGGGTGAACAATAAACTGTATGTGGTGGAGGCCAGCGTCAACAGGATTGACATGGTGGACTTTGATGGGAGTAACCGGGTCACACTCATCACTGAAAATCTTGGAAACCCTAGAGGGCTGGCAGTGGACCCCACAGTCGGGTAATGAACATCTTCTAGTGGTTCATTCAGTCAACCACACATTCCCAGTCCTCACATACTGTATCTATGTTGCGCTTCATTGGTGTGGAATAATGGGTGTGTGTGTGAGATTAGCAGATTGCCCTGGGTGGATTAGTGAGGAGAAATGTAAGTGATGACCCTTGTTGTAATCCAATAGTATAGTGGAAAGCCAGGTGGTTACATTTAAATTTATATTTTTAAATTAATGTATACCTCTTTGGTGTGCACTATAGCCACCCACGTGGAAACTCATTTGGCTGTAGATTTAATATTAAATTAAATCATTACATTAAAGCAGCATTTCTCTGGGTTCCATTGTTGTTGTTTTTGGGTTTGTTAAACATAAAGGCTAAACATTATCTCATATTGTTCCAGATATATGTTCTTCTCTGACTGGGAGGCAGTAAATGGGGAGCCAGGTCTAGAGCGGGCTTTTATGGATGGAACCAACCGTTATGGCATCATTCGCAGTAAACTGGGCTGGCCGGCTGGTATCACACTTGATATTGAGGCCAAGCGCATTTACTGGGTTGATAGCCGCTTTGACTACATCGAGACTGCAACATATGATGGCCTTCATAGGTAAAAAAGTCCTACATACAGTATAAGTAATCTGCTATTCTTATCACAACAGTAAGACATTGGGAAATTATAAACTTATATATATAACTTATAAGTTGTTTTATGTTGTTTTCTTTTCAAGGAAAACTGTGGTCCATGGAGGAGCTATAATTCCACACCCATTTGGCATCAGTCTGTTTGAACACACTGTCTATTTCACGGATTGGACCAAGATGGCTGTGCTAAAAGCCAACAAATTCACTGACAACAGCCCCCAAGTTGTCTACCGTACAGCTCAGACTCCACATGGAGTGGCTGTGATACATCAGCTGAAACAACCACAAGGTATATTCCAGAGGTCTTAACATATGTAACATTTATTTAAAAATATAAAACGTCTACCAAAGCCACCAAGCAGCTCACTGTGACAATACAACACACAGTTCAGTGGCCTATGATTTTCTCTGTCTATAAAAAAAATTAACGCCTCTTATTATTTATTTTATTTGCCTCCAGTGTCAAACCCGTGCAGTGTGAACAAAGGTGGTTGTGAGCAGATTTGTCCTGAGCCACAGGAGTGACAATGGAGGACTGGGATACCGCTGCAAATGTCGTATGGGCTATGACCTGCATAATGATGGAAAAGATGTCTTGGTTGGTAAAACTAACCATCACTATTTAGTTGCAGATACCTTTTCACTTAAATATGTGTACATGTTATTGCAATGCTAATGTTGTGAACATGTGGTATGCTTTGTTGCTGACACAAAAATCTAAATTTTCTCTTTTTAGGAGTAAGGCAGTTCCTGCTGTTTTCCAGCCAGTTGGCTGTCAGAGGGATTCCCTTTAACCTTTCCTCACAGGAGGATATCATCCTGCCCATCACTGGGTCACCCTCGTACTTTGTTGGAGTAGATTTTAGTGCAGAAGATGATGTCATCTTCTTTTCTGACACTACAAAAGATATCATCTACAAACAAAACGTAGATGGGACTGGTGAGTAATGGGTCTCCTATGTATATTTTGGTTAGCCCTTATTGAAGTGTAAAAATATGTTAATAGAAGTTTTATTTGTACTGTACTACTGTGTCCTGGGATAATTTCTGTCTGAGCTCTTTACTATGTGATCGGGCCAGCCTTACACGTACAGGGAGTTAAGGGAGTACCTGATGGGGCCAGCTGGTACTATGAGGGAGGGAGAAGACCAGAGTATAGATAGTAAAAAGCTTAAGTTTATTGAATTAAGATTTGAGGGACAACACAAAATTAGGAAACAGTAAAAAAAAGTAGTGTTCAATATTTAAGTAACAGTATTTAGCTTCTGATCAATCAGCTTGTGCAAGTGTGAAAGCACTAGTAATCCGCCATTATACCACAGACAAAAGCAAATATCAGTGCTCTGTTCAGCCCTGTTTTTAGAACAGCTTCGGCTGTTTCTGCTCTGTCCACATATGGAAAATGCAATCTGACAGCGTATTTATTTAAATGTGTTTCTCTTTTATCTTGTGGTAAACTGTGGTTTGACTGCTTTGATCTGCACAGGCAGGGAGGTACTGGCAGCCAATCGGGTGGAAGGAGTGGAGGACCTGGCTTATGACTGGATTTCAAAAAACCTTTACTGGACTGACCCTCGATACAGGAGCATATCTGTCCTGAAGCTAGCAGATAAGTCCAGGAGGGCTATTATACGCAACCTCAATAACCCTAGGGCCATTGTGGTACATCCAATCCTTGGGTAAATTATCGTATATTCCTCTTTTGTGTTTGAAGTATATGTATCTATATGTATACAAGACATACTTGATTCAAAACAAGTGTTTTTTAACAGCCTTAAGGTCATGTGCCTGGTGCCTGTAGAATGTGAGATTAGTGTGAACAGAAGCATTGTAGTGAACACTTCTAAGATGGCTCATACTTAAAAGTTTATAGTATAGACAAAGAGCAAATAAACAATCCTTACATAGGATTTTTCCCTTTTAGTCTCTCTGGTTGACATTAATTGATGCAATTGATTGAGTTTTTCTTTTAATAGGTATATATTTTGGACTGACTGGTATCGACCTGCAAAGATTATGAGAGCTTGGGGCGATGGGTCACATGCCCTGTCGATTGTAAACACTACTCTTGGCTGGCCAAATGGTCTAGCCATTGATTGGAGGTGAGCCAGAAATGCTGGTTATGGAGCCAAGTAAAAAAATTAATCAGTGGAAGCAATTAATTATAAAACCTTTTGACCCAAGTGAAAAATATTCCTATTTTGAAATATATTATAGTCTATCCTAAATCTTTGTCTTATAATTTAACTTTCTGTTTCCCTTCCTTTGTCTTGTAGCTCAATGCGTCTTTATTGGGTGGATGCTTTCTTTGATAAAATTGAACACAGCAATTTTGATGGACAGAACAGGCTTTCTTTGGACCGGATCACACAGATCTCTCATCCTTTTGGCCTGACTATTTTCCAAGGTAAAGAATGTTATCAGATACTGCACTGACTGTGTGCTTCTTGTTTTAACGATGCTCATTTAAGAGGCTACTACAGTTACTGTGAAGTAATGAAAGATCTAATACTCAAGGGTATGCTCTGTTGCACCTCTTTCATGCAGGCTACGCATATTTCACTGACTGGCGACTGGGTGGCATTGTGCGTGTACGCAAGACTGACGGTGGGGAGATGGTCATTATTAGACGAGGAATCAGCCATATCATGCATGTGAAGTCTTTCAACTCCAACTCACAGATTGGTCAGTTTTTTTAACGATGATAACAGCACACAATTTATGGCTGTAACATAAACTTCACCATTTATATTTCCGATCTCAACCGATTAGGTTCAAACCTTTGCAACAGGCTCACAAATCCAAACGGAGATTGCAGCCACTTCTGTTTCCCAGCTCCTGACTCTCGCAGAGTCTGTGGTTGTCCATATGGGATGAAACTGTCCCCCAACCATCGGACGTGTGTGGAGGACCCCTCTAATGAGCCTCCGACTGTGCAATGTGGAGTCAACTCTTTTTCTTGTGGCAATGGCAAATGTGTCCCAAACAGCTACAGATGTGACGGTGTTGACGACTGCCATGACAACACAGACGAAGTCCACTGTGGAATCCATAGTAATGCCTTTTTTTTATACATACAATCCTAGTAATGTAAGATCTTTTAAAGCAATGTTTCATAAATCTTTCTTTCTTCACTTTCTAGACACTACATGCTCCCCTTCTGCATTCACCTGTGCCAACCAGCGCTGTGTCCCTGCATCATGGCGCTGTGATGGCCACAATGACTGTCTTGATAACAGTGATGAAAACAAGTGCCCCCCCAACATGCCTGGGACGTGCCCCGCCAATCAATTTACATGTGCCAACCAACGCTGCATTCCTCATACCTGGCGCTGTGACACTGATAATGATTGCGGAGACAGTTCAGATGAAGCCGACTGTCGTGAGTATCAGCCTGTCCGGTGCTTTTAACAAATTTGTCATAAATGTTCCAAAATCATATCATCTGCTGATCTTGTCTAATGAACTTGTGTTAACAGATCAAGGGAGCAGCTGTCACCCTGGCCAGTTTCAGTGTCCAGACCATCGGTGTATAGACCCCAACTATGTCTGTGATGGGGACAGGGACTGTGTAGATGGAGCAGATGAGCAAGGATGCAGTGAGTCCCTTTATAGTTTAATTTGACACAAGCTTGAAGGATGGGTCACTTCAGGTCACGATGTCTGGTTACCGCAGCTTATAATTACTCATTACATATTTTTTAGCCTTTTCTTTGCCAGCCAGACCTGATGGAAAGTTATACAAGTCATGACCGCCATAAAAAATTCACAAGCTTTTGCTAAGCCTATTAGTTTATTGCTCTTATGGGTTGTACAACAATCAGCTCAGCAAACATTTACTACAGACACATAAAATATCATCCCTTTACATACTCACCTACTTGCATACTGTATTTTACAGTCTACAACTGCACAGCGAATGAGTTCAAGTGTTCCAATGGCCACCAGTGCATCAACTCCTACTACCGATGTGATGGGGTCTATGACTGTAATGATCGGTCTGACGAGAGAGGCTGTCGTAAGTATTTAAATGTTTAATCTAGTTGCAGATAGTGTAACGATTCCTGCATACGTAATCTTCTATAGGATTAAATGCAATTGTTTGTATATGTAATACATATAATAGCTAATTGGCCAATTTGTGTTGCTATTTGATGTGTCCCAGCTACAAGGCCTCCAGGAATGTGCCACCATGAGAGTGAATTTCAATGCCAGTCTGATGGCAGCTGTGTCCCATCAACCTGGGAGTGTGACGGTCACCCAGACTGTGAGGACAGCAGTGACGAACACCACGCCTGTCCCCCCCATACCTGCCCCTCTTCACTTTTTCGCTGTGACAATGGAAACTGTGTGTTACGCAGCTGGATTTGCGATGGTGACAATGACTGCAGAGACATGAGTGATGAACGAGACTGTCCAACGCCACCTTTCCGATGCCCAAGCTGGCAGTGGCAATGCCCTGGCCACAGTGTGTGTGTAAACCTCACTAAGGTGTGTGACAACACCCCTGACTGCCCCAATGGTGCTGACGAGTCTCCTCTCTGCAGTAAGTATTTTGCTTGTTGATGTTGCTTTTGTTGTTGCACAAAAAATATAATTGTAATTTTGTAATTCACTAGCTCTTGATTTATTCAAATTTCACATGATATGACAAGATCACATTTGTTGATTTAGTGATCTGTAAAGAACAATGTCTTTATTTGACCAAAAATGTGTTTAATGTTGTTTGTCATGTGTGGTCTAAAATCATGCATGAGTCTGATTTGAATTGTATTAATCTAAAAACAATCTGTGATTTTCCTCTCTTGCCTTTCTCAATACCATCAGATGAGCCTTTGCCAGGTAGGAAATAGAATTAATAATTTCTTGAAATAGTTTACCAACATATCAATACATTTGCTTTCCCAAATAACAGACATCAAAGCTAATTTTTGTGACAATGTGCAGATGTAACAATTATGCTTTCAGCTTTAACAGTATTATAGATGAGATTCTTTAATACAGTTTAGCATTAATATGAGTTAATAATTCATCTCAGACCTTGTATCTCAGACATGTATGTGTTGTCATTTCTTCTTTGCCTCCTTCCTCACAGATCAAGAGAGTTGTTCAGACAACAACGCTGGCTGCACTCATGGTTGTATTCAAGGGCCATTTGGGGCTCAGTGCACTTGCCCCATTGGATACCAACTGAGCAATGACTCTAAGACATGTGATGATATAAATGAGTGCAGTCCCCCTGGACTTTGTAGCCAGCATTGCTTTAATGACCGAGGATCCTTTCGCTGCCACTGTCAAGATGGTTACACTCTCGAGGCAGACCAGCGTACCTGCAAGGCATCAGGTAAAGGCCTTTTATTACACAATGAGATTCTTATGCTGTAAGTTACGAGCTTTATAATTCATTAAAAGCAGGAAATACAATCATTTCTTACAATCAGTCCTGAAAGATGAGGCTTTCTTAATGATTTTCCTATGTATGATTTGACCCAGTTTAATTAGCCTTGGTCTGTAGGGCAGGAATGGAGTATAATTAGGCTCTGCTTGGCCCCTTGACTGCAAGCCTGACGCAGTCTTTCTTCTCCCATGTCTCTGCTGGCTGCTCTGATTTCTATAGATAAGACAATAACACATGTGTCTCTCACTGCCCATCCCTGGCTTAATTAGGACATAATGACCAACAAAGGGTCGTTTATGGGGAGCGTGCCTGACATGAGCTTCTCTTCCAGACAGATAACCTGTTGAAAGACTTTGCAATACAATAGGACATTATTTAGACCAAAGCACATTCCCTAAGGACTGGCATCTGAGTATGGTCTATTTAAGTGTCGTGCAGTTTCTTTTTGGTAGACAAGCAAGAGCTGATAAGAGATCTTATTTGAATGAAAATGGGTAATAGAGATTTGGACACTGTTCTTTCACAGATTCCCGTCAAGCATTCTTGCTAGTGGCCAGTCGAAATCAGATTGTGCAGGATGACATTACAAGTCAGCCCAATGTGGTACGCTCACTGGTTCGTGATGGACGCAACATTGTGGCCATAGACTTTGATTCGGTTACAGACCGGGTATACTGGTCCGATACAAGCCAGGACAGAATTTGGAGTGCACATAAAAATGGAAGTGACAGAACCGTGGTGGGTTAAAATTTGAACTCCCAAAGATTTAATAGTAACCTTATCATCCTTAAATTCTTGTATTCAAAATGAGTTTCTTGTGATCAGATATTTGACAGTGGAGTGACTGTGACAGAGAGCCTTGCTGTGGACTGGGTGGGCAGAAACCTGTATTGGACAGACTATGTCCTAGAAACTATTGAAGTGTCTAAACTAGATGGCACCCATCGCACTGTATTAGTCAGTGAAAATGTGACCAACCCCCGAGGTCTGGTGCTGGATCCAAGAGAGAGGTCAGTGACAACCAGTTTTTGTACATATATATTTTGGAATCCCATGCCTATTTTAGTTTCGTCTTCTGTCTTTAAAGAAAAAGATGTTAAAAGATGAATATCCAACTTGCAGCATTCACCTGATGTTCTGGACTGATTGGGGGAGAAACCCACACATCGAGAAGGCCAGCATGGATGGGAAATTGAGGACAACCATCATAAACACCAAGCTGTACTGGCCAAATGGTCTTACAATAGATTATCCAAACAATTTGTTGTACTTTGCGGATGCATACTTGGATTTTATCGACTACTGTGATTATGATGGCAAAAACAGAAGGCAGGTTCTGGCCAGTGATCTGGTGAGTAGATCTGAATCATGACTTTTTGTTTCTAAAATCATTTGTAGATATTTTATTAGAAGTACATTTAAATAGAATGTGTAAGACGTGCTGTTTCTGTCACTCTCTATGAAAAGGTACTGCAACATCCCCACGCAATTACCATCTTTGAGGATTTTGTGTATTGGACTGACAGATACATCAACCGAGTGATGCGAGCCCATAAGTGGCATGGGGAGAATCAGACAGTGATGCTTTTCAACCTCCCACAGCCCATGGGTCTAGTAGCTATGCACCCCGCCAGGCAGCCTGCAGGTATAATCAAGCAATCATTCTCCTTATACACTCTTTCTCTTTAACATATTTAATCACATGTTATGTTTACCGTTAATGGCTACATGCTTTTATCATTATATTTCAGGTGAAAACCACTGTTTAAGGAGCCATTGTTCTCATATCTGCCTGCTTTCGGCTGTGGGACCAAATTACTTTTCGTGTGCCTGCCCCTCAGGCTGGACACTGGCAGCAGACAGTATCACCTGCTTAAGAGGTACTGTATGGTTCCTGCCAAATGGAGCAAAACATTCATCACTTAGTTTGATTAAAAGGAAGTCAGGTCAGACGCAGAAGATAAGCCATTGCATTTGCATTTGTCTTAGACGTCTTAAATCTAGTGACTAGTAGAGTAGCAATGGCTGCTGCTCTTGCATGTTTTGCAACGATAATGATAAGAATCATAGTGTGTTGCCAGGTGGTAGATCCAGGGAGCTGTTAACAGTCTCCTATTTACTTAAATAGTCTGTACTAGTCATTCATATTAAGGGGCATAACAGTGTCTCTCAGGGTATTAAGAAAACAAGCGACTTTTAATTCAAAGTCTCCTTTAGGTCAACAGCTTAACTCATCTCAGATTTCAGCCCATTCAAGTCAAGCAGAACATAGTCTCCCCCATGACACTGATTATCCAAGAATGAAAATGCCCCACAACCATTCACTGATGCTAATCTTTGATGACAATGCAAATCACATTGTGGAATGAACATTTCTATAGATTAGAGCCTGTTATCTTGGGATCCCTATGTTGTGCCAAAAATCATGCACACTGGGTTTTAGATTACCATGAGTAAATTCCTCATTCAGGAAGTCCACTTTTTAGACTTTTTTATTATCGTCATCATTTTGTCATCATTTTGCTTTACTTGTAGTTGAGGATCCGTTCCTGATTGTTGTAAGAGACAGCATCATCTATGGAATTTCTTTGAGCCCAGATGACAAGAGTAACGATGCTATGGTTCCTGTTGCTGGTCTCCAGAATGGCTATGATGTTGATTTTGATGACAGTCAACAGACAATCTATTGGGTAGAGCATCCAGTAAGTCCACAACTTAATTCCACACTATATGGACACTAGGCAGCAAGGCATACAACATATGCCTATAGTAAGGTATTGCCTTTAGTAAAGTAAATATATTACCTTAACATTTAGATGCTACCTTAATACTTTACTTCATGTTCATAAAAACCCAAACATGACCAACCATAGTCGTTAACATATTTCTCTTGCACAGGGTGAAATTCACAGAGTGAGGTCTGATGGTACAAACAGGACAGAGTTTGCCCCTGCTGCTATTCTAGGCTCCCCTGTTGGCCTGGCTTTGGACTGGATAACTGAGAACCTGTACTACACCAATCCATCTACACAGTCAATTGAGGTAGTGTCACTGGAACATTTGTATTTTACTAGACCAGGAGCAAGTACATCAGGTTGTAATCTCAACACTATAATGCTTAAATTTAGATATTTTTGTTGATTAGGTTTTGAAACTTAAAGGAGAGGTACAATACCGGAAAACTCTAATCACAAATAACGGCTCTCCAACTGGCGCTGGCAGTCCTGTTGGCATTGCAGTCGACCCTGCACGTGGGTAAGCCCCATTTAACACAGTCCTGGCACAGCCACTCGTCCCCACAGCTACTGAGTTCTAACAGCTTTCACATCGCCATCTGCTCTACCTCTAGAGAGAACTCAACTAGTGTTACTAAATACAAGGCTGCACCTCGCAACTCAGCAAAATCTCAGGCTACTCCTTCTAACATACATTGTGACTCCAATTTCTATTGATACTAGACTAGACAAGATATATTAATTTGATGAATGACCTTGATTGGACTGTGGGTGGAGGACATTTTACAGAAAAGAACTGTGCCTTCACAGTTTAAAATGTACAATAATTAAAAACGTTTACTATTTAGATTGTGTATAATATGTCACTTTAATGCAAGCAATAACCTTATGTATCTGTTTAAAGCAAACTCTATTGGACAGACCAGGGAACGGAGAGTGGCATCCCTGCTAAGGTGGCATCTGCAGACATGGATGGTTTAAACCCTGTCACGTTGTTCACCAATAATTTAGACCATATTGAGTTCCTCACTGTGGACATCAAGGACAATAAGCTGTACTGGGCTGTTACAAGCACAGGCAAGGTATGTATTTACTTATAGTTCAGTTAAGTGGACATTAATTCTGTCTGCACGGTGTGCACGTGGCAGAGTGGTTAGCACTCCTGCCTCACAGCAAGAAGGTTGTGAGTTCAGAAACTCTAAAGTGTCCCTAGTGAATGAATGTGAGAGTGAATGGTTGTCTGTCATTGTCTGTCTCTAAATGTCAGCCCTGCGACTAACTGGCCACTGTCCAGGGTGTACCCCGCCTCAGGCCCAAAGCTGCTGGGATAGGCTCCAGTCACCCGCGACCCCTAACGGGACAAAGCGGTAGAAAATGAATGAATGAATGAATCATTCTCTCTGTTATTTTATCTTCTGCTGTGTTATTATTGCAGATTGAGCGTGGTGACCCAGATGGCACTAACCGTATCACCATAGTAACGGGTCTATCTCATCCCTGGGGAGTGGCTGTCTATCAGGACTACCTATACTTTACTGACAGGGATTTTGAGGTCATTGAGCGTGTGGATAAATCCACTGGTGCCAACAGAGTTGTCTTACGAGACAATGTGTCGGGACTGAGAGTTTTAAAAATCCATTATAGAGAGAGTACGTAAAGAACATGTTATTATTATCACCATAAAGTAAACAACACAGTTTTCCATTTTTCTTATTGTCTTTTTTTCTCTCCTATAATTTTAAGCCTCTGCAGGTACATCCAATGGCTGCACCAATAATGCAGGTGTTTGCGAGCATCTCTGCCTCCCTCGACCACAGGGACTGTTTTCCTGTGCTTGTGCCACAGGTTTTAAAATCAACTCAGACAACAGGACCTGTGCTCCCTACCAGTCTTTTGTGGTCATCTCTACTCTATCTGCCATCAAAGGGTTTAGTCTGGAGGGGGCAGACCACTCTGAGGCCATGGTGCCTGTGGCTGGGAGAGGTCAGTCAACTATATACTGTATCAGTAAAATATAGAAACATTAATTATTCCTATACTTTATTTATATATTATACATATGTGTATTGACTTAAGTTCTAAGAGGATCAGTTTTCATCATTTTTTACTCTTTATTATAGATGATGTTTTGCGTTAAATGTTAGTGTCTATGAAATGTAAATGTCTATGTCAGTGTCCATGTAAATATTATTACAACTCTTGCAGGTCGTAATGCGCTACATGTGGATGTACACATGGCGTCTGGATTCATCTACTGGTGTGACTTCAGCAGTACTGTAGCTGCACAGAACGGGGTCAGACGGGCAAAGCCAGATGGCTCAGGATTACGTAGCCTCATAACATCTGGTATAGGACGCAATGGAATACGAGGCATTGCTGTAGACTGGGCAGCAGGTATAATGCCTATTCAAGCAAAATGCATGTTTAGCTATATAATGTATTCCTGTCATCACTTGACAAAGGCACTCAGATGATGACAGGAAATATTAAACAAACAAACCAAAAATGGGCTTGTGAAACTGCTACTTTGTAAGTCATATATAGTGTCTATTTTTTGTTATTTTAAGTTTATAACATACATGAATCTATCTTTAGGTAACCTGTACTTCACCAATGCCTTCCTGACTGAGACATATTTGGAGGTCCTTCGCATCAACACCACTTTTCGCAGAGTTCTTCTAAAGACCCAAGTGGACATGCCACGGCACCTTGTGGTAGACCCCAAAAACAGATATTTATTCTGGGCTGATTATGGTCAGAATCCTAAAATAGAGCGTGCACTTTTGGATGGGACTAACCGCACAACTTTAGTATCATCAGGAATTATCACTCCACGAGGTCTCGCCCTGGACTTGCTTACTGGCTATGTGTACTGGGTCGATGACTCGCTGGATATGATTGTTCGAGTTAGCCCCAATGGAGGCAACACAGAAATAATCAGATATGGCAGCCGCTACCCAACTCCTTATGGCATTTCGGTGTTTGAAAATAGTATAATTTGGGTGGACAGGAACCTCAAGAAGGTGTTTCAAGCAAGCAAAGAGCCAGGCAGTACAGAACAGCCTGCTGTCATTAGAGATAACATTAACATGCTAAGGGATGTTACCATTTTTGACAAACGTATCCAGCCCACTAGTCCTGAAGAGCTCAATTACAATCCTTGTATAGAGGACAATGGAGGCTGTGCCCATTTCTGCTTTGCACTTCCAGGTTCTGTTTCAAGTCACCAAAATAAAAAATGCAGCTGTGCTTTTGGAAACCTAGCAGCAGATAATGAGAACTGTGTAGTTTCCCGGGATGATTATCTAATCTACACCACTGAGAGCACGGTGCGTAGTTTGCGCCTTGATCCTGACGATCATGCTCTGCCCTTTCCTGTGGTCAATGTGCAACGCACCTCAGTGGCATTGGATTTTGACATCACTGACAGAAGGATCTACTTCACACAGACTGTGGGCTCAGGAGCGAGCAAAATTAGCTACATCAGCCTGTCTTCACCTACGTCTGGGCCTGTAGAGGTGGCCTCAGGTAAGACAGTGACAGTGGTCACACTGGTTTCAGTGAATTGTAAAGTATTGCCAACTTTGTTTTCTTTTTTTGACAGATCTTGGAGCTCCTGATGGCATTGCTTATGACTGGATAAATAAAAGAATTTATTACAGTGACTATGTTAATCAGAGTATCTGCTCAATGTCTGTGGAAGGCTCACAGAGGACTGTTATTGCACATGTGATCAGACCTAGAGCCATCATGCTGGACTCCTGCAGGGGGTAAGTCTCCTTCAGTATACTCTCTTTAATAATAAGAATATGTCTTAGATCTGAACATTATTCTACTGTATTTGCTAGTTACATGTATTGGACAGACTGGGGAACTCATGCAAAGATTGAACGTGCCACCTTGGGAGGAAACTTTAGAGCAGAGATAGTAAACAGTAGTCTAGTGTGGCCTAATGGACTGACTCTGGACTATGAGGAAGAGCGGCTGTACTGGGCAGACGCCAGCTTGTAAGACCTGAAAGGGTTTCATTTGAATAATACTGTATATATGTAGTTCTTTCCTTGCTCTCATTAATATTTTGATCTACATCAGACAGAAGATTGAGCGATCCTCTCTAACTGGCTCCAATCGTGAGGTCATTGTAAGCACCGCCATCTATCCTTTTGCCATGACCATGTTTGGCCAATTCATTTACTGGACAGACTGGAATACACGTAGTATCTACCGGGCAAACAAGCACGATGGGTCCGACCAGATTGTCATGGTCCAGAACCTGCCCTCTCGACCGATGGACATCCATGTTTTAGCCAGCAGCAAACAACAGCAGTGTGACAGTCCCTGCCAGCAGTTTAATGGAGGCTGTAGCCATATCTGTACACCAGGTAAATCAAGTTTCAGTCTGTGTCAATTTTTTATTAGTGTGATTGTTTTATGCATTTTTTTCCTTTAGGACCCAGTGGAGCTGAATGTCAGTGTCCGTCAGAAGGCCGTTGGTACCTGGCTGACAACAAGCACTGTATCCCTGATAACGGGACCCGCTGCCAGCCAGGCCAGTTCACCTGTTTGAATGGCCGCTGTATTCGTGCCCAGTGGAAATGTGACAATGACAATGACTGTGGAGATGGCAGTGACGAATTAGAGAGAGTGTGTGGTAAGGAGTTAGAGCTATTAATATCAAATGATTTTTATTTTATTGATTGTTTTTGTTTAAAGTCATTTTTCTAATCTTCCTTGATTTGGTTTAGATTTTTCATTCCTTTTCTACCTTTTATGTGGATCTTTTACTAAAACTAATACTTTCTATTTTCCATTCTTAATATGATCTATCATAGGACCCAAGACTGAGTTTAAAACTATTGGTGTGTATGCTTGCACTTCCCCAACTATCTGATAATTATTAAGTAATTAACACTAACAATTTGATCAAGCTTTTACTTGTTTCCTTGCATGCAGTCCCTCAGATGCTGTCTTCCTTTATTAGCTTGTCAGGTAACAAGTACAAACTCCAAACCTAACTTTGTAAGGGCCAGATCCCTTATTGCTAACCTGTTTGTGTTTCTGATGTTTCTGGCAGCCTTTCACACCTGTGAGCCCACAGTCTTCACTTGTGGCAATGGGCGCTGTGTGACCTACCACTATCGCTGTGACCACTATGATGACTGTGGAGACAACAGCGACGAGGAAGGTTGCCTGTTTAGACCGTGTGATCCAAACACAGAGTTCACTTGCAATAATGGACGCTGTATTGCAAAAGACTATGTGTGCAATGGCATCAACAACTGCTATGACAATGACACCTCTGATGAGCAAAACTGCCGTGAGTCAAGAATAATGCAGTGTCAAAATAAATTATAAAAATAGTGTTAGTGTTATAATAATACATGCATAATAAATTATAATTTCAGCGGAGAGAACCTGTCAGCCAGAGCAGACTAAATGCCAGTCTACCAACATCTGCATCCCACGTTCATACTTGTGCGATGGAGACAATGACTGTGGCGATATGAGTGACGAAAGCCCTACACACTGTGGTAAGTTCACACACAACCTGTAGGATCAAGAAAATTTGAATAAATGTTTTGAAACATTGAGAAAATAACACATAACTTTCTGCTATGCTTGCCGTCCCACTAATTATTTATTTTAGTGTAATTTATTAATGTAATTGTTAGACTTAAAGGTTATGTCATACTTACACCATGTCCAATTGTCAACCCATAGATAAACATACACCAAATAAATAACTGTGGCAGAATATTTTACATTCAAAATAATTCATAACTCTTTAATATACAGATCAAAACAAACTAAAACAACAGAATAATATATATTGTACAGTTCCACAAGACCAAAAGCACTTTTTTCCATGTTAGATGTCAATTTATGCTTATATTTCTTTCCACAGCTGCAGCCACATGTTCCCAGAGTGAGTTTCGTTGCTCAAGTGGCCGCTGCATCCCTGCCTACTGGTACTGTGATGGAGGGACTGACTGTGCTGATGGCTCTGATGAACCCCACTCCTGCAGTGAGTGCCTTGCCTCAAGATATGGCTTTGTCAGTGTGTCCCCATTAGTCCCTTCCCCCATTATCAGCTGCTCTGTGATTGTGAGCGCGAGACTGTCAGCGCTGGTGCAAGACTGCACTGATGTAGAGTGAGAGTCAGTGGTGTATCTCTTTGTTGATGATGTGGTCAGTCAGGCCTCCTATTGTGTGCTGCATTCCTCTGTGGTGACGCCCCTCAGTGTGCAGTGACAAACAGCACCTCCCCCTTCCTTTTGTCCACCAGGGGTTACCGAGCCTCACTTTGGCTTTTGTTTAGATAGCTCACCAAGCATGGGAATGTGGAGTTGCCATGACTATATTGAAAGGTCTGCCCGGGTTTAATTGTACCCTGCTTAATAGTGGAAAAGATGTGGGGGAAGTACCCAAGAAATTTGCTAAGGCTTATTTACTTTTTTAAACTAATAAAAGTTACACATGACCTGGTAATAATAACTGTTTCCTGTAAGTTGAATTATTTGTGTTTTATTTTATGGTTTATTGTTTGCAGCCACTATTGCCCGAACCTGCCACACTGAACAGTTTCGCTGTGATGATGGGAGGTGCATTGCGTCATCCTGGATCTGTGATGGGGACAATGACTGTGGTGACATGAGCGACGAGGACCAGCGGCACAACTGTGGTATGACTCTAAATAGTCTGTTTTACTTCTCTCATCACAGGACATCCTCCTGTTCATTATCACTGTCCCCATAGGCTTCTTATGGACCTGTTATTTAGTATACATACAACTCTGGAGGCTGTAGTGTACTCAGAGCACAGCTTCTTGTCTCCTGTTGAAGATGTTTAGAGCAAGAAGTTGACATTCCTGATTTCTCCTGCCTCATTTGTTACTTTGTACTTCTCTTTCTTCACCACAATACCCCAACAATAAGAAACCTGAAGCTAAAGACAACAGTCATCAGCTTAAGCTACTGCAGGAGACATCATTTAAAATTTCCAATTCCAATTAATGATTATATCATAAAATGGAATCAATCTCCTTTTGCTGTTTTGTCTAAATATTGTAAACATTCTAACAGCAAACAGTCTAGTTTTCCATTTACCTCTTGTCACAATTACATGACATGTGTCTTTTCCAGCAAATCGCACATGCTCAAGTGAAGAGTTTACTTGTGTGAACAACCAACCTCCTCAGCGAAAGTGTATCCCTCATGACTGGGTCTGTGACGGCGATGCAGACTGTGCAGATGCTCTAGACGAGCATCAGAACTGCTCACGGAGATCCTGTGGTGTCAATGAGTTCTCTTGCAGCAACGGCCTTTGTATACGCAGCTTATACCGGTAAAAGCAGGCTGTCATGTTGCTCAAATGATTGTGCCTTTTTAATGGGCAAGAACTTTGTGATAATGTCTGTGGTATGCTTTCTAACCTCAGATGTGACAGACGTAATGACTGTGGAGACAGCAGTGATGAGCAGAGCTGTACCTACCAACCCTGTCAGCAGCACCAGTTTACATGTCAAAATGGCCGCTGCGTGCCCCATGATTTTGTCTGTGATGGGGATAATGACTGTGGTGATGAGTCTGATGAACTCGAACACATGTGCCACACACCAGTCCCTACCTGCCCTCCTGGACAATTCAAATGTGAAAATGGCCATTGTATCCCACTGCACCAGGTGTGTGATAGAAATGATGACTGCTCCGACAACAGCGATGAGAAAGGATGTGGTGAGTGTTTAAACAAAACACGATGTTAAAAAGCTTTTTTGACACATAAAAGTTTTATTTTTTTCCCAATAATTTTTTGCTCTATCTTTTTCTGACCATAGGTATTAACGAATGTACAGATCCCTCAACGCACAATTGTGACCATAACTGCTCTGACACACCCACTAGCTTCATCTGCACTTGTCGTCCAGGCTACCATCTCATGTCCGATGGCAAAACATGTGACGATGTAAATGAGTGTGAAGACAAACCAAGCGTATGTAGCCAAGTGTGTGAGAACACAGTAGGCTCATATGTGTGTAAGTGTGCTCCGGGATATCTTCGTGAGCCTGACGGGCACAGCTGTCGGCAGAACAGCAACATCGCACCATACCTCATCTTCAGCAACCGCTACTATCTAAGGAACCTGTCGACAGAAGGAGAGGCCTACTCTCTGATTCTTCAGGGCCTGACCAGTGTGGTGGCTTTGGATTTTGATCGCGTCGATAAGCGTTTGTACTGGATTGATGTGAATCGTAGGGTGATTGAGAGAATGTCTTTCAATGGCAGCAACAGAGAAGTGGTGATCAATGGAGTCCTTCATGGTGAGGGGCTGCAGTTGATTGGATAGCTAGGAAACTCTACTGGGTGGACAGCTTCTTGGATTGTCTCAAAGTTAGTGAACTGGATGGCCGCTTTGTAAGAAAACTTGCTGAACACTGTGTCGATACCAATAACACTTACTGCTTTGAAAACCCAAGGGCAATTGTGCTGCATCCAAAATATGGGTAAGTAAACTTTTATATTATAAAATGTGGTGTACAATATATATCTTGTTTTCTTCATTCATTAGACTTTGTGTCATCTAAACTCTTTACTGCTTTGTACATTTTAGCTTTGTATACTGGACTGACTGGGGGGACAAAGCCTTTATTGGTCGAGTTGGGATGGATGGAACCAACAAAACAGCTATCATCACCACCAAGTTAGAGTGGCCTAATGGGATCACAATTGACTACACTAATGACAAGCTCTACTGGTCTGATGCACACCTGAATTACATTGAGTAGGTCTACTTAAACCAAAGGCAGCGTGCTCTTTAAGCTGACCAATGCATTGGCTGATTGTCTTTTGTTTTTGCAGATACTCAGATTTGGATGGTCGGCACCGGCACACAGTGTATGATGGAAATTTGCCACATCCATTTGCGCTGACCTTGTTTGAGGACACGGTATATTGGACTGACTGGAACACACGCACAGTGGAGAAGGGCAACAAATATGACGGCTCTGGACGTGAGGCATTAGTTAACACCACGCACAGACCATTTGACATCCATGTGTGCCATCCTTACAGACAACCTATTGGTAAGTTACTGTAATAGCTTAAATTAAAATCTTCTGTTTCAAACACATGTTCGTCCTTTTCCCAGCTTTTTAAGTTAAACAATACCTGGCCTGTGTTTGCTCAGTGGTGTGTGACTTGAGATTGTTTGGCCCTCTGTGCCTCTTCCTCTCATAGTAAACAATCCCTGTGCCGTGAACAATGGAGGCTGTTCTCACCTGTGCTTGATTCGTCATGGAGGGCGCGAACACACCTGCGAATGTCCGGACCACTTCCTCAGTTTGCAAATTGGAGGTGTGACTCGCTGTCTTCCCATGTGCACCAGCACTCAGTACAGATGTGCCAACAATGAACGGTCTGTCCCTTTTCTTACCATCCTATTTTATTGCAGTTGGTTTTATGTACTATGCAGTATGTCACTGTTTGGTTTACTTGATGAACTGCCTATAATGCAGGATTTTCAGAGTAACAGTAAACCTTTAAGTAAAGAGTTAAACCTGAATCCCAGAGAAAAGCACTAATACTATGTTGGTATTTGTTAAATTATATACTAACAGTATTTTGATGGGACATTAAACATTTAAATTTGATTCAGATTGATCAGGTTGAATAACTATTGGCACATATCATTTAATGCTCTGGTGATTGGTAATGTCTCTTGTGCTATCTTAATCTCACAGGTGTATTCCTATCTGGTGGAAATGTGATGGTCAGGCAGACTGTAGAGACGGCTCAGACGAGCCTCCACATGTCCCACTCGCCACTGCAGGCTCGGACAATTTCAGTGCAATGATGGGAATTGTACGAGTCCTCACTTCTTGTGCAATAGCAACCATGACTGTCCTGATGGTTCTGATGAAGACCTGGTGCTCTGCGGTAGGCTATGGTTTTATTTCCCATATATTGGAGAAATTATAAATTTTGAAGTTGTGTAATATTGGTTGTTCTTCTTCTAGCTACACACCAGTGTGAAAGTCACCAATGGCAGTGTGCAAATAAGCGTTGTGTCCCAGAGTCATGGCAGTGCGATGGTGAAGACGACTGTGGTGATCAGTCAGATGAGGACCCCGCCCACTGCTCGACCAGAACTTGCCGTCCTGGACAGTTTAAGTGTCGCAATGGGCGCTGCATTCCCCAGAGCTGGAAATGTGATGTAGATGATGACTGTGGTGACAATTCTGATGAACCACTGGCGGAGTGCAGTAAGCAAAAATACTTTTGATTGATTGATTTGATTTATTAAAGTGTCATGCACATCTGTGCCCTTATAAGACACTCACAATACATGCAGAGCGACCCACAGATTAAAGGTGCAAAAAGAAAAATACACCTCATCATACAGGATACAAAACCTGTTGTCTCCTATCCCAAGCTTTACAAATAAAACTAAATAAAGCAAAAACATCTTTGTTATAGAACCAACACATAATCTTATCCTAGGATAACTGAAAAATGTATAAAAGTCTGCTTTAACAACAACAGATGTTATGGTAACAGTACAGTATATTAAGCAAGACTGAGCCAAACCAATGCAGTAAGACCTTAAGACCTTTTTCTCTATTCAGCTTCAGTAACATTATTGCATTTGTCCCTATATTGTGCAGCCCTACTTTATGATATCTGTTCCTCACTTTATGTTTTTCACTTGAACTATTGAACTGGGTGAAAAATTAAACTTCCCTTTTCTGCAGTGGGACCATCATATCGTTGTGACAACCAAACAGAATTTGACTGTAAGACCAACTATCGCTGTGTGCCGCAATGGTCTGTGTGCAATGGCCACAATGACTGCAGGGACAACAGTGATGAACAGGGATGTGGTGAGTAAACCACCCAAAAAGTGAATCACAGGGCAGAATCTAGATCCTGTAAATACTGTGTTCACTGAAGGATTTGTACCAATAGCAATTGGTAAAGCACATGTTCCATCAACTTGTTTTTGCTCAGGTTTAAGCAGGGTTCCCACACACCATGCCGCCAAAAGCTATAGTATCATTGTAAGCTTTTAATTGCATTAAATCAAATCAGTAATGTCATAAATTATAAAAAAATGAAGTATGGAACCCTGTAAAAGATTTCCTGTAGATAAGAATGAGTGCTTTAGGAGTGAGTGATGGGCAATTAGCCAACACCTCAGCCTTCTGTGAACGTTGCACAGTGAGGTAGTGGGAGGTGCTGATGGAGATGTCTCACTGCTCTTCCTCCCCCGTCATTTGCCACTCCTTGCCTCTCTGCAGATTTATGAGCTCTCCGGTGTGTCTGGCTCTTCACATACAGCGGAATTGCATGTTTTTCTGAATAAATTTGTTTTAAATGTGATCTGATCTTCATCTCAGTCAAGAGTATTAACAAACATAATGTGTCTAAAAATAATTACACAAAACAATGCTGATCTTTTATGTCTTTATTGAGAACAACCAAAAAACTTCATAGTGCTTATGGAAAAAGTATGTGAACCCTTGAGTTAATGACCTCAAAAAAGCTAATTGAATTCAGGTTTTAGCACACCTGGAGTCTCCTTAAGATAATACGTTTGGAAGTGTGGACTACAGCTACTTTGACTGAAAAAAACACCTCAAACTTTTGGAGTTTGCTCTGCATAAGAAGAACAAGCTTATGTGATGCCTCGCTAAAAAGAGCTTTCAGAGCAGCTACGATCAAGAATTTTCTTTTATATAAAGCTGAAAAGGGTCACAAAGTTATTTCAGAGACTTCACCTTTCACCAGCCTACAGTTAGGCAAAAATAATTAATTAATTCTAAGGGTTCACTTACTTTTTCCACTGCCATTTTGAATGTTGAATGTGGAGTGTGTTCAATAAAGACATCATACTTTTTCTTGCTGCTGTATGTGCGTGAGCACTGGTGCTCTGTCCTTGCATGGAGGCAGGGTTCACACAAATGTCTTTGTACTTTGGTACGAACCAAACACACTCACTGTGGCCCTCCCGTTTCTTATCAGAAGCCCTCGCTCCATTAGTGCCATGCAGGAGGGGAGATCTGTGCTAATCTTACTGTAAGAATGTAGCAGATGGGCCAGGTGGAGGGCTATGAGGCCGGGACTGGCTAACACCGCTCTATCTTTGACCCCCAGCACCGTGTGGTAGAGACAGCTCTCCTCCACTCCTCTCCCTTCTGTGCTTCTCATCCATGAGGTCTTATCCTCTGCAGACAAATAGTGCAGGAGAAGGAGGTCACCCATCTGTCTTAGGCATGCTGCTTCACTCCCTCTGTGATGATTGGACTTTAATTAAAAAGCAAGATGCCTTCCATCCGGAACTGACATGTTCATCATTATTGAAGAATCTCACAAATCTATTCTGATTGCGATATTTTGTAATACATTTTATTAGCTAAGTAATACAATTTTAAGTCAGCATATCTGCTTCTTTTCACAAAAATAAAGTGTGATATAATTTATGAAGTATATTTACATTATAGATCAATAAAAAATTTGCCTAGTAATTAATGTAATTCAAAGGCCATCAAGCTGGCATAAGCTGTACAGCACACCAGGTAAAGGGAAAGACAGAATGCTTTTAATAAAATATTATATTTCCTTACAGGCATTAGTAATAATAACTAATACAACTCATTAACATTTACATTCCTTGGATTTATTTGTTAGATTATTGTCAGTTTTTAGAAAAAAGTAAAGTATTGTTTTCAGTTTTAGTGATTTAGGTGACAATCATTATATGCTTGCTTGTCTCTCAGGTGAGCTGACCTGTGACCCCAGTGGAGAATTTCGCTGTGACAACCATCGCTGCATCCCACTGAGATGGAGGTGTGACGGCGACGACGACTGTGGCGACACTCTGACGAACGCAGCTGCAGTGAGTGCCATTTACCCTTGATGATACATGCCCCACTTTATTTGAACTATTGTACAAATAATGGGCCTTTTTTGATATGATCTAAGTATCTACTAAGTAGGTTTACCCTGGGATTTAGCTGTGGACCTGTGAATTGTGCCGAATTAAAGAGGAGTGTTGACAGTGAAGAATAGTCATTCTATCATTTTATCAGACAGCTGGGAGGCTTTGTGAGAGGCTCAACACTTTTGCCGACAGTTGAGTGCTCAGAGAGGTAGCCTTATCAGCTGCCAGAAACAGCCTGTCCTCAGTGTGTCAGAAACAAGGAGTAAGAGAGTCTGTCACCCTTTGCCCTGGAGAATTTAAACAAGTCTGAGAACATGCCAGTTAAAAGGATCATTTAGTTTCCTTTAAGGAGAACGAGTTAAATCACGCTGTGAACTTATGAGCTCACAAAGAGTTATTGCTGACCATACGAGTTTGTTGTGATTATTCAATATGTGAGGAATATAAAAATCTTCAGAAAATCTCAAAAAATCTCAACCAGAAGACAGAACCGCCTTTTTACAACTGCATAGTGTGAAATGTATGTTTTCTTTCAGCTCCACGCGCGTGCACAGAGAGCGAGTTTCGCTGCAACAATCTACGCTGCATTCCCGACCGCTGGGTCTGTGACCATGACAACGACTGCGAGGACAATTCAGATGAAAGGGACTGTGGTAAGTGAAGGCTCTTTGTCTTGGCCTGGAGTCTGGCTGTTCAGGGTAACGGAGAGCTGCACAAAACAAAGAAGCAATAAAACAGAAGGGTTTGGGCCAGAGCAGAGACGGACAGGACCACCAGGAGTCGTTCAATTTTTATAATTCAATGGATTGTTGAGATAACGTTACTACTGTGTTGGTTGTATTGCAGAGTTGCGCACTTGTCATCCTGGATATTTCCAATGTGGCAGCGGTCACTGCATTGCTGAACGGTTTAAATGTGATGGAAATGCTGACTGTATGGATTATACAGATGAAGTGTCATGTCGTAAGTGTAGTGTGTTGTCTGTATTTAAACATAACATGTCTTTGTCTGCTGCAAACCTTGTATCTATATTTCACTATTGTTTATTGAAATAATTATTAATCATAAAAGTGAGATACTAAAATGATCCTCACTTTCAGCAACACGTTTTCCAAATGGCACATACTGTCCTCCATTCCTGTTTGAGTGTAAGAACCATGTGTGCATACAGCCTCAGTGGAAATGTGACGGGGACAATGACTGTGGAGACAGTTCAGACGAGGAGCTTCACCTCTGCTGTAAGAAATCTAAATCTTTATTTTCTAGCCATGTGTGCATTAAACTGTCATGAAATTCTCTCCCCCAAAGTAACCGCTAACAATTACAAGATGTATTTTGTTTTGGTCTTTGGCACACTTCAGAAACAATAAAAGTAATAGAAACAACAAAATACCACATTATTAAGATAGTTAAGCAAAAGAAATGTGCATTGTGTATATAAAAAACATCTATTGAAAGTAAACACATTTGATAAACATTTCTCTCAGTCTGTGTTTCTGCATATAACAAGAGCTGCTCATTCTTTTTTGTAGCAAACGTCCAGTGTGAGACTCCGTTCCGTTTCCGATGTGACAACAACCGCTGCGTCTACAGCCACGAGCTGTGTAACTCTGTGGATGACTGCGGTGACGGCTCCGATGAGAGACAGGAAAATTGTGCGTGCTATTTTTTTAATGACAGCCACTGTTTGAGTCGAGAATTGTGCTTGTTCAAATAAAGACATCTAAAGTTCATATCTTGTCCATGTTTAGGCCAGTCCCCCACACATGGACCCTGCTCAGATGAAGAGTACAAATGCAGTAATAAACAGTGTATTCCTCTGCAGTATGCCTGCGATGAGTACGATGACTGCGGGGACCAGTCGGATGAGCTGGGCTGCCGTAAGTACACAAACATCAGAGCAATAGAGATAATCAGGTTTAGATATTTCTTTAATGTTGGTTGTATCCATTTTAGACCAAGGCAGTGGGCACACATGCAGTGACAACATTTGTGAGCACAACTGTACTGACCTGACAGACGGCTTCCTGTGTTCCTGCCGGACCGGCTATAAACCAAAGGAAACAGAAAAACACAACTGTGAAGGTACACAATAGGTTCAAGGTTGCACATTGTTTTCTTGTTTGCATTAAAAGTGTACATTTCAGCATTACAATAGCATTATTTTTAATCCAGATGATATTTTGTTGTTCTTTAACTCTTTTCCATTGGATATCTTTTAATGTCTATATTTTCTATATATATCACAGACATAAACGAGTGTGAAGTCTATGGCACATGTCCCCAAGAGTGTAAGAACACAAAAGGCAGTTACGAATGTTTCTGCGCTGAAGGCTTTGACTCGTTTGGTGAACCACATGGCACTGAGTGTGCTGCTCAGGGTAAGGGTCCTGCATTCACATTTGTGTCTTTGTGACATTGTGTTTTTTTTCTTTAGGTTTTTTTTTTTAGTATAGTTTTGTTCCTTTTTAGCTGGAGCTTTTTTTAGTTACGTGTTTTCATTAGATAAAAAGTTTGACAAAAGTGCATTACGGTAACCCTTGACCATGGCGTCCAAGTTTAACGAAGACTACAGGCCATATATCTGTTGATATTCGTAATAATATTCACAGGGAACCCACCAGTGCTGCTTTTGCCGGACAACGTTCGGATTCGCCGTTTCAACCTGTCCACTGAGCAGTATTCAGACTATGTGGACAACGCAGAGCATATTCAAGCTGTGGACTATTTGTGGGACCCAGAAAAAGAAGGCCTCAGTAAGACCTACCTGTGTTTTGAATAAATGACGCTCTAACTATAGTACGAGAGTCTGGATAAAACTTATTTGGTGTGCTGTAGGTATTGTGTACTGGACAGTTCTCGGTCGAGGGTCTCAGTTTGGCACCATTAAAAGAGCCCATATGACCACTTTCAACGACCACGGCAACAACCCAGTCAAAGAAGTTGATCTGAACCTGAGATACATTGCAAACCCTGACGGCATTGCTGTGGATTGGGTTGGCGGGTAATTCAGTTACACAGTATCCACTTAGTAGTTTGGAATTTTGAATACGTTTCTCATTGTGTTTATTTTTACACTTTATAGACACATTTATTGGACAGATTCAGGGACCAATCGAATTGAAGTGGCCAAGCTAGATGGGCGATACCGGAAATGGTTAATTTACACGGACCTTGATCAACCTGCGGCTATTGTTGTCAATCCATCACTCGGGTAAGAAACAGTAGAGTTTAGAAACTGCTGGAAATGTTGAATGTCTGCTCACAAGTTATTTGTTTTGGGGCAGACTGATGTATTGGACAGATTGGGGTAGAAGGCCAAAAATAGAGTCGGCGTGGATGGATGGGCAGCACAGAGAGGTGCTGGTCAGTGAGGAGGACCTGGGCTGGCCTACTGGGCTCGCTCTGGACTATATGAATGGAAACAGGATCTACTGGTGTGACTCCAAGGAAAACATTATTGAGTCCATGAAGCCTGATGGCACAGACAGAAGAATTGTCATATCTGGAGGTACAAAGTCTGCAAATCTAAACAAAAATGTGTTGTGTGTGCTCAAGCGTCATGCCTTTTTGTTTTTCTGTTTCAGACATTGGAAACCCCTACAGTTTAGATGTTTTTGAGGGCCACGTGTACTGGACCACTAAAGAGAAAGGTGAAGTGTGGAGGACTAACAAGTTTGGCAATGGACACAAAGTCAAAGTTCTTACAATCAACCCCTGGCTCACACAAGTTCGCATTTACCAGGAGCATCGACACATCCAAACAGGTAACCCTTACTTAAGAGGATGACATACTACGTATTTACTACATACTATGTATTTATTGTGTCCTTCATTGAAACCACGTCTCACATTTGAGTTGCTGGTGTTTTTAATATAAAATAACTTCTAGTGGGTTATTGCAACACAAAACACACAACATCTCGAATCTAAAAAAATCCACATTTATTATAGACTGGCTGTATTTGATACCTGCTTGTTTTTCTCTGACCGCCAATGAGGGCAGATGAGTGTCTGTAATACTAATACTTAATAATAAGTGCTGACTTATTTCACACAAACATAGGATCTCTGTTTTAGTTAATATTCCTTAAACGTCGGAGTAATTTGGATGGAAACTAAAATCACAACAAAAGTTATGCACTTTAAAATGATAATGGTTTTGAATAAACGTAAATAAAATCTGTTGTGAGACAAGAAGAAGGTTAAGAATACTCTGTTCTGTCTGTCTCTTTGCTTGAAATTCTGTATTAAATTGTATTAACAGATATTCTACTAGTCAGATCTTTATTTCCTTTCTGGAAGTGACACTTGCCCTTTATGTCTATGTAGTGTCCAACCCGTGTAAGAATGTGTGCAGTCACCTGTGTCTCCTGCGTCCTGGTGGCTACACATGCAGCTGCCCCCAAGGCTCCTCCCCAGTTCAGTTTGACACCAACATCTGTGATGCAGGTAACCATTAACTGCCTGATTACTCCATAAGTTGATGTGTTGCATCCCATCGACTTTGCCCGTTTGCATGGCTGCTTTATGTTTATTATTTTGTGACTGTGCTGTGATTTGTTTTTTGTTTGTTTGATTGTGTTTACGCTCGCTTTTTGCTCCTGCAGCCATTGAGGCCGCTGTTACAATGCCGCCTGCATGTAGATGCATGAATGGTGGAACTTGCTACACTGATGAAGGGGGTCTGCCCAAGTGCAAGTGAGTTTAGCTGCAGCAATTTTCATCTGGGAATGTCATCCACTAGGTCTTTTTGTGTGCAGAGTATTTAGATACTTGTTGTAGTTAATTAAAAGACTTTAAATTCTATCTTCCATTTTATGTAGATGTCCGTATGACTATCTGGGCACTTATTGTGAGATTGGAAAAGTGACAAGGGCTCCGGCAGGAACAGGTGTGTACATTACAATTATTATTTGCAGTACATTTATATAGTACAGGTCTTATATTTTTGGGTGCACGTTGCAGAGTGGTTAGCACTCCTGCCTCACAGCAAGAAGGTTGTGAGTTCAATTCTCGACTCCGGTCTTTCTGTGAGGAGTCTGCATGTCCTCCACATGTTACCGTGGGTTCTCTCCGGGTACTCCGGCTTACTCCCACCGTCCAAAGACATGCATGTTTGAGTGAATGGTTGTCTGTCACTGTCTGTCTCTAAATGTTGGCCATTGTCCAGGGTGTACCCCGCCTCAGGCCCAAAGCTGCTGGAATAGGCTCCAGTCACCCGCGACTACTAACGGGACAAAGCGGTAGAAAATGAATGAATGAAAAAAAAAAACAAGGTCTTACATTTATCCACTATACAGAATAGCCTCAAAAACAAAACAAATATTTTAAAACCATCAGTGGTTAAGAAGTACCACAGAAATATTCATTGTCTTCAATCTTTTTCCTTTTTCTTCTTCTTCTAGAGACAGTTTATTAGGTTTACATTAGTGTAAACTTACTTAATAGTCTACAACAATATATCAATAGCTGTTATACTTGACTAAATACTTATTTGACTTTGTAGCAGTGGCTGTCTTACTCGCAGTCATCATCATCATTATTACTGGAGGTCTAGCTGTGGGAGTTTTCCTCAACTACAAACGAACAGGAAATTTTATCCCTTCAATGCCAAAGCTTCCAAGGTATTGTAGCGTTTTACATTTTGCAACAATAAATGTCAAAATAAAACATTTCAGTTGATGTTTATTGTTGGTTTTGTGGTCAAATGCAGTCTGAGCAGTCTGGTAAAACCTGGGGACTCAGGGAATGGAGTGACTTTTCGCTCGGGGGGAAATGTTGACCTTGGACCCTCACATATTGGTGTATCATTTATTGACACAGCTATGCAGATGGTGAGTTCAGGAGGTGCAATTATTGGCTGAATTGGTAACTAAAAAGTAGCATCAGCAATTCACTTGAGCAGTGCTTGAAATTTATTAACAACTGTCAACTGCTCAGTCAGCAGCAAAAGGTAGACATGTTAATTATTTTTTTTTTCCAGGATGATAATTTTGCCATAGAAGCTGGCAGACAACCAATGACATTTGAGAACCCTTTATACACCAATGCGGCTGGGGTTTCTGGGGATCCAGCTGTCATTCATGCAACACAGGTACAATTTTCACAACTATTTTGAAAATGAGGCACTTTACAGTTTAAATCATGTCCTCTTATAACTTTTTTTTCTTCCATATTATTTTTGTTTCGTTTTTAACATTTTCAAATAAACAAAGCACAGAACAAATATTTTCAAAAATTAGAAACAAATGTGGATTAGCCAAAACAAAATAAAATCTTAGTCTCTCCAAGTCCAGCACCCCAGAGATCAGGGCCTTCCACAAGTCAGGGGAGGGGGCCTTGCCTCCCACCCATTTGGACATGTCCTGGCCAGCATCAGCAAGAACTGGATCACCTCTTTATGTGCTCTAGGAGCCCCAGGCACATGTCCCAACAAGTAGTGCAAGGGGTTGGGAAGGAGTGTCTGTCCTATTACCAGACTCCTCTGCATACTGCCTTCCAGAATATCTCTTTACACTCCCAGAGACAATGGTGTCTAGTCCCTTTAAGGTCCATTTAGTCCATTTAGGACAAGTTGGAGAAGCTCTTTGAGTGAACCTACTGTATTTGTAAATATTTGTAAAGGTTGTGTAAAATTTACTTTATATCTATTACAGATTGATATTTAAGGCAGCAGCAGGATTTTCTCCCTAGATTTAGAATCTATTGTTGTTTTGAGCAATGTGTTTTATGTTGCCTGTAATAAAACATCCCATCTGTCTGAAAAATCTGCAGACAACTTTTCTCGCTTCTAACATTCCAGGACAGTCTTTTCTAATTGGTGTGCATCATTCTAACTTTATTTTTGATCAGGTCACAGTTAATGTTAGCGGTGATCAGTTAGCAAACAACTTTGTGAACCCAGTGTATCAGGGAGAGCAAGGTGTGGGTGGTGTGAACACTTCTGACAGCTCAAAACCTGATAAGGTAAGTACTATGTTCACCAATGTTAAGTCCATGTAAATCTAGTCTGGTCTAATGCCTCAGTGCTGTTGTTTGCAGGAGTCAAAGTGGAGCTTATTTAAAAGAAAGTTGATGCCGGGTACCACATTTGAAAACCCTTCATATTCAGAAGTAGGTTTGACCACAGGACACAGAGTGGATTTGTTTATTACAGCTTCAGCCTGTTCAAGTGCTGGATTTCTTTTTGTTGTAGATGAAGGATGAAAAGCCAGCAGGAAGCAGTGGGGACTCCTCTGCCGCTGAAGCATCTCCGTTCTCACCTCCAGATAAACTGCAGAAGAGGGATCGTCCCACAGCCTTTTCTCCGACTGAGGACAGTTTCAAAGACACGGCTACTCTTGTCAAAGAGGACAGTGATGTATAACCCTTCCTTTAAAGATGGGAACGAAAGATAAACACACTTTGCACAGAATTTATTTTTTTATGCAGCCTGTGTACAAAACTTAAATTGTTTTACGGAGAGATGTTTCTATTAAATGAAGATGTCTTCTGTGACTATGCCTTCTGATATGTCTTATGCCAATTCATGTCTTATGTTTGTCCTTTATTCTGATGTACTATATGTATATCTTTGCACTGATGCTGCTGTTAGAATTGTTAATATGTTGTATATTTGTAAATTTGAATAAGATTGTGTCTTCAATATCCTAAAGGCAAATAAATATTCTACATAACACAACATAAACACAGATAACTGTACAGTACTTAATCAAGTTATTTTGAAGATGTGTTGCCATGAATAAAACTGAAGATGTATTTACTTTATTTGATGTTATATACCTCATTTCAGGGCTAGAAAGAAATCAAGGCAAAACTCAGCATTTATATACTTCATAACAAACAGGTTAGAGCTAATCAAACCAATTTCTACTTTACAATCCCTGACTTAGTCATCATGTTTTTATATTAACATTCAAACTATGGCCAAAAACATACTTGAAAATTACATGAACATTTATTTACATCTGATTGTCAAATGTCATTTTGTAAAGGTTTTTTTTAACGATGATTCTTTTGTATCTGAATGAGGACAACTATCTGATCATCCCAGAAACATTTATTTGTTTTAAATTGCTGCTGCTGAGACTGAACAAATTAAATTTACTATTTTGTACAGCAGTTTGAAGTTCCTTGTATGTCTCCACATATTTGCATTCATTAAGAACAACTATTCCTGTATGTCAGTTTAATGTAATTTATTTTTGGGTGAAGGAAGAATAATGTTGACAACAAAATCTGAAACAAATGATGGGAGGTAGGAGAGAGGAATCCAGAAAAGCTTGGCATCCCAGCCTGCTCCGTATCGAGTACGTGGGTAGCACGCAGTCAGGGCGTGCTCCATACAGTGGGTCACTTTGGAGAGGTCTGAACTGCACAAGATCCCTAAGGAGAAGTTCTGGGCCTTCATATCTGTGAAAAAATAAATACACTAATGTTCAATCACAATAATGAAGGATAAAAAAATAGTCTTGTACAGATTTGATTAAAGTCCTGTCTGGTAGGCTCAAGATAGGCTTTAACATTGAGACTTTCTTACATTCATCTATATATGTTGTCCCATAGGAGTCTTTAACTTCTTGAGGGAGGAGGGTCCAGAGTCTCCTCAGGTCGGCTTCAATAACATCAGGACTGGTCACAGCAGTTTTGAAAAAACCTGGTTCAATGATGCTCACTTTGATGCCAAAGTGCTTCATGTCTCTCCTGAAGCATAGAAAGAAACTATTAACTTCTTAAAGATAAGAAATTTAAGGAATGATACTTTCAATTGTATTGTCAAGCATCTGTAGGAAGCTTGGTTTAAAAGGTGGGCACCATGGCCTAGGAAACTAAAATAGGAGGTTTAGGTACCTGAGGCTGTCTGAGAAGGCCTCTACACCCCACTTGGACAGACAATACCCTCCTCCGGTCAGAGACAGTCTCCCAAAAATGCTGGCAACATTGACAACTCTGCCCCTGGTCTTTTTCAGGAGCGGCAGAAAATGGAGGGTCACATCAATAACCCCAATAAGGTTCACATCCAAAACTTTTGTGAAATCCTCAGGCTGCATCCATTCTGTGGGGCCGATAGGGACCGACCTACCAGCATTGTTCACGAGACCCCACAGACCTGCACAGAGAAGAGGCCCCAAAGCATTACTAAAACACTCTGACCACTCAGTCGCACTGAACGTAAGGTTTTGGCACAGTTGTATAAAATCTAAGCCAAAACCTAGGTAAACAATTGTTTTAAATTAAATGAAATTCACAAAAATCTAAAGAAAGGATTACCATTTACTCGTCATTAGCCTTTTTTAAAATCCAAATTTTGAAAGTCACATGAAATAAAAATTGGACAAACAATTGTAGCCTATGAGGTTATGTCGATGTAAAAGGTTTTATGAAAAACATTTAGGAGACATTACCCACTTGTGGTCAGTTAATGTACTGCACTGTGGAAATAAGTTGGCCGTGAAAGTATCATCTTTATTGAAGTAAAATGCAACTATCTACGCCTTTTAACTATTTATTCACTTATTTTGTTTAAATGTGCCATTATTACTAATGCCTTTTTAAATATCTAATCTGTCAACTGAGTGACTGTATTATCTCTTTACTTGTTACTTTACGCATAGCCTGCTGTGATCTAAAATGTAGATTTGGTGAATTAATTGTAGTCACTTTACTTCCGGAGTCCCTATAAGTTTGTAAAATTAAGTACAAACTAAGACGTTTATTTTGACAGTAAATCAAAGGTATAAAGAGATATGGAGCCCAGTAAAATAATGTACTCAACATGAAGTAGAAAACCTTTTTCTGTGAACTGACCTCTTTTCTAAATGTAGCCTATTTGGTAAGTACCTCCTTCTAATAAATAAGGCATGTTGCTTGTGTCAGTAGGAGGATGATGTGCTGGTGATGGGGTGGTCCGGGTTGCCTTTATCTTTGCGGTGCCTCACTCGGACTGGCACCCTATCACTGCAGTACCCCCCACCGTCCGGCCCGCCTCACCTCTCTCCCCGACCTCTGCTCTCACAAACTCCAGCGCATTCTTGATGCTCGCGCCGTCTGTGACGTCGAGCAGCACGGTCTTGAGTTTGGGGGAGGCCGCGGCTGATAAACCCTCCGCACCTGTCTCCGTGAGGCACGCCGCAATGACACGAAGACCCTTTCTATCCAGCTGACGGGCCAGAAGGTTCCCGAAGCCGCTGTCACAGCCTGTTATGAGCACGTGCTTTTGGGTGAGGTCTCCTACTTTGTAAGAGTCTCTAATGAACCCAAAGATGGCGACGACAGTGGCCAGAAATACAACACAGGTCAAAGCCAAATGAGACTGGATCACCTAAAGAAGAATTAAAGTAGTAATGTAAAAATGTATTCATATGAATGAAAATGGAGTAAATTTGTCAAATTCTCATAGAAATAAGTTAATTTACAGATACATTACCCTCTACGTTGCTCTCCTAGGTTTAATTTAATCACAATTAGGCTATTTTAATTAGCATGCTAATCTTGCCCATTATTAGCTTCGAGTAAGTTCATTGCTGAGAGAAAGTGTTATGCTTTAATTTACCATGAAAATAGTGCAAATAACTCACCTCTAAAAAGTCCGTGGTAAAAACCTGGCAATGACAATATAAAAGACAACTGTTTTATTAAAGTTTACCAATTGTAAAAATGTATGAGCCCTTTTTAACTTGTCCAGCAGGTGGTATCACGGTTCATGCAGAGTTTTTCTACAAAGTGTAACTTAAAGGATCTGGGTTAGACACTTACCATTGTTGAAGTCTTTTTTGTATTTTTAAGAGCATTCGTTTACTAAAACTTAGTCAGGACGAGGAGCTCCATTAATGTTTCAGCCGTGTTTGCTTCAGTTTGTGGTGGTGTCAAGGTCCACAGCCTTGAGTTGTGTAATTGACAACACAAGACTACATGACAGCTGGTTTGATAACTGCTTTGCCCTTTAGCCTCAAATCCCCTCACATTGGCAGTGGATGAATGAGAGGATATTAACGTTATCAAAATGTATATAAAAAGAGAACAATAAACATGAAAGCTCTATACAGTATATAGCAGATCAATCTTTGCTTTAGATAAGGCTCTGAAAAAACATGGTCAAAAGGCAGCAACAAATAAGGTCTTGAGATTTTTATTGTTAATTATTGCTACACACATTTTTAGGCTTGAGGACGTTTTTGAGGAAAAACCAGTCCGCAATGCAGGAAGGCATGTAGGACATAGGCAACCAGAACAACTTGGCGTCCCATCCGGCAGAGTAGCGGGTCCGAGGATAGACTGCCGAGATGGCATGCTCCATACAGTTAACTACTTTCATTAGGTCGCCGTCTGTCAGCTGTACATACCGCTGCTCCACATCAATAAACACTGTAAAAGACAATATGTACATGAATATTTTAATACATTCAAGAGGTCTAAACCTTTTCTAAGATACAATTATAAAAATTGCCATAACTTTTAGCCAGCAGAAGGCGCAGAGCCCTCGACAGACTCTGTGTCGTTACTTCTACTACTTCTAATAGTTCGTTTTTGAGAGGAAACTATCCAAACCAGCAAGTTTGGAAGAATGTCTCCCGAAATGGTAGGTATTTTTTGTTTCCTGTGTACAAATATGACTCTGCTAGGGTCTAGTGCAGCGGTCCCCAACCTTTTATGCAACACGGACCGGTTCAAAGTCAGACAATATTTTCATGGACTGGTCTTTAAGGTGATCCAGCGTTTATTGAATTGACTGACCCAACAACTTCAGAGACACCATTTAACTCTAGAGGTGAGAAAACTTCAGAAGACATGAAGTAGTGGATGGTTAGGGTTAGTGGAGTGCAGTGTAAATATTTATATATACAGTGAATGAGCTTCTGTAACAGAGTTTTCTCCGTTTGTGTTCGAGTTTGCTGTAGTTTCTACACTGCTGAATTAGCCATAGTGGGAAATAAATATATTTATAAATAAATATAGTTTTTTTTTAATAGACATTGATAACAAGAGCATGTTGTCATTGAGTAAAGTGTCACAATTTATATTTTCACAGACAGAGGGTATGGCCTCATGAAGTATATAGCTTGTATAGCTCTAGTTTAGTGCTTCTAGTCTAATGGGAACATAAAAGCACACTGTTTAACAGATCAGTATCATGTACTTTTTTTTATGTTTTAAAGAACACCAACTACCCAGCTTGATATTGTATTTAATTTACTTTTGATACAAACTTTGATAGGTTTATAGTTATTTCAATCTGATAACTGTCATTTTGAGATTAGCTCTCACAGATCACAGATGGGATGCTTCCTCCTGTGAATTCAGTTCTACTGGATATTCAGGCTTTGACAAGGGTTCAGTATTAGAATCAGGAATGTGATCTTTTTAAAAATCAAATTTGAACTTAATCTCCTTGTCCTGTACTGTACAGTAAAGTAAATGGTGTGCATTTATGCGTCACGTTTTTTGTACCTGGCTGTACTAAAGTGCTTTACATGATGCTTCCATTCACCCCATTCACCCTAGAGGGAGACAGAGAGAGGGGTTGCCATACACAAGGCAGTCACGCATTCTCCCTCCACCACCAAACTCACCTCCACAGTCACACACATTCCTACACAAGTTCTGTGGCATTGGAGGCAAGGTGGGTTAAGTGTCTTGCCCAAGGACACAACAACAGTATGAATTGGGGAGAGCGAGAATCGAACTGTCCTATAACTTATAGGACAACCGCTCTACCACTTGAGCCACTGCGCTCCAGTATTCTTGGAAAAAGCAATGTCACAGTTTCACATTACATATTTAGGTTTAGTTCTGGTTATAAAAAGAGCTTCACCTCTTGCATAAAAAAGCACAAGTAATGTTGTAATCTGCTGCGGCTAGTCTTTTGTGACTCGGCTGACTTTTGAATTGGTGAACAAGAGTTGTACTGATGTAGGGCACCGCAGTTTCTATTAATCCATTGTGAGGAAGGGCCCCCATGACCCATCCTGCTTAGGGCCTCCAGACCCTGACTGTGTCAGTGAAATAGGCATGATTCTACCTCATGTCTAAGAACCATCAAATTATTCCAAAATTATGTGTTTTTAGACTTTAAAGCTACTGGCTAAATATTATTTGTGTAAATTCATATTTATATACACTTTACTGTATAGGATCAAGTTTAGGCAGTTTTCAAAACATTTCTAGACACATTTTTCTGCACGGGCTTTCAATGGTATTTGCTGGCTTCAGATTGTATAACATATCTGATTCAAAATGCACTATAATCCTACAAACAAGGTCTCATGGCAACGCTGACCTCAAGTTAGAAAGTCCTAGAAAGTCCGACCGGGGGACTCCATCGTTCTACTGGGGGACTTCAACGCTCACGTGGGCAGCGACAGTGACACCTGGAGGGGCATAATTGGGAGGAATGACCCCCCCGGATCTGAACCAGAGCGGTGTTCTGTTATTGGACTTCTGTGCTAGTCACAGTTTGTCCATAACGAACACCATGTTCAAGCATAAGGGTGTCTACCAGTGCACGTGGCACCAGGACACCCTAGGCCGGAAATCGATGATCGACATACATACTGTGAGGGTCTGTTGGGAACGTTTGGCAGAGATCTTCAACTCCCACCTCCGGCAGAGCTTCGACCAGATTCTGAGGGAGGCTGAAGAAATAGAGTCAGAGTGGACCATGTTCTCCACCTCCATTGTCGACTCCGGTGCCTGTCGTGGCAGCAACCCTCGAACTCGATGGTGTGAACAACGGAAGTAAGGGATGCAGTCAAGCTTAAGAAGGAGCCTGGTTGGCTCGTGGGACTCCTGAGGCAGCTGATGGGTACCAGCAGGCCAAGCGGGCTGCAGCCCGGGTAGTTGTGGAGGCAAAAACTCGGGTCTGGGGGGAGTTCAGTGGGGCCATGGAAAAGGACTATTGATCGGCCTCAAAAAAAATTCTGGCAAACTGTTCGGCACCTCAGGAGAGAGAAGCAGTGTCGTGGTGAAGAAGGAGCTGAGCTGCAAGGCGAAGCTCTTGATTTACCGATCGATCGACATTCCTACGCTCACCTATGGTCATGAGCTTTGGGTCATGACCGAAAGAACAAGACCCTTCTTCTCACTCGGTAGGAGCTCAAAGTAGAGCCGCTACTCTTACACATTGAGAGGAGCCAGCTGAGGTGGCTCAGGCATTCGTTTTGGATGCCTCCTGTTCCGGGCATGTTCCACCAGGAGGAGACCTCGGGGAAGACCTAGGACACGCTGGTGGGACTATGTCTCTCGGCTGGCCTGGAAACGCCTCAGTATCCCCCCGGAAGAGCTGGAGTAGTGTCTCTTCTGGGAAGAGGGAAGTCTGGGTGTCTCTGCTTAGACTGCTGCCCCGCGACCCGGCCTGGATAAGCGGTAGAAGATCGATGGATGGCATAACTAGTTGCTCTAATGTGACTCACATAGTACTTTGTGGAGCAGGAGGTGTTATTCCTTTTTCCCCAGAGAGAATTCTTTTGGCTGCACATTTTTTTTGTACTGGCAAGTGGGGGTCTTTGTTCATGTTTTACAGCAGATGGCTTGTTTTTTTCCGTTTTAAGTGTGTGCATGTCAATCAGTTCCTGGCACTGTTCAAATCAGCGCAGCTCGGCTGGTTCATAGGTTGAAAAGTGTAGTAGACTACAGCTAGCTTATTCTTTGTAATGGTTCTCTTTTTTGGTTTATTCTAAATCATTATGTATCAGGTGTCCAAGACATTCCATAATATGCAACACAGGAAACACTTGATCAAGTTTCATATCAACAAACCTGATTATGTCATTTAATAAGGTTAAACTTTGTTCCTGGAATGGGAGGGGTCTGTGGGGTTAAGTTAAATTGAGTGTTTTTCTCTCTGACAAAAAGTAGCCTATAGGTGGTGTTATTACAGGAGACACACCACAATGATACTGAACACCTTATCCTTATTCCATCCTTGGTTTGGTCAAGTTTATTTTCTTTGACTACCAGCAGCAGAGGGGTGGTTGTACTTTTGAATAAGACGCTTCCATATAAATTACAATCTTGCATCGAAGATAAGAATGGAAGACTGGTGTCTTGGCATTCAGAATACCCCATTTAAAAAGGTTATTTTACACCTTTCCTAAACATGGTTGAGGGAAACAAAACACTAAAACAACTTTTATTTAGCAAATGATCTGTATAAATGGGGCTACACGCACACACACACACAAACACACGCAGTCTATGGCAGGTGAATTTTCCTGTTGGTTTTGTCTGACATCATGCAATATCACACCTTTTTAACAGATCGCCACACCTATATTCAGCCCCTACATGCTCACGCCCTCCAGAGGGCGGTCTCCATGTGTCAGAACTAAAACACTGCAATGACTGAAGAGCAGTGCGACTCACACATTTTTAGATGAGCAAATTCACATTTTGGGGCAGGCTGTCCCCTTCGGCTCATATTTGTTTGTTATTATGCTCTTTTCTTGAAAAGGTTTAGACGAACAAGTGCAGTCTATTGTAGTTAAAGATGTTCAATTGTTTTATGAAAGCAGAGCTGCCGAGTTAAGAACGCGTTGTTCTTAGTTTGTGTTTTTAACTAATAAGGTTGGAGTGTTCAGAGAATGGAAAAGCCCTCTCTGTACAGAAGAGGTGGCCTCAGATTCATGTTGCCTAGTATTTATAACAGTGATTTGAAACCTAAATCAAAACAGTTTCACTCTATAACAACACCACCACCTGAATGGAACCGTGACACTAACGACTCTCCTGAGCCTTTAACGACTCTCACATCAGGAGTCACCCTCTTAATAGTTACGACTATGAGACCAGAACAGTGAGTGTTACTTTCAAGTCAAACCCCTCCCTCTAGAGATATGTAGCTCAGCTCAGTTGATCTCAGAATTGAAAAAGTCTCTTGGTGTAAGAGACAAAACATCTTCACCTTGAAAATCTACTTCAGATGCCTTTGCATTAACCTTTTCATTGGAGTGTTACCGTTCATTTTCATTAATAATTCAATGATTAGAGTAAACCAGTTGAAAAGATTAGCATTTAACACTACAAATAAGTCAAATTCAACATTAGCTTCTTTTCCCTTTATAACAAATTTTGTAAGGCTTAATGCTGTTAAATACTAAGGCCACATGAACGCAGCGTTAGTCTGAGCAGAGGATGCATATATATTTTGGGTTCTCTCTATAGCAGAGGTGCTCATACTTTTTTCCCAAAGAGGTTCAAAACGGAATTGTATTATTCTTCACAATCTTTTGCATGTAATGAAAATAATTATTCATACTCCCAGATTTGTTTAAAATGCTTGACTTTTAAGCTTTCAGAAATCCAACAAAATAGGCAAAGTGTGTAGAAAGACCATTTAAGCTTAAAGTTAATGTGAGCCCAATGAGTGAGGACCCTAGGC
Source organism: Perccottus glenii (assembly GCA_024416835.2). Lineage (NCBI taxonomy): Eukaryota > Metazoa > Chordata > Actinopteri > Gobiiformes > Odontobutidae > Perccottus > Perccottus glenii. Next base: position 12,093,842 of record CM044560.2, on the reverse strand, counting down.
CGTTTCTGGAGTATATATTTGGTTCCATTTCAATGGAATAGGTCGTTACCAATGGCTATGCTCAACTGTCATTGCAGATTAAAGCAGTAGTCAGTATGCTGTCCCAAAACATGACAATCCTCAAATCAAACCCCTTGGAGGGCCAATTTTAGCCCCGGGTCACAAAGTTTGTATTCTTCAGATCATAGCCTCTGCCTGTTGGCTTTAGGGTCTTGGCTTATATTGTCCTCTGTCTCACCTACTGCTGCCTCTTAACTCATCACCCTGCTCATCCTGCTCATCCTGCTCATCTTGCTCACAGAAGATCGTTTGACAAGTTTGACCTGAACCATGCTTTCATTTGGAAAAAAATGCTCTAATATCCATCTATGGCCGCGGGCTTGTTGTACATTTAAATATGCTGCTCTGCTGAGAAGAAAAATACATCACCTCAACCCCAAAGTATCTTGAACAGGCTCGTGCCCCTCTGAGGGGAATAAGCAGTGGAAGATTAAGCAATGTATTTTATGTTGCATTTTATTATGTATTCTATGCAAGTGTGAAGCACCTTGTGACTAGTGTCTGTAAAAGGTGCTTTGTAAATAACCTTTACTTACAATAGAAAAGCTAATATTTAACTCTGCAGCAACAGGAGGCGATTATTAATTGTTTTGAATGTCAGACATAAAAGTGGGGGTTTACGCATCTTTCCTAACAAGAAACACACAGCTGAAAAGACTTGACAAACTGCTATACAAACTCTTCAACAGCTTTGAATGGCTTTTCCCATCGCTCGGAAAAGATCAGAGAGGGGCAGCGATAGCGTTAATGGGTAGCTCAAACCATTAGTTGCGTTTTCTTTTCTCACACATTTGATGCATGTAGCCATCTAGAAACTGTGAGTCTCATCGCAAATATGTAATTGTGAAGTATGTAGGCTATTCACATTTCATTATCACATCAATATTGTAAAAACAGGTTTCTATTGTCCCAACCCACTTTATGTCCCTGATGCCTATGCGAAGTTAGGCCCCTGGCTCCAGAAGATACTCGCGTCTGTCAGTCTGATCGCATTAAATCATTCAGTCACTGTGGGTCTGAGGGGTCGTCCCCCGCTTAGTCTCGCCCTCAGCTCATTCCTTCTGTCTCCACTTTTCAGAATTTTGGCTGTGGTTGGAGTTAAGCTCTGACCAGGGTTATGTTCCCATTTAAGATGAAGCTGCTGTTTTTTAGATTGTTATACCAATAATAATAAATAATATTATTATTATTATTATTATTATTATTATTATTATTATTATTATTATTATTATAAATAAATAAATAAATAAATAAATATATATATATATACACACAAAAACTAGTTCTGCTTTGGCATTTTAAAAAATAACAGAGGATATACTTTTAAAAAAACCCACAAACTATTAGTTACAAAAAAGCTCTATTGGCAATGACTGTGATGACTTACTTTCGTCAAGAAAATCATGTCCGTAATCATCCTTAACCTCTTGTGGCAACCTATCCCAAAGCTTCTTTAAGCAGTTTTTCAGGATTCCTGTGTCTGTCACATTTGTTTTAAAGAAGCCTGGTTCAATGCACAACACTTTGACCCCAAACGGTGCCATGTTAAGCCTATAAAACACAGAAAGCAGATCAATGAAGATGTACAAAACTTTATATTGGAGATAGAATATTGTTAACAAAGTTATTGTCTAGGTTTTTTAGTCTGTCATTGTATGTGAAGAGAGTATGCCCTTACCGCAGACCGTCATTGAAAGCCTCCACTCCGTATTTGGAGACGCAGTAAGGGCCACCAAACGGAGTGATCCGCCCGAACACACTGGCGACATTCACCACACGGCCCTTGGCAATTTTTATCATAGGTAAGACGCTCAGTGTCACACTAATGACTCCATCAAGATTGACAGCCAGCATACTTCTGTAGTCCTCTATGGTGAGCCAGTCCGTGGGGGCCGACGGGATGGACACACCAGCATTGTTTACAACAGCCCACAGCCCTGTAATAGTTAACAAGTTCTGTTGTATTTTAACAACATTTTTACACATACTCTATCCAGCTCTTAAGAATATGGTTTGTTGAAATATTGTTTTGAATACACATACCTTTAGGTCCTACTAGCTTTTTGATCTCCGCCGCTGCTTTTCTGACACTTTGTGGGTCTGTGACGTTAAGATGGAGCGTAGTCAGTCTGTCAGAGGTGCCCTTCTTCAGCTCATCCTCACCCTTCTCAGTGTAACAGCTGGCTACAACATGATAACCAAGCTTGTCCAAGTGTCGGGCCAGGCAGTTCCCAAAGCCACTGTCACATCCTGTGACATACACATATTTATCGTCCTTGTTGGGTACTCTTTGGAGCTCCTTAAGCCAGCGGTAGATTAAAAAAAGAGGCAGCAATCCAAGGCTGTACAGGAACATTTTTTCTAAAGCAAAAAGAGATCTCATTATTGTGCAGCGTTAATAATTTGCCTTTGTCCTTATGTATTTCCTGTACAGACAGCTCTCGGTGGCTCATCTGGTAGAGCGCACAAAGGCAAGTGTGATTCAACTCTGATTCAGGTCTAACGCCTACTCATGATGCAACAGTAAAACAGGTTTTTAACCTGTACACGAAGGTAACCCTATCAAAGCCAATCGTCACTAGATCAAATATGAGATTGCGCTGTAATTCAGATGGATTATGACACAGATAAATAATATGTGGGTTTGTTTTGCACCGTGGTGACTGTGTCAAAGTGCAAAAAAAAGATTTGTGACAGAATTGGGCTCCACATACTGCACAGTAGACATTAAATAAGATTAACAAAATACTGTGTATATGTGTTTCGATCTACAGAAATATGAGAGAAACAAACAACTCCAGCAAGCTCTTGCTTTGAGCTAAATTCTCTTAGTTGTAAGAATTTATATGAGAAAAACCTAATTAGAGCCATGTGCTTTTTATAAAGAGAAAAGATTCAGATGGAGCAAAAGTGAGTGCACAATTGCCAGTCCACAATTGTTTCAAGCTAATATAATAAAAGCTCCATTTTTTTTCCCTTCACACAACATTAATTATTTTTTTAATCACCGGTGGGCATAAACTGCAGGGTTGGTTTGTCAGGAACAAACTTAATTTTCAAACAAACTCACTGACTAGCCCAGCCCGTCCACTAATAAAACACTACAAGGTAAGTAGCCTATTTGCCACATTATGTTTTAAGTTGCAGCTGGACAGTCTTGCAGCATGAAGTACGTTTTTGGAGTTACAAAGACAGAGTTACATAATACTCACGTTTTCTGTTGACAACGCAATTGTCCTGACTTTCTTGAGTTACCCTCCTGCAGAGTTAACAAATTTACATTTTACACCAGACACACTTCCGTAAAAGCTACTGGTTGTCCTAAATGACTAGCTGAATGACGTCATTGCCTCATTTGCCTAATTTGCCATGTGCTTGTAATTGTGATGGACGTGTTTTGGGTGAAAGTGGAACTATTAAACTTTGCCTTTTGAGTATGATTTTGAGTTGCCATGTGTGTGTTTTTTTTTACATCACTAAGTTTGATTTGGGTCTTGGGTTTGAATTCCACTCCTTTCAGTATTTTCGAGTACACGTACGGTTTAGACTGAGACATGATGCGCTAGCCAGAAAGATGTTTAGCTTATGTCAATCCACCGTAAGGATACAGCCATGCGGGACTGGACCGTCTGTGAGTGCTTTGGGACAGAGGAGTAATAACAAGTCTCCAATAACACCAGGAAAAGTCACTAAATTTGTCTCTAGTATCTTTTTTGAAAGAGTTGCTACTGTTAGAACGGTCAATAGTCGCTAAATACAGTGACACAGTCGCTAAGTTGTCTTCTGCATCTATCACTTTGCTTTTAACTTATATCGCTTGGCAGCACCGCCCTCTACTGGACACTTTGTCAAATGACCCAGGAGGACGCAAAAGATTTCTTCAAATATTTTCTTCTTCTTCTTCTGGTGTTTAATGGCGGTTGGCAAACCATTTAACGGTGCATTACCGCCACTAACTGGACTGGAGTATGGAACGAGAGATTAAGCAGGACATTTTTTTTTTATAATAATACTTATTAGACTCAGATTCTTTTAATTAATTCAGTTTCTTTAAGAAACCTAATTATATAACAATATATCTGACCTGCTGTTTTCCCCAAGAGACCTGACAATGAGACGTCATGATGTTTTGCCTTCCGTAGTGACTGAAAGAGGTTCTCCCTATTAATATTATATTTCCTACACTGAAGAAGAACATGTTCCACTGTTTCTGGTTGATTACAATAAGTACATTTCCCAGTTGGGTGCTTACCTATTTTAAACAATGAAAGGTTTAGACCTGTATGACCTATTCTCAGACGAGTTATTAAACTTTCTTCCCTCCTTTTCCAGCCCACCATCCTCCCAGCACCAACCTGTCTCTGTACATTATATAAATGCCTTCCAGTTTCACTGTTATCCCAATACCCTTGCCAAACGGACTGTGCATACTTCCTGATAATTGACTTAGCTTCTTCTTTATTTAATGGGGTTTCTAAGTCTACGTGTTTAGTTTTGAGTGATCCTTTGGCCAGCATATCCACCTGCTCATTCCTCTCCACACCGACATGAGCAGGAACCCAAAGAAAGCATGTGGATAGCCCCTTTAGCTTCATCCTGTATAACATAATGAATATATCATTAATGATATTGGATCTAAATAATGTTTTACCAGATTTAATACTCATAAGTGCAGACAAACTATCAGATGCAATAACAGTATTATTTGTTTCCCTCTCTTCTATCCACTGCAGGGCCAATAATATTGCAATCAATTCTGTGGTATATACTGACACATTATCCGATATTATTTTCTTAATATATGACTCACTTGCTGGGATGTAAACTGCTAAACCTGCACGCCCTGTATCAGAATCTTTGGAACCATCTGTGAATATAAACATGGAATCTGCAAAATTCAAATCAAAGTAATTCTGTACTATTCTGTTTTCAGGAAGTTTCTTTGACATATCCTTCAATTCCTGCTGCATGTCTTCAAATATTTTCTTGCAGACTGTGCGCTAAAAAAGTGCAATGCTGCCCCCTATCGATAATTGTAGGTTAGATCATTTTAAGAAATCCTAAAATAGCCCTTTCACAAAGAGGTGAACTTCTGAAACAGTCAGAAAAGGTTTAGACAAGCAGCAAATTTCAGTCTAGTTCTTACAACCTGGTGTTTTTGACTGCTATTTATTAAGGCTTGACAGTTAAAGATTATTTTAAAGGGGGCTGGCAATTTGAACCTCTCAACAGGGTAGTCTCACTTTCATATAGTTTTATTTGCTCTAGAGTTAGGAACCCTAACCAGATTAATAAATGCCTTTTTCAAATGGTTCAGAAATGAATAATTCATTCATTGAATTCAATTCTTGGCTTTTGTTTACATTGTGCTAATAATTCTCCTGACAACACCAAAACACAATATTACACCAGATTATGTAAGACTTTGATGAAAATAGTTCCTACTGTGTCCAAAATAATCTTTCTTTTAGTTACAAAGACCTATTTTTCCCCAAAACATTCTCAGTATAATTTCCATCTCAAACACTCATAAAAAGCACTTTTGGTTTAACTTTTATTTCTGTATTGCATAAATGCTTGCCTTCTTTGAAAATGGATGGATGTTATATCCACCTAAAATCATAAAAACATTTACAAATAGTAATGAATAATAAATTAATATTAAAACTGTTTGCTTTTCTAATTATACACTTTATTTCAAGATCGCTACAAACATCAATAGTACTGTAGAACTTGATGGGTTCCTTGTTGGGTAAAATGGTGACATAATTGGAGGTCCTGGGTTTGAGTCTTGGTTCAGGCCTGTTTTCCTTTCTCTCACTTATTTCCCGTCCCACTAAGACACACACACAGTAAACCTTACTTTTTAGGTAAACTGTACATTTCAGGTGTCAGTAAAAAATCCTTGAGTATGTTCTTGGTGACAGTAAAGAGGAAAAAGTCTCACCTCTAACAGACCCCGGATCAAGGATCAAGGTTGGACATAATTTTCAGCTCGTCCAAAAGACAGCAGCTAGAATACTAATAGGAACAAACAGGCCAGAGCACATAAGCGCCATGTTAGCCTCCCTTCACTGGCTTCAAATTGAACCACTCAGATGGATGAGTGGTTCCTGATGATATTCATAGACTATAGTCATATTCATTCTCATTTATTTGTACGTATGATGAACTATTTCTCAGTGACTGTCCTGGACACATCTATTGCACGGCCTGTCCGTCCTGGGTTTCTCTTGTTCACTGGCTATTTTGTTTGAGTTTTTTCTCACCCTGATGGAGGGTCTAAGGACAGGGGATCTTGTCCTGTTCAACCTGTTGCATATTTACTGTCTTTTGTTTTTGTGAAGCCTTTTGAGGCAACCGTTGTTGTGATAGTGGACTATACAAATTAAGTTGAAAAATGTAATCTGGACCGAGACAGGTTGACAAGGCTTGTGAAGCTCCAGCTCTGGGCGACACATCTGCAGAACCAACTCAGGACAGAACATAAGTTATTCAATGGTTAGAGAAACAGGATATTTTTAAAGCAATATAATCCCAGCTACATGTATCTGTGTTTCTCTTACACACGTGGACAAAAATGTTGGTACCCTTCGGTCAATGAAAGAAAAACTCACAATGGTCACAGATTCTGACAAAAGTAATAATAACTAAAAATTCTATGAATGTTAACCAATGAAAGTCAGACATTGCTTTTCAACCATGCTTCAACGGAATCATTTAAAAAAATAAACTCATAGAACAGGCCTAGACAAAATTGATGGTACCCCTAGAAAAGACTGTAAATAATGTGACCAAATGGACATGTTAATTCAAGGTGTGTGCACTAATTAGCATCACAGGTGTGTACAATCTTGTATTCAGTCAGTGGGCCTATTTATAGGGCTTCAGGTAGTCACTGTGTTGTCTGGTGACATGGTGTGTACCACACTCAACATGGACCAGAGGAAGCGAAGGAAAGAGTTGTCGCAGGAGAATAGAAAGAAAATTATAGACAAGCATGATAAAGGTAAAGGCTATATATTTTATTCTTTATTCTGAGCAAGTTTCTAAATAGTCTTATCCATGTGTGTTGTGTGTTCAGGTTTTGCAGGAGGTGTGTCTGGAGGCAGCAGCTCTGGACGAGGTGGACACTTCAGGGAAAACTCTTCTGGACAGACTTACCCTGCCAGTAATCTTACCCGTCGGGTAATTAACAATAACTCATAAACTTGACTGGACCTGGACATATGTATAAAAAGGTTTCATATCACACACCTGGGTTCAAAAGCTAGATTAGGTCAGATCTTATTTGTAACTAAACTACCACCCACTCAACTCTACATTAATTTTATTATTACTTTTTTTTTTAAACACACTACCAAACAACCTGCTCAAAGACTATTAAGTTATCTGAACTTGAGCTAAACCCAAAACTTAATCCGAGACTTAACCGTGGCTAAACAAATTAAACCTTGACCCTTTATACAACAAAGGCAATTGATTATACTCATAAGGATATCTGTGAAGGTTCTCAGTAACAGCAACACTGTTTTGAAACCTAAATCAGAACAGTTTCACTCTAGATGGACGACTAGATCTGAAGTGAGCAGTGACACTAACAACTCTCCTGAGCCTTAACAACCATCTCCAAGCAGCTGTTCCTGTGACTACAGTTGCACATATTATTCAGAAATTTAAGATCCATGGGACCGTAGCCAACCTCCCTGGACGTGGCCGCAGGAGGAAAATTGATGACAAATCAAAGAGACGGATAATCCGAACGGTAACAAAAGAGCCCAGAAAGACTTCTAAAGAGATGGACTACATGGGAGACCACCAAGGAGGACACCATTGTTGAAAACAAATCATAAAAAAGCTAGACTGGAATATGCCAAACTACATGTTGACAAGCCACAAAGCTTCTGGGAGAATGTCCTATGGACAGATGAGACAAAAATGGAACTTTTTGCCAAGGCACATCAGCTCTATGTTCACAGACGGAAAAATGAAGCATATCAAGAAAAGAACACTGTCCCTACTGTCAAACATGGAGGAGGCTCTGTTATGTTCTGGGGCTGCTTTGCTGCATCTGGCACAGGGTGTCTTGAATCTGTGCAGGGTACAATGAAATCTGAAGACTATCAAGGGATTCTAGAGAGAAATGTGCTGGCCAGTGTCAGACAGCTTGGTCTCAGTCGCAGGTCATGGGTCTTGCAACAGGACAATGACCCAAAACACAGCTAAAAACACCCAAGAATGGTTAAGAGGAAAACATTGGACAATTCTAAAATAGGAAAAGACACATTGGAAAAGACACCCTTCAAACCAGAAACAACTGGAGCAGTTTGCTCATGAGGAGTGGGCCAAAATACCTGCTGAGAGGTGCAGAAGTCTCATTGACAGTTACAGGAATCGTCTGATTGCAGTAATAGCCTCAAAAGGTTGTGCAACAAAATATTAAGTTAGGGGTACCAACAATTTTGTCCAGGCCTGTTCCATGAGTTTATTTTTTAAAATAATTCAGTTGAAGCATGGTTGAAAAGCAATGTCTGACTTTCATTGGTTAACATTCATAGAATATTTATTTATTATTACTTTTGTCAGAATACATTTTTTTCTGTGACCATTGTGACTTTTTCTTTCATTGACCGAAGGGTACCAACAATTTTGTTCATGTGTGTACAGGTTGATCTGTTGTTGTTAAATATAAATGTGCCTTAAGTCAGAACATTTCTTGTGTTTTCAGATAGTATTGCATTTTGTGACTTTGGGATTAATGTTTAATGGAGCTCAGAAAATACTTACCTGACGACAAATACTTACCAAAATAAAAGGCTTAATGTGATAATCTTATTAGCTTTCTGTGGAGATTATCTTTTTGTAGCTTTGAAATTAAAGATTAATTCATTTTTAAAGCTATAGGGATGGTCTGAATGCAGATTTTAGGGATTTATCCAACCAGGAACTGGTGAAACAGAATCTGTGCAACTGTAAAAAACCTAATGTTGAACATTGTCCCTTTCTTTGAAATGAAAAGAAACGGCAGGTTCAATGTGGTGGCCAAACAAAGACAACGCCTTAAACCTCCAGTAGTGACACGGCCTGAGCCGAACACAACTGGTTTTTGGATTATCTCGCTCTGGTCTCTCTATTGCACCTGTTGTCACCTGTACTGTTCCCTATGTTTTTTGTGTCATTTGGACTTAAAGAGGCTGTTGCTCAAAAGCCGAGTGATCGTACAGAGAGGAGGTCAGTGGGGGACCTCACTGGGACCACCTCTACAGGAGTTACGGGCCTCAGCAGTTAAGATGTCAGTCTGCAAAGTCACACTTTTACTGCTGAAGCCCGTCGGCCGCAGAGATGAAGCCCTAGTGAGACCCTTCGCCAGCCTCCTATCTGTAAAATCACTCACTGTTTTTGACAACAGCCTTAAAAATCCCCTTCTTTGATTTGCCAGATGGTTGTTCCGAAGGGCGAATCTGGCCAAAATTAGCACTGTATGATGAGATGATACAGTGAAAGACTGAAGTGTTGGAGAGTGTGTGGGGAATTTGCTGTGGACTCTGAAACTGTCGTTTGTCAGGTGTACTCGTCGTTTCCCCAGTTGCTGTTAATCTCCAGTCGGACGTGTCTAAAGACATTGCTGTTGTCCTGAAAAGACACATGAGTAAGAGCTTAGTCATGGTTATGTCCTGAATAGTGCACATTACACAACAGTTAAATGTATTGCAGCAAATGCATTGAACATTTAAATTAATTAAATTGTGTGAACCAAAGGTCAGAGAAATAAGTACTACAGTATGGTACAGTATACAGAACATCTTAAACCTTAAGTTTACAAAAAGGTGGCCAAAAACAAAAGTTTTTAATATTGAATATAATATATTGTAGAATGTATTGACTCACAGGCAGAGGGAACGTCTGAAATGAAGGGCCGTCCTGGTTGTACTCAAACGACTCCAAAAGTGTGGCTTCACCATCCACAGTTTTCAAGCCCTTGAAGTATTAGAGAGAAGTCAGTTGTTGTTCACTGTAGATGACCATATATGTGGAAAATTAAACATTCATTCATTCATTCATTTTCTACCGCTTAGTCCCGTTAGGGTCGCGGGTGACTGGAGCCTATCCCAGCAGCTTTGGGCCTGAGGCGGGGTACACCCTGGACAGTAGCCAGTTAGTCGCAGGGCTGACATTTAGACATAGACAGTGACAGACATCCATTCACTCTCACAAAATTAAACATCACTTACATAAACAGAAAACCTCCTCAGAGCACTGTGTATCGACCCAGGAGGCAGAATTTTTGAAACATGGCCGAGGGTCACATGAGTGACTTTGATGGTGTCAGCCAGACAAACCTGAAGATGGCCCCGGGCTCCTTTAAAGGGCCAGCACCGTCCTGGGACTAGAGGTGCATGATGCTAAGGGAAAAGGAAGGAGATTATGAAACAATTAGGTAAATGCATTTATTATTTCTCTCTGTTTTAGAAGAGACTCGTTTTTACATTAGTTTTCAAATTTGAATGAATTAATTTTAGTAATTATAATGTAACTTTGATTCCTACATTGATTACATCCATTTGTTTTGGGCACCACCAGGATGAGATCCATGTCCCAAGTCCAGACCCAGGTCGAATATAGGTGTCAGAGGATTGACCTTTTACTACAGTGGCACCTATGAACATACAACCAACAGGTTAAAACATGGTCTCTTTAGTTTGTGTGAGTCTATAATGTTTATAAATGTTATTGAGGGGCATAATGTGAATATAAAATATAAAAATAAAACACACCATGTGAAGGCAGGGCAAAGTTGGGCATTGTATCTGCCTCAATCGGTAACAGGCTCCTGTGAGCGAGACATGGTGCCATCTTCTGCTGCATCTGAATCACAGTTTGGTTTGTGAAACCTACCAACAACAAGAACTGGTCAAGAACATGTAGATACAGACATGAACTGTAATGTTAGACCCAGTGGCATCAGGTTGTCACATAGTGTTATGTGCCTGTTAAAAATAATTATTTTCTCTCCTTTCCCATCTGACCTTTTAATCTGTTGTGTTCTAATATTTTGGTAATATTTTACTGATTGTTCTTTTATAGTGCTGCATTGTTTATGTTTTGTGTTGACTAACATTTTCTTTCTATAGGGCTGCTACATCTCAGGCCTTTGTGACCCTTTAACCCAAACTAGACTAAACTAGACAGATTTAAGTAAAATTGAGCAATACTCACTCCAGGAATCCATGAATACAAAGAATATTTTTGGAGGAATGTAAATGATCCTCAGCTCCTCTGCTCTGACCTGTGCTCACTCAGCTCCTGCATTGTGAGGGAGAATTTTGCGTTTCTTGAACACCCTTGAGAAAGAGAAAGACAAGTGTTAAATAAAAGAAATGTCAGTACACATAGTACAAACATGCTTTTACTTCAACTTACTTGAAAAGGCCCTCCCTGTATGAAATAATGGGTGTCCCATCTTCTTTGTAATAGCCTATTTCGCGCAGGCTTCTACGAGGCACTGGAGAAAAAAAATAAATATAAAAAAGGTAGTAAACTTCACAACATAGTTTAATTTGTACAGTAAAATAATTAGCATGTTTTTGAAGTTAAATATAATTAGATATTACAGTAGAGTGCACAACACCTTTGGTTTGACAAATGTTGACAAATGCATGATTTAGATTTTCTAACATTGTATAGAATAGCGGTTGGATTCATTCATTAAACAAAAATTTACAGGAAATAAAAGAAAAATAGTTAAAATTTTCTGAAAACCATACATTGTGTTATAAGTCATATTTTCATTTGGTCAGTGCTGGTTTAGTGTTAAAAACTACAGCTCTCCTTGTTCCTTACTTTTCAGGTGACGCTTCTACAAACGAAGTGCTGATAAATAAATATCTGCCTCGTGTTTCTTGTTTTTATAGCTAACACTGAGCTCTCCTAAATGCCCGTGTCTCTCTCGAGTTGTTCTCTCAACTGCCAGTATTCTGAGCATATGACGTGGTTGCCATGAAAACCGCTCTGCTATAACTTTAAACTTTCAGTCAAATCCAAACATGAAAATTCTTACATGAAAAGTAAGAAAGATTACCCTTTTTCGTAGTCCACCCTGCATTATGACATTAATTATTTTACATGAATATTTATCAACCACACCCTTTTTTATTGCATTGCTTCAACGTTTCATCAATATTTTATAGGCATATGTGGCTTATAAACGAGTTTTTCTTTGCTTAATGCAACAAAACTTCTTTAATGGTGATGGTCATGCTTTTTTTAGTGCTATATTTATGTGTTATGAATGTGTGTTTCTTTAAACGTTTCCAGGCCATGTTACCCAGGCTGACCTTCAAATGCATTATAATATGGCGTTCCATTTGTGCCAAAAATATTTCAAGTGTATGGTGCGTATGTGAACTAATGATTTGAGAGGTAGTTTGTTCTGTAAATGTCACAGTCATTATTTTTGTCACGTCATTGCACTTCCTGTTGTTACCATGCTATTCCTGTTGTGCTAACATGTTGTTAGCTTCTGTTTAGTCTGTTTCAGTTTAGTGTCTAATGTGTCATTGCATCGTGTCTTAGCTACTGTTTGCTCTCGTATATTTGCGATCATTGCTGACTGTCGTGTTGTGCTGTATATGTATTATGTCTATGTAGGGTGTTGTTTAACACGGTCTACATAAAGTGCTATCTGCCTGTGTCTGTGTAACGCAATGTTAATGTAATGATTATTAAAATACAACACTAGCACTGTTCATTTCTTTTTCCAGAACCCCTCCATTTTTAAGAAATATAAGAACTGTGTTTACAAATTATTATCATAATTTACCCACACATTAACATTTTGAACTTTTATTTAAAAAAACACTTGTGCAAAAATCCATGTGTTGACAGGTGGCTGGTTCCTGTGCATTACAAACAGGGCAGGATACATAAAGAATGATTGCTGTAATGGGTGTCTAATTATATTTTAAAAAGCTTAATATTTTGTTTGTTATTTGTTATTCTTACAAACTATATCTGTGTCACATTTTATTGCTCTTTCAATATCATGGACAGGGGACTACAGATGAAAAATTGCCTTTTGGCTAATTCTGTCTTTTTTTACTCATGTTTGTTTATGTGTTTTAAGAGATTGCATTGTCCCCTTATAAATAAATTAATCTAATCTTTACAATAGAAATCTTGACAATGTCATCTCTGGTTGTGTTAATGTGTTACTGCTTTATATTTGCCATTCTCCAATGAGAACAACATAGACAGCGTCAAATAACGCGTTACATAGACAGCGGCAGACAGCTAGGCATTTATTTAAATTGACGAGAGCAAACAAAAGCTAAGACACAATGCAATGACACATTAGACACTAAACTGAAACAACATAGACAGAAGCTAACAACATGTTAGCACAACAGGAATAGCATAATGACAGGAAGTGCAACATTACAACACAAATAAAGTTCACTGCAGCATTTACTGAACAAAGAACTTCTAAAACTCATTAGTTTACATTTGCAACGTACGCTTAAACATATTTTTGGCACAAATGGAACACCATACTAACATGACTAGTGGAATTTTTTAATATTAATTATTCGTCTATTTAAAGCAACACTATAATACAGTAACTTCTTATAATAAAAGAGGCGTTTTGTTTTTACTTTTTCTCTAGCTGTCGACCAACCCAACTGCTAGAGTAGTAGTTAAGTAGTTTCGTTTACTAAGTGTTTCCTGTTTGTGCTTGTAGAGCAATCCAATGGCTCATGGTGTACGTGCAGACAAACTTCCACAGGCTGGGGTCTGACGAAACAAGGAATGGCCAATGGGCAGATCTAAACTTCAACACTTGACGTTACGTGAGACCTGACTCAGTTGGGTTATATAGCTCGTGCGCAGTGCGTTAGTGAGTAAAAACTGTACGCACTACGCCTCCTTTTTGTCGAAGGGAGGAGTCGAGCTGTTTCTGCCAAGGCTGTACGCAGCTCATATTCAGTTAGCTGCCGACGAGGAGACAACCCCTGTATCAAGTCAAATTAATTTTTTCAACGCAACGATTCAAGCTATTTTTTGTTTGTAGTTGTTTAGGTTAAAGTTGGACAGAATGAAGAAGAGACTGAACTCGGTAGACTGGGAGACGCTGAAGATGACGGGCGCTGGTCGAGTCATGGCGGTGTTGACCAGCGGCGGAGATGCACAAGGTGACATGTTTATTCCAACTACATACGATGTACCTGTTAGCTTATGCGCCCTACTTCAAATTAGCGTAATAGTGTTGTACGTCCGTCAGTTAACAATCTGTTTAACCCAGGTCCTAGATTCAACACTGGGGGAGCTGCACTTACTCTATGTCGTGTCCTTAAATAAATCTGGATTTAGTTCTCTTGTACATTGGTTGTTGTATATATTTTACTTCAATATACATCAACTGCAAACAACATAGCATATTTTAACTTAATGAGCTTTTGCAATTTTTCCTTTAGTAAAATGCTATCAAAATACTTGTTTGTCTACATGTTTCCAAAGCTTATATTGTTGCATAACTGATTTTAATAATTTAATATTAATAGTCACTGTGTTTATTAAAGGGATGAATGCTGCTGTGCGAGCCATCACCCGAATGGGAATCTATGTAGGAGCCAAGGTTTATCTCATTCATGAGGTAAATATGGTTCAGTTATTTTATGACCTTGTCTGTTGTGCAGATTTATTGTTGCCACATGCACACAGTTCTGAAAAGTAATGGTTGCTCATTAATAGGGATACCAGGGCCTGGTGGATGGAGGCGATAACATTAAACTGGCTCACTGGCAAAGTGTGACCAATATCATCCAACTAGTAAGTAGAACATTAGACAGGTAATTGTGTATTATTTCCTTTAATATGTATATATTTTTATTACACCTCCACCTCTCTCACTTGTTCTTTCCTGTCTTTTCTATAAACAGATATCTGGTAAGGGGTTTTGAGGGCATGTCACTGTTTATTACCACTGCACTTGTTGTTTTGGGTTCATATTGCATGGTGTTAGGACTAGCATATCACAAATAGTATATTTCTTTATATATATTAAATAAATATTTCTTGATTTGCTCATCTGCGTTTACTTAATATAAACTAGTATTAGTAATCTCCTTTGTGGTTCAAGTCACAGCATTAGAACTAGTTTTGTTTCATAAAGCTTGCACACATTTGTTAAATTAGCAAATATGTAAGGTTAATATGGGGTTCAAATTTACTCAAGTTGTTTGATTTATTAAGTTAACTGTATTTAAACCTTTTACTATGATTGAAGGGTGTGTTAGGTACTGCCTAAAAAGTATTATAAAAACTCTGGATACTAAAACCCTTAAAGGGGAATTTGTGATGTTACTGTAGAATTGATGTACTACCATAGAATGTATACCAGGGCTATTCAACTAAATTTTCTCAGGGACAGATGATGAGACAGCTTCAGGCCTGTGAGCCGGACATTCCCCATTGCTACTACTACTACTACTACTACTACTACTACTACTACTACTAGTACTAGTACTACTACTACCAGTAGTACTAGTACTACTACTACTAGTACTACTACTACTACTAGTAGTAGTACTACTACTACTAGTACTACTACTACTAGTACTTGTAGTACTAGTACTAATACTACTAGTACTACTAATACTACAGGTGCCAGGGAGCAAGTCAATGGCCCTGGTCTTATTGAAGACCCCTGAAAAAACCTGGTATTCCTCAGGAACCTTGGCTGACAGGGGAGAAGTGAACTGAAGGCAGACTGAATGGCACGAGCGACCACCAAAATCGGCGGGATTTCTGGAGATTGAATGAGGTGAAATCCGAGGGTCTCCTGATGGTTTCCTAAGTAGGGTCACGGGCTGGTCTGGTTGGTCACAGTCCCCAGCAGATGTACGTCCAGAGCCCGAGCAGGAACCGGTTTGGGTAGGGAAACTTGCGGCAGACCCAACTAACAAAACAGATTCTCATCCATGAAGTTGGCGTCTTCTCCAGAGTCAAGTGTGTGGCTAAAGTTTGTGGGCCCGTAGACCGTAGCAGCTGGGTGTGGATAAGTGGCCGACACCTCCCAAAGCTTGTCAGAGAAGGACTGAAAACTGGAACAGGTTGGGGTCTGTCTCTCTTACTCTGCAGTTCCCCAGAGGCATGCGTGACCCCTCAGGTGGTTAAAGACAAAAGCCACCTTGGCGCCCTCTGTGGTGAGCATAAGGGGTTGCAGCGAGAACAGGATTAGATTAGATTAGATTAGATTCAACTTTATTGTCACTGCACATGTAAGGTACAAGGCAACGAAATGCAGTTAGCATCTAACCAGAAGTGCAATAAGCAGTAAGTACAGAATATACAAGGTCTATAATATGTACAATAACTATACAGATAAGTATTATGGACATAATTTACAGATTTTAAATACTATAAGCATGATATACAGGTAGGTGTACTATGAACATACTATACAGATGGATTATGTAAAAGTGTATGTACACTATAGTCAGAGCTATGAACATAATTTACACTAGTGCAATGGACAGTACAGTGCATAGAAAATATTACAGTGTGCAAATGGATTGTTCAGTGTTCCTGGATGAACAGACAGTAGTGCAAGTAATAACAAGTTTACTGTTTTTTGCTTGTTGTAAATAAATAAATAAATCAGTCAGACGCAGTGGTGATGTGGGGGAGGGGTCTGTGTTGTGGTGGTGGTGTCAGAGGGCAGAGTTCAGTAAGGAGACAGCTGTAGGGAAAAAGCTGTTCCTGAATCTTGTGGTCCTTGGGCAGGAGGTTAAACAGTCTATAGTCAGTGTGAGAGGAGTCCTTAAGAATGCTGCGAGCTCGACGTAGACAGCGTTTCCTCTGGATGTCCTCAATAGCAGGAAGTGGTGTCCCTGTGATGCGCTGGGCAGTTTTCACCACCCTCTGCAGTGCTTTGCGGTCAGCCACTGAGCACTTTCCATACCAGACTGTGATGCAACTGGTCAGGATGCTCTCGATCGCACACCGGTAGAAGTTCACCAGGATGGCTGAAGACAGCTGGTTCTTCTTCAGTGTCCTGAGGAAGAAGAGGCGCTGGTGAGCCTTCTTGACTTGGATGGAGCAGTTGGTTCGGAAGGGATTGCACCCATTGCTTCTCTGTAGTAATGCTCCAGGGCCCCGACACGAGGCTCCCTGATGGTTTGGGCAGCGTAGGAAACTGGACCATTATACAGATCGTTCTGAAATGTGGAGTGAGGACCCAAGCGCACAAAGACAGAGGAAGTAAATGCCTCTTTTATTAACAACAGTCAAACAGAGTCAGAAATGACCACAAGCTGGAGCTGGAGCAGAGCCCGGAAGCTGTACGGAGCAGGAAGAGAGCTAAAGAGCTGGACCAAAGACGAGCCAAGTCAGGATCCGAGGAAGGTAAGTGGTCCATGGAACAAGAAACAAGGCAGGAAGGTCAGAAACACAGCGATACCACGGCTGGGCATTCATGCAGCGTGCTGAAACGATACGGCACTGAAGAGTGGGACAGGAGTGGTTTAAATACCTCACAGATGACAATATGCTGCAGGTGCATGGAACAGGTGGCAGTGATGAAGTGACAGAGCAGAAGCAGATATAATAAATGCATAATAAGATACTACTCAGGTTAGAGGAGACCCGCAAACAGCAGAAAACACTTTACGGTAATACTTTAGAGCTGTTATGGAACATTTATGAAAAATAAAAAAAACTACTAGACTGGTTAATAGTATCTTTCAAAGCCTTGAAGCAAAATGCACTTATTAATTAATTAATTAATGAAGTGTTTACTAGTGCATTTTGCTTATGCAACATTGCTTGTTAGTACCTTTTCATAGAATTGTGAAAAATGTTGGTCCAAATTGAGAAATAAGTCACATTAATCCTCATTTGCCTTTTTCTGCTTCGGTACAAATCTGAATTTGATTCAGAGTTAAACAGGTGACGTTGACTTGAATCAGATTTGTGTGCTCTGGCCTCTTGACTGCAATTGAAATCTAATCTTACCAAATGACATCTGATCTAAGCCATGTTTGTGCTGGTGTGAATGAAAGTAACGTTGACTCCTTTTGAAAATATAACTATCTCATACTCATAAATTTCCTATGAGTTATCTTGACTGGTGCATCTTCAGCTGTGTTTGTTTTGTTTCTTGATGCAGGGAGGGACTGTGATAGGTAGTGCTCGATGTGAAGCCTTCACAACACGCGAGGGCAGACTTGCTGCTGCGTTCAACTTGGTCAGAAGAGGCATCACCAACCTATGCATTTGTGGAGGGGATGGCAGTCTCACCGGAGCCAATATCTTCCGCACCGAGTGGAGCGGTTTGCTTGAGGAGCTTGTACAGAAAGGTAAGGTGTCCCAAGGCTTAAAGATCAGTTTTTAATATCTATCAGCTGAGTTTCTTTCTGTTTTGTGTGACGCTTCTAGGCAGAATTGCAGACATTTTGGCAAAAGAGCATAACCATCTTAACATCGTGGGGTTGGTGGGGTCCATTGACAACGATTTTTGCGGCACTGACATGACCATTGGAGCCGACTCTGCACTGCATCGAATCATGGAGATAGTTGATGCTATTATGACTACAGCACAAAGGTCAGACAATGACAGCTAAATGATCATGTGTAATTACTTAGGTGCATTATAAACCATACATTTTATACATTTAAAAGTGATAAGAAAATATTTTTTATTATTTAAATGAGCTAGTAGAATGCTCACTTTTCAAACTTAAGCTCCAGGCTGACTTTTTCCTATACAACGTAAGTTGGATAATTTTGCCCAGACCTGCCCAAACATACAGGTCTGGGCAAAACCTGAAAGCCAATAGTCAAATCATATGTATAATGTATATTAGCTCACTGTAGTAATGTTTTACTGTTCCCTACAGCCACCAACGTACATTTGTTCTGGAAGTTATGGGACGCCACTGCGGGTGAGTTACCCAGTTGTAATTCTTTACATTTTACAGTAAAAACAAAACAAAAACTAAGGCCACACTGTATTATCCTCTAGGTATTTGGCTTTAGTGTCAGCGCTGGCATCTGGGGCAGACTGGCTCTTTATTCCAGAGGCACCTCCTCTAGAGGGATGGGAGGACCGTATGTGTGCTCGTCTAGAGGCGGTTGGTTTTTGCAGTACATATATTGCACAGATTAACATGTGATTTTTACATTATACAACATTTAACTTGGTTATTTTTCCATCTTGGTGTAATTACTTACATTGGATTTGCAGGGTAGTCAATTTAAAAAAAGATAACATGTGCATTCTCATCTGTATTTCCTTTTACCCTCAGAGCCGACGTGGGTCCAGACTCAACATTATAATTGTTGCAGAAGGAGCTATTGACACCACTGGAACGCTCATCTCGTCAAATTACATAAGAGATGTAAGTAAAGATAACAAACTGTGAAATGCTGGTCACTGGGAAAGCCAAATATTGTATAATGTGCACAATGTACTGTGCACAAGTTTTAGGCAGGTCTGGACATAAAAGGTAAAATAAACTTTAAAGTATGTTTATTGGTTTACAAAAGGCAAGGTGAAAGCACAGAAAACATTTCTAAATCAAATCAATATTTGGTGTGACTTAGCATCAAAACAGCAGCAGTTCTTCTAGTTCCATTGTCTCTGGGCAGGTTTTGTGCAAACATTTGGACAATCCCAGACAAAACCAGGCCAAACAGGACTAAACTAGACCATCACATCTCAGAAGGAACCTAAGTGTGGTCCAAGCTAGAACCAGGCTAGACTCCATGATGTTTGATCAGGGTTACACCATCACATCAGGAGCTCTTCTTGTTCTGGGATCACTCTCAATATTGAAGTTTTTCATCTGTTCACTCGCTTTGCATTTTGTAAATTGATAAAAATATTTTAAAAAGTAAAATTTTATATTTTTGACAGCATTCTTATTTTATTGCATATCTGCCTAAAAATATTTTATAATAATATTCTAAAAGTTAATTTTAAATGGAAAAGTTTGTCAATATAAGAAAGACCATACTTAGATTATTTTGTAAAATTTGCATTTATTTAAAACACACTCCAGTGCATAATATAATAGTCTCTTTTTCTTCAAAGCTGATTGTTGAAAGGCTTGGTTATGACACCAGAGTGACAGTGCTGGGCCATGTTCAGAGAGGAGGAACTCCTTCAGCCTTCGACCGAATCCTGGTGAGTTTAACAACTTGATTTACTGAATGCTTCAAAACACTAATGTTTCCCAAAAATGGGTTTGGACCCAATTTGAGATTCTTGTGCATTCATTTTTGGCACCTCAAATGTCCAAAAATGAAGCATGTTTACAATAGTATATGCAATGTGTAAATAATGTCTGCTCGGTGGTGCCAGAAATAGGAATGGACATTTGAAGCACGGTTTAGTTTTGTCTGGCAGAGTTTGCACTGAAAAGATTTTCTTTAATCCATTATTGATCCTGATGAGTCATCCTGAGACAGGGTGGGAGTCATTTTGTCTTTTGAAATTGGTCCCAATAGAAATTTCGTGGAGCAAAATAAACCCCAAATTTTGCAAACTGGACAAGTATTTTAATGTTGTAGATTGTATGCCTATCTAATGTGCTCACTCTTGTGTCCTTAGAGCAGTAAGTTGGGTATTGAGGCGGTACTGGCCCTGATGGAGTCTACTACTAACACTCCGGCCTGTGTCATTGGTCTGTCTGGAAATCACCCTGTCCGACTGCCTCTCATGGAGTGTGTGGAAATGGTGAGCTGCCCAACTTGTTTTATTCTTAGTATATCGATGACCACAATTACATTCCCTGTGTTCACAGACTCAGCTTGTGCAGGCATCATTGAATGAGAAAAGGTTTGACGAAGCTATCAAACTGCGTGGAGGGTAAGAGTCGCCATTGTTTATTCTGTACCTTCTCCCACAAGCTTCACCTATGTTTTTTTTTTTTTTTGGTTCAAGCTGAAAACTGTGTGTTTCTTGCAGGAGTTTTGAAAATAACTGGAACATCTATAAGCTTCTTGCATACCAAAAACCTGCCCAGACTCAGGTCAGCACTGTTCATTCAATGTTTTCAGCACTTTGGTCCTCAACCTAAATGTTCTTTTTTATGTCTCCATTATCTCCTCAGAGTAATTTCTCTCTGGCGATAGTGAATGTTGGTGCACCAGCTCCTGGGATGAATTCAGCTGTGAGGTCTGCTGTAAGGGTTGCTATCGCTGAGGGACACAAGGTCTATGGTGTCCATGATGGCTTTCAGGGACTCATCGATGGAGATGTAATAACTTCTTCTGTCGTCTATACTGATGTGTATTTTAAGCAACTGGTTGAAGATGAATGCATTTTTAAAAATTTGCAGGTGTTTGAGATTAAGTGGCATAAAGTGGCAGGATGGACTGGTCAAGGAGGATCACTGCTGGGGACAAAACGGTGAGAAATTGCCTTTAAAAAAATATATATATATAATTTATTTATTTATTTTTTCTTCTGAGAATCTACTGCACCTACTGGTAACTTGTTTGCCATTTAGCAATAAAAAATGTACTAAAAACTTGGATTATTCTGGTTAGTCACAACAATACTGTACCTGTGTGTGTGTGTGTGTGTTTAAAGTGTGTGTGTGTGTGTGTGTGTGTGTGTGTGTGTGTGTGTGTGTCATTTGTAACTCTGGTAATAGCAGAAAAAAAATACATGCAGTAAATCCATAAATTAACTAATTTAGAATTTAAGCAGTATTGTTCTTGAATATTATCACAACACTATAATATGACTTTTTCTTTGGAGATTATAATGATAAATTTACTACAATTAAAGCTATACATGTGGTTGATAATACCTGCAATATATTGTGCAGCCCAATTTAATTGATGTAGTTTGTTTTGATTTGTTTGTTTGTTTGAAGAGACTCATTAATAGAGTTATTAATGTTTCCGTAAGAACCCTTCCCTCCACAAACATCGAGAAGATTGCCAAGACTCTCAGCAAGTACAGTATTACAGCCCTGCTTGTGGTAGGAGGCTTTGAGGTAAACACATCAATGGCATTTGTAAAATAATACACTAGAATAAATGATCATATTAAAATGAGTGAGGTTTTATATTCCGTCTTTACTTTCAGGGCTACCACGGTGTGTTGGAGCTGTTTGAGGCCCGGGGTCTTTACGAAGAGTTCTGCATCCCCATGTGTGTCATTCCTGCCACCATCAGCAACAATGTGCCTGGGACGGACTTCAGTGTCGGAGCAGACACAGCTGTCAATGCAGCCATGGAGGTAACACTGAGCAGAGGCTGAGCACGTGACACTGACGTTGATGTGCCAGGCAGCATACAGTGTGTAGTGGCTATTTGTGCAGAAGAAGAGCCTAAAGCAACAAGCCCAACGTTTAATGGCCTCCATTGACACCATTGAATGAAAGGATCCTAATTTACTCACTGCAAAGAGCCAATAGTTACCTCTTGCCCTTCGTGCCCATCAGACCCATTTTTGCCAAGTTAGATTTGTAACCATTGCCGTGTCTGCCTAATACCTTTTAATATTATAATAGTATTAAGTAGGGGTGTCTCCGACTAAGGAATTTAATAGTCAAAAGAGAATCGTAAAGCCTTTCCTATTGTCGACTAATAGTCGAATCATGTGTGGCACAATGTCTTACACCCATTTTCCACCTCTGCCACGCACTCCGCAGCAAATATGTAACATTGTTTTCAATGAGACAATTTACACAGCATCTGCTCAGCTCCGCACTGACCCGCCAACCCAGTCTCACTTGCCGCACGCCGGAGTCAAACACATGAATCTGAACATATCAGTTTGCACCAAAGCGGAAACTGCTCGCACAACATTTGGATTTCCAAAGTAATACAAAAATATACCAACAAACTTTCTTCATTCAAAGATTTTAAGTGTTTAATTACACGCTTGCACATTAAATGCAATACAATCTGCAAAACCAAAGTTTTTTCGAGGCCTAAGTAACAAAGAAATACCTGTGAAGTGATGTCTATTTGAACAACAAAGCAATCTCAAACTAACCTTGTTTTCTGGTCCTTCCTCTTCTGAAAAAACACTTGTTTTGGTTCTGCCCACATCTTTAACAACTGCTTTTATCACGCCATCATGTACTTCCCGCGCATGCTCTTCTAAACTGCTCGGGGCTCCGCACCGCAGCAGAACAGATCTGAAACGCATCCACTGGGGAATTGTCTGCGATGTCGTTCTTCAGCGGACCAGGGCCGCATGCAGTGTAATTTTTTTCTTTAACACAGAGCACACAGAAACAAAAATAGACTGTATATTAACAGAAACCCAGTAGTTTGATGTGAAATCAGACACTGAGCTCCCCCATATAACAAAAATGTCATGAACCTTGTTGTATAACGTCTCCAAAAGGATTTGACTGTAAGATTGGTAGTTGGCTCCTCAAATCAAAGCATTGAATTTCCGACTATTTCGGGTCACCCCTAGTATTAAGTAACATAATATGATACTTAACAACAAATTGCTCCAAAAACATACTGTGTATTGTCTGTCTCATTGATTCAGATACAAAACAATTTTATAGATATAGGCTCCTTCTATGCTTTTTATACATCAACAGGGTTGTGACAAGATCAAGCAGTCTGCCTCTGGGACTAAGAGACGTGTGTTTGTGGTGGAAACTATGGGTGGCTTCTGTGGCTATCTGGCCACTTCCACTGGCATTGCTGTGGGAGCTGACGCTGTATATATCTTTGAAGATCCCTTCACCATCCAAGACCTTAAGGCAATACCAAAGAAAACATCAGAAATGTCTTTACATTATGCATGGTTTGTAATTGTTTGATTTTTACAGACTAATGTGGAGCATTTGTCTGAAAAGATGAAGAAGGACGTCCAGCGAGGTTTAGTACTGCGGTAAATAAACAGCCATACACCTATTTCAAACAGATGGTGAAAATTGTCAAAGGTGGAGATACAAGGTTTGTGAAAGACATTTGTGATTGTAATATATTGTGTTCTTGGTCACAACAGGAAATGAGTATAGTCATAAGTTCTACACTACAGACTTCATCCACAGGCTGTACTCAGCAGAAGGAACTGGAATCTTTGACTGTAGAGTTAATGTGCTTGGACACCTTCAACAGGTTATTGATTTGAATAAGTAATAAAGACTTATTAACATTGTTACTTTTTACTGTTATTTTCACTGAATTGTATCTGTTCTAGGGAGGTGCACCTTCCCCCTTTGATAGGAATTTTGGCACCAAGCTGGGGGTTAAGGCGGTTCCAGTGGCTTTCAGAGAAAATGTTAGAAAACTTCCGCCAAGGTAAGTTGTTAAAGTCATACTTCTTGTTGTTGCTGGAGGTAAACAAACAGACTCTGAATGGCCCTGTTCCCTTCTTATTTCATCAGGGCGTGTGTTTGCCAACTCTCCCAACACGGCATGTGTGCTTGGTCTAATAAGAAAAGTCATTGCATTCTCTCCAGTCTCTGAACTAAAGGACATTACAGATTTTGAGTAAGCACTTCTCAGCAGTTCTCTTATCAGCCGTTACATTTTTACTGTTGAGATTTTATAAAGCACAAGGTGGTATTGAGATAGTACTGTTGTGTCTGTTTTGCAGGCACCGGATGCCAAAGGACCAGTGGTGGGCTCACATGCGACCAATGCTTAAAATGCTGGCCAAGTACCAAACTAGTTTTGATGACTACGTCCCAGGGAGAATTAAACACTTGACTCGACGATCAATCAGCGTTGACCCTGGGTACTAGACACTGTCGAAATAGAGTGCACTATTACTGGCACCATTTTACCCTTATCTATCCTTCCTGTCAGCTCTTACTGTTGAAGCAGCTACATTAACATGAATGTTAATCAGCCCAATTTTTGCTTTAAAGATAAGTAAATAAATTTGTGCAATATGATTTTACAATTTCACTACTGAATTATAATTTGCACTGCACATAATATAGAATTGTAGATGTTTTTGTCATATGAAATTTTACTTTAATTTTGGTTCAGATTGATGGTGTTACCTTTTAACTATGTAAGAATTTTTCCTCCAAAAGAAGGTATATCACTAACACAATGAGACTGTGTTCAAATGCATTTATTTCTACAGTATCTGCAAACGCCAGATAGACAAGTCAATTTAACTGTTTTATGTTCTTCACAACTAATGTATTTCATTTGTTATAAAGGTATTTTGGCCCAACAGTATAAGTACAGGCCATAACAAACTTTTTCAACACTTTTTTTGTTTCCTATATTTTATATTTCCTTATAACATGAACTGTTTTATGTGAACTGCTTAAATGATTTTCAATATAAACTGAAATGCCACTAAATTTACTGAACCTTGTTAACCTTCAAGAACTTGCAATGTGACATATACTCGAGGAACTGTGTTATAAGATATTACACCAAATATTTTCTTTAATTAAAAGTTAAATGAAAATGGAAAATCATCCTTGGCTTTATCTTTGTTGCTTCGATCAGGACTCTGGTCATTGAAGGAAAATTGGAAGTCCTCACTTGGCTCTGGTTGGTCAAAAAGAAACTCTGCAATATAGAATAGTGATTAGTGTGATTTGAAGTAGCCAAATATTCAAAGACATAACTGATATTGTGATTTTTTTTTTTTACCCATTGAGGTTTTAGATGTTGCAGTTTTCTGTGAAGAAAAAAAAACAATGCCATTTTTGTTTAATTATACATTTTAAAATAAAGAAGTAAATGCAGTACCTTCTCTCCGAAAAAAGAGCTGGAAAATGGCAACGATGCATCCTCGTCCTGTCCTGGGCCTACATCTATCCCAAAGCCAAAAAATCCTGGGGTGTTTTGCTCAGAGTTTAGAGTGAAGGAGAAAGCAGGGGATTTGGTTGAATCTGAAATCTGCGAAGATCTCCCAGGGCTAAACCTTAAACAGAAAAGATACATGAAGAGGTTATCAGTATCTTCACATCGTTGACATAATTAATAGCATTAGATTTAAATCTTACGTAAATGAGAATGCTGGAGTTGCAGGTCCAGTTTTTTCTCTTTCTGGGGAAGACTCAAGGCTTGTTTCTTGTAAAGATGGTTGGATAAAGGTTGTGAGACTTTCATCTGCTTCTTTGTTTGTGACTTGACCCTCTACATCTGCAGCTTCCTCCATATCTTCTTCCATTGCCTGCTCTATTTCCAACACAGTGAACTGCTCTTCCTGTGCAGAATACAGCATAAGAAAAATGCTGGAAAGGGCAGGGCATTTCTTGAATTGGATTATCTGCATGAATTAACTTTAAAATGAGTTAGCTCATGCTGACATCTTTGAAGATAATTGGTCACAATGGCAAAGCTGTGTTAAGACAAATCTTGTTTGCAACAAAATATATTTCCATTACACTTTAAATACAGTTTAATAATCTAAAATAAAAATACTAATGTTTGATCCTGTGGTAGGGTGTCATGGTCCTTTTCTTCAGCTTGTGTTTCTTCTTGATGATTTTGGTCTGAAGAAAGGAAAATGTTACAAATTTCATTTTTAAAATAAAACAATTCTTTGGACTTACCATCCATCTGCTGAGAGCCCCACCCATCTGCACTGCTCTGCTGTGTGGGTAATGTATTCTGGGCATCCTGAATCTTCACATTAACCTCTTCAGATGAACCCGGATGCACCTGCAAATGCACCCAGTTCTAATGAGGCAGACCAGGGCTGCATGTTTCCTGTATACAATGTGTTTTACTAATGTTACTCTACAGGGGCCTGCATTACAAAGATAAACCTTGGCCAAGGATAAGTGAGAAACAGACCAATCTTGTTTATGTTTGTTTGACTACCTCTGTCTGAGAGTGATAAAGAAAGGAGTCGTCCTCTTTGTGTGTCTCCTGCTCTGGTTGTTTCTCTGGTTCCTTTTCAGAAAGCTGTTCAGAAACACTGCAGAAAGTCAAAATATCAGAAAAAAATATCTTAGTTTAAAGTTTTATAAAGGAATTCTAACTCTTTTTAAAAAATAGCATACCTTTCTGACCGTTTCTCTGGGGAAAATGCATTGATTACAGGAGCTGGTAAAACAAACAAACATCAAATTAAGTCTATAAAAAGCAAAACAAATTATATTATTTCTAAAGCAGCTTGTAAACATATACAAGGTTTAACACCTGTAAGATTGTCAAGCTCCTCTTGCTTTATTGTTATTTGATCATCACAGGCCTTAATCCTAGCCTCAATCTCTTTGTTTTCAGCCTGCAGCACCAGCAGCTTTTGCGCAAGAGGATTGTTGTAATAATATTCTTTATGCGACTGGAACGTGGCCCTGTAACTTGCGATCCTCTTTTCATATGCTTCCCTTGATAAATGAAAAATCAAATGAAAATTAGTTTATTATAGTTTCACAGCACATGCATTAGTTGCTTCAAGTAATATAGCGCACCGGTCGTCGTTGTAACTGGCTTTTCTGCTCTCTAATACAGCCTTCATCGTTTTCTCATAATGAAGGAGCACGCTGTTAGTCGTTTTCATTCTAAAGTTGCATAAATGGCACAATAATTACTGTAAAGCTGGAATATGATTAATATATATATATATATATATATATATATATATATATATATATATATATATATATATATATATATATATATATATATATATATATATATCATGGAGTAGCCAGAGCTGACACCACTTTACCTTTTTGCAATGGCTTTGTTCTGTATCAAAGTTCTCTGCTTCACCTTGATATCTTCCTCAAGACTCTTGATATGTTTGTTATATTTTTCGATATTAGATCTTGTCTCAGCAATATCAGCTCTGCAAACTGTTCAAAACAATTTATTAGTTAAACTAACTAACTGAGTTAACCACATTTCCCCAAACAGAAAATAAAATAGCAAATTTGTGAATGGCAGTAATGGGTAACAAATGAATAATGTAGCCTAAGAATTTAATATGAGTAATAATGGTAGCTTTACACAAAAATTAAAGCAAAGGAAAGAAAATGTTACCTTTAATTTTTTGGTTGATTTCATTTTTCTTTTGAGAAAGCTCTCTTGTTTGAAGGGCTAGAACACAATAAGATATTATTATATCTTCAAAGTTAACTTCAAGCTACTAAAAAATAACCTACGTAGTTTGTGATAGGTTAACTAACTTACCGCACTGAAAAAGTAGGCTATCAATGTTATTTAGTAAATGTTGGTCAGTCATTTTACACTTATTTAGCCACTGCACTACAGCTACAGCTAAAGCTTGCAGTTAGCTGTCGGCACTTGTCGGAATGATCGGAATACCAGCGCGTGCAAGGGCAGGCCTAACGTTAGTTACGTTTTAGCCATTTTAACGGCTGCTTGAACTTGATAACTCATTTGACAGAATGACAGGCCCCTTATATTGTTGTAATAACAAGGGGAAACAAATCTAGGTTAATTTTATTGTCCCCCTTGAGATTTCATTAGAATCTTGCAATATATATTTCTCGGAGCATACGCAGGGGTAACTTGGCCATCTCTGTTTTTATTACAATTAAAAGATTTTGTCCAACCGTAAAAGTACAGTATTAATATAGTATCTGTATTTGCACAACGTCTGGATGTTTCATTTTTTGTCGGTGCCATGGATGGATGGGTCAAACACATGTGGCAGAGGTTGGGGCGGGCTTGTTGCTATTCTGGAAACAGTTTGCGCAGCGCATCTGTACGTGCCATACGTAGAGGCGACAACATCGATGTGATGATCATAGAGCTCCTGCAATGTGACAGAAAGATCTGTCCATTTGGTTAGACGTTCAAGGCATCTTCTACTGATCCCGAATATCTTTGACGGTAAGACTGCATTTACTTTGCAGACTGTTGCTTTACAGCCTCGTTTACCGGCTGGAGACAAAAGAGCGAACATGGGTGGGATTTATATGGGAGGGGATCAGCTGGGAAACGGGCTGCTTTGTCCATTTCACCCGTCTCCTCCATGATGCCGTTTTTTACTAAATCGGTACAATTTGTCTTTGCATTTTAGGCAATCAAAACCGTACGCTACTGCTTAAGGTATACGCTTGATAAGCTCAATAGGCTACCATAGAAACACACCAAAAAGTGCTGTCATGCAAATCAGCTAAAAGACATCATCCTTTTAAAGACAGAGAACGATTTAATGCGCTCCGTGTGTCATACATTCTGCGCTAGTATTTCTCTATTGCAGTGCTTTCACAAGAAAAAATGTGACATTCGGTTGGCCTAGATTTAATTTGTCAACACAGGCAGAATGAAAGGCCGTGGACACTCCACATACAGGATTTACTTGTGCCACTGAAAAAAAATACGCTTTTTAAAATCCCATTTCCTCTTCTTCTTTTTTCCCTTATATCCCATTTAATTTTAATTTAAACCAAAGCACAATGGCTGCAGAAGACATGGGAAGTTCACACAAACTAATTATTTATGAAAACTAGCCTATGGTGTGAGCAGAGAGACTTAAATTGAGCCGGTCTGAACATGGCCCAAATGGAAGTGTCCCACACCGAGGGGGAGGGTAGCCCCCAGATGATCTCTCTGAGATCAGACATATCAGGTAATTACATTGACAATGGGGAAACTGGACCGTCCATGAGGAGGAAGAGGAGAAAGAAGAGAGAGCCGCGGCCTGAGTCCATCATTGTCTACCGGTCTGAGATAGAAAGGGCCTCAGAGGAAGACCAGACTGGGGAGGAGGCGCCTGAGAGGAACTCAGAGGAGGCGGCCAAGTTTCTGTGCACACCAACAAGTGAAGGTAATGCTTGGTCTATTATAATCTAACATCAATATTATTAACATCAATATTACCCATCTGAACTGCAATGAATGTTGTTGTTAGGTATTCTGTGTGTATACTTGTTCAGAAAGCAATAGGCTTTAACAACATAAACCTGAACATAAACAATGAATCACTTTCTAAACATAAAATCTCAAATTATGGCTCATAGAAAAACCTTGTAGTTTAGTCTGCTATTAATAACCCTGGCCTTTTAGATCAATACATCAACTAGACTATTCACTTTTGGCTGCAGATTTATCAGATAATTACCATGTAGTTATTATGTTTATGTTGTAATCTGACTTTTATATTTAAATAGATTATTAGAGGTTTGTTTTCATGTTGTCCTCTTTCTGCTCTATGACTTTTATAAATATTCCTTTGGACCATTGTAATTATCAGCAGTACAGATAATGCAAAATAACTAACTGCTGTTATTCCAGTCCTACTTTATTGGTCTCCATTGCCCTCAGTAATTTAACTGAGCGTCCATTAGTAGAATCCATAAGTATCCCATTAGTCTGTAAATGCAGCCATATGTTTTAAAGTCTTTTTATGTTATAATAGGTGGAGGCTGGACCCTTCCCCCGGACAGCCGTTACGTGACACTGACTGGAACTATCACTCGTGGTAAGAAGAAGGGCCAGGTGGTGGACATTCACCTGACTTTGACCGAAAAGGAGATCCGGGACCTGGCCAAGTCTAAAGAGCGTCTAAATGCCGAATGTGAGGCAGGGGAGAGCTCTAAGTGCTCCTGCAGTTTAGGGCTCGGCTCTGGACCCCATGTTGTCCTGTGGAGTATTTCATGTTTCCCATTGATTTTTGTCCTCTCGTTCATCACTTCCTTCTACTACGGCACTCTCACTTGGTACAATGTGTTTCTGGTGTACAACGAGGAGCGGACGTTTTGGCACAAAATCACCATATGCCCCTTCCTCATCATATTCTACCCCATGCTCATTATGCCAATGGCGCTTTCTTTGGCACTGTACTCTGCGGTGGTGCAAGTGTCCTGGGCATTCAGCGAGTGGTGGCAGGCTGTACGGGACCTGGAGAAGGGCTTTTGTGGCTGGGCCTGTGGAAAGCTTGGACTGGAGGACTGTTCCCCTTACAGCATTGTAGAGCTGCTGGATTCAGACACTGTTTCAAGCACTCTGCAGAGCAAAGCGCCCAGTGAATTTGCCCAAACCTCATCGGTGTAATAAAAAGTCAGACTGATAAATAGCACTATATTCAAACAGACATTACTGTTGAACAGCATTTAATCAGTAACATCAGTGCTTCGTACCTCTCTTTTGCAACAGTTCAGGATTCATTTGATCTCATTTAGAACAAGAACTTGAACAAAAGGTCCTGACTGTCACAAACCTTCAAACAATTACATACCTGCCTAACAGTTATGGTAAGCTAGCAGGTATTTCACTTTACTGGAGTCAAAGAGTAGGTATATCCTTTTGCTTACTTCTCCTTTAAAGAAGACAGTTTATATTCATGAAAGTTTTTACACTTCTTTACTCTCCTTGTCAAATTATTAAACACTGCCTGAACTGTCCTGCACTGTTTCTATAAATATTGTAAACTGTTATCTATCTGTATTTATGATTCCAATGGGGTGATTATTTATTTGCATATTTTTAGGTTACCCTCCTCAGGTAATTTAATTGACTTCATTCACAGTACTGTCTAACTAAAGTTGGAAAACACTTTTAATGTATAACCCTGGTGCCTCTTGTTTTAACTAATGTTTACATCTCACTTCACACCCATAACATGAGCTTGTCAAAAGAACTTCATCTGTAAATATGTGTAATATAAATCATTCCTGTGCTGTCTGCTGTCATTGAAAATTCAAACATGCCAGTGCTATCTTGTGGTAAATAAGGTTGTGTTACCTTTATCTGCCTTTATGGCCTAAGTGGGACAAAGCTTTACATACTATGCCTGTTACTTTGTGCAAATTTGATAACACTCTCGCGCACAATCTTATCTAAAACAATCAGCACTATCCATATCCATAATTAAAATGTAGTGTACTGTGCTCTCTAGAAGATTAATAATTAAAGAAGACCAAGTACACACATGGGTTTGGTGGGTAGAAGGGCAATCATTAGGGGTCCATAGCTTATTTTTCTTCTTTTTTTTTTTCTTATTCAAAGTTTTAGTCCGCACATACTGTACAGCAGTTTATGTTTGATTGTTTTTTTGTTTTTGTTTTTTTTATCTTACGATCATTGTTGTTTATTTATTATGGCCACTAGGCCTTTTACGTGTGGTTATTTTCAAATGTATGTTTTGTCACAAATATAGTAGAAATATGAGTACAAAACTGTTAAAACTTCTGGGAGTCACTGTTAAGACTTCACCAATGTTTATTTAATTTATTTAACTCTAACTTACTACTAACACTCAGTGGAAGTACTTTAGTGGTTCAGTGCTAATAATTTAATATAATAGGATGTTATCCTGTTGAGTAATATTATTTATTTAACTGTACAAAAAGTGGGAACAATGGTTATGTCTCTATAAAACATTTTCTATCACTTCACATCTCATGTTGTAAATCACAATAAATTACACTAAAATAAAGTGCTGAAGCATTAAACATTGAGTTGTTACCTCTGGAAACCAAGAGCCCATGAGTGTTTGTCATGTCACTGTTAATAGTAAGTCATAGTAAGTCAGGTAGTTATTATAATAATTATTATTATAATGATAATTAATATTATTATATACTATTTGAGACAATGTTGTTCGAATTTCTGCATTACTGTATGTTGACATGTGTAGATGGCTCTGTGGTGACAGGGTCATGTGGGGTTTCAGAAATGTGATTATTGGCACCCTGGCGTTACATTAATATGACTGACCTACTGAGGAAAAGGTACATATACTAGGTACATATCAGAAATAGATAGAGCTTTCAAACTAATTTTGGAGAATATGATGTTAATTTTTTATATTAAAAGCACAAGGCAGAAAATAGCAGCTATTTTTTTAATCTTAATTTTCCTCTATCTAGAAATAAGATAAAGTTCTGTGCTAGACCTTATAACAGTAAATTATTGTAGATATTTATTGTGGATATAGCGCCTATTGAAGTAGTCAAAGGTTGCCACTGGAGGGCGATAACAGTTTGTGCCACATTTACATTCCGCGGCCTGCGGAACCATAGTGCGGAACCGCGTGCCGGTTTCTCTTCGGAGCCATAATAGAGCGACACCAACTCTGTTGTAGGAGGGAAACAGAAGATGGCATCTGCAAAAGTAAATCATTTGTCATATTTTTTTTTTAACAAATACCCAAAGGTTATAAACATATAAAGCAGCTTTTGTAAAGTTTTAAAGAAGCATTTATCTGAAGTATATTACCTGTTTGTCCCCGTTTATTCATCTTTATTGCTAACGCGGTATGTTGAGACATGTTCACGCCGCTTCTTATTGAAGCTCAAGCTATTACGCCCTCTAGATAAAATAATGTATAGCAATCTAATAAAAATAATTTGTAGTTGTGAAAACGGGAATAATAATTGTCTGTGTTTGCCAAACTCAATGCGGAAATGTCTTTTTGCAGTCAGCATTAGTGTTGTGCATGGATGTGGGGTTCTCCATGTCCAACTCTGCTCCTGGAGAAGAGCCATCTTTTGAACTTGCCAAAAAAGTTATTCAAAAATGTGTCCAGCGCCAGGTAAGGCCTTTCCAAAATGTGGGTAAAACATAACAACCTACAGTCACTGCAAATTGACATCGTTACAGGTGTTTGCGGAGACCAAGGATGAACTGGCGTTGGTTCTGTTTGGCACAGACGGCACCAAAAATTCCTTGGACCGAGACAACCAGTACCAAAACATTACTGTGCATCGTCAACTTATGATA
This sequence comes from Perccottus glenii, assembly GCA_024416835.2. Classification (NCBI taxonomy): domain Eukaryota; kingdom Metazoa; phylum Chordata; class Actinopteri; order Gobiiformes; family Odontobutidae; genus Perccottus; species Perccottus glenii. The sequence goes on along the minus strand of CM044560.2, from coordinate 12,060,176 downwards.
CCAGACTTTCAGCTTCTGGATGAAATTGCCAATCAAATCCATCCAGAAAATCAACAGGCTGATTGTATCCTTTTAAACCAGACATCACCTATATTTACTCATTCAACAGTTCAGCATTAGTCTCACATTAGCTATAAATGCTTGAGTCCTAACCCATATTTAGTTGTAGCTGTTTTTTAAAACCTGTTTGTTTGCAGATCATAGTTTTAACAATAGATAACAAAAAATCCCATGACCTCCTTATCTGTTGTTCAAACAGGGCTGGATGCTCTTGTTGTCTGTATGGATCTCCTCCAGACAGAAACAAAGTAAGATCCTGTTTGTATTTCTGAAGTAACACTTCCTCAAACTAGCTGTTGTCCACAAATAAGATGGTATTGATGTAAATGTGTTTTTATTTGGTGTGAACTTCTAGGGGAAGTTTAAGCGGCTTATTATTGCCCTTCTGACTGACCTCAGCACTCAGGCCAGCCCCGACAACCTAGACATTATTATTGAAAACCTGAAGAAAGCTGGCATCACCCTGCAGTTCTTGTAAGAATACATTTAACATGTGTAATTATTTAAGAACTTAACGTGTATTGTTACATTATAGTATATTTGCATTATTACATGTAAGGACTGCTCTGTGATAAGGCTTTGTTTTTCACACTTGATGGCATGCAGATATTTTTTGTGTCAATGTATTAATGATATAGATCTAATATCTAAAGCTTTTTAACAAATTAAGCTTAATTATATTTTTTGTCATGTACTCTAAATCCCCTCTTTCATAGTTTTTGTTATACTTTTTACTTTTCCCTTCCAGTTTGCCATTTCCTGCAGAAGATGAGGAGGAAGACAGAGGGAATGGTGATAGAGAGGGTCCTGGACACTCTGGTGCAGGCAAAGGTTTGTCCCGGGAGCAAAGACAAGGACTGGACATGGTGAAACACATCATGCTGAGCCTGGACGAGGAGGATGGTCTGAATGAAATCTACACTTTTAGGTTTAAAATACTTGTTTTTAACTATCTTAGCACCATTTTACTGTTTACTGAACTTTTTCTCATTTCTCACCTCATCTTTGCAGCACAACAACTTCAATTTGTTCTTGAATCTTGCAGGAATGCAGTTGAGCAGCTGTGTATGTTTAAGCGTATTGAGAGGAGACCAATGGCCTGGCCCTGTCAGCTGACCATTGGCAGTTCACTATCCATCCGGATTGTTGGATATAAAGCGGTAGGTTCTTGAGAAGTAGCATCCGCTTAGTATTTAGTGTGTCAGAATATCACACAAGACAAAATTAAGCATGCGTCCTTACAAATCATGCTCACATCTTTTGTCAGTTTCAGTACTCATTTGTTTGCTGCTTCAACTAAACCAATTTTAGGTTTGTAGCATTTGTTCAGATTTATCTACCCATGTCCCTCAGGTGACAGACGAGAAGCTGAAGAAAATGTGGATTACAGTAGATGCCCAGTCGAACCAGAAGGACGATGTGAAGAAAGAGACTGTCTACTGTCTGGATGATGACAATGAAACAGAGGTGCAAGCAGAGGACACCATCCAAGGTAACATTTTACTAAATAAGAGTTACTTAATAACAATTTTGGAATTATTTTAAAATAAACCCTGCATTTGTTTATAGGTTTCCGTTATGGAAGTGACATTGTGCCCTTCTCCAAAGTGGACCAAGACCAAATGAAATATAAGCATGATGGGAAATGCTTTGCGGTACTTGGCTTCACCAAACAAAACATGGTATTATTTTTTTTCTGTTCACAATATAGCTACTCTTATTGCTTGATCTGAATTCACAGTCAATATGGACAAAAATGGACAAATTTACCACAATGGCATAGAAAATTGATAATAAAAAAACGATTTGTTGTCACTGTTTGCAGATTCGCCGTCATCAGTTTATGGGAAATCAAGTTCTTAAGATATTTGCCCCCAAAGATGATGAGGTGAGAATTAGGGCAAAAGTTTATATCAGTTATATTCGCACAATGACAATGCTATTTACTTGCTTTACCTTCCTCCTTCCTCTCTGCCTGAGAAGCATGCAGGAATAGCACTGTCAGCTCTCATTCGGGCACTGGATCAGCTCAAAATGGCTGCTATTGTGAGGTATGCCTATAACAAAAGCAGCAATCCTCAAGTTGGTGCTGCTTTTCCCTGTATTAAACAGGACTATGAGGTGAGATTACAGACTCTGGACAGCCTGAATTATATTCACATTGTCATTACTTCAGTTACTCCAAGCTAACACCCAATGTTTATTCACTACAGTGTCTTATCTACATCCAGCTGCCTTTTATGGAAGACCTCAGACAGTTTACATTCCCTTCTCTTGAAAACAAGAAGTTCATTCCTTCTGGTTTGTTTGGTGTTTGTTTATTTTTACTTTTGACATTTCAATTACAAACATATTTTCACATGCTTGAGTTTGACATGATTCCTCCAGAAACCCAGCTGTCTGTAATGGATTCTCTCATTGACTCCATGATGCTGGTAGAAGAAGATGAGAATGGTAAACAAAAAGACATGCTGAAAGTTCACCACATTCCCCAACCCTGCTTTCCAGAGGCACTTCCAGGTACTGCAGTTAAAATGTAAATCGGGTTGGGGCATATGAGTTACTTCTTTGTCATTCACACTTTGTCCAACACCTTGTCCTTTTTTGAAGTGTCTGCATCATCGGGCAGTCAGCCCTGGGACCCCTCTTCCTCCCATAGACCCATGGCTAAAAGCTGCTTTAGAGAGGCCTGAAGTGATAAGCCAACGATGCCAGGCTCCGCTTAATGAGCTGAAGACTATGTTCCCTTTGACAGAAGTGGAAAAGAAAAAAACTAAGAAGACTAGTGCTCAAATCTTTGGTAAAGAGTAAGTGTGTAATATGTCATACTTGGGTATGGAGTTGAATAGCTGTGAGTTATACTAAAGTGGATATAAAAACTAACTGACCCTTTTGCCTTTTACAGATCTGAGGAGACAGATGCCAAAAAGTCCAAAAAAGATGAAGAGGAGGAAGAATATAACCTGGCCAACATTGCTGAAGGCTCCGTGACCTCGGTGAGAAGCATAGCAGCTGTTTGATCTCAGCTGAAGAGATAAGCACTTTTTTATGAAGCACAACCATTTCAAATAGTGCTTCACCACTTACTCTAGAGTGTACTTAAAACTGTCCATTTGACTCAATTATTCAATTTAATTGGACCACTGTAGGTGGGAAGTGTGGATCCAGCACGTGACTTCTGTACACTGATCAAGCAGAAAACTCCATTTGGAGATGGTGAGGTCCACAGTTTTCATGTTTACGTGTACATGATCCCTATAGCCTTTTCCCTGTTGTTACTTCATCTGTCAGGACTTGTGTTAAGCTTTAGTAAATGTATTTATCTTTTTTTGTTTGGTTGTGGTGACCCTTATGTCCTTCACAGTCTGTCAGCAGCTGACTAACAGGATAGAGCAGTTGCTTAGCAACAAGAACACACACTACTACATGAAAAGCATCACCTGTATCCAGGCATTTAGAGAGCAGTCTGTTAAGGTAAATAAACACAAATTCCATAGGTGAGCTGAATAATGAGCAGTGCCTCTGTTGTACAGCCTTGTTTGTAAAAGTCTTAAAATATTACACTGTATAGTTTTGGCTTTGCTATGGAGATTATGAGGCAACTTACAATGAGTCTCTTTCATTTCTCACAACTTGAACCGAGGCCAGTTCTTGTGTGAGGATGTGTGCTTGGAGATAATGTGCTATGAGGTTTTAGAAGAATGGTTTAATCTTTGCTTTTTCAGCTGGGGAATGCTGATCTGTACAACAGCTACCTTCAGTCCTTGAAGGGGAGCATCCCAAACAGAGGGCTGGAAGTCTTCTGGGACCTGCTGGTTCAAGGTGTGATAAGCTTCTTTCTCAAAGCTTTTGTATTTTCCTACAGCAGGATTATGTGAAATTTTGGGGTAATTTCTTAAGAAAAATCTGAGTAATTGGTGCTTGTTTCAACAGATAGAGTGACCCTGATCAGCAAAGATGAAGTTGTAGGAAGCACAGTATCTAAACAGGAAGCTAACCAGGTGACAAACATATTATACACTATTGTGAGCCAGACTTTCACATTTAAATTCAAAGTGATGTAGAATCACACGGTATCCATTATTTGTTTTCAGTTTCTGGTTGCAGAAGAGAAGGAAGAGGAAATGGCGGCACCAACCACTGAAGACACTGGTGATGTTGATGACTTGGTGTGTTATCTTCTGTTTTCTGTGATAATTATGAGGTGTTCAAGTGATTTTTATTCATAAGATTGTATGAGAATTTGTGGCGGTAATGCTTTCAGAAATGGACTGTGCAACTGAATAATCATTCTGTGTGTGTCTGCTCCTCTGTGCATGACTGTGATATTAATTTAACTCTTGTCCCACTCTTCCTGTGCAGCTGGACATGATGTAAAAGAGAAGCAAAGGGAAAGTCTGCAATGAACATGAAGAAAACAGGGAAAAAAAAGGACAAGAATTTGTTCTTTCAGCCAGTCCAAACTCCTTCTGCCAAAACCAATGATACTGTGGAGCTGTGCCTGGGAAGAAAACACACTGTTTAACCATTGCCATGACTACTATACTTACTGTACAGAAGGAGAGGAGAGCCCCAGATTCTTTTTAGTCTGACACACCTTGTTTACAGTTTTAAAACCTGTTTCATATGTACATATGGTTAAAATGTCAAGCCATAAGTGTAATCGAAACCTAAAAGATTCACATTAAATGTTTCCCAAATGTCTGACAAAGAGTTTTTACTTAAAACCAGTACAGTTGCATAATGGAATAAAACTTGTTACATTTGTTTGTCAAATTCTATTTCACTTTTTATGATTAAAGTAGTAAAAACAATGTAGAGATGTGGTGTACAGTCTTGTTGATTGATGATAACATATTTAAACTGATTAACTACAGTAACATCCTTGTAAGTGTGGCTTGTTTCTAACAAACCCATTTGATAAATCTGTCAAACAAAGCTGACTGGGAAAAATATGAGAACTCTTGTCCTTGAAAGATGGCATCCTGGTCATTCATGGCCAGCTTTAGTAGGACGTCCTGGTCCACATCATTTCCTGTTGCAATCACTGTAGAGACAGCTTGAGCCTTGCGCAGCGAACTTACAGCCTCATCTAAGTTTTTACTTTCTGTGACCCCGTCTGTGATGAAAACAAATGAGATTTCTGCGTAGTGCCTCGTCTCTCCTTGTATCAAGTCGATGGCAAAGTCGATGGCTGACCCTACATTAGAGGAGGAGTCCAGATAACGCAAGCCTGCAAGGCCTGAAGCGATCTTAGCAGGGTCATGAGTGAGAGGAAAGGCAGCGATGATATCATCCGTTCCAAACTCAATTAGAGCCAAACGGGCTCGGTTACGATCAGTTTTACTCGAAGCAAGGCCAAGATTCTCTCCCACCTTCTGTACAAATTCACGTACACTGCGAAAGTTTTCAGTCCCCATTCGCTCTGAACCATCGACTAGAAACACCAGATCCACTGGCCGGTGCACACAGGGGGCAACATCAGGTTCTGAAATAGGGATGGGACAAATTATAGATGTATGGATAGTGTATTTTTTACACTTGTCATTCATTACTGGATACAAATATCAAGATGATTAAGTAAGCACTTTGTTTAATGTCAGTCCAGTTCTGTTAAAACTTTGAGATTCCCACAGACTGTCTGGCTTGCAATGTTTTGGCACTAAGCCATAATAAGATAACTTACCCTGTTTACAAGGGAGGTCTGGACAAACAGTGATAGGCTCTTAAGAAGAAATAAATTGATTATAGTTAGAAATAAATAACAGTATAAACTTGTACTTTGCTAGTCCACACTTACCAGGACAGAGCCAGGTCTCCACTTTCTCAGTAAAGTCCTCAGCCATTAGGTCAGCGTAACGCCCCATTGTAGTCACCTTCTTTTCATTATTACATGCTATAGACAACAGGGTCTCATTTTGCTGCATCTTGTGAAACATGTCCCCGACCCCGATTGCATTCACTTCCACATGTGTTTTGCCGCAAACGTAGTTAAAGAGGTTTTCGTCGTCTCGGGGATCGAAACGACCGTCTGTGATCACCACCATGGACACTTTGGACCGGGTTCTCTTGCGGTTGCGGATAAGATTGTCGTAAGCAAACTTCAAGGCTGAGGGGGTGAATGTCCCACCTGCAATCCACTCCAAGTTCTTCACGGCAGTTTTAAAAGCAGACATGGAGTTAATCTTTGGGTCATCGAGAAGAATGCCCTCAAAGGTGCCGTTGTGGCTGTACTGTACAACTCCTACTCTTGTACCTAAAAGAAGTGACAAAATGGTATGTATTTCCCAATAATAACAATTATGATAAAGATTTTAGGTCATCTTGCCCAGCCCTAGAATTTAACAACAGTGGGTTTGGTGAATAACTCTTTGGAATTGGGATCTGTTCTTGTGAGCATTACCAGTAGACGATGTTGGGTCATTGGCCATAGTCCCCAATTTGTTAATCGTGTTGATGACAAAGTTCTTTTCCAGGGTGAAGTTAGTAAGTCCAACACTTTCAGAGCTGTCAATGACAAATACAATGTCCAGGGCTCCGCAGTGCTTTTCACAATCTGACAACAAACAGGAAGATGGAAAATAAAAACCTCTGAAAAACAGAAAGGGCAATGTTCTGTATGATAAGTGTAAAAGCATGTCATACCGCAGCAACCACATGACTCTCTGACGTAGGTCATGACATCACACTCCTGCAGTCACAAATATGTGTTTTAATAGTTATACATTGGGGATTGGCATTACATATTTCAAATTGATGGATTTGTTTTTGAAGTTATGGTTGGATGAGATGCTTGAGAATAGTTTATTTGCTATAGTTTCTAAATGTGTAAAGGCACGAGGTGGAGAATCTCGTTCTGCATTGATGTAGAGAACACCTGCTGCTGACAGGAGGGCTTTGCACAGAATGGTTAAATCTGCTCAGAAAAGAAGCAACAGCAGCCTGATTTCCCTGGAGGACATTTACATTTTCAGCTGGTGCAGGAACAGAGCCACCTACGTCATGAAGGAACCATCCCATCCTGCACACAAGCTGTTCACTTTCCTCCACCCACTTCATAGTCACAACATGGCTAAAATGCAGCTTCTGTCCGAGACTTTCCTACTGCACCTATTATTCACTGTTGGTGTGTAAAAACATCTGTTTACTCATGTTCAGTGACAATTAATCAAGCGTGCATCTTGAACCTAAATGTGTGTTCAGGAAAAAAACAATGTAATAGTCATAATGTATTGTTTAAAACTTCTCAGTTAGGTTTCTGTCACATGAACATGTGAAGAAATAATATTCAAACCACTAATAATCAAATTGAATAGAACCCAATTGATCATTATTTTAAATAGGTGGATTATATAAAGACCAAGTTTTTGTGATGTTTGTATGTGACATTTAAAAGTGTACTTACAGTAAGGCCAGGATCGCCCGGGGGCCCCGGCTTCCCCTAAACACATACACCACACGAAAGACAATCAAAAGTGGAGAAAATACTAGTAATACATATGGCTGAGCTGCTGCTTACATTAGGACCTCCCTCTCCTCTGGGTCCTCTGTCTCCTGGATGACCCGGCCCACCAGGCTCGCCCTGAGACATTTAGAAAATGACTGTTATATTTAACTGATATCAATTCTTGTCAGACTTAGCTTAAACAGACGGTGGATCAGCATTAATGTTTTTATAATCACTCGTTACAACTTGATTGTGAAAGGTCTACATCCTTTAAAAAAAAAAATCTAAAAAGGAGCATAAACAGCTGCTCAGAGTTTCCTGTTACACATTTTGAAGTCTATACTTTTTCTTTTTTATTCTGCAAAGTCTATCAAACACCAAAATGCTTTGAGGGAAGATAAACGATGTAATAAAAAAAGATTAAAACAAACCAGAAAAAGATGATTAAATGGTCACTGGTCTTGTACACATTAGGCTTAAAACTGCTTACTTAACATTTTTTTTCTCAAATCCTTTGAGAAACTGTATAGACACAAACACAACGTGTCCTGTTGCTCATTTATATAAATGGACACATGTACAAACAGGAAATAACAGCATACTGCATTTTATAAATATTTTCTTTTGGTTTCATTCATCTTACCGGTTCTCCGGGCGTTCCTTTTGTCCCAGACTCTCCTTTGGCCCCACAAGCTCCTCTGCCGCCTCTGGGGCCTTTTCTGCCGGGATCACCTCTGTCTCCCTGGAATAACATGTAATGCAGATTTTGATAACACATAACATGACTATTAAAGACATTTTTAAGCAAATGCATTCTAGAAGGGCTTAAAGGGGCTTAAGTGTGGTTGATCTATATGACAAATATTAAATAGAGTTGAAAAGAAAACCATACTGTGGTTCCTCTCGGTCCAGCATAACCGAATCCATGTCGCCCTTTGTCTCCCTTTAAAAAAAATCATGCAGTTGGCAATGAAGTTTGTCAAAGAATTGTTTACAAAATGTTGGAACTTGCTTCTTACCTTTGGTCCTGGGATTCCTGAGTCTCCCCTCGGTCCAGGATCTCCAAGACTACCTACAGTGCCCTGCAGCCAAGAAGTAGGACTATTCAACTACTGCTGGTTAAACAAAAACAAATGGCTTATAGATTGTTTATAGAACCCACATTTAATCCAGGGAGCCCAGCAATTCCAGGTGGACCCCTTGGACCAGGAAGCCCTACTTCACCCTGGGAAAATAAAAATACCATGGAAAAGTAAACCTTTCTTCTTAACAATAAGTTAATTTCTCCATCTGTAAATGATCATGTAACTGTTTTTTCATTTTACAACCGCACACTTCCATAGAAATGTGTGGGTGTTTCTTGTGAAATGGAGGTCTGACAAAAGCTGCTGGCTGCTGCACAGACTGCTGACTCATGCTGTCAGAGTAGGGTCTACTCGCCTTAGAACCCTTAAATCCATCCAATCCAGGTGGACCTCTGCTTCCAGTATCTCCAAGCTCCCCCTAAAAATAAATGTTTGTGTCATTGCTTGTAACACCTCATTAATTATCAACCAATCCATACAAAAAAGTAATTACATTTCAGCAAAGTTTATGAAGAACAGGCCTGGGATTACAAAGTCTATTAGATTTAAATATTTTTATATTACAGCAGACAGAAAACGATTTTTCTTGGCTTGTGTGGGGCTTTTAAATGTCCCTGAGGGTTTTGAGGTTCATATGACTCTCATGCTCTTTCAATTTTATTGGCAGTTTAGTGGAACTGTTACTTTTTTTATTTTTGTGAAAAAAAAAAAAACAACTTCAAGTCTAAATTAAAGCCTTATGTAAAGAAAAGAGAAAAGAAATGAAATGTGTTATGTAGTTTACATTTTACTCACCTTTTCTCCTTTTCGTCCATTAGTTCCTGATCCTCCCTTTGAGCCAGGATTTCCTCTTCTTCCCTGTTATAATGTTATTATTCATTAACCTTCCAATAAAAAAAACAGAAATCTGAGGATAAAAATGATAATACCAGGTCTCCTTTTTCACCAGTTAGTCCATTGGGTCCCTGCAAGAAAACAATACATTCCATTAAGACATTTTAGATGAAAATGGAAAAAGAAGCAAAATCTAAATAAATGATGCATATTTATTACAGTGAGGATGAGCTAAAGGTTGTTGGGAGCTGAGTGGTAATTTGGGATTCATAGTCCTCAGAGTACAGTATCATTTGAAACTGGAGTGGCACCATTAAGTTTAATATAGTATGAATACGTTTTAGAAAATACAGCACTCAAGACCCTTTCTCTGTGAGCATGTGATTAGCCAAAGCTTTTGGTTTGTGCTGATCATTATCCTCTACTAAAATCCATCAGTCTTTTTTTTTCCTGTTACAAAATGCTATTAATTCAAAAGTTTTTCTGGAATACAAGAAAAGAAAATCCACTTTTTAAGCCTTACCGGTGCTAACAATGTGAACTACATTAATGACCTATAGCCTTCATTGTTTCCAAAATACATTCTAGGAAAAAAACATGGTCACTGCCAAAAGTGAACCATGACAACATTATGCTACAAGTTTCATTTACAGACAGTATTAACAGACTGTATACCCGATTGCCCTTTGTTCCTGGTATCCCTGGCACCCCGGGACTTCCTCTGTCACCCTGCAACAGAAATGCTGTTTAGTTTTTAGCTAATATTTGTTATGATAAATATTGATTTTGGCTTTTAATTCCAACATCACATTTTGTCCTGTTGTTCCTTCTGAACCAGGAGGACCTGATTTTCCAGGGAATCCCATGTCACCCTAAAAAAAAAAGAATTGAGTTTTTTATTATATGAGATTTTCAAAGTCATCTGATCGTTATTATAATTCATCTTTACAAGATTTGTGTAACACTACATTGGTAATATGATGGATGTGGAATGTCTACAGACCTTGACACCTTCGTCGCCCGGTGTTCCCGGTTCGCCCGCTTCTCCATGGTATCCATCTGGTCCCTTTAAAACAACCAAATAATACAACTTAGCTACAACTACAACATTGCTCACGTTAACATATGACTATCTACGTCATGTGTCTATTTAATAAGCTTTATTTATTGTAAGGACACTTGTAAAAATGCTAACTTTAGTAAAAAAACAATAAAAACTAGTATGGAACAGGGAATTAGTATGTGTGCTACAAAACATGAACAATGCATCTGAATAACTATGATGTTAATTTAAAAGAATTAATACATGATAATTATAAATCTGATGACAGTAGTAAATGAAAGATTCAATTTAGCCAAATTTAACCTTAGGACCAGGGCTAAAACTATAATGACGACACTTACCTTGTCTCCTGGATCCCCTTTACAACCTGGAGCTCCAATTCTGCCCATTTTTCCCTGACAAGACAGTCATATTAATATCTATACAAAGCCTTTACAATTACTCTTTTAACCTTTAATCTTCACCTTATGTCCATCTTTCCCATTTCCGCCGGGTTCTCCTGTTCTCCCCTGGAGGTTAGGCACAAGAACAACAACATGATGCCATTGTCGTAATGAATTTTTGATGATTTAAACAAGAAAAAGATGTACCTTTATTCCTATTGCACCAATGTCACCCTGATGAGATAAAACAGACATGAAATCAGAACAGCCTTAAATTTGACAGGTATAAAAATATTTTATATCACTTTACCTTGCCACCTTTGGAACCCTCGTCTCCCTGTACGAATCATAAAGCACGCATAATAAAATGAACAATAAATGACAAGAATAAGAATGTTGAAATAATTGATCAAAAGCTCTGACCTTTGATCCAGGTAGACCTATGGGACCCTCCATGCCAGGATCGCCCTGTAAAACACTCAGACTCAGCACTAGTTGTTCTATCAGTGGTGATACTGTAGTTATAATATATGTAAGTGATGACAGGTCTTACCTGTTGACCCTTTTCACCTTTTGAACCATCCGGACCTCTATGTCCTTTAAGGCCCTTAGAAAATGACCAGAAACAGTATCAGATCCACGAAGCCATGTTGAGTTCAATTGAAAAGTAATAATCCTATTTCTACTTGATGTACCTTTTGCCCTTTTGGACCATCTGGACCCAGGAGTCTCGAAGCATGCAGGTTTATTACACTAAAACATTAACAGACAAAAACATCAAATTAATTAAATGTTAATCACAATCAATATTTTAATTGTTTAGAATTCACATCTTTCCTGTAATGGCCCTTACCTGTGAATAGGCTTGATATTTCTGTTAATGATAAAAAACAAAGATAAAAAACGAATAAGCAAACTTTACTCAAAGTCTTATAAAGCTAGAATGACATTAACACTTTTGGTTTAGCACTAATTTTGAAGAAGAATTACGAGATATATGAAAACATTTTTTGTAAGGGTAATATTGACACATCTATAGCATGACACAAAAAGTGTTGCTCATCACCATTATTTTTATGATGCGGTCAATGGTCTCCTCAATTATTTTGGGTTTATCATTGACAGTCTCCATGACTATGTAGTCATCCCTGTAGACTTCAAGGAGTGCTGGCAATGTCTTTCATTCCTCCTTCATCGATAACCCTGGATGATGCTACTGCAAAGATATGTATTTTCTCCTCTTGGGCCTTGTCTACCATGGCCCTAATGCCCCCACATGGATTTCCTGTGACATGGCCGTCGCTGATGACCACAGAGAAGAAGACGGTGTTTTTATCCTTGGACAGGCTGGTCATCTGATGTGTCATGTTTTTAATGGCACAGTCCGTGTAGGTGCCTTTGCCCAGGTAGGTGATTTTGTCCAGCTCCCTGATAAAGTTGGTCTTGGTGGTGAACGAGCTAATCTCTCTCTGAGTTTGGGAATAGTACAAGCCACCTATAGACCAAGTGATATCGATTTGGTCTTTGTAGTTCTCGTTATCCAGTTTTTGGGCAAATTGCTTTGTGAAGTTTTTGATGGTTTTAAAGAGCTGTCCAGGTGGAGACTCCTGCAATGCAATCGATTCTGAGGCGTCGATGGTGAAGTACACTTTGATGGGACAGATGCGCTCTCCTGGAAGAGAAAAGAGAGCACTAGGAAAGTTGCTTTAAGTCATACTGGGACATACCTGTTTCATTTTGAATAAGGGCTGGGCATTATGACTCACAATTAATTTAACATTTTAAAAAAATTTCATAACTACATGAAACATTTTGGAAAAAACAAGATATACAAAAATACCATTGTAATTGTAATAGAGGTTAGTCAATTAAATGTTTTTGGTTTTTACCTTGGTTATAAAGCTGGGATAAAAGAGTGCACATCTTATCTTAGTTAATAAGAAAAATAAATAGTGACAGTGGATATGGATCTGGTTACCCTGCTCTCTTTGCACTACTTGAAAATGTGTTGCTCCAAAGAGAGGTTTGAGAGGTTCTGAATGTTGACTTTCACTAAAACGTAAAGAAATATGTCAAAATATGTAAATCAAATGTGTCACTTACTCTCACAATGTTTTATGAACGGGGGCTCAGGTGTAGGCTCGGGAGCTGGTCTGTCACCTGACTCTGGAGGCCTAGGCCCTCGCCATTGTGATGCTGCAGCTTGGAGCAGGGCTACAAAGATGAACCCTGTGATGAGCCCCATTTTCCCACCAGTACACCTCTCCTAAAGGAGACACAAACAACTGGATGCGTTTAGGTCAAAGCTTACTTCTCGGTCCAAAGTTAAATGCAGGAAATAGCTGTAATGTGACATGTGAGTCATCACAGAAGGAGCCTCCACGGAGTTAAGGAATGTTTTCTGTTATTTTAAACAAGATGTTAGGAATAAAGGGGGATTCTTTTTTACGAGGGAGAGTCAGAGATGTCAGAAACACAGCTGAGAAGTTACAGGACTTATTGTGTTTGACAAGTATATAGATTTTAGATAAAGTACAAACCATAAATTGAAGTAATAGTGTCCATGGCAATGCTTTTAATCAGAATAGCAAACACATATAGATGATATAGAGTAAATATGTTATCTGTGTAGCTTTTTCTAGAACCTTTACATGGGAACACAGTGAAGGTGCAAGCTTATTTCTCTAGCCCCTTTCATGTGCAGAGACAACTCAACGTGCTTTACAAAAGACAGCATTACAAATTAAAGACATCAAAAGAGAAAGCATGTCATTAAGTAAAATGTACAAAAAGAAAATACACACAACATGGAATATCAAATAGATGAATAAAAGTTAAAAGATTACATCAAATATTTAGTTCGGACACAGGGGACCACTATTAATAGTCCGGTACCAGTTAATCTTAGGGTTCTCTGAGGTTCAGTCATTTATTTTATTTAATATACAAGAAAAGATTAAAAGTTAGTCCACAGTTAATCAGGCCTGACAGTTTAACAGCAGGTTCCTGTTCTTTTGGAGTTATGAGCTCAGATAAATATCTAAACCGTTCAGTGATTTATGGACAAGGGGAAGAACTTTGTAATCACACTTGTAAACACGGAATATTTGGGAGACACAACGAACTGACATATTGATGAAAGAACCCGAGATAGAGTGAAGCCAGCTTACATACTAACACAAAAAATGTTACATTAAACACTGAGTAAAGGTTCTATATCACCTCTAAATGCGGAGGCAGAAGCTAATTGATGACATATATTACAAAATAAAACAAAAAATAAATATTAAGCAAAGAGTTGAAAGTCTTCTAGTTGAACCATTTGCCTATAAATACTAAGAAAAACTCGAGTAACTTGAGCCTAATAGCTCAACAGCCATCTCATTTATTAAACCCTGTTTGTCGTTGACCCTGAGTAAGATTACATTACAGAAATAAATTTAAGTAGAGTTCATTTGTTTATAAAAAGTGAAGCCTACTCACCGAGACGAAGGGAAAGTGTAAAATCCAAGCTGCAACTTTAAATCATCCGGAAATTCAAGGAATTTGCAGAAACTGTAAACTACAGATAATCATCTCAATCGGAATGGTCCCATTATAAGCGGACTCAGAATCAAGTGTGGGTCTGAGAGACGCCTATTACTATCCGCGCATGCGCAGACATACACCAACATTTAGAGCTCTGTCTGAAGAACAGCCGGTCACAGAAAAAAGCAATCTCTAAAACGAAGATGTAAGTTTTGAGGATAAAGCAGCTTTAAGTAAACACTACAGGCCACAGTGAGCTATTTATCAAGACTTGGCCCAGAAGAGTCAGTCTGCGCCCTCACTGTCTCCGCTGACACACAGCCTTAAATGGACAAAGCAGTGCACACTCAAAGTATGTTTATGTTTCAAGAGCATACAACATCAACCATGTCATGCAAGAATCCTATCTGGTCTCAGTATCTACACACTATAGTTGATATGCTTTTGAGGCTTTGAATTAAACTGGTAATTTTAGCAAACAAAGAACCCTGAATTTTACATATTAATTAAAAGTCAACAAAATGTGTCCATTCACAAAGCAAGTTTTGCATTTATCAGCATTTATCAGCACAAAAAACTTCACACAAACTTTTTTTCACTTTAAATTTATTCAGTGCTTCGTTTTTAAAACTTGAGGCTGGGGAACACACAGGACTTTGGGGGTGTGTTCCAGCTGCACTTAGCTGGAAGAGAAAGTCACAAAGGGAATATTCCTATGAAGGCTGTATGTTGTGTAACTTAACAATTCCATTTAACAGACCAATGGGTAACAACAGCCTGGTGCCAGATTCTGTCAAAGAGGTGGGGGAACATCTCACAAAATAAGATTTAAATATATAAATTAAACTGTCACCTGAAAGGCTTTAATCAAGTTTCTGAATTGAGAGCCTATTTCTTTGTAAAGGTACCAAATTCTTCCAGTCTTTGTTTTTGCATAAAGGCTGAGAACATTTATAAACCAAATGGATTTTGTTCCTGAATTCCTAAAGCTAACTTGTAATCTGCCTTGTTCCCACGTGGAGTACAACATGTCCCTACAAGGATACCATAGGTGTTTACAGGAGGATTGTGGGGAGTGGAATTGCAGTCCTCAATGCCACCACCAGATGGTGCCAGAAACTACCCACTATGGTCATTCAAAAGAAAAATATTTCAACATTTTGGGGTGAAATGTCCTTATTTAAGTGACATGTTGAGTGGGACAACAACAATTCCTTAAAATTGTTATTTGACGTCAACATTTTGACAAATACAACAACATGTTGCATTCTTTCAGTAAATGGTAGACTTATTTCATTTTCTTTTTTAGTTTTCAGAATATTGACTATAGCTATGTTAGAATTGATCTTGAACTCAAATGAAACCATGGTCCACATTTGATTTTGATGCTTCCAATAGCAGAACAAGTGTTTTATATTCCTGCCACAAGACATTTCCTCTTGAAGGACGTTTTTTTAAAGCCACTGTGGATAGATTATTCCAGATGACCCACCTGTCTTTTCATGCCTCTGTGATTTTATTCAGTGTCAAATAAATCAAGGGCAGGGACATTACCTCTCAGCTGGAACTGTGGCAAGGTCACTCACTGTTTCTGCTGATTGAAGCGCTGCGCGTCATTTATTTTTACTGTTTAACTGCAGGAACAGCTATGCTTTAGTGAAAATATTAAGACAGTGGAGGATTGACCAGCAGGTGTGCTATATCTGGCCAAATATACGTAGCACTATTTTAAACCTTTCTTACACTGTCACCTTCTGTGCACAATATAGAAGATACATTAAGATAGTCATTATATATTTTTTCATGGTTTGTTCATAGACAACAGCATGTCCCTGAAGGGCTCCCGTAGCTGTTCACAGGCTGTAGAAAGAAAGCATGAGAGGTGTTGTATTGTAATTTGCAATTTCACCACCAAAACTCCAGGTCTCCAAAAACAACACACCCCACCTTTAAAGAGAATTTACTGCTCATTTGTGATTTAATTTCACATTTTCTCATTTTCACGTTTGCATTCTGATCTTCCACTGACCAAGGGCCTGAAAGGGACTGCCCGAGGACAAACGTGACAGCCGGCCAGGAAAATCCCTAGGTTTGCCTAGCAACCAGAGGTGGGTAGAGTAGCCTAAAATTGTACTCAAGTAAGGGTAGTGTTACTTCAAAATAATTTTACTCAAGTAGAAGTAAAAAGTAGTCCTCCAAAGAATTACTTAATTTTAAATTTTTTACTCTTACTTGAGTAATTTTAAGTATAGTTAAAAGTCTAGTACTGAGTAACTGTTTGATCGTAATATCTGATTTTATTTTTCAGAAATGATTTAATCAGACAAAAATATCAAAATAAAAAATGAGTAAAAATAAATCTTAAAAAAAATCTTAGCCCTGTGACTAACTAGCCATTGTCCAGGGTGTACCCTGCTTAAGGCCCAAAGCTGCTGGAATAGGCTCCAGTCCCCCGTGACCCCTAACGGGAAGTAGAAAATGGATGAATGAATAAATAAGATCATAACAAAATAACAAATCAAAGAAAAAGAAACATAAATGTTTTGAAACCAATCCCTACAGAAGGTCTCTGTGTTTGAACAGTGCAGCTGTTGTTCGCTCTGTGTGTGAGACAAACATGCTTTGTACATCCTCTTCACTTTCAACACTGGAGACAGTAGCCTGTGACACTTTTCATGTTTTTATTCCTGCTGAGTGTAAAGGGTTTGTGCATAAGCAGTTATTGTTGGTCATGTGACTGCAGGTCTACGTCTGAAACACAGTCATGTGGTAAATCCACTGGCTGTAAAATAAATGGTAAAAGAAAAAATAAAAGTAAACTGGCCGAGTGTAGCCCAATGTAACTGAGTAAGAGTAGTGTTACTTCTTCACAAATCTACTCAAGTAAAAGTAAAAAGTATGGTGCAGTTAAACTACTAAGTAATGCAACAATGATGTATAAACTGTTAAATGTACTATCTGGTTTTGGCAAATAGTGTCATTGGCAATTAGACCTACTGGATTTTCTCTTGTGAATATGAGCAATATGATGAAACCTGCATGCAACCATAGCATAATGTGATAAGTGTATTAGTACATTTTAACCCAATTTAACCGGTTGTTTAGATGGTTTTAAAGCGTGTCTATTACCTTGGGATGCAGCAACCCCGTTCTGTAACAATACTGAATGCCCATCACTGTATAATTTATTAAGTCACACCCTCGCAATCTAAACACAGCAAGCCATTTCTAAAGTGGACATAAGGGACACTGTTATTAGGGATTAGACACTTCCAGGCCTAGTTTAGGAGCCGCATTTTAATGAGGTCACATGCTGTAGGTGACATTTTGCTGTACACTGCTGTTTGCTGGCATTCTAATCCAGTCTGCCCAAAAAGTCCCTCATCATCAGGGGTTCAATTAGCAGAAATGCAGCACCCATCCACTGCCAATGACCTGCTCGTAAAGCGCACCAAGGCTGTTTATAGAGCATCCAAATGTTTGGGTGGGTGTGCGTTTGTGAGGAGGTGCTGAGCGAGCAAGTGAGCGATTAAGCCAGGCAATCTGAGATTTCTCCTCTAGGGTTTAACTGCCTGCTGCTTCCAGATGAACACAGGAATGAGAAATAGTACATGGCAGGTTGGATGTGGACATTTAAACAGATATTATTGTTACTGGTATGAGTATCTTTTGTTTGCACATAAATGGACAGTGATGTAATTACTGCAGTGGTTAATATGTTACAGCTCGGTCATGCATTAAGCTACTAACATTGCACTAAGAACTGTCAATTGTGCAGTAAAAAATGGTGAACTTCAGGAAGAAAGGTGGTCAAACAAAAATTAAGAATGATGTTGATTACACATTGATCTCGGCTATGCAGTGAAAGTAAGAACATTTCTAGAATCAAGATGCAAAGTGAAGGCAATCAGTTAGGCTTGCCAAAAATCAGCATAATAACGGACTACTGGAGAAACAGAAAAATGTGATCTGATGAGTTCAGAATGGTCTTGTTCCAGAGTGATGGAACAACTGAGGAATATGCCATCTTCATTACGAGATCTTGTCCAACTCACAATATTACACTGATGCAACAGCCTTTACATGCTGGAATCATAGCCAATGGCAAACCACCAATGTAAACACAGGAGCTCTTTGTAGAGACTGTAGGAGAAGTTGACTAATAAATTATGAAGCCAAACCTGCAAATGGACTTGAAAATCTAGGTTTATGACATGTTTCTACTTAACCACTTTTTTTTTCCTGATGACTACTGCAGGGCTTTCCAAACACTGTATAAATAATAAATAATACTCTGGTCTACAAGTCTTAACATCATGTGGGGAAAAAATGCTTTCATTGTGGTTTCAGCTGTTCACAAAAATCACTGATCTGAGCCACAACAGTGTGAATATAAAAGGAATGAAAATAACCCTATTCTCAAGGACTGGCTTTGTGGAGTTCAAATTGTGTAAAAATAATGTTCTTCGGTTGCTTTTGAAGATATGCCTTTCATTCAATTACAATAAAGATGTAATAAATAAATGTGTTTCTGTCTTTTGATTTAAACTCCAGCGTTCGGTATGAATCATGACAAAACTGTAAGAGCTGTAACAGACTGACACATTTAAAAAGGTGTTGTAAGTGCCATCTTGAGGTCTACAATGGTAGTTTCCTGCCACATTTCATCACATCAAAGTGTTTGCACTGAAAGTAGAGATGTTTCTGCATTCATAAAGCAGAAACATCCAACCATGAATGTCCAGCTTCATATCTTTTCAGCATTGTCACTGTTCAAAAATAATTTCATCTCACAATAAATGAACATCCTCTCCCAATGCCATTTGTTCATTTTGCAGAGAAGTTGCAGGGAGAGTGTGCGGTGCTTTTTGGCAGCATGACTCAGACTTCAGATGACCTGCCTGAATAACACATTAGCTGTTTGCAATTCACCCACTTTCAAAGGTTCAGGATTTAATATAGTCTGCAAAAAATCTTTTGGCCTGATTTTCAGCAGATGAAAGCGTTGCGTACAATGGCTTATTACAGAAGGAACCAAACAGGATAAAACAACCCACTGAAATCCACCATTTGTAGAAATTTTGATTTGCCTCGATGGTAAAGGCCTGCTCTTTGGTCAATTGTCTTGTATATTGTCTTATGATTTTGCATGTAAGACTGAAAAGATGCTTAAATCAAACAATGTCAAAGCTGTAAAATGTTAAATTGAGCTCTTATTTAATGCATTGGATTTCAACTGATGTGTATATGCAGCTTTGTACATTTCTCAAGCCACCTATATTTACGCCGGTAGACATTATGTTGTTATTGTTCTCCTCACAGTTTGCTGATTTCTGGTTCATCAAAGCAAGGTGTACATGACGGCGGCAGGGAATTCAAAGAGACAAGGTGTGAAGATGTAAGAGAGGCGCGCTTGTGTGAACTCCCAGTAACCTTACAGCTCCTCGTAGGCTTCATCTGTACGGCAGCTCCCGCCATAGATAGCAGCACTTCTGAGCTTTAATAATTCAGAAGAGGATTATGATCCAGAGCAGATACTCTAGTCCTGTAAGATTAATAGGGGAATAGGAGTTGTTTTAATCCAGTCGATGTTATGGAAATTCATAAAAAAAACACTTGAAGGCCAAACAAAAGAGAGGACCACTCCTGTGCTCATTTGCAGATATAAATTTGCTGTCAAATCAGTTGGAGACAAAAACAGCACAGCGTTTTTTTGTCACTTCAAAAGGAGCATAAAAATGATTTATACTGGATGTATTTTTATACTAAGGGTGTGTGGTGAGTTAGAAACCATCTGAAGCAAAGCACATGTTTTTCACACTGAGAACGTGTCAGACATGTAATGGATAATATTAGATAATTGGATTTTGTAAGTGTTTTAAAGTAAATGAATCCAAATGAGCAACTGAAGCACACTCTGTCTTAATGGTACACTCCTGCACAACATGTTGCTGTGAAAGCTCGGCTGATCTGCAAAGACCCTGTTGATAACTTTCTTCCTCCAACGTGCCACTGAGATTTAATGCCCTTTGGGATAAAACTGATCTTTCAAGAAGCAAAAGCAGCAAAAAAATCTCAAAACATATCTGAATCAGAGAGCAAGGAGACCGGAGTGAGTTAAATATGAACATGAATGTCTGCCTAAGGGAGGGCAAGTGACACTGAAGCTGAAACAGATTTTTGTGATTAACAGAGGCCAGACCAATAAGTCAAGCTGCTTCTTAATCCGTGTTCTTGATCCAATAAAAATAAATTTGAACTGCAGCTCTGTAAACATTCGGATGATGACTACAAGGTGTTGGAGTATTGCCTTTAAATGGATTCACAGGAAAAGTCTTTTTTCCTTGCTTTTCTGAAATTGTGAATCTCAGTTGATCTTTAAAAGGGAAAAGCTATGAAAATAACAAGACACGTGACAATCAAACATGAATCAACTTGAACAATATGGAGAAGCTATTAAAACTTTGAATAAACACACTGGCATTAGTTTGCATACACCTTTTTGTTAAACTCCCAAATAAAATCAGTTCTCCAATCAGTTCTGCAAATCAAACAACTTTGACTTTTATTCAATCCATGTAAGGACATCAGAGATGCAATTTGAACAAACAAGACATGTATTAATCCAGCTGGTTTGCAACTGTTTTGTCTCCACATGAGTTAAGGCCTCGACTGACGGATCAGACGGTGGTGACTCTCATGACCAGCTCCCGTGTGCTGTTGCTGGGTTGGCTGCGGGGCTCCGGCTGCCGTAAGTGGCTGAGAAGATGGAGGATGTTGTAGGGACAGTGTTGGTCTGGCACCCCACTGCTGTTGTTGGCTTCGAGTCCTGCCGAGGCTGTCACCACCGTCGTGGAGGTGGAGCCGGCAGCTGTGGACGCTACCACCATCAGTGAGGAGGTGGAGTTGGACACCCCCACCCCAGTCTGAAAGCCCTGCCTGGGTTGAGTCCTGTCTACAACTGTGTCCTTCAGGTCCTCACTGTCTAGAGACTTATCATAGTTCAAGACCTTCCACTGCTGGTTTACGGCCTGCCACCGATGGAAGATACGGAAAACAGAGGGTCCCTCGTGAACAATTAGTGCTGTGGAGATTAAAGCATGAGTTAAACAATGTAAGTCAAGTTTGGAGGTTACAATATAGTGATGTATACATTTTCTCAAAACCTAACTCACCAGACAGTGTGTCTGACAGAAAGCAATGCAAAGGGTAGGTCTTTTATATGAATTACTAAATAAATAAACCATCAGTCAATTGCAATTTTATACAATCAAAGTAATGCCTTGATTTTCACAACACTGTTTTACAAAATGTCTCTGTCCACACAACACAACTAGACTTACAAGTCCACCTGATCACTACACAAGACTAAACAATACGCCTTTTGTTGAGGCAAGTCCTGGTGGGGGCAGAGGCAGGGGCTCAGGAGCGCCCCCTGTGGTCAAGAGGCCAGCAAAGATTAATCTCAAGTCCTTTTGGTGAAGTCTGTATCTTGTTTGAATAATAATGTGTTGTACCTCAACACAACTGAATTTTATAAAAGCTCAAAGACTGGTGTAAAGGCAGGAGAGAAAAATGTGCCTAAAGCAATTACTGACAATCCTCTCAACTTCTCACCTCTTGCAGAAAACCCATTTTATATGCACTGTGTTGTAGGTTACAACATGCATAATATTTTTGTTGCAGTCCTTTGTGATAGCTTATTGATTTTCTGAGAGCTTTGTATGTGCTGTCAAGTGAGAAAATGTCTCTGTCCACACGACACAATTAGATTTACAAGTCTGCCAGACCACTACACAGGAATAAACAATATGCTAGTGCAAGAGAAATACATTCTGATTATTGATGCTAGTAATTACTAAGGTCAGTTTGATTAAGTTTGATAAAAGCAGTAAGCTGTAAGTTTCAAACAACAACAACCATATGTTTTCATTGAGCTTTAGCTTTACGTGCCGTAAGCCTAAACACAGAAAAGTGATACAATTTCAAAAAATACCCACCTATGTGCAGACATAGTGTCATAATGTTCTTGTCATAGTATTATGTTTTTGACGGTCTAGAACACACATAATGGACTTAATGCACATGTGGGATTGTAACTATTGTGGGAGCTCTAAAAAAACCTGCTGTGATCTAAAAAATGCCTCCTTTCCTGTGTTTGGAAAACACAGGAAAGGGTAATTACAGGAAAGGATTTACTGAGATGCCTGGAGAAACAGCCACACACAGGGCAATACTGGTAATGGTGCTTACTACACAGCCTAAGTATGAGGTTTTGGATTGAGGTCAGGAAAGGTGGTTCATTAATCTCCTGGAGCTATTCAATAACATCTTATCACAGTTTAGAATTACATATTGATTCATGTTCAGTGAACTTTAAACACTGATAGAGTTTATTAAAATGAGTCTGTACTCTGTAACATTAGCAGCCTGGGCGTACACATACTTATAATATACTTTTAATAATATTAGCAGGCAACATCTGTAACATTTGGTTTGTGCCTATAAAAACAATGCTTGTGAATCATGTAATTCATGAGAAAGGGAAAAAGAATTAACAGCTAACTTGGTGACCATCTTACCTGAGCTTCCCTACTTTGACCATTATGATAACATATACACCTGAATATACTCAATATGCAGCTTGTTGCACATGTTACATTCACAGTTTAAAAGTCTAATATGTTTACTATATACAACTACATCTACATTCTAAGATCATCTTCTTCTGCATTCACATAATGGTCCGTGGTCTTTTTTCAATTGAGTGTCTCCCTCCAACTTTGTTTTCAGATAAGTAGAAGTCAGGTCTTTGCTCTTTAATGTCTACGGGGTGACAAGTTCATCTCAGTAAAGTACAGAGCTAATGACTCCTCAGTCAATCCGAACCAGTACAATGGAGACAGACAATCTTCCCTCTCATCCTGCCGTCTGCTGTGGTGACAGTCACTGATTTCTTAATGTGAGACGCCATCACGCAGTTGTCTTCAAAGGGTTCAGGCCCCGGGCTCATGAGGAGGACTGCATGCTTAAAGCTAACAGCCCACACAAACAGGAGGTGGTTGGAAAACACTTCACTCAACTATTGTTTTTTTTTTTTTTTTTAAGTCCATGGGGTGTTCAAAGTTTATTTGAAGAAAATGGAAGACTTTAGTGTTGTTTTACGAAGGAATTATGGACAAATATTACTACTCCGATCAGGTTGTGGCACTGTATTTAATAAATTATGAAATTGCCTGCACCTATTAGAGGAACAAGGACATTTTACATTATTGAAGTGTGGAGAAAAACAGCATTTTGACTGTTCTATGGAGTTTAAGATTATTGTGGATGCCCTGTTGCTTTGGTGGATAACAAACATCCAAAAATGATCCACAAATTGTTCTATACACATGGTTTAGTTCTGTTTGACCATCCTCAGTTTAGGCCTGTTTAGTCTTTTGCAACAGAGTTTGAAACACTACAGTTTATTAAAGTGAATAGTGCGGGTCTTACCGATGCAGACTACATCCATGAAGCCGTACATGCCGTAGCAAATCTGGAAAAGAAGGTCCTGCCTTTGCCAGCGTGCCGACGGGCTGAACGATGACCACACCAGCCACGAGATACTGGCCATCAGGAACAACGAACCTAAGATGGCTGCCGCTATCTGCACCTTCTCTATCACGGTCAGGGAGATGGCTTGCCACTGAAAGAAAACAGAACACAATATAATCAGTTAAGGAGTCTTCTTAAAGGGACTGTGCATTTTAATTTAAACTAAAATCATGATGGTTTCCTGGCAGATGCTTTTATAGTGTCTTGCACTATGAGAAGAAGCCAGGCTCAAAGAGCACAATCATTATTTAAATAGTTCATTTAAATCATTCATAGTTAGTCAGGCTGATAATTGAATTTTGAACTTCAATATACCTTTTAATAGAATAATTTAAGAAAAAGTCACAATTTAAATGTTCATTCACACACTAGTGTTCAGTCATTATGTATAAACAAGCATCATTTTACTCAACTCTGTAATGAGAAATGATTCTGTTTTTACTACCGACAGTCAGAAGCTAGAGATCAAAAGTAAAAAGTTTTTGAACAAATTATTTATGACAGTTTTGTCATTCCATTTGTGTGTAAAAACTAAAAGCAAAAACACTTTTATCCTCAGAATTATTATGGAGGAAAATGGCTCAAGTTGGATATTTCTATAGCAAAATATTTTTTAAAAAGGTTCCTTCCAAGTGAAATGTCTTTTTTCCTCTTTTGCAAAAAATAGTTTGCAGTTTTCAAAAAGCCGTGAGTCTCAGACCCCACATGTGACGCTCATTGTTCTGACTTAAAAAGCTCCTGTAAACACCTCCAGCCGTGCAGCTCACCTGGAGTGGATTCTTGGTGCTGATGGCAATGACCTGGTACTTGTAGTAGCACAGCTCACAGGCCCAGGAACCCCTCTCACTGATCCATTTGATGAGGCAGGGGTGGTGGGTGCAGCGAACTGACCCACTGCAGCGGCACGGACTCAAGAGCTCCCCCTGTGGGCAAAAGGCAGAGTGGGTCAGTAGAAGCCCAGAGCAGCTCACTGAAAACCGTCTTTTAGTGAAGTCTGTATCTTGTTTGAATAATAATGTGTTGTACCTCAACACAACTGCTGCCATAATGCATTCTTACTGTCATGAATTTCATAAAAGCTCAAAGACTGGAGTAAAGGCAGGAGAGAAATATGTGCCTAAAGCAATTACTGACAATTCTTTCAACTGCACCCCCTGCAGAAAACCCATTTTACATGCACTGTATTGTAGATTACAACATGCATATATATATTTTTTTTTGTTGCAGTCCTTTGTGCTAGCTTATTGATTTTCTGAGAGCTTTGCATGTGCTGTCAAGTGAGAAAATGCATTCACTCACAAAGCATCCAGCACTGCACAGGACAATATACACCCCAATACCAGTTCAGATTTGAAACTAAAGCTCTGTCAGGCGCCTAGCTGTCAGGTAAAACACCTTGATTACTTTTGAAGGAAACTGACTCAGCCACTAAGCTTATACCTTTTGTGGTTATTATACTGTGGTAAGAGCAGTGTATTCAAATATTCTTTATGAAGCATATTTAATAGCTTCAGAGCCACTTCCACTTGCACATTGGGTACTCAAGTTTAATGTTTATAAGGCAAAACAAAACAAATGCCAATTTCTGCATGGCTGTACTTCTTTTGTATTAATGAGTTTCACTGTAGCTTTATTATTGATTTAAGAGCTAATACATGAGGTGCATTCTAAATATCTTTCATCAATATTATCCCTACAGATCCTTATGCACTTGAATGATTAAAACTCACTAAATCTTACACAACAAAAGGTAGTACAGAACAAATAAGGGATTTATATTCCTTCACACAGAGCCTGAAAATCATTAAATCATATTTCTTGTACTGTTAAAAAATGCAGACAAGACAATTCCTCTGGGTTCATGGCCGCAGTTTTCGAAAAAAGTGGATTCTTAACAAATTCAAAGCATGCTTTCTTTCTATAGATGTGTCTTCATCTTAAGGGACCGGGCTGTAGGCTGTATTGAATGAAAAGTAAATTAACCCTTCATCACACAAAAGCTAGCTCTCAGTCACTCCAATTGTGGATGTTTTTTCCTGAGGCATTGTTACCTTACTATTCAATATCCTCTCTCTCTGTCAACTGCAAACATAGCACCCATATTGTCATGAGAAATCTAAAACCGCAGTGAGTGTCTCGATGACTTTGCCATACCATTATTGTGCTGGCACGCCTGACAGATGGAAAGGCACCCTGGTCAAAAGAGAAAGAAAGGGAAAAGCGGGTGGACGGAGGAGAAAAGGCCCAGATACAGATGGCCAGGGTGGGAGTGAGTTGGCAGAAGCGCCACAACACTTCTGCCGCGTCCAGTGGGACCCGGACCACTGACTGTGACTGGCCCGATCACAGCCAAGAGATCACTGCAGCACAACAGAGGCTGGAGACGGAGCAAGAGATCTCGATAACAACCATGGCATTACAGCCCACGCAGACGCAGAGTGATAACTAAATGTCTTTTTGATCAAACAGCCACATTTATTACAGTCACAACAGAACAATGAAATCTAGTGTATTCATCTAAGATGAGTGTCTTTAAAAACACCACACTGCAGCCAAATGAATCAACTCGCAGTGTAAGTAATGCCATGAAAAAGGCTGTTCACATTTCTTTAGGGTCCAGGAATCAATATAAGTGAACTCTATTAACTCAAAGGAACAGGGAAAATGTGGCATAATAAAGTAGCCTCCACAGAAACTGAAGACTGAGATTACGTGTGCACTTATAAAAGGTTAGAGGGGATCATATGCATTAATTGGCTCATTTATTTACCCACAAACATCTTCAGCACATTTTACAGGAACATGCAGTGACAACATTTAAAATAAACCAACTGAAATAGCAATTCACAGCCTTTTCTATATACATTTGGTTATACAACATGTTTATATCCTAACAGCTGAGAAGCCATTCTGCAGTATAAAACAGACAGTGGCACAGATCTGTGGAACCGTACAAGAAGAAATGATGCTAACTTGGCCCCCGAAGGCTTCTTATTGTGCCTCGGACAAACAAGTGTGCAAGTGCATTATGTGTGCCACAATTTAGCAGGGAAAGACAACTTTTTTTCCCCCCTTCAGCAGCAGGGATTCATTCTCATCGTGCAGCCAATGTGAAGCCGTGGCAGTGGCAGCAACAGCCCCAAAGGGCACTTTATAATAGTTTGTGACACTTTGGGGAAGGCTTTTATACAGTGTGAAATGTTTTTAATATAACTGTAATAGGTGTAGGGGACTATTGGAAACAGTAAAAAAAAAAAATTAGTCTGGAAAATCCTATCAATGCATATCAAGTAATGTCTTAAAAGCCTTTTCCAGTGGTAATTTCAGAGTGTGTTAGCAACAAATTAAATAACTAATTGAAATTATAAATTATAGGGGGCAGTATAACATATCTTGGTATGTTAATACATAAGTTATTATGGTAGTCCTGGCCATATGCAATGAGCATCAAAAGAACTGTTCAGTTGCTCTTCTATACTCTTTAATGTCTTTAATATGGCAGTCCTGAGATGCATTCTGTAGGTGGATTGTCAGATCAGATACTGACTCTCTTGGTCAATGTGACACCCGCAGGCTAAAGGAGAGCAGCGGATAACTAATGTCCTGACCGCCTGCATCATGTTGGCCGCTCATTCCTCTTTTCCAACGGAGCTGCAGTCTGCTGGTGCTTGTTTACACCTCGACCGATCCATAGTTGGACCGGACCCAAACCAATGGGAAAGACAACGGGGGAAAAAGAAGCCCGGTGATTGATAGGAACTTGCATAATGATAAGACGACATAAAATCAAGTGCTATTGACTGGCTGCAATTTCTCATGGAAGCATTGATGAGTTGGAGGAGGCCATGGGAAATACTGCAAACCTCTGAGGCGGTAATTTGTATGCACTGCAGAGTGTGCTGACTATCTGTAAAGTTTTTTAATAAAAAAACAATGTGGGACCTCTTTCTGCTTCAAAACTAGCTGCAATTAATAGGAACGTACTAATTGATATTATTGGTATTGGTAAAATACACATAAATGATCATTAGAGCACATGCTGGATTCTAAGTGAGCCAAGTTAAAATTATACTTAGGTCTAATAGCTCTGTGTTCTGTCTCTCTCCACTGTTTTTAGACTGATGTCTATCATTAAATATTCTGTGTTGTCTTCATTTAACATATTTTTAAGTGTGGGCCCAGAAGGAATAGCTGATTGCTAAGGCATTCAGCTCATAGGAATTCTCTCAAATAAATGTCAGTAATAGTTAGGATGCCTGAGCTCAGGGGTGGACTCATGCACTAAATTGTGGCTGGACTAATTAGCTGATGAAAACATAGACGGTGTAGGCTAAACACTGTGTAATGACCATAAAATAAGAGATGCTCAGGTGAAGAAACACCTCAGACAATAGTGGAACAGCAGAACCTCACTAAGAAGCCTTTTTGACTTGTATCCCAAACTGTCAAAACAGTGAAAGCCTTAATGCTCTCACAGTCTTTATAGGAACACTTTTTATATCTTATATCTCATCGAATAATTGTTTACTGATCATTACTTTGAGACAGCACTTACAGTTTTTGTGTGCTGTATTTTACGACTGTCTTTGAGGAAACCCTCTCTGAAGAGAAAATACTCAACAAAAACCTCAGTTTCCTTGCTTTACTTTTCCTGACCCTTTTCATCTCCATTACCAATCAGAGAGATATGACAGGATTGCCACTGTGCGCTCAAAGACTCTGTCAAACAGTGTAACTAATGTCTCGGCAAATTGCTTAGCGCCCGCGTCTTTGTTATAATTCATTATTTTCTATTGCGGCTCATCTTAGCCGTCTTGTCTCAGATTTCCTTCTCCTGATTGATATGGTGCGACATTATGATCAATACAGGCCCCAAGGCGTGAGCTTGGCGGGTGATTAACTTTAAAGCTCTTGCCGTCTGTTTGGCACACTCTTTGGTGAGCGTCTCCAGGTGGTGTGAAAGAGAGGTATTATTTGATTTTTTCATGCAGGTAATGTCTGAGATAAATCCCTAGTGTTTGGATATAATGAGTTGTTACTGCGTCTCACTGTATCCTCCACACTTGTCAACTACAGGGACAAGGTATTTCATTATCATCCCACTAGTGGCTATAGCTGTCTTTCCATGCCACACGGTGCAATGACTTCAGATCTTAGGAGGATTTCTCCAGCTACAGGCCTGCTCCACCAACACCAACGCAGTGGGGTTTCTCACTTCACCTGGTAATGCTGCCTTCATTATGACAGGTCTTATGCTACTTGAGAACAATGTAGCCTATTCCAATCAAAATTCAGTGTTTACAGACCTCCTTGTTGAGCACATAAAATACATAAACAGAGTCGCCAGGTTCACTTCCTTCCTCAGCCTTTGCTCATTTACATCTAGCTGGTAGAATAACAAAGTATAGCATCTTGAATGAAAGCTGATGTTGTCTTCAAAAAAGGTGCTTACAAATAGTACTGTGAATCTAGTGTGCTTTTAAATGACACTATTTGATATGCCAGCTGTGAAATGGGGTGACTTAAAACCCTTGCCTCACTGGTAAATGGGTAATAATGTCACACAAAACTCGCTCATCCCATCCTTCCCTTTAGTGGTACTAACTAACCCTGGCATTAGTCAAGTCTTTAAATAAGCCATGTAATGTAAATGTAATTTGCTGAGGCACACATTTTGTACTTGTCAACAGAGGATGAACAGGTAAAACCTATGCAAAGGGCATGTTTGGCAGGTTCAGTCACCATTACTGGGTTCTATGGATAAAGAGGGCTTGTCATTGTGTAAGAATTAATGGCATTGGTGGCTTTAATAAAGACACACTATGGAAGCCCAGCCTTTGTCCTGCATCAATGTGCCTCTCTGATAACACATGGTTCCCCTAGTGTCGAAACCTCAGTGTTATGAGTGACTAGAGCGCGTTTGCAGTTTGCAAAATGTAGCCTAAATAACACATAAGATTTCTGGAGATAATTCTTGTGCACTCACATGCTCAGGCCCCTGGAAGCAGATCCTACACACTGGCGTCCTGAAGCCGCTCTCCGTGTAGCTGGTGAGGGAAAACCTCTCTTCCAGTTTGCCCTTCGAGCAGTCATCTGAAGAGCTGCTGTGGCCGCGCAGGGCAGCTGACAGCTCCGCGGCGTCCACCCAGACGCCTGTTGGCCCACTGGCTCCCGCTGCCGCTGCGGCCGGTGCACTTCGGTCCCCCGCCGGCTGCTGCTGCTGGTGGCTCCGCGTTAACGTGTTATTGTTGTCGGGGACGGTGACGCCTGGCTCATGGCTGTCCGTCGCTTGGCTGCTCATGGGGGCGAGCAGGAGCACCCTCAGGTCACCAAGCAGGACGCAGCAGCGGCTCTTCAGCATGCCCTGGCCGCGCAGCATCAGCCCCTGTCCGGCCACCAGCTTAGAGCACCACAGGAAGGAGCGGAGAGGCACCAGCGTGTACTGTACGTGACCCCGGCATCAGCTAACACTTTATGTCGTGACAAGCCGCACTGTCCTGTCCAGGATATTGAAGTTTTATTCGTTAATATCCGTTTTCCCAACGTACAGTGTTCTATTTAAACTCTTCCTACAATCCAAACGGCAAATAATTCACACTGGTGCAAACAAGTGTCTGAAGCCATTGGGTTTGGGTAAATGGACATCTAAGAAAACAAAGTCAATGTTAGATTGATGGGAAAGTGCATTCAAGTAACAAGCTACGGCCCTGTGTCCACTGTTATTCCATCGCCTCAATAGTCTGCCTGTTCTGCTCAACATGAACCACAAGACAGGCTATTATCCCACATTCATCGCAAACTGGAAGCATAGATGCTAATATACGTGTTAAAAAAAAGCTGTACAACACAATAGAGCGTAATCATTAAACTAAAATGAAACCAAGAACAAGAAAAGCACGCTACATTGTCTTGGCTCTCTATAAAAGCAAATCAAATCTGGCGTGTCAGGTTAAGAAGAAATCTGTCTTACCTGGCGAGCTACACCGATTGTATAGGACTCACAGTCACAGGCTTTTTTCATGGATGCCTAGGTCGCGAACAAGTCTGTGTGCTTACATCCCGAATCATCGCTTTTCAATTTCCCGGGGACACGCCAAAAGGCTTTAAATCCGTGCGTAAAAATCCAAGGCGGTAGGACTGTCCTGCCGTAGGTGAACGCGGTTTCTCTTGTGATCATTGGTCGCTGGTCGGTGCTGCAGCATCAGCCCCAGGATTCCTGGGACAGCTCCCAGACGCCACACGTCACCACCGCACAGTGATGCAAGCAGCCAACTCAAAAGGCCACTACAAGTATTCAAGGAGACGCACTGGACACGCCAATGTATGTGAGAGGCGTTGTCATTTAGGCGTTTAGTTTTTATTTTTGTTACGTTTTAAGTTGAATGTGGTTGTTACGAGCAGTAAACTACAGAAGAAGTGGCTATATAGCCTGCACACATCAATAATTCAACACAGAAAATTACAACAAACAGTAAAGTTCAGAGATGTCTAAAAGCAAATAAATCAATACATCAAATCTTTAGGGGAATCTTTTTTAAAAGGACCCATCATCAAATACAAACTCAGTTATCCAGGGCTTAACTCAAAATCAACTGTTTATTTATTTTAATTTTTTGTCTGAAAATGGTAAATAAAAGCCAGTAATGGATGCTGGCTAAACACAGAGTGCAGGCGTTGCACTCATTGAACTCATACAATCATGACTGGTATTTCTAAATGCTCTAATTATAGAGGTATGGAGCATTGAGGCTTATGAGGTCTGGACCTCAGTATGTAGAGCTCATAAACTTAAACATTTGCTGAGACATTATAAAAGATCATAGTTTTAGCTGAACTCCTTTAGGCTACAATTAGACTGTTTATATGCTTTATTAAGAATTCCGGAACACTAGCATTGCCGTTCTGACATATGTGGATAAATGTTATACAATGTGTCATATATTCAAACTCCACCATCAGGATTGTTTTTGGACCTCTGTATTTTTAAAACCCATAACTCCAACGGTAACATCGACTGATTCAAAATATTGCATGTGTCTGTTGTGGGCTCTGCTGTAGTTTATATTTAAGCTACATTATGTAACTTTTCAGGATTTGTGCCCACTGTGAGTGCACCTGAACTGCACACGGACTTCTCAGAATATAAAACTTACAGCATAATTGAAGTTGGCAACTTGTGTTGGCAAAGATGCATGTTTTGTAAGACACCTGCTTTAAATAAACACAAAGAACTAAAAAAATTTTTTTTCAAGTATGTAGTGTATTTGGTTGTGTTGTAGTCAAGAAGAGAATCATTTTTGTTACCAGAGCGTATTGAGACCATGGCAGGACAAGGTCAAGACCAGAGCCAGCCTTTGAAACATACAAGGACCAATCCAAACAGTCCAAATCCAGTCTCAGACCAAGTCCAATCTCATAAAGGGATTCGTTTTTTATGAAGAAAGCAGCAGAATAACCATCAGAAAAAATATAGTTTTGTAGCTGCACAGTTGAAGTAAATGGTTTAGACTTTATGTTTATGGTAATGATGCTTTTAGAAGAGAAGAGCAGTTAATGATGTTGGGTAGAAATTGCACACAGTTTTACACAACAATTACCTGGCAGGGGTCAGGTTAGGGCGACTTTATTGTTTGCCTGGAAACAGAGCACAGTGTTCAGGCAGCCAGCACAAACCTGTTTGTTTTGATTGGCCTTTGTGTGAAGCTGGTCAGGTTAGTGATCATGCTGTGAGCACTGCCATGGGTGAACTAACACACTGTGCAAGTGCTGGCTTTTCATTCAAACTGCTCCCATCATTCAAAACAATTGAGCCTACCTATGAATGATGAAATACAGAAGAACAAGAACCACACATTAAATAAATAAGTTACCTTTGACAACCCTCCAACGTAACGACAAAGGGTCGAGCTAACAACGAAAAAGTAAAGTGTACTAATCATAAATAGTAAAATGGTTTGAAAATATTACCTCAAAAGCGCCTCAAACTGTCTGCCACATGCACGTGCCTACTTGTTTTCCCACGTCACTTCCTGCGCGGCAGAAAGGAAACACTACAGCAGCAAGTTCACTTTTAGCCTAGCATGGCTCATTCTCAGTTCTCAGCAGAGCAACCATCGATAGGTTTTCTGATTATTTAGTTGCTTTAAATCTTGACTAATGGAACATATGCTATATCTAACGCTTGGCTACTGATATATATTTATTTTATTGTTGCAGATTAGCATGCTACCACTAGCAGTGGACACTACTGTTAAAGTTTGTGCCTTTGGGCGCTAAACGTAGCGGACGTTATGGACGCTTACATATATTTGGCAGTCATTTAAAACTTATTTTACGTGTACTTAAAAAGGGGACAATTGTCTCAATCAATAACTGAAGTAGTAAATTAGATTTAGCAGCAGAAAGAATCATGTCCAAACAACTGACGGTGGAGCAGCAGCGAATGATCGAGGAGAACAGACGCAAAGCTTTGGAGAGGAGAGCGCAGAGACAAACTGCGGCCACAAACTTCAGCGGGTCTTCGGTGCAGGTGTTTCAACCACACAAACAAAATGCAACCTCGGTCAGTCATCATAAAGAAACACCAAACCCAGTTTCTGAACCAAAACGATTTGTCCCACCATTTAAAATGGCCCAGTCGAGCTTTAGAAGTCAAACTGAAGCTCCTAAACCTGTCTTATCTGGCACAACCACACAAACCAGCCGCAGCAAGTCTAATGATGCTCCTCCGAGAAAGGTGAGATCCATTGTTTATTCCCTGTTATTTAAAGAAACAACTTTCCTAATGGCTGCTATCGTCTTTTCCTGTAGATACAAATTATTGATGCGCTACCCCAGAATAAAGGTCATCCCGTTAACAGCAGTCCTGTCTTTTCTGGAGCAGGAAGCCTTGCTGTGAAGCCAACACAATCTAATAATGTTGCCTCTAGCAACTCTGGAGAGGCAGTAGGGGCTTTCTATAAGCAGCCGAATAAATCTGCCCCAAATCCTTTGGCAAGGCCTGCTCCAAGCCCCTCGACTGTAAACCCTACACCTGTAAAGAAACCTGCTATCTCTGTGAGAGGAAAATGTGTGCCTCACTCTGAGGGTCGGTTCAAAGTAGAAGTGGGATTTCATGCTGAACTAATTGCTGTCTTTAAATCCATCCCATCTAAAAACTTTGGTAAGTATCTGCAAGTAAAATATTTATTTCTCGGTGCACACGGTTGTACGTTTCCACATCAACCCAGGACTCAATACATTTACATCTTTTTTTTATAAATTCTATCTATTTATTGACATTTACATGACAAAGCATTATGTATACAGTAATTTGAAAGTAGCATCAAAATTAATTCTTGAGTGCTTATACCATTTTCCTGGTATTATAAATATAGATATTTTTTATTAGTGCATATTACGTAAACTTTAACATGACCTGTATTATGATCCAATGTTGTGATTAAAATATTTTTTAATGCCTAAACTGTTTTTGCCTAATATGTGTTCTTGAATATTTTAGACCCAACTACAAAGATGTGGAACTTTGGTCTGGAGGACTATCAACATTTGAGTATGTACAATGATAAAATAATTAAAGTAGCCATGTAAGATTGTTAGGAAATGCCTCAATTCTGTTGTGCGTCCATTACTATGTCCTATGATTCTGTTTTAGTGAAGGATGCAGCTGCTATCCAGTCTGTGTCGCTGAGACCTCTTGAGGGAATGGAAGCACTGGACGTTGAAGCCGCCACCAGCCGAGCTCGAGATGGTGCTGCACTGGGGGCGCTGCTTAAGCTGTGCAACGGGTGGCAAAAACCGGGAGCCATTATGCAGGGGCAGTGTGTCTTAGTGTCTCCATCGAGGTTTGAGGTCGATGTTGGCTTCCACGTTGATGTCGTTGCAGCTTTTAAGCAAATGCCAACTAAGTGTTATGGTGACGAAGACATTGAATATTTATATGAGACCACAATAATAACTTTAGCAGTTTAAAATATTCACTATTTTATTTGCTGTTTTATACGCTAGACATGAAAACAAGAAAGTGGAGTTTTTTGCTTGAGGATTACAAGCGACTGAGTAAGTAACAACTTGTCCTTTGCTTGTATAATATATTCCTGACCCTTTTGTCTGGTTGGATTAGCCACCTTTTCTAACTCTGCTGTTTCCTTACTCAGTGGACCTCCTGAGTGGGATAGCAGCCGTGGAGGTGGAGCCTCTTCCCTCGGCAATAATCCAGGTTTTTTCTGCCAGCTTTGAAGGGCCTCAGGCCAGGTCTTTAGACATCCCTGAGGCAGACCTTTCTAACATTGACCCCACACTCACCAAAAGTCTCATGGCTTTCCAGAGAGTGGGAGTCAAGTAGGTGCCTTTAGACATTATTACTTGGCCTCATGACAGTACCAGTGATAATTTTAACTTTCTTCTCATTTGTTTTTGTCCCCTTCAAGTTTTGCAGTGTCCAAACAGGGTCGCTTTCTCCTTGCCGATGACATGGGTTTGGGAAAGACCATACAGGCCATTTGCATAGCAGCCTACTACAAAAGTGAATGGCCTTTATTGGTGGTGGCGCCTTCCTCGGTTCGATTCACGTGGGCAGAGGTAAAACAGGGATGTTTGGAAAAGAAAATGCTCTCAAATATTCAGTTTAATAATTGGGTCATATGTAGTGGTCAGAAGTCTAATTCAAGACTATAGCATTTGGACAATTTTGGTAAATTCACAGAATAAAGAAGTGGAGACTGGAGGCAGTTCTTATAGAAACTAATGTATCTTATCTTAAATGCAGTCCAATCAGCTCTTGGAATCTCAGAGTAGAGTCACAGGATGTCGACACTCATGCTCTGGCTTGATTTTTTTTTTTTTTTATAATAAGTCCCCACAATTCTTGTGCATTGGGCCAAATCCAACTGTAACTCACTCATTTAGGTCCAGTTGTCATGTCAATTGTGTTGTTTTTATTACATGTTTTGTCATATATAAATCGATGTCCTCTGTAGGCCTTTAGACGCTGGCTGCCCTCCCTGAGCCCTGATAGAATTAACGTGGTGGTGAAAGCCAAAGACAACCTCCGGTCTGGTTTGGTCAACATTATCAGCTATGACCTTCTGAGCAGGATAGACAAACAGCATCCAGGAAATCCTTTCAAGGTTCTCATCATGGTGAGTTCAAAAATAGTTAAAAGTAATGATGACTCTTTCTTGTTAATTTACACATTACTAGCAGGCTTTTGTCCTTCTTTGCAGGATGAATCCCATTTTCTGAAGAATATAAAAACAGCTCGTTGTAAAGCAGCTTTACCCCTGCTTAAGGTGCTTTCTCGTTTTCTAATCTTACTTGCATACCAATTTTTTACTTTCATTATATTGTAGATTAACAATAAATAATAATAATATTTAGCTCAAAAAGAAAGTACAGTCTTTGAAGTAAAAAAAAAAAATCCCTATTCTTTTGTACATGAACAGTTTTGGGTTGTTACTCTGTATCTTCCAGGGTGTCACAGGTGCTGATATGCCCCAGTAGTGTTAACACAGCACTCTTGTTTGGTTGGCTGGGTTTTAATTTCTTGCTCTGTCATGACCGGAGTTTCTTTTCAATCCTTAGGCAGCAAAGAGAGTGATTCTTCTCTCTGGGACACCAGCCATGTCCAGACCTGGCTGAGCTCTACACCCAGATTCTGGCTGTCAGACCTACACTTTTTCCACGCTTTCACGACTTTGGGGTGCGATACTGTGATGCCAAACAGGTGACTTGGTTATGGCTGACAAATACTCTTGAAATTTTATTTTTAACGGAGGTTGTACGTGGTACTTGTGGATAGTGTATATAAGGAGGTTAGGGACCACTGATCTTAGTGCTAAGGTAAAGAGTCACCTGAGCTTCAGGTATTTTAACATTTTTTCTGTGTTTTAAATACAGTGAAACATTGTATTTATTAATGTGTAGCTAAAGCTGGTGGTTCTGACTAGACTGAGGTTTTAAAAATAATACTAACCTCAAAGAATAAATCTGCATAAAATAAAATACTTTGAAGCCTCAAGTGTCTATCTTCTAACTCCACATTTTCTTTTACACTGCCTGTCCATGCATTTCTCAATTTTCTTTCTTGTGCGTCTCGCTTGATCCCTTCCTCTTCAGATGAACTGGGGCTGGGACTACTCAGGCTCGTCTAATCTGGGAGAGTTAAAGCTGTTGCTGGAGGAGTCTCTGATGCTGCGGCGCCTCAAGTCAGATGTGCTCTCCCAGCTTCCTGCTAAACAGCGCAAGGTTGTTACAATTACCATAGATGGGATCAACAGCCGCACAAAAGCTGCCCTGTCAGCTGCTGCTAAGGAGCTGGCCAAAGGACACTGCAATGTGAGTTAGAAATGCTTTGCACAGTCCCGAAAGGTCAGAGAAATCTCTCCATGTTCTGAGAAATAATGAGTTCTGAAAAGATTGTAAAACTGAAAATTTTATTTTCCACAAAAGGCAAGGTCTTTTCAGGTCTGACAGATTGGAAGTGCACTAAAATGACCAAGGGATTGGAAAGAGTTGCATAATTACACTGTTCCTCTGAGTAATGGCAGTGGCATTGAATCAAACAGAATCTCCTGTCAGTTCTTATCTTGTGCTGTTTCTTATCTCTTTCTCAGAAAATAAAAGAGAAGGAAGCACTGCTTGTCTTCTATAACTACACCGCCGAAGCTAAGCTACAAGCCATCATGTATGTACAGTAAATCACCTTCAGCCATGGTGTCATAAGTCAAATCTGCTTGGAATGAATAGCTACTCAGCATCTTTTGTCAGCCTACAGCAAATTATCTCTTTGTTGTTTACAGGGAGTATATCACAGACATGTTGGAGGGTGGGAGGGAGAAATTCCTAGTTTTTGCTCATCACAAGTTAGTCCTGGATCACATCACCAATGAACTGGTAAAAAAGGTGGGTAATATATATAAATAGTGTTGTCAAATGCCAGTTGTAGGAGCTGTCAAGAGCTTTCAGGAATGGACCCCAGGCCTCCTCAAAGTCCCAGGGAAGAGCACGAGGGAGCACCTGATCTTTTCAAGTTTTAAGCAGGACATAATGTCTAACTACTTAGTGCACAAAGTTGGGGAGGGGTCCCTTCACGCAAGCAGAACCGCCTGATGCAAGTAGGTCGCAAAGGCCACAGTCCCCAGATTGTCCCTAGATCACAAATGGGGCCACCACGGTTTGGGTACAAGTAGATGAACAATTTTATTTACACTGTTAGAAGGCCCTCTTTTCATCGCAGATATCTTAAAAAGCCATTTCCATATTCAGCCAGGCTCTTAAAACCTATTGTCCACTATCAATAAATGCAAAAAAAAGGTGGTTAATGGCACAGATTATTTTCTTTCTCAGCAAACAATACCACTGTATTTTCAGCTGACTATTTTTTACATTGAATTGTGTGTTTTTCTTTGAACAGAATGTGAGTTACATTCGCATCGATGGGGCGACACCCTCAGCCGAGCGACAGCTACTGTGTGAAAAGTTTCAACACTCAACTAAGTCCTATGTGGCAGTACTGTCTATTACAGCAGCCAACATGGGTCTTACTTTACACGCTGCTGACCTGGTCATCTTTGCTGAGCTTTTTTGGAACCCTGGGGTAGGTCATAACAAAGTTCCTCCTATATACTCTACTTTTGTCGGACATTATTAGGCAGAGAATGCTTACCTGTTAGCTTAAGATAAAGTTTATGAACACATAAAAAGGAGATGGGACAGCAAAGCTCTTGCTCTCTTGATTAAATAAAATAGTAAATAAATCATACAAAATAGGCTACCAAAAACGATTGTTACGTTTGCAAAGTATAATATGCAATATATTACCTCTCTTTTAATGATATGTTATCATGTATGCTTTTTCCTATGAATTACTTTCATATTCATATCTTGAATACCAAGTGCACAGCTGGGCCTGCAACACATCTCCACTCGATACTTGATTAATGTAGAATGGAACAGCTCAGAAAAATGTCGGACACATTTTTAGAAGACTATTATGAAGTGTAATCTTTTATCATTTTTATAAAAGATATTGGATTTTACTGCAGGTTCTGATTCAGGCAGAGGACAGGGTACATCGTATTGGACAAACCTGCAGTGTGAACATTCACTACCTGGTTGCCAAGGGAACTGCTGATGACCACCTTTGGTATGTATCAATCCATGGCAGATACATTGCAGCTATTCAACCTGTGTTTATTAGCTTTTCACTTTTGTGAGCCTCTGAGCTTGAGCAAAGACTGTGATGGGGTCTAATTTTGTGCATTGTTTGAGTATGATATAGATTTTTATATCTACACAGGCCAATGATCCAGGAGAAAATGAATGTCTTGGAGCAGGTTGGTCTGTCTGAGTCAAATCTCTCAGAAAATGCAATCAACTCTAGCTTCCACTCAAAGGTGAGTCGTGCATGTGTATAAGTTATATTGTCTTCATTGTGTGAGAATTCTGCCAAAGAGCCTAATTACTTGAGTTTCAAGTTTATTTCCAGAAACAGTCATACAATTTTAACACGTCAAAGATGCGTTGTTTTTTATTGTTCAGGACCCCAATCAGAAGAGCATCATCGAAATGTTCCAGAGATCGTTTTCTGCTGAAGACGACATGACGAGGCTCTTTTATTGGAGGCTGCGAGTGACTGGGATGACCCACCCCCTGAAAAAAGCTCAGGCCGCCACCACAATATGGTCACACAGAGCCCTAACAAAAGGAGCATTAAGGACTTTTTCAAGCGGTGACAATGTAAATGTGAAAAATGTATAATTATTCTGTTCTGTATTTTTTTTCTCCTATGCCTTATGACTATCATGGTTACCGTGAAAATGAATAGATGTGAAGTGATAATAAATCTATCTAATAAATCTATTACCAAGGCAGAAACAAATCTGACTCCAGGCTGTCCTCAAATGATTAATATTTTCCAGCTGATCAGTATAAAGTATGTAGTCACATTGCATTTAAAGCACCACATATCTACTGTACGTATTACATTACCCTTGTTTATTGCATGAATAATATTGTGTTTCCATAATCCCAAAAATCTATACAAATCTGTATTATAAAAATGATCTTGTAGCTGTGCCATTTCAAAGGTCTGGCTCATCACTTGATCCTGTGTCTGGGCTGTAGAGATTCATATCACGAGGGACACCTGCTAAGAAAAGAAGATTCTAAGTTAACCTTTTATCCATTCAGTCAAATAGAAATGCTTATTCATCGGTACAACTTTGAACAGAAGTAATTCCTCATTTCTAAAACCTATTTACACTTGAACAAATGGGTATAATCCCCTGCAATAACGTGTCTTAACTGAAATTGTGCACTAAGGCTCGGTGCAGCTGTTCTGGCATCATAAAACTGCAGTTCATTCTTTACACAGATACTGAGCAGTTCAGATGAGCACTTCAGCTGCTGCCTGTGACATTATGAAGATGAGTAGCATTGCTGCGCTATAAATCTGAAAACACATTCTCATCATTGAAGCTATCTACAGTCAATTGTTGCTGAGTGTATTTTCTAAACCCACAAAACTACTGCATATAGTACTGTATTACTTGCACTTTAGATTTGGACAGCACATTTTGAGACCAATATAATGTATATATTTTAAAGGAACTAATGTGATAAATGAATAATTATCCACCTTGTGTACCTTCATACTGCTGGTGATAATGATCAGACATTTGTCCGGAAGAGCTCGACATCCCTGTGTTCTCATCTGTGGAGTTGCTTTGCTTTTTTGCTGAAAGAAAAGTGACATATTTTAGCTTTTTTCCATTTGTAAATCCATCTTCTCATAAAATAGCATTTACGTGAACCAGATGATGTAATCAAATACCGCTGTCTCAAATCAGACAATTACCAAAAACAAAGCCGTCAGTTTCTCCATCACTGTTGAGCGGCGTGTCTGCGCTGATGTCGCCAAACATCAGCTGGATCTCCTCCTCTGCACGCTGCTCGCTGGAGGAGCCGTGGACCGCATTGTGTAAGATGTCAGTGGCATAACGGGCCCTCAGAGAGTATGGAGATGTCTCCTTTGCTTTGTCAGGGTCTGTGGGGCCTATCATGGTTCTCCAATCTCCCACTGCATTCTCCTTTGAGAGAGCAAGGACCATACAGGGTCCACTGAAACAAACAATGGATGGGAACAAATAAGTCACCTAGGTATAATTGTCATTATAAAGCTGACATCTTAGACCAGGAGGCAAATCCTTTCCCCAAAGGACCACATAAGTGCCATGGACACTTGCAGAGGGCTGTACCAATAGTAACAGTATTCATTTCTGCTAGTTATATCTCACAGAGGTGTTAAGTGCTCTAGATGTGATTTTTTTTTCAACCAGTACCAGGAAACTAGTAAATTCTTTATGCTTTTTGACTCCGTCTGTGGTGCAATAGTGCAAAAGCAGCAATCTGTTCACCAACTTCTTATATCAGCGAATTTATGCTTTAGAAAGTGTTTTAAAAAGCACTGTGGTGGCTGATTTTCAGTACTCAACAGCCAGGCTAGACTTTTTGCCTTAAGTGTCCAGCTGTACCTGTCTTTCTGCTCTAATGTCTGTGCAGTTGTCTAAAGGATCTATTCTAATCAGAGTGGAAGGAAAAGCTCAAATCGCAATGAGGACTGGAACATCGGAAGAAACTGAGATAGTCTTAATAACCACTTGCCTTAGGCTGCTTTGATTTGAATAAGATTTAACGGTTTCTGTTTTGAGAGCTGTTAAAATTTTCAGTGGCTTTGAAGCACTGCAGCAAATCACTGTTACATCTACTGTACATGTACATCTGCCAATAGATAGCAGTAAAAGACAAATCAATGACCAAACTAACCCGGTGTACAACATTTATACCATTATTAGTAACTCAGATATAAGAATAGTTTACTGTGGTGCTTTAAACGGATTCGATTTAATATTTCTGTAATTTGTCTTCATCTTACCACAATTGATCAAAATAAGCTTTCAGCAGCTAAATCAAAAGGGAAGTCTGTCACTCTTCCAGTGCCCACATCTGTTTCGGGGATTTACTAACCTACAAATGAATTCAAGCAGCTGATCAAAAAATGGCTTCTCCTTGTGCTCTTTGTAAAACTCCACAGCCATCTCCTTGGACATATACGCTTCCTTCAGTTGTGTTATCAAAAAGCCTTTGCTACGGATTTCCTCTAAAATCTTATCTGTTAAAGTAAACAGAAGAAGTAAGTAAATACACATTGTAAAGAAATATTGTTTAAGCATATTTAGATAAGCGTTATGTATTCTGTACAATTAAAGACAACCTTTGTGTTCCTCCATAGCATCCGGTTTGATGAGTGCCAAAGTGAGTTGTCTTGGGAAGAAGAAGCTGATCTCTCGTTCAGCCTCTTCGTGGTTTGCACTGCCGTGTAGCTGGTTGATAGGCTCATTCTCCACAAAGAACTGGGCCCTCAGACTGAATGATTAGGGATACAGGAGTCAGCGTGTGATCTAATGGTTTCCAAGAGTCATTTTCAGGTAAGAGCTGTAATTTACTCCACTTTTCAACCCTTCTGCGTCTGTCTGTCTGTCTAGTCTATGTCTAGTTCAGTTAGCAATTTACTGGAAACTGTCAGGAAACCTCAAAAAGATGTGATCAATGAACAATCCGGGTAGACAGGCAAGTACAATCTTGTCAAAAAGCTCCACTACAATCACAAGAATTGTACTTCTTTTGTCACTGGAAAATGTCTGCACAATAGTAAGACTTTAAACGTCTTTTACTTTATAATACTTTTTGTGTATAATTAATTGAGAAAAGAGGTCAAAAGACCTTCTTTGTAAGAAGCTGTCATCATTCCTCTTGTGCTTTTCTTCATTAGCTATCCAGTAGTGACTTTGAATATATAGATCTAAAGTACTACACACAACTCACCAGTCTGGGCTTTCATCTTTGGCTTTATCAACATCAGAAGGACCGAGCATGTTTTTCCAGTGTTGGATAGCCCCAACTCTGGCTAGAGCCAAAGCTAGCACAGGTCCACTGTATAAGTGGATATCATGGTTAACCTCAGAGTTAGAGAATAGCATGTAAATGTGTTTAAGTCAGTGTGTTGGTTTACCTGGTCATGTTTTTCACCAGTGCAGGAAAGTAGTCTTCCTCAGTATCTTTGTCATAAAACTGTCTCACCTCTTCTTCTGTTAATGTCACCTCTCTTTGAAGGCCCACTGTGAAGCCTGCCTCATGGATTCGACTCAGGATTTCATCTGTAAATGTGTATTTCACCATACTTATAAAAAGACATATGAGCAATCAAGCAAACACTCATTACCCTCTAATGTTTTTGTACTATAAAACTGCCTATGGATACCTATAGTTGTTGTCATGTATTTGGCACACGCCCTACCCCTGTTTTCCCTGGCTACGTCAGGCCGGATAATCGCCAGTGTCCTCTCCACACGCTCTTCCTCCCCATCCTGCCCTGTTACTGCAGCCGTCCTAAAGTTGGGAAAGAAAAAGGCGAGCTCCCTGCTGGCCTGGTCGCTGTCCTCGCTACCATGCACGGCGTTGAACAGTGTCTGTGTGCTGTATTGTGCCCGTAAGCTGCAGGAAGCCAGGTGGAAAAGGAGAGGAGAGCAGATGGTTGCTCGGCTGGCGCTCAACCAGAGAGAAGCATAATATTTGGGTGTGTCTGACAGAGCAGCTGAGAATATGCTGTTCATTCCATTTTCCAGACTTTTTATTTTTTATATTATTTATATTGTGCTTTTCCACCTAGTAGGCACTCAAGCGCTTTGGCCTGAGTCTGTTCACACTGTTTCAACCAAGTATGCAAAAGCAGATTCCTGTACATTATTAATCTACATATACACTGTACAGTATGTAGGGGTTTTGATGTAGGCTCAAAGTTCAAGCTGACTTTGATATATGTTTATATGGCATATCCTTTCCATAAACTGACCTTTCCGGCTTGTCTCTCCTGGCTTCCTCTAGATCTGCTGGGCCAATGAACTCAAGCCATGCAGTTACAGTGTTGGCTGAGCTATCAGGCTGAGAGAGGAGCAGAATATGCGATGGACCACTGGACAAAAACTGCACCAGGTCTTCGAAGAAGGGCTTTACATCACAGTTTCACACAAAGGGACATGGGAACATACAGAAAAACAAGAGCAGAGGTCTTGTATTTAAT
This sequence comes from Perccottus glenii, assembly GCA_024416835.2. NCBI lineage: Eukaryota > Metazoa > Chordata > Actinopteri > Gobiiformes > Odontobutidae > Perccottus > Perccottus glenii. The sequence continues at coordinate 12,016,039 of CM044560.2, read as the reverse complement.
TGTGGAAAAAAGCTGGAAAATTCTTTAAAATAGCTGCTTGATGCTGTTTTTCTGCTCAATCAGTCTGCTTATTGTTGGACTTCATACAGTAATTTGGTTGTGGCAGCACACAACTTGTACTTAATTGTTTTGCATGAACATTGTATTAATTTGTATTCTGAGTTCGTTACCATTAATTCCCATCACAAATAACCTGACATGCAAGAAAAAGCAGCTTAAACAGCAGCTCTATTGAGAGTCCTGCAGATGTATTGCAGATGGACGTGTCAATTAAAGGCTTTTGCATAGGCTGTGTATGTTCTCTTTTTGAAATGCTTTTCAAAAATGTCAAGTGCTGAGACTAACCTCACAAAATAGACCCCATTTCAGGGTTTCTTTGTCTTTGGCTTGACTAGTATCCAGCCTGTAACTGCTTCATCTTGGTGTATGCTTCTTAGTCTATACACTGTGTACTGTTTTATTCTCTAATGTATTCTCCTCATTACTAGGCAATACCTCTTGTGCTTTATGCTGATAAAACTCTCGAGCCTCTATCTCGGTCAGTGTGCGTTCCTCGTGGACCAGGATCTCAAACCCAGCGTCTTGGATCTAACCAGAGGAATAATATCAGTAGGTTAAATTGATGTCAGCAGAAACTCTTAGACTGTGTGCAGAACTAGTCTCTGTGTACCTTCATAATGATCTCATTTGCCTTGCCATGAGCGACGGCATCTGGTTTGATGATGGCAACTGTGCAGGATTTACTGGCATGGACTAAAAACAGAGGATAGCAGCTTGAAGATTACGGTTAATGCTTTTGAAAGCCTTATAGTTTACACGTTAATGGCACTGCAGCAATAACAATAGTGAAAATGGCAATAAAACATAGACATCTATTATTTTAAACAGTACCAATTATGCTTTCTTCATTTTCTGATTGTGTCATTGGCTCCCTTTCGCCTTTCCCTCCTTCATCTAGGCCTTCATCTTTAATCTGGCAAACACAACCAAGAACAAATAAATAAACAGTTTCACATAACAAACTGTTTATTTAATAATCAATTTATATGTCTCAAATACTTAAGACTACCACTAGATTGTCTTTTCAAACAGCAGTCTATTAATAGTGGTGACCTAATTATTGTTGTCTCTACTGCCTTAAGTTGGTATAACACAAATGATCATTATAAAGAAGAGCTTTGAACAATTAAAATTTTAATTGTGAGATTTAAAGTAAATCAAAATCTGTATAAAGTCTGATGCTAGTCTTTTCTAAACCTAAAGTGTCACTTTATCTTTACAACAAAACAACCTAGTTTAATTTAAAGTAAACAGTTACAATGTGTACATGAATGATTTTATGTGAATAGATTGAGCTTGTTTTTTTTTGTACTGACCACCACGCGTTCTCCACCTTGCTCAAGGACTGCCTTCTCCTTGGCCAGTTCCTCTACAATTATCTTCTGAAGCAGAGGAGCCTTGGCCCCTCGCAGCACTGCCAACAGCTCCCCACCCTGTGTGGGACATTCAGACTCAATTTAACTGCAGTAGTATAAGAAGTACATGGCAGCAGATGGAAGTAGCACATTTTTTACATTGTTAGCATTGCATAGCATAGAAAAACACATTTTTACATTGTGGACCGTAAGGGAAAAAAGAGTAAAAATTACCCCATAAAACAGGAAGGTAGGTTCACACTTCCCTCTATACCTCTCTAGAGCATCAATGTTGTCTGCTTCAGCCTACAACATACACAAGTTCACGTTTCTTGCTAGGGTAAATTTTTTCTTTATTCAACCTTCAAATTTGGAGTCCGGACTTACTGTAGCAAAATGCAAAAGGTCATCTCCCAATTCATTCTTTATTTTTCGCAAAAGACTGATCACAGCTCGACATGGGCCACACCACTGTTGGTAGACATCCACAACTACAGTTCATGGAGACACAGACAGGCTGCGATTATCACCGTGAACACCAGGGGGCAGCAGCGCACTTTCAAACTGCAGAGCTGTGCTTGCTTCACAAACTTCCATTTAAATTGTCCGTTTCATAAGTAGCAGTAGTAGTATCATATTAGCTCATAGCTCTTTAAGCTCTTACCTGTTAAACCTTTAGTGGCAAGCATCTCCTCCCATTGTTCTTGGTTTGTTACAGATACCTGAAAAAAATAACCTAAGGTTATTCCTAGCTATAGTACAGAACAGAGCTTCTGTCTTAGCATACTTTACCACAAAATGTAAAGTTTTTACAACCTGCAAACTGGCTTCTTTCTTTTTTCCCGCCATCGAGGTGACAAATGCTAATATTTTTTATATATTTAAAGCCTACGTTTTATTTTCCAAGTTGCTTATGTTATATCTGACTTCTTGTAGGTTAGCTCCTGCGTGAGCTTGAGTTTGTTTGGCCACTTGGTTACCTAGCAACGCTGCTCTTTACCGTATAGTGATCAAAGTGCCATAAATAAAAGCAAAACACCAGTAGGCTGTCACAACGTTAGTTCGAGCGAAAACATATGCATCTTGTTTTTATGCCGATTAAAGTTGTTTAAACTGACCGCGGTTCTCACTGAAGCCTCAGAGCGGCGCAAGTGGGTCTACCAGGTAAAAGTTAATGCTGCTGATTAAAGACTTGTTACAAACAACAAACAACAACATTGTTTGTAACAAGTTGAACATTTTAGCTTTGCACTTCCATTAGAAGATTGCAACACTTTGCCTTAAATTTACATTGTCTGAAATGTGCACTGCCATTTTCCATATGTTATTGGAAACTAGGGATATAGGCCTAGAACCACGCAACAACAAGTGTGGACATATTGTAAAAGGCAAATATTACACTGGCTACTGGATCAGACAGTGGTAGTTCTAAACCAGTGGCTCAGTGGTAGAGCGGTCGTTCTTCAACCGGAAGGTAGGCGGTTCGATTCCCGCTCTCCCCACAGTTCATACTGTCGTTGTGTCCTTGGGCAAGACACTTAACCCACTTTGCCTACAGTGGTGTTCCAGCTGTAACACTGGTGAATGGAACTTTAATGTAAGTCGCTTTGAATGACCCAGCAGGACTTGAACACCCCATTAGTACCCTTGTGGATTGTTAATCTTCCCAAAAAAAACAACAACAACAACAACAAACAAACAGAGGATTTGATGCTACAACAGCAGTAGCACAGATGATTAATCTCCATTAGAACATCTTAAGTACAGAAGTCATATTTAAGCCCCATTAAGTATGTCTGCATTTTGTTGTTTTCAAAGAGGCTTTTTATTTCCTTCTCCAGTGCCCCATGGACCTTGTGCAGCAAATGTATTAATCCCAGTTGCCATGTCATGTCCTCCAGGATTTATGGCCAAACAGAAAACATCTAGATTTTCTGCCTTTGGTCTTCTCAGCTGTGAATTAATTGTGAAAATGTGTAGATATTGAACAAAAATATGGATGTAGTGTGAGCTTACAAGCTGCAAAAAGGTAACATTTGGTCAATGTTGTCAATATTAACATTTTTACATAGATTTAAAATGTTGTCCTAAAGCTACAAAATATTAAAAATACATTACTGGTCTATACAATAAAACACAAACCAAATGTTGACAGAGGCTAGAGCGCACTGGGACCACAACAAGACCAGGACAGGGCAAGAGGGAACCAGTGTATGGTACAAGGAACAGTAAAACAAAACACTAAACATGTTGGTTTTCACACCAAGGACAAACACATTGAACACTTTGTAGCACTGGGAGGGCGACTACACCTTATAATAAAGTACAATATAGAGGAATGAGGAATGCCTTTTTCAAGAATACCCTATTAGATGAACGATAAAACACCACACCTTCATTTAAAATGTTTAAGGGACATTGATAAGCCTTTGAAGTCTATATATATAGAGGTAGAGTGATCGATTTTTCCTGATGGCTGTCTTATGATGGAAGTATTAACTTCTCTAGCTGTGGAAAAGGGCAAGTGGGCAAAAGGGCAGTCATGTAATTTTAGATCTAACGTGATATGGTTCAGTAAACAGCCAGTGATGCCTGTTAAAGTTCCCATAGTCACACTTTTAGTTTTTACAAAAAGCATATCTTTATATTTCTTTAAAAAGTCTATCAATCAGAAGTCTCAGCAATTTTTCTGCCTCCATCCTACAAGAAATGTGGAGATTGCTTCTCGTACACAACAAGCCTAAGTCACACCCATAACTGTTGATGAGGTACTGTAATGATGCCTGTATAACTGTCTGGGGATATAAAGAGTTTTATATTACTGTAGTGTGCATCCATACATACTCGTGCACTGTTTCCAGGAGTTTTGAGAATAGAAGTCTTGCGCTCTCAGAATGCTGGATGCATGCTTATCAGCTCTTCCAGGCTTGAAACCTCTCCTGTAAGCAATACAGCAATTGAATACAGAATAGCTTATTTTTTCTTGGCATATTTGTTAAAAGTCACAGTGCATAATGCAAAATGCTGTCAAACAAACAGAATGTAATCTTCACTGGGCTCTGCTAAGCAATGGCAGCTATGCTTTCGAAGGATATACAGCTAGATGTTGTGGAAAATTTAGCAAGTTTAGACCAGAGGAAAACACAAACTTGCTTTTAGGCAGCTTTGTGTTTTTCTCTGCTATAATGACAACCATGGCTGTGTGCTGGTGCAGAGACCTTGTTGCCTCTCTGCAACATTAACGGAAAATGTATACAGAGCAAAGGGGAAATGGTACAAACCAAAGGATGTAGAGAGGAAGTGTAGTCAGTCAGTCAGTCAGTCGGCCCTGTATAGAGACAGACATTGACAATCAGAGATAATGATTGACTGTCAGTTTGCAGAGACGGGGGGCGGTCTCTCCCCCTTTTCCCCGACAGCCGCCGCTGTACACTGACAGAGGAAGCCAGAATGGAGTAAGTCATCTGCATCTAAATAAAGACCACCAATGGCTTTGTCAGAGTCCATTAAGCAAATTGCCATATTTGATAAATGCATCTACTGTCTCTTCTTTCCCTGCACGTTCACGCTCACGCAAAAATTGTATCTTGTTTGTGAGATGAGAGAAAGGACTCTAGTAAAATATAATGTTGATGCACATTTCAATTGATTTGTGCATCTTATATAGGAAGTGAATTACAGATTGCCTGACCTGAAGAAATGACTAAGATTTTATTCACTAAACCATTCCACGTACAAGTAAAGTAGGAGTAAACTGTGACACATTGATAAAATTTTGGAACAAACCATCTCATTTATTGCTATTTCTCTTAATGCTCAATGCTATCTTGTGCCGTTATACTACAGCATAATCGGTGGCAGGCCTCTTCTATCCACGCTAAAAGGAGCTGAAGGTTAATAGCTGCAATCATTCAGTGGAATTATTCAGCTCTGCCTCATCTCCCGCATCTGCAGCAGGCTCACGCTCCACAAGAAAGTAAAAAAAAATAAAAATGAAATCATTCACATCTTCCAGACTTTAGTATTCTCTATCCATAAATTATGTTCAAACTGAAAATTTCTAGTGCAGTGAAGTCAAGTGGATTTACCCTCTCAGAGCCAAAACCAATGGTATGGGGAGCTCTAGGGCCAGACAAAAACTAAGTTTGGATAGATAGATATATGATTCCAGTGCTTCGTATGCAATATCACATGACCACACAGAGCCACTATTGTTCAACACTGCATTATATTTTAGGCAGTATATGTAACAGATACTGCAAGTTACATGCATTTGAAATCGTAGTGTTGTAATGACAACAAAAGTGAGGACATTTTTCTCAGTTTGATCATCTGATAACAAAAAAAGTGAATTGTAGTTGTAAGATGTGCTTGTGTCTGAAGATACTCCAAGAGGACAGGAAAACTCAACCTACTGTTAGCAAGCATACAAAACATACTTACAATCACCGACAATGGGGTATTACAAGGACAATACAAATACATAACCATAATATACAACACTTGGATAACAAAACTGTAGACCAGTTGTTCTCAACAGGTTTCATGTTGTGACCATTTTTTCTAACTAAGTTTCAGAAAGTAAATTATTATGATGGATTGTAATCCTGTTGTCAGACTTCGCCCATAGGGTTTGATGGATTGGATGTTTCATTTCTCTAAATGTAATTAACACTACATTCTGAATGCTAAAAGTTTAAACCTACAATACTGTGTCTGGTGCCTCTTGTTTTCATCTGTTTGTGTGGAGTGGAGTTTGAATATTCTCCCCGTGCTCGGGTGGGTTTCTTCCAGGTGCTCTGGTTCCCCACCAACATAAAAAACATGCTGGGTTCCCCCTGGATACAAGGATAATAAAGGGATAATAAATGAAAACTGTTGTGAATGACTGATCTAGACAAAAATGAATGAATGGATTAAAGTGCATAGCATATGACAACTGACCTTGAAGAATTTTTCAGAAGGCAAGAGCGACATCCTTGCCTCCAGAAAGAAGAAAAAAGTTGAAGAGAGGTGGAGTAAAACTGCAGGACAACAAGACATCATGTAAAAACATAAAAATAGAATGAACCTTCACAGTTACATCTCTTCATGGCCATAGACTTGTGCTGAAGTCAAGACCACACTAACTGAGACCTTGACCGAGGCCAGAGTGTAACAAGACAAGGCCAAGACCTTAAAGGACTGAATAAATCAGTCAAACCAAGACAAATGCATTGTACAGATCTAAAACAGAACTGATCATACATTCTTGTCTGATTTGCTAAAAGTACAAAATGAATGTAAAAGCGATAATACTCTAGGCATCTGATAGAAGTTTACATTCTCATAACAATGATATGGCTGAATAAGTTGGATTCTTAGCTAGTTTTATGTTTGTTAACTAGACAAGCGTGAGTGAAAATGTCTTTGATTCCAAGATGAAGTGTTGCAAAAGTGGTTGTATGGAGGATTTACAAAGTAACAATGTGCCTTTGTTCAAATGTTAACCAAAAATGATAAACACATTTTAAAAATCACAGTCATTAAAAGTCAACTTCCCACTTCTACTCCTTAAAATAGTCTTGCTTTTCAAACTGTAAAAGCTGTTTCACACTTTTGGCCCAGTCTGAGAAAACACTTTAAACCAAAGTCAGTGCAAGTCTCTGTAATTTGTTGCTGATTGGAGAAATTGGGGGGGTGTTACATGTGCCTCTGCAGAGTGTGTTTCTACTTTTACTCCAAATCAGACACAGCCATCAGTCAGCGGCGTGCCATTAGAAACACAAATACAAAGCTGTGATGATAAACACTCACTCTTTGCACCTCTGTCATAAACATAGCCACACTACGAGGAGATATGTACCCTCTCTGATAATTCAAAGTGATACCTTGTCTTGCTCTGCAAACACAATGCCCAGAGGCAGCACTGATGGGGGAAAAGAAAAAAAAAAAAGAAAAAGTCAAATCAGACCTATTAAGTGGATTAGGAGTTATCTGCAGCACAGCTTGTAATTGGTTTTGTGTTATCATAGCAACGTCAAAGAGGTGCTAATTGAAAAGCCGGTTTATTAGACTGTGGACAGTCTTGGGAGGTTAAGAATGCGGTTTAAAGGTCTTGTTTGAGATAGCCTCCCAATAGATAATAATAATAGGCAGCTTCGACCGGAGCTTTTAGGCCTCTGATGTAATTCCCCTGACACTTTCCCCTGATTTCACTCTCCTTTTGCCTGGAAGTCTTTGGAGAATATAATTTTCTTAAGTGGAAATTACATCTTTGCTTCAGCATTTCTGACTGCCACTGTTCACACGTGCACTTGCCTAAAGGACTTTGTCCACAGAACCTCCAATTTGTTTTTTTATTCGTGATTTTTCAAAAGGCTACGGGCTGGTGACATAGCACTGTTGTACAAATGCACTTGTTCTGTAGTAGGTCTTAAGAGAGATATAATGTGAAAAATGACAGCAAAGTCACGGCCTGTGAGTTGTGGCTTCCAGGTTGAAAAGAAAAGAAAAGATGAGCAAGAATCTCTGTGACACTGAAGTATTGCACCTGCACCTCATGTTGTTGTCACAGCTGTACAACTGAAGGTTAGCTCTGAAGGTTTTAGACGTTTTTTCCATAGTCAAAAGGATTACAAATACTCCATAATAAGCATGCAGTACCACTTACGGCTTTGGTTCCATATGGTTATTATAATGTGGGACAGGGTAAATGACAGGTTGCCAATTGTTCTACGTTTTCAACAAAGCAAGCATTTATTAGCAACAGCTGTTTTTTGAGTTGGTGGCTTTTTTAATCAAAAACATTGCATTTGCTGTCTGCATTTAACCTGACTGACGTTCTCCTACACAGAAGCATCTGAAAGGGCTTCCACAGTAATCATTTGCAAAGAGCAGGTACTCTCAGATGGTAGGTGGTGGAAATCACATTACTTTGAGAGGGACAAGATAGATTTCTGTGAGTTTGAGAACTGCACTTTCATTATATATTAGCATAACTTAGTTATGACATTAGTATGTCCCAAAATGTACATATAGTATCTGGTGCATGACAAGATTAGAAAGCTATAAACCAGAAACTACCTTCTTAATTCTTCTCCAGGTATTCTAGTTTCCCCATCAACCTAAAAACAAGCAATGTATTATGACCAATTACTGATGCAAGGAGAGAGCTCCTAGGAGCCCCTGAGTGGATGGACTAAAGCAGATAAAGGATTTCCTTATAGGTATAATAAAGGTTAACTTAACATAAAGTAAGCCCGCAACTGTTCACATAGAAGATGCAACACTCCTGTACACACTGCACACATGAGCCTCTTCAGGAGTTACCCGTACCGAACTATAACTCCACCTAATGTGTGCCAATTAGTGTAAAAGTAGCTAAATATCTCATAACACTTAATTAGAACACTTTCTAAAGCTCCATCTGTATAGTAATACTCCGTTACACATATTTTTTCTGACAACAGGCCAATCATGTCACATAATTACCCCACAACTTAGCCATTGATTGACAGCCAACTTACCCGCCACTAGCCTCTGACTTTCAAACCTTATATTTTCAAAACTTCATACAGACAGACTCCACTATCGTGACCGTGGTTAGACCTTTTGTTTTACTGATGCTTTATTAACTTCAGTGGTACTTTAATGTAATTTTGTTTTGGGCATCACAATTTATTAGTCCAATAATACTGTGTAAGTATGACACATTCATTGGGAGCCATAGGGAACCCTGGAGGGCCTTGTAACCTCATATTGAAAAGCCTCTTACATGAGCACTCCAGATGGCACAACAAGGTAAGAAAAGGGAGCATAGAGATGTGATCTCTGTGTTAAAATGCAGAGGGAATCCAGCTCTGCCTTTCATCTCTAATCTGTACATCTCTGAGTGCTTCTGCTGTAATTGTAAAGGTATCGTAAGAGGAGGAATGTCTACTCAAGTGGTCTATTCATTCTCTACAGTTTGGGGGCGCTGTTCTATAGCACTCTTTGGTTCTATTTTGGTGCTGATGGGCGCAGATGGGGTGCCTGTAGCCTGACTGTGAGGAGAAGAAATGCCAAAGAGGCTTGTGCATCTGCTGCTGATGCATGCAGCGAACAAGCATGCATTATTCAGAGAGGATATGCAGTAAAGATGATGCCTGGCTCGCACTGGTGGATGGACTCCTACCACCACCTCCTCTTCTTTCAGTCAGTGTTTCTCGCAGCCCATGCTTTAAATAGCACAAAAAGCTTGTGTTGAATGTATTAGTAATATTTGATGGTTAACTTTTTGGTCAATCCTTTTGAAACATTTCTTATTCTGCCTCATGTTGGATTAGTTTGTAATTTAATGTATTATAGAAATATATTATCAGTGGACTTCAGCAGTCATGTGACTGCAATGGCAACTGACAGTCAGTGCAGTTACATCCACATCTAATTCCGACTATGCTCATAACTCGAGCTAATCCTGCATTCATGTGTCTTTAGTATTTTACAGCATTTGTTACAAAGAGAAAAGAAGCTAACGTTAAACCCATAGATTGATTATAAATAGATGTCGTGTGCTCATTGCTTCCATATTTGCTGATATTGGCCTCACCACAGGGCAATAAAATGGCAATTACATCCAAGATACTACTGCAGTTACTGCATAGTAAAACTACAGTTTTCAGAGAGCATAAATGGACGTATAAATAAGACCAGAGTCATCTTTTGTACCAGGCTGTAAACATGATTTTTACACTTGTAACGTTGCCATTAGATTTCTGCTTATATTTCTGCTTTTGGAACCTGCCCTCTGGTGGACAAAGGTATATTGCTCTATGGTGGCACCCATACATGAGGGCCGTTTAAGGGGTTCAATCAGAGCTTGGTTATTTATCTGTAACTGCGCTGTCCGACGGTACATGAACACATCAAAAACTTCGGTAAACGACTTGTTCTTCTAAACTTTTTACGACATGACAAAGCACAATAACCGACTGACCCTACATATGTGTCTTTGTTGGTCTAAAAATGAGTGATAAAGACTGATAAAGACCAGTGCATGATCATGGTTTTACATCAAATCACAACAATGATGTTAATAAAAATTGATTGGGGTCATTGCTGTTCAAGTCTCCTCAACATTCAAAGTCATCTATGGTCCTCCACTTGTATGCTCAGATTCTGTTGTGGGCTATTTCTGTCACAATAGTGAAAAAAAGTGGTGAGGCATCAGAGGTGTGAAGTGGTCCCGTCATTCTCTTTTATGCCAGTAGTTCTCAACTGGTGGGTTGCGGGCCTTTGCCTGGACAAAAAAAGAGAGTTAACATAAGCATAATAAATTCAGTGAACCATACGGCCTTTAGGACTGTAATATGATCAGTCATGATGCTGCTGTCCCGTTGGTGTACATGTGTTTTGTCGCCGCCTTGGCAGAAGGGTGGACAGAAGAGTTTTTCCCAGCGATAGGTTATTTACCAAATCGTCAAATGTTCTTAGGCTAGGTCAGCTGCCCTGCTGGGCTGTCATAGTATACAATTCACACCCAAGCTAATATGTTGTTTTATGCTAATGTTTATCAGCATAAAGAGGGGGAATGTTATAATAATTTTTAATTTACAATTAGATATGGATTTTCTAACTTTGAGGACAAAGGACAAAAACCTCAGTGTGTTTGTGTAAAGCTACATTTAAATTGAAATGTATTTTGCATAAAAACACAAACTGAGTCTGTTAAAGTTGTCTGTTACTGAAATGATTTATGATACTGATTGTTACGTCAGCCTTATGATTACTGCTTGTGAGTGAATAATTTTAGTACATTGTTTGTTATATACAGTGAGTGGGTTTAATTACTTCTCAGTAGTTAGATATTTTTATTTCATTTTTGTGCATAAAAGCACTGTTGAGTCTGTTCAAAAGGTTGAAGTTACTGAAGTGTTATGTTGTAACAGCCTTATGGTCAATGGATTAAGTGCTACTGATTAATATTATTAATACAGGACTGTTTAGTAGGTATCCACTGATGTAGTGTTATACCAATTACAATAATATTATTGAAACCTTGTGTCCCTAAGATGCTCTTTTTGAGTTAAAATGGAATATTTCGCTCTCTAGTATAACCTACTGATTATTTTGTTTTTTCACTAAAGTTGTTTTTTGTGTTAAGTTAGTTAAGTTATTCAGTCTATTCTGTATTACCTCAGGTTTAAACAGTACCATCTTTTTATTAAATTCAAATTGTATCAAATTGGGTTGATTGTTAAGGGATGATGATGGTCCTGAAGCCAGACCAGTTGAGAACCACTGCTTTAGGCAATAGGAGATAGATTGAGATGGCTCCAGCATACATAGGACAGAGTTGTCTTGATTGGCATAGTGTACATAATATGCCACAGTCGAAGAAACGGTGTTAGCCTACTCATCATAAAGGGGAACAGTGGATTACCTTTTCACTGTGTCACATCTGAAGCACAAATAGGGCACACGGCTGAGCGATATTGGTGAGTAAATGTCAGAAATATCCTGCAGGGAGCCCGAAAAGGAAGAAGGGCATAACCAAATGCAAATTGGGTTGATTACAAAAAGACTGAACCTTATAAATTGTTCCTAAGATCACTTTCAAGACCATTATCCAAATATTGCAGCACCTAGGTCCTGTTCACCAGCAAGGGTTCTTTTTTTGTCCTTGCACTAAATGTCACTTAGGGTGGAGGCTGTAAATGTGGCAAATGAAGGTTAATTGTATTGAAAGTGAGCTGGAATAGATTGTCGCATTCACTTTCCTTTTCCTGGCTTTTGGTTTTAGCACCAGACACAACGTCAAGCTGTGCTGAAAGCTATCCTCCATTGTTCAGTAATACACTCAACAATAATGATTCAAATGCTGACATCTTCTACTGACGGAATTAGTTTGGGGTTTTCAGAGAATGGATGCAATGGATTTTAAGGTGGTTTCAAGGCCTCATTTAAAGAAGTAGGCAACAAACAGCCTCTAACAAAGTAATTTATCTTCTGCCAGTACTGACTCATAATGCCAGGTTCCTTCAGGAGCTGTTTACACTGTGAGGAAAAGCAGGCTGCTGTAATGGTGTCTGCTATATGGAAGATAACACCACAAATTACACGTTATTAAAGCCACACTAGGTAAATTTAATATTAAGAACATCAGCACATACAGTAAACTACATGTAACCCTTTCATAAGAGTAAATACAGTTGTTCTTTTAAGTTACCTTTACAGAATTTGTGATTTTGCCATTTTTCACAGAATATGAATGATAACACAAAAACTTTCTTTCACTCAAAATTAGTGATTGGGTGAAGCCATTTGTTGTCAAACAACTGTGTTTACTCTTTTTAAATCATGAACAGAAACTACCCAAATGACCCTGATCAAAAGTTTACATACCCCAGTTCTAAATACCATGTATTGTCACCTTTAACATCAATGACAGCTTAAAGTCTTTTGTGGTAGTTGTGGATGAGGCTCTTTATTTTCTCAGATGGTAAAGCTGAACATTCTTCTTGGCACAAAGCCTCCAGTTCCTGTAAATTCTTGGTCTGTCTTTCATGACCTGCACGTTTGAAATCTCCCCAGAGTGGCTCAATGATATTGAGGTCAGGAGACTGAGACTCCAGCATTTTCTGATAACATGCTGCATTCATCTTGCCATTCATTTTGACCAAGTTTTTTGTGCCTTTGTAGCTCACACATCCCCAAAACATCAGTGATCCACCTCCATGTTTCACAGTAGGAATGGTGTACCTTTCATCATAGGCCTTGTTGACTCCTCTCCAAATGTAATGTTTATGGTTGTGGCCAAAAAGTTTAATTTTGGTCTCTTTACTCCAAATGACTTTGTTCCAGAAGTTTTGAGGCTTGTCTCTGTGCTGTTTGGTGTGTTGTAAGCGAGATGCCTTGTGGCATTTGCGTACTAATGGCTTTCTTGACCATGCAGCCCATTTTTCTTCAAGTGCCTCCTTATTTTTTTTCAGAGACTTTTTTCCTGTATTTTAACTAAAGTTATTTGTGGGTTTTTCTTTGCATCCCGAACAATTTTCCTGGCAGTTGTGGCTGAAATTTTTGTTGGTCTACCTAAATGTTTGTTTAGTTTCAACAGAAACATTGTTGATTGGCATTCTCAATTCCTTGGATATCTTTTTAATCCCTTTCCTGCTTTATACAGTTCAATTACCTTTTCCTACAGATCCTTTGACATTTCTTTTGCTTTTCCCATGACTCAGAATACAGAAACATCAGTACTGGATAAAAGATGCAAGGGTCTGTTCGGAGCCCAGAAACTCACTGACCTTTTAAACACACACTGATTACAAGCAAACAGATCACAGGTGAGGATTAGTAGCCATTCAAACCTGTTTGTGTCAACTTGTGTGAATGTTATCAGGCCAAAAAACTTTTGATCAGAGTCATTTGGGTAGTTTCTGTTGTCATTATGATTTAAAAAGAGTAAACACAATTGTTTGACAATAAATCTTAATCTTTGCACCAGACCTAAAAATAATCAAATCAAATCAAACAACACCTTGGTTCCCTGGGTTCTTCCGTCCAGTCGAGCCTCAGAAACCTTTGTGTTCTGTTTGATTAATCGATGTCTCTGGACAGTCATTCTAGACAGTTGTTCAAAAACTGTTTTTATCATTTGAGAAACATTTCTAAACTGAGAGTGTTATTGTCTAAAGCTGACTTGAAGATGCTTTTATTTTTTCTCATCTTGATTATTGTAATTCTCTTTTTACTTGTTTGAACAAATTGTCTCTGAGTCGGCTACAAATGGTGCAAAATGCTGCAGCCAGGCTTTTAACTGGAACCAACAGAAGGGCTCACATTTCACCGGTTTTATCCTCACTTCATTGGCTTCCAGTCAAATTCAGAATTGATTTTAATTTTTTTTTTTTACTTTTAGAGCTCTGCATGGACAGGCACATCACTGACCTGCTGACCCCTTACTCCTCCTCCCGCGCTCTTCGGTCTTCTGGTCAAAATCACAAGTTCTGCCAGGGTATGTAAACTTATGAGCTCAACTTTATCTCATCATATCACATGTGTTATGTCAAACAAGTCACATGTCAAACAAAGATCAGGTCTGCAAAGCAATTATGTCTGGCCCACTAGATGATTTTTATTTATATTATTAAGGGTCCTACAAGTCCCACAATGCATTGCAATAACAGCTACTGACACTGTGCAAGTGAGTAAACGCACAATGAGTTTACACAGAGACAGGACAGAAACCAGTGCTTCTTAATCAAGTGAGAGGTGGAGAATGTTTGTGGAGAACCTTGTTTGTGGAGATAATGTAACCGTAATTCATGAAAATTTGTTCATTGGAACTTTGCCATAGCACTTTAGCACTGTACAAAAATCCGGACAAAGCAGATGCTACAAACTGACAGAGTTAAAATAGTCTGAAGTCACAGCAGAGTCTGTCAGTTACTAATGTCAGAGAGTGAGGCTGCAGTGAGGCTTGTCCACTTGTGGGTGTAAATCTAGAAATGTTATACAAACAAACCAACCAGCCAAACAAACAAAAAAGTAAGATGTCTGGGAAGGTTCTCAATCATCCAGGTCATCTTGAAGAAAAGGTTAAAGAAAAAGCATCTGAACTCAGTTTTCAAGGTGAAGACGTTTTGTCTCTAATTCCAAGACACTTTATAAATTCTGATAAATTTAATTAATTTGATAAGAGAGTGATATAGAGATAGTGATATAAGTTCAGCTCTCTTAACAGTTGATCTCAGAATTAAAAAAGTCTCTTGGAATTGGAGTCCAGTTGCTTTTGCTTTAACCTTTTAAGCAAACAAAAAAGTAGGATCACAGTCCTGTGGACCCCTTACTCCTTCTCCCGCACTCTTCGGTCCTTATGGTCCCCAAAACCCACTTTAAAACTCGATGGAACATGTCCTTCCAAGCAGTTGCCCCCAAACCTCTGGAACATACTTTGCCCTGTCAGAATGCCACAAGAAGAAGAGCACTATGGCGGTTAATGAAGTTAAATTAAGTTAAATTAAATGACCTACCTTTAGTTGTGACACTATTCAGTTGTGTATACTATTGTGACTTTCCCCTCTTATCATCTCTTTTTCACTTCTGTACTCTTTATTCAGCTCAGGGCTAAATTTTCTATTGAATTTTTGAGCTATTTTCTAACTGATGACTGTTGAGCACAAACAGTGCAGCGGCTTCATCATAGATTTTTGTTGAAAAGCTCTGCCTGGTGAGGCTGTAAATTAACTGGAAGGTATATAGTGCTAATGAGATCCTTTGTGGCTGTTGCACAACAAGCTACACCTCTCATATTACACACAGTAATTTCATCACCTGCCAACAGCAAAATAATCATTAGAACAGAATATCTGTCTGTATGCTGTCTTGGGTTTTTCTGTAATCTTGAATAAAAGTTCACATTTACATTTATGAAAATGCAAAATATTTTCATTTCGAAAAATGAACCGTAACTAGACAAATATGCTGTTGGTAAAATCGTAACCCATATTTTATATTCAATAATTATAGCATGTTACACTGTGTGATTCGACATACCATGTGTGTCATAGGCTTTGATTACAACTGTGGTCTCATTTCCACTGCAGTAATACGGTTCCCTTAAGTGTGGGAAAACCCTAGTCGTGTTTCTACTGTGCTGGATCCCGAAGAGCAAGGTCTGCTAAGTAAACATTTTTGAAGTGGACTTTCAAAAGCTTGAATGCAAGTCACTAGCATACTGTATGTGTTAACATTGTCATCTGGCTAAACACTATATAAACTACATTCATAGCAGGATTAATGAGGTACAATTTTACCACACTAATTAGTCGGCCCAAATTACAAAGTGTGACAGGACATTACACCTTCACTTTCGTCACATTCTGTTTTTTTCCCCGATGCACCAACAGTGTTAGTGTCATGTATCCTTTCACCATTTACCAAACTGTGAAGATATGGTGCCTGGAAAACACTGCTCCACACTGAGTTGAATGTTCATTTATGTGTTTTGTGCTCCTGAATAGAAATGTAAAAGCCCCCTTTTTGGCGATGGATGCATGACTATTATCCACCACAGAGGGCTACAATCAAGGCTTTTGAGAAGACATCTTTAAGATTAATTTTCTGTGAATGTCGCTGGGGTAAAGAGCTGGTCCTCCTTGAGCCCAGCCTACTTCCTGCCTCTCTCTTCACCACTTCTTCTCCCCCACCCCCACCCCCCGCCTTCACTCTCGCCACCGGAGCTCTGAACTGTGCTGCGTCCAAAGTTCAAGGGAAAATCATCCTGCAATCAATCACTAATGCAGATGAGGAGGCTGTTGAACATCACATGGCACAATTAAGAGCCCTGAATGCTAATCATCTTCAGAAGACCATTAAATGAAAAGAGCCTTCCCTTTATAAGAGCGCTCAATAGTGGCAGGGTTTTCAAAGGCCCTTGCCGTGTGCATAGTTTAATGATGAAAGTCAGGAAGGAGGCTGTGCCCCGTGCGGCAAGGTAGTTACAATAACATTTAAAGCAACACAATGTAAGTCTTTACCTTTGAATATACAGCCAAAAAGTGTCTTTGCAAGGTCCTTGACATGAAACAGAGAGGAAGCCCTCTTAGACACAGGGGTATTTCCACCCTGGGGTGTGCAGAAAAGCAGCAAAGTATACAGTGATTACACATTCATTCAATTTAAAGTGATATTTTTATTGAGAGTAGGTTGACAGGAAACAGGGCGAGAGAGAGGGGGATGACATTGGGAAAATGACCCGTCCGAGATTTGAACTGGGTCTCCCATGTTCTTAGGTTCCCCCCTTTAAAGTGAACCTTTCTTTGCCATTAAGTACAGCAAGAAAAAGTAAATCTTTTGAAAGTTTAAATTCAGAGCGATATTTTAGGGGCTTACTATTTAATAACACACAATAACACCTAATGTAACGTAGATAATGAATGCAATGTTTTATATTAACAAAGCAAGATGTCAATAAATAATTTATGATGATGATTTATTGAGGATTTTCCGTGGTCCTTCATCTATGGTGCTTAGTGCATACCATGCTGTTGAAACCAAAACCGAGCAGATCCAAATGTACAGTATGACCTCTTTGGAATGCTTTCTACCACTTTTGACTTACTTTTATACAATTTAAAGACTTCCATCTAGCATTAGCAGTGACTACATGATTGCATAAAATGTAAAGTGGAGCTGAATACACATATGTTATGCATGTACAACACATTTACATGTAATGCCACAAGCAAATATTAGTGCAAAATTTAGTAATGCTATTGTAATAACTACTTTTATATCGCTGTGGTTGTTTACTAAAGCCCTTTGTTGTGTGTTTGGAGCATTTATTTTAAAGTTTTTTTTGACAGGTGCAATGCCTGAATATCTTACATAGTGTTAATTTAATAACCACACTGGGCTTGTGGGGATGCTGTAACATTCCCTTTGAAATGAGAATGAAAGTGTCACTGTTATTCAGATTTTCAGTGGCACACACACGCTTGCTGTAATCCTCACAAATCCAAAGGCGCACATGTAGGGACTGTTTTGAAGCTTTAAGGCGTTTCAGCGTTTGACCTTGTGTGCGCTCTCGCTGCTTATGGGGAAAGTTTTGTAATGAGGTAAGACACTCCTCACAGGACTCATGCCTTGACTTAGTAATTAAAAGTGCTCCACCAGGTCCAAGCCCAATTATTTCAGACTTGGCAAATGTTCTTAAACACTGTTAATAGGCCAGGGTAGGGAGCAATATCATCTCAGAGTACACTGAGACATTTAAAAAAGTCACTCTTGTTGTTAAAGGCTCCTCACTTTCTCTTCAGACTTGGTTCTCTTCAGTTGCAAGATTCAAGTGTATTTTTGTGCTGACTTCACTGTGATCCTGACGACGCTGACACTGTTGCCATCGGAAACATGACAGCAGAGTCGTCCTGGGACAAACACGAGTCCTTGTGCAGCTGACTACAACAGCTTCATGGTCTTGCTGCGCCAAGGTTTTAAAAAATAGAATGTTTGGAGGAAAACAAATTTAATTATTTATTTCACAGGAGAACCAATACAACCTTGAGATTCCTCCAATAAAGACTAGAAGAATATGGTTTCTCATCTATTGTTTCTTTGACATCAGTTGTACAATGAAAGCAGCATATGCAATGTTTTTAATGCATAAGGTAAGAACCATAAGATGCAGACTGTTCTAAGACTAAGAAAAAAAAACATTTTAGCAATTTTTTTCTCCTTGGAATATGACTGTTGTCAACCAGACATGCTTTATTTGTGAAAACATCGCCAATTTGTGATCCGCTTAAGATTCAGATTTTTACCCTTCTCTGTTGTCCAATCAACAGACTGCAGTGTGAGCTCTGCCTTTTTGTAACAATCCCACGTTGTTGCTACTGTGTGGAGCGTTTACATCAGTGGTGGACAGTAACAAAGTAAATGTAATTCGTTACTGTACTTAAGTATTTTTTTTTCCAGTATCTGTACTTTACTGAGTATTTCCATTCGGGGATACTTTTTACTTTAACTTCGCTACATTTCAAAGTCAAATATCTTACTTTTTACTCAATTACATTTTGCTAAATTAGTCGCTCCTTTTTATTTATGAGTGGATAGAAAAAAACTAAAGAGGGCAATCACGCGGCAAACCACCAATCAGGATACAGCGCTCTGTTTTGAATTTGGTCTGGTAACTCTGCTTAATGCTTATTTAGTGCGTCAGTTCAACAGCATATCATTCTGAGAGTGCCGATTGTCTTCACTCTTCATTAGGATGGAACAATCACAAACTCCTGAATCTAAAGTGCCAGTGCCACAACATCCGTGGCCTTATTTTCTGTGTTATTTTGAAGTCGTTGAAAAGAAAAACAAGTCCTTCATTTTTAACTGCCTTCTTTGCCTGCCTCGGAACTGTAAAATTTCTTCGTACTGGAATTCTCCTTCCAATCTTAGGAAACACATTGAGGTAAGCCATTTTCATTCTGGTGGTCATTTTTTATTGAGTAATCTAACAGTAGCTCGCACCTCTTTGCAGTGAAACAAGCACAGGGGTCAAAGGGATTCTACATTATGATTAGTGCCTTAAATCAAAGAATGTAACAAAATACATCAGTCTTATTTCTGGTCACATTGTCTTTATCTAAACACTCATTTCAATCAATCAATCAATCAAGACTTGTTATTGCACAATGCATAAAATGATATCAAATACACTTCCCACATGCCTCACACACACACATAAAGTCAAATGACACACACATTTCACTATTAGCATTAGTTTAGCTTCCTGGAATTAAACCTTATTTAAATTATGTCTCTGTTTCCGTGAAGCCAACATGGGGCCAGAAATTCCAAGAAAATAAGCTTTAAATCTTTCTTTATAACATGGACAACGTCACCCTTTATTTGTGAGTATTATTATACATTTTCTTGGTACGGGCATTAGGAGAATTCACAGTTTTCAGAATCTCACATCTATAATGATTCTCCTGAAGAAGCTGAAATTACAAAGGAGTGTGGCCCACTCCTGTTAATTATGGACTGTAGGAAAGATTGTGTAAGTTCTCATGGAGTCTGAGAGCGACTAATGAGGCCACCCGGTGAAAGTAATGTTTTAATGATGTACAGCACCTTCGCGCTAGGGACAGCTGCTTCCTGAACACCTGTAGATCCTGTGAAGGGCACCGCTGTGACCTCCAGTTTCATTTAGCGCGCTCCATCAGGAAGCACCCTGACAGTAATTGGTATGTAGCTGGTTGATGGCATTTGTGTCACGGTCATGTAAGCTCACTTTAAAATGTTTAGTGTGTGTTCTCTGGTGAATCTCAACATTTTACCCATAAGTCGAATATAATCAGTAATTCATAGAAATATCAATGAAAGAATATACATTCATTGGTTCACGTGATGAAAAACTAGGGCCGTTGCCATGGCAATTAACTATTCAAAACATCAAGTCCTCAAATTTGGTGTCCATAACGGGAAAACGTCATGTGACTGAAACCCATAAATAGAATGGATACAGGTGTAACGTTTAGTGTTATTATAGAAATAATCATAGGAGTGCACAGTGATTAGCGTGATTAGGAAGGTTATTGGATTTCTGCATGATGCCCCCTTGCTAGCGTGGTTTCTCTCCAGCTTCCTCTCACTGTCCAAGGATATGCATGTGTCAATGACAAGGTAACTCTAAAGCTCCCATAGTGAATAAACAGGAGTGGCCAGATCTAAAGCAGACGGCAACTAACCTTGCGCCGCAGTTTGATTCTTGTGATATTTAGGGGTTTTATTAACTCACAAAAATCCATCTTGAACTGCTCCAAGCAAAGTATTTGTGTCGAAACTGGGCCGATGTGTCCAGTAAGGGGCCAGCACGGACAAGTCTGGATGTGTTTTAAGTTTAAAGATGTAGCAACCGTTCTACTGTTACAAACGTAAACAACATGGAGCTGCTCTGATTGGATAAAACTACAGTTGATAAAACCAATCATTTTTCATTTAAAGTACCTGGCCTTTTGTAAACGCTTTCAACAGAAGCCCTTCCAGATGGTATGTACTGTGGAGCAGTTCTATCTGGCAGAGTCAGATTAGATAGTCCAAAGCCTGGAGCAAAACTTAAGTAGACTGGACATGGCACAAAGGGGAGGGGCTACACTGGTGATTGACATGTGTGTGCCAGAAGTGGAATCATAGAGCAGATATCTGATCTTTACAGATAGTTTTAATGTCTATTTTATCTGAGAAGACAAAGGGAAAGTATTACCAGGACGACAAATATTGTGTGTTTGATTGGCTTATTAGTTACAAAGGTGATTTAATCAATAACAGCGAGTAGAAACAAATGTTGTTTTTACTGATGTGTCACTGATGTGTGCAATGTCAAAACAAGAGTGTCATATGCACACCTTACATTGAATATAAACTAGAAATAAGCTATTTCTTTTCTTTTTAAATCATTATTTTGACTCAAAGTTATCTTCACAATCAACAATAAATGAATCATGTAGCCACAGTTATTAATTAGCCCCACACAGATCTGCAACATATGCGCTGTGCTTTCAAGAGCCACGTTGTGCTCTAGCTTGTATTTTGACTAGACCTCTCCTGTGAAGATATGCAGCAGGTGGATGAATGAATACACATGAATGATAGAAATTAAAGAACAAAAACAAGTCCATTTTTCAGGTTCATTCATGTAGTGATTTCAAACAGTCTGCATCTGTAGTTTGGTACTGGGTTGCACAAGCTACAATTTTATCCATTTGATTTTATTACAGACTTGTTTTCCTAATAACCTGTTGTATGTGTTCCTTGTAAATCAATTGTGCTCCCCTCCTCACTGTAGCCCAGATGCTTGTACTGTTCGGAGATTGCTGCCAACTGTAATCAATACGTTGAAGGCCCAAGAGGCAGCTGCTGACGGCCAGAGACAGGCCACCGATGAGAAGACAGCAGCCAGTCTCACGGCCCTGAACCAGCTCACCATTTGCTCACAGAGACAGAGGAAAAGACCGCACGTGATTTTTCTCTTGTCACCTTCACAATGTTCTCAATCGCTTCGAGTCTTGAGGTGAAAAGGATCGAGCGAGGAATGTAACAACTGTGACAAGTGCTGCTAACGCTGACGTATAAATCTGAAGATGAGCTCTGTAAAAATATGAGGTCCCAGGTTGTTGTGGAGTCAGAATAAATTTGGCAGTTGGGTTTTCTTAGTACCTTACTGCCCCTTAAAAGAGTATTGTTGAATTAAAATGGTGTCTGTCCACATTTGTGTGTTGTTAACACTCAAATACACCCTAATTCGGTTCTAGGACTGGCATAAATGTGGCTGGCAACAAGTGGCTGCTCTCTTTTGGACATTCTCATTTGGTCCAAACCCAATTGTTAAATGTCGAACCACCAGTGGATTGTGGTTTGCACCAAACAGCTCCTCTTTAGTCGGTAAATGATAGAAGTTTCAGATACTTAAACACAACAAAGAGCAAATGGAGGAGGGAAAAGGTGGAAACAGACCCTAAGTTTGTGTTTTTTCTCTTGAATGGTTGTTTCTTGTTGATTTATTTTTGCATAATAACTGAAGACAATTTCTGATGGACAAAAATATACAGTAGCTGTTAATGTCTATGTCAGACTGTAGACTTAGGAAGACAGTTTCTGAAAATTGCATTGCCATGGTTACAGCACTTTTTGTAATAAGGGAAAAACTAGAAGCACAGCCTGTGAGGCAAGAGACCATATAATTCCTAAGGATCTGAGAAGGCATAGGTATGGTTGCAAGAAAG
Source organism: Perccottus glenii (assembly GCA_024416835.2). Taxonomy (NCBI): domain Eukaryota; kingdom Metazoa; phylum Chordata; class Actinopteri; order Gobiiformes; family Odontobutidae; genus Perccottus; species Perccottus glenii. The sequence continues at coordinate 11,993,385 of CM044560.2, read as the reverse complement.
GACAGTGCAGATTTTTGTTCTTCAGGAGGCTTTGTTTTTTTAATGTGCAAAACGAGCTTCTGAACATGTTAAGTGTGTGGAGTGAGAGCTCTTCTCTTTGAAGATGGGGTCATGGGGAGGTGGCATCAAGGCTGTTGAGGCTAAAGGCTGAACTGAAACTGATCATTAAGGCTGTTTTTGGATTGAAACTGGATAGTGGCCATTTCAGAAACAAGGATGGGTAACAAAATCAATTCCATCTTCAATATTCTCAACCACCCACAATATGATAACCTGATGCAAATGCTTATTCATCTTATTCAACCAGAGATGTATTCATACAAAAAGTAACATAAAAAAGAGAAGATGACGAGACAGCGAACATCTAGTGTCTGTGTCATTCTTTTCTTGCAGTCTCTCAAATGGCTTTCGCCATTAGCTAACTATGTAAGAAAAATTATTGATTAATACGTCCGTTAATGCTATCTGAAAACTATTGTTTTACTAAGCATTAAGAGCAGAAAAGCCTGAATGTAACCACCATTTTATTGCTCTGTTGTAAGGCCAATATCGGTGAATGGGGGACTATATACCACTATATATGCAATCATTGGACTCAGCACATCTTCTACAATAATGTGGATGCATCCTTTTATTACCTCTGCTGCCAGCTGGCTCCAGTTCACCGCAATGGTTTATTTGTTTATTGGTACATAATTAAAATGTGTTCAGCATCAGAGCTTGTCACATGATGGTATGCTTATGGATTGTATTAATTACTACACAAAAATATTCCCACTAAAAGAAACTGCAATTTTATTTGTAAGATCTTCTACCTTTGGGGTTAAACTTGCGCTAATCAATGGACATCAGGGTTAGTAATGGTTAAAAATGATGCAATCAGACAACGCATCAGTAGGAACACTCAATGCTAAGAGATGATTATACGTTATAGAAACTGTGTGAGACCTTATTGCTAGCAAAATAGCTTTGTGTGTGTGTGTGTGTGTGTGTGTGTGTGTGTGTGTGTGTGTGTGTGTGTGTGTGTGTGTGTGTGTGTGTGTGTGTGTGTGTGTGTGTGTGTGTGTGTGTGTGTGTGTGTGTGTGTGTGTGTGTGGGGAGGGTGGGGGGGGGGGGGGGGGAACATACAGTACATGCTGAAGGCAGCAGAAATCATGTGCCTTTTCGGGCTTCATGTGATGAGAGCACAAAAAAAGGAAAAAATATGTTATATTTATAGATTCATATTCTATAATTATACTGGTCTGGCCCATTTGAGAAATTGAGCTGTATGTGGCCCCTGAACTAAAATAGGTTTGACATCCCTGTTCTCAAGGCAGACTGAGCACAGCAGTAGCTTGAAATCAATGCACAGATTAGTTTACAATCTGACATACGACGAGGTTTTAAGAAAATAGGTTATATTTTTAATATTCTAAAGAAAACAGTTTATCTGACCTATTTCTATTGGATTTTGTCACACACAATGCAAGGAACGCTTTCAAAAATCACAAACTATGTTCAACTTCAGGGCAAATGTAGCTAAACCATAATTTGAAAACGTGACACCCAGGTGCCCACTTTTAGGACAAGATTTTAATGACATGAAAACTAATTTTTTAGATTGACAAGTCAAGTAGGGAAGCACAGTCTGGATTTGATCATTTTAAATGTTTTAATGGCTAATTTCACCTGTGAACTCAAGAAACATGTATTTCCAAGATGACAAATAACATATATTTCCTATTATTAATATACGTTATTTTACACGAGTCACTGATGTGTAAAATAAACTAAATAAACACACCTTGAATATGAATGGAGGAGATAAAGAATCAGGTAGAGACACCTTCAATCAGACTCTTACTAGTCATGTACTTGTTTTGGATGGACATGAGGACTTACCACACACAATCTACTCTGTGAGATGCTATATGATATTGTCTTTGCGTAAAAACAGCACATACTGTATGTCTTTTACACGGTTAAACAGTGTTCACTCGCTCCATCCTTTAAAAAAATTAGTTCACAATGACAGACTAAATACAAGGACAACAGATTAGCAGTACTTACTTTCCTGTTTGGCCCTCAATCTCCACAATAATTCAGGACTGCTCCAATGTGTCTTATCAGCTCATGAACACACTCCAGCGGGTAAACTCCTGGTAACTGCTGTTGGTCTGCGTTGTCCAGCTCAGCTCAGTCCAAACATGGCTTGCTTCTTCCTTTATCGTTCAAAAAGTCTACGCTGCTTTTTGTGTCCGACACAGTTTTTAGTGTCCTGCTGTGATCAGGTGGCTCTGCGTGAAAAGAACTAGAACCTATTTTTGTAAAATGCCCTCACTTGTTTAGTTATTTATTAATTCATCATTTTATCAACGTATAATACAATATAAATTTCAAATATATATTTAAATGTATTAAATATAGTCTAGGCTACTGTAGCTATCTGTTTATTTAGACTAGTAAATACATTTTAGATACATTATTAATGTATCTATATTATAATTGTTTTATGTATAAATCTCAAATAGCGCACTCCAATGCCTTCAAATACAGTACATGAGTGTTATCAGGCCTCAGTCCGTCTTGCGCCCAAACCTTGCCTCAGAACGCCCACAGCAGTGCACGGCGGCACTTCCACACCTGCGTCAGGTGGAATATGGCAAATCAGCCACTGACTATGAGCCTTTTGCCAGCCGTGAGATCGGGCCCTCAAAATAATAGTCCCTCTCAACCAGCTTCAGTGTAGCCTACCATTTGTCGTTCTTTTAAATGTACGGATCGATCTACGCTGCATTTAACAACGGCACTGGGAAAGCTTTTACTGATTCAAAACTGTAGCACACAGTTTGAATGAGCCATGAAAGAAATAGGTAGAGACTCTTGCCTGTTCAAGGTTGTTTGAGATCATTTAAAGACAGTTTTGTTTCTCTTCCTGGACTTTGTAAAGTCTGTATAATAAAACAAGAAACAGATTTTAACAATACAACAACACACAAAGACATGTCAGTGTGACTCAAAAACAACACCGTACATCTTCATCTTTATTGCAACTCTCGCACTACAGCTTAATCAAATTCCATAGCACCTGCTTGTAAACAGATGTACAGTCTATGCAACATTGCACCCAGTGGAATTTAGAAGTAATAGTAACTATTTAGTGCTGCTTTGTTTCACTTGTGGCAGATTGCAGAATACTCAAAATGCAAAACTGTGTGCCCAAAAAGATCTGGGCAGAAACAGAAGGAAATGAATCCTATGAATCTTTATGGAGTTCTATAGAGCTTTATTTTTATGTGATTTAACATTGTTGGAAACATAGTTTTGACTGATGTGTGTTCTAGTTTGTTCAAATATACATTACAGCACTTTACACAAACCACCTTTGGTAAATGGCGTGCATTTATATAGCTTTTCTATACCATTCTCGGGCACTCAAAGCGTTTTACATCGGTTTCCATTCACCACATTCACACGGCGCTCCGAGGAGAGCGGGAATCAAACCGCTGAGCCACTGCGCCCCATGTTCCTTTAACTAAAACTAAAATGATTTTGACAGCAAGCAGGTCTTTGTATAACATAGTACAATTACACTCACCTAAAGGATTATTAGGAACACCATACTAATACTGTGTTTGACCCCCTTTCGCCTTCAGAACTGCTTTAATTCTACGTGGCATTGATTCAACAAGGTTCTGAAAGCATTCTTTAGAAATGTTGTTCCATATTGATAGGATAGCATCTTGCAGTTGATGGAGATTACACCACCACCACCACCAGCCTGCACAGTGGTAACAAGGCATGATGGATCCATGTTCTCATTCTGTTTACGCCAAATTCTGACTCTACCATCTGAATGTGTCAACAGAAATCGAGACTCATCAGACCAGGCAACATTTTTCCAGTCTTCAACTGTCCAATTTTGGTGAGCTCGTGCAAACTGTAGCCTCTTTTTCCTATTTATAGTGGAGATGAGTGGTTCCCGGTGGGGTCTTCTGCTGTTGTAGTCCATCCGCCTGAAGGTTGTGCGTGTTGTGGCTTCACAAATGCTTTGCTGCATACCTCGATTGTAACGAGTGGTTATTTCAGTCAAAGTTGCTCTTCTATCAGCTTGAATCAGTCGGTCCATTCTCCTCTGACCTCTAGCATCAACAAGACATTTTCGCCCACAGGACTGCCGCATACTGGATGTTTTTCCCTTTTCACACCATTCTTTGTAAATCCTAGAAATGGTTGTGCGTGAAAATCACAATAACTGAGCAGATTGTGAAATACTCAGACCGGCCCGTCTGGAACCAACAACCATGCCGCGCTCAAAATTGCTTAAATCACCTTTCTTTTCCATTCTGACGTTGAGTTTGGAGTTTAGGAGATTGTCTTGACCAGGACCACACCCCTAAATGCACTGAAGCAACTGCCATGTGATTGGTTTAGATTCTTGCATTAATGAGAAATTGAACTGGTGTTCCTAATAAACCTTTAGGTGAGTGTATATTGGTTCAGTTATAATCTCTGGAGTGATTGCAGAAGTATGTGGTGCCCTTGGTTTTTTATACATATTCACTGTTACTGTCGGCTTTAATAAATCGACTGTGCTGACATCTAAAACAAATGCATTTATTAACAGCAAGACCACTTTGACTAATCTCACTTTAAAAAGGCGTCCTGTGGAAACAGCAGTAAGGAAAGAGGCGCACTATTCGTGTGTAGTCTGTACCCCCAGTGAGGAAAAAGATTGATTCTCGAAATTACTCTCCCTCCCCTCTAAGATCAGATATGTTGACTTTTCTGAGGGAAATACACACAGCGCCAGCTTGCTCTCACTCCCACACAGCCAAATTAGCTGTCACCGGGGACATTAAGCTGTCATCTTCCGAGGTTACACTCAAAGATGGTTTTTCGCTCCCGTTGCCATTTTGAAAGTGCAGACATCAAGGACATATGTGCACATAGAACAGTGGGATAAATACTGTAGATGAATACGACTGTGCCTGCAGCTGCACATTAACAACACTATTGTCCACAATTATACAACGGCTCTACAGTGGCGGTGTTCCACGATAATTTGCTCTAGATGAAGTGCTCCTCATTGTGCATACTAATGGTCTTTCAAAATGAATAGCTATGTTTGGAAGATGACAATTGAATGTTAAAATTGGCTTCCGCTTTGGACACTCCTCCTCCATCAATGTGCTGATAATTATACTGGAATGTTACCGTCAGACTGTAATCAAAGCTACTTTTCTACGTCCATACTGGGAAATAGTCCTATTTTCTGCTGCATGTCCGTCTAAAGGCCTGTAGACTAAAAGCAGATGCAAGCAATGAATGAAACCACTTAGGTGTAATGTGCCTTTCATTTTAGTTTAGTATAGTTATATAGCACACAAACAATTACAACAATGTCCTGTGCAGCAGTTATGATGGTGCTTGGACACTATTTGCAGAGTGCGTTCCAGTGTTTACCATCTCAGCTAAAGGCAGAACAGATGGCTCAATGTTGCCGTTCAGTCCTCATCTGTTGTTACTCTGCCCTGTCAAAGAAATGTTCACCAGCGCGTGCAGCAATCACAGCTACTTTTCACACTCAGTTTGCGTCCCATTGAACTTCACTGACTTCTTAAACACCATTTGTTTAGAAGTGAGGATAGGTGTGTGGCTGCAGCAGGTGCATGGTGCGACACGCAAACACACCTCGATCATCACCATGGAAACGCTTATAGGGCAGGGTCAGAGATTTTCTTTCTTTCTCTTTTTTTCACTCATAGTTAGTGGTTTGGTGAAGCCATATATTGTCAAACATCTGTGTTTATTCTTTTTAAATCATAATGACAACAGAAACTACCCAAATGACCCTGATCGAAGGGTCCCATACACCAGTTCTTAATGACATGTATTTCCACCTTTAACATTAAAGACAGCTTAAAGTCTTTTGTGGTAGTTGTGGATGAGGCTCTTTATTTTCTCAGATGGTAAACTAGATGGCTTCTTGACCAAAGGTTCTTCTAAATTCTTGGACTGTCTTGAATGAACTGCACGTTTGAGATCTCCTCAGAGTGGCTCAATGATATTGAGGTCAGGAGACTGAGTTGGCCAGTCCAGAACCTTCTCTTTATGCAGCTGTAGCCAATGACAGGTCGACTTGGCCTTGTGCTTTGGATCAATGACATGTTGGAACGTTCAAGCACTCATCAAACATGTTGGCACGTTTGATGAGTGCAAATCTTCCTCCAGTATTTTCTGATAACATGCTGCATTCATCTTGCCATCCATTTTGATCAAGTTTCTTGTGCCTTTGTAGCTCACACACCTCCGTGTTTCACATTAGGAATGGTGTACCTTTCATCATAGGCCTTGTTGACTCCTCTCCAAATGTAACGTTTATGGTTGTGGCCAAAAAGTTCAGTTGCCAAATGCTTTGTGACAATTGTGCCTTCTTATTGTGCATCTTGAAACAGATTTTACCACTTTTATTCAGAGAGTCCTGTATTTCAGCTGAAGTTATTTGTGGGTTTTTCTTTGTATCCCAAACTATTTTCCAAAAATGTTTGTTGGTCGACCTGACCTTGGTTTGGTATCGACAGAATCCCTCATTTTACACTTCTTAATTAGTGTTTGGACACTGCTGGTTGGCATTTTCAATTCCTTGGATATCTTTTTATATCCCTTTCCTGTTTTATACAGTTCAATTACCCTTTTCCTCAGATCCTTTGACAATTCCTTTTCTTTCCCCATGACTCAGATACAGAAACATCAGTGCAGCACTGGATGAAAGATGCAAGGGTCTGTCAGGAGACAAGAAACTCACTGACCTTTTATACACACACTGATTACAAGCAAACAGATCCCAGGTGAGAATGGTTACCTTTAGTATCCGTTCAAACCCGTTTGTGTCAACTTGTGGTGTTGTCGACCAAAATCACAAGGGTATGTAAACTTGTAATCAGGGTCATTTGGGTATTTTCTGTTGTCATTATGATTTGGAAAGAGTAAATACAGTTGTTTTACAATAAATGGTTTCACCCAACCACTAACCATGAGCCAGGGTATGTAAACTAATGAGCACAACTGCAATTACTGCAGTGTAACAGTTCTAGATCCACACATTTATTTCTTTTACATAACAACATCTCTTTAAACACAAATTCAACCTTTGTGTCACCTGACTTGTTTTAATTAATGTAAGTGCTCTCAGGACTTTTATGTGGTGCCAAGAATGTTTCGAAAAATTAAGGGGCCACTGAAGGTCTGCACTAAGAACTCACATGGTATTTGTTTGGTTTAGTAAGTATTTTGCACTACACTTTTAAAAAATAGACCATCAGCTTTTCCCTGACCAGACAATCAGCTTTTCCTTATACGTCGTCATGACATTAAATTGTACTTTTTGTGTCAAGAAAATGAAAGAATATCTGCACAGGAGGCATCTGCCATTGTAGCTGCAAAAATAGTACCATATAAAACACAACATAATCTGTGTGTTTTATGCATTATCAAACCGGACTGATATCTGTGTCCCTTTATCCATTAACTCTTCTTCTGGTGTTTAATAATGTAATTAGTGAAGTTTTGCTGCTATGCTTTTGCAAATTCATTCCATTTCATAATTGACCATTGGTACAATCCATTCGTGGTCATTTGTGTGAGTTTTGGCCTTTAGTGAGGATGAGTTCTGTGAGTTATTTTCATACCTCTCTTTCTTGTTTCTCGTTCAACAGAAGTTTTCCAAGCCCTGTTTAGTTCTTTGAGTTGAGCTGCAGAGAGGCAGCGTTATGTGGGAGCATCAAGCTCTGGTTTGTACACACACTCAGGGGGCCCGTCTTCATGCTGACTTGGCTGATAGCAGAAATAAATTCCGAGGGCCGTCAGTCAGAGAGAGGCGGGAGTGATCGCTCTGCCTCCGCACTTTCACTCATACTGTGTCTCTGAAGAAAGAACGCAGCCCTACAGTAGACCGCAGTTGTAGCAAAAGCACAGCAGGATCATTCTTGTAGTGGTTTTGTGTATTTCAATATTTCTTTATTTTTTTATTTCACATTTTTCATGAGGATTAATCCCTTGAGATGAATCATCAAGGGGGTCCTCTTACTCACATTCATTCACTAGGGACACTTTTTAGAGTTGCCAATTGACCTATACTTGCATGTGTTTGGACAGACTTCACATCTCACATCCACTCCATGGACCACTTAAACACCTACAGTAGCCTTGCAGGGACATTATTGTCTATAATACCTCCCAGTGAAGATAGATCAGAGAGAGTTTACTTTGGAAAAAATCTGTTAATTAATTAAATTTATCCTTGATTCAAAATTGTGTCAATAAAAAAACATGAATGCGCAGTGCTCAGTTTGTCCGCTGTGGGCAGTTGGAGAAACAGTGTTATTTTTTTAGTGTTATTTAGGTGTCCAAAATGAATTGCTATGCAGTTTTTTAGCAGCTGTAATAATATGTATTTTTACATAGAAAATGGAAAGAATGCTATTTGATGTTTTCCATATTTTTATTTTGTTTAATGTTAACAAAATTTTAGACAGTGCAGCTTTACAGTTGTTGGTATATGGAACAACACATTAAAGCAGAACAATGATGCACTCAAAAAGGTCAAATCTGGTCGATTAAAAAATGGATATTTATAATTGCCATGACCCAGTAGAATGTGTAGGCCTATACAGTCATGTGGACTAAATAAAACTAAATAATTCATTAAAGCAGAAATTAAAGACAGCAGGACAGATCTTTATGCAATTTGAACAAATTTACAATATGTACAGACATACAAATATATAATATATTAGCTATACATACCAGGGCTTAAAGAGTTTTTACAAAAGATTCTTAGATCAAAGGAATAATGAAGTTACTTTGGTTTCTGGCAACTATCTTGAAAAGCCGTTAACACTCGCAACGCACAACCAACAACTCTACAGAAGAGGGGGTATTCCCCTACTGGTTTGGCACATGTACTACACTGTACTGTGCGTTTTGTGCATATGCAGATTGTGTTGTAACATTGTTGTATCAACGTGAATCAGCAGCGGCATGACTGTTGTGTTTCCCTGACCGGCGTTCTCATGTTAACAGCCCTGATTATGCACTGACGAAAGATAAAGAACCTAAAGATGTTCAAATCAAATTTACATTTTTGATTTTTTTAAAAATTTGATCTCTAAAAAGAAGAGCACCAGAGGTACAAAGTCTGCACACCTTAACTAGCAACCCTGGATGCCATGGTATATTTTGTTCATACTTAGTGCTACAGTCTCTCTATAGATGACCTTCCCTCTTAGTGTTACCCTGAAACCAACATCAGAGCCCCTCATGTATGTGTATGTGCCGGGGTCCGGGGCTCATCTGTCAGCCCTGAGCTGGAGACTGTCACCAGCAGAGCTCCCAGCTGTGTCTCCTCTGGGCCTGAGCCGTTTAATGAGGACATTATCAGATCAGCGTCTTCAACCTGACACAAAGAGAGCCGCCGGCAAAACTGATGTGACCTTTCTCCACCTGCTCTCTGCACAAGAAAGAGTGTAGGAGCTCACTGAGTTTAGACAAGGATATAGAGTGTATACTGTTGCCAACAGAGGGGGTATTCAGATAGGAATCACGGGGGAAATTACAGTTTGTGTGTTTATGTGGCCTGGGGTGACTTGCCTGAAATTGAATTTGGATGACAGGACTCTTGACAAGAAACTAAAATTGTGTTGCTCCCAGACAGGTTTGCTTCTCCTCCTTTTTTAGTTATGTACTAGATCTCCTAAGATCACTGGAAAAAGGATGATTGGGCCAAATTGAAGGTTAAGACCTCCAGTTATCTTCTAACTCTAATTCACTTATTCTCACAGCGAATCCCTTCTCTCGCAATTTTGCGGACGGACCAATCACAAGCCGTTTGTCTGCAGCAGGGTGTGGTTTGCTGGCCACATAACACACAGGTGACTTCGCGAGGCTAATCCTATGTGGCTTCCTTTTTGAAAAACCAAGGTGGTTTTGACTTTTTTCGTGTCACGTCTGGCGTTTCTCTGATTGGTTAACATTCCACCCGTAAACCCCGCCCTTGAAGTTGACAAGGTACCAGACAGGGTAACTTCTTTGTATAGAAAAGGACAAGAGTTAGTTTCGTCTGGCCAGGCTACAGTTATATAGACAGGCATTTTAATTTATTGAGCATTGTCACAAAATGGAATCTCCCATACATCTCCCTCTCACAGTACACAGACCTTTACTATTGGCTGTCAGGCCTTTAACCTTATAAGTAAGGTAAGAAAAGTTTTAAAGTGTTTTTTAACATTACCTGGCATGAAGTGCTTGATGTTCTTTGGCTTACACAAACAATTTCTATTAGTACGATTACATGTTCAACATGTTACATGTTTGATCTTGAGCTCTAATGCACTGTATTACTCCATATTTAGAGATGTATGACAGGCCAACATTAGGAGAATGTGACTGAGTATACTAAATATGGCCTCTCAACAAAACCTCTCTAGACCTCTGTGTGTCTTGAATGCTTTGTGACGTACACTGCTAATTGTACATTTAACGAGTCTTCAAAATATCACTCCACTTCTAAATGGTCAAACAATGGCTTTCTATGGGTGACGCCAAGTATATTTATTATTAATAATTCTACCGTTTATGGTGTATGTCAAAATGCCACACAACAGAGTGCCGTGGTTTACTAGAAGTGATACTAGAAGTGCATTTTCCATCTCACAGTTCTGTTAAATATTCCCTATGAATCAATAATTGGCTGAATACTCAGTGCAGTGTATTATCTGTTGTTCACCGTGTTGTGTGAAGATATGGCTCCGTTGGCAGATAAAGCTTAACAAACAGAAGGTTACAGTGAATACAGTTATACGATCATGTGTATATACATATCTGAGACACAGCACTAGTTATAGTGTTCAAAGCTACAGATAACATAGGATAATATAAAAATGCAGCTCAAAGTCAGAGCAGCTGCTAACATATAAGTTAGAGCCAAGGCTAAGATGTAACAATTGTTTTCCACATTATCATGTCTCTGCTGTTCAGCTTTATGTACAATCAATAAAGACCATTATCAGCAATTGTGTTAAAGCCATTTATGAGAAGCTTCTAAAAATAAAATATAAAAGCACTTTAACTCAGGAGGACAGCGTAACAAAATAAGCTTTTTTACGCTTTAAGACACACACATCCAATGTTGTGGTCAAATGGCAACTAACCTTGGCCTCTGTGCAGCACACACACATATTTGGACCAATTGTTTATCCTAATATGCCCATAGGTAACTTTGTCATTGTGCAGTCAGACATACACATAACTCACTAATGGTTAATGGTCACTTTTTGTGATAGAACAGTAGACAGACAGGAATCTTCTGCGTTTTTATAGTATGCGCTCTACCAAGTGATCTGTGTAACTGTGCTCCGTGAACGGCCATTGTCACTTCAACAATCATTTTCACCAGGCTTTATTTATTCATGTATACAAAAATTTATTAGTTTATGAAAATGGTTTGCAGTTTGTTTTATTATACTCAAATTATCACAACTTTGTATTCATTACTAAAGTCTACTGTAATAAATAGAATATTCATATTAATCTGTTTTTACTAATTGCTTTAAGTGGCAGTACCCAATATTCTTTATATCGTCCCGATCTCAGACTTCTATCTCTACTGTTTTTCTTTTAATAAAAAAAGAAAAAAACGGACCAATTTTTCCTTCACAAAATTCCAATACTTTTTTTTTTTATGCGACAATGACAGAATAGCGCAAAGTAAATCAAAAAATAATTTGTTGATCCCCATTGACTTCCTTTCAAAAACATCCCTTTGCCTCTTGTCACATTGTCTCTTGGAGAAAGCGTGACTTTGGCTCGTTGTACTGGAACAAGCAGTAGCCCAATCAAATATTTTTGTCCAGCAAACTGAATACACTGTTCCTAAGTAACGTTCCATTTCGACGTATGGAGTGTCTGTCCTTCACGCTTGTTCTGCCCAGGACACAGAAGACCCTCCCATTGTCCACCTGCCCCCAGAGCATTAGCAGCTCTTTCACCTGACTTTTCAGAGTGAACACTACAAAAGGCCATACAGTGTTTGAGTTATGTTTTTCCACTGTCTCCATGTCTCTCAGGTATTAATCTGGAGGTGAATACAGAGAGATGGCTGAGAGGGAAAATGTGTGGTGAGTCAGAGGCAACGGAGCTCCCCTGAGACACGCCCTGCCATCTGCGTTTACATGCAGCGGTTTCCAAGACATCTCCAGACATTTCATCCAATCGTTTATTTACTTTTGCACCATGCTCTTTTGTCCTCAAGCAAACAGCAGGAAGATGTGTTTCACACTCTATATGCGGTTGTATTTTAGCAGCAAGGCCGTTAATCATCTGTATGTCATAAAATTATCCACAAAACGAATGCACCTGTCTGAAATGTGAGAGAAGATCAAAGCCTTAGTTTGGAAAGGTTGTCTTGTGGAGTTCAGTTATATGGATATGGATAAAAAAATCAAACACAGTAAACAAACAACATACTCTATTATGCTTTGTAAAAATATCTAACATCAGACATGGCCATATGCAGCAGTGAGGTCCCAAAGGTTCAGACCTGAGCATTGTGTCCAATATTAATAAAAGCTGACTCAGAGACATTTTCACTGACAGAATAAAATATTTATTGTGTAAGACAAATTAAAACTTTTTTTATATGCTGCTTTGAATCACTGGGAGACTTGGTTTTTCATTTAAACTTTCAAGCCTTAGCTTTAACCTTACTGTGTGTACCTCTTGCAAGCGATGACTGTCTTAGCTCTTATTATTTCATTATGTTCACAAAACCCTTTGATTTACACCCAGTTGGATTCTTTTATGAGAATATTCAGAATAAAAATAAATAAATGACAATCTGATGATGGGCCCTTTAGATTGTCATTTATTTACTATAATTTTATTTTTTTATTAACGCAAAAAATGTGTTGCATTATGGCGATCATCACAAAAGACTATTTCGTTAACCTGACTCCGCCAGATAGAACTACTCACATGACACATGAAGTATCGACTAGTATCTGCCTACTACTAGATTTCTTTTAGCCAATCATAGCAAAGATTCATTTGACATTACCAGAGTACTGCAGATATGAAGAAACAACACACCGCTGTAACAGTAACAGTTTTTGCAAAGTGAATAAAAGCAATGTTAAATATTGGCCGATGTGTTTGAAAGACTAAAAGATTTAGGATATGCCAAAGCCAGTTGAAAGAAGAGCACAAACATATCTTTCTTCCAAAAAATCCTATAGTGCCAAATTTTATAGCGTTAGCATCAACGCCCAGAGTATCTGGTCATTACTGGTAGTAATCCAAGTATCACAATATATAAAACATTATTTTTGATTAGATTTGGATTGGACTTTAATTGAACACCATTTGAATATACATTTTATGTGTTTCATATAGTGTTGTTGTCAAGATCACATTGACTGTGACTGAGACCTGTCTGAGACCAGAAAGTATCAAGACCATGACCATCACCAAGACTTTTAGGAATCGAGACCATCATAAGACCAAGAACGGTCTCACTTCAGAATGGTCACTTATTTCATATCCTTGCTAATCCTTGCATATGGTTGCAAAGTAGACCATACAAAAAATGCATCAGTTTATGTAAAAGAATATTAGAGATAATGGGTCATAAAGCATAGACAGGTGTGGGTAACGGGACAAAGACATAGGGGTGGAATTAAAAATGCACTTGTTGATGGTGTGTTTTGGCAAAGTATCTTTTGCATTGTCTTAGATTGTAATAATTTTTGCCAATTTTTTTGTTTTCTTATATTTCAGTCACACTCTATGTAACCTGTTACTTCTTTTATTAATTTGTTTATTTGATTGGAACAGTGCATGTTAATGAACACAACCACCTGAATGTAAACCGTTGTTCCAACATTCTCACATTCATGCACCAGAGCTGGGGCGGCAGTAGCTCAGTGGTAGAGCGGCCGTCCTTCACACGCCTCTCAGTGTCTGTAGCACTGGTGTATGAATGTGTGTGACTGTAGAGGTGTGTTTGGTGGTGGTCGGAAAAGGTTGAGCGCCGTTTGTGTGGCAGCTGCCATCTCTGTCTGCCCCGTGTGTGAATGGGGTGAGTGATAAGCACATTGTAAAGCACTTTGTGATCTATACCTGTGAAAGGTGCTATATAAATAAAACTTACTTACTGTGTCACTGGAGGCAAGGGGGTTAAGTGTCTTGCCCAAGGACACAACAACAGTATGAACTGTGGGGAGAGCGGGAATCGAACCGCCTACCTTCCAGTTGAAGGACGACCGCTCTTCCACTGAGCCACTGCGCCCTAAAAACTTCTAAAATCCTGATGATAATTTTATCAATATTGGCTCTTTTCTGGTCTAGGTTGTTGGTGTGCCGCAGCTGGAATAAACATACTAATGAATAAAAAATAGCCCCAAAGAAAACAGTGCAACATTTCTTTAGAGTAACAGATCTAATTTTAATTAGCCTCCCTGGGGATTGGTGACTTAATCAGACACTTTTTGCATTTCTTTGTCTTGTTTAGGTTCATATTAAATTTATGCAGGAACAGGCGTCTGATAGCCGAACAGTGGACAGGTCTGTACATATCTAGTTAACGTTAGCACCCGGACACAGTGTAGGCTATAGGGCTTTCTGATTTTTATTGCTTCCAGTGCTCTCCAGCTCAGCCCTGGCTGACACGGCTTTGTTATTTCTGCTCATTCATGCAGACACTCTCCTCTTCCCCTCTCGCCTTACATATCTCCCACATTTACTCCATCTGCCTCCGTCACACTTTGCTTCTTTTTCGAGTTATCAAAGCGTATCTGCTACATCGCTGGTTATCCTCCTCTTCTACCGCCTGGCGCTCACAGCCAACGTCTGCCTTCCTCTCTGTCTATCTGTCCCCTAAGCATCACAGCCGCACAGATTAAATACTTAACTTTTTTCATGTTTCCCTCCCACCCTCTCTCGGCGGCATTAAAAATTCATCCACTCTGTGTTGTGTTAAAAGCACATTACGCAAGACTCTAAATATTCCCCTCCCAGGCAGGAACTGTTTGTCCCTGGGTGCCTTTAAGTCTGTCTGCATTGTGTACTGTACCTCTGTGTTTGAGAGCTAAGGGCTTTTGTTGTTGCTCTGATGCTGGATCTGTCAAATCCCAAGAGGAGGCCGGCCACAGTGGCAAAGAAAATCCCTCAGGTGGCAACGGCGGTGAAGAGGACCTACAGGTAGGGTAAGCCAAGGATAGCACAGTTCACTTACTCCATTAATTCAGTCATTTTTGCTATTTTACTAAAATTACTAAAATTAGGATACTGTACTCCTTGGTACCCTTCCATTGAACAATAGAATGGTTGTCCATCACACAAAAAAAATAAAGATCAGTAAAAACACAAAATAGCCACGTCAATAAAGGGAAAATTACCAGTTACTTTTTTATAATAAACTCAAAAGTAATGAATATTTAACCGTATAATTTTAGGTTAACGTCTTGATCCTTCGTCAAAGACAGACATCTCCACTGAAGCTGCTGCAGCTCTGGACTTATTAAAGCAGTACCCCCACCCAGCACAAGCATTTTTGTTTGAAAAAAAAAAGGTAAAACACAATGTGTCTGATTTTTTAAAACTTTGTACCTGAAAACAGCAGCTGAGCAGGTCTTCAGGGATTGTCAGCACGTTTACATGCAGGTGGAGAAAATTTAATTATTGGTTTAGAGTTTTAAACTGCTGTAAACACCTTACTCTGATCGGGAGAGCACTCATTCAAATTTCTGGAATCCCCTGGATAATGCAGTTTGTTGTTGGATTATTGCTGCATGTACACGGCTTACTCCGATTAAGGCTGGACACAGCACACTGAGCGTGTTGTGTCTGAACCGGACAGCAGCAGCACAGTAAAAATACACAAAGAACTATGTTTAGCAACATACTCACTCATTTACAAAGGGTCACGCTGCCACCGGATCTCCTGTTTGTAAGTTATTGTGCTCTGTCATGTGGTAAAAGGTTTATTGTAGCTTTTGATGTGTTCATGTACCTGGGCTTATGAACGTGTTTTAACTCATAAAGCTGGTCTGTTACCGTTGATATTTATAACTAGATGATTACAAATTAGCCTGGTATATTAGCATTTAACTCTACACATGAGTCAGGTTTAATGTTAGCTTCTTTTCTCTGTAAATTAGAAAATACAAAGGACACACAGCATCAGCCCTACACAGGAGGCCTACTTAGTTTTTTTCTCGTGTATGTAAACTCGTAACCTGATGCCAGATAGAAATGCTCCTCAGAACACAGTCTGTTTCACAGAAACCATCTGGGAAGGCTTTGGTTAAAAACATTTGTAAAAGGGCCTACCACCTACAATGATCTTTTCCTTACAGAATATCCTTTTGTGCCACTGTTTGCTTTTCTTTCAAAGAAGAAATACTCTCTACTTCTGATAAAACAGATTCAATCTACGCTAACGTCTTTCAGCGTAGCCATGTTGTGGCTTTTGTTAAATTAAAAACCTGCCTCTTCCTGTTTGTGTTGCTACACCACTGGTCACAAGAGGCCGGGGAGCCCACACTTTGACTCAGGCAGTTTGCGTGCGATACAAGATGGATTTACCCAGGTATGGAAACTTCCAAATCTTGCGAGAATCTAGCTGCAGTGCAAGGTTAGTAAACGTGGACAAGGTGTGAACTGCAGCTGCGAAGGTTTAATCAAGGTATGATCATAGTCAGAGTAAGCTCTGTATGTAACCGTACCAAGTGGTTTTGCCTTGTGTCTTGTGACAACCTGAATTCTGGTATAGCTTAGACTCAAGTTTTTGCTGTGTGCTGTGTTGATTCTTTGACAATTTACTGTATGCTCTTGCCCCAGACAGCCTTTCAGGTGTTTATAATTGAAAGGATACACAGCCTTTGCTAAATGGAATGTAATCACGGCACAGCATCCATATAACATCATCCAAGGCCAGTACCAGCAACAGAAGAGTGAGTCATCAAAACATGTAGAACAAATTGTACAATCTTTATTTTCATGTCAACATCAAAAACACATACATTTTAAATACAACTAAATGTGAATGTCTTATTACTAGATTTGCACTGTGTGTTGTGACATCTTTGTCTATTCCAATATATTATATGGTGTATATGTGTATATGTCTATCCTCACAGCACCACATGAATGTATTAAAGGTAAAACAACAAATTTACATTTTTCTTTTTGCAACATTTAAAAAGTTTGCTTAATCTAGGGAAAACACAAGAGTGTGACAAAAATCCAATGGTTACAAAGCCACAGCGCACAGTGGAAAAAAAAACAAGCCCAGGGTATAACATTTTAAATTTAAATTGAACTGTACAGTGTGGTGGATTGATATCTCAATTACAATAATGCCTAGTTACGCCACATGTAATTTAGCAAAGAGCTGCAGACCCACCGAAGAAGAACTACTGCTGTGAAAAGCCTTGTCTTCAGTTCAGCCAGTGTGTCTGCCACCAGAAACAAAAGCTGACAGTCTAACGTTAGATACAGCCATCCCGGATGAAAGCACTCCGTAATTGGCAGCCATTACAAACTATGCACCATCCTTCACAATGGCACTGGAAGGAAAAAGAAACAAGTCTCGTGTTTTTCCTGCAACAAAAAGAGCAAAGGGACTAGTTCATTTCACAAGAACAATATGTGTTTGTTGGGTTGCGTTTGATGCGTTTGACAGAAGCTGCAAATGCCCTGTGTCTAATTACTCTTATTGTAACCCACTGTGTCTAAAGCAGACTTCATTTGCATTTCACAACTGACTCGTTTAAATCCTTTCTTTTCTAAATAATATGTTTCTAAGTGTTGACCAGTGACAATGAAAAATAGTGGAACGATGAAGTAGTGAGTGACAAAGCCCATGCATTCCTCAAGGCCTGGCACTTCATTGACACCACAAATGATTTATGATGATGGATGATGTGTGATCACTCACTGCTAACTTCCAAGTTAGTAGTTAACAGGAAAAGCTTTTACTTTCCTACAGTGTCTGTAAGGTTAGTCAGACCCTTCAAAATGAAGTGCAATGGTAAAGTGCTGGCTGGCTGTAGCACTTGTTCCATTTATAGTATAGTGTGATTCCAGCCTTAATCTTAGAAAAATTGGTCAAATTCTGGCTCTGAGGTACAGTCCGATACATTCCACCTACTTATACAACATCAACTGGAAATAATTTGTCATCACGATTAGCCCTGACAGTCTAGTATATGGGGATGAGTGTTATTCTCCAAATCCCTGGAGAATTTGGTGTATTAGGTCAATGTAATCCTTCTCTATAAGGTTTCCTTTGAATAGTTAAAAAGCTATTTTAAACAGTGGCACACAGTCCTTTGGCAAACAGTACTGTTATTTCTCGGAGATACATCTGTGATAAATATCACACGGCGTGCTGTGACAGGAAAAGGGTTTTTATTTCCTGCCTCCAAACTTCTCCACGTGTGACGTTTCTCGTTTTCCATGCGTCTCCCTCAGGCAACACCTGCCAGCTCCTTCCTGCCAGGCACACCGAGGTGTGCCACTCACGGCTCCATTTCCACCATTAAACCTGTACAAAAAAGTCCAGCCAGGTGTACTTTTTTCTTCTGTTTTAGAACCTGAGGCAATATATTATTTACATCACTTCTATAAATATCTACACATAAATACAGTAAGGGGACCAAGTGTTAAAATTAATGAAGATGTTGAGGTTTAGTGCAGTAGCACGTTGCCAGAAGCATTTATTAGTGAGAAGAGGCTTTGCATTAGAAAAACATCTAGTCTCATGAGACTAATTCATCTGTTTGAACACCTTGCATATCCACTGTCCCGTTACTCCGCTTTCCTCCACGTACGGCTTTCTGAGTGACAGTAGCTCGTCTGCACGATGGTCTTTTCTGTCTCCCCATGGGTCTAATTTGTGCAAGCTGCTTTTGAATTGTTGCAAAGAAGATGCAGGAACAGAGCCAGTGAAGGGGGCTGGGGCGCGTGGGACCTGCTGTTCCTCTGGTGCCTCAGTTCGGCTGCCAGTTCATCTGCATTCTTCGGTTTCACTTCGTAACTTTCACCTCAAAGAGTCAGCTGTGTGTTTGTGATGCTAAGGCAAGAGAAAATGCAGAGGTCAGTGGGCTAGCTGACACTGACCAACTTTGGTAAATTGATCAGTCCTTGATTAAAAAGCAACTGCTTCTTTTCCCATGGTGTAATAAAGCAAATATCTCAACCAAGGGAAGGTCTGTATCTCAGAAATCATACATCTAGTTGACTATAGACTCCAGTTAGGAATAAGAAATAAGACCTCACATCAGTATCATGAATGATTCAATACTTTACATTGATAAAATAAATTTCTGTTTCCTCCAACTCATTTTCAGATAAAAAAGACTTCATAGTTTAGTTCCAAGGCCACCAAAAGACAGACTAACAGTCACCAAAAAATCTAGTATGGCAAGACTTTATTTGGACAATCAGTCTTTTCCATCGTCATAGTTACCACTAATTTTAAAGTCCGAAAAAACTCTCAGCACCATGCTTTTGGTTAAAGCTTCATTACCTGCTTTTCCTTTTTTCCCTGTCTCAGATTCCACTCAAACCCACACGCAGCCCAGGGACCTCTCCTGGTTCTCTCATTAAAAAAATAAAACTGGACCATTTTTTTCCTACAATAAATACAAATACATTACTGAAGTTTAAAGGTTAGCATTAGCTTAGGTGCAACTTTAGCATTAAGACGGCAATTATTGACAGTATTTATCCGCATTTTACATTGCCTCTTTTTATCTGTTGATTTTCTTTTTTGAGCTGTGAGACATTTTCAGTGCTGAAAATACACTTTATCGGCAGCTATAAAACTTCCTTATATGTCAAATGACAAGCCGGTGTGGACCAATGGGAGCGCTCCTTTTTTGAGCATGTAATTTTGTACCTGAGGTACTTTTAAAATCCCTTATAATGAACAGGATATGGCATCATAAAGCCTAATTATTGTTTTTACAATATACTATTTGGGTTTTAAAGCATTCTCCCAACTAGAAGAAAAAATATCAGGTACAGTATGTTTAAAGTAAGCAATTTTTACAAAAAGGGATTTAATAGGAATTATCTGTGCAAAAACAAAGACATCATTATTATTATTAATATTATGACAATGGAAGCTTGTTGCGAGGTGTCGAGTTGGGGCCGCTGTCATTGGTCATCACCGCTTGTCAATAAGGAAGTAATTAAACTGAGAAAGTGTATTTTCAGTGCTGAATGTCTTTTTTTTTTTTTTAGAGCAAAAAAATTGGCATTTCAATCACACAACATTTAACAAGGCAGAGATACTTGTTGATCTTTGATGAAGTCGGGGCTAAAAGTTAGTGGTAAGCTCTACTTTTTTTATTTGAAAGTAAATGTACACTGTAAATCTAACCACTAATTACACACCACTTTACATTCACACACTGGTCACTGACCCAAAGTAAAATACGGTATTTATCCCTTAAATAAATAAATAAATAAAAGAGATCAGTAGTGTCCTTCTACCTGATATTTTCCCTGACATCTCTCACCGCTAATGACATCCTTCAAAGCCTTAAATAAAGCATGACTCAAAGACTTTGTACCTTAAGGCAGAACTGCGTCGCTGCAGAAGCCTTGATGCATCTAGAGGGGACAGGATGAATCAGCAACATCTGAACCCGACACTGAAAAAAAGTTCAAAAGTCAAGACCTTCAAAGAGTCTTTTTCAAAAGAGACAACCTGTCTATTTGACATGTGAGGATTAGTCATCTGCGACACAGGACAAGGTGGGGTGCAGAGTTTCCCGCATTAAAATGTGTCATTCCTCAGCCGCAGGAAAGCTCCAGTTACCTTAATATGTGGCCTTTGTTGACCGCCTGTTCTGGCACATCCGCTGTTCTCCCCAAAACAAGACTTACATTTACACATTTAGCTGACGCTTTTATCCAAAGCGACTTACATTAAGGTTACATTCACCAGTGTCACAGCTGGAACACCACTGGAGGCAAGGAGGGTTAAGTGTCTTGCCCAAGAACACAACGACAGTATGAACTGTGGGGAGAGCAGGAATAGAACCGCCTACCTTCTGGTTGAAGGACGATCGCTCTACCACTGAGCCACTGTGCCATTTAATCTTAATGTTTTATTTTTTGATGGATTCCACAATTTTGTATTATGCAGTTAAACCAAGTGGAACAGGAAAGGTTGTTCTCGGTCATGTGTAACTGTGCCTTTTATGTAGCTTAAAAAACTAAATCTTGTTAAAATGACAGTACTTCCTGTGCCTACAACTGACCAGAGAGGACAAACTGAGCAGTTCCGGAGGAGAAGTTTTTTTGTTGTTGTTGTTGTTGCTGTTTGTAAGTGTGCAATCTTTCTTCACAATCTCGGACATTTATTAAAACTAAGATAATAATTTTATTTATTTTTTTGCTTTTTTTGATACTATCGGATCGTAGACGGTCTGGAAACTAAGCCAGTAACAAAGGTCTCCTAAGCATGTGCCATGCATCCCACCAGACGTGCCACTGAGGTGTCCCAACCTCAAACATTCATGAACAAAATAGAATTATCTTTTTAAATTTAAACATTCATTATCATTATCTGACCTATTTCTACTGGATTTGTTTATTTTCAAGAGCATGTCCCTGCTGGGCTACCATAGGTGATTACGGAAGGTTAAAGTAAAGGGTAATGTTTATAAGTTTAAAAGCAATTGTAACCAAGGACTCCTTCCAGTATGTAGGCTACGTGGAACATATAATGGGATATGCATTTATAGACTGTAGATAAAAGCAACATTTCTGTGAGAAAATTACAGAATACATTATAAGACATGGCATTAATAAGCTGCTCATTTACTGACTTTTCTGACTCATTCTCTTTCATCAGTGAGAGAGCGGTGGGTAAAACAGGAACAGAAAAGAACAAATGAGCTAAAGCCATGTCTGTTGTTTTTACAGCCAAAATGTTACCCGAAATGTTGCAGCACACCTATTTTTACAGAAAAGCCACGGGTGAGGAAGAAAACAAAGCCCGCAGAGATGTTGGGAGGCCTCGTGTAATATCTGTAATGATCCATGATGGTGCAGAATGGAGCATAAATCACAGAGACATCCAGCTTAAAACAATAGGAGATTAAATTGGCTAATGGAGTGTGGAGGAAACCGGAGGAAAAGCCTGTACCAAACTTCACCATGCAAGCAAAACTATTGACAATAGCAGCAGGCGTCCCGCTGCGAGGCTGTAAACTGAGGCGTCTCCTGGTGCTGTGTCTGTCTTCTGATTAGAACAGATGGGTGTCAGGTTAAAAACTACTTTGGTGTTTAGCATTACATCTGGCACAGTTTTCCATTATACTTAATGGGATGATGGAACAGCCATGTAACAAATTTTTTGTCTTCCTTTCTTATATTCTGGCGCAATATCAACGGCGGCTAGCAGTGTCCTGAGTTTTGAGCGAGTAACAGAAGGAGATTAATCAATCAGTCAATATTTATTTATATAGTGCCTTCCAACAACCACAGATTGAACCAAGGTGCTTAACAACATTTATAATAAATAAACATAATTACAAATAGGTTTAAAAACACATTTACGCAATAAAAACAGAGCAGTGTCACAGAGCCACTATTAACTCTGCAGGGTGCCCAAACTTTTACAGACACCATTTTTTTGTTTTCTGTTATTTTGAAAGTGTAAATGATGGAAATAAAATCTAACTTTTTTATACTTATTATAAGGTTGTCTAATCTTTCATTTGATGCCTTTTGGAGATTTTTCCATCTTTTCTTGCCGTCTTTATGCACATTAATAAAATTTTTTACCTGGGGTGCCCAAACTTTCGATCCCCACTGTATATGTAACCAATAAAACACCAGCAGAGGTATTTTTGAGGACCATAGATGTTGAATAAGAGGTCATAAGAGTTACTAAGTCCACTAAGTGAGTTTTACTTTTAATTCTTTGTGCAAATTCTAAATATTATAGCTAACAACAGTTCTTAAATTTGTATAACTATGTTCTGTACAGTAGGCTACTAGAAAAATCCAAGAATAATATAAGAATCAGGAAAGATGGGTAAAGAATAAAGTGATAGCCAGTTAAAAATCGCAGTAGCTCCCATTGAGTACGGCTCATATATCTACACTTCAACAGAGAATGTGACTGGTTTCTATTCTTTACAACTCTGTGGTGGGCCATTCGAGGCAAAGGGATCCGAAAAGCTTATCTGCATCCACAAGAGGCTAAGTCAAACAGTTTAGTCTTCTTTAGTGCGGCTCCTTTTCAGCCGGAGGCAGTTCTGAGTCAATATCCGCTGCTTAAGGTTATTGCTTTAGCAGCCTGGTGCGATGTCGGGCGTCGAGGTAAATAGAGACGGATGATTTGACAGGATGATTCAGGGATGATGGTGATGATTATCTGCAGAGGAACGGCGGGGTCCAGACACTCACCAGACATCAGCTGATTTAGCATTTAGTTGCTCTAAAGGACACTGGGTACCTTCTGCGCCAGTCTCTTTGATGTGGACATTCTTCAAATCTGATAAAACTGTTTATTCTAATGTTTATTTGTGTGTCTGACCTTTTATTTAGACACAGGAAATATAAAGCAAAGTGATTTTTTTTAATGTCACAGATCAAAATTGGATTAGATTAATTTCCATAAACTGCAGAGAAGTAGATGTAGACATACCCTGATATATGTAGCTTTTCAGGAATTTAATTTAATTTTCATCCTGTCAAATCTATGCTCTGTTTTAATAGAGGCAGTGAGGACCATACCACAGCAGCGGGACCCAGGATCTACAGGATCTAATTTGTTTTGACCAGCCATCTTTCTCTGGAAGCATTAACAGTCAATAGAGTATGTTGAGCATTTTATTCTATCTACCTTACATGCATAACACATTTGTTTATATAAATTAAATCATTCATTCATTTTCTTTAATATTCTACTAGTATAGATAGTGCTATATCCAGACTGATTTAAAACACCATTTACATATACAATCTCTCTGTAGATGCAAGCATTTATTAATTTTGACAGCGTAAAGCAAGGCAGTCAAAACTATTGAAATGTTTGTGTTAGAGGGAGGGTGCCATTACACCAATCCTATGCTGACAAATGAAACAAAATGGCTGACAATGAAAAAAGAAAATAGTGTCTGGCCAGCCATTCTAGTACTTTGTCTGTTCTTTGCATCTAATTTTCTTCCGGGGTCTGATCGTGTTGATACACCAGTAGTCTTTTCTCTTCTTCTTCTTCTTGAGTTGGCTTTCCTGGGGGCGAAACCAGTGGGTGCAGATTAAAGTACCACTGAACTCATATACATACAACCAATCTGCATAAAGGTTGCTCCGTTTTATTTAAACAACAACAACTGGTACGACAGGAAATCTACTGGATGGAAATTATTGTCCTTTAATTTCACTTTGTGAAAGTGAAAGTAAGTTGGTCTGGCCAGATTAGAGATCTTTTATACTGTGCTGCTCCTATAGTTTCCATTTTTCACAAACCATATCAACTCAATTATATATTTTTTTATAACAGAATCTATAATATAACAGTGGCCAATTGTACTTATGAGCTTAACAACATGTTAACACCTCTTCTTGTGTGGAAGAAGAGTCAAACCTAAGTTGTTATAAGTAAAAATGTATATAAAGTATTACCTTATATTAGTGTGGAGCCATAGAGGATGGATCTAAATGTGGAATAGTTATTTTCAGAAGAAAACAGAATATTTAAGGCCAGTGAAGTGTGCCGTGAAAAACAGAGGCCTGTCTGTGATAGTTATACCTCAGAGGCCTTCAGGAGGGGGCTAAAGGAATACAAGCCGGGGCTAACTCCCTAGAGAGATTTCCTCACTTGAAACTGCAATCTGCAATATACAGTCTGTATGGAAATTAGGGTAAGTGCCAAGACAGAGATGTTATTTGCATTACAAAGTCTACTATTTCTTTTTCTATTGATCAGTCTGCACAGAGGGCTGACTTTTCTAGTTTATAGTAGTGAAACAATTTAGAGAACAAATGTCTGCACAGTGGTGTAACCCGCAGTGGAGAGTAAAAAAAAAAAACAGGGAGTGAAATGTGGAGGTGCCGGGACAATTTATCAGCCCTCTGTAGATTGATTGGTCATGCCTGAGGATGAAGAGAGATGACTGTCATTTTGAGCGGCAAGTGTGAGGAAGATGGTGGGACGTGGCACAGAGCCATAAGGCAGTAGAGGTTGAAATGAGGACTGGGCTTCCTTTGTTTAAACCTGGCTTCTTCAGAGTCTCTCCTTAGACACACAGCCCAAGCTCTGTCAAGGTTTCCACTTGTTTCTGGAGAGCTTTTACATTACAATGTTTCCAAAAATATTAAATTATTTCTGAAATGCAAATTTAGCAAAATATTGCAAAAACAAAAATGGGAACTAGGTTCATTTCCATTCACACTGCCAAGAAACAGATCAGAGACTGGTTTTAGTTGGGTTTGACACCAGCTCCATATTCTAGTGGATTCAACTGGCCAGAGCGGAGTTGTTGTTTTTTTTTAGAACGTAGTGAGCACCATAGCTGTTCACATG
The DNA here is from genome assembly GCA_024416835.2 of Perccottus glenii. Classification (NCBI taxonomy): domain Eukaryota; kingdom Metazoa; phylum Chordata; class Actinopteri; order Gobiiformes; family Odontobutidae; genus Perccottus; species Perccottus glenii. The sequence continues at coordinate 11,967,791 of CM044560.2, read as the reverse complement.
CTTCTGTAAAAAACAAGACCTTAATATGTGATATATGCTTTATTATTAAGGATTTTACCACATGAAAATATTCAGAGCAAGTGCATGCCGAATTTAAACATGACATTTTTGTTCTACAGCCAGATGTGACATGATTCTCAAAAAAAAAAGGAAAACATGGCAATATTGGCCATGAACATTTGCCATAAAAAATTCTTACGATAATATACAGTTGTGTTTTACAGTATTGTTCAAAATAATAGCAGTACAATGTGACTAACCAGAATAATCCAGGTTTTTAGTATATTTTTTATTGCTAAGTGGCAAACAAGTTACCAGTAGGTGCAGTAGATTCTCAGAAAAATAAATAGGTCCCACCTGTTTCACACCTGTTTTTTCACAAAATTGATGACCTCAGTGATTCAATGCCACACTGCTATTTTTTTTAACACACCCCTTTCAACTAATTGCCCAATTGCACAGCCTTAAGAGCGTGCATATCATGAATGCTGGGTCTTGTTTGTTTTTTCCAGGACACTTCAGTACTTGCTTTGATCACGTAGCGTGTGAGAGAAGAGGTCTTTGTTCCTACTTGGCATCATCACCTCGGCTTGGACACCGCGCCTTGACAGTGCTGCTATCACGAGCAACACTTGCAGCGAACTGGGGTTTCTGAACTAAAAAAACCCTGCCAAACTTTTATATACCGTGTTATTTCGGGCTGCAGCGTGCCCCAGCTTCTCTTCTGCCTATTTGGGAGCTCATGGGACAGAGGGGGAAGTCTGTTGAGCTTCCTCACTTCTAAATAATTGATTAGCCGAGCCTCTGAGAGAAGCTACACAGAAGTGAAGGACAAGGGCACTCGCTGAGAAAACTTACTGTGCACCAACTTCCTAAACTCACTGAACTTGAGCCTCTGACAAAGACAAAGCGGCTGTGCAGACACTGGGAAGTATGTAAACTCGTCAAGTTCACACCACAAGTACACAGCCTTGTGTGCTGATGTCTTGTGTCACAAAAACTCTACTGCAGTCAAGAAATAAAATGTTCAAACCAACAGTCTGTGAAACTGTCTGGAGGTGGGTGGAAAAGCTGCTGGTTTTGCACAGATCATTGCATTTTGTTGTAAAAACCAAAGCAGGAACAGAGAACAGTTGCTCATTTACCTTCTGTCTTTCTTAGTCTCATCTTTGTCTTGAAAAAGAAAGTAATTCCTATCAATATCCCAGAAAGGTGCATAAAAGAGTCTTTTGAAGAAAACGGACAGGATACAAATTTATGGCACATTGGACACGCCTAATAAGGGGCTGTTTTGTCCATATCCTAAATACTTACTTCCTTTAAAGATGGGGTGGTACTGTCAACAAAGACAATCTTAAATCTGTTTAGGATTTGTGTTGTCAATACTGTTTGGAAATTTTCCCGGTGACTGTTAGTAAAAGTGTTTTAACAAAACAAATCTTGGAAAACCATCAAATCTGCGGTTCTGAAATGCATCATTCTAGAAGCATCATTCATTCCCTTAAAACAGCTCTACGTCTACCATTTATATTCTGTTCACAATAAGCATTGTTTTCCAAATCTCTCCCACTTCCTCAGTCTTGTATCCAGTTACAAGACACCTCTGCATCTATCGCCTGAGATGGCCCCTTCTCTGCAAGTGGGAATCTCTGTAGGCACTCTGACAGAGCCTGTAAAAGTGTTATATATGTCTATAAGTGGAAAATGTGAAGGCAGGCAGCAGGGTGGACACAGTCAGAGAGCTTCAAGTGGGCCGCAGAAGTCTGTGATCAAAGGAAGCTGAATCAAGACATGAGATGCAGTAGTAAAAAAAATATTCTAGTTCGAACTTTCATTTTTTAAAGTAGTCAGACTAACCTCTTCGCAGAAAGACAAGTAATATTGAAGGTGGGTTGGATCCAAGATGTGATTATTATGAAGGTTTCCAGCATTCCAGCGTTCTGCCCCAGTGCTCTTGTGTCTGTGTTTTTGTGGTTAAGGAGCAATGAAAGCCTATGGCTAAAACTGTCAACTCCACAGTGAACCTTTAATGAAATGTATTGTGTTTATGCTCAAAATAACTCTGCATAAATGCATAATGAATGGAGCTGGGTGATGATGCCAAAAGCCTCACGGAATAATTTTGAAGTTTGAAAAATAATCATATAGCCACCATCAAACGTAATATTTCATTTATCTTCCTCCACTTATTCCTGTTAGGGGGATTGCAGGGAGCTGGAGCCTATCCCTGCTACTTTGGAGCTGAGACTGGGTACATCCTGGACAATGACCAGTTAGAGATCTACACAGACACACTTTTTACTATCACATTGATTCACTAAAAGCAATTAAGATCGAACATCTACTGTATACATGCATGTCTTTGGATGGTAGGAAGAAGCCAAGGTACTTTGCTAACCACGAGGACCCCCATCAGACTATATTATTGGACATTAAGTCCCACCAGAAGGCCCCGGGGCAGATCCCTGACCCACAGGAGGACGTTCCTGGGAAAAAGCAGGTCTGGGCGTCATAATACATAAATAATCAAACAATGTAACACAATAGGTGTTAAAAACCATGTTAAATAATGTTTTAACACATAATGATTGCCATCTAGGGACTTCTAAAACAAAGTTGTACTAGCAGACACTTACAATAGCAAAGAGATGGGGTGCAGAAAGTAGCATAAAGCAAAATAGTGAAACACATTTATAAGAAGAACTTTTGAAAATAATGTAGATTTAATAAACTGATTTTGATCTAGCAGTTCCCATACATTATCAGTACCAAGGTTATGGTTCTAAAATGATTAATTAATGACTAACTCTCTTTGCTTGTGAGCACAACATAGAGTGATTATGCCCAAAGGCCTTTGTTCAAACATCTGCAGTTCAGATGCAGGTGGGTTTCCTTCACAGATCAGGCTTGTTGCAGTGGGCCAGCTGTCAGCCTCGGTGCAGCGCAGGGACAACGGGCTGGAGCTAAAAAAGTCACTGTTCTGGAGGGGATTGAGTGGAAAACAAGAGTTGAAACACAGAGTTTGTTTGGTGACAGAGCAGAAAAGAGCAGAGGAAGAAAAGTTGTCAAGATGCCAGCAAGATATTCAAAATGTGCCATACATTTGTGATCATCTTTTTTAAGTATGAAAGCTAGTTTCTGACATAGCAATGAAGGTAAGTCAGTTAAGTGTGACTGTAACATTTACTGGCATTCAAGTCATGGGGCTAAGAAGCTTTATTTCCACCATTGTATTACAACAATTCATCCTGGCCTCGAGACTAAAATGAGCCTTTTCAGTGGATTTATGATCAGCTGGACTTGTGCTTTGAGTGGACTTTTAAAACTCCTGTGAACATTAATAGGGTCAGTATTTGCCAGTGTTATGCCTCAATGGGTCTGGTGCTTGTTATTGTGGGTAAGGGAGCATCGCAGCCTTTAGCTGCAAAATGTCAGCAGAACTGTCAGCAATTAATTCGATGCATTGTGTTTTGCTCACAAAGCTCAATCTGCTGCACAATGAGAGACATAGCTGAGCTGTGAAGACAATAAGCACCAGAAGTGGGTGCAGAGTAAATGCTGCTGATTAAGATGCTAATTACAAAACATGCATCAAAACAAGCTCACAAGAGCAAACGTCACCCCTGTTATCAACTACTGTCTGTGGTTAAACATCACCACCTCCCACAACCACACCTCCCAAACGGTGTCTCAGAGCAATCCGTATAATGCACTTTGTAGTGATAACACCATTTTGTACTGGTATCCATTTTTTGTCTTTTTCAGCAGGTTTAAATGAGGACTAAGGAAAGGTCTCAGGGGTTTATTTTATACCATCTAAACCCTCGGCTTTGAGTTTATGATACTGGCGTTTATCAGAAGAGGAGTAGAAAGCTGCACAGATATGCACTGCTTATGCCACTGTTCACTAAAGATTACTCAGCTGGGGTTAAGTATGTATTTTGTTTTCGGTTCTGTCTTCTAAATTGGATCCAAACGCAAACGTTGTGTGTTTTCTGCTATATGAATGAATAAGCTTGTGATCTGGTACAGCAGCAGATATTTTCTTGCATTGTTTTGTTTTATTGTGCCTTTGTATTTATTTGAAAACAATATTTGGTGTTCATACCGAGAAAGAAACCAACCTGACCTCTCCATAAGCAGCACCACCCCCACATAATCCCACAACAATGGGAAAAGATCATATAATGCACAATGCAGAGCTGTGTGTCTGATGTAGACTATGAGGAGCTGCAGCCTGAAGGGGCTCAGCTGTCATTTACATGCTAATGGTGAGGCGTATGGGGCCCAAGCAGGGGGCCACGCTGCAACACTGGTTGGTTGGACGGTTGTCTTGGTGGTGGTCATGGCAGAGAACACCACACATACTGCTCTGTGTTGTGGATATCCATCTGCTGGTCCTCATCTGGCCCATTTACATTCTCTTTAATCAGCCTGTCTGCTGGACGCCTCCTCGCTGGAACAAACCAAAGGGAATCCCCTTTCAAGAAAAATGCTTTCCTGTTTAGAGTCAGCTTTATACAAAAAAAACTGTCTACAAACCTGTTATGTTTAGGCTTAACAGAAATTGAGCCAAAGTGTGTGCAATGTAATTTAAAAACTACCAAGCTCACTTTCCCGTTTGGTTCAAACCAATTCTTGAGGAGTGAAAGCTCCAGTGGACCATGGTTTGGACCAAACAGCTGCTCTTTGGTCCGGCAAAATAACGTGGTCTTGGTCTGGAAAGTGCATTTGGTGATAGCTCAGACTTTTAAACCAAATGCAGGAAGTCACGGCCAATGGTAACTGAAACTATATTCTTAGGTGTCATTAACCACAAACTCAGTTGGAAATCCCACATAACCTTAGTAGAATTTAAAGTAGCCACTTCCAGACTGTGTCCAAAACCTGTTTCAGATGAAATCCACTCCTTATGAGCTCAGAGAAACACTCATGTTCAGTAAATCACAGATCAGAACAAACGTCAAACAGACATGTCTGTCTGTCCAGGGTCAAACTGTGGAAGTCTCAATGATGAACTGAAAACATATAAATCCATAGGAAGTTTTGAGAAATAATTTCAAAAGAATAAGATTGAATTATACAAAGCTGAAGGAGATTAGCTTCGTCTTCTTTTAGTCATTTTATATGTACGCATGATGACTTTGTTGTGTTGGTGTTGTGTGTCTTTAAAATAAAATAAAATGTAAAGAGGATCAACAAGCATAAGCCTTAGCTTTTCGACCAAGAAACCTTTTTTTAAATAATATTTAATAAACATTTAATTTTTGTTTCTATGTTTAATTAAACTAACTAAATTAAACACTAAAACACTAAAATGGGTGCATGTGGTAGAGTGGTTAGCACGCCTGCCTCACAGCAAGAAGGTCGTGAGTTCAAAACCCGGCCGACTCAAACATTCTCGGCCGACTCCGGTCTTTCTGTGAGGAGTCTGCATGTCCTCCATGTGTTACCGTGGATTCTCTCCGGGTACTCCGGCTTCCTCCCACCGTCCAAAGACATGCATGTACAGGTTAATTGGCAAATCGAAAGTGTCCCTAGTGAATGAATGTGAGCTTGAATGGTTGTCTGTCACTGTCTATGTCTAAATGTCAGCCCTGTGACTAACTGGCCACTGTCCAGGGTGTACCCCGCCTCAGGCCCAAAGCTGCTGGGATAGGCTCCAGTCACCCGCGACCCCTAACGGGACAAAGCGGTTGAAAATGAATGAATGAATGAATAAATTAAACACATGAAGAGTGAAAAGATGAAGTAAATAAGGAAAACAAGATATTGGTCTGTATCAGACTATTTCAAGTGTGAAAACACCCATAGTAAACACCACAGGGTTTTTTTCACTGTGTGTCAAAAATATTAATGTTGAAAAAGTGCTAGTTTCAATTGAATCTAAAAAGCATATGGCTAATTTGCAGAAGCATACACATAAAATTATGCAGCAAATTTAATGTGATTTCCATATTTGAAAAAAGGAAAAAGTAAGACAGTAGCTAGCGCTGTATTCCAAATCATTTTATAAATATTAAAGAAAATAAGAGAAATGCTCACAAATAACTTTCATGGTTGAAATGTACTGAGAAAAAAAGGCAGTTACCCTGCAGAATGTACCAACTATAATTAAATAAGTCTATTGGAGTGGGACCTTTTCAAAACTTTGCTCTTGACTTAGATGGATTTTAAGAGCACATGGATCTGAGTGCATTAATGGAAGCATATTGAAGCTAATCCTGGCGGCTATGATGGCTAAGATCTCCTAATGCAATGATTCCCCCGAAGCCAATATTTTTATGGCTGACAGGCAGCGGGCATTTAGATTTAGAAAGCTTACGTCCCATATTTTGAGTCATATCTAGGAGCAATCTGGGTCCATCGATGACCTAGATCTGTCCTTCTATTTTGGGCGACCCTTTAAACAGTATTAGAGTGAGAGAGTACAATGACATTTCAGCAGCTGCATCATGAAATGAGAGGCACATCTGTCCAAAGTGTTGTGAGTGGAGCGGCATCAATCATGTAAATGCAGACAGAGATACTAATCATCAGGGCTGGAGCCAACAAAGAGGAAATTGCGATTTGAAGTCATTTTATGTTACATCTGGAATCCCCCAGACAAATGTTTTTTTTACTCCCAAAACAGTTTGGGCACAACATATTTTACATTGGACTCATCAACTTAATTTAGGGTGTTCTTTTAGTTCATAACAGGAAATGCTGTGTTTAGGGCAGTTTGTTAGTCTTGGTCTGTTCTGTTGCAATAAATACATGCACCAAACAACAATAATAATAATAATAATAATAAGACCTTTTCCACTTTGATGCACATTTTGCTCTTTTTGGATTTTTTCAACACACATCACTCTCTCCGCTCTCAAGGAGTTGTTTAATTAGTTTTTAATGTCCACGCTTTTTTTAAGGATATGTGTTTGAACATTTTTCAACCTTTATTTGACAGAGAGACAGTGACCAGATAGGAAACATGGGGATCGAGAGACAGGAGGATGACATGAAGAAACCTACCAAGGCAGTCATCCAGGATCCCCTTTAGTGTCTTTGGGACGGGTGGCATTCACCAGAAATGTACCAGATTTGATTTTAAAGTGGACCAACATGTATCTGTATTGTTCATGTAGCTCAGGTAAGGTCTAACCCCCAAAAAATGCATTGCATCAACATTCCACCTACATCTATCTGAGGAGCATTGCTGTATTGAATTTCTCATGCACTTATGTTCTTCATGGTCCATCTTTGCTCTTTCTTTGTGAAAAGGTAATGGGCCAAACACAAAAATGAATTCCATGCAGTAATGGTAAAGATATAATTATTTTGGTCTATACCTTTAGCAATAAGTATGATTGCTAATGGTACTTAGTTCTTAAAGTTCATAAAACTATGCTGCATTTCTCAATGTATCAACATATCTGGAAATAGGAAGTGTAGTTTTGAGGGCATTTAAGAGAAAAAACTGTGAACTTACTGTGTCCTTACCTAACACTGGCCTTGACTGTACATTGGCCCTTAGTGCTCTCCTGAAGTGCTTTTAGCTGTACTGACCTTTCAGTTGGGTAACATCGTGGCCACTGTTTTTACCTGTAGCAAGTCAACATCAAAACAAACAGCTATACTTTTTTTCATAGTGTTTGAAGTTTCTAAAAATACATCTCCACATACTGACATTCCCCGAGACATCCCACTCAACTCCTCCTTTCAAACTGAATCACGTCTCCAGAAAACGGTGCAGGAGAACTACATAAGCGTGTTTCTTCTAAAGCCTTAGATACATCTGCCCACTACTGCATTAGAAGCTAATGTTCCCTTTGTTTTGAAAGGCAAACGTGATAAAGAATAAAGGTATGAGGGAACAGAAAACACTTCTGTGTTGAAAGGTAACACAGGTTTCCTCTACATCCTCATGCATTTGATGTGATTTAAATGGATTTGGGCTCTCCCTCAGAGGACAAACTCAATACTTTTGTTAACAGCTGTAACCAAAGCCTTAAAACTGCCAAAAAATCTGTCTGTCAAATAGTATTTCAAATCTTACTACTTTACTGTACTGTAGTATTCTAGCACAGGAGACAGAGGCCTTGTCCGGCTCCAGTCCGACTAAGTACACACAAATATCAAAATATGGATTGATATGTCTTGGTATGTTTGACTTACTGTAATTGAAGGCGAACTAAGATGTTTATGACCTGATTATTAAGGAGCTGGAAGTGATTACCATATTTGGAAAAAGTATGACAGTAGCAAAGTGAGCTTTGCATTCAAAGTAATGTTATTGAACAATACACCTAAATGATGTAGAGAGTCTGGCTCATGCTCACAGTCATGAGGTGGACGCAGGGACAGTTTCCTCTAACTTGGAAAAAAACAACAACAACAACAACACTATTGCATTGGAGACTGTCACAACTTGCATTTCTGGAACTCCAGATTTAGTTAGACCCAAAGAGTAAATCAAAATCTGTTTGTGTCATGTAAATGTGAACATATGTGCAAAACAACTGCTCTTTGCTCATATATCAGTTTTCGTCTTCAACCAACAATTACATTGAAAGCAGTGAAGTGCCAAGGATACACAAAACACAGATGGTCCTTAAAAACATGTTTTTAGATAAATATACGTTTCATTTGTCAGAATTTACAAGACTGAAGTGGTAAAATGAAGCTGAAAGAGGTCAAAGCAGTAACTACATAGCAAGTGCTGACAAAATAATTGAAAAATTGGTCCTTTATGCTAGAAGCATTTGCACAATCACTAACCTATACTGCAGCCTTTGCAGCTGGGGACACATATTCAGGTTGGATAAATACATAGAATATGGTGGATTTTGCCTCCTAATCCTACATAGTTCAGCTCAATAGAGAAATGGAGGATTTAAACCATTGAAGATGCTGACTACATCGTGTAGGCTAATGATCTGTTTGGAGAGGAGTTTATACAGATTAATCCACAGGAACAAAGTCAGTTAATCACATTAAGATACACCACTGTGAGTCATTCTTTCACAAGTCACTGAGAGGATGAATCAGCCCAGCTTTCAGCAAATACAACACAATACCTTCAAAGACAGCCCTGTCTTTCGACGCTGAAGCTCAAAGCCGTTGTCTACAGCCGGGAAGTCACGCTCTGTGTCTCTGAAGTACTCTAAATCCATTTCAAAGACGAGGGCAGACAGTGTGGGGGAAAAAGTAATGAATATTTTACAGGCAGGGAGTCCTGAGCTGCACTGCAGGTGACACTTACATTTATGGAGTTTGCAGAAACTGTCACACACCGACCACGACTCAACCAAAAGCCAAGAGCTATGTGTCGGATTGTTTATCAAACTTGTGACTTCCCACGGTCCTTGCTTATGTCAGGCCAATCACAGTCATATTGTGCTGTGTATTAGAAGTGTCAAAATGTGCTGTGGTAGACGTTTGGTACTGTATGTCTCAGATTAGAGCAGGCCATAGGCAGAGGCTGCACCCTTCCATATAGTTCAGATTTGCTGTAGGGAGCTGATAGAAATTTTATGAAGAGCACTTTTGCTTCACTAACCCTTTGATTTCCGGATGTTCCCTTTCATTTCTGCCAAAGCTTTAAGTAGTACCTTGAAGTTTGAAAATTCTTCCATAGCCTTAAAGTAACATTGCGTAACTTTTAGCTAGTAGCATCATGTAATTTCAAATCCCAAAAAATACATTCTCTCTCATATTGATTTAAATGGGTCTTAGACACATGTTTGGTAATAATGAATAGTACTTACAGTATTGTTCAAAATAATAGCAGTACAATGTGACTAACCAGAATAATCCAGGTTTTTAGTAGGCTATATTTTTTATTGCTAAGTGGCAAACAAGTTACCAGTAGGTGCAGTAGATTCTCAGAAAACAAACAAGACCCCGCATTCATGATATGCACGCTCTTAAGGCTGTGCAATTGGGCAATTAGTTGAAAGGGGTTTGTTCAAAAAAATAGCAGTGTCTGCTGTTGACTGGCCACTCCATAACATTAATTTTGTTTGTTTGGAACCAAGACTTTGCTTGTGACGCTTTAAGATGCAGAAAACAGATCAGGGTTTCCAACTACTCGGATTCGGATGTGACGTCAAGATTGTTCTGGAATGTCACACAAAGACCTCTTACATCGTAGCCCACAATTCACATTTACAATTGTGTAATGACTCAGCTTTTTTACTGTCAAGTACAAGAGCAGACTCCAGTTCTTAATAAATATCTCACTCATGCTAGCTACTTAGCTGTAGTATTACCTTATCTTATCTGTTAGTACATTGTAACAACATATGGCAGTTATTTTTTTTTTTTTTTTTACAAACCTCTAGCTAGTGTTAGCTTAAAGGCACATAAGCCTAACTGAGCTATGACTGGTGGCTACTACAGATGTAGGCCTATTAGACTTGTCATAGCCACAGCGTCCTTTAGCAGCGGATTATAACAGAGAAAAAATACAAGATATGAAAACACACAACACAATATGTGATGATTTTGAAAGTTGTAGATTCCCTGTCAGCTATTACATTTTTGTTTCCCACAAGATTTTTGCTATAGCCCAATAGCCTACTGTCAAACCGACTACCTTGATAGCTAGCATACAATTAAGATTAACATGACAAGCTAGCATGTTTCTCTTTAACATATATAGAATTGTCCAAGTTGCCTCATGAATTTACCTTGCTTTATGTTTTGCTTATGAAAAAATATTTCTCTATGGTGACATTAGGGTATTTAACAAAAATGGTTTGATTTATAGCATTGGCCTAAAAACATTTGGCTAAAACATATAAAAATTGTTTAGCAGAATGCTGTTTAAGAATCAAAAATGGTAGGAAGCAGTCCCAACCTGTATTAATTTCAGTTCCTTAATCAGTTAACAGGTATCAGGTAACAGTTAATCAGTTACCTTTTGTACTTTGCCTAACATGGCAGCCATTTCCCATCACAATTTACCTTTAATTGATTCTTCTTTTTATCTGTTCAGTTAAAGCAAATTGCTCATATCGTCGTTGCACATATTCATTTTATCTGGTAAAATCTCCTGTGGGTGCTCAGGTTTAGTCAGTCTAATAACTTGCCTCTGGGGAGAAATTCCAATGCAATGAAATGAAAAGGAAACATTTTGGCAGGCTAAACTTGTTTGTAGGCACATCAAAGTGGGAGCGACAACATCTTTCCACACTGTGACTTGTGCTGTGCCAAACTGGTTTGTAAAGCAGTCCTTGGACAAGGGCACTTTTTGATTTGCCGTGTCTCTTTGTTAAATGTGCGCGATTGAGCTCGCCAGTGCTCAAGGTGTCAACCGAGTCACTTTGCTGCAAGGAATAAACTGTTTGACAGTCTATCTTTCCAACTGAGGCTTTTGAAGAGGGAAACAGTGATGTTATCTGGCACTGGGTTATAGGACATTACACTGACCTACATTCATTGCCCCTGCATCACCATCTTTTTAAACTTCAATATGCAGAAATTTGCAGGGTTCTTACTTTTTTCTTGACATTACAAGATATTGTTCACAATGTTTACTACAACAAGGTTGCTACAAAAGAGCTGACCAACTCTTAAAGGTACACACAATGACATTCATGTTGCCTGAGTGTCAATGGTTTGCATTTCTACTGCACCAGCTTTTTTTTTTAACTTAAAATACATAACGCTGTGCAATTTTCTTATTGGTACGTAACTCATTTTATAATGTCACAATGTGGCCTACACTGTGTTCTTTAGAAAGCAACAACTGACTTAAAAACAAAAAAAAGACATTGCTGGCAGAAATGCATTTCCTATTCTTTCGTTTTGGACTGTTTATCACAAGAACAAGACATACTTTCAAATTGTCTAATGAAAAGGGATTCTTGCAAAGGAAAACAGACCCACTGGACACACCAGACCCATACAGTGCTATAGTAGCCTGGCCAGCCAGACCCATTCCCTTTCGTAGTAAAATGAAGTGGGTCTGGAATCTTTCAAATTGAAAACAAGGCCAAAATGGGGCAAACTAACATTTTTAAAAAGTAATTTCATCAAATTCCCCATACACAATTTTTCCCATTACAGGATAACTCTATTCCATTCCATAATGTAATACATACACATATTGGCACACACTGGTTCTCACCGTCTTGCACTCACAGCTACAAGACTTTTCACAAGCTTGCATCATCATGCTTCTTCTAATTGATCTTCGTCTGGCTGCACACCATCTTCTCCCCTCTCCTTGTCACTCCAGCTTTTACCGCTTGTCACAAAAACAAAACTGAGAACATACATTTATACTGATTAGGATTAGATTTTTATTTTTTGGTGTCAGTGTAAAGAATCAATATGCACAACGCAGAAGGAAAAATATAGCTCTGAAGAAATTCGATCCAGTTTTAAAGTCAAGGTGAAAGGAGCACTGACACTGTCTTGGTTATAAAATCTGCCGCAGATAAAGCAATAAGAGGACTGTCGGAGATGGGCACCCAGAGGACAGGCCATGGTCAGGTTATTGCCTTATACTAGAGACACAGGTCAACTATAGGAACATATAAGATTTACTCTTTTATTCTGTGCAAGAGAATAGATACATATAGTTTAGGGTACTTGTAGATATGCCTTTTTTTTTTTTTTTACCACAATTATATTTCATAACATGAAACTGAGGACTTTGCAACATTTTGAAAGAACTAGTTGATAAACAAGAAAAATGGCCTGTTCCAGGGCTAACACTGACATACGGCCTTTCACACTCACATTCATTCACTGCGGGGTATCTAGATTCACCTAAACATGAAAGCAGTAGTGCACTGAGGACATAATGACGATATACAGATATACGTACCCATGACCCTCTTGCTGTGATTGCTGTGAGAGCAGACCAGCAGCACAAAAATAATTAGCTGAATAGTAGTTTATGCAGTACCAAACATTGATTAAATCAGCTGTGCCACTACATGGTAGGCTGTTAGGAATCACTAGATCGTAAGGTTAACCCACACTTCTCAAGTTAACACTGCCCCTTTAAAAAAGCAATTCCACAAGATATTTTAACACAAACCTAGTTATGATGAATAATAATATATATGATGACCATATCCTTGTCCAGAGAGCATAGGTCATCTATTGGGTGCAAGAAGTCATTTCACACAAAATTTAAACTCACTTCATCATTTAGTCATTCATTCTGCCGAAAAAAAAGTCCACACATATTAAAAGCACCAGCTCCAGAGTGTAAATTTGTTTAATTAGGATTTATTTATATGAAAATAATATAACAAAAATAAGAACATAAATGTGTTGGAGGGCTGTGTTTTTATTCTTGCTGTCCCTGAAAACAAACAGGATTTGAATAACAGATGCAGTTTTTTTGTTTCTTTCCACACTTTCTATCTAATCACAAATTGTTAAATTGTTTTTAATTGAGGAACTTTGACAAATAAAAACAGTCATGCAAAAATGACTTTTAAATGATTAGTGTTGGAAGCATTTAAGCGATACAGATTTGTGAAGATTTGTGCTCCTAAATGTAAATAGAAAAGCTTTCCTTAACCACAATGGCTGTCACTATTGTTTTTTATCATCGCCTTTTGTGCACCTCCGTAACATATCAAAACAAATCCTACTCCATACTGTAATCTTCCTTTAAAGGTGCATTAAGTGACAATGACACTGTAGCGCAATGTGACACAACTACGCTTTATTCCTAACCTACCAACCCCCACTTACAGCCAACAACACAGTTTTTACACTCTTAAACATTAAATATGTCCATTTTCAAATGTTTACTATATGTTTTGCTGAATATGTATAGTATATTAGATATAATGCATCTTCATCAGGTCTCTTTTTGTCTCCTCTGTAAAAACGGCACATGCGCCAGTGTTTATATAATTTGATTTTGTCATATTTAAATGACCTACAAATTAGCTCCACCCTCTTCTGTGTGTATCCATCAGCCATCATCCATCAGTGTATCCATCAGGTAGACCAACACTAGATGTTTTTGCACTTCAGAAATAACATGTTCTGATAATATGTTCACCAGATTTTATATATTGTTTGTTCAGGAGTGGACCTCTGCCATTACTTCTACTTGTGTGTAATAAACAGAATAGCAGGGTTCACAGCACCCCTACTGGACTGACAGACACACTACAGTTGTCTCAACAGCTAGTGATGTAGCACTCTTGAGAATGGTCTTAAGATTATTTTGTAACGGTCTTGTTCTTTTCTTGGTCTCAAACTCATTTTTACTTGGTCTTGTCTCAAACATCAAGACTAACAAAGACCACAAGTGGTATATTTGTATGTTCTTGGGATTGAATAAAACCTCAAGTCTGGACTGAGTCTGTACTTGGTCTAAGACTGGACTAACTGTGTCCCTCCACCAAACACTAACCTACATGAGTCTAGACTTGGTTAAAGACTGAACTAACTCTGTTTCTTTTACCCAGCATCTAACCTTCATGAGTTTGGACTCAAAAACTGGACTTGTCCTGTTTGGATTTTTTAACAGTTCCCTTTTATACATTACAGTCTAGCCTATGTGTGTAAACACAGAGTTATTGTTCAGCACTTGCGTCTTGGTGTTATGTAATGGCCCCTTAGAGATTGGTTTAAAGGGTCTATATGTGGTTTGACAGGGAGTGCATGAAGTGTCTTAAAAGTCAAGAAATTGGCAGCAGAGCTTGGTTAACAAGACAGCAAAAAATGTCCATCTGTTGTTGTGATGAACTCAGTTTAGTCTGTTAGTCAATTAATTCTGGTTTGCTTTTTGATACAGGCAGGCGTACTACAGTGGTAGTGGCTCCCCCCCTAGACTCCCCCTCGAGGTAGAGAATAACAAATCTACCATGGCAGGACTCTTACAAATGCTATTACAATTTCAAGTTTGTCTTAACTTTGTAAGACACATCCTTGGTCCTTACTGGCAGGTACAGCATTAAAATGTGCTTTGTCTAATCCTTGATTGTCAAACACTAACCTACATGATCATAAACAAGTCAAAAGGGGAATGTGCTTCAGGCCCACAACAGACGCAGGACATTTATATTGATAAACAGGTGTGTCAGAGTTGCTAATATGCGTAGGTGGAGCCGCTGACCAGAGAACTAGAAATGGCAGGCTTGTTTGCCACTTGATAGTTGGATTAAAACGTGCCGGGCTGATGACAGGAGAACACTAGGAATGACCTAACTGCTCGTTATCATCAAAAAACCCACTCATAGAAACTGTGATCATACATAATTCATCTGCATTAATATATACTTAAATAGACTTCTGTCAAAAATCCTGATGGAAGTGTGCCTACTCTAAATTCTTTTTTCACCACATAACTTCCAAGTGCAAGACATGTGTTTGTTCCACTGTGCATGTGCTTGATAGTTTTGTGCTTTCTCAAAGTTAGTTCTGTAAAATGTCTCCATGCGGGGGGTAGTGGACAGAGTGGACAGAGTGGACAAAGTGTGAGTATAGTACAGTCCTTGGTCTCCTGCAGAAAATACTCAGTTCCCAACAGTTCAAAATCCTGGAAACAAAACAGAGGGATTTCTACGTTCAATCTGGCCATCAAACTCGCTTCTTAAGTCTTAAGTGTTATTCTTAGTAACTTCCTGCTCCACAGCTGTCAGTTACACAGTAGTTTCAATCTTTTCGATGATCTCTATAATTGATTTTGAAGGGGAAAGCAGAGAGCACTCGTCCTGGTCCCAGAGGCTGCTTGGGCTGGAGTTGCCGTCCGTGCTCAGCCCATCGTCCTCCTCACTGTCGTCCTCACAGGACTCCATGAAATGCAGGCCTAGCGCATTGATGCCAGAGTCCTCCGAGCTGGACGGGGATGAACAGTGCTCCATTTTGGGTCCTTTGACCTTGTCCACAGGAGAGGCGGTCTTGTGTTGCGTTTGGACTGGTGCTGCAGGAGGTTTCACTTTAGGAGAGGCTGTGTTTTGTTTCTGGGGTTTGGGCTGGGGTGGAGGCTGGTTTTGGGGCATGTGAGGGGTACCAGGGGCAGGTGGGGGTGGTGTTGGAGGACGAGGAGGTTCGGGTATTGGAGGGGGGGGACGCTGCACGTAGCACATTTTGCCATTGATGCGTTTGACAATGTAGTCGTCAACAAAGAGGTCAGCAATGACGCAGTACTTGGGCGACTCGAGGGGAGGCGGCGACTGGAAGCACGGAGCCAACTTCAGGAAGCGCTCAGCCAGAGATGCCGACAGGTTGATGGTGTCGCTGTACTCCGACCCCTCGGGGGGCACCGCTGTGCTGGGCAGCTGGCACACATTGGTCATGGGCTGGTACACATACTTGCCTGAAAAAAAGGTAAAGAAAAACAAGTGTATATTAACAAAGCAACATTCCCATGTCTGATAAATTATATAATAATTATATATATATAAAATATGGACATCATAACAGGAGATCTCGATACTCTCTAAATTTGACTCGTGCTGACTTGTCATGTTACCACAGCACAGTTAGCAATATGTTTATAAAAGGTGCCCAGTGTGTAGGAAGCTGAAAGTGTACACTCACTATAAAATATAGCAGGCAATATTCTACAGTCAGAAAAATAATTGAAGGTATAATTTATACAGCACTTTACAATCCATTTACTCCTAAGTAAAATAAGTGCACTTTTTAAATCCATTAACTAGCCCTTGAAAATACTTTAATGTAAACCACAATGCAAGCACAGAAAACAGGAAATGTCAAGAGTGACTTTAAGTACAGTGACAGATAATTAATATGGCATGAAATGTATTTCAATTTAGTAAATATGTGCAATTATGCACAGGTTTCTTTGACATGTTTTTTACTTTTCTAACTGGAACAGCACCATGAATTATTGAGGCTTATCTATTCTTTATGAACACGCAGCAGCACCTCTTTTATTGTACAATGGATTTTATTTTGGATGAGGCCTAGCGTCAGTGTCCAGTGAAGTGTTAACCGTTTCTCTCAAATGGGACCTCTTTCACCTTTAGATTATAGTAGTAAATTGTATGCAGAGCTGTTTTATTATGCTAATAGAAGATGCCTAATTTAAAAATGCTAACAAATGTCTGGGGAGGTGCACCAACAGTGTGTCTGTAATAATTGATCATCTGCCTTTGGGGGTGGTAGCAATTTTCACATCACAATGCTACCAACAGCAAAAATACCAGGCCTGTCCACCTCCATCTGAGGTGAAACCACAGTGAAAGTTTTGTTTAAAAATACTTTTGACCTCTACAAACTGAATATATATATATATATATATATATATATATATATATATATATCAGGGAAATTGAGCCACACAAGGTTCGATACCAAAACGCCTTATACCAAAATACACTCAGCACAGGTTGTATTTAGTTGTGGTTGATTCTTTGAGTCAAATGTAATTTTATACCCTTTTTTGCCCTCTTTAATTGTGTGTGTGTTTTTTGTCTTTAATGATATGTTTCTTTTACTCAGACTGAGTTTTGTTGGCTTTGCATTGGCGTCAATATTTTACATTTAAGTAGGTATTCTTAGACATGGTTATTTTACTTCATATAGTTGTCAAATAAGAGTAACACAATCAGAAAGCTACCATAAAGAATAGATTTACATATACAACAATTTCTCACTCTTGATATAAACTCAAACCATCTTGTGATTGTGCAAAACGACCACCTCCAAAGGACACTGATTGCGACCCACTGCCTCCCTCTGACTGAATATTGTGGTTCAGATGTGTGTTTAACGGGTCCCCCAGAGAGACTCAGAAACGACAGCGATGACAGGCCTACGCACCACTCTCCTCTCTCCTTGCCTTTTGTTGTGCCAGCTGGGGGCCCAATTCAATCAGAAATCCTCTCTCCCATGTTACATTGCAAATGCCCAGTTAGAGAAGGCGAGGCGCTTGTTTGTAATACAAATTGTAACGTGTTGTACGTTTGGATTTAATTAAGAAGCTTTATCTCAATGTAAAGACCATGTTGTTATTAAAGGCTGCTTTATCCACTCGTGTGCAGAAGGATGGGCGCTGAACAGAAGCAGTTTTACTGGCAAAACGCCAAATGGAACGAGTCTTCTTTTTAATGAGATAAAGTCAATGGTCCATACTGAGACTGGGGCTTACTGTGAAGTGCCCATTCAAGCAGATATAATGGCAGAAATAAATGAGGAACACGAGTGTACAAGCACAGTGTTGTGTTTTGCTTTAGTGTATTCTATCTGACGTCAACCACATTACAGTAACAGTAACAGTATGGGGGGATACAGTTAAATATTGATGTATTATGGTCATAATGTCAGGAAATATGTCAACACTTGGAAATTTGTAATAATGGAGACAATGTCACAATAATTTAGGTTTTACACATAAGACAAATCTGTATCTTTGGTTCAACATCACTGGACGAATGACAATTAACAATAGAACCACCAGGGGTCATTTTTACTCTCTTTGCATTTTTATATTATGTAATTCATATAAAGCCTTAATAGTTCTCATTTCAGAACATTTTATTCTGTGTGGCTTTTGTCAAGTCTAAGTTATTTCTGTATGCACATTAGTTGTATACAACCTTAGTAGAGCAAAATACTGTACAGGCAGTGCAGTGATACGTGTAATAAAAATGATATAAGCAGTACGTGCGATATCTTGCCTCACCAGTGTTGAACAGTAATGAAAAGAAGTGAGTCTTCAGTCTGGTTATAAACTACTCTAAGGACTGGACAGATCTCACATGGAGAGGTAGGCTGTTTAACACGTGAGGGCCACTAGAGAGAAGACTCTTTCACCTCTGAATGTCACCCTGGATTTGGGAACAACAAGAAGAAGCTGGTCTGCAGAGCTCAGAGTCTGGTCAGAGTGTAAGGCTTCTTATATTTAAAAAATATTAAATCAAATGAAATCAGTGTAATGTAGCAAATACAGGAGTGATGTGCTCATGTAGTTTTGTTGTCATCAAAGGACAGGCTGCAACATTCTACACTAGGCAGCAGAGGTCCTGGTGCAACACTATATGAGAGTATAATAGTCCGAGCATGACTTAATGAATGCATCAGTTGCTCTCTCAATGCCAGGAGGAAGACAAACTTTAACTTTTGGCAATGTGCATTAGTTTGAAGAAGCTTGATTTTTGACAGTGCTGACTTCTTTGTAATTTTTAAATATACTATTTAAAAAAAATGTGTGTCAGATGTAGCTCCACCGAGGCTTCTCTGGCTGAAAGCAAACCCCCTGTTTGGGTTCTGGATAGACATCCCCACTGTAAATCAAAGTCTATAGTCCTTGCCTCCATCTTAGTGTGTTAAACAGTTCTGCTCAGCTGGAAGGACGTCTCCCCATCGTCCCACACACAGTGGCTGCAGGACGTTATGTCCAGCCCGAACTGAAGAAAAATCAGGCTTTTCCTGACAAACTCCCCCTGGGCTTTTCTTAAGGGCATTTCCAGCTCCTAGTAGTGTTGGAGGAGACAGCTGCAGGGTTGAGAGTGGCTGGGGCTGTTTTTTTTTTAGAGTAACTGATGCATTCATCAAGTCATGCTTAGACTCTCTACATAGGATTGGACCAGGACTTCTGCTGCCTAGTGTTGAATGTTGCAGCCTGTCCTTTGATGACAACAAAACTACATGAGCACATCACTCCTGTATTTGCAACATTACACTGCTTTCATTTGATTTAATCTTTGGCCTCATCACAGACCGAGACTGCACTTATCAAAGTCACAAATAACATCCGCAGGCAAAGTCTCTTAGTTCTTCTGTCTTAGTTCTTTCGGACTTGAGTCCTGCGTTTGATACTGTGTTCTGTAAAAGCTAACACTGTTTGTAAAAATGAATTGACACTATATATGCACCATTAAGTGTGACCTAATCATTATGATGTACCTATATATGGACCCATCTGTCGTAAGCAGCAACATGTTTACTACTTACATACAGTAATATTGGAACAGCACAGTCCCCTGAACCAGTGCTGAAGCCGATTACCAACAGACAGACATTTAGAGCAGACACAACACTGATAGGGATTGTCCTCAAACGGCATCAAAAGGAGCACTGTGTGGCTACGCGGCGAGTAGATTTACAGGCTGCCACAAAATAAAAAACCCAGAATTGGTTTTCCACTAAGTTAGAAATATCACTGTTGCTGCCGGCCCTAGAGCGAGGTAACGCTACGTTTGTGAAGATAAATCTCACTCAGAGGAAGCAAAAGGAGACTAAATCAGATTAGTGCTTTGTATAATCTGCACTATGTATACACCTCACCGACTTTATTGAGTTTTAGATGTGCACTTGTACAATGATATTAAGTCGATCGATGTCAACGTGCAATTGTTTTTGCTTTAAAACTTATAATGGCCATATATCCTTGACAGCTGGAGATTTCCCTCATGTTGAAACCTCCCCTTATTCAATCAAGACTTTTCTTTCACTTCAATTAAGAGTCAGATTATTTTGAGCCGTGCACTGATTACGAATATGACAGAACTGCAGGTGTTCATTAAGAGCTATTTGAGGCTCTTTCAATCATTTGTATACTTTAGCAATGAAACTATTTCCCTTTACATATTGCCTTCATATGCAGCCCTTGTTAAACATATGAATATCCAGCAGTAAGTAAGCAGTCAGTGGACAACATCAAAGCAGCAGAGGCTGTATTGATATTCATTAGTCCTCCACAACACTATGACCAATGTTAGTCATTTGTTTGAAGCTCCTGCTCCCCTCACTTTGTGATTATATTTCCATACTAACAAGCACCAGATGTCCCCGACCAAAAAACACTCTCATTGTTAGTCTCATTTTGCCGGGGCACAGGAGTCCCAACGCAATTCAACTTCGAGTTATTACAACAGCAGTGCAATAGGACTATTTATAGCAGCGGTCGGATCAATATATTTAGTGCACTGGTGAGCATTTACAATAGAAATGTAATGTCCGTGTGCAACATAAGAGGAGGACGTCAATGTGAAGCGTTGTGTCTAGAATTGCAGAATGGAATTGCAGGGTGTAACGCATTGATATTAAAATTGACTGAGACTTTTATTATATCACAGCAGTGTATAATCCTGGGTGCACGTTAAAGCTGATAGATGACATTCCTGGGCCATTTGAAACACATTTTATAATAGGAATCTGTTTTGGGATGGTGTGCTGAAGAGGAAGATTATAGAACTTAATGTTAAAGCTAATTTTCTACTGCTTATTCTAGTCCAGTCCACAGTTTGTGTACAAGTGATGATTGAACTATAGCTGGGCTCATTTGTGCTGCTGACCCAACCTACCACCTTCACCCTATGGACCCACCCTGACCCCAGCTCCTTCAACACTTGGATTGGAACTTTTTCCTTCCTGCTTATGTTAAATTGCCATATTAATTTCTTTGTACATAAGATGGATTGTACATTCTGTATATAACTGTCCTGGACAGAACTATTGCACTGCTTGTCCGTCCTGTTTATACATCCAAGTTTATACCGCTTCTGTGGAGGCCTAATCCCAGATGATTTCTAAATTAGACGGTGTACACCCTGGACTATCACCAGTTAACTCAAGGCTAACACTTACAATTACAGACCACCATTCACTATGAGCAGTTTGGAAAGTTCACCTTCTATATTCTCGGGAGGACATCAGGGAATCAATACCATGACCTTCTTGCTGTGAGGCAGAAGTGCTATCCACTCAGCCACTGTATGACTTCATGTAATCACTTTCATTAAGATTTTTGCAGAAAATATAAAAGTTACTATTTCCTTTGAAATAGTTTGACATTGTTAACTTGTATTTAATGCCGCACTGCGCAACTTTTATCCAGCAGAGAGAGATCCCTTTCTGTGCAAACCAACGCCATCTTTATTTACAAGTAGAGGCATTTAAGATGACAAGTTTGGAAGACAGAACAAACGGTAGAGTCAGTTTAGTGCATTTTATACAAATAGGACTTTGGGTCCAGTCAGTATATTTTCTTTATTATATGTGAAGTCTGGTAGAGCGCCTCACTCACGTAATCTCTGGCGATATGTCATCGTCCTGGTATATTTGAGGTTTCTGTCCAACTGATCGTACTGTGTCAGTGAGATAACCATGATTCTAACCAATCTCATGTCTAAGAACAATCAAAATTATTTGGAGAATATACGTATATTTTGGGGCTAAAAGTTATTTAGAGTGGCTTTAAGATAATAAAAGCAAATTGATTTGAAACCTTCTCATAAAAGATACATTTTTTAGCTTTTTCAGTTTTTCTCTTGTGAAAAGAGAAGCTGCTCGGTCATGACTGTTCAACTGTAAGTTTGTATTCTTCCTTATGCTTGAACCTTTTTCTTCATTTCAGCCATTCTGAAGTGCTTCATGGCCTTCATGCACCTTCCTGGATGCTACTTTGTAACCAATTATTACTATCTTCTTTTATACATCTCTGTTTTCACTTTCCTCATATTCTAGCTCTAAAATGCTTCTGCCTTTGAATGGCTTATTTCCAATTAAATGAAGTAGACTGGGCCAAAGGTCCAAAGTCTACAAGAAAATTGTAATACCAATATGGGTTTCATCTCATCTTGACCTTCTCTGTACAATCTTGCCAGCTGTTCTGTAAATGAGGTTTGTAGCACAAATCATTATCATCTTTTGTAGTTTTTACTTCAACATTCAAACTGACTGCATGAATGAAAGCATCATACACAAGCTTCATGCTCACACATGTTGTTGTCTCTTCATGTGCTTTGTCGGCGTGAATGCTGCGCTGCTAGTTTCATTCTGACAACTTCAAAAGCTGTTTGAAAGCACAAAGAAGCACCATTGTGTGATGTATTTAATATTTTAACTTGAATCCCAAATGACAACAATCCATCTGGGGATGATTTTGGCTCTGTAAACAGTGAGTGTATTTTTTAAATGTGTCCATGCCAAACGACAGATAAGATTCTGTATCCAACTGTAAAAGCTCTTTCTGCAGACGCACCACTTTACTGTAAAGCACCACGCTGCAGCAGAAACATAGTGGAAGTATTCTCCGGTGACAGCTGCTTCAGTGCACCACAATAACACAGCCACAGGACATTGAGTCAGGAGAGCGACGAGAGATTCTTCTACATCCATCACATGATGTAATCATCAAATGCAGCTGAGAGAAACACTTCGGGTTGAACAAACAAAAGAGTTGTTTGTGACTAAAGATGTCATGGTGCCACTTGTGTATCAGAGAATGAAGTCCTATCTTTGGAGTGTGGTCTGAACCCTGCCTTTCTGTGTGGAGTCTGCATGGTCTTTCCGTGTTGTGGAATCTTTCCAGGTACTTCAAGGCTTCCTCCAACTGTCCAAATCAATAAATTGGTGAATTGATTTGTCTGTCAGTGTATGTCTCTTAATGTTAGCCCTGCGATTAACTAGCAATTGACCAGGATGCACTTCAGAAGCTGGGAAAGGCTTTAGTCTCACATGAGCCCTTACAGGATACAGCGTAGAAAATTAATCAATGATACATTTTCTATTTCTTCAAGCGTCAACTAAGCAACTTTCACAAACGGGGTTATGTCAATCGCGCTCAAGCCACATGTCTTTGTTTTCACATGCAGATTAAGTCTGCGCAACGGCTACGTTGTTAATGTTCATACTCATCTTATGAATTGTTGAGTGGTTTTACTGAGAAGGGGAGGGAAGAGCGGGGGGTGATGCTTAATTAGCTTGACAGAGCTAACACCAAGCTAAAAAACAAATGTGCCCAGTCCTTCACGGTAACAGTGATTATTGAGCTAATATTGAAAAAAAAAGTAACATGCAAGGTAACTTTACAAAACACCAGACGCACAGCATTCGCGTCATCAGCTCACCACGGAGCGTACACTCTATATTGTTCTCACAACGGAGCGTCCCGGACTTGTCATTACGGTCCCTGAAGGATTAGGTGTGGGTGTGAAAGTAGGAGGGATTTTGTTCATACAATCAGGTTGGGCCGCTACAATCAGTGGACGGTGCAGGATGTGTGCAAGATGTGTGAACGGTTAAGTTGATATGGCAAATTTGGCAATATTCATGTTCTCGTAGGTTGCCAGGTTTAAGCCAGATACACTGTCATCAGGAGCCACAATGAAGCAGCTGTGAAAATGAATTTGAGGATATAAATCTTAGAGTGAAAACTTGAGTCAAACACTAGCTTTCTTGGCATAAATCAAATGTCATTGGAAAAAGCTGAGCAAAGTCTGAAAGTAGGAGATTGTCAGTTCAGTGCATCAAGAAGAAGAAGCAACTTATCATAGAACAGTACAAATGTGTAGGTTGGATCAAATGGATTGTGGGAGTTGCTAACTGAAGAATATGTTTGTAACATCAAAGATAGAAGTAGAAGCTCTGTAAATGTGCAGAAGAGCTTGAGTGTTGAAATTGGAGAGAGAAAGTGCAAAAAATATAATTAAGAATAACTTCCAAAATGTATTTCAGTGTCATGGGATTTAATTAGCTTTAATCGCTTACTAGATCAAGCAGATACATGATGTGGTAAACTGCCGAAAGGGGTATATTTGAGAGTTTGATTGCAAAGTTTTTGAAGTTAATTTGAAAAAGGGAGCACAACTGTGTCATCTCTGTGAGGTAAGGTTTTAACTGTAAAGCATTGCGAGGGAAGTGAGGAGCTCCAGTGCTTCTGCTGCGTGTCTCCATCTTGGGCCTGGTTGATTGTAGACGATTACACACTCAGCTTTAATACAGGAGACTGTCCCTCTAAATAATGCAGCCTGGTGCCCATCCATCTTTCTTTCACTGTCGTTCACAAAGCCTTGGCCCAGAAATCTCAGCCCACGGCCACATCATGCGGTAAGTCCTGGAACACTTAAACCATTCAAAGGCTGTGGCGTTGGAATTAGGAAAATATGCACCACGAGGTGAATGGGCAGCTGTGCCAAGGAGATTGCATCAATTTAACATCAGGCTGAATCAGCAGCTGCTTAGTCACTCACACCCATCCGTGTAGTTTTACCCAAATCTGAAAACTTTATGTAAGCCATCATTGTAGCTCATTATTTTTTTAATTGATTCTTTATTAACCAATTCTTATTTAGACCCTTTGAGAAGTGACATAATTAGAAAGACAATGCTCACAGTAGCAACAAAAGCAGCACCAAATTTTAATTATTATACACTTTAGTGTAAACCATGTCATTCTTTTTTAATTTTTATTTAATGAATGAATGATTGGACTCAAGTCATATTATGTTGGCTGTTGTGTTGGTTAGCGTTAGCCTAAGGAGCAAGAATGCTAAAGAGCTTCAACCTTCACATATTTTTGGAGAGCCCTAAAGTCGTATGTTACTTTACCTAATATGTATTTGTGTGATGTCTATGTCCATAAAGTTAACGCCAATCTTACCATATTATAGGTTTTACAGCTTTAGCATATGTGTTTGCTAATCTCCCTAGACAGATATCAATACATTTTTAGTCTTTGATGAGGAAGCACAGTTCCTAAAACCATCACTGTATAACCCTGGGTCCTCCATTTAGCATTCTAAACAAGTCCAGCAGAACATCGTCCTACATCCAGTGACTTGTAGCTCATAACTTTTAGGTAACTTGCCCAAATTCCCATATATTTATTGATCTGTCTAGTGACAAACTTTAGGACACTGGACAGATCATTAAACCATAGAGGGATTAAAGGATTAGCCAGTGGGACATTCCTGGTTAAATAAAGGTCAAACACACATAAAATAAAATATATTAAGCAGCTGAATCTTTAGCCAGTTGCTAATGTTCTCCATCCACTCACTGAATGCAAACACATAGTCAGTCAGTAGCCATTTTGTCCATTGAAAATAGTTTTGTTTGTTTAACCACCCTTGCCAGAATTGTTCACAAACAGTGTTTCTCAAACATGGAGACAAAAACTGTTCAGGCTGTAATCACTCTGCTACAACTGCTACGCCCATTTGGCCGATGGAGACAGTCCACTTAGCTTCCTCTGCTCTTTTACCCAGCATGACTCTATAGCCAACAATATGAGGCTGCAGTCCAGGCAGAAACACAAGCTTCGGGTTTCAGTGAGAGGAAGGGGGACATCTGAGCCAGCATCATGTGAAAGTACTTTCCTACTTCCTGCCTCCGGAGCCAAAGGCTGCTCTGAAATCCACTGTGGAGTCTCTCACCAGAGTGTAGAATGCATGTCTCTTTGCAAAGTAAACATTGAGCCTGGAGCATAGTCAGGGCTGTGAAGGACAGTCACAGAGTTGTTTGAGTTCATCCTTATCCAACACTCACATATCTTTAGTGATATAATAAATAAGTGAAAAATCATGCAATATTTAAATAAGCTTCCATGGGTCACAGCACTTCAGTTTTATGCTATCTTGCTGCAACTATTTGTGGGGCTAATAACAGATTATTTGTTTAATCTAATCTCTTATCTCCCGGAAAGTATTAGCTGCCAGTGTCATGGAAATTACTGTTGCATAAATGACTGTCTTTGGAGATTCTTTGCAAATGCACTCACAACACACTTGCACAGAATCCAGTACAGCATATGGTAACCGCCCATTCTTGAGGTGGGTTTATACAGTTTAACCTGGGGATTAACAGAGTTGATGTAATCTACATTTCAAAAGGACAGTATACGTCAACATAAGAGTCTCTTTATAGTCTGACAATTTCATCAGTCACAGTCATGACGTCTTAAAGTCAGGATATGCTTAACTTTTTGTAAGGCCGGCTATAACACCATGCACAATATAAGAAAGTAACAACCTCTAAAAAAGTGGGATTATATCTGGACAACATATTATACCAGCAAATAAATACAAATGCAAGCAATAACATGACAAAGATGTCTGTTTCCTTAGAATACATGCAGTTTATTAATTTTAAGCAGCAGGCTGTTGTTGAAGGTGAATGCTGCACTCAACAACATGAACCACACTCTTGTGTTTTAAAAGAGCTACAATGAGAGGCTAGAGAACATCTAAGATGATGACGTGTAACAGAAAGAAGCATCACAAGTGTCCCTACTTAAATGAGACTGTACAATACAAACTCAACAGCACATGATTATAATCAAGAGCTCAGGGATCAATAAAGAGTTCTGAATCTGAAATCATTACTAAAGGAACTTAAATGAGTTGTATCATGAGGGACCAGCCGACTGCACTGAACTTTGATGAGACTTCACTGTGTCCATCAGTGACAAACATATAGAATCACTAAAACACATCCCCCAGGTGAAGCACTGGACAATTCAATAAATATGGTGCAACCAATAAAGCTTCTCAAATTCCTCTAAGCCAGGGATGTTTCATCTGCAGAGTGACGGATGACTCCAACATAAACTGTGTATGGGATCAGGCAATGTGACTGACAGAGTAAGAACTGTCAGTGCTGAAGGTGCACTGTGCGTTCATGATTCTTTTCATTCTTCAATCTTGCATAGAAGTGTAGGATATTTTGATTCTAAATCGAGTTTCTTTGTTGGATTTTAAGTTCTTATCTGAACTATTTACACTGGGTTTGTTCATAGACAATACCATGTCCCTGCAGGGCTACTGTAGGTGCTCACAGGTTGAGTAAAGGAGGGGTGTGAGGTGAAGAATTGCTGTCTTCAAATTTGCTGCCAGATCCTGTCAGAAATTACACACTGTGACTTTAAATGTATTCCAATAGACATCACTGTTAATCAGTATTCAATAAAAGTCAATATACAGGCCTGTCCTGCCTTCTGCTTTGAAAAATACATTTTATATATAATATTTTGTTTGCTGAGTAATTAGAATTTATAGTTAGAAAAAACTTGGCCACTGTTCTACATTACTGCTCTGGTTAATGGCAAAATCAATGCTAGCTGCAAAAACTGATATTAGCTAGCCAGAGGAGTCAAGTATTCTCCCTTAATGACAGATTCAATGCTACAAATGATGAGTGTACATGTTTAACAATGGATTAGAAGCAAAAATAAAAAAAATAAAAAATCATCATCCCAGGCCAGGTGGTTGCATTGCTGCTGTGAGCTAAAGCTTTCATCAGCCACATTTATTGGCCGTGACACTAAACATAGCTAATTACTGATAATGAGAAGCTTGGACTAATGTTGTCACCAGCTGGGCGTGCTGCCTTCACTACATTTTATCGTGCAGCTTTCACCAGGTTTTATGAGGATTTCCACAACAATGGCAATCATTTCCATGCATTTGTGGGCAGAGATGATTGGCAGCAGTCACCGAGATATTTCCTCTTCAGTCAGGATTTAGTCACAGCTAATGTCCTCAAACGGCAAAGGTAATATTCTCCCACCGCACTACACACAGCCGAGATAATGAAAATAATTTGTGTTTGAACATTTAAATGCCGAGCCAAACCTTTACTCTGCGTTGACCTTTTATATTTCTTTGCATGAAAACCTATTAAAAATGTAATTAAAAAGCATGCTGGAAAGGTTCCCTGTGGTTAATGAACAATTATGAGCCGGAGCCAGAACAAGTTTGTACTCTTGGCAACAATCTCGACAGAAGCTCCAAGAAAACACCAAGAGATGAACAACATTTGACTCTTTCACGTCAGCTGTTATTATGCACCTCCAAAACCAAAGGAATGATGCTATACTTTTCTCACTAGGAGCTCTGGTTCCACATGATTCAGCAAGGTTTATTCTGGAGCATGACTGTCCTGTGAGAGGGAGCTGTGAATTACTGCGGAAACACACACAGAGTTTAGAAGCTCCTTTGTGATTTAGCGATGAAATAATGAGTGAATAGGTGCTCCATATCTGAAGTGACTAGACATGAGATCCTGGCGGTAGCTACAGTCATTTTACACATCATTCTGCTCTATAATTGGTTATATTGGTTACTTTACTTACAATATTTAAACACAATAAACATACACAATATGCAACTTCAAATCACACTAATCATGATAATTACTGCAATTATTAGAATTAGCAAGGAAGGGTCATTTATTTACCTCCTCTGCATTTTTAAATGAATGTAGTAATTGTGTTGACAAAAAAAAAATTCCACTTTATTTTCTCAAATGGCTTCATAAATTGTCTCTTCACCTCTGAAATAAACGACTGATATAATTTTTTTTACCCCCTTCAGAAAACACTGTGGAATGTTGAGGTTAGCTAGCAACAACATGCCTTGCTAGCAACTGTTAGCTAGCATTGAAAACATTGAAGACAAAGAAAACGTAAAAGAAAATGTTAAAGGTGTTTCCAGGGGGTAAGTAAAAATCATTGAAGAATTTAACGGTTCTAGTGAAACTAAGAGTTTAGATGATTCCAAGTCTTGCCCAAGGACACATACATAAAGGCCATCCTCTGTTTATAGTATAAACACTGCCAACCTTCCTGTTGGCCATCCATAAAGCCAACCATAACGTGGCCACTGCCACCCATAACCAGCTTTAACAGTTTATAGGAAAAAAAACATGTCAGCAATCTATGGTATGATTTGTACTATTATTTTTTAAATAATTGTATTGTTTATTATAGCGACACAGTGGCACAGTGGTTAGCACTCCTGCCTCACAGCAAGAAGGTTCAGTGTTTGATTCCCATCAGGGCCTTCTGTTTGCATGTTCTCCTCATCTCTGCGTAGGTTTTCTCTGGTTTTCCCTACCACTAAAGCTTTGTACAATAGTCAGACCTTTACTCTTGTAAATTAATATGATAGAGGTGAGGTAAAGCAAATAGTATAACGTTAGTATAATATACTTTGTTTAGGTGAGAGACTCAAACTGGCTTCCTAAAAACAAGATGAACTGATTAATCAAATGCTGCTTGCTTCTCAATGAGTTAGTCCTAGGACAACTTAAAAACTGGCCCATGCACCTAAAAGATGATTAATTCAAATTCTGACAGGAATGAGCCTGACTGTTTACAAATGATGGAAGTGCACCGGCTTTGCTGAGGAACATCAATCCCAGCAGTGGCTTGCAATAAACACTGGAAGGAATTCATCACTTTTCTGCCACATCAGATATGTCAAACGGCTTGGCTCGCTCTGGATAGGTCCAGCCATCTAAATCCAATGATTACATAGCAAAGATTACAATGTGGCTTTCTGCAGTGCCACAGTCTAAGCCGCGGCCGACTGCTGCGTGAACTAGATGGTGATTGTGTTTCCCGCTGATTTGAGGATTGTCAGGACGACCAGAGACAGGATAAATGAGGGCAGCACAAAGAGACGGACATCCTGTCAGGTTTTAGCCTATTGTGAGTCTGCCCTGGCGTCCGGGTGTCAGGTCAAAAAAGGTTTGTGAGGCGGAAGTGTCGGAGAAACACGGCTTGTGAAAATGCCACTGACACTCACTGGTAGAAAAAAAGCTAATGTTTGGATGTTTGAGAGAAGATACAGTCTTGTACTTTATTCTCTTGACGGTCCATTCACAGCAGTACAAGAGCAGGTAATATCAACTTTCTGGGTACAAAATTGCTAAACTAGAATCAAGTAGGCTTAGGGAACCAATGGTACTTATTAAAATTTAGATGGGTTTCTTGAAAAACTTTTACATAAGTAGATTATATACAGGATTTTAGGAGTAGTGAGGTACAGAAAAGAGCTTGGCTTTGGCTGACAATTGAGCACAAACTCTCTGTTTGAATATGTGAATAGAGTATCATTAATGGATTTTAATAAAAGTCAGGTAGCTTCCATCTAGTAAGTGACAATGGTCCTGACATTACTGTTTATAATAAACACATGTGGAAAAACACTGAGGTGCCAACTTCAGTGACTCTTTATGGCCATGCTGGAGTAAATCTTTTGTGGGGTAGGTGTAAAAATGGTAGTGTCCGGAAAACCTTACTGGCTGATCTCGTGGAATGCATGCAACTTGTAGCTAGGGTTAGTTTCCCACTACATTTATTACTTTTTGAAATGTTTGACTACACTTACAGTTACATCTATTATCCATTTTACATTTACATTTATTTATTTAGCTGACACTTTTATCCAAAGCGACTTACATTGTTCTAATGTAATTACCAGTGTTACAGTCACTGGAGGCAAGGTGGGTTAAGTGTCTTGCCCAAGGACACAACGACAGTAATGAACTGTGAGGAGAGTGGGAATCGAACCGCCTACCTTCCGGTTGAAAGACGACCACTCTACCCACTGAGCTACTGCCGCCCCAAAGCCTCTTTCACTTGCGCATCTTCTCATTGTGGATGGCGCTGTGGCACTGTCACCTCACAGCAAGGTCCAGAGTTTGACTCCCGGGCTGGACGAAACCTTTCTGTGTGGGTTTTGTTGCTTGGGTGGGTTTTCCCCGGATACTCCGGTTTCCCCCACCAACATTAAAACAAGCTGGGCGCCCCCTGGTGGCGACTGCTGACTATGAATATCCCTACGGGGATAATAAAGGGATAATAATAATAAATATTTTAAACATGATGACTTCACATGTGGAAGGGTCTATTGTGTTGACCATCTATTTTTGCCCAAAGCAACTGCAGCACATTGAAGACCGGTTCTGTGGATCAACACTTTACTTATTATTTTTGGGGGGCTAGTTGATACAGAGACAGGAAACAGGGCACGAGACAGGGGAGTGTCATTGGGCAAATGACTCAAGTCTCCTGCGTATTTGGTTGACGCTCTACCAAGTGAGCTAAAACTTGGGTTATCCTTTCACTATTACTTGATTTATTGAAAAGTAACAGTACATTTACCTGTGTCCAGATTTAGGCTACTCAATTGGAATCTATAAAAGCAACCTGATATTTTGAAACTGGACTACTTCCTGTTACTTTGTGCGATTCTGTGATTGTGTGTGGAGCTCATTTTGATGTGTCACAAAGTACAGACTCAAAACTCCAATGGGTATTTAGAGCAGCAGGTGACACGCGTGGGACTGGCTTAAAAATAAACGACAATACCCATGCTCATCGTCACAAAAGGTTAATGTGAAAGTTAATGCGTTTTTTCATAGTTCTGCTCCGATAACCATGGAAACTATTGGTCTTCAATAAACCCCATGTAGACACACAGAGAGAAGTGTGTGCAACAGGAATAGCTCATCCTGGTGTCTTTGATGACAAAAGCAGAAGTGAAAGTGATGATTCAAGCGTGTCAAGTCGACAAGCTGTTTCTCAAGTAGCTCCACAAGTGACAGGCAAAGGATGATGATGTGGATCGGGTGCCAGTTTAGTAGATTAGAGAAAACTTTCAGAAATCATGAATCAGAAGCCACTAGACAGAACTCTACACAACATTAGGGTGGACATGAAGAGTGATTGCCATATACTGTATGTACAATAAGGGTAATACGAATGAGCTTATACTAAAAACAAGCACAGCAGCTGGAATTAATAGTTTACACAAATTTAAACCAAGTCAATGGAATTAACCAGTTATGAGCACAAAAACACATTTTTTTCTATATTGTAGGTCACTAAATTTTAAGCCAACATAACTATATAAACTAATAGAGCTGGATTTAGTCCCAGATTTTAGGACCAGGTCTTAGACAATGTTGGGGGCAGTTACAACATTGCTAATAACTCAAATAAGAAATGAGCTATAGAGAAAGTTGCAACGTTTGACTTTGTCTATTTAGGACCAAAATGTAAGTATAATATTAGCTATATATACATATGTTACAACAGTGTGGCTCAGACAGATGTGGCTTTAATGTCTTCAAAATTTTGTTTTTCCAACCCAAACAGTCTGAAAAATTCAAGAAAATGCAAAAAGTATTGTAACCGGCCTGCTCTCCCCTAATATAATAGGTATTTCCATAAAAGTTAAATATGTGGCATGTGTTTCTCCTTAATTGATCTAAATTTTGACACACTATTGTACACACTATTGTTGAATTCATAAATGTCTCAAGTTTTTGGGTTTAAGAAGTGCCATTCATAACCTACTGCCTTTTAAACTTCTCTATTCTCCATTCATATCGTAAAGCACACACTATTACTGCCATCATTCTTACAGTGACACACATATTTCTCACAATGCTAAAACATGTTGGAGCATGTGGAGGGAACTTACAGTGACACCAGCCCAAGTGGCAGCACCAGTGCAGCTTGAAGCACTTCCCGTGGCTGTGTGTGGCGCAAATGGAGAGTCCATCGCAAGGCAGGAAGTCTGGTCTCCCCGCGCAGCTTTTGGCCAGAGCTTGTGCCTCGTCCAACTTCTCACTTTTCGGACACTTATGTGCTCCTGAGGCGGCCATGCCAACATTTCCCGAGTCCAGATATAAAAACGCAGCTACGTCCGAGTAAAGTATACAAAAGCCGCGATGAGCGAGAAGAGCTTTGCGGATCGTCTGAGCTCGAGAAGCTGTGGAAGTGGGAGGCAAATGTCAAAACACACCGCAGCTGGGTTTGCGCTCACGCTACAAATCAACGCATAACCTCAAAATTACTGATGGGATCACAAAGACATATGTATTGTCAGTGTGAAAGGCTCCAACGCTGGCGGTCGTCACATCTTTGCATCCACCCGTGGCGTCGGGTAGCTCCTGTGTGCGCGCAAGTGACGCGCGTGCGGAACAACGGCGCGCATCTGAACTTCATCAGTCAACGGGAGGAGTCCACAAACACAAAGGCAGCTGCTCTGTGCACTTTTCACACAGCCTGCCTTCTGCAGTCGAAAAACTATGTAGCAGTAACCACTCCCTACATTTGACCACATCGCCATATTTACTTCTTAAACTGGTAACTGCGATGACTAATTACCAGGTTATCATTATAACCCCGTTGATCAATCTGCAGGAATAAAAACCACTTGACAAAATGGAGCATATTAGTGACGTGCCGCTGCTTAGTCTGAAACCACTAGGTGGCAGACAACATCTGTACCCAGTGTCAGTGTGATTTTCTTTGGAAAGAGCCAAAGATGTAAAAGCGTTTACAGTTGCGTCCCACTCAGCTCCTCTTCATCAGCTCCAGTCAGAGAAAATCAACTCAGAGAGAACACTTTCCTGGAGAAGTCAAACAAAACAAGATGTCAGATAAAATATACACTAGTGAAATACATAGGCTAAGTCAAACAAAACAAGATGTCAGATAAAATATACACTAGTGAAATACATAGGCTAGAATACAAGTAAAGCCTTCTGCCATCAAAAGCTTTTGATATTGTTTATTAATCATTTAACCTTATTATACAAAATAGATTTGTATTACAGATATACAGATACAAAAAAACTGAAATCAAAAATCATTTTTTGACAGCTAAAACCAAAAACATGTACCACAGGACTACAGATAGAAATGAGCTGTTAAGCTCAAGTCTTAATGTACACTGTCCTAAAAAAATACTTTCAGTTCTGATTAAAGCTAAACTTATTTATTAAATTGACAAAAGCAGCCCAAACATTTTTACATGTTTAGGTTAAATCAAGACCTTATACTGTAGGTTCACAGCTCAAATAGATTTGGTTAAGCTTTTGGCACTTTGAATTAATTAAAAGCTGATATGTTCTGTGTTAAAGCGAGCTGTGCAGTTTCCTGATGACC
Organism: Perccottus glenii; assembly: GCA_024416835.2. Lineage (NCBI taxonomy): Eukaryota > Metazoa > Chordata > Actinopteri > Gobiiformes > Odontobutidae > Perccottus > Perccottus glenii. Next base: position 11,933,386 of record CM044560.2, on the reverse strand, counting down.
TCCTTCCACCTCTGGATGGGTGGGCTGCCACTGGCCACAAGCCTCCGGAGCAGGCTGCTGGGCTGGAAGTGGGGTACATCAGGATGGAGCTGCTGATAGTGCTCCAGCCTCTGCAGGACTTTGGGCAGTCCCACCTGGCTGGCGTAGAACATGGGTCCCCCGCGGTGTCGGGGCCAGCCGTAGCCAAACACATAGATGACATCGATGTCTTCAGACCCCGCTGCAAAGCCTTCCTGCAGGATTTGGAATCCTTCATTTATGAGAGTGTACAGGCAGCGCTCGAGCACTTCCTGAGAGTCGATCTGACGAGCAACCAGTCCATGTCGAGCTCTGTACTGCTCTAGAAAGCTCTGCAGCCATGGGTCAGGCCTGGCCATCCGGCTGCCAGGTTTATCATACAGGTACCACCCCTGTCCCGTCTTCTGACCAAAGCGTCCCTGCTCACACAGCAGGTCCCCCAGGGGGCTGTACCTGCGGCCTTGGCGGACCCTGGTAAACTGCCCAGGGTCCACTAGACCATCTGTCTTCCGGACCCTCCAGCCCACGTCCAGCCCAGAGAGGTCAGACATCCTGAACACTCCCATTGGGAAACCAAACTCCTCCAGAGCGCGGTCCACCGACTCAGGACTGGCCCCTTCTTCCAGAAGAAACAGAGCTTCTTCGACATAAGGTTTCAACATTCGGTTCCCCACAAAGCCTTTGCAGTTGCCCACAGCCACGCTCACTTTGCCCATTCTCTTCCCCAGGTCCATAGCAGTGGCCACAGCCTGAGGAGCAGACCTAGGCCCATAGACCACCTCCAGCAGCTTCATGACATGGGCCGGGGCAAAGAAGTGCATTCCCACCACCAGCTCTGGGCTTTGAATCTGAGAGGCAATACGGTCTATGTCCAGAGCAGAAGTGTTTGTGCACAGCAGAGTGCCTGCTTTACAGACGGCTGACAGCTGCTTAAAGACCTGCTCCTTCAGAGACATGTCCTCGAACACAGCCTCAATGACCAGCTCTACATCTGCAACGGCCTGGATGTCCTGACTGTACCTGACCAGACCTACAGCTGAGGTCACTCCTCGCCTCTTTGCCGCCCTCTCCAACATGTCCGACACGGCTTTCTGTCCCTCCATCAGCTGCTGCTCCTGGCTCTCCACAGCAGTCACTGACAGTCCAGCCTGGGCCAGGGCCACCGTTATACCTCTGCCCATGGTGCCCAGACCTTAAAGGACAAAAACATAACACAAGTAGTGGTAAATGGTAGCATTGAATCAATCATGTGTATTGCAAGGATGCTCACAGCAGGAGTCAAGAACAACAGAAATCAATGTAAACTTAGGTTTAAACATTTGTATGAGAGCAAGCATTTCATTAATTGTTAATCACATCATTTTAATGAGTAAAGTAAAGATATAGTAGAAAGTGCATAAAATTAGACTCTAAATAGTGTTGGCATTGCAGCATTAAGTCGGCAGCAAAAAGTTTCTCCAAAGCTTGCATTTTTAAATGCTCAAGCTGCTGAGCTCCCCGTTTCCAGACTGTCATACATCCACACCTCCCTGCAGGGAAGGAGAGCTCATCCATTTCAGCTCAGCTGACATTAAAATGGAGGTTTAGTTTCCATTTGGAGATGCCACAGATAATATGATGACTCAATGTGCTCATATGCTCTTCTGTATGTTTAAACTTATTCAAGTGAAAAAGTCAAAGCTCTTACCAATCACTGCTGCTTTTGTGATGAGTTTGGGCCTGCTTGTGTCCCAGCGAGCTCCATTGGGCATGCTCCACCTGCTAACAGCTCTCTGGGCAAAGAAGCAGTACTGCTGAGCCCGGGCCTGTCCTGAGGTGAAGAGGGTGGCCATGAGCTCCATCTCCCTCTGCATGCCCTGAGCATAGGGCAGAGTAGTTGCTGCCTGAACTGCCTGGACACATGCCAAAGGTGCTAAGGCCCCTCGAGAGCTCTGTTGGACCCTCTGCTTTACCACTTCAAACAGAGCATCCATGTCAGCGGGACATGGACACGGTTGGGTACTTATCCGGCGAGACTCGAGAGACTGTTCTGAAAGACAAAAAACAAAACAACCACCATTACCATTAAGTTAAAACTCAGTTTAAGAAAGACATGTTTGTCCATATATGCTTTCATCATTTTATTTCTTAAGTAATAGCTTCCCACTTTCCATTGTGGCTGCATTTTACGCCATTTTCTCCAATTTGTCAGTCGGCACTCAGTATAATTGCCTATCCAGCGCACTTATCCACTCAATCAACAGATACCCTTGCAGCTTCAAAGAGCACAATGATTTGACAGACCATTTCCAAGATAATCAGTGACTCTGCAAGAGCTCTGTTACAGTTCACCTTGAATTACACCAGTCTCAAACAAGAACAAGAAAAGTGGAATTCAATCCATTCAGCCCCTCTTCCCGGGGAGTTACATTTTTGGGCCGATTTTCAGGTTAAAACTTTGAAAGAAGCTTTACAACAATGTTTAACTTTTTTTTCTAGTACACATATTTTAAAATGCTAAAAAATCATTTTCAATCACTTAAAAAATAGACCTTATGCTCCTCTATGTAGTTATCTACTGTGAATTTTTACAGTCTACTTTTAACCTATTGTTTAATATTTTGTGTCAGTCAGACTTCTGAAATTTAATTACTGGAGACTGAATTGGAGATATGACATGAGACAGTAGTCAAAATCTCTCACAGCTTCACTAAATTGCACTCAGCTGTGGGTCTGGGCCAGAAACTGGGTCACCTTAAAGGGACAGCAATAGAATCTGATGTACGGTCTTCATGTTTGTTTAATAGAATGTAACCACTAGCAACAAAACACAGACTATAAATTAAACTCACAATAATACTAGGCCTAGTGCAGTTCAATATGTAGTCATAGACATGTAAATGAGATGCAGTGGCGGAGGCAGTGCAATGTGATCCCAATGTACTTTAGCAGGGTGTTATTGCAGTGGTTAATCTGTAAATGCTAGAGCTGTGTCAATGGATTTGTTGTGTAGCACGTAGGGAGCCTGGTCACTGTGGCAGATGTAGTGGGCAGATGTTGCAACTGCTGGGGTAAAAAGTTAATCTTGTCACCAGTGTGTGCAAGTGAACACATTTCCCAAACCCATGTGCCAAATATACAGCGGTTTGCATTTATATCAATGTCACGACAAGATATTATCCATAGTATGTATTTCTGCGACACAGACCATGACACATATACGTTGAGCCGCACACTTCCTGTCCTCATTTAACGTTGCTGCCAATCTACTCATGACCGCAGTATCCATCAGAATCTCAGCAGATTTCCCTCCTATCTCCACAAATCTCCATCTTGTATGCAGTTGGCTTCTCCGTCTGACTCAGCCTAAGCCTCGGCTTTACTAACAACGCGCACTCTCTCACCCACTCAAAGTCATCTTGGCAGGCCGGCATGGAAAAAATATTTTAAAAAACAGTGCAATAATTTTTTCAATGTGAAACAACACACTTTGCTTTAATCAATCTTGGAAAATTAGACATTTGAACCTCTATAGAACCAGTGGAAGTTTCATCCTGCTCATGTTCTGACAGCTGCCCAAAACAGATTGTTAAATAATGTTTATTTTTTGAACACATGATCTTGCATGAAGGCTTAGAACATTTTGTTAGACAACATTAATAAATGGACTTTAAGCTTTTACAGCTTCTTACAGTTGTGGTGTATTCCAAGTACTTTTAGTTTCTGTGTGTATTTCACACTGACAAATTTGAAGGCCAGTATGTTAATGATTTATCAATTTTAAATCATATTCTATTTTTCATGCTACCCTGTCAGTCAGTGTTATTGTAATGTATCTGAATGGGGATTTCTTTGTACCCACCCAACAGTCAGTCTTCTTCACTGCAGAGACATGGCACACTTCAGCAATCAATTGAGCGAGTAGATTAGTCTGATTTATGAGTACAAGGCAGATCTGGTCCTCCTATTCAACTGGCATGGGTCCATTATTAATATTCTAGAAAAGTTTGTCCCTTTTCGCCCTCTTTAATAATAGAGCAAAGAAGTGAAGACATCAGAGCCCATCTGACACATCCATGAAACATTAATGGTTTCAGTGATGGAAGATCTGCCTGCTGTGTTCGCTGCTTTCCTTTGACTTCCTCAACCTACATGTCGACACTTCGTAATGTTGGACAAGCCCAAAAGAACATCTCCGGGAGGAAAGCCTCAAACTTTTATCCAGTTAGATTTCAAAGTGGTAAAGCATGAGCAGAGTTCATACCCATAAGTATAAGTATTACCGACAACACTGAGGGCAAACTTAACAGCAGTGTCCACTGTGTTATGATCCGTAACCTGGTCGACAATTCCAAGCTTCAGTGCTTCAGCGGCTGTCACATGACGACCTGTGGAAGACATTAAAGACATCAAGAGACTGCAGGAATGTGTTTCAAATCACTTATGCCCTATACACATATACCTCTTTGATGTCAAATCAAAGAAAGCTAAGTAATGTGATAAATTTCTGATCTTCTGTTAATATCATATTGCAACTTCAAATGATGAAAAATGGCAACAAATCCTCATAAGCAGAGACTCAGCCTAAAAGTAAACACTGACCTCTGCTGGTCAGTAGAATAAACATATTTATAGCAGCATATTTATACAGTATAGTGCTAAGTGCAAACATATCTTGAGCAAAACACATTTTCGTTATTTCTAATAAATAACACAATCTGCAAATATACTATACCGCTACTACTGCTATACTGTACTATAAATGTGTTATTTAAGTTTTAAAAGTACAAAAAAGTGTGTAAAAAATAAACGTACAATATGAGTACATCAGTACTCAACACTCATAGTGGCCAATGGTTATATTCAGGCTTTGTATTATTTTACAAACTCATGAACAGCTTTTGAAGGTCACTCTGACCTCTAGTACCTGTGGTGATGAGGTCTAAGGCTGCTGGGACCCCAATGAGCCTTGGCAAACGCTGTGTTCCCCCTGCAGCTGGCAGCAAACCCAGGGTCACCTCTGGTAGACCTAATCTGGCCTGATAATGCACACAGGCACAAATCTTGATGAATAGAAAGTCCTGTACAATGTGACACAATACACATACACTACAAAGCACTGTATCAATTTTCAATCATCAATTTTGGAATACATTATTATCACTATTAACATTCACACTAAAAACAACAACATTTTATAAATGGTTAGCTCTAACAAAGATGAACTTCTTCCATCTTCTGCTTTAGACAAAGCAGTAAATGTACCAGTGTCAGTCAGAAACTGATGCAGCCTGACACAACACGGAAAAACACTAATATGAAGAGACAAAGGCAGATCTGAGGCGTGAACTAACTTTGGAGTGTGCGATTCGATAATGACAGCCGAGTGCTAGCTCGAGGCCTCCACCCAAAGCACTTCCTTCGATGGCGGCCACCACCGGCTTCTTGGCAGCCTCTATGGCATGGATCATCGGCACCAGAGGAGGCCCAGACATTTTTCCGCCAAACTCCTTGATGTCTGCTCCTGTCACACAATTATTATTAGTATGTATGCATGTATTTACCATGTACTGTCATCACAATAACAATCAATGTGCAATATTCCAACTTTTATAATTCCTCCTGAGGGACTTCTAAATCTAAATCTTAAACAATAAATAAAGCCCAGAGATGTGTAATTATGCTTGTGCCTACCACCACAAAATATTCCATTCTGCCCACAGATGACCACACTCTTCACCTCCGAGTCACTGACAGCTCTCTGCACTGTGTCCACGATGCCCTGCCTAACTGCTGCACTGTTTCCAAAAAAAAAAAAACACACACACACACATTTGATTAAAATGTTGAAAACTAGGTAAAAAATACTGGAATTTCTACATAAGTACGAGCTTGTGCCACTGATACCGACCCCTTATCACCGTAATGTGTGGTTAATACGCTGAGAATAAAAACCATTCAGTAAAAGGATTTTAAAGATGTGAGGCTAATATCAGGTAATATAGTAGTGACGGAAATTGTGAACGTTGTAAATTGTTAAGTACTGTGTAAGAGTCCAATAATATAGTATAGTAGTGTAAACAGGAGCATTCGTAATGGGATAGACTCAGTATGTAGTGTTTAAAAGAGCACTTAATGTTCTAATCTGCAAGATTTATTAGAACGGTGTAATCGATAATTAATTAAAGATTAAATAAAAATGTATTGAAATTTTAGTTTTTTGTTTGTTTTGTTTTTTACAGAAATTACATGCATTTGCATTTATTAATCTGTAAATTAAAATAGCAGTTAGTGGATAAAGTTTCATTAGTAATTGTAAAATAAAGTTAGCAGCTTGTCTGTAAAACCATAAAAGAGTAATTTCCGGAACTAGAAGGATGTTCTATTGTTTGGTCAGGAAAAGGCAATTGAAAAAGCCCATTATATAACTGTGGCTGAGGTGAAGCAATAACGCTGGCCTTATTCTGGCCCTAATCCCTGTAGATTCAGAAGAAACCAAGTGAAGAAAGAGCAACAGCAGTTTTGATTTGAGCTCACCTGAGTGCGTTGACAGGGGGGTTTTGGAGAGTAATTAAGCCAACAGACCGCGAAACAAGAGTAAACTGCGCCATGTCCTCGATAAAGCACTTCTTTTTGCTACAAAGAGGACTTTGCACCTAAACTGTACTTATTTGGTACTCACCAATGATTGTATATACTCACATTACTAAGGTCTTCTTCCTACTCATCAAAAATGGGACAATGTGGATCATTACCGCCACCTGTCGGAAATGGGCTGTAATCGCTCATGTTTCTATTTCTGCTTCTATTAGAAAACAACTAAAGACACGTGGGAGATTAGGGTATATCTTTTAGCAAAACATAGAAAAATTATTTTGTTTATAGTTCAATAACATACATCTTGCCATTAGGAGGTGTGCATACAATAAATAGAAAAGATAGTGTCTTTGTCCAATGCATATTTGAGGCATAATAAGTTAGCAAGCAAATGTATACAAAATAAAGCAGTGAATAACCAGCGCCAGTCTCTGGTATATGGTAGGTTCTTATACGTTGATAATGTTACATACATACAAATTAAAATACACCAGCATTTATACATAACATGTTGATTGACAAATCAAACCAGCGGATTGATGGGGCCCTGGATAAACCCTATGGCCAGAGGCCCCCTATATAATTTTGTCCATATTACTAAAGAGCTTAATTTTGGGCCCCCCTCAGACCCGGGACCGTACTGTTTGCCTGTCCCCTGTCAGCTGTCCTGTATACAGTTGTTCTCATAAGTTTACATATCCTGACAGAATTTGTTTCAGAGAATATAAATAATAACACAAAAACTTTTCTTTCACTCATAGTTAGTGATTGGGTGAATCCATTTATTTAGTGTTTATTCTTTTTAAATCATAATGACAACAGAAACTACCCAAATGACCTGATCAAAAGTTTACATACCCCAGTTCTTTATACTGGGTATTGTTACCTTAAACAACAATGACAGCTTAAAGTCTGTTGTGGTAGTTGTGGATGAGGCTCTTTATTTTCTTAGAAATCTGGTAAAGCTGACCATTCTTTTTTGCAAAAAGCCTCCAGTTCCTGTAAATTCTGTAAGCTGTCTTGCATGAACTGCACATTTGAGATCTCCCAGAGTGGACTCAATGATACTGAGGTCAGGAGACTGAGATGGCCAGTCAGAACCTTCACTTTATGCTGCTGTAGCCAATGACAAGTTGACTTGGCCTTGTGCTTTGGATCGTTGTCATGTTGGAACATTTATTGGTCTACCTGACCTTGGTTTGGTTTCAACAGAATCCCCCATTTTGAACACTGCTGGCCTTCTCAATTCCTTGGATATCTTTTTATATCCCTTTCCTGTTTTATACAGTTCAATTACTTTTTCCGACAAATGTTTTGACAATTCTTTTGCTTTTCCTTTGACTCAGAATACAGAAACATCAGTGCAGCACTGAATGAAAGATGGAAGGGTCTGTCAGGAGCCTAGAAACTCACTGACCACACACCGATTACAAGCAAACAAATCACAGGTGAGGATTACTAGCCATTCAAACCTGTTTGTGTCAACTTGTGTGCATGTTATCAGGCCAAAATCACCAGGGTATGTAAACTTTTTATCAGGGTCATTTAGATAGTTTCTGTTGTCGTTATGATTTAAAAAGAATAGAAGAAGGAAAATGATTTGACCTTTTGACAGTCGGATGTGACGACACTGCAGCGGTTTTCTTCCGCACAGTCTTCAGTTGGGGAGATTTCAAACGCTCTCTTATGTTAGCTTTTCCCGAGCAATCCTATAACCAGAGCTGAAAGAGTTATGGCAACTATTAACAGAAGAAAATATTTTAGGTAAACATTCAGGGCATTTTAATACCATTTACTTGACTTTTGATGATTACCATACAGCCGTTACATGTTTCTAACAGAAGCGCTCAATCTTCCCCAAATAATAAAGACTATCTGCTAGTTCCGTCGTCAATGGTTCCGCCCCGCGCTCAGTCTGACTCTGACAACGGAGAGAGGTGAAGAAACACTTTGCTGGTTTCAAAGTTGGGAATATGCGCTCACTTGTCGGGCTTATAGCTATAATTGCTATAGCCACTTTGTATCTGTATTTTTTGTCTCAGTATCTTCCCGCCAGACCCCGACGGCGTCCCTCTGCCGAAGCTGAGCATGTGGAGTCAGAGACAGAGTCCCAGCAGCAGCCTGCGGACGAACCGAACAGGTTATTGTGTTGTTAGCTGAAGCTAGTTAGCCAGGGGGAAAGCATTACACTTCAAATACTTCTGTAGAACTATGTCTATATTTGATACATGAATTAGAAAGACCTACCTTTTATGCATGGCCGTTAAGATTGGACGAAATCATTGCTGTAATATTGAATCGAATAGAGCCCAGTGATCTTGTTACTTGAAGTTTATTTTGACTTATAATAGGTAATGCTTAACATAATTAACAGTAAGGGTGTTTTAGTAGAAAGATATTGCAGCAAACTTTAAAGGGGTAAGACTTTTCATAGATGACACTGATAATGAAATAGCTTGTTTAGTTGATCTTCACCGATAATGTCCTTGTAAAGATCTAGTGATATTATAGTATACGTCTGAGTAACTATACTATATTAAAGGCAGGTTTTGTTTTTATGAAAATAATCATAGTTATTCTTTGAAAAATGAATGTACTAAACACTAATATTGTTGTAAAGTCTGATAAGTAAAGTATTTGGTGTCTAAATCTGTTTACACTCCCACAGGTTGAAGTTCCCATCAGACCTGGAGGAGCTGAGGGAACTCGCCGAGCTGCTGCAGTTCTACAAGACGGAGCACACTGGATACGTCCTGCTACTCTTCTGCAGCGCATATCTCTACAAACAGTCCTTTGCCATTCCTGGGTCCTCATTACTGGTGAGCTAAGAATAGGTTCAAGTGTCTTCCTTTTTATTGGTGCACTAATACACAGCCAATACAGAGAAGTGTAAAACAATACTCCTGAGCTTTCTGAATAGATATTATCTGCGTCATTATATTTTTAGCAACAACCTTGACTTAAACATAGACTGGCTTTAAGAGTAGCAACATCATCTTTAAATGTTCAGCTTAAACAGACTGACAGCTTCTTTGGACTTTGTCTGCAAATTGTTACTTGTACCACATTTATCACATAGACGTGTAGATAGCAAGCACCACTATCCCCCACACTGACTTCACTGACAATTTTTATTTGTGTATTGATTGAGCAATTTTATTACTTCTCTCGACACTGCTGATATGTATTAACACCGGCCTTGTCACTGTCTTGTCATTGTACAGAACATTCTTGCGGGGGCTATATTTGGACTCTATGAAGGCCTGTTTCTCGCCTGCCTGCTCACTACACTGGGTTCTACTCTATGTTACCTCCTGTCCCAAGCTTTTGGAAAACGCTATATTGCTAACTTCTTCCCTGACAAAGTGTCTGTGCTACAAAAGAAGGTACGCAGGAGAAAGTATTTTAGTTCTGATGGAAACTGTGTCAAGAAGTGTCAGACTCTAGTTATAAGGGCCTTGTACCACAAAGCTGAACCTACCCCGGATGTATCTCCTACCCAGTTAGACAAAATCTAACAATCCTGGTCTTGGATAAGTAGTATTACGAATCAGGTTATCAACTCGGCAGGCGGAGTCGGCACTAAACGACCAATCACAGACACGTGGGGAAAGTTAACATGAGGAAGAACACAAAAGTAGGCTACACTAAACTCCTGCAAAACAAACAACAACCAGAGACTGAATGAACAGCATATACGCACAAAGAGATAAAGACTAACAACAACACAGAGTCTATTAATCTGTTAATTAGCATAACTGACAATAAAACCTATTGTGAGCATGTTATTCGGGCATTTAAACCTCTAAGTTACAATATGACATGACTTTACAGTGTCGCTAGAACGCTGTATATTTGTGCTCCAGTCAGCCAGCTCTTGTGCAGGAACTTATTTTTTACTATCGTCTATCTGCAACTTAACCAGCTCCAGAGCAGGTTAACCGTTCAGCCTAAGTTACCACGGTGACCTACCTCGATAGAAAGTGAACCGGCTTCGTGATACCGAGAACCCTGAACTTAGCTCGCTACCCTCCTAATCCAGCTTTGTAGTTCAGGGTCAAGGTCTTTTGCATTTCTGATTTGGCATCATGTTACAAAATCTTTTGAAAGAGACTTGGTTACTTTTCTCAGCCAGTTTTGAGAAACTGTGTCTTGCTCAATAGCTATCGGCAACTGTTAACATGTCACTCTCTCTGTTTCAGGTGGAGGACAATCAGGACTGTCTCTTCTTCTTCCTGCTCTTCCTGAGGTTTTTTCCCATTACACCCAATTGGTTTCTGAACATGTCCGCTCCCATTGTCAACATCCCCATCACCTTCTTCTTTGGCTCTGTCTTAATCGGTAAGCCTACTGAAATAACCCTACTGAAATAACCCTGTTTAAGTTATTTTTCTGTGTTTTCCTACAGCATCTGAAGCTTTGTTAGCTAATCCTATTATAGATTGTTCTGCATTATATAACACCACCCACATGCAGGTCCCCTAAGAGACATCACAGTAAGTTGGTAATTGTAGGAGGACAACAACAATCTGCTCCTACTGTTATCTGTTTGTGTCTCCTTTAAAACACCACTGAGTTTAACATACTTGTCTATTAATTTGACTTTTTGTAAGGGTTGGAAATGAATAAGAAGCATTTTAGCCACATTTGGATATACATGTTACATCCTTAAGTAAAGCTGCATTTAAAGCGCTTCTAGGACAATACACCACTACAGCACTCTTCTCTGGAAAGGCCTATTTTTAGCTCGGCAACTGGAGCATATCTGCAGTGTAATGTCTGCAGCTCAGATGAATAAGAAATATCGAAATGCTGACCTCTTGTCTTCATCCCAAAGTTAATACAATAGTTCAAACAATTGCAATAAAAACATTCTGTCACAAGTTTGTTCCTCTCCCAGGCCTCTTGCCGTACAACTTCATCTGCGTCCAAACAGGCGTCATGCTGTCCGAGCTGACATCGCTGGATAACCTGTTTTCCAGGGAGCGGCTCCTCCAGCTCCTGGCCATTGCCTGCGTGGCTCTGCTGCCCGGAGCTCTGATCCGACACTTTAGCCAGAGGCGGCTCAAACTAGAAGCCCTGACACAGAACAGACTCGTGGATAAGAAAGTCAAGTAAATTCAGTCTGACTAGTTTGACTTTCAAATGTGTTTTTTTTTTTTAAATGACTCTCCAGAAAAACCTTATGTGGAAGGTTTCATTCAGAATGTTTTACTTTTTGGGGAGAAGAAAAGAAGTGACCAAGTGTTTTTGTAAGTTTTAAAAAGAGGATTTTATGTATTTTTATGTACAAATGTTGGTTTTGATTTGGAACCAACGTTTTAAGCCAAGACAAAGTATACAGTATATATGTGTGTGGGATAGTGGCTGTAGTGACATAAACATGTAATAATCTTTTGTTAATCTAAAGTTTTGATTGTGCTTTGATGTGAAAAACTTGTGTTAAAAGTGCCTGTCGCCAATCAACAATGGACTTTCTACTTCTACCTCCAGTTCGACCAAGCGGCACTTCTCACACTCAACATTTTAAAGTTTAGTTCCGTTTTTTTTAATTTTATTTTTATTATTTGAACTGCTCAAATTTGAGGCCAACCATTTGCTTTAATAATAGTGAAAGTATGTTTTAGTTTAAACTCGCTGCTGTGAAGATGTTATTCATGGGTTTCACATGATGGAAAACTAGGATTATTTCCATAAAAACTCAAAACATCGCTTTTGTCTTTTGAATAGTCAAAAATCCTCAAAATGGCATTCATAACAGTAAAAAGTTATGTGACTGAAACCCTTGAATAGGACCCAACCGAACAAAACACTAAAAATCTAGCATTACAAGTTTGCTCTTTATGAGGTTATACATTTTTGCAGCTGGTTATGTCTCAAACCTCACAACTCCAGTTTCCTTATTTGACCCGTGACTATTTTTTTTTTTTAATAACAATCATCTTTTGCTGTTGTATGTCAAATTTCGATACTTTATAGGGTAAATGTAACTATTGTTCGAGCAGAATTAACTCTGATAAACCAGTTCTTATGTGTTTGTGGTATTCTTGTGTCCTTATGTCCATCCAGCTGGATTCTTGTGAATGTGCAGTGTGGCGTCTATGATTTTGAGCCTTAATTACAAGATTTATGTTGGTATTTTGTTGAACATTACGTTAGCCGTCATTTGAGTTGCATTTATACGTGTGATAGAACACACACTAGGGCTGTGAAATTTGTGGTATGTGATATCACAAATGGTGTAACACCTTCAGAGGTGAAAATATTGAAATAATAAAAACAAATGTTTCTTTCAAATAGTCTTTATTGCTCAGATCCAGGTTGCTCAGCAATACAGTTCACTCACAACTCAAAACAGCGAGGCCCCGTTGCCGGAAAGGCATCGATCTTTGACACGTTATAAAAACAGATCGGATGCATTAACGGCAGACGGCCACCGATTACCTTGAGGTGTTTGGGACTTTGTGACTCATGGGAAATGTAGGATTTGAGAGCTGTGACCATAGACTGTATATTATTAGTCATAACACATCTATGGCTGTGACCTACTGAGGAAACAGAAGCAATCTCCCAAATAGTGTAATGCAGTTATTAAAGATGGATCTGTTTGACTGAAAATCTAGTGCTGAAGGGAACAGACAGTACAACAGTCTCATGCAATGCTTTGTGTTCTCAAGATCAATCAAAAACACTGCTGTGGTTCTGCATACATCTAACCAGACTTTACAAATCCCTTCTCGGCCAAGTCTATATATTTGTCAAATGTTACCCTCTTTTCCTGTTCTCGCAGTCCTAAAGCGAAACATTAAGAACAGGATACTTCTACCATTCCACTTGACAAACATGTTTCTACTTTGCATCACAAGTTAATATTTCTTGCCTTTCCTATTCCCAAAATCTGCTAGGATATTTTTAAAACCGCTAGTATTGGTAGTGATCTAACAGGAATGAATATTCAAGCAAAAGAATCCCAGCTACTTTCTTCAGACTATGGTAGATTATTAAATGAAGAGAAATGAAAAAAAAAAAGAATAAGCCTAAACTATCCAACCACCGTGTGATATTATGACTAACAACACTGTACATTCTCAGTGATGTGTGAAACTGTGTGGTTTTTATGAATATTAATGCCTAGCAACACCCCACAAAAACTAAGAAACACCAAATCCTCGGAAGTAAAAACAAAAAGATTATATTATCATAGAAGATGATCATAGAAGTTACGCCTCAGAGTTTGGCAATTGTCTCCGGCCAAACTTCGTGTTTAACTAGCCCCGGAAAAAAAAGCACTATTCAGACAAAGATTTGACTATTCTTCTAAGGAGGAAAAAAGGACTAGTCTTAACAAATCCAGTGCGGCTCCAAGAAACATGCAGAGCAAAGTCATGCGTTGGAGCACAAACACCTTACTGCATGTCAATGATATATCAGTCCGGTTTGGTGAGCTAACGTCAGAATGAGGTACGGTTCTGGCTGTGGGGAGGCCTGTTGAAAGGACCTCAGGCATTTTGTGAGATTAGACCTTGGTATTTCTTATTTCAGCTTATGTGTGTTCATTGGGACGACTGAAAAGAAATTCCACCTCATCTGAAAAACAAATTTGCCCTTCAAAGAATTAGCTCCAACTTTCACTGTTATTATTTAAATCGTTTTAGTAACTAGCATTGGATTTCCGAGAGGTAATTCTGAAATGTACAGCACAAAAGAAAAGAAAAATCTAGGTAGAATGGTGAGGAAGGCCTTTAGAGGTCTACTTTGCCTCTAAATGACTCCTGCCGTGTCTCATACAACGCAGGCGCTAAGTGTTAACTAGAGAGACGATGCATTAACCGGACGTGTGACTATTGTACATGTTTACAGATATACACTTTCCTTGTACACAGTGACATTTTTCAAAGAGTTGTGTTGTTTTTTTGTTTTTGTTTTTTCTACATTCTACACAGACAACTAAGATTTTATGCCATTTTGTCCAAAAGTCTTGTCAGTGTATTTTTGCAGCTTCGTCAAAAATCAACCCCAGAGTAGCTATGCGGTTCAGCGTTTATCAAATAGAGCTGGCAAGAATGAGGGGTGATTACAAAAGAATTCACAAGATTTTTTAAGTGTTTAGTAAAAAGTCTTGGAAAAACCTGGAGGTACTTTTGGGAAAAACAGGAGGTACAGTTGTAAGGTTTCTGTTACTATTAAAAGAGAAGTAAGTGAGAAGTCTTTGATAAAATAATGTTTAATAGATCTATATTTTACACAAAAAAATCCCATTATCCAATCAGAACAAGAGCTCTGTAAATAGGCCGTCTGCATGTTCACTGGGTTTCAACAATGGCAGACAAGACGAGAACTAGCCTAGCTTTAGTTGTAATTTAGTTGTGTTTTGTACATTTTTACACAAAGATAGTGTTCTAACTCCACCAAAACGTAAATTTGAATCCGGCTGAGAATTTTTTGTTGCATTCTGGTACCTGCTACGTTGTCACATATACTTTGAATAAGCTATAGTCAGATAAAATACTGATCTCCCAGCTAGTGCTAGAAAGCTATTGGCTGCTGAAAACACAAAGAAAATGGAAAAACAATGGAAAAATACTGTGTTTACTGTGCTTCAAAAACGAATATTCTGATAATATATGATTAGTATTAGATGTATAGATCTACAAAAAGACTTCAGAATTTATTTGGCTGCTCATGAAAACGCCAGTTTGAGGAGGGGACTGTCACTCCCTGATTTGGGTCAGTTAGCCAGATTTTGTCAATCATGATAATCTGTTAACAACATTAACTTTGTTTTAATAGAATAAAATAGTTAAACAAGTTCCTCTCTGTAATGTTACGGCTATCCACTATTAATTAAAATGTATCTAATGTTGCACTGTTTACAGCTGAGCATCCATGTTAAACGAGATTATACTACCGGTCAGCATTTGGTGTCTTGTAAATGTTCCCCAAGTAGATATTTATAGGTTTGTTTTCAGTTTTTTCTGGAAAATGCAACACTAGCCAAAATGTGTCACTTACTTCTCCTTTAAATGATTGATATCTTTGTGAAATTAGTACACAACATCCACATTCAGAACCACTTCGGGCAGGTATGTACCCCTTAGATCCTGCTGTTCCTTCTCATAAAACTGATTTGGAAATCCTTTGTGTGATTAAGAGGTTGTCTGGTGTCCAGGCAGAGACAGTCCAACAGAGCTAACTACGCTTGACAAAGTTCACTAAGTTGGCTGAACCTGAAGAGTTTAGAGATTACTGTAGATCTTTCTCTTGTTCTTTTTTGTTTATTTTTTTCAATAAAAAAGAAAAAAATTAAAAACGCTTAAAATGATCAGTTAACAAGGCATACAAAATGTGGAAAAGGGGAAATGAAAGATTGGACTGAGGTACCCTGAAGCCTGAGGTAGATCACAATACTGACATGCGCACTGTTCACATCCCGACCAAAGTTAACACGCTGGTCACTTCACTGTTCTCCTATTTTTTCAGGTTTTATTATTATATTATTATTATTATTCATAGTCTTCTAGTTTTCAAGAAAATAAACACTTCCCTTCAAAATAATATGGCAGTGTCCCACTGAGGAAAAAGAAAAGGACTTTGTTTTCTTTTTTGTTTCTTATCAATAGCTCTCATCACAAAATAGGAAAAAATAGATTCATAAATATTACTCTCTTTTTTTTTTATATATATATATATACACAAGCACACACATACGCACACACACCTAGCACACGGGGGAAGCTGTGCGTATTGGCAATAACCTTGTGTCTGGAAAATGAAGCTGATAGTGATGTTTGAATGGTGACAAAATAAGGCAACAAGCTTCAATGTCTCCAAAGTAAAGCACAAAGGGGACACCAGGACCTGCGTGTCCAGCGATAAATGGGCCAGCTCGCAAAATAAAAAGAAGAGAGCGCGAGGGAGAATGACAATGTCTGTGCCTCTGGCCCAGTCTGCTGGACTCAACAGGGGGTGAGATTTTCTAAAAAAGGCTGCATATTGTACATTCACAGCTGTCATGCCCATTTTAGAAAGCTCCCTGACAAGAGAGGGTTAAAGCCAACCGCTGCGGTTCGGGGTTGTGTGTGTACCACAGGTCAAACAATGCTCCCTCCCAAAAAAAACTCACCCGCCCCGACCTGCTTACTGCCACTCCAATACCACAAGTTTCCCCTAAACCCCGACTACGACCACTTTTGCCGCGTCCTCATAAGGCTGAGCGTGTGGAGGTGCACATTTAAAGTTGCCTGGGATCAAGCAATGTGCCCCGATTATTTTAAGACATAATTCTTTTTCGCATAATCGTCAAAGAGGATGCCCTAGTAACATCCTGTGATTCTAGATTTATAGACGTTATATTCTTTTTTTTTGCAGGACAACAAGCATGAATGTAGATGCTGTCTCCTGTACAGCATGGGCGAATGACACCAGTTTACTGGTCGAAAAATAAAATCCCTTGTTAAACCTCTGTTGAGCAAAAGTGGCAGTTTGATGCTATTAAAAGGCTACAGAAAAAGCTAAGAACAAAAATTTCTATAATAATAATTAAAACAAAAATATGCCAGATGAGAGAGAGTGAAAGAATGATTTCAAAGATGAAAGGAAGAAAATGATTGCAGCATTAGCTATGAACAATGAGAGACATCTGAAAAGGGACATTATCTTTTGCGTTGGCACACACACAGGCTTGTTGCAAATACTCATTCATCATATTTACTTCTAGGGTTTGTCTTGATTTTCAAGAAACAAAGGGAAAACCTCTGGCTGTCGCAGCTCAGTCAATGTCTGGAACAAGCAAAAAAAAATTTTTAAATCTAATCGTCACCAAGTCGTACTGTCATCTCAATAGAAAAATAACAGTGCATAATCTCAGTGTGTGTCAATATACGCATCTACTCTGCATTAATACTGCTAAGGAAGTTCCAAAATTAATATTTCTGACTGTTAAGAGCGAAGGTGTCCATTGTCATTCGCTCTCGTTCTAAACCAAAACAAATCACAAATGTGTTAATACAGATGCTTATTGTTAGGCCTATGTTAGTTCAACTAAAGAGATAACGTTATGCAGGGTGACACTAGTTCTGTTTTTTTTTACTGTGAAGACAACGGTTACCAAATCTCCACCATTTCCACCTTTCGCTTTGATTTTTTTGGTCTTTTTTGTTGTATTATTTTAATATCAGTACGGTTTGTCCGACTCTCACAGGGCTGGCAGTGCACACAATGCCCTCAGCCTTTGGCTCTCACTTGTTTCCCTCCAGTGAAGTTCTTTGGTTTTGATCCCGGTGCTGCTGGTCGGCCCTGCGAGTCCCCCTTGGCCTTGGCCTGTGTCTGGGTAGGTCTCTGTCCGTTTGGGAGGGCTACATTCATTGGCTGGTGCCTGCTGGAGCCGGCTCGCGGGTCACTTGGCGTGCTGCGGTGACACTGCGCCGCCCTGCTGGTGCTTCTGCTCTTGTTGTTTGACCTGCTGAACGATCTCCCGGATCTTCCTCTGTGCAGTCTATGGTACGATGACACAAGGTCAGACATAACAAAAATATATAACAGTACCTTTTAATGCCTTATATGTGTATTGTAATGCCATGTATGTAAGATTATATATTACTTATTCTTGCATAGACACTACAACCATTTGTAAGCATATAATAAATGCTAGGCTTTATTACAGGCCGCCTCCCACTTACATATTTTCATTTTGAACTTGAAAAGCATTTGCATACTGAAGAAAGCATTGAGCAACCTAAGAACATGGGAGTAAATGGAATGTCCTTATTTCAGATGCAGGAAACTCTATGGCATGGGATATATATGCTCATAAGTTTACATTTGTGATTGTTTGGCCATTTTTCAGAGAATATAAATGATAACACAAAAACTTTTCTTTCACTCATACGCTGTGTGCACAATTATTAGGCAAGTTGTATTTTTGAGGATTAATTTTGTTATTGTACAACTACAGAGCTCTTGGTCAATCCAAAATGTTAACAAACACATTTAAGTAGTAAAAGTGAAGTTTTGGTTTTCTTAAGAGAATATCTACATGTACATCATTATTAGACAAATATTAGTGTGCAGAATTATTATGCAACATAATGAAAAACAAAGATTTTCCCATCTCACTTGTTTATTTTCACCTGTTAAAGTGAGAATAATAAACAAACTCAAAATTTACAAATAAACATTTCTGAAATTCGACAATTAATCGTGCACGTGGCAGAGTGGTTAGCACTCCTGCCTCACAGCAAGAAGGTCGCGAGTTCAAAACCCGGCCGACTCAAACATTCTCAGCCGACTCCGGTCTTTCTGTGAGGAGTCTGCATGTCCTCCACGTGTTACTGTGGGTTCTCTCCGGGTACTCCGGCTTCCTCCCACCGTCCAAACACATGCATGTACAGGTTAATTGACAACTCTAAAGTGTCCCTAGTGAATGAATGTGAGAGTAAATGGTTGTTTGTCACTGTCTATGTCTAAATGTCAGCCCTGCGACTAACTGGCCATTTGTCCAGGGTTTACCCCGCCTCAGGCCCAAAGTTGCTGGGATAGGCTCCAGTTACCCGCGACCCCTAACGGGACAAAGCGGTAAAAAATGAATGAATGAATGACAATTAATCGAACCAATAATCAATAGATTACTCGATTACTAAAATAATCGATAGCTGCAGCACTAAATGGAACTAAAGTAAAGTAAACAATATGATTCTGAAACGTTAATCTAGTAAATGAATAGACATAGACTTGACCACTTTGTTTCTAATCAAATTGATTCTTTTAAAAATTGAAACATTTAGTTACTGGGGCGCAGTTGATCAGTGGTAGAGCGGTCGTCCTTCAACCAGAAGGTAGGTGGTTCGATTCCCGCTCTCCCCACAGTTTCTTACTGTCGTTGTGTCCTTGGGCAAGACACTTAACCCACCTTGCCTACAGTGGTGTTCCAGCTGTGACACCGGTGAATGGAACCTTAATGTAAGTTGCGTTGGATAAAAGCGTCAGGTAAATGACTAAATGTAAATATAAACTAGCTCATCTTTAATAATACCTGCCCATACCAGTACCCCACCTCCACCTTGGCACAAAGGCACAGGAAACTTGAAAACAAAATTGATAGAAAGATGAATGCAGCGTGGACAGGGCTTTACATTCAGGGTGCCCAGGTTCGAATCTCCCTCGGGACGCTATGAACTAACCAGTGTGGATTAATTGTTTTACAAGTTATTGTAATTTATTGATCATGGCATGCTGTCTTATATTTTCCAGTTTTCAGCTCAGTAACCTCAGTTTTGCATATTAAGCTAGCCTTAATTTAAACCCCATTTGGCTGCTACATTCCCAGTGTTAGCAAACGCTAACGCTAAGTCTGTTAACATGAATATTGCAAGCCTCCAGGCACAGAGGTCTCACATTAAGTCCTACCTGTTGCCTTTCACCATCCACTTGTGTATCCGCTTGACACCCCCATCTCCTTTTCCCTCTTTCTTTATTTTTTTGTTTTGTTTTATCCATCTTTCAAAGAACTGTGGGTACTGTGACAGCTAATACATAACGTTACCTGCTAGCTCAGTGCGCTCACGGCGCCCCCACCAGCCACGCCCACTCAGGATTTATTCTAGGTTCTGGAAGGTTCTGGACTGTCCATCGCAGTCTCCTGACCTCAGTATCATTGAGCCACTCTGAGGAGATCTCAAACGTGCAGTTCATGCAGGACAGTCCAAGAATTTACAAGAACTGGAGGTTTTACCATCTGAGAAAATAAAGAGCCTCATCCACAACTACCACAAAAGACTTCAAACTGTCATTGATGTTAAAGGTGGCAATACACGGTACTAAGAACTGGGGTTTGTAAACCTTTGATCAGGGTCATTTGGGTAGTTTCTGCTGTCATTATGATTTAAAAAGAGTAAACACAACTGTTTGACAATAAATGGCTTCACCCAACCACTAACCATGAGTGAAAAAAAACTTTTTGTGTTGTCATTCATATTTTCTGAAAAATGACCCAAAAAATAAAAATCACAAATTCTGCCATGCTATGTAAACTTATGAGCACAACTGTATATACCAGTAGTGTGTATTTTTCATCAGCACGCAAAAAATAGCTCTCTTATTTTTACAGCTTGACAAACAAGTCCTTGTAATCCTCACCGTGTTTACAGATTGCAGTCTGAATCACAATTACAAGACTAAACACTGCAACCTGTTTTTTTTTTTTTTTATAAACTCATAAGTACTGACTGCAGTAACAAATACAAGCCCATGTCTCGGTAAAGCCGTTCTGTATCTGCCTTTCTTTTTCGTCAATGAGTTATTTATCTGTCATATCTATCATCTGTCTGCACGTTATCAATCCAGTAAATGTGATTTTATCCACTTTAATCATTATTAGTTTTTAATAATCACCCTGTAGCATTCTAATAAATAAAACTGCATAAGCCCAATAAAACCTAAATAAAAGGTGATCTCTGAAAACAGCTAATTTCCCATTAAACTCCTGTAACTTGCTGTACAGTAATCTGTCTCCACCTTTTTCACAGTCTTTTTTAGTCGTCATGGAGACAGATCTGCAAGCTCAGGAGCAGTTATCATTTCACTGTTTCCATGACAACTAAACAAACTGCTCCCACAGAAAAACGGCAGTGACTCTAGAAATGATGTATTCTGTAAGAGTAGTGTATTAGTCACGTTAACTGCCAGAAGGAGAGCGCAGCCTGTTGCTATGAGTGTGTAATGTACATTTTATTAACTGTAGTACAGTGTGAATGGATTATCTAGTTTTGCATACCTGGACTGGCAAAGAAATGTCCACTGATTTTAACAAACACTTCATCATTCTCATCCGGAGTTTGGTCCCGTGGTACGATGACTTCCGCACTTGTGAGATTCTGCAGCTCCGTTACCTAAAACACACACTTTGATCTTAACCCCTTCATTTCATCAAAGATGCCATTGCCAGACTTCAGCGAGTTTCAGCACAAACTCACCGTCTTGCCACCTTTACCGATGACCCGGCCTGCTGCAGAGGAGGGAACCTTGATGTGCGTCTCCAGTTTGACTTCCTCCTTCGGTGAAAAGAAATTCTCCTCTTTCAGCTTACCAAATATCCGACCTTGGGCCTGGAACAAACAGAGGAGAGGGTGAGGCAAGAAGAGGCTGGGGAAAATGAGCAAGCACAGAAATCCAGTGTTGTTTTTATACTTGATGTGTTTGGAAGTAAAGAAGAGAAACTATTGTAACGGAAGGCATTGGATGGTATGAGAATCATAATAATCCTGAAGTACAAATATGACTCTATTTTTGTCATTTATATGTAAATAAAACAAGCGCAAATGTTTGTTATAATGGTAAAATACAAACCAGATTACTGAATACAGTCAGTAAAGTCAAGCTTTAAACTATTTTTTCTATAGTTTTCTACCATTTCAATGACCTAATTCATTTGTCCACATCAAACTAATTGAGAGTAAGGACCAGATCCCTTGATATTCTTTTGAATACATAGTCTCCTTCAGAGGAATCCTTCTCCATTTTCACCTTTAATTCATTTAAGTAACACCTTCATAAAGGTTTATGGCCATCAAAGTCGGGCATGTTCGGTTGAACATCACTTTGCTCATTATGTTGTCTCCCAAAAACTGCACTAATTGTCTGACACAGAAAAAGATTACAACAGTGCCATTTCAATATTGTGATAGTGCTAATGGTTAGTTTTAAAGGTTTTGGTTTTGTCTCATAGGCTCACTCTACCTCAATTAAAAGAAATCCACAAGGTCTTGCAGCACTTTCAATGCATTTGCATTGCACAGTATAACGAACTATAAAGAACTAAATCACAGTATTAGTGGTTTTCATACTATTTTGAAACAGCAGTATACCTTGAAACCAGTAATCAGGCCATTTTAATAGAATCAGATCTTTATTGTGAAATACTCCTTACCTTAAACTGAGCCTCTGCGGTTCCCGTAATAATAACCTTCCTTAAGTGCACATCTGGGCTTTCGGCTGGTGCAATCTGAAATACACACAGACAGTTGTTAGGAAACAGAGAAAGAAACACAGTGTCGTCTGAGTTTACTTCAAGTCAGTAAATCCACTGACCAAAACTCCCACCTTCACAGATGGCATTTCTGAAATGTTTAGCACGCTCGTCAAAGCTTATTTTCTTTTTGTTGATTGTGAAACGTTCACATAATCAGCTGTGGTTCTTGTGATGCTGAGTGAAAAATAAATGGCCGGGACCAGAATGTTTTCAAGAGGCCAGTAACACCACGATGGATTACAGTGGTGACTTTACATTTTTTGTAGTTTACTAGGTTAAAAAAAGTTTATTTTCAGGCAAATGGTAATAATGGAGATGTGACCTTCAATATGTAAGCTCTTAAAACTAAAATACATATTTAATTTAGTTTTCTTGACAAACATGGCACAAAAACCTTGATGGAGGCTCCAGCGAAGTGGGCGAGTTGTTTGATGTGCTGACCCTTTTTGCCGATCAGGGCCCCGACTGCCTGAGTTGGAATAAAGAGGTAGACAACCTCCTGTTCTGGAGCCTGTTGCTGAAAAAAATAAAAATAATATATAAGTTAGGACCAAATCAAAGCAGTGGCACAAAAGAACAGAACCAACAGTGACTTATGTCAGAAAAGCTGAGCTGTCTTAAAGGCTTTTCCAGCTTCAGTGGAACATTTAACATCAGCATTAATTCTGGGTTTTTGTTTTTATTTAGCTTAGCCTAGTCATATTGAGTTTGAAGTTAACTTTTATGGCTCATAAAAGTTAACTCAAACTCTATTAAAATATCACTTTCTGAACACTAAGTAGTGCTAGACCAAAATCTACAGTCCAGTCATATTTAGATTTAGAAGAACTTTATTGATCCCCAAGGAGAAATTCATTGCATGTGGATCATAGACATCATAATCTGTCTACCAAAACAATTTAGTTGGAACACTTACTGAATGCTGGTGGGAGATGGCACTTGCTGAAGAAGGCCCGTACAGGCTACTGAGATGCGAAGAGGGACTCTGAAAGTGACCAACAGACCGTTAGACGATGTTTAAACATGTGCACAGAGCAAGTCATAGAAGAGCGTTTGAGTGGATTTGAACATGTAGAATGCATTTACATTCTGGCTCTCTGTCTCACATCCTTCTGGCCTGCTTTCATCACGCAATGAGTGGGCACTTTGTTTTACAGACAAAGTGACTCATCTCTGCAGAAGACGGGGGAATTCTGCTCATTTTGGATCATCGTTTAGGAAGGAGACCTGAGTCAACTTAGTTTTCACAAAGCTTACTTCAGAGTGACATGGTTTATCAGTAACAAGAAATAAATTGCTTTATTAAGTACAAGAGTTTGTGGGTAGAACATGTCAGCTGCAGAAATGTCTATAGCCAGACGTGTACTTCTTTGACATACAGTCAGGTCCATAAATCCAAAAAGTGGGAGGCACATTTACAAACTGTTGTAATTCCTACAACGTTCACCTGATTTAGATGTAAATACCCTCAAATTAAAGCTAAAAGTCTGCAGTTAAAGCACATCTTGTTTGTTTTATTTTAAATACATTGTGGTGGTGTATAGAGCCAAAAATATTAGAATTGTGTCAATGTCCCAATATTTATGGACCTGACTGTAGTAGTCACTTATAATTAATAGCTTTTTTGAATACTTACTAAGTATGGGTTGTATCCCAATGCCGGCACAGGGGGCGCTGCGCCTCGTGGTCCAGCTTGAGGGGGCAGCATCGGCAGACCGGACAAGATGCCAAGAGCGTTCATGTTCATGCCTGGCATAAGGTGTGCATGTTGCTGGAGAGAAGCACAGAAAGACTTAATCATTTGGTGCACAAGAGGAAAACAGAAAATGTTTTTTTACTCCTTGATAAAAAAAAAAAAACATTTGTAGAAACAGAAAGAGTTTGATTGAGGTATCCCTGTGCAAATTTGTCAAATGGTTCACATTCACTGCGTCAGTTTGATTTCTGTCTAACTGGATTTTGATTTGGTTTGAAATAATAATAAGTGCAATGGAAACAGAAATCTTGTGAGATCAGAATGAAAGCAGGAAATGAATATTCTAATGCTGCAAATACAATTATTTATACATAGTACATGACAATTTTATGGGTTAGCAATCTTTCTTTGTGGCTGTTAACTTTGTCACAAGCAAGATTCTTTACTAAGCCAATCAGTACAGGAATGCTCTTGTAGTCATTTGCCTAAAATACTTCCACCACAAACTCAAATCAGCTCTTGTGGTTTGAGGCAGCAGAGGCACGTGGTTTCCTCTCACTTCCCCGTTTCCAGAAAGCGCTTTGTAATGTGTGCAGTGTTACGCTAGATGGCCCTCACTCCAAACATTAGACGCTCAAGTCGGCAGGTGGTGGACAAGCTCTCTCCATCCAGAGCAAACGAGATAACATGCTTGTATCAATTGTAGAAATGAGGCAGAATGGGAAAAGTTTAAAATGTCAAGTACATTCTATAGTTTAAGTCTTACACAAAAAGCATTATCCTTTCCATAATCCTCGTTTATCAGCATTATAAAATATCTATTGCTGCAGTGCGTGATACCCTCCCTTTCTCACTTCCTCAACGCTTGACCTCTCGGGCTGCAGAGCTGGTGATGTCATTGG
The DNA here is from genome assembly GCA_024416835.2 of Perccottus glenii. Taxonomy (NCBI): domain Eukaryota; kingdom Metazoa; phylum Chordata; class Actinopteri; order Gobiiformes; family Odontobutidae; genus Perccottus; species Perccottus glenii. The sequence continues at coordinate 11,908,170 of CM044560.2, read as the reverse complement.
GGCAGTGTGAAAGAGGAGCTGGATGAGAGAGCAGCCTACAAATATCAGATGGATGCTGGGAAACACAGTGTGTTGCAGTGGGAACGCACACACGCAACGAGAACTGAGCGTGAGTCACAGGCTCCATGCAGACATGCGGCGCTCAAATGCACGACTCATTGATGATGTTCTGTTATCGTTTACTGTCATCCATTTACCAGAAGGACAACAACATCCTGGTTTAATGTGAATAATTAGAAAGGAGGTATTTCCCTGCTGTATATCACTGCTCCTCTTCAGTGTTCACCTGTCAGTGCTTATGAGTCAACTTGAGATCATAACCCCAGCCATCCGCCCGCACTCAACAAAAGAGGAGAGTCACTGCAGATGGTAACCTTTAGAGCTTACATGTATAGCAGCAACGTCATTCTCGTAGGCCTCCCTCAGCTTCTTCATGATCTCCTTCTCGGCTTTACAACAGTCATCCAAAGTGCCCTTCACCATTATGGTCCTCTCCGGGTTGCAATAGGTTAATTCTAGTAACCTACAGATCAACAATAAACAAGAATACTTATTTTTATTTTAAACGCCCTAGTTAATACAGTTTTTCAAGCAATGTATTGAAGTAAAATTCTTCTTAGAACCAGAATTGGCAACAATAAATTGCACATTATCTCACCCACACTCAGGAAATTATGCAATTCCAGCAGATTCAAGCCACAATGATAAAAGTATGACGTTTTTTAAACCAGACTAGTTTACATCAGGGAATCTCTCAGAGAGCATGAAGTCTGAAGTAAGGAGAGGTTTGAGATTTTATTATCAGTTGGATGTAATGTATAGTGTTCAGGACAGGACAAATCTTTGATATTTAACAATATTATCTTGAGATTAGTTGAATTGTTTTGTGCAATGTCACTTTTTAGAAAAAAAAACAGATTTAATAAATGACCAGCAACATGGACGAAGATCTCCACAGAAATATTATTTATCCTTTTTATATCATTAATAAAGAACCCCATTTGGCTTTTCTCATAACATCATCATGGTAATAAAATGTCTAGGCCTATTAAACTATTTTTTTACACAGCAGAGAATAAATAAATAAATCTTTTTTTATTTAGATTTTTATCCATTCTTTGTGACTGAATAATGTATCAAGTGACTATATTCCTTACTTTTAAAGTCCCATTTAGAGTTGCTTTAGTATAATTTTTGAACTGTCATTTATGTTTCACTTCAGTGCCCTTTCTGCCCCTGAAAACTATTTAAAACCCAAAGTCAACATTATGACTATTTTAGCTAATAATTATAATATTAGTAAAAAATTCTGACTTTCTAATCTAACTCAGAATTATGACTTAAAAATTCAATAATTGTGGACTTTTTTTCAGTTCAGATGCAGAAACAAGCTTCCATACATTTGTTATGGTAATATTTGGTGAATATGTAACCAAACTATAACCTCTGATGGATCTAGCAAAAAATCCTCAAAACAGGACAGTACAGAATGCACGTGACCCTCTCCTTCTGGCTCTCTTCTTCTCCCCCCATTACACTCTCAAATCTCAGAGACAGAGTAATTCATTAGGGCTAAATGAACGAGGGCCTGTGAGCACGGCCCGTTAAATGGGGTGTAATCACTACCTCCCTAATATCATGTTCTGCACTGATGGAGCTGTAATCAACTCCTCGCGTTGTTCTTTAACATCTCACTTAAGTAAAACAATGTGCCAGACTGCATACAACTTTAAGCTTTTATCTCAACATGCCCTGTGCGCTGACACTAACCAGTCTGGCACTAAATCTGACCAGACTAATTCTATGTATAGAACACAACAAAAAAATGAGGATGGCTGACCAGTCTAGCTGTGAACTATAGCATCTTTTCTGTATTTGAGAATGTGCTGCTGATAGAAGTGAAGCTGCAGAGCATAAACAGGCATGTGTCAAGGAGAAAAATGCAACTCACGAGGAGATGGTAATCCTGGTCCCTGTCTCCTCCTCGATCTTCTTCAGGTTGCGTCCTTCTTTTCCGATCAGCCGGCCCACGAGGCAGTTGTGGGCCAGGATTTTCAGAGGGATGTCCTCCGTCCTACGCAACACATGACACAGAGACACATGTTCAGGTTAGAGAGGAGTCGACAGTGGCAGGAAGCAGCTGAGTGTTGCTGACGCGCCATGGGCAATGATTGGGAATGTGGACAGCTGCCCGATGGGGAAGTGCTGCTGGCGACAACGTTAAGACAACAGTTGGCATCGTCCTTGCACTTCTGCTTTGCATCACAACCATATCCCATAATCCCACTGACTCACACAACTGCTGTATAGATATGTATGATGATTTAAAAAAAGGCTGCAGGGTTTGTCTTTGTGCACTTTGACAAGAGCACTTGAAAGATACTGAAATATATCAGTATGTATTGTGAGATCAACTAGTCTTTAATCTTTGTATTACATACAACTGTAAGACACCTGTTCATTTTGTACATATGGTAATGTATTTTTTTTCCTTGTTTATTTTGTTTATTTCTTAATTTTTCTTTCTTCCAAGTTCATTCTGTTCTACAACTTTTGTGTCATTTCTGTAAAGCACATTGAGTTACTTTAGTACAAAATGTGCTCTATAAATACATTTTGTTCTTCTTCCTCTACAAGATTTTTTATTTTTCATATGTCAGTTCAATATTACTTGATAACGCTGCAAACCGGTTTCTGCAGACAAGCAAAAAAAAAAAGGTTTTCTGAATGCGGAACAGACACTACATATTACCACATGTCTCGTTGCCATGTTTATCTGAATCAGTATTTGTAAATGCATGTTCGTCAGTTAGTATCAATTCAAAATCAGACTGAACTCGGAAAACACTGAAACATTGTCTTCTGAATCAGTATTTGTATTTTCTCTTACCATCCAAAGACATTCAACAACTGAATTGGTGACTCTAAATTGCCCATGAATGTGTATGTGAATGGTTATCTGTCAGTGCCTAGTACTTACTCTAAGCAATTGTGTGAGAGTGACTCAAGTTCCTTGTATGTGCTACATAGTTGGCGAATAAAAGCAGATTCCTTAGAAATGTGCTGAGTATGGCATTTTTTTACTTTTTTATTTTTGGTTTAACCGAGAAAAACTGTTTAATGACTGGCATAACGTGATAAGAATAAACTGTGAAGAACAAAAAAATTAAGTTAGGCTATGACTATTTACACAGCTGAACAGTCCGAAAAGAAGCAACATTAAACGTATGTAAATATTTGGAGTGCTCTGATGCAATGATTAATGAGATTGAAATCATTGTGGGATCAGATTAGTCTAATTCCAGACTTAGAGCTAGATGATGTTTAAGGTAAGCTCTAAACTTTAGCACTTATACTGTATATCTGGATAAAATGAATGAATGAATGACACCTCTAATTTGCTGCTGGGTAATTTGCTGAACGAATTAAAGTGCTACACTAAATGTCAAGTGCTCCTATATATGCTTTTTATTCACTAGTTCTATTGATTATTTTATAAAGATATAATTCCCAAAGTACAACAATGTAGAATGTGGAAATGAGGATAGTAACTGCAGACCTAAGTGGTGACCTTGAGTTCAAAACTACTGTGATCATTATTCTTCATAGCAACAGCAGCAGCATGAACAGAGGAGTGTGAGAAAAACAGCTAAGATCACAAAAGACTCAATATGTATATTACTTTCAGATCCAAAGAGTATATCCATTTTCTAATTATACAAATTAATTATCTTTTTTTTCACTGTAATGTCACTGATGAGAAAAAATAATGTAAATATGCAGCTAATATCATTTCTGTCATGTTCTCTGTGTTGGCTGTGTATGGATTTGTCGAGCACAGGAGCTGCACCAATCCTTAGGGATGCTTTAAAGCAAACCACAGTCCAGGGTTATAACTCCCCACCAATCAATGCACAATTGACTTTTTCAAGACATTAACGCTGATGATCTCCTCACCAGACTCTAAAAAGAATCAAAACAAGGCTATAAAGAAACAAAAAGGTACAATTCAAACAAATTATTCTCCAACATAAAAACAAGGTTCCTAGAATTAATGGTGATATAACTGACATGACATATTTTTTTCAAAGAATATGAATGATAACACACAAAAACCTTTCTTTCACTCGTAGTTATTGGTTGGGTGAAGCCAATTATTGTCAAACAACTTTGTTTACTCTTTTTAAATCATGACAACAGAAACTACCCAGATTACCCTGATCAAAAGTTCTTAATACCGTGTGTTGCCACATTTAATATCAATGACAGCTTGAAGGCTTTTGTGGTAGTTGTGGATATGGTTCTGTATTTTCTCAGATGGTAAAGCTACCCATTCTTCTTTGCAAAAAGCCTTTGTAGCTCACACATCCCCAAAACATTAGTGATCCACCTCCATGTTTCACAGTAGGAATGGTGCACCTTTCATCATAGGCCTTGTTGACTCCTCTCCAAATGTAACGTTTATGGTTGTGGCCAAAAAGTTTAATTCTGGCCTCATCACTCCAAATGACTTTGTTCCAGACATTTTGAGGCTTGCTGTTTGGTGTGTTGTAAGCGAGATGCTTTGTGGAATTTGCGTAGTAATGGCTTTCTCGACCATGCAGCCGGTTTTTCTTTAAGTGCCTCTTTATTGTGCATCTTGAAAGAGCCACAAGACTTTTTTTTCAAATACTTTTTTCCTGTATTTCAGCTGAAGTTACTTGTGGGTTTTTCTTTGCATCCAGAACAATTTTCCTGGCAGTTGTGGCTGAAATCTTTGTTGGTCTACCTGACATTTTCATTTTCCACTTCATAATTAGAGTTTGAACACTGCTGATTGGCATTCTCAATTACTTGGGTATCTTTTTATATCCCTTTCCTGTTTTATACAGTTCAAGTACCTTTTCCCGCAGATCCTTTGACATTTCTTTCCCCATGACTCAGAAAACAGAAACATCAGTGCAGCACTGGATGAAAAGATGCAAGGGTCTGTCAGAAGCCCAGAAACTCACTGACCTTTTAAACACACACTGATTACAAGCAAACAGATCACAGGTGAGGATGGTTACCTTTGTTAGCCATTCAAACCTGTTTGTGTCAGTGTTATCAGGCCAAAATCCCCAGTGTATGTAAACTTTTGATCAGGGTCATTTAAGTAGTTGTCTGTTGTCATTAAGCATGTAACGATTCACTGAACTCGCGATGCGATACGATTCACGATACTGGTTTCACGATACGATTTTCTAACGATTGTTTGTATAAAATGAGATTTAAGAAAGATAAATTAAAAAGTTTGCTTTTATTATTTCAATCTCACTCAGACAAAATGCTGTACATTTCTTTCTGAAACTGAAATATCTTTGTCAAATAACAAAACTAAATTGAAATATTAAAACAAATCCCAAATAAAATAAATGATACAAATAAATTAAATCTTTTCATATAAACAAACTAAGGCTTTGCCAGTGCTCTTTCCTAGCTTAGAATCTTTTTTTTTACATGTTTTTTTTAAAGAAATATCAGCATATCCACATTTTCTGGGCAAAGCTGAGATCTCTGCACATTCACAATGTCCCCTGCTGATGAAAAAACCCTTTCACTAGGGACAGAGGTGGCTGGTGTGGAGAGATATGCTTTTGCTATACTGGATAGCAGTGGGTATAGCCTAGCATTAACATCTTCTTGCAGTATCTGCACACAGTTTTTGTTTTGTCCGTTACCACCTCACCGCTTTCATTTTTAATCTTCGGAAAGCCAAAATGTGGTGCAAAGTGGTGCAAAGTGGATTGGGTGGCAGCCAAGGCAGAGGGCTCGACGACCCAATCCCCGGACACGGAATCTGGCGCTAGGGACATGGAATGTCACCTCGCTGGCGGGGAAGGAGCCTGAGCTTGTGCGGGAGGTTGAGAGATACCGACCAGAGATAGTCGGGCTCACCTCCACGCACAGCTCGGGCTCTGGAACCCACTGGACTCTCCACTACTCTGGAGTTGCCTGCGGTGAGAGGCGGCGGGCTGGTGTGGGCTTGCTCATAGCCCCCCAGCTTAGCCGCCATGTGTTGGAGTTCACCCAACCCTTCGGGTCGGGGATAGGTCTCTCACTGTTGTTTGTGTTTACGGGCCAAATGGCAGTGCAGAGTACCCGGCCTTCTTGGAGTCTCTGGGAGGGGTGCTGGAAAGTGCTCCGACTGGGGAGTCCGTCGTTCTACTGGGGGACTTCAACGCTCACGTGGGCAGCGACAGTGACACCTGGAGGGGCGTGATTGGGAGGAACGGCCCCCCTGATCTGAACCCGGGGGGTGTTCTGTTATTGGACTTCTGTGCTAGCAACAGTTTGTCCATAACGAACACCATGTTCAAGCATAAGGGTGTCCATCAGTGCACGTGGCACCAGGACACCCTAGGTCGGAGATCGATGATCGACTTTGTAGTTGTTTCATCTGACCTCCGGCCGTATGTCTTGGACACTCGGGTGAAGAGAGGGGCGGAGCTGTCAACTGATCACCACCTGGTGGAGAGTTGGATCCGATGGCGGGGGAGAAAGCTGGACAGACTCGGCAGGCCCAAACGTACTGTGAGGGTCTGTTGGGAACGTTTGGCAGAGCCCCGTCAGAAAGACCTCTAACTCCCACCTCCGGCAGAGCTTCGACCAGATCCCGAGGGAGGTTGGAGACATTGAGTCCGAGTGGACCATGTTCTCCACCTTCATTGTCGATGCGGCCACTCGAAGCTGTGGCCGTAAAGTCTCCGGTGCCTGTCGTGGCGGGCAAACCCCGAGTAAGGGATGCCGTCAAGCTGAAGAAGGAGACCTACCGAGCCTGGTTGGCCCGTGGGACGCCTGAGGCAGCTGATAGGTACCGGCAGGCCAAGCGGACTGCAGCCCGGGTGGTCGTGGAGGCTAAAACTCGGGTCTGGGAGGAGTTCGGTGAGGCCATGGAGAAAGACTATCGGTCGGCCTCGAAGAAATTCTGGCAAACCATCCGGCGCCTCAGGAGGGGGAAGCAGTGCCCTGCCAACACTGTTTACAGTAGAGGTGGGAACCTGCTGACTTCAACTGGGGATATTGTTGGACGGTGGAAAGAATACTTCGAGGATCTCCTCAACCCCACCGACACGTCTTCCACTGAGGAAGCAGAGGCCGAGGGCTCGGAGGTGGACTCGTCCATCACCCAGGCCGAAGTCACTGAGGTAGTTGGGAAGCTCCTCAGTGGCAAGGCACCGGGGGTGGATGAGATACGCCCTGAGTACCTCAAGTCTCTGGATGTTGTAGGGCTGTCTTGGTTGACACGCCTCTGCAACATCGCGTGTGATCGGGGACAGTACCTCTGGACTGGCAGACCGGGGTGGTGGTCCCTCTTTTCAAGAAGGGGGACCGGAGGGTGTGTTCCAACTACAGAGGGATCACACTCCTCAGCCTCCCCGGGAAAGTCTATGCCAGGGTACTGGCATAGACTGACCAGCTCTATACCCTCTCCAGGGTGCTGGAGGGTTTATGGGAGTTTGCCCAACCAGTCCACATGTGTTTTGTGGATCTGGAGAAGGCATTCGACTGTGTCCCTCGTGGCGCCCTGTGGGGGGTGCTCTGGGAGTATTGGGTCCGGGGCCCTTTGCTAAGGGCTGTCCGGTCCCTGTACGACCGGAGCAGGAGCTTGGTTCGCATTGCCGGCAGTAAGTCAGACCTGTTCCCAGTGCATGTTGGACTCCGGCAGGGCTGCCCTTTGTCACCAGTCCTGTTCATTATCTTTATGGACAGGATTTCTAGGCGCAGCCAGGGGCCGGAGGGAGTCTGGTTTGGGGACCACAGGATCTCGTCTCTGCTTTTTGCAGATGATGTTGTCCTGTTGGCTCCATCAAGCCAGGACCTTCAGTGTGCACTGGGACGGTTTGCAGCCGAGTGTGAAGCGGCTGGGATGAGGATCAGCACCTCCAAGTCTGAGACCATGGTTCTCAGTCGGAAAAGGGTGGCTTGTCCCCTTCAGGTTGGTGGAGAGATCCTGCCTCAAGTGGAGGAGTTCAAGTATCTTGGGGTCTTGTTCATGAGTGAGGGAAGGAGGGAACGTGAGATTGACAGACGGATCGGTGCAGCTTCTGCAGTGATGCGGTCGATGTACGGCATTGGGCGGCAGTGGCTCAGTGGTAGAGCGGTCGTCCTTCAACCGGAAGGTAGTGGGTTCGATTCCCGCTCTCCCCACAATTCAAAACTGTCGTTGTGTCCTTGGGCAAGACACTTAACCCACCTTGCCTCGTATGAATGTGTAAGAATGTTCAGTGAATGTATGTGGTGATGGTCGGAGAGGCCGTAGGCGCAAAATGGCTGCCACGTCTCTGTCAGTCTGCCCCAGGGCATCTGTGGCTACAGTTGTAGCTTACCATCACCAGTGTGACTGTGTATGAATGAATAATGGACGGACTGTAAGCGCTTTGAGTCCCTTGGTCCCTCGGGAGAAAAGCGCAATATAAATCCAATCCATTATTATTATTATTATGTCTGTCGTGGTGAAGAAGGAGTTGAGCTGTAAGGCAAAGCTCTCGATTTACCGGTCAATCTACGTTCCTACTCTCACCTATGGTCATGAGCTTTGGGTCATGACCGAAAGAACAAGATCCCGGATACAAGCGGCCGAAATGGGCTTTCTCCGCAGAGTGGCGGGGCGCTCCCTTAGAGATAAGGTGAGGAGCTCGGTCACTCGGGAGGAGCTCAAAGTAGAGCCGCTGCTCCTCCACATCGAGAGGAGCCAGCTGAGGTGGCTCGGGCATCTGTTTCGAATGCCTCCTGGACGCCTCCCTAGGGAGGTGTTTCGGGCATGTCCCACCGGGAGGAGACCCCGGGGAAGACCTAGGACACGCTGGAGGGACTATGTCTCTCGGCTGGCCTGGGAACGCCTCGGTATCCCCCCGGAAGAGCTAGAGGAAGTGTCTGGGGAGAGGGAAGTCTGGGCGTCTCTGCTTAGACTGCTGCCCCCGTGACCCGGCCCCGGATAAGCGGTAGAAGATGGATGGATGGATGGATGGATGGATGGATGGATGGATGGATGGAGTTTTTGTTTGTTTGTTTTGCAGTTTTTGTTTTGTCCGTTACCACCTCACCGCTTTCATTTTTAATCTTCGGTAAGCCAAAATGCCGCCACACATCCGATTTGAATGAGGTTGGTTACAGCTTGTTCGCTGCTATCGCGCCTGCAACGCGAGGTCAAAATATAGGCTACTGCTTCAGCGCACCCTGCTGTTTAAAACGTGTATCGCGATTAGTTTAACATCTCAACCGACACGAATCGTCACATATTATTAGCGATTTTCAACCGACTCGGAGTGCATCGTTACATCCCTAGTTGTCATTATGATTTAAAAAGACTAAACACAATTGTTTGACAATAAATTGCTTTACTCAACCACTAACCATGAGTGAAAGAAAGGTTTTTGTGTTATCATTCATATTCTCTGAAAAATGGCCCCCAAAAATACAAAAAACTGTACTAATGTCTGTACTCCATAATGGTGAGTTCTCAACGTTAAGTGAAAAAAGTGAGACATCCCTAATCACATTAATTGGTTTTAGATCAAATTTTTTATTTGAGTTTTCAAACAAACTGAACATTTTTCAAATCAATTTTCAAACATATAGGAGCTAAACACAAATTTCCATATTATTTATAGGACAATTTTAAATGTCACTCAGTTTCCAGGACTTGAAAACTACTCTCTAAATTTTATTAGGTTTTTCAGGATTTTTTGGAAACCCTGCAAAACATTAAAATAAACTCCAATGTAAAAAAAAAACTTTTCTCCCTTTTTGAAAAGCTGGAAAAAATGTCAACTGTACTCTAGGTTTTTAAGCATGAAAACCCTAGCTGTCATTATTATCTGTCAGTGTCAGTTCTTATTCTAATCTAATATAAATAAAACTTAATGTTACCTATCTTTTTCTTAAGGCCACAAATGGGAGTAGTGAGAGATATTTAAATCTGTGGAGAGTGTGAAGGGAGGGTTTGGGTTGGGTCCCAGTCGTGCCGCAGCCGCCGGTGGTTGTGGCGGTGCACCCAGGGGAAGGGGTGGCACTTTTGGGTGTAGTATAATCTGTGAGGCTACGCACAGAAGACACTGTTGTGATGCCTGCTTTTATTTGTCCTTGCTTCAATAGCTGGCTTCTATAACTCTATCAAATTACAGGATGTGGGGTGTGGCACCCACATCTGAGCGTGGGCGGGTGTCACTTCAGCGACTGAAGGGAGGAGGTGTGGTCTTTAGTGCGACTACTGATTTCACGTAGTGACATAGATGAGTCCAAATGGCAGTCACATTTTCCTACAGCACAGTGTTTTATTTATTTAGAGATTCATTTATCAGGCAATATTATTCATGTGCTCAAACCAATCAAACAAGGAGAAAGGCTTGAGTGCCTCAGAAACTGACTAATTAAGCTTGTAATTTTATACTGAAAACCTTGCCAATTTTGGATAGTTGCCTCTCAAAAAAAAAACAATGCAGACACTCTGTAGAGCAGTGGTGGGCAAACTAAGGCACAGGGTTTAATCTGGCCCACCAAGCATTTACTAATAATTAAACATATAGCATATATTTTTCCTTTTCCCTTAATATTCTGCAGTAATCAGTTGAATCCACTACGACCGGCTCCAAACGGGAACAACCTTGGCAAAAGATAGTCTTCACAGGTTTTAGAACAAAGTGTAAAGAGTGGATCTAAAACTGCGGAGGGTGCAGCTGTAGCTGTAATGTTGAATATACAGTGTTTATGGCCAATAGTTCAATCTTTAAACTATATGTTGTTATTAAGCATAATGGAGTTTACCTGGCCCTCCAGAGTCCAATGTTCTAATGTGGCCCTTGGAGAAAAATACTTGCCCACCCTTGCTGTAGAGGTATCTGCGCTATCTGTGGCTAAATGTTACGCAGTGCTGCGTTCGCATAAATAAAGGTGCCGTTTATTTCCGCAATAATGCACAGTAGAATGGCAGTTTGTTAGGCTATGATTGATTATTGATTATGGCTTGATTAGCTCTTTATAATGCTCTTTAAGGCCCTGCATAAACAATAGAGTAAACGCTAATGAGACTTCTTTCTTGTTCTTTTATAGTGGTTGTGATAAAGATTCACTCACTAATAAAAGGTGAAAGAACCAAGCATCTTATTCCAACACAGGAGCTAGTGCAGTTTAACGGTGGGCACTGATGCTCAAATCCAACCTGGAGCTTGGAGGGTTTAAAAGGTGTAGTGTCTTGTTAAAAGTGTCAAGCCTGATTAGAGCTGCTGGCCTCATTTCTTAAACGCTAAGCTGTGATCACGTGGGAGAGTGTTGTTGTTGTTTACTGTGTCAGTAGTGGTCCTGGCTGCAGAACCAACTGAGATTAAAAGGAGTGCAGGTAGGTTAAAGGATAAGGAGCATAGCCTGCAGACATTATGGCCGTGTAGAAATGAGCGTGTTCAAGTGTTTATGAGTGTTATTGTGACTCTGAGGACTCACGTCTTGGTCTCGTTGGCCTCCTTGTGCATGATCTCCAGGATCATGCGACAGGCAGCGGAGCAGCCCTCAGGGGTTGAGTGGATTGTGATAGGCTTTTCTGCTGCGCCTGCATTTTCTTTCCGATGAATGTCCACTCTGAGAAACATAAAGGGTGAAAGAGTTAACATAAAATAAATTGAAAAGTGCAGGGCAGAGTATAAAAACACTTGCAGATAATGGCTGTATGGGTAAAAAGGCCACAGCAGAAGTGTATTTATCAAAGGTTATTACACATAAAGCAATATATGTTGATATATGTTGTAAATATTGTTAAGAAAATGTGCTGGCAGAGCATTGAAAAGTGCTTGGAGCGCAAAAAAACGTTACACATGGGTTATGTTACTATGACAACATATCACCACTGTGGCTCTGTCGTAGTATGATTGATTATCTTACAACCCATGTAGTGTGATAAAGACAACACGCTCAGTTACTCTCAGTGTCAAGCCGATAAGGTTTTCCCTGCTGCCATAATTTCTTTCTGACAGGAATCCTGAACAGGCTTCTCTTTTATTAAACCTGTTACAAGAGTGAGCGCCAAATATGACTGTTTATAAAAATGGATGGTTATTGCACATCAAGCTGCATGCAGTAACATTCAGGTTTCTGTCAATGTATGTGATCAATCTTTTGGAGCAAACCTAAAGCAAGATTTTTTTACAGATTGAATTTAGATTTTTTAGGAATATTATGTCAACACATGATGTAAATCACTATTTCTAAACTCATATTTTTAAGACACAGTGCTTACTTTGACTGAGTCTGTTTTGTGACATTCTTGATGGTGAGGCCCTCTTTCCCGATGATGGCCCCCACAAACTGTGTAGGCACGAGCATGCGCAGGGGGAAGTCCTGTGGCCTGGGGCGCGGACCACCGAAGCATCCTGAGGGCCCGGGCTGAGGGGTTCCCTGGTCCCGGGACGACCGCCCCCCACGTCTGGATCGAGGGTTCTGGGCGAGTGGAGCAGCATCCATGTCCATGATGTAGGAAACCTTAAAGCAGTAGTCTTCAAACTTGTGGTCTGACAACTTTTCGATGGCTCTGGGGGGACAGAGGGTTAATTAAGGTAGACTTTAGTGAAGTGAGAGCATTTCTTTTATTTTACAATTTAGGATAGTAATTTTACCAGTGTTACAGTCACTGGAGGCAAGGTGGGTTAAGTGTCTTGCCCAAGGACACAACGACAGTATGGACTGTGGGGCGAGCGATCCTACTACCTTCTGGACTGTTACTATTTGCATCAGTCTACCAGTCTACACTCCACAAACTACAGCAGCCTTAGAGGGTCAAAACTCAAATTTAAAATTTCTTCTGGGTGCAATCTAACATGTGCAACACATGTTAGATTGTTTGTCTAAGAACCAGTTCAGTTTCACAGTTAATAAAAAGCACTGACGCAACCCCACTAAGTAACATCAATGTCAAATTTACTTTAATATTTTCCCCTTTAACTGTTAACTTTAACCTAAAATATCTGAGGCATTTGTGTGTAGATGGCTACAAAAAATTTTGTTTTAATAAAAAAGATACACCAAACATATGTCCAAGTCCTGATTATCCCTTGAGCTGATAAACTACAGGAGACAGTGATAGTGACACTTTTCCTGCTGAGTCGAAGGGTGGATAAACCTCTTTAATCCCTCCTCCTGGTTTCACTGTGTGATATAATACAAAATCACATCATGCATCAATATTTGTTCTCATTATTATTTTCACTTTCAATCTAACCAAAAATGTTGCATGTTTCTTTATATGTTGTTATATGTTGCACATGTTACAGTGACTATTCTGTAGTGTTGCATGGATATGTGTAGTAGTATTAGAGAAACTTACTCTTTAGTTTCCTCCTTGGTTGCGTATGTAACATTCACAACTGCTGTTTCTGTGTCAGTGTTCACTGTGAAGACAAAGAAAAAAAAGTGGAAACATTACATTTAGCTGTGACATGTACATTTTACAAAGCAGATTTTAGACAAAGCTAGTTCGACAGGCATCCCGGTCCATGTGGCAACCTGGAGAACCACTTGTCTGTGTGAATCCATTATAGCCATCAGAGGCCTGGCGTGGCTCCAGGCCCTGCTGCTGCGTCTGCGGGCACAGGCTCCCAACACAAAGCCCTCTGCCACTGGCACAATGTAGGATTTAGGTTACAGGAGCAATCACTTATACGGCAAAGTGTAATGTGAATCAGACACACCTCAGGTAGATTTGTAGCCCTGTCCTGTTTAGTATTGTAGTCTGATTCATGCTAGGACACTACATTAAGATGCGTCTGAATTAAGGAAAATGGGAAATGACAGTTGCATGTGAATAAACAGTTTTTCATTTCATTTTTTCAATGTTGCCACCAAACACAGCAATTCACAGACCCCACTTAAAAAAATCATGTAAATCAAGTAATCTAAAATATTCCTAGAGTTTTAATGTAGTCTCCATTGTATGTGTTTTTTGTGTAATGTATGAAATGATTTACCAGTCAGCTTAATAATATCTTGGTGATTAGGCCAGAGAGAGAGACATTTTCTAGGCGGCAAAATGTGGAATTCTGCTACTCTTCTTATTCAATAGGAAATGTCATAATTATATCTTCAAGTCAATCTTTTTTATTAACTCATATTAATATTGAACATAAGGTGAAGGACAAATATGAAAGTTTCTGTACAATAAGTTTGGACATCATTACCAATGTCAAAAGGACTACTTTTATATAACTATATCTGTTGTAGGAGAAGTCATAGTAGTTATAGTGCATCTGAAACAAGTGCATCTATGCTGAGAATCTCACAGTGATGTGTCCTTTAGACAGACACTTCTTTTTGCTTGTTATGTCTTAAAGCCAAGCCAAATAACTGAGAGGAATGTTCCGACGTAAGCGCTCTGTAAACCTGCAGGTGCTCGGGAGACAGCTGTTTAAGAAGGGTTAAAACTATCGAGAGTTGCCAGCTGGTTTAGAGAGGGCGAGTGGGCAGAGTCTGGCATCGTGTCTGGTCCCGGCGTTAAACAGCTTGGTCCCGCCCCATTATCGACAGACTTTCCTGTGCCACATAAGAAGGTCGCACTCCAAAACTACCGGCCCGGGACCAGAACGGAGTAATAAGGCACCGGCACGGATCAAGCAGAGCTGTCTAAAAACTGTATGAAAGATCTGTTAGAGAATAACAACAGATAAAAGTACAGTGAACTGTTCTATAGCAGAGTCTCAGCTCTGGTCGCTGTTAGCACCTGTCATGTAACTGTGGGTGGTAGTTGGTCTTGGCTTGAGCTCAGAGGGGAGAGCACAGAGCTAGTGGTGTGTGTGTGTGTGTGTGTGTGTGTGTGTGTGTGTGTGTGTGTGTGTGTGTGTGTGTGTGTGTGTGTGTGTGTGTGAAAATGGCTGAAAGAGAAAGAACATGTCAAAATCCATGGACCTATTATAAGAGCTTTTATACTGATGCCAACAGGCCACAGTGTAAAAAGACACTGCTGTAAAACTGCTGTCAGGCATCTACAACAAACAAAACACTGGTGTATTGTTCTGTTTAGTTCGTTTTTTCTTCTAATATGGCTTTGGCAGTAAGTAAAAACGCAAACCCCAACATTAACGTGTTAAGCTGCACAGAAAAGTTGCTGAATAGTGTAGGTTTTTATAGGGCAGGGTCATAAAACCCTCTTATTTTATTTTCGGTCATTTCCAATTTTTATTTACACTCTGGTGACACACAGTGATAGTTGATTTGGTTTCTATGGGACAAAATATGTTTAATTTAATTTTGTCACTGCAGTGGCCAAAGATGGAATTTGAAAAATGGCAGAAAAGGCATTTTATCTGCTTAAAATAATTCAATGGTTTTCAACTTAAACGTCAAGAAGTCTGTTAAGTGAAGCCTTTTTCAGAGCTAAAGCCTTACATTTAGTCCTAGTCCTGGTTTTGCCCCGATTAAGTCGTGCTTCTTGGTTTCATCTTATGTTTAATTCTGGTCTTGACTATGTCCTAGGTTAGTCCAGGTTTAGTCCAAGTTTAGACCTAAGCTTAGCACTGATTATATCCTCTTTTGCAACCTAGTGTTACACCCACAAATGTAATAATCCCTGCAAACGTAATAAACCACAAATGTAATAGAATATTTGTAGGTTTTAAATGTAATAAACCCACAAACGTTATAAATTTCCACAAACGTAATAACTTTTGCCTAATGCAAACGTAATAACAAAACTTCCACAAATGTAATAACTATTACATTTGCGGGGCAGTAAAAGTCTGAGGTTACCACAAATATAATAACTTTCCACAAACGTAATAACAAAAGACTATTAGTATTTACTTCTTCCCGCTCCTATTCTGACATGTAGAGAAGAAAAGTGCTATTATTTGTTTTGCAAATGCACTATTGATTTTGTTGTTTGTTGATCCCTTGGTATGTCTGAATAAAAAATTTACCCATTCATTCAAAATAAATTCAACAAATGTTTAGGCTACTCATGCATAGGTTTTGCTTTTAACTGTAAAACTGACCAGACTTGGTTAAAGAAGTGTTTTATTTTTTTTTATTGCTGAGATTATCCCTAAGGTCATATACAGTATGAGAGATACTGTTATTATATATAAAAGAGAAGTGGTTCTCCTCCAAAGACATTTTTTAAAAACATGTTTGAGCTGACTATGGTGTAAAGTGCTTTTTATTTCTAAGCTTAATTTAATTTATGATTAATTAATAAGAACAAGCATGTGCATTTTGTTCAGCTACCAAACTCCAATAAAACATTTCTGAGCCCCCATCAATTTATGTCAAAGTGAAATTGGGCTAAAAATTAATTTAAATGAAGTCCACAAGAAGAAATATTTATTATATATTTATTAATATTTAAATGACTCGGTGGCAACCCCTGGAAAATGAAAATACATTGGGCACATAGAAAGTAAAAGTATTTTTTTTTCCAATGTAAAAAAAACAAAACTTGGTAGATAAACAGGGTAAACAAAATGATGTAGCTGTGGCAAACCTGTGATGTGGCGGCCATTTTTGAGAAAATAAAATCTCCCGTAACTCTTACAAATGCACATCAATGACCTGAACACAATCAAATGCAAATAATAGAGCTATTTTCAGAAATGGCCCTCCAGCACCCCTTACAAATTTTGAATGGAGACCAAAAAATGTTTGTTGTAGAGACATAAAAATGTATACAAATGTGATGACAAACAAAAAAAACAATGATGACCATCCCTATCTAATACCGTGTTGGCATGGCAACCCCCTAAATGTGTGTAAAAGTGAATGGGATTTAGAAAGTGAAAGTAATTTTTTACCAATGTAGAATAACGAAACTTGGTAGATACATAGGCCATGTTAAGGAAAACAAAAAATTATATTTCAGCACTACACCAAACCCTACAGGAAGTCTGCCATGTTGGGTGGAACATGCACCCCTCATTTCAAATTTTGTACCTCCCAGGGTTTTAATCTAAAAGGCTCTAAATTTGGTTAGAATCATCTACGTGTGCCAACAAACGTTATCGACGTTTTATAATCTTATTGAGTGTGGCCGTGGCAAATACGTAACGAGTCGTCATTTTGGGTCAAATCAATCTCCTGTAACTAAGCATTATCAGATCTAGCGTTTGTGCAAATTAATGACCTAAACAGAATGATAAAAATATCTTCTAAAATGGCCCTCCACGCTTCAAATTTTGAATGTAGAGTTTGTCCTAGATACATCACATCCAGCTTCACAAACACAAAGACAGTAAAGACAGTGGGCAGCACGGTGGCAGAGTGGTCAGTAAAGTGGTTGCCTCACAGCAAGAAGTTCCTTGGTTCGATTCACATCGAGGGCAGGGCTTTTCTGCATGTTCTCCCCGTTTGCTTAGGTGTGCTCTGGTTTCCTCTACCACTAAAGACATGTACAATAGTCCCCTCCCCAGGGGGGCTACAAAGGGACTTGCAATCTCAGTGGGACATTCCTGGATAAATAAAGGTTAAAAAAAATATGCAACATGTTGAACAGGACGACATCCCCTGTCCTTAGACCCTCCATTAGGGAGAGGAAAAAAAACTAAAAACTAAAAATAACCCATCTGGGGGAAAAAGAGAAAGAAGGACGGACAGGCTGTGCTATGAATGTGTCCAGGACAAGCATGGGATTGTAACCAAAAAAGTCTAAGGGTACCATTTTGAACTGAATATGTGACCATTCTGTTTTTATCATTAAGCATTAGCATTAATCTATCTTCTCCTACATAGGACTAGAAATGTTGTCAACATAATCTATAAACATGTCTGAACAAAGGGTTTTTAAAAAAGATTTGTGGAAGAAAGATGTTTGGCTGCGACACAGCAACCAATTCTTTGAAGACTTATTTGACATTACCATGAAGTCTGCTGCTTATCGCTGCTTGCTCCTGTTTTTTGAAGAAATTTGTAATGCACTGATTTAACTATTGCTATTATACTATGAATACTATAATGCATGATCTGTAGAAACCTGAAATATTTATTGAGAGAGTAAGAGTGAGAAAGAGAGACTCAACAGTTCAAAGGAAGCTGATAAACAGTAGATGGAGTAAAACAACAGAGGTAAAGGCTGACTCCAAGAAAAAAACTGATACAATCTTTACTGAAGTCAAAATGATTGCTCTTACATATGAAACATATATTTTGATTTGCATTATTTTGGGTGCTTTCAAGAAAACATATTCAAAATTTTACTAAAACTCTTATATTTATTCGGGACGGCAGTGGTCGTCTTTCAACCGGAATGTAGGCGGTTCGATTCCCGCTCCCCCCACAGTTCATACTGTCATTGTGTCCTTAGGCAAGACACTTAACCCTTGCCTCCAGTGACACAGCACTGGTGTATGAATGGTGTGAGAATGTTGGGACAACGGATGAAAATTAGCCTACGGCTACAATCTGGCATGTTTACATTCATGTGGTTGTGTCTCATATATGTTCAATAACATGCACTGTCCCAGTCAAATAAATTAATTAATTTAATTAAATTCTTACGTCTTTTTACGTTTGTGGTAAGCCCTGATTTATACTGCCCCACGATAAATAAATTCCCACAAATGTAATAGTTATGACATTTGTGGAAATTTTGTTATTAAATTTGCAGTGGGCAAAAGTTTGTGGGAATTTATTGTGTTTGTGGGGATTATTAGTCGAACCTCAGATTCAGGAGGAACAATGCGGTTTTCGTCACGGTCAGGGAACACTGGATCAGCTCTATACCCTCTCCAGGGTGCTGGAGGGTTTATTGGAGTTTGCCCAACCAGTCCACATGTTTTGTGGATCTGGAGAAGGCCTTCGACTGTGTCCCTCGTGGCGCCCTGTGGGGGGTGCTCTGGGAGTATGGGATCTGGTGCCCTTTACTAAGGGCTGTCCGGTCCCTGTACGACCGGAGCAGGAGCATTGCCGGCAGTAAGTCAGACCTGTTCCCAGTGCATGTTGGACTCCGGCAGGTCCTGTTCATTATCTTTATGGACAGGATTTATAGGCGCAGCCAGGGGCCGGAGAGAGTCTGGTTTGGGGACCACAGGATCTCGTCTCTGCTTTTTGCAGATGATGTTGTCCTGTTGGCTCCATCAAGCCAGGACCTTCAGTGTGCACTGGGACGGTTTGCAGCCGAGTGTGAAGCAGCTGGGATGAGGATCAGCACCTCCAAGTCTGACACCATGGTTCTCAGTCGGAAAAGGGTGGCTTGCCCCCTTCAGGTTGGTGGAGAGTTCCTGCCTCAAGTGGAGGAGTTCAGGTATCTTGGGGTCTTGTTCACAAGTGAGGGAAGGGAGGAGCGTGAGATTGACAGACCGCATCACTGCAGAAGCTGCAGTGATGCGGTCGATGTACCGGTCTGTCGTGGTGAAGAACGAGCTGAGCTGCAAGGAAAAGCTCTCGATGTACCAGTCAATCCTACTCTCGCTCATGAGCTTTGGGTCATGATCGAAAGAACAAAATCCCGGATACATGCAGCCAAAATGAGTTTTCTCCGCAGGAAAACCTAGGACACGATGGAGGGACTATGTCTCTCGGCTGGCCTGGGAACAACTCGGTATCCCCCCGGGAGAGCTGGAGGAAGTGTCTGGGGAGAGGGAAGTTTGAGCGTTTCTGCTTAGACTGATCTTCCCGCGACCCGGCCCCAGATAAGCAGTAAAAGATGGATGGATGGATTATTATGTTCGTGGGTGTGACAGCACGTCTCAAAGCATTTACTTGATTCCTCGCTCCTCAATTGAACCAGATGTTATTCTCTGTGCACCATCTTTACCACTGTCCCAAATCTCTTAACGTTGTTCTGAGGAACAAGAAATGAAGATGGAAGAACCTTCCGTTTGTGAAATTGGGTAAACAATCGGATCACACTGAAGTTAAATTCTGTCGTTAATTTGAGGTTTTGCTGAGATCCAGTTCTGATTAAGTCATCATTCGCAGATGTTTCTGAGGTAAGAATGCCTTGCTGCACTAAATGTCTTGTCTGTGTCTCCTCTATGGGCGAGACTAAGAGGCGAGGAAAGGATGACAAAAGTGAGGGAAACGTGAATGCAAAATAAGGCCTGGTTTAGTTTTGATCCTGGTTTTAGTAAAAACTAGAGCAAACTACTTACATCAAATAGTTTATACAATAGAGGTAAAAACTCAGTAATGTTTTAATAACTCCATATGACTGATGTAGTAAAGATGTACACCCTTGTAATAATACATTCATGCATTCGTATCCTCCCTATGTGTATCCTAAATTAACATGCACATGCTTTTATCAGTCAGCGGAGCAAAAGCCTCACCACAGGCGCCGACAAATTACCACAACACACCTCCCAGGAAAAAAAAAGATGA
Source organism: Perccottus glenii (assembly GCA_024416835.2). Classification (NCBI taxonomy): domain Eukaryota; kingdom Metazoa; phylum Chordata; class Actinopteri; order Gobiiformes; family Odontobutidae; genus Perccottus; species Perccottus glenii. The sequence continues at coordinate 11,887,863 of CM044560.2, read as the reverse complement.
ACACTTGGAACATACAGACACGAGAACACACGCTGACACATTACAGTTGGATGCGTGCCACGTCTGCCCACTTCAATTCACAAGCTAAGGCCGAGGGGACCACCGACATTACTCAGCGTTTATCATAGACGCTGCATGGAATTCAAAGCTCCTGTCCCTGGTTAAACTTATAGGACACACATGCCTTCGGAGCCACAAGATGATAAATGAGTGATTTATATGCAAAGACGGGTTATGTTTAGATAATGGTCATAATGAGCGAGGAAGCAGAGTCACACAAGGAGACTTTGACTCGATGGGAGGTCCGCACATAAGAGAGCCACATGCAGTGCAAGTCAGGCGGAGGAAGGACATACCTTGTTCCACGTTTTCGACAGTACCATATTGAGCTAGAAGGCCATCCAAAACCTGGGGAAAGACGGAAGAGATATGAGAAACACTGTTCATAGATAAAGACACAAACACATGCTGCTAATACTACTGTAGTAAACTGAAAGGAACAACAGGAAGAAAGATTGGTAGAAGTCCAGCTCCCATTCACTCCTATTTAAAAAAAACATATCACAAATATCTCATTCCTTTAAATGTATTCCTTCATGTTTTTATTACTTTTGTAGAGGTCTTGCCATGTAGGACTATTCAGAAGCAGGCTGGAAATTTTAAACAAAGGCATCTGGTGATGCTATAATGTCCTTTCTCCAAAAGGCCAAATGAATAGGCCAATGCAACCAGTGAAAATGGTAAAAACTGCATGTATTTATTTGGATTCATTCTATTCACTGTGATATTATACTGTCAGAAGGTCAGTTTTGGAAAAAGACTGTAAACATATTTAATTTTTCCCCAATTTTTTGGGGGGGATTATTTCATTTTGGTGTATGCCTATTAAAAAGGCGACCATCGTGCTGTACTTCCTACCGCAATTTTAATGTTTGCGATTGATGTTGGCATTATTCGCTGCAGATTTTAAGCGCTGATAAATAACAAGTATACTCCAACGCTGCGAGCCTACAGAGAGGCATAAAGGGCAGTGAGTCACTGGGAGGAAGCAAGTTTATGTGCTATACCTGGTGTTGTTCAACCGGCCGTCACTACAGTCTCTCTCACACACACACTCACACACAACGGGCTGTAAAGAGACAAAGCACTGACCTCCCACTGTAGGTGAGGGGGAATGTTTCGGATCTGGATCTTCCGACTCCTGCAGAGATGAGAAACACAGACAGAGTGGAGTTAAGAGACCAGAACCACACATAAACACTGAATAAAGCCATTAGAGTCATCCAGTGAAGACACAGCAAAGACAAGCATGTACATTAAGTGAATCAGTGACTGTGAATGTAAAGATTTAAAAGCAGTGATTGTAATGGAATTTGGGAATTTTCATTGCTTTTTCTGTTTTACGTCTTCTGGAGCAACAACTTAACGATAGCTGGATCTGTATTGCAATAAAAAAAATCAGATATTTATGTATATATTATGTCGTCCAACCCACAAAAAAGTAGTAGTAGTGGTTTTAAAAAGTAGTTTAGTGTTTGAGAAATTAATCAGACAAAACAAGGAAACACATGGTGTATATTTCCTGAATAATTTGTGTTGAAAATGCAAGACTTGGTAGAAGTTCTTGACATTTGCTCATCACATATTGTTGCTTTTTATGTATTTTTTTTAACAACGCCTTTGTGAGCTGCTTCTTGTGCTCTTAAAATAACTTTCATTGATTTCAAAGGTCTAAGATGATGGGAATGTTTTTGTTTGGCATTTAGTAGCCTTTAAACAGGTTATTACTCTTCAAATTAAATATAAATTTCTTCCGTACCAGTCACACAGTCCATGTCTTTCTGCTCAGTTTGGAGACTTAGGCCTCACTCTGATTTTATTGAGGATGTCAGCGCAAACAGCAAAGCCACACAAACCGAGCAATGACCACAAGCTGTTAACAACTACATTAACGTGAGAAAGTCCGGTTTGGAGATGAGAGCCATTGATTGAAAAAGCAGAGAAGTGGCCGCACCGCTGAGCTGCACTATCCCCCCCCCAAAAAAAAAAACATTTAAAGGAGCACACTAATAGGAGGTTTGCAAAAGCAGTGAGAGACCTGAGGCACAATAAAGAGACTGTTCCAAAAAAGTTGCCACAATTCACACGTTTAAAACTATAACACACACAGCTCATCCCTGGAATCAGATTGTCCAAAGCAAATGCTACAAGCAACATGGACTGGGTGTTCATTTTGGCAATAAAGCAGAAGGTAAGCAGACTGCAATAGACTTTTAATCAATCAAAAGGGGATTGGTCATCCAAAAATGACAAATTCTGCAAATACAAGATGATTTTGGCAAATGACTGACTACATGTGTGTGCTGTCAGTGATTGGGTAGAGAACATTAGCAAGTCCCTTGACACTTTGCTATATTTCTATATAAGCATTAGCATAGACATTTCTAAACCATTTAAACAACACTGTGTTAATTTTACCAAGAAACGTTTACATTAGGAAACGAAAAGAATAAGCCTTCTTTTGATTTTGCACTGAACTTACCAGATACCTTAACCAGTCACAGCAACACAAATTTCCACACATCTTACACCTACAAGATTTATAGTGAGAACAAAGAGTCATAGATGAATCTGTAAATGAGCCTTTTGGTTACCTGAATGAGGTAAACCAATTTAATAGAGTTGATGTGCCACATTTAAATTGTGTGTGTTTACCTTAAGATGATTTGTGAAATGGTCTATAACATTAATAATGCAACATTTTAAATATTGTGTGGAGCCCAATTAAGGATAAAATACCACCAATAGAAAGTTGAACATAAATAAATGATCCGATGTGTGGCTCAAGATAAAACTTGAGTCATACAAGTGAGAGCAGTACAAAACAGTCAGATAACATACATCCTAATACTAAAAATGTGCACAGCTCTAATGTACCAACACAAAAGGATCAAGAAGTTAGTGCTGTGTGTCCAGACCCTGAAAAGCAAACCGTTTCACAAAAACCTGGTAAAAAAATAAGCAAACTGACAGCCCTCGGTGTGTCCTGCCTTTGCGGCCTACAAGCCTTCTGTCACTGCTGGCGGTTGTAAGTGAGTGGCTCGATGAAAGATCTCTCTTGGCAACGGGTGTCCAAACAAGAGTAGGCCCGATAAAAATCAGTCTGCGCCGCTAAAACACATCACCTTTTTGCAAGCGTAGTAAACAACCTCCCGCATTTCAAAAGGCAGCCAATACCTGAAAAGAGTTTAAGGCCAAGTCTAAACCTCGAAGCGACCTCAAACGCTGGCATTCCCGGGCTGCTGAATGTGGACGCTAAAAGCCCCTTTCATTTAGCCTGCTCCAGTTAAATGGTCTGTGAGTTTTCAGGGTAACGTTTGCTATTGTGTTTCTGCTAATTGATTTATCAACTCTAACCTTGAAGGGGTGTCAGTTGATGAAGTTCAACTGCTGCTCGCTGCCAGTAATGCCCTCTTCTCTTACCTTTCAATGTTAATGAACGCCTTGCGACGGATCCTGTGACTGTGAGACAAAGTGCACAAAACTAGGGCATACTTACTGTATTTCTTATTACTCTATCTACTTCTTCTAAGCAAGTGGATTCCTCACAATTTTTTTTCTTCCTCCTTCCACATATTGTAAAAGAGCAATTGCTGTTCTGTCATTCGGAATATGCTGAAGCTCTTGAACGGACATCTCTTGGAAAAAGTGACAGAGGTTCTCGACAGTTCGCAAGGTCTCATTTTCAGCGTGCTTGTGGTCGCCAGCTAACCAGAAGATCACTGCGCCCTGTCTGCTCGTCTGTCTCTCTGTCTCTAGGGCAAGGAGAGGTTGAGATATATGCCACCATACAACATATACTACTGTCTATCCACTTTATTCAGATCCTCAGTCCAAAACCGCTTCCTTTTCATTAAAAATATCCAGAATAGCCCAATGGTATGATGTATTAAAGCAGGCATTGGTTAATATCTCCTGTTTGTTTGCTTTCGAGGTGAACCTGCTGAACTTTCTCAGCTCCTGCTGCTCCTTTTCCCCCCCCAAAGTCCAAAAAGGAGCTGCCGCAGAAGATACAGACTGAAGTCACTGGTTACTTAATGTTTGTTGAATGTAACCAAGCTGTCTGCTGTTGGTTTGGAGCGGCCTGCCAGGAGAAAAAAAAAAAACACTCTCAATTTCGGTCTTTAAATATCTGAGGGTGGCCATGTTCATTTGAAAAGCTAATATTTGCCGCACCCACCTGCACGAGGTAGAAAAGCAGCGGCGCACTCCCGCGTGCATACTAATACGCACACGCAGTCGAAGGAATTTTAACCTCTGAGAGGGTGGGCAGCCAGAGTCGTGAGAAAGAGGGTATTCAAGCGTGGCCAGAAGTTTTCAGTGTTCCTAAAGATGAACATGAAACGTCAACACCAACAGCAATTCCCAGTTTATGAGTCACTTTGCTGGAGATAGTTGTTGGATTACTTAGAGGCCAGTCTTAAGGCCTTACACGGTGTCAGTTTTGTTTCAGAATCCAACATATTTCATCTTGTTCCTGGACATAGCGAATACAGGATAGTGAGGACTTGTAACAGCTCCTTGATAGGGTGCACAATATTTTGCAACTGTATCCTTATCGCGCTCTCCACAACGCAACACCAGTATCGCATAGAACTGCTTGTATCGTAACAAGATAATGGACTTCCAACTGACAGATTCACACTGTGATTGTCTAACCAGAGCCGTTAATCAAACTATAAAAAAGTTCAAAAGATTGTGGTTTACTCCTGTTTATGTCCTGATTCCATCTTAAATATGGTCCTTCTTAAGTCTCGTTTTCGTTTTGATTTACCCAGTGGACGTTTTGACCAGTGGACATTTGTCCAGTGAATGTGAATCTTCACTATGTCTAAAGGGGGCAATGTATTGTAAGAGCTGGATGCAGGCATTTGCCCTGTCTCTAATTCCACCAAAGGCCACTTGCATTATTGCAACAGAAAACCCCATGGGGTCAGCAGACCATAATGTAAAAAGAGATGTCTGGTGCACAGTTGACAGGGCACCTACATCCCAAATGGTTGGCTTCTGTATTGTTTATCTCTTATTTACATATCCTGTATAGTCTGTGGTAGAGCGGCCGTCCTTTGACCGACGGGTGTGCGGTTTGACCCCCGCTCGAAACATCCCAAAACATCATAACATCCCGCTCTCTCCCACAGTTCATACTGTCGTTGTGTCCTTGGGCAAGACACTTAAGCCACCTTGCCTCCAGTGGTGTTCCAGCTGTAACACTGGTAAAGCGCGTTGAGTGCCTCCTAGGTGGAAAAGCGCTACATATATAAAAAAATAAAAATAAAATAAATTGTGAGTAGAAAACTAGATAATCTCTAAAATGACACAGAGGAAGAGAAACAAAAAATCAACAGCTCAAATCTTAACCACAAATGACAGGCAGCAAATTAACATAAAATACAGCACGGCCTAAAATACAGGCTGCATTCACAAAATGCACGAGTTTCTGGGAAGATGCACTGGGAAGATATTAAATTTAGATAGTATGACTAACAAAGGCTACACATGTCACACAATGACTTGACTACAGTTACAGTCTGGTCATAAAATGTCACCTGAGACACGTCCATTCACTGAACAACACCAGGATGTGGCTGGATACTAATAGAAGCACGGAAAAGGATGGGAGCATGGGAACACGAGTGATTACACACGCTTTAACTGTGATAAGGTTTACATTTCATTAATGCTAAGATAGCTAAATGAAAATAATCTTACAATGTTTTTCATTTCACGCAAAATTATGAATGTACATTTAAGGCTTTGATTCATATGCCATGAAATAGATTTAAGTGTTCAAAATTATATTGTTTATACTACTGTCATACATCAAAGGCACTATACCTCTGTTTGTGCTACAAAACCTAAACACAAACCTCTATAGAAAAGTGCATTTTCACTAGTACACACCTAAAACATGGAACTTCTTCAATGTACATTTAAATGTGTGATAAATACAAAAATTTGTGTTGTGCATTTGAATAAGAAGTTCTGGAGTTATTCAAATAAAGTACAGATACAGAATAACTATGACTCAGATATGTCTAATACTTTTCTCCACCAGTGTTATTTGTGGAAATAGCACATTTTTTATTTCACCATTAGCAATCATAATTCATTTAAAGCCTGTATAGTTTTTCCGGTCCGTTTCTCCAAACTCAGGCTGTGCTGACAACTATCTACTGTAGGTTATAAGTTAACTACCCCAAAAGTACATCATAGCACTCCTTTATAAAATAATGAACACTCCCCAAGTTCTATTAGGTTTTAGCATAAGTGGTTATTTTTCTTGCAGCAGCAAAGAAAGTCTGGCTTGTTTGGGCTCATTTAATAATTCATCTCTATCCCCTGATGTCCATTTATATTGAAAGAAACAAGAAAAATGCAACTCAATTTGAGCTTTTATAGGGCTAACTCGCAATGGGAAAAAGTAATACACACAGTGCTTAAGTTTAAAATGTAAAACTATTTTTAAATTTTTTATTAACACAATAGTTACTTTTCATGGTAATTTGTTACTTTTATAACAATGTACCACAGTTACTAATGCAGTTACCATTTGACGAGAGAAATAACTATAACTAATAATTTTAAGTAACGTGTCAATCACTGGCAGCTGATCTGTTGACGTGTAAACTGTGAAGATTGTTTCCTTAATGAAAATGATGACCTAAAAGTCAGTTCCCAGACAGCTATTGGTTACTGGAAACACACAGCGAGTAGACCAACAATGAAGAAAACTATGTTTTGTTCTTTATGTTCTGATAAAGTTATAAAGTCTCTTGGAATTAGAGACAAAATGTCTTTACCTTGAAAACTGAGTCCAGATGCTTTTACTTTAACCTTTTCTTCAAGATGACCTGGATGACTGAGAACCTTCACAGACACATCTGATAATATATGGTAAGAAAATATTCTGAGGCTTGTGTGTGCAATCACTGTAGTGTTAGCAGTGGCAGTGTTTACAGCACCTCTACTGGCCTGGAAGAGATCCTACACCATTATCAACCAGCTGAGTATGTCTGTATAGGTTCTCCGTCATCCAGGTCATCTTGAAGAAAAGGTTAAAGCAAAAGCATCTGGACTCAGTTTAAGCTGAAGTCATTCTGTCTCTAATTCCAAGAGACTTTATCAATTCTGAGATCAACTGGTAAGACAGCTGAGCTTATATCTCTAGAGGGAGGGGATTGACCTGAAACCAAACCTAATGGAACCAGGCTGTTCTGGTCTTATAGTTGTTAACTATAACTCCTGATGTGAGAGTCGTTAAAGGCTCAAGAGAGTCGTTAGTAGGGATGGGTACCGAAACCCGGTATTAAACTGGCCCCGGGGCTAAATTATGAAAGACCGTAGTATCAGTAAGATCTGACGCTATCGGTTCTGCTTTCGGTACTGGAGGGAAAAGAATTTAATGTACTATGTATTTTTGCTTAGTAATGTTATCGTGCATTTTATCTCACCAAACATTTCTAATCATATTCGATCATATTAAGACGTTTGTCTGTGAGATCTGCGAGATCTCTCATGCGCGCCGCGGAGGCTGTCTGTCAGTCTCAGTCACACACACACACACACACACACACAACACAACGAGCGCGGCGCACGCATAACAGTACGAAAACTCCTGCTTAATACAAAGAGTGACGATGGCGGAGAGAGCAAACAAAATGTTTGCATGTAAGGGCGGAAACACAAGCAATCTGTCTAAGCACCTTTCAAAAGTGCATTATGTGCAGACAGAGAAATGCAAAGTTTTCGACTGCCTAGCTAGCTCGTCTCTGGTTGTTGCCCCATCTACGTCTGGTATGTATGCTAAAATCATGTTGATTCAACGTTGTTCACGTCATTTAAAATAAATATAAAATCTCCTGGTTTGTTAACCTTTTGTAGAAATTCTGTTGATTTCTTTTGGGAGAAATGAGAGAATGAAAACATTTTGTTGATTTGTTGTATGTTCTTTAGCAGAAAAATATAGTTTATTTCATTTGTTTTACATTCATTTGTTTTTTGTATAATAGCTATTTGTTCAAACATGGCTGTTTCTTGCACTACAAATAACTGTTTTATTAATTTTACATTAAAAAAATAAAGAAATGTTAATTCTGTTCTCAACTTGTTCTTAAAAACACACACACACACACACACACACACAACACAAAGTACCGATAAGAATACCGTTAAAGTACCGGACCGTTAAGCAGTATCGGTAAGAGTAGTAATACCGTAAAACCTTAACGATACCCATCCCTAGTCGTTAGTGTCACTGTTCCATTCAGGTGTTGTTGTTGTTCTAGAGTGAAACTCTTTTGATTTAGGTTTCAAAACACTGTTGTAAATACTTCACCTTGAAAACTGAGTCCAGATGCTTTTGCTTTAACCTTTTCAACAGCTGAGTATGTTTAATGATAAAATAAACATCTATAAATAAATTAAATAAAAAAAGATTACTGGCCATTGTTAGCATTTTGGCATTGAGTAAACAGCCCATGAATTGACCTTAGTGAATGAATGTAATTGGTTTGTCTATCAGCGTTTGTCTCTTAATGTTAGGCCTGCAAATAAATGGAGATTATTCAGGGTTCAGCTGGAAGCGGCTTCTGCCCTGTCACCCATAAAGTGTACAAAAGTGCTACAAATTTATCAGATACAATTTATAATCTACAGCTTCAAAAAGTGTATATCTTTTTCAATGTAGATGTTGTTTTGGGTAGTATAGTACTTATACTTGTATAGTACAAGTATTTCAATACACAGATTGAACTTAAGAGTAATTGTATGTCACCACAGTTGACAGAGTCACTACTAGACTCAGGCTCTGCTTCTTTCAGTGCTCTATTAGTGGCCCTTGACTCACAAACAAGCAGAAGCGTGATTAAACATTTCCTTTTCTGCTCAAAGAGTCAGTCTAATGAGGCCTTTAAACGCCTTGTTTACCTTTCCCTCCCGACCGATGCCCGTACGGCAAAAAACAGCTCACAAGGCGCACCCAGCAGGGAGGCGCTCTCACCGCGAATCAAAAGACATCCCAAATACTCTTTCAGTCCACTGGTCCGACCATGTTCACCTCTACTCGAAACATCACACCTAATTGTTCCTCCATTATAAACAAGAACACAACAAACTGTTTTTTCTTCATTTAACTGCCATCTCCTCTCTGTTGTTCTGTCCATTTAGCTGTCAGCACACTCCCAGGCTAATTCTCAGTGAAAAAAGTCTCCAATTATAAACCAGCTCTCCATTGTTCAATACAGCTGCATAGTGTTTGCTGCACAATATAGACCAAAGATGTATATCCAAAATAGCAAAACACAGGCCTATATCATATAACAACGCACTATTACTACTCAGACACTATAACATCTATCTACTACGTTTAACGCAGCACAGATTTAACATTGTCTTCTGTCATGTACTACAAAGAAAACATGTCAGACACTAAAAGCAAAACCCAGCATGTTTTTATTTTGGAGCCAGGTAGCTAATTAACCCTCAGCATTCCCCTGCCTGAGAAATTTCAGAATAAAAAAAAGCTGGATAGACAATATTCCTATCATGTACTGTGAAATATTGTACTTCCCCCCCCCCCCAGTAGAACCTGGGCTAACAGAATATAAGTGAAAAGTGCTGTAAAGCCTCACATCAAGCTACAAAAGTCTTCTAGCATTTTTTACTGACCATCCAAAATTGCTTACCTTTAACTTGCAATTGTTGCCCACACTGAGCAATATAAATGGACTTAATTTGTCCTAATCCATTTCTTTATAATCCATATTGGCCAGTAGTACTGATACAAGAATTCAACATTTGTGATTAACTTCATATCTACGTGCAAGATAATTGATGACATTTCAAACAAAAGATGAGGAAGCCATACCATGCAGATAAAACAGGGAAATGAAAGGCTCTGTGGCCATAAATCACACCAGAGCCTTGTGATTACATGTGCTCATAATGCAAACCCAGTCATATACCTCCAAGTAATGTCTCTCTTTTGCGTGATGGTATAATAATTCATTGCTGAGTGTAGTATTACTATATGATTATTAACACATCCATGGCCCTGTGATGCATGTATTGTCCTGTTCCACCATTAGGCTTGGGCGGTGTACATCAGCGGCACCTCCATTACAAGTCAAAGTGTGCATTAGGGTGGGTCGGTCAGCAAGTCTGGAGGTCCTTACACCAAGCGCAGGCCGGTCTAATCTGAATTAACCTAATTTCTTGTGCCGACCCTTAAGCTCTTAAGCACTTAAATGCCGCAAAATCTCAAAGGAAGCAACAAGTCAACAATATTCAGGAAGGATGCCCCTCTGCAGCTCTTTTTACAGTCTGGATGTGCACCCGCTGGGTCCCACTCTTCTTCATTGGATTAGGAGGAAGCTCGAGCTATTTCTGTCCGAACACTTCTCGCGGGCCTGTCTAATTGGTGTAGAGCACAGATACCAGGATTTGTATGACAGCACCGTCCATGCAGTGGTGCTGTTCTCAAGCTAAATACATTGTACTATTTGTAACACAAATCAATATACTAATTAGTGCACACACCAAATTTTTTTAACGTTTTTTGACTTTGCGAGTGCTCCATGGGGCTAGAATGGTTAGCATGCAGGCCTCACAGAAGGTTGTAGAATCAAACCACAGGCTGTACCCCGTGTTACATCCCACTGATCAATAGACTATGAGACTATAGACAATAGACAATGGTATTACAATGTTATGATTGTTGTAATTTACCTCTTACAAAAATAGACAGGTTCATTTTCATTTAAAGGCATAATCATGCAGGATTTTCTGGCAACAAACCCCATGTTGTTTTAGGGCTCATACAGTCAAATCTAGGTTTACTCTACACTACTCTTTAAATTATAGCCTTATTACGCAAAACATTCACTACAATGCCAACCGCATCCTTCATCCCAACAACAGCATAGCAACCTTTTCGGCTTTTAAATTAGTTTTAAAAAAAATCTAACTGAACCAATCTGCCACTACAAAAGACATTATCAGACGGAGGTTTAGAGCTTACCGTCAACCTCTATTTTGAGTTCAGCAATAAACCAATGTGATCCCGCAATTAAAAAAATATGTACATTGCAAATATTTATCCACATTTCACTTTGCCTTCCTTAGGTTTTTCTTGTTTTGAGCTATTTTTCTGTGTAAGAAGACATATCCAGTGTTGTATACCGACAGCACATAGGAGCATGCCTATCTCAAGACCTCCTTATATGCGAGCATTCAACAGGACAGATGCTATTCTGAACAACATGGACAATCCCCTGCATTGGGCTTTTGAACAACGTCTGAGATCAGTTAGCTGCAGGACATAACAACACAAGAACTCCTTCCTGACTGTACAATCAATCAGTCTATTGAAGATGAATGATGAACTGAATGTGACTGGCCAAGCTTTTGACATACTCAGCAAAAACAATCCTTGATATAAAGCCTAGACTTTTCACACATTACAATATGCTATTAGGTATTTAAACAATTTTAATTTGTTTAATCTGTTCTTTTACCCAACTTTGACAGCCTGTCCTAGTCTTAGTTTTGCATTCTACATTATACTTGTATACTACTTATTGTACACCACCAAAAAACATTCTTTCCATTGTGTAAGGATTAGTTAAAAACGTCATAAAATATTGCATATTATATCTTCTAATAAATAACAAAAAATGTTGCATACAAATGCAGATGCAGCTTTGCAAACGTTACCATAACAACATGAAAAAACCTTGAACGTTTAGATTATTGCTAGAAGTTGCAGAAAACTACTGCCTACTCAAAGCATTATGAAAAATAAAACAGACTACCATGGTTTAATTATTGTTGGTGTTGAGTTTTATTGAATTCCTAAGTTCCTTCCTGCTCAAATTAGCATTTATCAAAATCCTCTTGTCCTCTTGAAGAATAAAAACCATTGAGGCACATATTTTTCTGAGTGATACAGCGTCGTGAACAAAGCTGCCACTCATCTCAGTGTGTAAGTGCTCAGCTCAGGTGTCGCTCTGCCAGCCTTAAGCGCTCATCTGAATTCAGCAGGCTCAACCTTCTCTCCTCACGCATTACTTTTCTCCGTGGCACCGAGCGAGGCGGGAGGCCGACAGGTCGACACAGGCTGCTCTAATTGAAGGCAGCCATCCAGTTGACTTTTGCTTGCATTCTCCTCACTGTCAGGACGCATTCAGCTGTTTAATAGAATACAGTAAATAAAGGAAGCTCTATCCATTACATGCAGTTCAAAGTTCAAATGTGAAGTTTGAAGGAAAATTTACCTCAGCTGCTTTTGCTTAAGTTAATGTTCATTAGGACAGAGTTCCAGTCCTGGTTTTTAGGTACCATCCACCACCCCAACCTACCTAAGGCTAATTGAAAAATGGCTCATAAATCACAAGGTCTGACAAAGCAAAGAAAAGCCTATGATTACATAGACACTACACATTTTTGTGTTGTAAACCAGGGATCCCCACCACTGGGCCAATACAGTCAGAATGAAAACAAAATATTTAATTTTGTTTCTATTTTGTTGATTATTACAATCTTCCAGATGTTTTTTTTTTTTTTTTTTGAAAAATATTACTTCTGCCAAAACCTCTTTTCAGTTTTCCCATGTGCAGCTATGTGCTACACCTAGCAACAATTTGTAAAAAATTATAATCCCTGGAGAGCTTCATTGAGAAGAGGGCAAGACCCCATGATGACACAGCAGACAAGAATGTCAACAAAAGGGAAGATGCATGTTAAAGAAAATACCATGAGGCCTACCAAAATGAGTGAATCATATTCTCCAACTGCTTTTTATTGCAAATGCCGGTGTCCTTGAGACAACTTAAAATCTTAGACTGTTCTGGATTTAAGTCGAGGCGTAATATTCTAAAAATCACTACAAAAGCCCTAAAAACCCGGCTTTCATTTCCATCATTTAATCTTCTGCCATAACAGCAATCAAAGCAAAATAACGGAGTAGACTGGACACATTTTGAGTGTCACTGTCTCTCATCAGACCTAGATAGGACTGTCTCTCTGCGGAGAAACAAGCTCAGGAATTCCATCGATTCTACATTATACTGATTTGAAATACAATTATATTTAAGCGCAGTAATTAAATCAATAATGAAATAGTAAAACAAAAAAAAAGGTTATATATAATGATTGGGGAGCATTGTTGTGAACAGTACAATACGTCATAATGATGCCCAATGTTAGAAACAAAAAATATCTAAGACTGGGTTGAAAAGATAAACAAATATGCACCATGAGCATTAACAGCAGGACATACAGCTCTAATAAAGTGTCCACAGCAATTTGCCCACTACAGCAGATTTAAAATGATTTGCCGTTCTCAGGTGTAATTGACAATTAATTTTCAATCAATTCTAAAATACCATCAGGCGCCCGGCTGGCACAAAACACATTTTCACCCGTCATGCCTTTTGAGACAATGCAATTAGTATTTTCATATTTTCTATTAAGCTAGCAAAGTGCATTTTAATTTCAAATCACCGCAGCAGGGTCCTACAAATCAAACATTCACCAGGACATTTGCATAAGACAAATGTAGAAATGTAAAGACATGTTCTACTGAAACCAGACAGTGTGTAGTCAGAGCTGAAGAAAACAACTGAATGATAATGGGTTTTTCAAAGGAGAATTACCGAGGTGGAAAAAACTCTGTTGTCATGTTTTTTATTTTGGTTTCCATTAGTAAAACTTTAGGAATGGTACCAGTATGAGTGGTCCACTTCTTCTGTATATTTCAGTGAGTACTATTGTCATACTAACACTTGTTAAGGGGTGCTAAGGATTAAGCTAAAAAACTGCAGTGCATTAACAATAAAAAATAAACTACAATGCAAAAATAAATAAATAAATAAATAACCATCAAGTCTAATTTATAAAGCTAATTTGTTTTTCAGCCTTCATCGTTCACTGATAAGGTTTGTACTGTAAATAGACAATCTTTGTTTTTACAACAAAAATGATTATATCTCGTCTTAATACTTAAAATTGTAGTTACAGGTAACATTATGCTGACTCAAGCTCCTGGAAGTCCATTCTGATTATTTTCCAGTTAACTGCCCAACCCCTAACGCAGAGTCATGTGCTGCTCACATTAAGCGGCCGCTCACTTCTCCATGCTGCCACTACTTTGAAGACTCCTCTGAGTTCCCCGTCACAAAGCACATAGTCAGCACTGTCATTGACAGGCACGCAGCGAGCCAGCCGAGACACACACATACAAAAGCACACACCAACACAACAGCAGCTAGTCTCTGCTACTCACAACATCATGCACGGCCCGCTGGAGCCTCCTCACAGCACACACCTCAGGTTAAGGTTCTACTGACAGGTGGGTCCTGGTTCATACTGCGGCCGCTGTTAGCTGCTCCTCATGGTTCTTGCTTTATGTTGCAGCTTGTTCCTTAGGTCTCATCCTTTAATCTGACAATCATAAGGTCTTATACAGTTTCCGGCCCGTCTGTCATCGCTATAGGTCCAGGCAGGGTTAACCAGGATCAAAAGCACACCACCCAACATTACACCAAGCCCTGCGTATTCTCCCACTGTCTGTCTGTCAGTGTACCGCTCAGCCCATCACACCACTCCCTCCGAGGAGAGCTACACTTGTGTTTTCCCTCCCCCAGTCTGCCGGGAACTTCCTAATACACAGTAAAAACATTGTCAGTGATTGGTGTATAGACACAGTGGCTATCACCAACAAGTCGACGGAATAAAGATTTTTAAAAAACAGATGTTTGTGCATATTGATACATACAGTACACTTGCATCGCACACTAATGAAACAAACCTTCAGGGAGGTGATACTGTCACATACGTGCACTGCATAAAAACTGTAGTGGTAAAAAATAAATAAATTTCTGCTTTCCTAACAATAGTGTCACATCATGTCACTGTAAACTAAAGCCCATGGCCCTGTTTCTTGTTTATCTGAAGTATTCCAAAAGGATTCTTGACACTAGAGCTACCCAATAATGGGAAAACATATAATACACGACAACCGTGTTAAATATTGCAGATACTAATATGACCTGCAATATATGAATGTGCTTTTTGACATGGTAAAAGTTTTTAAATTTAAAGATGTAGAAAAACAAGGCTCTGGAGTAACTTCCACTAGTCAAAACTAGAGTTAAAACCAGGAACAAAACACAGTTTCTCAACAATATTGTAACAATACATTTGGGATATATTAGAAGTAAGTTGTCATGGTCTAAATTTTTACTTAATGTACAATCAAACTAGAATAAAACCAAACTAATAATTCATTCATTTTCTACGCTTAATCCCGTTAGGGGTCACGGGTGACTGGAGCCTATCCCAGCAGCTTTGGGCAGGGTACACCCAGGACAGTGGCCAGTTAGTCGCAGGGCTAACAGAGACAGACAGTGACAGACAACCATTCACTCTCACATTCATTCACTAGGGACACTTTAGAGTTGCCAATTAACCTATGCATGTTTTTGGACGGTGGGAGGAAGCTGGAGTATCTGGAGAGAACCCACGGTAACACGTGGAGGACATGCAAACTCCTCACAGAAAGACCAGAGTCGAGAATGTTTGAGTCGGCCGGGTTTTTGAACTCACGACCTTCTTGCTGTGAGGCAGGAGTGTTAACCACTCTGCCACGTGCACCCAAACTAATAATTGAATTTTTTTTAAATAACTGAACTCATATCCAACTGTCTCAAAGTTGACTCCATTGAGTTGTACTGTAAATGTACATTATATTGTAATACTAATAACTTTACCTGTAACAAACCATATAGACCATTGTACAATAGCATTGACAGGTTGGTGGGATTATATATAGGTGGATCTATAGTCTGTCGTGCACAGTGGCCATCTGTGGGTCCCACTCTCCAGTGGGAGGGGCCAAACGGATAAGCACCTCTAATACATTAATTACATCATAGTGCTCCTCCCAAAACCTTAGATCATCTTGCGTCACGTGACTTTCAAGTGGCTGAGGAAGCATTATCCCTGTCAGGCTTTAATCCTGCAGCTAAAATGGCACCAAATCTTGACCCACTCCCCAAATGAGGCTGGGGGCTTGGGAGGAACTGGGACAGTCGGGGGGTACTTTGATTTAGAAAATGTGTGTTGGGAATGATTGTTCATTTAAAGTAAAGATTGCAGCGAGATTTTAACCGATGCCCATATGGCTTCTGGGATTTTAAGATTCTAATTTAATTATGGAGGGTGCTCAGTAAGTGTCAGCTCCAATCAACTGGCTGAGAAACACTCAGGTAAATATCTTGACATCATTATGACAAGTTTTTGGGTTCCTAAGCTCCAAAAGAAAGCCTGTTGTGTGGACAGCATCTTAAAGTCAGATGGAAAAAAGAGAGAAAGGAGAATTATTATTAAGGAGAAAAGCCTGTGGGAATGGTTTGTTGTCTACTTCTTTTACATAAATGTGACAAGACAGCAATGAGTCCTAACAGTTACTGTACATGGCTAAGTCTGTGTTCACACTGGAGTTAAAAGTGACCTGGATCAGATTACATGAATCAAATGGTACCATGCGATAAGATAAGATTTTGGACAAACTGTCCATGATAATGATAATCTAGCAAGCTATGGTGATTCTGTAGACAATAAGTTACAATATATCATGATATCTATGAAAAAGTAGTAGAAAGATAGCCTAAGATTGCAGATTTTGTGCATACAATTTTTTGTTTAGTAGTGTCATTTTAATAAAGGATGTCTAAACCTGTCACAATAATTTGATATATTGTCCCACCTCTAATACGTGTGGCAAGAAAAACAGCTGTACCAGTTCTCTGGTCATTTACTGTCACCCAGTGCTCTGGACTTGGCATATATTGTTTTGTAGTATGGACAGGAAAATCATGTAAAACATCTATTATAAATACCTGGCATTTCATGGCATTAGTGTGAACAGGCCAAAACACATGAAACTGACCTTTCTGACCTTCTTTGAGCCAGTCCAATTTGATTTGTCAGTCTTTGAATGAGATTTTAATTAGTTTTGTAGCAAAGAAAACAAACACAAACTTAACTGTACTCACTTTACTGTTCAGAGATTATCTTAGATCATGCGTTTGTTTTAATATTTTAAAAAGATTCTGCAACACCCTAAAACAAATCAAGTCTGATCTAATAAAAATTAAATCTAGGCCACTTTTCTCATAACAGTCTGTATGTACTCACCACTTTGTTTTATGATAAAAGACAAAAGGTCAATTTTGTTACATTTATTTATTTAGCTGACGCTTTTATCCAAAGCGACTTACATTGTTCTAATGTAATTACCAGTGTTACAGCCACTGGAGACAAGGTGGGTTAAGTGTCTTGCCCAAGGACACAACGACAGTATGAGAGATGGAATCGAACCGCCTACCTTGAAGGACGACCGCTCTACCCACTGAGCTACTGCTGTTGTCAGACACTTAACTTTAATATCAACAGATTAAAGAAAGGGACATGTGAAGCATTTTTACGGAACCAGTTCACTCATTTAACAAATATTCCCAGCCCCACTCTGTCTACACCGACACACCAAAACAAATCTGCAAGCGTTTACAGGCCTTTCATCAGTGCTCGCAGAAAAACAAGAGGCTGCTTACCCTCATTCACAAACACCCTGTCTATGTTGAAGGGTGGAACTAAAAATCTGGCTTGTCATAGTTAAAGTCCGGAGATCTATCACTAAGAGGAAAAAAGGTTGTTTGTCACTACAGGAGCTCATACAGAGCTAAGGAGTTGTAGACGCTGCAAAAGTGGTCACAGTTTGTGATAATCAAAGCCGTCTTCTGTTTGGTGACAATTCAAACCATCAAAGTGTAATCACAGTATGTGAAAACCTGGATTATTAACCATTGCTTGGAGAAAAATACAATGAACGCTCTCACGCTGCATCCCTCAAAGAGCGCTTTTGACCTAAAGAAGAACAAACACGTATGTTCATGCCTTTGCCACTGTCCTGTCAACATCAAACTCTCCTTTTGAAGCTTGTCTTTCAATATCTCTGTAATTTATTTAGCCGCAACATTAAGCGAGCGGAAACGGGGCTGCCTGGAGTCGATCCTCGCACCACTTAAAACAAAACCAGACAGAAATGAACTGTTGGCTGCGGCTCGGGGAACTGCAGGACCAAAGGCACTCTAACAACACACAAACAGGCGATATGATGGACACACACAGACTTACACCACGACTAAATGTAACCAGGGCCATTAGACTTACATTAGCAGAACAAGATAAAGTACAATGACAGACTAAATGTTGTAAATCAGGGGTTTAGTCCAGGTTTAGTCCTTGATTTAGTTCGATATGTTTAGTCTTAGGTTTTGGTCTAATGTGGTATTCTCTGAACATCCTAATCCTGGATGTAGCCCTGGTTTTAATCTAGTTTGGTCAAGTTTTTTCCGCCATTTTGTCCCGTTTTTTTACTGGTTTAAGAGTTATGGGTCGTTTACACAACACCAAAATGCAAATGCTCTTAGCCTGATCAAAGCAGTCTGCGTTCACTCCAATAGACAGCAGAAGAGAAACCCAACGCTACAGTCATTGGACACAGGAAGAAGTAACAATTCCGCAATGTTCGCAAAGATGCCACTTTTTTTTATTCTTGGGGTTTTCTAGAATCTCCGAGGCATCTGTATGGATTTATACACAAATACTACCAATATATTATCAGAACACAATATTTTGAAGCACATAAACATTTAATGAAAAACACGCTGGCCGTCCCCTGGTGGCGGCCTCCAACAGTGAATTTCCCCAAGGGGATAATAAAGTAATATAGAAAAAAATAATAATTCAGATGTAGCACAGAGCCTATAACCTCCTGGACTGTCATTGACTTCATCAGAGACCGTCTTCACAGTTAACTTTACATGACAATGGAGCAGGTGATGCAACAAAACACTTTCTTGGTAAGATTAGAAAATTTGAGTGAGAGCTCCATCCTTGCAACAGAATCTTTATGTTTACAGAATCTTTGTGTGTACAAGGGGCGCAGTGGCTCAGTGGTAGAGCAGTTGTCTGTCAACCGAAAAGGTAGGCGGTTCGATTCCTGCACTCTCCACAGTTCATACTGTTGTTGTGTCCTTGGGCAAGACACTTAACCCACCTTGCCTCCAGTGGTGTTCCAGCTGTAACACTGGTGACTAGAAGCTTAATGTAAGTCGCTTTAAATAAAAACATCAGCTAAAATGACTAAATGACAAAATATAAATGTAAAATGTAACACTGGACGCTTCATGTAAGTTGCTTTGGATAAAAGTGTCTAAATGTAAATGTGTTTAGGGTGAAATGCTTTGTGGTGACAACTTTTTACTTTACTGTAAGGACCTAGTCTTGCGCTTCTCCCCAAGCTTTATTCTAGGTTTAATACCAAGTTTCCTCATGGTTAAAAATGCAAGCCTCTGCAAAGAAATTATTTGGTGTAATATATTGAGAAACATTTTTAAAATACATTTGACAATGGGGTGGGTAGTCTGCGTCATTATGATTACATACATACTACATTTTACAACATGTTTACATAATGCAGCTTTAAAGACTGTGGAACTTGTATTGGCCACAGTATGTTAGCACTACAGTACTATGCAGTACATTTGGGTTCAAAATAAATCAAGGAAAAATAAATTATACTAAGTGTTTGTTTGTATTTCAGGGGACATTCTAAATGCAATTTAATATTTTGCTTTTGACCCCCTCATCAAATTATAGCCCCCAGAAACTGTCAGATTTTCGGTAGTCCACGTTAAAGCATATCCTGTACAGTTGGGAGCTTGTTGCTAACTCTTCAGATGCTTCGCTGCCACACTGTGCCAGGGGAGCATTGTGTGAGAAAGACAATGCACGCCATCTAGGTGGCACACACGTCATACTAGGACGACACAAAGTGCAGGCATGAGAGAAGAGCTTCAACGCACAGCGGAGCAGTGTGACAGTCCCTCAAGCAATATTAAAATGAACAACACCTGAGCACACAAAATGCACAAGACCATCTCGGGGAAAAGCAGCAGCGATGGTGTGCTTCACAGGCAAAGAACCTATTAACTTCTGTGAGCCCTTCTACAAGGACGCATGCATGGCTGCTCCGCCATCAAATATTTACTAACCTGCTGAGCTGAGGATGCCGAGCTTTTTGCCTGTAGGTTTGACACGAGAAGGTGCAGTGCCGCGGCCGCACACTTCAATTTTAATTGGATTTGTGTCAGTTTGTGCTTCAATTAATCTGACAGGGACGGCCCATTCATCAGTCAGTGTCATAATGTTGTTTGTATGCATAAAGAAGGGGTTGGCTGCACTGACGAGCTAACGCTAAGTCCATACTAATGTGTTTTCTTTTTAAACAGCATTGTGGGATGACTAAATAACATATAATTAAAAGTGACGACAGAACATAACAAAGGCTAGAATTATTTAGAATTACCAAACATATCTGTTAGGACTAGAATAGACTAGGACCCACAGTTCATCACTATTCATCAACGCTGGACATATATGTATGAGCCAATAGGATTAAAAAGCACATATAAGCTTAATATTGAATCCACAAATCACAAACTTGTATCCTATTGCAAAGCATGTATTTTTGCCAGTACAATGTGTGTTCAAGTCAGTTGTGTGCATTTTTATGAACAACACAACCGCCTCCAAACCTCAGGACCTCACTAGTGCTTGCCATATGCAGCACAGCCACATTACCGCATCAGCTACAGCAGCACCCATGGGAAACCTCCAGCGCCGCCTGCTTAGTAAGTCACGCACAGATTGAACTCTTTCACGATAACATTTTTTGCTTTCTCCGGGGAAATATTACCCAGCGGTCAGCAAAACAACTATTTACAGATGCTTTTATTTTTTATTTTTATCCCCCTCATGTTTTGCTCACAACTCCTTTCTGCTTGGTTCTCTAATGAAAATACTCACTGGATCACGCCCCCCGAAACCTTAGAGTGATAAAATCAAGAGGGCTCTCAGTGGAGTTTTCCCTTTTTCTACAACGCTACATATTCTGCCTGTTGTTCTCTTTCTCATTCTGGGGCTTAATTCTTGCCTCTTTCTCTCGTTCCCTCGAGCTGTCACTTGCTGGGTACTGCCACTGCCAGGCCCTGATCCATCCCGCTCGCACCTGCCTGGCCTACATTACTCCACTCCTATGGGGTTTAGAAAATTATATTCAGTTTAGGTGCAGCCATAAAACAACAGCCTGCGGGGCACACGTCACAAACGGCAAACATTATACTGCACTTGAGCCGACTTTAGCCCAAACATAAATGTACAGCGCTACCAAATCTGACGGGCTGGCTTTTCAAGAAGGCACTCAATTATTAAAGTCAAAGCAAAGTTGAACAAGAAGGATAAATTATTCTGTAAAAAAAAAAAAGAAAAAAAAAGGAGCGAGAGAAAGGAGCAGATGGTTAACTTTGATGTGAATAACAAATTTAGTGCTAAAAAAATGGATACCCACAGAGAGAAACCTTGGCACAACCGATCAATTTCACCTGAAAGCAACAGCAAACAGCAAAGGCGGTTTTAGTTTTAGTGTAATTTTATCACTGGAATATAAGAATAGTATGAAATTCTAATGGCTTTTATCGGTAAGGTCTGGGCAAGGCAATTTTATTTATATACGTAGCACAATTCTTACACATGGTAACTCAAAGTGCTCTATGTTCATTCAAAAATACTATGTATTAATATGTTAATGATTATTTATATAGCCGGTCTATTACACAGTAAAGATCAACATTTGCCATTTATGATTAATATGACTCTTTTTGGGTTGGAACCTATCCCAGTCTGATGCAGGGTTCACCCTGGACAATCGCCAGAGTTACCACTTACAGTGTAAAACTACATACATGCATGCAGAAGACAATACTGGTCACAGACACTGTATATGAATAGTTCCAACTTCAACCTACATATACAAAGGATGGGAGTAATGTTTGTAGTCACCATAGACAGTGTAAGTCCATTACAGACATCAAAATCAAAGCAAATCAAGGGAATGACGATAGAGGGTCAATGTTGAAATGTAGATTATTTGTGATTGTTGTCAGTTCAAAAGTAGCAGTGTGTAATTTGACTGTTAGAGTGCACAGTGACTGGGGTAAAGCCACTTAAAGCCACCTCCTCTCTCCTCTCACACACAGAGGCTAGTATCCAGCTGCACCGACGAGCCGGACGGGGGGAATGCTGCCCTCTGTCTGTGCTCTTCCTCCTCCTGCGCACGAGCACACAAACACAAGAGCAGCCCAAATGCATGCAAGCGTTTTGACTCGGAAGTCCAGTCTGTGTCTTTCTCTTCCGTCAGAGAGTGGAACAGTGGAAACACAATGGCGCACTGTGCTGCAGGTTGTGTCAGAGGTCCAGCTGTGTGGACCTTTACTGTGGACGGCTTGTTCCGTTTGGGGACGGGGTTTTTCCCAGCTTCGGCCACATCAATATGGAAACGCGTGGAAGTGACGGGTTTGAGTGGGTTTATGAATCTGAAAGGTCACCGCAGGGCTGAGGCTGTGACATAGATGGACAGCCTACTCAGCACTTTCCCTGGACTAACTGGCAAAAAGAAATGGAGCTGTTTTATATGGGCATGTTTATAGGGCCACCTTACATTCTGTATTTATATTCAAATAAAATCAGCACTGCGACCGCTACACGATACACGGACTAAGGAACCATGCCCTGTGCTATAACTGGTAGCTGAGGCTCACATGCGAATGGGAGAAAATTACAGAGTATGTGAACTTGACGATACTTTAAACTGTAATCATAAGATTTTGTCTGTGAAATCAAGAGAAATTGTAATAATCACTTGTGTTGAGGCAGTCTGCAGTCTCCTTCTCTGTAGTGTTTTGTACACTTTGGAGCCCACATCATTAAAGCTCTCCTGTAACTAAGGACTACACGCAAACTGGTTCCCATGACAACACACGGATCAGAGTGAATAGTGGGACCTGTAAACACACATGACTTGGCGCTGTGATCAACCTTGTAGGCAATAAGAGATGATTTGACTGACAGTGTGTCACAGTCAAGACTACGTCCGGTCTCTTTTCTTTTAAAAGTTGTGGAATGAAAATTTTCTTGAGTGATCTTTGTCTAAATTACCACAAATACATTTGTTATGACTGGGAAATAACCGGTTGTCAAGGCTACTGTATTGTTTTCTTTAAATCGACTGATTCTGTGTTATGCATTCAGCCTCCCTTTTTACCTAATTTCTAATTTTTATGGTCTTGAGTTCTCTAGTGGAAAAAAACTCTGACCATTAGCATGGCTGATTCAGAACATGCACAGTTTAGTCCGACTATGCTCATAGCTCGATTAGGCTAACTGGACTACCGTCTTTCTATTAATGTGGCATTTGGAAAAAAAGCCCACATTGAATCTGATATGTTGTGCTAATGTTGACTAATATAGCATTACATAAATATCAAATGCTGTGCTCTTTACTGATTCTGTTTCAACAGCTAAAGCCTTATTTTCACTGCAGTGGTACGGAACAGGTTAGCTTAGTGGGGTTTAGGTTCAGAAAACCCCTAAGGAGCCACGCATTTCCACTCTGCTGGGTCCAGAAGAGCGATGTCACACTCAGAATAGCTTGGGACCCAGGATGAGGTGTCCCCAAAGTGGTACAGTGCACTTTGGACCCTTTTTGGTTATTGGAACGTGCTAGTACCGACCTGCACCGTACCGCACCGGGAAAAACAAGGCTTCAAAGAATTGACATGTTAAGCACCACGATACACCTCTGACAGTAGAGCCATATGAACCATCTTAGACTCTGAGGACTTCTGGGACAGGACTCCTGTCTCGTGCCCAGAGTAAAAAATTTACAGTGAAGCATAATAGTTTTGACTCACTCACTTTACATGCATCTCTAGTCTTTTATTTCTTCAAAATACTTGGTGTGTGAATTGTGTCGTATAAATACATTTGCCATGCCTACTTTCCTAGTGATCGGTTCATTTATGAATGACAGAGGAAATTAATATATAATCCAGTGCATTTATATTAATTTTCATTGTATGCTGAAAAAGGAGCAGAAAAGTCCATGGAGTAATGTGAGAGATGTCTGAGATATAGATTTGACCATAGAGATTAAAAAGAATATTTGACCTGGCTGAAGCTTTAAGTCAATGGCATCCTCACTTGCGTCGATACAAACACTTGACCCACTCACGGCGTAGAATTGGCCGCAGGGAAAGCATTCTACCCACATACTCGCCACACGCCATGCTTTGATTGGCTGGCGGGGAGTTCACCATATTCATTTCACCTGTTCACGAGCCATCAGCACTCTTCGGTTCCTCCGGGCTGGTGGGGTCCGACGGCAGTGCTGATATGTGACAAGGACGGGCTCTGCTTTTGTGGGAATGGCCACCTGCTGTGAGCCTCAGCTGCATGGAGACCACACCCTAAGGGCCTTGCGGGGAGCAGTGGCACAGAAGACGGGCGAGAAACATTAAACTTTACATCCGGCGGCGAGGCTTTCAGATGGAATCCGCCACAGTGCTCCCTGTGCCATCCTCAGGCCGAGCGTGAATGTAACAGGGGACACGGCAGCTGCTACATCTTCAGTTACTAGCCCGAAAAAGAACTTGGAAGCTTCAATCAGGATTTACTTCATTGAATATTCAAACACACAGAACATATTTATTTTAGTAATTGATCAAGTCTCGTTAGCGGGTACATCCTCAAACATCTTTTTGATTAGACGGTGTAGTCAGAAGAGGATTTTCACGCTGGTTTTTATTAGAGTGACACAATTGTAAAGAATCGTCTTATAGCACTAACTGATGAAAAATGGGTCTTGAATACGACCAGATGTTTTAGGCACTGATAAAAGTTCTCACAAATTTACATGGGAAATTAAAATGAAACAGTGAGCGTGCAGAGCAAACTTCTCAAAGTGACTGTTTGTAGGGCACTTTAAACGATTAGTTTTATTAGCTCTTCTAGATGGCTGTTGGTATGCTAAAGTAAAAAAAAATAAAAACACCAAGCAAAGTTGTACTTAAGAAAATGATTGTCCATTATGTCATAGAGCTTTCTACAGTGCGTTATATTACACTGTAAAGTGGTTGTTATTCTGCCAGACATTGTACCAGGGCTGCACACTATCATTTATCAATATCACAATATCACAATATCAATGTACCGCAAAGAACGCATCGAACAGTAATAATATTGTATTAATTAATGGGCCAAAATAAAAAAAACCTCCAGATCAATTTATGGCACATACCAAAAAACATCAGTAGCACTTGATGTAACCAGCTAAAAGCTGAATACAAGTTTATTTAATCATGCTAAAGGGAGCACTTACATATTGTAAATCATATAGTTAAAATATTGAACTTGGTTTGTTTTTAAATTAGTATTTAGAATTAGTATGCCACATGTTTTCTGAATTTCATCAGGTCTACATCCTACTGCTGTATGTATTCCTGTCCATTTCAGGAATATATTATTGAAATATCAGTTAAAATCAGATGTGAAATAATGGATTTCTGAAAGTATAAAGTCTATATTGCTGCATAGCACAGGTCAGAAGAATACAATTTATATACATTTACACAAAAAAATCTATTTATTTTTAATTGAAATAAAATGCTTGCTTGCTGATAAAGCACACACACTTGGATAATTCTGACTCTGAGCTTTTTCTACCATTTGGATGTACCTACATTTTTGGGTCTTTTTGCCTTTATTTGAAAGTAGACAATAGGTAGACAGGAAACAGGGTGAGAATGAGTGACAGTGGGCAAATGACCCGAGTGAGTTTTGAACCTGGGTCTCCCGCTGACTGAGCTTGGGCTCCCTAGATATAATTTCTAACACCAACCAAAATCTGAACACAGAAAAACCAGGACCTGGCATTTTTAAAACATATATTTAATCTATCTTTATATAACAGACAGTTGCTAAACAAGAAACAGAGAAGTGATAATGACCTGGAGGAAACTGACCCGAGCCAGGAATTGAACCCGGGTACCCTCTTTTTACGTAGTTTGCGCTCTAACAGGTGACCCACTGAGGTTCCCTGCTTCCCCTGACATTTACCACTAACTAAATGCAACCTATATGCAGAATCTATAGACTTTTTTTTATATTATAGTATCCTTATATTACATTATTGTCAAACTGGCAGCTTTAATTTGCAGAGCATGTGATCGGTTAGGCGCCTACAAGACAACACAAAGACTTACTACAACAAACAGAGCACTAGATCAGGAGATTATCTGTAAAAAGACACAAACTGAACTTTTGTTTAAGAGATTTATGATTTATGCAACCAACATTAACTATTGTCTCTCCCTGGAGCATTTGTTCTCCTCCTTTCATGCAAAACCCACTTGTTTATTTCTTTTAACATTGCAAACAGATGGCTCTAACATAAAGTATATTGAACCTTTAACTCCTGCTTATATTAAGTCTGCATCATACATGAGTCATTCAACAAGTTGCAGTAGGGATGTGAATGACAGCCGGTGAGTAAGTAAAGCTCTACGGCTGCTACAAGCGAAAGAAAAAATAGAGGAAATCTACAGAAGCTTATGCAGCGGATCCCACAAGTCTGATATACACACAATGAATTCACAATTCTCTCACATCTGATCTCGCCTTTTCCCTTAAGCTATGTACTCCGTTGCAGTAGGAAGCAGGTTATCACTCTAGGAAAAAAAAACAAAAAGACACCACACAGCTTTAAATAATACAGCAACAAGAGCTATATAAATTAAGCAGTGATGAAAAGTTTTAAACGCAGCAGCTATTAGTGACATGTAAGAGTTTAACTAATGCAGCAAAAGCAAACACTATTTGAACGAGTGTTAATGATGATCTAGTTTGTCAATATTTCTGGCAAACGGTGAGCATACAGGATTTACCATCTATGGCTTAGGGTTAGGGTTAGCACTAAGTGAACATAGCTAGGAGACACCTTGAGGATGCAGCAAAAACATGTGACGCCATGAGCCTCTCAAAGATGACTGATGGCTTCTGGTCACCAGGTGAGGAGGAGTCAGGAAGAAGAGCGTGCACAGGATTGGGTCACTCTGAAACAGCACTAAGAGAGCGTTTCCCCACACACCTGGATCAGGGACTAGGGACTATTAATGGATTTAGAGTGGATCAACTGATGGCTATTGTGTTTTGCTGTTTTGAGTCAGGAGTGCACTGACAGGCGAACATACATCTGCATGTGCGCCATGCTGCAATGCAGATGTTTACACCCATGTGTTGCTTTAGATGCTTTGGTAAGAAATGGGTCAAATCAATTAAGCCTCATCAAATATCAGGATCTAATATATATTATTAGATATACTATATAGTATTAAGGAGTATTAAGAGAAAAAAGCCACACTCTTTAATTGTTTACATTTTGCCTTCAGGTGTAGAGTGGATTCTCTGGGGGCTTTGAGAAATAAATAAACCTGAACTGTTTTAAGGGAAATTAATACATAAATATTACGCTAATAAGAAAGCCTACCTTCACACGCTTAATATTTATTTTACAGTGAGAACTACACCTTCCACACCTTTCTGGAAGGCAGCTTACATCGCATGTCAGTGATGTAGCGGCAATATTAATTAACACAAAGCCACACACACCTTTTCTTCACATGTTGTAAAACAGGAGTCAGTGTGCTTGAAAAAAATCTGTTTGTATTATTTATGTTTATAAGATGACA
Organism: Perccottus glenii; assembly: GCA_024416835.2. Lineage (NCBI taxonomy): Eukaryota > Metazoa > Chordata > Actinopteri > Gobiiformes > Odontobutidae > Perccottus > Perccottus glenii. Next base: position 11,860,093 of record CM044560.2, on the reverse strand, counting down.
ACACACAAGAGCGGAAAGGCATAAAGGATCATTTACTTCTAAAAAACAAAGCATTTTTTATAATATGAGCTGTCACAGCAATTAAATTAGTAACATGCACTGAAGCTGTTCTTTTATAGTTGTATATAATTGTTCTGCACAAGATCATTTGCCATTTACATTATGAACTGCAATAATAAGATAACAATAAAATTTTATGTAATTGTAGGTTTTACTTTACTATTATTAGGTAGACAATAAAAATAAAAGGCAGATGTTTGCAATGTGCTATTATTGATGTACAAGAACATTATTATTAAAGAACAAAAGTGTGACTTATTGATATTTATATTATTATACTAATTAAGTAACCACATTAATTTAATTTAAACAGTATAATAATCAAAAGATTTCAAAGCATTACTGGGGGATTTCAGCATTATTTTCGAACAATATAAAACCCCAAAAATAAATTATGCTTTTACAGAGAGTGCTAATTCAAAAACTATCTCAACCCAACGCATTTTAATGTTTCTAAAAGAGTTTATTAATGCAACTTAAATATGCCTTTAAATATTTAAAAACAAATCCACAGATCTAATTGTTTTTGTAAGTTTGCCTTGTGATTTGGTAATTTTAAGGCCTTTTCTACAAACTGAACTCATTATAAAACTCAGCCAATTCACTAAGAAACCATGCAGAGTTTATTTTTTTGGCTTGTAGAGATAAAACAATTTAATTCTTAACCAGTAATGCACTGGAGAATAAGAAAATACAACTTAAGATCACAATCAAAAGGTCCAGCAGCAGTAAAATCAACAGCAGCATCACCAGACACAGCAGCAGGCCTGAGGATGAGGAAGACTCACACACAGCTTCCTCAGTGACAAAACAAAACTCCTGATTGATTCATTCATGCTTGACTTAGTACACCACTCGCATACATGCCAAACTAAATACTAAATCTAATGCCAAAAAGAAAAAATTACTAATAAAACTTTATTGATTATTATATTGGTGGGGCAAAGAATTAATTTAATAAATCAGATGTCATTAGGAAGTAAATTTATGTGCATTAATATTATTGAGCTCAATTTGTTTGCCACTACAATACAATGAATTTAATTTATGTAGCCAAAAGACGAATATAAAATTACATTTGCATACTACCATTAATTTCCCAAATTCATAATTATCCAAAAAAGTATAAACATACATGCTAATCAGACAACATTTAATAATAGTTAATAAATCTAGTAAAACATCTCAATTCAAAACGAACACCTGTGCGTTAATACACTCCTCTTACGTGCACCTTCGCTCATATGGCGAATATTTCGTTTTAAAGGCCTGTTGAAAGCACACACAGCCCTGCAGCTTTGCTCACTGCCTAATGGGCACATGCAGCCACATGTATGGACATTTAGTTCATGTGATTCCGCCTGCAGTCTATGCAGTGTATGTGTATGGCCATCATGGCTGCCATGAGGCTCTCCCAACATTGCCATGTCCTACGTGCACAACTGTGGGGAGTGGCGCAGGCTTGTACACCATGATGCGTGCTAAAGCTGGCTTAAACACGTTCAAATCGAGCCTTAACGCGAGAAAACGACACCAGAAACGCGTAATTTGCCACTTTAACGTGTATTCACAAGTTTATGTAAATTGCATTTACACAGTGCAACGGTAAAGGCAAAACACTGAGCAGAATTGTAGCCTGTACTGAAGGGGGAGGACTGTGCTGGAAGCGTGTTAAAGTGAGGGTCACGTGTTCTTCCACAAGGGGCTTGAATATTACCTTTTGGTCACGCAATTTAGTCTTTTCCTATATTGAAAAACATTCCATACCTTTTCCAGGCTTACGGAACTTTATACATCACAAACAATACGCCCTAGTACGCATTATGACAATATTATACAACAAATAATCAAAACTGACTTATACACTAACACATTGTTAAGTAGCGGGAAAGTACCCAGAGCACAGATAAACAGTGGGCTACAGTAGCATGGCGGCTGAGGAGTTAAACACTGCCCTATAGATTAGCTCAAACATTAACTCTTGCTTGTCACACATCAAGAAGGCAGCGTATTCACAAACTTGAGCTCAAATAGGATAATTACACACACAAGCTGAACAGTTTAGTTAAATCCCATATTGAAACAGCAATTAAGAATCAATTATTTTATATCTGAGTGTGTGTATGTGCCCGCAGTCTTAAAGTGGCCTAACATGGCAGCACCCACCATGTGAGCTGTGGACGTGAGCTAAACTCTAACCTCGTGTCGCGTCCTATACGTTCTTGAAAAGACAAATAATTCGATTTTAGACGCTTCATAATTTCTCAAAATCATTCAACATAATTGTGAAAAAAAAGTGGGAAATGCCCTTGCTATTTTTCACAGCGGAAGCCTACAGGTCACAGTGGATTTGCCATGGGGCTCACAGTCAGTATAGGCGTATGACTATGACAAAATGTGTGCGTGCGAGTTGAGTGTGTGTTTGTGTCAGTTTGTCGGCCTACCTTAGTTTTTTGGGAACCGAGTAGTCTACCTCTATCACCTTTCCGTGTAATTCAACTTTACCTGTAGGGACGAAAATGAATAATGTAACGTTAGTCGTGCCATGAAAGTAACAAAAGCAAGCTGGTAGGCCTACAGCACAACACTTTGAATCACTTCACCAAGTAGGTGCGTCCCCATTCATACACACAAACCCTGAAAACTACTCTGCAAAGCCACGGTAGGAGTAGGGCAGCAGTAAACTGGTATGTTTACATTTAATAGTGAACAGAGTGGGACACAATTAAGCGAATCGGCGCCAAAATAAAGCAAAAGCTTAAATAGTAGAATGGGGGAAATGGGCAGCCATGCTTTCCACTCCCACAACCCTCTCAGTGCAATGTGGGGTATGTTTTCTGCTCACAGTAAAGAATGCAACGTGAAAGAGGAGATGGTTTGAAAGAAGAGTGACTTGTACTCTTTCTTGGTAGGTAGGTGTTTCTTAATTCTCCATGTGGACTGTGCCGGGGGTGCTTTTTTGAAGCGCTCCGTGCTCGGGTTAGCTTGAATACGGCTTTACGTTACTATTATGCTGGCGCAGCACGGAATTAGCCGCGTCTCACCTCGTCCCCCCTCAGCTACCTGTTTATTAGCTCTTTCCTCCGGACCCCCGCGACCCACCTCCAAGACACCTCGTAAAAACATAGCCAGACATCAGAGGAACACGGCTCTGACAAGTTTTCCGCGCTCGCGTCGCCGTGCTCTCCTCAATAAAATCAAGATAAAAAATAAGTGAAAAATAATTATGCCTACCCGAACCGTCAGACCATCCCATACATTCCAGCGGGTGACTGCAAAGTAGCGCCCAGGCACACTATCGGAATCTCCCAAATGTACTTATTGTTAATTACGTTACAACGACTTGTGCTTTCTTTAGACAAACGGCCACTAAAGCCTTGACTGACTGTGTGCTGCCTGTGACCGATCATTTATTCAGGTTTTTGTTGTATGACTGGCCGCTCATCTAAACTCCGATGGCACACGGATGTGAACGCAAAGTCCCGAGCACAAAACACAAGCAATAATTGATATTTCACATTTTCCGTAGCTCTAGTCTATTGTCTTTTAGCCCCATTTAGCCGTTTATTAACTCAGTGTGTCACCGCAGCATCACCCGTGTACTTATCAAAGCCACACTTACCAGATAGAGTCTCTATAGCCTTTATGGCCGAGTTCTGGTCGGGAAAGTCCACAAAAGCATAGCCGGATTTCAGTAAGACCTGCTCGGCCACTGGCAGCTTCCTCTCCCCAAAGAGCTCCTTCAAGTCCTCGACAGTGACCGAAGGACTTAAATTCCCAACATATAGTTTGTTCATGATCTGAAAGGAAAAATCTCGAAGGGGTATCAGATCTAGAGTGTCGATATTCAGAGAAGTAGAAAAAATAAAAAAATTATAAAAACAAAATTAAAAAAAAAATCTGCTGGGAAAAAACACAGCAGTTGCCCCCCAGGAAAGCTATATCAGCGACCCCCCAGCACCAACTCTGGCCCTGGTCAAACTCTTTTAACAGGGACTGGAGAAAAAAGTGTCGTTACGACGCTACTCTGAAGCCAACAAGCACCGCCTCTAAATAAAATCTCCCTTAAAATCAGTAGAAAAAAATGTTTGGAGGTGCATGTGGGATCCTCCTGCTTTACCAGTGCATTGGGGAAAGTGGCATGGTGATCTCTTAGGGATGGGCTTAAAAAAAAGGGGGGGTATTTTCATTAAATCTTAATAAGGGATGTGCCATGGATTGCTTCAGGCTGGTCAGTAAAAAAGGTTACTGTGTGGGAAAATCGAGTTGTCACTGTACTTGTCGACCCCCAAACAGTGACACTGACCCACAACAGTTTGTCTTTTTTTTAATTTATGAACTATTGAGAAATATGAATTATTGGAGCACAGTTAACAGGTGCTGCAAAACAAGAAAGGCAGTGGTTACATCCATACTTTCTAAAATGGCGACATAGCAATTATTATTTAGTCATTATCTTATTATTACAGTTTAAATTTTTAATTAGGCTAACGCTGTGTACTAGAAACTTATTTTATTTTTGTTCTATTTTTGATCATTTGGTTTTGTGTAAAGTAAATTTAGTGTGTTTAGTGTTGTCACCTTACATGTCAACATGTATTTGAAGAATCATTATAAATCTCAAACTCTTTTTCCAAACTATATGGAGGTCAGCACTGCCTAGTTATGCCCTGAAACATAGGAAGAGGAAAGTGAAACCTAACAAGTACGTACTTGGTAAAGTGACCAGGCCACTAATCCTTCATTATAAACATGTCATAAAAAGCGATTGCTCTTTGATTTCATATTCACTTGGGCCAATAGGACAAACATACCAAAATGTTAAACTGCTAATATTTACTTACTAGATAATGACAGATGTTAACTTATAATCCTCTTACCCACTATATACAATTATTATTTATTTATTATAAGTGAATGTGCGAAGACTACAGAAGCTCATCCATGCTGGACTTAAAAGTAAATAAAAGTATGGAGCAGAGCAGCATGGTGAGGGGCCAGGCTGCAGTCGGCGTTCATGCATGGATGTCTTGTACCTACAGCAGCAAGGGGAGGAGCCATCGCCATTGCCTTTTACACCACTTGAGTGTTTCTGCATGTAACTCGGGCCTGTGCCTGGTTGGAGCAGTACTGCCACCCTACTGTAGTGAAGAGAGCGCCAGCAGCAGGAGTGACTTCTTGTTTTACGTCAGAGCGAGAACAGAGGAATGTCCAAGCTGTGGCCTATTTACAAAACAACTTTTTAATAGTGACGTGTACACGCACCGTTACTGTGCCCACTGTGCTCCAATAAAATCACTTATCTGTGACAAAAAACAAACAGGTTTTAAGCAAGAATTTAAATCATCTAAATACAATCTACAAAGTATGGAAGTTTGGCATTTGTGTACACTGATAAGATTTTGTAACATTTTCTAATAGTGTGGTATCTTTTGACTATTACTGTTTCCGACTGAATAATTACACATGTTGACTGTCTCAAAAATAAATATAAATATTTACATTACAAGGAATTTTAATGGACAATGTGGCATGTTGCAATGTCATTAAAAAAATTATGCATTTGTAGGTAGGTGAATTTAAAATGCCACCAAAAGAAAGTTTACAGGAAACCCACCAAAACATTGGTTTTACGAAAAATGAGAGGTGGGAATAATGGATGAAAAATTATAAAATAATATAATTAAGCTTGAGAGTAGACCAACAGTAGTCCATTAAGTCAATATTTACTGCTTTATAAGACAGTATTCAATGATTAGATAATTAGTTTAAGCAATTCATAAATGTACTGTAAGCATTAGTTTTGTGTCCTGAAAGTTTGCACTCTGACCCGCAGGGGGCAATACGGCACAGATCTCATCATTGGGCAGACTGAACATCGTAAAATTATGTTAAAATGGTGTAGTTATACTAAACGCTACACTTTAGAATCTGGGAAAGATTAACCCTAATTGCAATAAATACAGTTAATATTCTGTAAACATAACTGGACTGTTCACAAAACTGCTGCACAAAGATTGCAAGGTCAGTTTTATTTTCCAATCTGAAAGAACAGAGAAAAGAGCTTTGGTACATATTCACAGGAGAACATAAGTTGGTTACAACCTTTAAGAGCAAAGGCTTAGATCATACGGCCATGACACATAAGAGGAGGCATGAGTCAAAGTGAAAAATGCAACTTGCTTTAATTTCTTCAAAGATGAATTTTCACTCAAAACAGCATACAAAAAATAAAAATTTAGATAATGTTACCATGACAGGTAAAATTAAAATAAAAACATGACAGCTCACATATGAACATTTCACCAATATTCTCAGTATACGGTTACTGCACATGGACATTAGATCATCACCTAAGAAAGACTTGTAAAATTAACTTTCACTTTCCATCACTCAAGACATATACTCATTCTGTGCTTCGGGGAGACTCAAACGTTTGCTCGACAACTTCATTACATCATTCAATAGCGGCCTGCAAAACCAAATGGAGACAAAAGTTTAGAAAATACTTCATAGGTGCATTAGATACAGAAACAGACTTTATAGCAACAACTTACGTGGCGAATAAGACCGTGACCTTGATCGGGATCTGTACGCCCCTCTGTAGTAGGGCGAAGGAGATCGTTTTCTGAAACAAGACAAACATGAAAATCACTCAATTACACTAAGCTTAAGTAAAAGATAAGCACGGCTGTGGACGTAGACTTACCTGTATGATCTGTAGTAATCCCTTTCGTCATAGCGATCATAGCCGCCTCTGTCATACCCGCGATCATATCCACGGTCTCCACGGTCCCCACGATCTCCACGATCTCCGCGTTCTCCACGTTCGTAGTCGCGGGAATGTCTGCGAGGGCCACTGGGACCACCTCCACCGCTGCATAAAACCAAAAAAAAAAAAATAATTATACATTTGTACTCCGCACTGGCTGGCCAAGATACTAGTGAAGAAGTTAGTGATACATTTACTAACTTCTTCACTAGCATTTCAGTTAGAGTTGTCGGTTCAGTAAGTGATGATTAAACAGCATTTTACATAGTTGCCCAGTGGATGTTCTTAGCTAAGCAGGTTAGGCCTGTTCGATTTGATTGAAGGTCATTCATTTATTTAACCAGAAAAGTACCATAAGGCAATCAGGTTTCTTACTATGTGGGACGGCCCATGTATATTCCAGGTGTTGGGGTGTGAGGTCTCTTTGTGATGGAGAAGTCCACTCTGATGCGACGCCCATCCAGCTCCATGCCATTAGCCCTCTCCTTTGCCTGAGTGAATAAATGTTGAGACGCCACTGTAGACCTTGCACATATTTGACATCAAAAGATTTTCATGCACAGCCTCATACCTCTTTAGAGTCAGCGGTATTCTCGAAGTAAACAAATGCAAAACCCCTGGAGCGTCTTGACTGCTGGTCATACACAATACTGACATCCGCTAGAGGGCCATATTTAGAGAAGACGTCCCTCAGATCCCTCTCTGTGGTGTATAAACTCAGACCAAAAACTCCCAGGCAAGCATTCGGATCTGGATTTGCCTGTGGTTTAAAAAGTGTTGGATTTTAGTCTCATTCTCTCAACTTGAAACTTATAAAGAGGCACCATAGCTTACGCGATTGCCAATATGCCTGCGGCGATTAGACATCGGAGAGCGGCTGTGGCTCCTGCGGCGGCGTTCTCCGCTGTAGGACCTGCTGTGAGAACGCCGACGGTAAGATCTCGAACGGGAGCGAGAGCGGCTGTAGCGACGGCGTGAGCCACGGTGGGATCTGAGAATAGGAAAACATCCAGGAGATTAGAACAACTATGATGAATTGATGATTGATGTTTACTCAAAGTTTAAGTTGCATTTAAAAAAAAAAAAAAAAAAAGACTGAAAGTAGTGTCAGAATAGATTTCTTCAATGATAAAGAATACATTGCTATGCAAGGCAGGTTAGGTAACTTTTTCTACATGAAAAATACAATAAAAGTGATATGCAGATCTGGCAAGGGTCTTGAAAGAAAGACAAATGAGGCACTGACCCAGATTTAGACCTGGAACGAGAGTGCGATTTGGAGCGGGAATGCCGGGATCCTTCCTTGGAATGGGCCGGGGAGCGGCTTGCTGACTTCCCAGAGCCATGGGAGCCACGAGGACTTACGCTCCTTGAAGCAGAGCGGGACTCCTGAACGAACCACACACACAGAGTTCCTATGAGCACTGTTCAGAGAACACACTTATCTCCCCTATAAATGTGTAGGCAGTTATGAATTAAGGCTAGCCTGAGAGGAGCATGGAAAGGGACAGAATTTAGGTGTTGTTGTTAAAGAAAGCAGATAAATGTCTTTTGTAACATATCACTAATGACAGCCGCAAATATATGTATGAATATAATTAATTTGTCAACATGACAGAAACAGGAAAATTATGAGTTGTGTAAAATGATTTAAATTACTGTGTGTTGCATTCGATAACAAGGACATGCACGCATTTGACAAACAGACCAGAAAATGACTTAGCCCTATACCTTATCCAGATTACTTCCTTAACTTCATTTCTGTAACTTCATTACTTCATTACGTCACAATATTCTTCTTTCTTCAAATTTCTTAATTCTTCTTACTTCCCCCATTTCACACACTGCCCATACTTCTTCCCTCCTCATGTTTTAGCATGCATTCACAAATTCAGCTTCACACATCTGAGCTTCATATTATTGATAATAAAGTGGACATGAGACTTCTTCTGCATTTTCTTCGTCCAATTTTAACCTTTATGAAAAAGAAAAGCATGAAGAATATAACTACAATTACAAATTCGAACCCCGTGTAAAGCTTGAATGTGTTAACACGATCTTCTTACATGCATGGGAATGCTCACTGATCACATCATGCTAAACATTTGATGCTAAATTTAGATGTCTTTAAAGTGATAGTTCAGGTTTACTTCAGTGGGGTTTTAGTGCAGTACATGTTGGCACTGCACAAAAACTGCACTGACTGTGTACCCTTTGAAATGCATAGGAATACATTTCTGTAGAAGCTTATTGCAAGAAACCCATACACAACTTGAGCTCTCACTTTAAAACTACTGGAGGTACATTGGAATAGGTTTACTTCAAAGCTCTGCAGAATGTTAATCATGAAAAAAGTGAAATAATTTTGTACATTTTGACTATTTTAGGTGGGCCTGTTTTGGAAGAACAACCTGTCAATGTGTATTTCTGTGTATTACTTTAGTAATAAGTTAAAATACTTTTTGCTCTATTAAAAAACAATAATAATCACAGTTGGGAACTCAAGATTTTAAATACACACTTGTTTTGAATTAATTAAAACGTTTTTGTCAACAGTGTTTAGGCTACTTAATTGTTTGCCAGTTAATCGAATCTAAAAGACTGAGAAGACTGGTCCTTTGTGCAAAATAATCCTAATCCTGGTCTTGGGTTTAACCTGTAAAGGCGCATGTGGCCGTTGTAAACACGGTCCAAAAATGCCTTACAGACTGAAGCAGACATTAGCTACACTAAAATTTACGCCTACTAAGGTTTCACTTTGGAGCGGCCTTTACTCGAACCAGCTGCTCTCGGTGACGCTGTGCGTCTGTGTTTTGACAATATTAAAAATAAATTCATACATTTTTTTTCTGCTTTAACAACATTTACAATTCGCCTTACCGAGGTACAACAATGAAGAAAATAAAATGTTGGCCATTGGGTTAATTCTCAATTCGGGCATCTAAAGTATTCAAGGATTTCCGCAGCAGAGGAATTAGAGCTAAAACGCAAATGGCGCAATACAGTTTATGTAACGTTTCACAACGCTTCCCTTTTGCCGCGTTAATTCATTTCTCTATCTTTAGCAATTTACCAAAGATATGTATCATTATCATTATCATGCAGATAACGCCATATCTTTGGTGTGAGCACAAGATGAATAAAGGACTGAGTCTCCATTTCCCGCACATGCAAAGGCCTGCGGCCTACCATCTTCAATGCACGCACGCAAGATGCCCACCACTTGGAAGCTTGCATTTGGCTCCCTTAAATATTTTCTACACGCAATGAAAGAATTACTTATTCGTTATTAAGCATCAAAAACACCTCCAACATAAAAGTTAGTGCACAACTGCCGTTTTCTTCCAACGGTTTTCGCCCGTAACAATGTAGCTAAAGTTAGCAAGTAGCATTAGCATCTTACATGATGGAGCTTAATAAACCGTATTTCCTAAAACCCCAAAACATGCTTTTAATGAACAAACTTAAAGATCTTACAAAACTCACACTTACCCGGCCATAACCTTTCTCGTTATCGCTCATGTTTTTGAGACTTAGCGTGCTAAAATGGTCGACGATTACGAGCCGATACCACGACCGAGCCTGACTACAGTGAGTGTAGCTTTGTTTGAGCAGCGTGTGGTGCGGCTGTAATGGTTTAAACTCCGCCTTCCTCTTGTCTTTGTGTGAAAACATTAGACAGAAAAACCACAGGCAGACAGACGTCCCTATTTACAATCTATGCTAACAGCCTAATGGCCTACATAGAGGAAAATGATGTACATAACTAGTACAACATACTGTTCATGAGTTATTTTACAAAGACCAGATGCTGTAAATAAGAATAAATAAATGGATTATGTAACAAATACTCCTTCACTCTCAAATAACATTTAATTGTGGTAGTATTGTAGTATGAAATTCACTAGCTAAATTATAGTGTTAAGAAGTTCTTTGAAAAATCATCCTAAAGCCTTTTTTATGGTTTTGTAGGAAAATGATTGTCAGGATAGCATGTGACCAATAATATAAACAAAAAAACAAAAAACAAATCAGAAGCCGGCATGACTTTCTTTTTTTTGTACTATTTCAAATTAAAAATGTAGACAACTAAAGATGCTAAACCTTGTTGCATAGCTGCATTGAAAGTGAACAAACAAAAACAGAGGACATCAATAAAAGGGTTTAATTGCACCTTAGCAAAACCTTTATTTAAAAAAAGGCAAGCTGTATTACACATCAGATCTTCTAATATCTAACAGAAAGATTGTCCTATTGTAGATCATATATTAGAGCATATTTTCAACTAAAACTTGAAGGAAAGAACTGACAAGAGAAAACAAGTTAATCCTGTGTCCAGTTATTCATTGGCGCCTGCAATAGATTAAAGAGATAAAAGTTAAATGAAAATAAAAAATTTAATTAAAGCGGTACTGTAATGAGAAAGTCACTTACCACAGTCATAGAGAACATTTATTTTATGTAGGTCTAAAGCACTAGGTCCATCTCGCTGGCCAATGGGAATGTAAGGATCTGGTTTGGGTATTATTGTGGGTCCACCATCTTCAGAGAAGGCATATCTAGTATGCAAGTAAGTATATAAGTATATCAATAGTATATGATGCATCATGCAGCAACTTCAAAGCATGCAAACCTTTTAATTATTGCACCTTAAAGAGTTGCTTACCTTCCATAATGCATGACAGAGCTGTAGTCATATGGGCTGTTCAGATTATTTGTTGCTTCCTTCCTGAAGTTATGTAATTGGTCTGCCACGCAAATAAATAAAAAAAATAATACAACATTCTAACACAACAGAAAGATGTTTAAAAATGTTTTAAAGATGATTCATCTTTACTTTCCATGATGTTTTTCCATACAATTGTAACATAGTGGTCTCGGTCTGAGCGTGACTGTTCATGCACAAAGCCAAGGGCGTGCATGAACTCGTGAGCGGCCACCCCTGACCACATGCACCCGGGGGTCTGCAGTGACAGGGTCTGGCTTCCCCCGGTCTGCCCCAGAAAAGACCAGCAGCTTTGGATACAACACAGAAATGTCGGACATCAAATCTGAATTGTATTTAGGTTAACCAAATCACCCAAAAACTAAAAGCCATATGTAGCAGTTGCACTCACCCATATCTGGGCTGAATATCCAGAAAGCTGCCCTCATGAGTCCGTGGGATAAATTTAATGCATGTTCCTGCAGTAATGTCTTGCATCCCAGTTTCTATGGTAATTCTGTCCATGTCATCTAATGTAAAATGAGAAAAGTTAACCGATGAAAAAACACATAAGGCACAATCTCCAGTGCAGACCCATACCATAAAGGGGAGACATAATGAAGGGCACGTAAACATATCCATCCACCGATTTAGGCCACAGACAGGCGTTGCCGGGACACGTTATAGCACTCCGTGGATAGGAACTTGCAATGTCCCCATCTCGGAATGTCATTCCTCGTGGGGCTCGAAGCCCTAGTGGCAAAGCATATCATGTAACTGTCTTCACAAACATCTTCTGATTTAAATGATTTGTATTTTACTTACTGCTGTTAACCACGAGGATCTGATCCATTGCCGTCATTTCATCCCAATCTGTAATTTCATCTGTTCAAGAAAATCAAAGAGTTATCAAAATATACACAACAGACAATCTCAAATTTCAAACTTTTACCTGAATATTTTCTTTTCATTCTCATTTTGGCCTCATGTACTTCTGTGGAATTCTATTAAATTTAAAAGCAAAAGTACAATTGGTATATAATGTGATCATATTATATAAAAGAGACATCTTAGTACTGACCTTCACAGGTAGAGCAAACACCTGGCTCAACAGAGCAACAAAGATTCCCACAAGGATTGTGGTCAAATGCATAGCTGTGTTTCCACTGTCGTCCTGGAGCAAACTGAATTCTTCAGCTCCACTCAAAATATATACCCACTTTTTCTTGTTTGCTCTGCTCTGATTGGCACATATTCCACAATGAGGCACAATCAAGGCCCCTCATCAGCCAGTGCATGTAATTTACTCCAGGCCCCTGCTGATCCGTAACAGGTGGTCCCCGCTGACCTTGTACTTAGCACCTGTACAATTCAGCACTTTTCAGAAATTGACGCTTAGCTGGATGCACTACACGAGAAAGAGCAACAACTGGCTCCCCAGTCCGACAGACCATCAATTTGTGTCTGACTGAAGTGGCAACTGGTCATTTTGTGATAAACTATCAGCTGATGGCTATGTTGACAGCAATCATTTTGTCACACGTTTAAATATATGCAAACACAAACCCTATCCTTTCTTCAAATATTTTTTCTACTTAAAGTAAAGGGGCAATTTTAAGGCTGGCCACTGTGGCAAAAAAGTCCTATGGAATACAATTTCAATGTTTTTTTCTTTAATCTACTGATAAACAAGACGTCTATGCATTACAAGTGAATAGTTTAGGAAAATTTGAAAGAAACCTATCTTAAAGATTATTTATCTTTTCTAATATAGCATAGTCATTTACTGTTTTATATGTAGGATTTTGTTTGAATTTCTAAAATAATTGTTCTTATACAAGGTTAAAATGGCCACCTACTCTATGTAGAAAGCTAATCTTTATTTGCACAGCCGCCCTGATCCTATTGTTTAAGACGTAAAGACCACAAACAAAACTGCATCCACACACAATGAGAAAGTGCTGACGGAAAGTCTAAATCAAAACTTTATTGAAATTATTTAAAATCCACTTTTTTTAATATGGTTTAAATACACTCTTATTTCCTCCAATGTGTTTTCTTAGTAATCATCATTATTACCTAGAGAAGAAGAGAACAGATATTAACACCTCGCTGTACAAGTCTTACGTAAAGTAAATGTGCAACAACACTTATGGCTGAATGTTGAGTACTAACCACACTTGTAGAGTCTGTTGATTTTCATCTTGTCGATGTGGCTGAGGGTGGTTGCCTGGCCAAGCTTTACATTTTGGCTGCTCTTAGGAATAATGGTTGGCTGCCCATCCTGTGAGTAGGCATACCTAAGAAGAAAATCTGATGGTAACTGAAATGATAACACATTAATGGGCAACAGGAAACGGAAAAGGAAAAGTTACTTACATCCCAAAGTGCATGATGGAGTTGTAATCATACGGCAGGTTGAGGTGGTCGGTCTTAAATTTCTCGAAGTTCCTCACACGATCTGATTGAAATAAGAAAACATTTGACAAAATTAATCTAAATAGAACACCTACCTTTCTTGGTTCCGCCCCTACTCTTTTAAAATACCTCTCCAAATGTGTGGCCACATGACGGTGACATAGTTGTCTCGGTCGAAGCGGGACTGCTCATGGACGAAGCCCAGGGCATGCATGAATTCATGAGCAATCACTCCAACCTGGAGGCAGTTAGGGCTCTGCAGTGAAACGGTTTGTCTTCCACCACGTGCACCGAGGTAGGACCAACACCTGATTTAACATGCGCACACACAGAGACAACACAGAAGAATATATTTGAGTTAAGTTGTTGCTGTGCAGAAGGGAGTATAGATTTAAAGACTTCACCCAGTACTCATTTTACTTTAGCTGTTTTTGATAAGAAATATAAAAATAACTTATCGATGTCAAATACTTACCCTGACTTTGGCTGGAATGTCAATGTAGTCTCGCTGGTGAGTCCGAGGAACGAATCTCACACAAGTGCCTTTCTCTACGGTCTCCATCCCTTTTTTAATCAGCTTCTCTTCTATCTCAGCTGAGCAGAGGTTTAGAGCAAAGAAAAAAGCCCATTGATGGATATATAACTAGGTTGCAGTTACTTAAATTTGAATAGTTTGACACAAAACCCTAACGTACTGTAATCAGGTGAGAGATTATAGGCAATATAGACGTGTCCATCCACAGACTTTGACCACATGCAGCTTCTGGCAAAGCAAACTTTAGTGCGCCTTCCAGCAGAAACAGCAATGTCTCCCTCTCGGAGGCTGGTAGAGCCATCTATGATGCGAGAAGCTAAGAAAACAGATTCATATTCAATAATGATACAGACCTACCTTACCTTTATTGATAAAGTGTGACGAACCTTGGAACTCATTGGCTTTAATTATTTCATCCATGACTGCTCCATCATCATGATCTTCACGTTCTTTAAAAAACATGTCAGAGTAATGCTTGACAGCAATCCAAACAATCATTATTTACATGCAGTGAAGTTACCTTTAATTCCCCTGGGTATCCAAGGTGAGCTGTATAAAAACTTCTGCAAAATAGAAAGAAAGATAAGATTTTGTCCGACTAAATAAAATTTTTTGCCAGCACTTGTCTGTAAGTTTACCTGAGCGGGTACTGCCGAGAGACAGGCCGAAAGCAAGTACAACAGGATAATCCCATCCATTGCTGCCAGCCAAGGTCTTCACTTCTGCCATTTTACTTGCACTAACACCTAGCTTTATAGGTGTTCCCAATCACCGTTTTGAAAAGATACCCATCATTATCTCAAGTAAATTACATGGTGACTGGTATTTGTTTGTGAGTGAGTTTAATCCTTGAATTAGTACAATTCTTTTATAACCATCAGCTCCAACAGTAGGATAATGTGAGGTCTTACTGTTCATAATAACAGCCCCAGTTCAATGACTAGCTTTAAATGAAATGGTCTGGTGTTTGGACTTAGTTAAGGGTAATTTTAGGCTTTAAAATTCACATATTGTGCATATAGCTCAAGTGTTGTTTGTTTCCAACAACCAACATTTTATATTGCAATAATACCTCAAATCTTGGATAGGTTCCTTCCTCCCATTACCTGATTCGGTGTTTTCCCAGAGATAACAAAAAAATTAAGTTATCTCGGGAAAAAAACAGGATTAACTCGTTATAGCGGGATAATGGGTTGAAAAATAAGTAATTGATCAACGGCTGCTTACGGCTTCAATATGATTCTTACCATTTTGTGAAATAGGAAAAAAGAACTATCGCCCGAACAGGGACTTGAACCCTGGACCCTCAGATTAAAAGTCTGATGCTCTACCGACTGAGCTATCCGGGCTCTACCAAATGCTCTGGAAGTACCTCTTTAAAACCGGAAACCCCACACGTAGTAATTTTTTCGAGAATTTCAAGGGTAGGCCGAATTATATAAACTAAAACACAAATAATGACTGCATTTTCTTGCCCGTCATTTTCAACACAAAATGAAACTGCTACGGTGAGTTACCTGTACACTTTTTATACATAACGAGCAAAAATATGTCAAGCTAGCGTTAAGCGACTGCTGTTTACGATACAAACGCTAGCTGCTACTGACATGAGGTCAATTAGTTAAATTACTAAAGTGCAAATTGACAAAAGAATAAAAATTCTAATGATCGACGGAGATACAACAGTGTAGTTTTTCTGTAAAGTTTATGGCATGTAGCTAACATTTCTAAATTGTTGTTACCTTTTCAATATCAAGCAAATCCTTCAACTGCGGCATCTTATTGACGAAACTACGCGCAACCTGGCTGTGGTCCAGCAGAAGCGAATTGGCGCTGATGACGATCTCATAAAATGGTACATGCGTTTCTTCTGATCAAATAAGAAAATATTAAGTAAAACTTTTTTTAAAAAGAAGAAATATCTATCTTATTTATCCGTCTAGGTGGTACGTGTGTTAGAAGTGTAAACGTATGTAATGTTTTTAATTGTATTTTTATTCTAATTCACCCTTTTGTAATATACAGCACCAAGGAAACTAAACAACGAGTAGACTTGCTGATGGAAAACGGTGAAGTCATTGATGTGCTGCATCAACTGGGCCAACTACTGCAGGAGGAAAAGCGCCTGACAGAACAGCTAGACGGTCCTTCACTGGAAGAAAGGTATTTCGTTACAGTGTGTGTATATATAAAAGATGTGTTTGCACAAGCCTGAAATCTGTTCATGACATATTTTAAGAGACTTGTGGAAAGATCTACAAGAAAGAAATGAATGTATAACCAACAAAGCAAAAAGCCTAAGTGCGGAAATTGTAGAAGTGAGCCATCAACTTGAAGAAGCTATGGCGTACTGTAAAGCTGGTATGAAAAATAAGGGTGGTACAACTATTTTGCTCAGTTTTTGCATTCTGAATAATTTGTAATGTGTATTTTGTCCAACAGCACAGTCCTCTATACCTGAATCTACCAGCAAATCAAAAAGGAAGCAAACAAAATCAAAGTGATTTTGTATTATTTTTATTTTTTTTATTTTTTATTTTTAATGTTTTAATTTACAGTGAACTTAAATTTTGTATCTCTTTGTATTTTTATGCCTAATAAAACATTTGCACAGACGCTGGTCAGGCTGCATGACTGAGCAAAACACTGGACATTAGGCAATATGAGATTAACCAAAATTTTATAATTGGTTATGGCCTAATAATATTTGTTGATAAGAGGAAATGGTGAAAAACACCGTTTATATAACTTTTTAGTGACAAAGTCTGAATGTCTGTTGTCAATTATGTAAGTAGTAAAAACAATTGTAAAAAAAATAACGTTCAATTATATATCAATTTAATATGAAGGAATGAAGTTGCAATTATTGAGTAACTATTTCCTAAGAGCCATTTGTCAAATGAAAAAAAATGGAAAAATAAAACGTTTTGTATTGCGCGGAAAGACATTGTTGATGCCTATCGGCTTCCGTAGAAGAATGGGAAACACCTTCGAGTACTATCGTCTGTAACATAACGTCAGCGCCACTTATTGGACCCTACCGTATTTGGTAGGTTCTTTCTCTATTTTTAAGTCTGACGGTTCTTTCAGTTTTAGCAATATGCAACATATTCATTAAGACACGCAAAAGCATGTTGACGAGATTTTTTATACATGTAATGACCGCTTTTCGACAACACGTGTAATGTAATGGGCATACTGGCAACACCTGACAGTTGACTTACTGCATTATATCTAATAGCAGTTATTTGTTAACGTCTCTTAACTCTTCACCGGTTTGCGTTTTGTCTAGTCCCTTTATCGTCTCAACAGGGCAGGACGTAAATAATAGCCAAAATGTCGGCTTCTGTTGTCCATCGGTCTGTATTCGATTTCTGTTCCAATGACGAGGCTTTAAAAGGACTTAAAGAAGTGAACCCCACCATTAAACAGACTCTGAACCCTGAACCAATGCCAGACGGTATGTACTCCTTCATGAAGACAAATGGCTGAGTTATTTTGAATCCTAAAGACATGCATTTAACAGAGAATAAAAGCGTGGATAATGACAGACAACGGGCATGCAGCTTGGTAAGAGACGTGTCTGATAAGATGACCTGCTCAGCTTGTAGGTGCATCTTTACTAACCGTGATGAACAGGTAAACCAATTCATAACTTGTTAATAAAGCGTTCAAGGGCAACACTGGAGTAATGTTTCTTGTAATTTTTAGATGGAGCACTACAAGCTTGACTGGCATCGTTTCAACTTGAGACAAAAGATTGCCGGATTGTCACCTGTTACAGTGGAAGAGTTTGAGAGGAAGACTGGAGCAGGTGGGTAGTCCTTTCAATTGTATACTGTGTCATGAATAAAGAGGTGTGTGGGCTTCACTGACTTGTCTTTTACAGGAGACATGTCAAGTATCTCAGGGTCAGAGTCCGACTCAGATGAGGGAGGCTCAGACAGTGACAGCGGAGGTACGAACAGTAACGTCACCGGCACAGATAATGAGAGCTCCGCGGAAAACAATTTAATCACGGGCCGGCTGTCAAGCAAAGTTGTTTTCCAGAACTCGGCAGGACAGTATCTTTCGGTGCACCGCAGCATTCTCAAGGGAAAGGTGAGACTCTAGTTGATGGGACGCCTTGATGTGGTGTTTGGGAACTGCTAACTGACTTGTTCTTTTCTGTTATTTCAGTCAGATGATGAGCAAGACCTAGGACAGTTCCTGAGATTGATAGATAAGAAGACAGTGTGGGTAATCTTTATGACAGGTGGAGGCCACTTTGCCGGCGCTGTATTTCAAGGGTGAGTGAAAGGTTTTTTTTTTTGTAAACGAGAATACACTCACCTAAAGGTTTATTAGGAACACCAGTTCAATTTCTCATTAATGCAAGAATCTAATTAACCAATCACATGGCAGTTGTGTCAGTGCATTTAGGGGTGTGGTCCTGGTCAAGACAATCTCCTGAACTCCAAACTAAATGTCAGAATGGAAAAGAAAGGTGATTTAAGCAATTTTGAGCGTGGCATGGTTGTTGGTGCCAGACGGGCCGGTCTGGGTATTTCACAATCTGCTCAGTTACTGGGATTTTCACGCACAACCATTTCTAGGGTTTACAAAGAATGGTGTGAAAAGGGAAAAACAACCAGTATCCGGCAGTCCTGTGGGCAAAAATGCCTTGTTAATGCTAGAGGTCAGAGGAGAATGGGCCGACTGATTCAAGCTGATAGAAGAGCAATTTTGATTGAAATAACCACTTGTTACAACCGAGGTATGCAGCAAAGCATTTGTGAAGCCACAACACGCACAACCTTGAGGCGGATGGACTACAACAGCAGAAGACCCCACCGGGTACCACTCATCTCCACTATAAATAGGAAAAAGAGGCTACAGTTTGCACGAGCTCACCAAAATTGGACAGTTGAAGACTGGAAAAATGTTGCCTGGTCTGATGAGTCTCGATTTCTGTTGAGACATTCAGATGGTAGAGTCAGAATTTGGAGTAAACAGAATGAGAACATGGATCCATCATGCCTTGTTACCACTGTGCAGGCTGCTGGTGGTGTAATCTCCATCAACTGTAAGATGCTATCCTATCAATATGGGCCAACATTCCTAAAGAATGCTTTCACCACCTTGTTGAATCAATGCCACATAGAATTAAGGCAGTTCTGAAGGCGAAAGGGGGTCAAAGATAGTATTTGTATGGTGTTCCTAATAATCCTTTAGGTGAGTGTATATTAACCAATACCAATTCCTGGCCAAGACTATGGTGTACTAAGATCAATCCAAGACAAAGACTTTTAAGGATTCTAAAATTGCATCAAGATCTATACCAGCTATAACTCAACCATGAAATAATATTAATTAAGTTTTAAAGACATTACTGATTCTGAGTTATGTAAAAATGAATCAATGATCTTGGCTGGACTATTAAACCTAGCTATTAAAATTATGTAGTTATTCATGACAAGATTAAAGGTATGTTTTATTTATTTTATTTATTTTAAATTTCTTGCATAGTAAAGATGTAATTCAGCACAAAACGTTTCACCGATACACTGTCCGGGCAAAGCGAGGCACTGCTCAGGGACTCAGAGACGCCCAGAACCGCAGTCACACTCCCAAATCGGCAGGAGCTGCACTGAGGCGATACAATGAGGCAGCACTGGTCAAGGTAAGAAAAAGAGCTAAGCAGCAATATCTTGATGCTCCTTTTTAAAAGAACTACAAAGATTTTACACACACTTTCAGGACATTCGGGACATTCTCGTTAGTTGGGCGGATCACTTAAAGGAGGCCTCTGCAATCTTCCTGCGAGCCCAGAGCTACAACAAAACCATCTTTTTTGGTGGTCGTGCGGCTCCTCTCGACAAAAAAGATCCCAGAGTTTGCATAATTCCATTTGCCACAAGGAGGGCAACATTTCGGGAGGTACAGAGGGTACATGATGTACTTTCCAATGTTCATATCTATGGTAAGCCAAGTGACATACCTGCAATAATACAGGCTTGTATCTTTTGTGAGGTAAAGTATAATAGTGTATGTAAATTATTATTGTAGGGAACGACACAGATATGTCCATCTTATTCAGCCCATCAAAAAAAAAGTGGAAAAAAACTGTGAACGCTACAGAGAAACCTAACACGGATCAAGAAAAGGGTAGGTTTAGGAGAATCTAATTACTGCAATGTGGAGAATATGAAGTATAATTTTTTTTTTCAGAAAACAACCCTGAAAGTGCAGATGAGGAGGAAGAGGGGGAAAAAATAAAATTGGTGATGGAGGAGCTGACATTAACAACCTGGACCTGCGGGAGTTTGAAATCCACCCGTCCAAACGTAAAAGGCAAAAAAAAAAAAAGAAGAGCGAAAGCAAAATGCAAAATGAAGGTATGTGTTTATCCTTTTAAAGGTTTTTTTTCTGAGATATAGCCACATAAATTATTAAATTTTGCTCTCTTTGCTTTACAGAATCAAATAACACAGAAGTACAAACTATAGAGGAAAAAGAGACTACAGCAGTTGTGGAAGCTCCCTGTAAAACACAATCAAAAAATAAGAAAGAAAAAGGACACAATAAGAAGCAATTGGAAGGTGGCTCACCATTTGTCTTTACTTTTTATTTTGTTTAACTGTAAGACTGATTTTTCTCATGCCTACTTTCAGAAACGGTGGACGACACATGGGAGTATAGCGTGAGGGATGCACTTTTTACAGCCTGCAAGGTTGGAGATGTGGATGGTTTGCACAGACTTCTGCAACTACAGGAAGAAAGCGAAGAAACAGCAGAGGAGGGCAACAACTCTGTTGCCAAAAATCCACTCATGTTCCTCAATAAGCCCATCGACTCAACTGGGTTCACTTTGTTGCACATTGCTTCTGCAGCAGCACAGAAAGGAGTGGTCCAGCTGCTTTTAGATGCAGGAGCAGACCCAGCCTCCAGGTACAAAAAACTGTAGCGACTGCAAATGTTAAGTTGAACCTGTTAATTTTGGGAAATATCTCTTTTCAGAGACAATAAAGGGCAGACACCATATATTGTAGCACCTGACAAAGACACAAGGAATGTGTATCGTAAATACATGGGTGAGAACCCTGACAAATATGACTACTGTAAAGCTCAGGTAAGACCGGACTGACCTTAAGAACATATCTTTTATCAAGTCTGTGATACTCATGATTGACTGTTGTGAAAATG
Organism: Perccottus glenii; assembly: GCA_024416835.2. Classification (NCBI taxonomy): domain Eukaryota; kingdom Metazoa; phylum Chordata; class Actinopteri; order Gobiiformes; family Odontobutidae; genus Perccottus; species Perccottus glenii. Next base: position 11,838,418 of record CM044560.2, on the reverse strand, counting down.
AAGGTCCCTGGGCCACTTACAGCAGAGATTGAAGCTAAAAAAATGGAAAAGAAAAAGGCGCAAAAGGCACTGAGGAAGCAAAAGGAAGAGAGCAAAAGGAAGAGAAGAAAAAACAAGATATGGAGGTAGAAGAAAAGAAGAAGTTTGCAGCTCTCACGGATCGGGAAAAGGTCAGTTGGCGTGCTCATTAACAAAGCTAACCTGTTAAATAATATTTTACTTCCAACACCGGTGGTTTGTGTTTTAGAGAGCTCTGGCAGCGGAGCGTCGACTGGCAGAGCAGGTTGCTGCAAAACAAGGAGTCGACATTTCAAATGTCAAGTATGTCCATCCCTTAAAACGGTTGTAATTATAACTCCCAATTATAGTCTAATGCCGTCAATGAACATATTCATAAAAACATTTAAAATGTGTTACAGGAGATGCTGGTTGTGTGGAGAGTCTCTTCTCGGGAAAATCCCATTTCAGTACCAGGATTTTTCATTCTGCAGCACTGGTTGTGTCCAACAACATCGAAAAGCCAATGCCAAAGCTTAGTCTTTATACACTTAGAATCCTGGACTACCTCACATGTTTATTATGACAAGTAATGCAAGACACTGTGTTTAATGTAAAACAGTGTTATCTGGTGCAACTTTAATAAAAACATTTGTTCATTCTATGTATAATCAAAATGAAATATTCAAATGCAATAAAAACACGTACATTTTCGCCACATGCTTAACTAAATGTGACAAATTAATCTTTGCATTACTTTCAATTGACTCTGAAGCTGCCGTGTAGCATTTTATTTCTTAATTTAAGACTAATAAAGTAATGTAGCTACATTATAATACACTGTAATGTAAATTGGTTAAAATAAATCATGCCACAGGAAATAATATGGACAAAAGCACCAAAAAAGTGCCAGGGCTTTCCTTCACATTCAAGGGCACATGTACTGTATGAGTGGTACAAAGACTGGCTAAGAGATAATGTATTGTCAAGACTTGTTGAGCAGGGGCCGGTCCATGAATAGGACTCGAAGATGTGATGGCGCGCTCTCCAGCTCCAACACAGTGATGTTGTTGGGCTGGGACGAGCTGATAAAGGGTCCTGGGACATACAGAGTCAGCTGAGGCCCTCTGGCAGGCCAGTACCGTCCCAGGTTTACACCATTAATCCACACATGACCCTGATTAAAAAAAATGAAAGCATTTGCACTACTATTTATTACAAAAGCAGTGGAATTGTGTAGAAGTAACTTGCCTTTGTCCATTCATGGAGCTTAAGGAAGGTGTCCCATGAGAGGCCGTTCGGTGGAAAGGTTCCCATGTAGAATGTTGGTCCCAGAGCTGGTTCTTTTTTTGTAAATGAGTTGGACGGGTTAATGTCGTAAGGAGGCCATCCACCAGCAATGGCTTCATCAATGTCCAGAGGATAGATATTCCAGTCAGTCAGTACATCTTTACCCAAAATCAGGTTGCTCAACAGGCCCTGTAATGAAACATGCTTTGATTTTATAGCCATTGTTTGTCAGTTGTAAAAGAGATGTTTGTTTCCTTGCCTTGTAATCATTGATCTTGCTGCCAAAGTTAACCCTTCCCATATTTTCAACAAGGATGTCCATTGTGTCTCCCTGTTTTCCAGTCACATTCATGACCAGTGCTAAGTCCCTCTCCAACAGACCTCGATAAACCTGTTCACAAACAAAGACATCACATTAAAGATGATAATGATCAATATAATGTATTACTATGTATTAGAGTAAATGTTGTGTTTTACCTACACCAGCCCTGGAATTGTCAAACGAAAGTTCTTTGTAACCCTTACCCCATTGACAGACACATATGCGCGGTCATGAACCCCATTCAGCGGAGAGATAAGTGGCGTAGGCTCTGACAGGTCCCGGGGCAGTGTGGTCCGATACAGCACATAACCATAGTACTGCAGACAAAAGACATAACAGGGAGCAGACACAAAGGTCCAGAGGTTCTCCATTATTCAAGTTTTTTTTTTACATTTGTGACAATAATAGTGCCCTCCCTATTGTTCGTCTTCAGACAGAGAGCATACCTGTTTCAGCTCTTCAAAAGTCAGCGGATACTGCGACTTGACAGGACCCATGGGTGAGATGGTGTTTAAGAGGGAGCCGACATTACCAACCTGAATAAGGATTATTCCATTAGTTAATCACAACCTCCTGTAAAAATATACTTCAGTAGCAAGAATGAGAAGTCTTATTATAGTCTCTTTATTGTGACTTAATGTCTGTTAGAGAAAATAACCTTCTGTAAACCCCTTTTAAAAGACTGAGGCCTGGTTACCTGCAAATTTTATGCTGTTTTTTATTCTGTTTTTCTATAATCAATACAAAATGAATAATTAGAGTACCCTTTTAAGCGTCACAAAGCCATAGGCAAACTTGGGAGTAGCTGGAGGCAACGGTCCGGATGGAATGTCTTTAAACTTTACAAATAGAAAGATAAATTAAAATAATGAATTGGACAGATCTGAATAGTTTAGTTACGGAGGTAGCAACCATTTTAATGACTTCTCGGATAGCAAACAGCTTATCTGTGGGGTCTCCAGCCTCAGACAGTGGGGCATCATAATCGTAACTGGTCACAACTGAGCGGAAACGGGTGTCGTGGTCAGCACCTTTGAGGAGACATGACAAAAAAGCAGTCACAAACAAAGGGTATACTAAAATATATATAATATAAATTTGCCCTTACCATTCCAGTAGCCAAAGTTGGTACCGCCTTCAAACATATACCTTCAAGAAGGTGTTAAAAATACATTAGTTGTGGCCATGATTGAGTTATTCCATAATCACTATAATTGTTGTTCAAATATAAAGAAAACATTTGTGGAGACATACATGTTGACATTGGCTCCAATGGAGAGCATCTCTGCGAGCACTTTTGTGACATTTTCTGTGCTCACCATAGCATGTTTATCTCCCCAGTGGTCCAACCAGCCAGTGTAAAACTCTGAGTTCACCTGCAAGATCAAACAAAACAGTTTCCCGTCACAATGTGTCAATCGAGAATCAGTCTGTGTGTAAAATGTAGCAACGGTCAAACTGACCAGAGGACCTCTGGGCTCAAACTGTCTTTGCCTTTGGAAAGCCTTGGTTATGTTTGTGTCTAAATAAGAGAAAAGCTTTTAGAAAAACTTGAATCCTGCTATCTTTGCAATGTGCCCTGTTGATATACTTACCCGTGCCAAAGTCCACAGTGGCATATAATCCTTCCAAACTCCCACATGTCATTTCTTGGTCTGTGTTGCCATCAGTAGTAAACAGGACTGTATTTTCACCCAGAAAGGAACGAAACAGGGTTCGCAGATTACGCATATAGTTATAGTCACAAGCAAAGTAACTTCCATATTCATTCTCCACCTAAAGTCAAGGAGGATAAACAATTCAATCATTGTTGCATTACAATGTCTTAACCCTATAAGTGCTCAACAAACCTGGACAGTGATGATGTTACCGCCGTTGACATAGAGCCAGGGCTTCATTTTAAGGAGGAGAACAGCAAACCAGTTGCTAACTGCTTGTAGGTAATCTGAAGTAGGTGGTAATTGTAAATGTTATGCCTGCTTCAATGTGTTATACTAATTATTAGGCAAAATCCAGAAAGAAACATTGAGAGAACTGTGGCGTTAGAAAACTATACCTGTGTCAGCTGAGCGAAGAATTATGTTGGGCTTCTGGAGTAACCAGGCAGGAAGCCCTCCCTGTAAAGGACAAATATTACATGGTAAAGAGCTAAAATAGTAAATATATAAATATGTAAATACACTCTGTCATATAGAACATGAAATATTAATTTTGATAAAAAATACAGTTTGTTGAATAGCCCTGTAATGCTGCAATATAAGCATAGACTGCACTTTGACTTCCTTACCATTTCCCATTCAGCACAGATGTAAGGTCCCGGGCGCAAAATGACCAAAAGTCCAGTCTGATTGGCCAGATCCAAAAAATGCTCTAGGTCTCTGTCGCCTGTAAAGTTGTAAACCTCTTGTATCGATTCATGAAAGTTCCACGGCACATATCTGTCAAGACAGCCCAGTGACAATATTACAAAGGAAATATAGAACATTGACAGTACCATGTGTAAAGCTTACACTTGAATGGCATTGAGTCCAGTCATGTACATCTTTACAAGCCGGTCCTTCCAGTAGGATCGTGGGATCCTAGAGTAATGAATGCTGCCTGAGATATACTGGAAAGGCTTTCCATCTTTAAGGAAACAGTTGTTGTTATAGTCAATTGAGAAGGATCTTTTTCCTGAGACCTGAAACAAAAGAGATGATGAAGAAGAGCCATAAACATACAAAGGGGGTGTGTGCTTTTTAATAAAATGTATTTTCCATTATAAAAGCAAGCCTGGTTAACGTTGTAGGTAATAAAATAATAAATAAGAATACACGTGTGACAAAACTGTTCCTCTTTTAGTCACTATTAGCTGATTTGTTAATATTAACAAAGATAACTTAAGTTTTGGTTTCTTTTCTTACCAAGTTTCCACTGACACATAAACAGGTTACGCTGAAAACGACCAAAAATAAAACACCCGCAGCCATGTCCCTTGCCTTTCTGCAACTGGACCTATGCCAAATCTATCTCTTTTAAATCATTTTTAAACCGCTTCGGGATGCTTTGGCCACATACGTCTGTAAACTGGAAACAACATTATGACCAGCCTTGTGCCGCCGATACAAAACGCTGTCATGTGAGTCTCATGTTTGTGGTCCGCAGGGTCCTAAAGTCCACCGAGTTCTCTAATGGCATCTGAGGCGAAGTGTAAATGAAACTAAATACATTAAACAATTTAAATTTGAAATAACGGAGAATCAGTTTACAAGTAAATGTATGTAATAATGTATTTACTCTAACACTAGAGGTGGGCCTATCATAGCCATTTGCAAAATGAGTGTTTTGAGCGGATGGAACGAACAGAAGTTAAGCGGAAATAGATGTAGGGGAGATATGGATTGTTGTTTGTGCCACAAGAAAATTAAATATGTTGTATTTGAATTTGAAATGCTCTAACAGAACCTGAATTGCTCAAGTTGAATGAAAACTGGATTTAAAAAGCCTAATCTGAAGTCAAATGCATTGGTTTGTGAATAAATTGGAGTAAATTGGAAATTAACTCCAATGGAGCTACTTTTCCTGACTTGAAAATTCAGTTCTACAGTATCTTCAGTTTCAGTTCTAAAATTAAGTTTCTTGAGTTTTGGAGAACGCCTTAGATAATCGAGCCAAAGTTTAGAGACAGGTGATGCTGTGATACACTGTGATGTGAAGCTACCTTAGCCTAGATTAGGTGGATTATATTGGGACAGGTGAATGTGCCCCATCGTCACTGGAGCGTTCACCTGTCCCAATATAGTCCACCAACAGTAGCTGCACACATCACAGTATCACCATTCTCTAAATCTGAGCTGGATAATCTAAGGCTCTCTCTAAGTTAATTTAAGTTAATTGCAAAGTTAATTTAAATTCATGAATAAATGTAAATTATTTTATTTAAATATATAATTTACAAATAAAATTTAGTATAATTTGGTTTATTTTGACTATGTCACAACATGTTATTGAATATTGGGGAGGATGTGTGTTCAGCCTCTCACATAAAAGAAGAAGAAGAAGAAGCACAACAAAACAAAAACAAAAAAAGCAGTAGTGTTTCGCAACCTGTTCACAAACAAAGGTCCTATTGTGTGGTCAGAATATGGTAACAAAGCAGCCAGTTCAGGAACAGCCCTCTTTCTTTGGGTTTCAGGACACAGCTCTTATTTATTATTTATTTTTTTTGTATGTTGGTAAGATGCTTTGCTACTCTTAATTATCATTTGTATAACCATATCAATTAATTAATAAACAATACATTTACAGTTTTAATGCAGTTTAATTTTATTTATGATGAGGTCTCTGTCCAACAAAAAAAAAGCCAGTCAATGGAAAGAGCACTAGATGGCGCTTTAACCTTAGGGAAGCTAGTTTTTTTACTGCAACATGTCAAATTCATAAAACAATAATAATAAAAGAAAACTGGTAACATAAGTTAAACAATCTTTCAGCATTTATTTGGTGTGTTATAATTCCTCACTCACTAATTGGGGACAGTTTTTCTCACTCTCTCCAACATACAGAAAGGACCACATGGTTATTTGTAATAAGTGCTGGCCTGTCATTTTATTTGTATTGACATGAACATGCTTTTACAGATGCTTTTACTCTTTCTCTGATCCTCCCCTTTATCGAGTTTCCCGCACTGATTCTTTATTTATTTGTCTCCACTCTGAGAAGATTAAAGGAAGTGCTTACGATTGGCTAATGGCAACTGATGCCAGCCATAGATAAGACCAAAAGCCCTGGCTGTGTGGCTCATTAGCCCCGCTTTTAAGACACACAAATGTCCCGGGAATGAGCGGAAGAACGACATCCATAGGCTTGTAATTTGGTTATTGGCGTAATGGAGGAGAACTTGACAGTATCCCCTGTCCTGTTCAAACCACAAAAACTAATGACAGACTAATGCAGTACTACAGCACATATGGAATTGGGAGTGAGCGAAACTGGGAATTTATACACCATAGATAATCTTTAACCCCCATCTCATTAAATATACATCCACTCAAATTAAACATTTGTCTATTCTGCCTTTCAATCATGATATGAAGGTATGCCATATTAGTCATTTGAGAGGTTTACCCTCAATGACATGAGAGACACTGAAAGGCGCTGCTGACCCCAGGGCCGGGCATCACCTCAATGAAGTCATCCTCCCCGAGTCTGTAATTAGATTGAACCATCACTGCTGCCGCAACGCCCATTAAGCCCTCTTTGTTGTTTCCGGTGGTGGCAGGTGTATTCACAGACCCTTATAATGTTTACTACTGGAAACATGCTTAGATACACTTTAGGGATACACCATTGGGTCAAAAGGGAAATTTATTTGTCAAACTCAGTACCTAGCAAAAGCAGCAAAATTAATACATTAAATAGACATGTTAAAATAATTACGCCTTGTTCTTGTCCTATTCCAAGAGAAAACATGCTATATGTTGTACTTTGTTCACAAAGCTAGCATTTATTAGCAATAGTTGTTAAATGCTGACCTGTTTGTGACTCACAGATCTTTTTGAAAAAAAAGATGCCAGACTTCATATTGTCAGGACAATAGGTCAGGACACAGTAAAGAATGTGCCCTCTCTGTTTTCATAGGCCACTAGATGGACCGTGAGTCACTACTGACCTCACTGCAGCTAATGCTCTGCTTCTGAGAGAAAACTATTCTCACAAAACCAAACAATAAACAACCCTGTCCCACTAGCACGACAACAATCCAGTGGTATTTGTGCATTTTAGGACTAATTTAAATCCAGTTGCATTCTTAGCATCTTTATCATCTTTCCTGGTAACTTATAGCTGCACACCACTAAGCAGATAGACATATGACTGTGGGAGCAGGGATATATGAAGATCTATAAACAAACAGGAAGTTGACTGTGTGCGGGAGCATGGGAAGTGTGAGCTGGCTCTCAAACTTTAGCTTTAAGGAGGGTAATCTGTGTGTTATGATGCAAACATATCTGAGAATGAATGTTTGTGGTGGGGTTGTGAAATGCTCTGCTCCATTGACCCAGGAAAGTCTGAGCTGATGACCAATCAGACAAAGTAATCATGATGATAAATGCCTTCCTGCAGACTGAAACGTCCCACTGCTGGATCTACACTAATAAAATTGAATGCATACTATGTTGATTAAAGGAGAAGTAAGTGATGATTGTTGACAAACTAAGGATTGAATAGCTTCATATTCAAACAGACATCACTGTTTTAGAGTGTCCAGTCAGCAACATAGGTGTCCACTTACTTGCAATAATCAAAGCTATCCTTAGCCTATCCCTTTTATCCAATCAGAAGCAGGAACGTTGTAAATAGCCAGATTGTTTTTCACAGGGTTAAAACAACAAGTAAACAAGTGGAAAACTATCAGTACTAGATTTGTTGTTGTAATCAGTCGTAATATTGTACTTACTGACTATTTATCCTTCTGCATACATTTACTGGCATTTACTCCATGTAACTGTATGATAAATGTATAATGTATAAATGATCATGTATAATTTGCCCAAGCATTAAGGGATGTCAGAATCATAAAAGTCCAAACAAACAGTGTTTTTTTAAAAAAGTAGAAACTGTTTCCAACCTTTAGAAATGAAAACAATATTGACATATAATCAATAGGTAAACATTTTCTGTGTGTGATCCTACATAACAAGGCCAAATATAATTTACAGTCTAGACTAAATGGAACTGAAACCTGAAGCATTATGGTACACCACAATTTTGACATATGTGTAAGTAATGCCTTCGATCATGGTTTGTGGATCAGCTATTATTTAATAAATGTCACACTAGAATTTGTCATTGGCCATATTTACAGATAAATGTGACACTGACTTCTATACAAATTGAATTACATAGGTCACAGGTTTTTTCGTGTTGTCAGATGTTCACTTATCTCCTCTACTTTTGAAATCTATCTTCTCTAAACAAATCCTATTGCCTTTTATAGTTCCCTGTCTCGGCCCCTCTGTATTGTGCCCTTGGTGTGCCATTATTTATCTTTTGACTATGCATAAACTATGTAAAATAATTTATGTAAGTGTTATTTAAGTGCTTTTTGCTCAGAGATCAATCATAACAGCCTGGGTAATTTTTTTTCAGAGCCCGACAGCGGTACCTAAGTGATTGTAATGGTGTGGTTGATGCTAACGTCTAATGTCTGCAAAAATACAAATAAAACTGTATTTTTTCAGTCAATACTACTTCTGTGAAAAGTACCCCGGTCTGGTTTTAGAATTAGCTCCAAAAGGGTCCTTGACATGACCTGGTTCATTTTGCCTGGGGTCTTGTTAGCTAATAGGGTGTTTGCCAAAATCTCTTTGTTCCCATTAGTCCTCCATACGCCATGTCTAATTTCTCATGTCATGCTGGATTCTTACTCTTAATCACATGTTTACATGTTGGTGCCATGCCGCGTGAAAGAAATGTGCCTGATCTTTCTGCACCTTCTGCAACAGTGCATCATGCCTACATAGAGTTTATCTACTGGCAGGCATACATGTGGTCACGGTACCATTTCCTTATTTTCCACAAATTCACCACATGCTGTAAGAGCAGGATGTGGATGCAAAGACTGTACATAGTGGATTGGTATGTGTGTTGCGTCAAATAACAAACATGTTTTACTGGGCACAAATCTTTATGCCCTGAGCCCTTTGCCAGTCTGAGATGGATTTTTTCTTGCCTGGTTCTGTGGTGTGAAGAATCCTCTGCTTGTATATCTTCCCTGTGTAAATAAGCATTTTAAGGTTACCAACAATTCTCTATTAAATAAATAATTAAAAACAAAAAAGAGTAGTTGTGCAGCATTTTAAAATATTTAAGTAGCAAATTATATATCTCTTTCCATAGCAGCCTCAACAACAAAACAATGACTATGCCATGCTGTTTTGACAGGCTCGCAGTCAACACATTACATAACAGATGACACACAGTTTGCTTGGCTCGATGATTAAGTATAGATTAACATGTCTGTTTGTAAGGCAGGGCATGACTGTGTGATGATGAACTATGCCGACAGGACAGCAGATTAAAATGTTTGTCCAATTGTTCAATGGATTTGCTGTGTGGAGCATCCACCTGCGCATGCTAATGTGTAAATTAAGCCATTGTTGTATTATATTTCCTATGAGCCCAGAGGGAAATGCTTCTGTGACCAGGCAAAGCCATGGACACATTTATTAAACAAAACAATTATCACTAAAAAAAAACATTAGGTTTATTTCCAGTGTGACATTCTACATCTTTAATATAGCCTACGTGTTAATATATATATATATATATATATATATATATATATATATATATATATATATATATATATATATATATATATATATATATAAAAACTTTGTCCTTCACCCTCCATGGTGGTCTCATCCTTCGAGCTCGGGTCCTCTACCAGAGGCCTGGGAGCTTGAGGGTTCTCAGTATCTTTGCTGTTCCTAGTACTGCACTTTTATGGACCGAGATGTCTGGTGTTCTTCTAGGGATCTGCTGTAGCCACTCTTCCAGTTTGGGGGTTACTGCCCCGAGTGCTCCGATGACCACAGGCACCACTGTCGCCTTCACCTTCCAAGCCTTTTCCAGCTCTTCTCTGAGGCCTTGGTATTTCTCTAGTTTCTCATGTTCCTTTTTCCTGATGTTGCAATCACTTGGTATTGCAACGTCAACCACAACGGCCTTCCTCTGCTGTTTGTCCACCACCACAATGTCTGGTTGGTTCGCCATTACCATTCTGTCAGTCTGAATCTGGAAGTCCCACAGGATCTTGGCTCGGTCATTCTCTACCACCTTTGGGGTGTTTCCCACTTTGACCTCGGGGTTTCCAGTCCATACTCCGTACAGATGTTCCTGTACACTATGCCAGCCACTTGGTTATGGCGCTCCATGTATGCTTTCCTGCCAGCATCTTACACCCTGCAGTTAAGTGTTGGATTGTCTCAGGGGCCTGTTTGCACAGCCTACACCTTGGGTCTTGTCTGGTGTGGTAGATTTGGGCCTCTATTGCTCTGGTGCTCAGGGCCTGCTCCTGTGCAGCCATGATGAGTGCCTCTGTGCTGTCCTTCAGTCCGGCCCGTTCTAGCCATTGGTAGGATTTCTTGATATCAGCCACTTCAGTTATGTTCGGTGGTACATCCCATGTAGGGTTTGTCCTCCCATGATGGTCCCTCCTCCAGCTCCTCTTCCTCTGTTCCCCATTGCCTGAGACATTCACTGAGCACGTCATCTGTTGGGGCCTTATCTTTGATGTACTTGTGGATCTTGGATGTTTCATCCTGGATAGTGGTTCTCACACTCACTAGTCCACGGCCGCCTTCTTTACGGCTAGCGTACAGTCTCAGGGTGCTGGATTTGGGGTGGAACCCTCCATGCATGGTGAGGAGCTTTCGTGTCTTAACGTCTGTGATCTGTATCTCTTCCGTTGGCCACCTTATTATTCCCGCAGGGTATCTGATCACTGGTAGGGCGTAGCTGTTTATTGCCCGTGCCTTGTTCTTGCCATTGAGCTGACTTCTTAGGACTTGCCTTACTCGTTGGAGGTATTTGGCAGTTGCTGTTTTCCTTGTTACCTCTTCGAGGTTGCCATTTGCCTGTGGTATTCCAAGGTACTTGTAACCATCCTCAATGTCTGCTATTATAAACATATTATATATATATATATATATATATATATATATATATATATATATATATAGCATTTGCCCCATAGCATATATAATATATATGCTATGGGGCAAAGAAGTTAGTTAGCATACAAGCATAGTTAGCATATTAAAGTTTTGGCTTCATTGTCTACATTCAAAAGGGAATTAAAACGCTATTATATAACATATTTCTTTATATTTCTTCCATATAACAACTTTATACAACTCTTAAGTCTATATATTTTCCTTCAACAAATGTTTAGTCATTCTTTTTTATTTATTCATTTTTAGCTAATTTTAGCATTAGCAATAAAATACATTTTAGATTATAAAATAAAGTTTCCGTCACTCAACCCAATAGTGTACACTTAATTAATATTTATTTTGTTCAAATTTAGCGCTGACTTTTAATAAACATGCCTCGTAATAGACAACTCATTAAAGCCTTTGTGGACGGAGACAAAGAGGGCGTATGCCATGGGGCTGTGGGACCGGCCGGCCCCGCCTCTCTGCATAATGTGCCGGTGTGCTTCATTGAATGAGCCAGACAGAAGCTCCCAGCACCACGGACCATCAAGACACAACTAGCCTACTCGTTAATCACTCTAAGTTGGACTGCAATATGTCCTTTTCTCACTGCTAGACTTTTTGCTAAGACGCTTTACAGGGAGAAGAACTTACTCTCCCTAAAAAGACGGATGGAAATAATTTTGGAATACGGCTTCCTCTCCTCCGTCTCTGTGGTACCCTGAACTCAGACTACAAAAAGACAAGACACTGGTCCTCTTTTTCAATGGATACTTTCTTTTTAGAGGTAAATTGCACATACGCTTTCACCATACGTAAAATTATGTCATTTTTCTTCCTACCACCGCGCAAAAAAAAAGTATAATTTATACTTAGGTCGCGATACGTTCTTTGTTTTGTTTTTCTGCCTGGTTGACTGGTTGACTGGTTTCGCTAAAAAAAAAAAAAAAGAATATTTTTAAGTGGTTCCATCACTGGAGATTTCCTTTTTAGTTTACAGTATTACAGTTTTATCCTGTTTTCTTTTTGTTTGTTTTTTTGTAACTAACGCGTATTTACATTAAGTCCATTGCAATGGGCTGAACTTAAAGGATGTATCTCTAGTTTAGAGGACAAAATAGACAATTTAGCCTAGCCTCACTTTTACTGTGATGGTCTTCCTGTAGAATTTAAAAATAACCCATGTCTCACGTGGCATGATTCATACAGGGGTTAACACTATGTTACAGTATTCTGTAAAAGCTGAGTGTGCCCACTATTGGATGTGTCATCTGCAAATCAGACTAGGTACAAGCACATATCTAAGCCTACTCACTGGGCTGTGTATAGACGGGGTATTTAGGTCTGATTTCTCATTCACCTCTGAGTCACACTCACTAGCCGAAAAAGAGAGGTAGTGTCTTGTTGTCCATTCACATATTTTAGCTAATACCTGACCCATCACTGATGCGCTGCTGTGACTCAAACAATGACTTTTGAATCAGAAATCAGACTTTACTTTACTCAAATGTAGTACAGCCAAATAAGTGACAACTTATGTATTAAACTTAATATCTTGTATTAAAAGCTTTCTTTATTTGAACCAAAAAAAAAAAAAACTGTTGTCCCATAGTGAAACGGTCATGTGTGCAAACAGGCGGATCATCTTGACAATTCTTGAAATAGCCTGAGGGATAAACACAAGATAATTTATTCATAACATTAACCTTGCAATCAATTCTGGTAGACATTTCTCTTGTGACATTAGATGGTTGATGACCTCAAAGTGAACTACAGCTAGGTGCATTTAAATTCAATTTTTGTTGCATTGAAAACTTATTGGTGTTTGCCACTGTAATGGGTCAGAGTTTTGCATATTAGATTCTGTTTACTCTCCTTTATAGGTTGTGTGGAGGAAAGTTAAAGAACTGTCTTGGTGTTTAACCAACTTCTGAGCTGAGTGTGGAATTAATTAATCAGGAATTCTGGGTTGGAAGTAAGAGGAGGATTAAACTGAGTGAAAACAAGTGCACCAGGGTAAATCTGAGCCACGGTTCATTAATGTGTCTAGTCAATCCATCTATTTCATCTCAATTTCTGGTGGACTGGTACTCTTCAACAAGTAATGTAATATTTTAAATTTTTAGGATGGAACTTGTTTGTGAAGTAAGTGTGTAGCCCACAATCTTTACCTTGCCTGAACCTGAACCATGTCAGGGTCAGTGATAATGATAAGAGAATTACAGCTTGCGAGAGTAACAGGAGGTCAGATACGAGGGTGTGCTCAAAGGTTTATCCTAAAATCCCATCCTGTCCATCAGTGCAGCCTTTCCTTTCGGGAGCTGACAGCACGCCATAAAACCCTCAGCGCCACCGCCTTCACTCCACGCCCCGTTCACTGTCTGCAGAGACAGATGATCATTGAGAATTCCTCAAAGATCATTCCTTCACATTTCAACTAAGAGTTTGCTGCATAACTCTTAATATGGTAATGTCGCTTGCACAATTGCAGAAAATTATCGTACAAGTGTGCAGGTTGCTGGAGTAGTGTGATATTATGCATAATTTAAAAAGTACCTAAGTGTGATGTGACAGATCAGTATTAGACTTGCTTCCTATATATAGAAGAACAGATATTTAAAGCCCCTTGAAAATGTAGCTACAGTATGGATTTCTAAACTTGGCAATTCTTTACCGCAGCAGCTGCCAGCCACTCTAGAGTAGACCCTTCTTCATAGCTGCTAACTCAGTACTTAAAAAGCTTAGCATTGCACGCAGAATACCAACCTTGCTGATATATTTTGACACAGGGAATCCCACATTCCCAGCTCTGACCCCTTTCAAATTCCCGGTCAGGGTCACGCATTGTATCGCTGTCTAACATGGCTTAGGTTTCACACCATCACCATCCTCTGTCCTGCAGCATCCCTCACAGTCTCAGCGTTTGAAGCCGGCGCTGTGGGTCTGCATGTGTCGTGTGCATTCCCTGTAAAACCGTAATGTGAGAAAGGTGTACTATTTTGCTCTTTTTTTATTAACACAGTTGTCACTTCCGCCAGCTGCCCCCCTTTAGTTGAGAGACATTTAAGACTCAGCTCTTGACTTCCAGCTGTACAGGCCAACATTGGAGTAAGGAAGGAGGCCAGGAAGTTAATTTAGGTTGGAGGAAGTAAGGAAGGAAAGGTACAAAAATGGATAATAGCCCCCGGTAGACCGCCTTTGAATATTGTCTAAACAGTTGTTAACTCAATGAACTGTTTTTTGTGTACATGAGTCTTAAAGTTTTCACACATTAACATTGTTTTTTTTTTCTTTAATCAAAATAGAAGGTATTATCATTGTAGTGTATGTATGCAGTTTGTATGTGTCAGCAGAACGGCCACAGCTTTACTGAAACCTGGGGGTGGTCTAATCTGTCCCAAAGTACATGATGCTTTTAATTAACAGCAGGCATTGTCTGACCACACGCCCAAGAACGCAGATAATCCTTCTAATGATCACAATAAAAAAACTTGACTTAACAATTTGGTGACTGCTTTTAACTGAGGTAAAGGATACATTTAGTTGTGACTTTTAAGCCTCTACAACTACAAATACAACTACACAGACACAGATTTTTTTTTATCCTAAAAATGCCTAATCTGTGTTTGCATTTCTGGTGTCTCTTCATTGAAACCTGACCCCCTGTCTATCAGCCAGCGGCCATCATCTGGGGAGCCACTGCTATGATAACCCCCTGCTGACACTGTTCTGTTGACTTTAACCTAAACATGTTGCATCTCCTTTGTCTAGTAACAATTGTTTGTTCACCGCGTGGCATGGCCTCAAATAATGAAGTGGTGAGACTTGGTGTATTGTGAATTTAGCAACATTTTATCACTGGTCTTTTTTATAACTTTTTTATAACCGCTCGCCCCACAGTTCATACTGTCGTTGTGTCCTTGGGCAAAACACTTAACCCACCTTGCCTCCAGTGTCTGTAGCACTGGTGTATGAATGTGTGTGATTGTAGAGGTGTGTTTGGTGGTGGTCGGAGAAGGTTGAGCGCCGTTTGTGTGGCAGCCGCCATCTCTGTCTGCCCCAGGTGTGAATGTGTGTGAATGGGGGTGAGTGGTAAGCATGTTGTAAAGCACTTTGTGATCTATATCTGTGAAAGGTGCTATATAAATAAAACTTACTTACTTACTAACTTATAATAGTATACTCATATTCATTCCAAACTTTTTAACACCCATCCTTCCTGTGATGAACATGTGATGCTTGTATCAGGAAGTTCCCCAGATGTAACATTTCACCCTGACAAATAAATTATCTTACACTATTTTGCTATTCCAACCTGACGTAATGAAAGAATAATCTGACTTTCACTGCCAGAAAGTCCCAATGTCACCCTTGCCTGTGATAATATTCAGAGAAAATTAAAGCTGGTGCTAAACCTTAGGTTCAAAAGGTCAGCTGGCCTTCAGCTTGCATGCCCTACCTGACAGACT
The DNA here is from genome assembly GCA_024416835.2 of Perccottus glenii. Lineage (NCBI taxonomy): Eukaryota > Metazoa > Chordata > Actinopteri > Gobiiformes > Odontobutidae > Perccottus > Perccottus glenii. The sequence goes on along the minus strand of CM044560.2, from coordinate 11,822,639 downwards.
CCGAGTTGGTAATGACTGTGTGGCTCAAATCCTCTCAACAGGCAGTTTAATAACAGCCAACCTGTGATTACTGCGCCCGCTCCAGATGTTTACTTTCCTTTTTTTAGTCCCCTGTGATTATTGCGCACAGAGGCAGCTTATTACGGGACAGATATGCTATGTCTGTCTTTGTATTAAAACACTTTAAACATGGTGCAGCAATAATATGGTAAAAACATTTGTTGACTTGTTAGATCACTGCCTTAAATGTAGCTTTGCGGATGATTTCAGGATGTGCATGGTTATGTTTACTCTAAGCAACAAGCCTGGTTGGAGCAAGAAGTATTACGAAGATACTATTCACACAACGCATTTTGCCCAAATGTAAAGATTTTGTTGCTGTTTGGACATTCATTTACACAAAGACAGTATTCACTGATCACAAAAACACAAACTTTGGAATCTGGTTGAGGAGGTGTTTTAATTTGGCTGCAGCACCTGCTTTATTGTTGTATAAACACTGGCGTCCTGCACATGACATAACATAACAGTCTGCATAGCTATTGGCTTGTGATGAGACACACAACAAGCAGAACAACAATAGCAAAATCTGTTTTATGTCTTGATGCAATGCTAGGAAGTTAGGAATATGTAATGCAAGTGCTAACATAAAATAAATGTTAATACAGTAGTTTGCATGGTACTTCTTGGCTGCTAAAATTGTCTAATTTCTGGTAACGGCACTGATTTTACAAACTATATATGTGTATAACTTTGTCTTGCTATTAACTAATTGTCAAACCAAGTCATTCAATCTGTTCTAGCAAGATCCATGTTACTAACTATTCTAATGTAATGTTTTGTCACGTGCTCAGATCCACCATGTTGGCAGGAATCAGAAGTTGAAGTAGTAGAATGTTGCATACATCTACTCGACATAGCACAGTCTACAGTCATGACTTTCAAAAATTCCCATGCACCCAAGTTTAATTAAATCGGTGTGTGTGTTCCTAGACCGGAGGCTAACACCTACTAAGGGAAGAATGTTCCATGTTTTAACTACTCAACTAAAGTGTAACTCCCCCATTCACGCCCATAACCCTCAGTAACTTTACACATTCTCAAAGCCGGAGAAATATTAGTCATCTACTCGGGCTCTGTTTCTTATACCTGTACCTCTTTTGGCAACATTTTTCATAGTAGTGCCCAAGTAGTGTCGGAAAATGTTGTGGGCATGTCAATAAGTATGCAGGTGGAGTACAATGAGACAAACATAATAGATAATTATCATTTTGTTGCTACTGTATACAATTAATTTACACTCAGCCAAGTCAGAGGTGGGATTGTAAGCTCCATTTTTGACAGTGGCCCAGTTCTGTATCTGGAAGTCCAAAAAGTGTAAGTAAATGGACCTAACTCGGATAATGCAAAGGTCAAAGCCTCTGTTGTCTGACTGGCTATGCCCCAGATATAACACATACCTCCCCTGTCTCCGAGAGAGGCCTGACGGGGCAGCATTCCTCAAATATCTCTGATACCCCATACCGGTCCTCAGATTAGTCTAGAGCAGGTCAGATATGCAGATGACTGACAAACAGAAGAAAGAATGGCAGATGGCTACGTAGATAAATCATGGCGATTCAAACCCAATCAAAGATCCAGTAATATATAACTTATTGCCTCTTCGCTGTTCAATAGTCACTTTACTTGAAAGATGCGACAATCCACGTCCATGTCTTCAGACCAGACTAATGCTGTAATCGCTCTCAAACATAACAAGAGCTTTGTGGCAGTGAACAAAGTATTCATCTTCTTCTATTGTGCCCCTGAAGACATGCAAATCTTCTTCAATGGGCTCATTAGCATCACAGCAGATCACTACATGAGTTGAAGAAGGGGGACGCGAGAGTCTAATTAATGTTAACAGTTGACCAGGTTTATTAAAATACACATTCTGTACTCTGATGGGTATTCAGACTTAGAAATAGTTTGAGACAGAGATGACAACAATCGAGTTTGTCTGAGTGCCATTGTTGTCTCTGTTTAGTCTCTATCTTCAACAGATCTGGTCTTTAAATCTGAAAATTGAGCATGACATCCTTTAATCTCTGAGGCACATGTCGAGATGTTTCTCTGTATTAACCAATGGGGCTTCTGCCTGCAGGCTGTCCCATGTTGAATCTGTTTATAGTTGCCTCTGCAGGGGTTCAGGCAGTTGGAGTCTGGAGTCAAGCACAATTAATGAACTCACTCTCCACCCATCTCCCATTTTTTTTTTACCCTCTTGACCCCATCCCCCCTTCGACAAACCGGGGGAAGCCCCATTCCTCCTGGGACTCCTCCCCTTCTATTAGCTAATTTCTGATCAGCTGCTCCCTCCATCATTTATTCATACGTCTTCCTGCACAGATGTTGATGGTGGCCTTTAATCATGTGGTTCCTGCTCCTGGTTACAAACACAACCACCCACACAGGCCTCACCTCACGCTGCGTTCACAAAGCACCATGTGTCGCTGTCACAACAGGGAAACAAAGGGGGACAAAAATGGGACACAAGCTTGTTATGGAGCAGCATTTGTGACATGTATATAGGGCTCAAACAAAAGATATGTCTATAACAGCCATACCTCAGTGTGTGCTACTATTGATTATATTAGCTAACAAACTGGCTGCCACAACAGTCTTAAATTTTGTATGTGCTTCTATGGAGCATTGTGCATTGGACATACCAATTTGGCAAGTTGGGATTCGATTGATTTACATTCTTAAAACACCTCAGTAAACAAATCCAAACAATTTTTAAATAATAAATCTTAATGAGCCTGGCCAGAAATCCTTATTTTCTATACTATACAAAGAATTTATATGGTCTTAGTCAATTCAAGTTGGATTTTCACAAACCAACCAACCAACCAACGGATGCAAAATAAACTACCTGCGTGCAACTGGACAGAACTAAAACAATAAGAGAAACCAAGCCCGGCATAAAGTGCTTCTTATTTTTGTTCAACAGGATTTGTATTGTGTGGTCATGGTTGTTAAAGAAAGGGATCACATCTTTGCAGGAGGAATAGGTATGGCTGGCCAGGCTACCATCTATTTACCAAATAGTTTCTATTCTAGCATCCAATATGATTCCAACCATGTTTTTCAAACCACGTACTTTCTCTTTTATTAAGTTGTCAAGATGGTAGCTGTAGAAAAGCACTAAGACTTAGTAAAGCTGTATGCAAATTGAGACACCGACTCCACTTCAACACCACAACAACTGCAGTTTCATCACTGACCAACGCAACTGAACTTCAAAAGCTTTTGTAATAAACCAGTTTAGTTTTACATTTCCAAATCAGAATAAATTATTTTTAGGGCACCCTGCACTTGTCCCACTAAACAACTTCTGACCTAAGACCCATTGGGACCTTTGCCCTGATCCCTATGCCGGCCACGCTCAGTACCCAGTTTAATCTCATCAGCTAGGATTCTCCTCTTTTCACTCACTCAGCTTTCAAGAGATTTATGTACAATCCATGAATTTGGCAGTTTTTTCTTTTGGAAAGGAATCAATTTATCCATTGTTAACTTGTATAGGGTTTAAGCTTGAATCATATTGCCATACGGCTATCACACTCATTCATTGCTCACATGGGACTTAGAAACATTATGGCCTTAATAAAGTGAAAGGAAGCAAGTGGAGACCACCTTTGGAAGACCGCACATCTGTCCATCCACATTGAAGGGTCACGAGAGGTTTGTGTTGAGACCTTTTCTTATGATAATGCCATATGTCGTGGCATGTGAGGATTAATCAGGGGCAGGCGCTGCATACAATATAGAAACAAGAGTGGATGTGCCGTTGGTCTTAACTGGATGAGGAAAGTAAGGCAAATGGCCATGAGGGGAATTTGAGCGAGGCAAGTGAAAGTAGGAATGGCTAGATTAGCATTAGCTTGTCTTCCCCTTTTTCACGATTCCAGCATCTCCTTATGTCTTAGCCTGACCATCTTTACCATCAGCCTGTCACTGCTGTCGACTGGGCAACTGTTCACTCACCACTCCATAAAACCCCTCTGATCCAAGAAATTAGCCTCATTCATAACTGATTGCTCAAGTGTGTACAAGGCAGGCAGAGCTAATTAGCTTTCTTTTGATACGATCACTCGATACTACCCTGGCCCGTGCCATGCCAGACAACCGAGAAAGAACAGTGGCACCTTGTGCAGTGCATGCCCGTAAAATTTTAATCCCCATTCATCCCATGTCCAAGCTAGATGGCGTTATGCAAGCTGCAGTAACTGAAGACTCTGACATTGGGACCACATCATTGGGCCAAAGTGGTTTCTATGTCAAAGAGCATGATGGGATGCTGGCGTGTGGCCTGCTTTGGAGGTTCGGATTACCATTGTTAGGTAGTTTTGCCACAGCAGTGCTACATGCGCTCAGTGAAATGCAGCATGGAGGATTTTAATTGAGCTTGTGCCATGAGTGTCATGGCACAGTTTCAGTTCTGCCATTTAATGGAGCTGTGAGTACATCTGGTGAACGCTGAACATGGAGGTGTTGCCTGATAAGTCTATCCAGCTTAAGGACCAAATAAACATGCTTCATCATTTTGATGTTAAAAATGGAGCTGGACAAAAACATGCCATATTTAGGGCTAGTGCTTGGTGCTCCCAAGGTATTGGTGCCGCTTTTTTGATCTCCTCAGATAATCACTGCAGTGCAACTTTCCATTCTTCTCTTTTTCTATTGTTTGTACATGTAGATGACCGTAAGATAAAGATAAAAGTAGAGCAAAGTGCCAGTGATTCTCTAATAAAACCTGATGGTCTGATAAAGGCAAAAAAACTGTCTCCTTTAAAACATATCAATATGTATGGCACCTAAATATAAAGAACTTGTACTATTTAATCTTACACTCTCCGATTGGCTGGATATTGAGACTTAAGCTGTGAATGCCTGGCACGTGGAAGTACTTTTGTTATAGTCTTTTCACAGTTTAAATAGTTTGTTGTACTTGTTAATACATTGAAGATTAAGCCATATTTTTTTTTCATATTTGTCTGCCTTGGTTGGTTTGCATCTGTGGCAACCTGTTACCCTTTGGCTCCCAGCTGGCTTTTGTATGGGTGATTTCCGCCTGGTTAACTCGTGAGCACCCAGTCAGAGGTGCTTGCTTTTGTCCTGACTTTAGTGACGAAGCTCATGAGGATAGAAGGGACTGGGGGAGGAGTTTTGGACAGACCATCTGTTGCTGAAACAATTCCTTCCCGCATCACCCGTCAGTCTTCAGACAGAACTCACATAAAAAGGCTTTCTGGCTTTTCCAAAGCTCCTTTGTCAAGGCAGAAGTGTTTTATGATTGCATGCAAGATTATTGTCTACTACAGAGAGTACCCCTGCAGGTAGGATGAGATGTCTTAGTTAAGAATGGATGACTCATCATCTTGTCAATTTGGATGACTTTATTTTTGTGAGACCAGTCAATGTTGTCATCAAATATACAGTACATCCTCTTATTTGTCAGACAGACTCACAGAGCCCTAACCTCTAAGACCAGTTTCAACATTAGTAATTGTGTCTTGTATAGTTTTAAATTGAAGCAATACTTTCCATTCCTATCTCAATGCTTTTGATGTCATAACTTGCCCAGTGTTCAGCTTTGTTAATCTACCTTTTGTTACAGCTTACTAATGTTTCTCCCCAACCACAAGTGCAAAAAAGCTTGTGCAAGACAGAGCCTAGCAGCATTATTCTGATAAATTCATTTTGGTGTGGTTCCAGGTTACATAACAGCAGTTGATCTCCTTAAAATTTAAAGAGCAAACAGTATTAATCTTGCAGCTAACCTCAGTGGTTTTCCTTCACGTGAGGCTGCTTTTCTTTCATGGTAAACCGGTGCCAGACCGAGACTGTCACTCATTGAATTGGCACTGAGCAGTTCTTTGATTAACAACCCCTTTTAATGTGCCGTTTTTAGGATATTTTGGTCTCTATTTACACACCCTACCTTTGCCCTTCTAGGCATTTCCAAAAAATGTGCATCTATAAAATGGTCTGCTTAGTTAATGTAAGGAAGATCCAAGTCCTAGGCTGAGTTTACCTTTTCTTGTTACATTTGACCTCATTCTAAGACGTCTGTGCATTCATCCCATCATTATCTCACAATGGTAGGTCGAAAGGGAAGTGTGACTGAGTCTTGATGGCGTGAGACGGCTCAACTCTTAAAGGGACGGCTTGGCATTATGGAAAACGTATAAAATATAAGGAGATTAAAATATCTGAGTAGCTTTATACACCATCTATGTAGGTTACTGTATAACACAAAAAGGAGGCCGTGGCTCACCTTCTTACAGTCTCGCTCAACTAATCTAAATGGGACACAAGGATTTATGAATGATGGAAATGTGTCTTTTAAGTGGCTATAGCTAAAATACAAATAACCTGATATTTTTTTACAGAATGCGAGTAAACTCTAAAAAAATGTCACATTAGCGCACCTTTTTGCTAACTTACTCCCTCTGGCCAAAGAAGACACAGGCAGACTGAAACAGGATTATGGCAGGACAAATGACCACAAATATTAGTGAAGAGGCTGGAAGGTAGCTAATCTGTGCCACGTGTCAGAAAGCACCTCTGTAAAACACTGGTGTCCTGATGTTTTTGTTTGTGTGTCTGCTCAGACAATAGGAGGCGGGACTATATCAGGTGGCTGCACCCTTCCTCTTTCCCCTCTCGCTCCCCCCTCGGCCTGCTCTTCATTTGAACAGTCCCCTTTATCCCACTCTGCGTCCCCTGTGGACCGAAGAGCTACATTTAGCAGCCGCCCATTAGACCCCTGAAAAAACCTTGATGATAGAAGTGAATTTTTACACTGGCTGCTGGGCTGTGCTGAGTTTATATTTAGTTCACAAAAGAGCAAGAATACGGTCAAGGACACATGAACACAAGGTTTATATGCATTATAAAAACATAGAGATTTTATTTATAAAATTTTAGATTATGGTTGAAAATAGATACATTCAGAAAGTTGAATTTTACATAAACATCTAATGTATAAAACAAACACATGTTGATCTGTGTCCCAACCCTGATGATGAGGAACACATTTGTGACCCACGGATGAGAGTGTGTGCACACGTGGCTGCCTGTTGTTAATAGTTAATGAGGATTGATGTCTGAAAGTGGTGACCTTGTATAAGGTTTCCTGGTGGAATCCATGCATATTGATCTTTTCGGTTTTATGCTTTGTTGGACACTCCGGCCCCTCATGCTTCTGTGTTCACCTCAGCGCTCATGATTAATGGTTGCTAGTTTGGTTTTACGGGTAGAGCAGACACCTAATACTCACAGACTTTCCTTAAAACTTAGTTGGGTAATAATTATGGGGAATTTTGGAAAATTTCTTGTAGCTCTGCTTTCTTGGTCCTTAGCCGAGACTTCACATAAAGGACAAGTGGAAGTCTTTTCCTGTCATTATGAAAATATTATCTCTACTGAACATGACAACCGGGAGAAGCTACGGCACGTGTTTGAGAACTCTGTTTTTTTATTCAATTAAAGCTGTCACTGACCTGTTGATCATTTCCTTCCATCAGAGATTCAACAAAAGAAAATAGGCTGTACAGAAGTCTATGATACATCTCAAACCAACTAAATACCATGGGGGATTGTTTGTCTCAAAAATTGGCCTTAAGTGTCACTGCTCCTGACCTTCGAAAAGCATTGTTAGTCGAGGCACCACAATTGCGGTTTTGGTATCATTAAACATTAAGGCCCAGTGTTCAATGAGTGCCAGGTCTATAAATGTATTTTCCTGTGCTGTGAGGAAATGACAGTCCGTCTGAGCAATCAGCCTCAGATTCCTGTTATTGCTTCTGTTATTGAGTTGCTACAAACATGTCTGGGAATAAGTCATTCAATCATGGATATGACAACAAGGTGCAGCCACAACATCAAGACTGTTATTATGATATTTTTTATTAAATTTCAATGTACACTTTATTTTTGGATAAATTCACAGCATTACAATCCTTTGCTAATATGACACACTTTGATATTCCGATGCTGTACATGGAACAAACTGCCTTGCTCAATTAAAGACTGAGCCCTGGTGTGGCTGTTTAATGAGGTGTGTCATCAGAGTGGTAGTTTGAGCGTGACACACCCTCAAGATTCAGGCCTGGTGAACAATTTTTCTGACACTTTAATAAGAGGATAGCATTGCCAGGTTGGTGTGGTGACAGAGCAGAAAGTAGAATATGAGCAGTGACCAAAATGGAAAAGTCAAGTCAGAAGGAATATAAAAGTATTGGATTTAGGAAGCTGTCCAATATTCTTACAAAGTAAAACCTGGCTCAATGCAAGAAATTACTCAAAATACATATTTCTTACAATTCTGATCTGGTAATGGGGAAGAGAAACCATTGATTAAAGCAGCTTTAATTGCAAAACCTTAAGGACCTTAGAACCTTAAAGATTAGCAAAAATTATAATAGATTGGATTTATATTGCGCTTTTCTCCCAAGGGACCAAGGGACTCAAAGGCTGTCCATTATTCATTCATACACAGTCTACAACTGTACCCACAGATGCCCTGGGGCAGACTGACAGAGACGTGGCAGCCATTTTGCGCCTATGGCCTCTCCGACCATCACCACATACATTCACTAAACATTCTTACACATTCATTGTGGGGAGTGCGGGAATCGAACCGCCTACCTTCCGGTTGAAAGACGATTGCTGTACCATTATTCTTACTTCGGAGCCCCATTAGCTTCCACAATGTGGTTGCTAGTTTTCCTGGAGTTCATAAATTTTAAAACATCAGTATACAAATCACATCACATTATGATGTAAAAAATAATAAAAAATGTACTAATTAAGTTACAATGTCTATTCTTTAAGTATTTAATTTAAGTTCAATTTGGGACAAAATGTTCAATTCCTCCAAAATGCGTAGCATCTAATAACAATTTAGTACAATTAATTTATATTTCTTCTAATGTCTTCTTAAAAGTAAAGGTGTTTGCTATTTGCCTTATGCTGACACTTGATATCATGCTGATGATGCTCTAAATACAGTTTTCTTATACAATTAGATCTTGAGTATTGGACAACCAAATCCCTGGAGCTAACTTGATGTGTAACATATTGATGACAAGAGCCACTGTAGATTAATTATTTTAAATCTGTGTGTGGCTAAACTCTCATACTTTGCTTTTTAAAGTTACTTATTGTTTCATCTTATCATAACTAGTTAATAACAACCACCTTTTGGACTGGTAAATAGGTCACAATTAAATCACAATGAATGATGACTACAGATAGCATTACTAGCTAGCTAAACCATTATTTACATTACCATTTAGTCATTTAGCTAACTGGTTCCCAAAGCGGGGGAGTCGCGGAGTGGTGTGCGAAGGGTCGCGAGATGATTTCCAGATATTTATTTATTTATTTATTTATTTTCTTTATGATTTTTTTTTATGATTTTTTAATATATTTTTAAAAGGTTGTAATGATGCGAGTATAAATTTAAATTAATTAATTTTATTAAAATAAACTGAAAGTAAAACTTTGTAAAACTTAGTAAAACTTTGTTTGCTCCGATTAATTATGACAGTTAAGTGACGGCGTGTTGCCATGTTCGCGGGCTACTTTTAAAGTCCATTTTGGGCAAAAAGTCACGGTCGACTGCTGACGATCCGAACACGATCTGAACACCACTGTAGGCGAGGAGGGTTAAGTGTCTTGCCGAGGACACAACGACAGTACGGACTGTGGGGAGAGCGGGAATTGAACCGCCTACCTTCCGGTTGAAGGACGACCACTCTACCACTGAGCGTCTGCGTTACATTAATACCATACCATTAATAATGGTTACATTAGTAACCACTAACTTACTTAGTGGTTACTAATGTAAATCTGCATTTAACTGCTGTGAGCATAACAAGTTTGGTAAGGCTAATTCTGACCATTGGCCAAAATCACAGTATTTTGACTGTGGTGCCTGTAGCTAGCTATAGCCTATCCACATACAATGTTTTATAAACTTCACTTACTGTTATCATGACATTTTTGCTGCAGCTGACTTCTGTTACCATGGAAAGGGTGACATTGTTACCATAATAGACATTATATATGGTCTATAGTTACCACTGGTTAGCATCTGTTGCTAGCTAAATCCATTTTAAAGTTACTTAGTGTTTCACCTGCTGTTAGCATAATTTAGCTAGCTACAGCTAATCTTGAGACAAAGAAGTAACGTATTTAGCATTTGTTATTATCTAAAGACTCACACAATGCTTTATAAAGGTAATTGTTATTTTACCTGCTGTTAGCATAAGAGGTTGCTATAGCTAACTTGGTTAACAATAACTGGCATCAAAGTGTTTAAAAAAACAATCAAAAGGTGTACGCCCTGTCTTTTGTACACACAATTGGATTTTTTCTTCTTGATTGAATATTATAAAAAATGTCTTAAGTGGTTATTTAAATGTTAATGTATGTTTTTTACATAAACTACTGTATTTTTGTCCAGATACTAATGGTGTTGTGATGCCATTGTTTTGCAGGGGGCTCGTGTCTGGCTGAGGCACAAAGAGCAGCTGCTCCCCTCCACGGTCAGCTCCTGTGATGATTCATCTCTGGTCCTCACCACAGACTATGGCAAGGTACACAGTCAATAGTATAATACATATTGCTAATTGTCATCTTTAATAGTTCTGTATTATGAAGCATTTTATTGGTCATACAAGATGTTGCTTTGTCATTCCCTAGATCTGTTTGGGTCAGGGTAAAGGCATACAGTATGTGGCAAAAGGCTAATAGTTTGCACACATGTTTCATTTCATGCTCCATCTTGACATCAACACCTTTTGTAATGAACAAAGAATGACAGGAATGGGCTTCTTGTGACTAGTCATTGGCCTATGCTTATCTGTTTGGCAGAGCATGCTGGTCTTTGTGTTGAGAGGAAATCCGCTGTGTATATGTGCCTAAATGTATGTGTGTGTGTGTGTGTGTGTGTGTGTGTGTGTGTGTGTGTGTGTGTGTAGAAAAGTTCGGTTAAGTGTCTTGCCCAAAGAATCGAACCACCAACCTTCCAGTTGAGGGACAACCGCTCTACCACTGAGATAGCAATTTCCACTATTGTCAAACTCAAATTCAAGATGCCATTTTTCTTAAAACCAAAAGGGTTCGCCTAAATGAAAGTATCTCAACACTATATTTCATTCATCCATTAGGCCTGTTTATTCAGTCATAGCAAAAAAATAGAGAATTCTCTTATTCTTAGGTAAACACTTGACAATTTCTGGTAAATTTATAAGGCTCACGACTCTTGAGGCTTGATTTGGGAAAAATAACTGGCCATGTAGATATACTATTACTTTCCTCTTTTTCTCAGCCAGGCAGCAAACACAAGATTCTTATTTGTCATTTAAAAACATCAAATCTTTTGTATTAGTTCTATATTACAACACCAGAGAGAACCCTAAAATATGCAAAAAATATTAAAGTCTTCACCTTCAAATGTTATAAAAATGCAGCAGTGAAATGACATGCATAAGTGTTCCAACACCAATGGATGAGAAGACATTTGTCAATAAAATCTATTGAACCATGTATTTGTAACTTTTATGGTTTAAAAATGTCAGGAGAATCCTCTTTGGTATTTTCTCATCAAAACTGATCTGAGCCATGTGGTGTGAGAAGAGCAAAAGGGGCTGTGATCTGGGAATATGTAACACAGGCTACAGTGGATTTACTGCACTGGGTCAAAGGTCGAGCAATGACACAGAGGCTATTTGTTTTTTTATTGTGACTTATTAGGGGTTAAAACCTAACGTGGTCAGAACGACTCTACGGCAGGTCTTGTGTTTTCTGACTGGAAAGTATGTGCGGAAGCTGGTGTTCCTCAGATGTGAAATAGGAATTTGTTTATCATCAGACCATATGGATGTCTCCTCTGTGTCCAAGTTATAGAAGAAGAAGAATGATGAGAATGCCATTCTACAAAGCTCCTTAAGTCGATTATCAGCGCATTGCCTGTCTTCATTAGTTTTAAATGTCCCTTGTTTCTTATCATAGCAAGTTTGGTAAATGTATCGTGGCAGTGTTTGTCCCTCAGGGGTGTGATAGACCAGTGCTTTACCAGACTCCGAGCCTAAGTGCCTTGGCCTGGAGACGACCGTGAGTGGAGTGTTTTACACACAGTGCATCTGTTTAATAGCCCGACCTGACTGCTGTCACGTTAACCATCTTAAGAGCACTCTCTTGAACCTCAGACCTAGGGCTGACCAGCAGTAAGAAGCAGGGTGCACTATTTGTTGCGGTGTTGTATGTTTCATGTGTGTGTGTGTGTGTGTAGTTGTGTGGGTGGAGTTTTGCGTGCCAGATGGCACCAGCTGGATTAACAGTATGCCGGTTTTCCCAAGGGAGACGTGCATGTGAAGAAAAGCAGGAAGACGCTCGGTCACCTGCGCTAAATAGCTGCTTCTAGTGATGTCATGTCTGTTTTGCTGGACCACAATTGACATAGAATTCCCAATCATCATGTTAGACACAAAGCATTTATGCCTCTGTCAACATGCAAACTAGAGCCTTGTAGTAGACCTAAATGGTTTAAATAGCAAGCAAGCTATACTATTTAAGTAAAAAAAAACATTCTAAACAATAATTAGAAGTTTCACATTGTTATGCTTTGCTTTCAATTTAACCATATTTAATGTTTTCTTACCTAATAAATAGGGGAAACTATTGAAAACCATTCTATTTAAAGCTAATTAAATAATGCATTATTGTTTTAGTCTCCAGAAAAACATTTTGATATAAAATGAGTCCAGTACATGTGTATTCAAACAGATTTGTTGGTTAGCTCTTTCTTACCTGTGTATTTATTCTGTACCACTAGGGGCTGAGCTACAGTGCTTAATCTGTTATGGCAGCAAGGCTAAATGCTTTGCTAGTAGTGGTGAACAGCAGAAAAGGGACAAAGAACGGGTCATTGTATAAAGCGTAAAGAAGATTTATGAAAAAGCTGTTGGTGATAGCCAAAGGTCCACTTAGCTTTCTTGTAATGGCAGTACACTTGATGTTGCATATTAAAACACTGTAGCTGAGTTCAGTTTTGGAGGTTATAACTAGATCATTGACGACCCCCACTTTTTTAATTTATCAAAGAAGCCATTATGTGCAGAAAGACAACATACTCCTGCAAACAATGTGTGTCTGAAATGTTTGGATAAAATCTGTATGAAGTTCTTGGCGCTTGATTAGGCTCCACTGTAAAATGATGAAGATGTGCTTTGTTAGTGTTAAGTGGCTTTTTATATTTTTCATCAATATCCCTAATCCCTAAACCAGTGTAAACCCTCCCAGATGTCTCTTGGGTCTGGGTGGGACTTTCCAGCAGATGGATGCTGTTAGACAGAGTGACAGTCAGACTGAATTGGGATGAACAGGGAGGTGTTTGTGTGCACGAGCCTTGCTTCTGGCCATGTGTCATTTCTAAAGGCCTGTATTAACGTATCCTCTGGGAGAAAACATGGCCTGACCCCGCCCCGTTGTGAATATTCAGTGCTGTTGGCCCAACAAAAGCAGCAGCATGGGCCGGGTGTGGCTTCACTGAGAGGGAAACAAAAGAAAAATCGATTCTCAGCAAAATTATTTGAATGGACTATATGTCATATTGTTATTTTAAAGATTCTGAAATATCATTGTAATATTTTGGATAACAGCCAAATACATCATTATGTTGTATTAAAAGTGAGGTCGCAGGTGCCTGCTATAACACAATTCCTGAGCTACTGCAGTGCTTTTTTTTTTTTGTTCATTTATTCACTGTATTGTATAAAGTATAACAGTTTTAACGGTGCCAGTGGCTGTTTTGTTTAAACTGTCTTTGATTTATTTTATTTTTGTATTATATATGATGCTGCTGTTAATAGATATATTAGATAGATAAATAGATAGATTTCCTTTAAGGATACACAGTCTAAAATGTGGTGATATTACTGTTATAGAAGAAAAAATGGTATAACAGAAAGAACAAATCGTTAAAAAGTTAAATAACATTATGGCCTGTTAATGTTGTGTGTCCACCCATGTCTGGCGGTATGGGCAGGGCTAATTTGTTGTGTACACACACAGCATCAGTAATCTATCACCAGACACATAAGCTGTCAATAAGATAAAATTACATAATCCTGAGTGCTATTATAATATTAATCCCATCCATTACACATGCACTGTAACTGGAAGCAAAGTAAAGTAAAGTATCTAAAAATACAAGGTCAGTATCCTACCATATTAAGTGCTGTTTCTTCAGTGGTGAGGATCAATACGTCTGCTCACAGCGTTACATCAGTGTTGTCTGGCTTTTATTGGTGTTTTCAATTGTTGGTAGGAAAATGTCTAAGCATTAGCGGAGCTCCTGGGATTACATTAAAGATTAGTGGTAGCATCAAGACCATATCTACTTTCATCTTCCAACTTAGATCTCTTTTAGCTCAGTCTGTTTTCAGTAGGTTGTATGGAAACACATTTCTGAAAGAGAGTAGTGTTAAGGTTGGGGCAGGAATTGGAGACTTGAGGGCCAAAGCAATGATCAAAGATACAAAACCTGAGCTATAACTGTGTAATGTAAAACCTTTTGATGTGGGAAACCCCAGCTCAGTTTTCTCAGAGCTCCTTTAAAGTGTTGTGTTCAGAGCGCAAAAAGAAAAAAACAGCGGCTCCTCAGGCACAAAGTGTGACATCAACTAAAAGTGATCCTAAAAAGATAGAAAAAGGTCTGATCATGTGGTTATAGAGGGAGCCATGCTATAATGGGACACACACTGACTTGAATAACAGGCAATTCATATTATTTTAGTAAGTGTTTTGTGGAAAAGTAGGGAGCGTATATTGGTAAAAACAATAAAGCTCATTGTACTTTTGACTAAAGGCCATATTTAAGGTTATTACAGGAGCTTGGAATCTGTAAAAATGCTTGAATTTCAAAATTGTCCAGGTTTATAATGTGCCTTTACAGCACTTTTCAAATTTGGCTGAATTTCCTTGAATGTTTTTTTAGCTAGAGCAATAAAGTAAGCTTAGAATAGCTGGAAAGGACTTTGAAAGTGCTTGAAAGTACTTGAATAAAAATTACACTTACACTAGATTTGTTGCAATGGGTACAATAGTGATGTGAAAAAAAAAGTCCAAATTGTCAATAAGGTAAATTTGTGTTAGTATAGAGTTATCATATTAGTATAATGATGGACTAACTATGTATGAAGTCATGTGACATGGATTATTGCACACATAACATTTTTTCTTAAACATTTGATCATTAATTACAGATTTATATTTGTATTCATAATTTTGATTTGCCCTAAATGCTATCAGCAACCCCTCACATTGCCCTACCCATATCCTGCTCCTTCCAAATGCATAGTGGTAATGTCTCAGAAGAACCCAGGTGTTGTGAATGACATCAATCATGTTAAGTGTCTGATGTAATTGGACGGATAAAATGATCACACTGATGGAGCATGCAACCAGTGAAAAGCCTGTTTGATTTATTCAAACCAGTCGGGCCCTTGGAGCTGAATCACAGCCAATTTGCTTAAGGGAAAAGGGTGGAGTTACAGCAAAATATTTAGGGACAGCTGGTTGTAAATCTACAACCTTCTGCTCCTTCAATGACATCACTGTATCCCTTCTCCCCCCCGAGGCTTTTTTCTTTTCACAAACCTTAACACAATTACTGATAACTGCATTGTTTCTGTGCTTTTGTGTCAGTGTACACCTATTCTCTAATGTCCAATATCAACAAGCCATATCATAGTCAAGCGCTCTTACATAAATACAAAGATTATACATTCACTTGAAGGGGGGGTAATGCAACAACTACAACACTGATAATTGGTTCATATTGAATACATATACCTATCTATTACTTTTTGTCATTACACTGCACTCATTGTACTAATAGGAATAGTGAAGTTTAAATGCAAAACTTGTGCAAACTTTTTGGGTCAAAAGCACAGTATAAAAACAGTGTTTCCTTTAAATACTTAAAAGTACTCCTTTTTTGTGCTCCACAAATCTTTTAATGACCTTTTGGCTTACGTCAGTTTTGTTTGGCTGTTTTTAAACCATGTTCAGTAAGCATTTGGTATGCCTTGAAAGTTCTGCTCAAGTTTTTAAAGTCCTGTTGGATGTTTACTAGATTTCTTTTTTGTACATCTGTGGTACAACTGAGTGGAAGCTGCTCAAGTGGTTAAAAGCAGGAGGCAGATTCAAAGATTCCTTTTCAAACCAACTTTTAATTCAATGTGGGCCATATGGTGTGCAAAATAACTGTCCATATAAAGAAACTGTTTATGACTGTTTGAAAAATGTAACAAACAAAAAAAAAATGAGCAAACTGAACATAAGCCACACAGGCCCTACAGCTCTCTCCAGACAGCCTTAGATACTCCACCCTACCAGTTCTCTTAATATTACAGGTGTATGCCACTCTCCTCAGGTAAGAAGGAAAAGTACTATCTTTTCCAACAATTAACAAATTGCTCCCATGTATACTCTGCAGGACAATCACAAATAGTAAATCTACATTCACAGAATACATAAAACACAATGCATATAGAGACTTAAATCTCCACACAAAGATTCCCCTTCAACATGGTTTGACCCACGACATCACCACTGATGTCACAAATGTTTCAAAAAGGGCTGCGTGTGTGCGCGTGTGTGTGTGTGTGTGTGTGTGTGTGTGTGTGCGTGTGTGTGTGCGTGTGTGTGTGCGCGTGTGTGTGTGTGTGTGCGTGTGTGTGCGTGTGTGTGTGTGTGTGTGTGTGTGCGCGTGTGTGTGCGTGTGTGTGTGTGTGTGTGTGCGTGTGTGTGTGCATGCGTGTGTGTGCGCGTGTGTGTGCGTGTGTGTGTGTGTGTGTGCGCGTGTGTGTGTGTGTGTGTGTATAACTTAAATTAAAATATAAACAAACGCTAAACAAACAAATCTCTGGGATAGTTATATCTAGTAATTTTTAGTTGGATTGGCAGAAACATTACAAATGAAATGAATAGTGACTTAACAGAATGGGACAGTATATTAACAAATGGGACAAAGTGGCCTGAGGTCAGTCACTTTGTCCCATTTGTTGATATACTGTCCCATTCACAAACATAATGTGTCATAATTACATTTTTAGTGTGTGTTGCATCACCCATCTTCTACACATTTAGTTGACGTACAGGCATCCTACTATTATCTTGAAGAATTGTCTGATATATTGTCTGATATAATGATTGCAAGCTGGCCAGGCCCTGATGGAGCAAAGCTCCACCATACTTTACAGTTGGAATGATGTTTTCATGATGATATGCAGTGCTCTTTCTACGCCAGATAGTTCAATCTAAGTTTCATCAGTCCACAAAACATTTTGCCAATACCTCTGCAGTGTCAGTGTGCTCTTTTGCAAACTTCAGGCGTGCAGCAATGTTCTTTTTAGTAAGCTGTGGCTTCCTTCAGGGTGTTCTGCCGTGGATACCCTGCTTGTTCAGTGTTTTTTTACGTATTGTAGACTCATGAACAGAGATGTTAGCAAGTTTCAATGATGCCTTCAATTCTTTGGCTGTCATATGGGGTTGTTTCTTTACCTCATTAATGAGTCTTCTTTGTGCTCTTGGTGTCATTTTGACTGGGCGCCCACTTCTTGGTAGAGTAGTGACAGTCCCAAAGCATCTCCATTTGTAGATTGTTTGACTTAGATGAAGATCAGATCACATTTATTCAGAAAACCACGGAATTCCAAACGGTTCACATACTTTTTCTTGCCACTGTATATAACAAAAAATAATATTCAAAGCAACATGGTCCAGGATTTGATTCCCATCCAGGGCAGGGCCTTTCTGTGTTGGGTTTTCATTTTCTCCCCGTGTCTGCGTAGGTTTCCTCCGGACATGTACAATAGTCAGCCCCATTGGGCCAGGCCTCCCCTGCAAAAGAGGCCACAATAATATTAACCATGGCTTACAACAAAGGCTGCATGATATATTGCAGATCTACTGATATCACCAGATAAACATGCACATAATACATACTGCAACGACTAAACTCCAAAAATATTGTTGCCAGATACTTTGCCTGTCACTGTGTTTATCCAGATTTAGCCTTGACTTGCAATGTAACCAAATAAAATGTTAGTTGGAGCACTGCATCCAGTGGTGCCCTCACATTAAGGAACAAAGACATTGCATGTGCCATCTATTACATGCTGTAATCTGACTCACTAAGTTACCCTTAGGCATATGGCAGCTGCTACATGACAGTCTTTATCTTTGGTTTGTATTACACTTACTGCCTTAACACTCAGCTAACTTCTTGGAAATATCCCATGGTTCCAGGTGATCTACCAGCAGAGGGCGGAGCTGAGCAGGGAGACCGTTTACGCAATGCACCCCAGCAGCATCCATGGAGTGGAAGACATGTCCACACTGGCAGAGCTGCATGAAGCCGCCATCATGCACAACCTCTTCCTTCGCTACCAGAAAGACAACATCTATGTAAGACACTACATCTGATTTTGAAGGTTCATTGGAACAACTTCAGAACACCTATTCATTGAGCAGCTATAACCTCTTCCAAAATGGTTGTGATTTGTGTTTATTATCTGATTTTGTTAAGTGAAAAATTCTAAATTTGGGTAAAGCAGGTGTACAGTTGTGCTCATCAGTTGACATACCAGAATTTGTGATTATTTTTTTTTTTGGGGCGGCATTTTTCAGAGAATATGAATGATAACACAAAAAAAAACTTTTTTTTCACTCATTGTTAGTGGTTGGGTGAAGCCATTTATTGTAATGAACTGTGTTTACTCTTTTTAAATAATGATGACAACAAAAACTACTAAAATGTTCTTCAAAGAGACCAGTTTTAATCAAAAGTTTACATACCCCATAGTCCTTAATACCGTTTATTGCCACCTTTAACATCAATGACAGCTTGAAGTCTTTTGTGGTAGTTGTGGATAAGGCTCTATATTTTCTCAGATGGTAAAGCTGCCCATTCTTTTTGGCAAAAAGCCTCCAGTTCCTGTAAATTCTTGAGCTGTCTTGCATGAACTGTACATTTGAGATCTCTTCAGAGTAGCTCAATGATATTGAGGTCAGGAGACTGAGATGGCCAGTCCAGAACCTTCACTTTATGTTGCTGTAGACAATGACAGGTCGACTTGGCCTTGTGCTTTGGATTGTTGTCATGTTGGAACGTCCAAGTACGTCCCATGTGCAGCTTCTGGGCTGATGAGTGCGACATTTCCTCCAGTATTTTCTGATAACATGCTGCATTTATCTAGTAGTAGCAGTAGTAGTAGAGTTTATTTGTCCCGTAGGAAATTGATTTTCAGTGAGAGAAACACATATAGCAAAATAGCATTCACACTTAATGACACAAAATTCAAAACACAGTTACAAATTCTAAGCTCTAAAAAAAACAATAAAAAACAGCAGCGGCTTGAACAGGCCCCTAACCATCCCTTTGTTGTGTACGCTAATGCCCATCCATCAACTTGCATCTGTTCATACAAGGAACCTCCTAAATGGTCCTCGTGTAAAGGCGCCGCCTTTAAATACAGCGAATACAGCAAAATACAGCAATATACCTCCGTCCACCAGAGGGCAGGCTCCAAAAGCGGAAATATAACGAGAAACCCAATGGCAACTTTACAAGTGTAAAAATCATGTTTACAGCCTGGTACAAAAGATGGCTCCGGTCTCTAGAGCTAAGTTATTACTACGTGACAACTCTGGGGGTGAATTTCTGATTATTACGTCCGTTTATGCTATCTAAAAACTATTGTTTTACTATGGAGTAAAAGCCGAAAAGCCCGGATGTAACGCCATTTTATTGCCTTTTTGTAATGACAATATCGGTGAATAGGTGACAAATTGGCAGATAACATCCATATTTTTACAATCTATGGTTCAGACCAGCTGAGACAAGAACAGTCAAAATTAATTAGTTCTGTGTTAATTAAGTGAATTAATTAAGTGTTTCAAAAGTTTATTAAATAGGCCAGTCACCTGTGGCATAAATGTTCTTGCTATCAATTTTGACCAAGTTTCCTGGGCCTTTGTAGCTCACACATTCTCAAAACATCAGCAATCCACTCCCATGTTTCACAATACCAATGGTGTCTCTTTCATCATAGGCCTTGTTGACTCCTCTCCAAATCGTTTATGGTTGTGGCCAAAAAGTTAATTTTGGTCTCATCACTCCAAATGACTTTTTCAGAGAGTCCTGTATTTCAACAGTTTTTGTGTTATCATTCATATTCTCTGAAAAATGGCCAAACAATCACAAATTCTGCCAGGTTATGTAAACTTTGAGCACAACTCTATATAGGCCATTGCAATGCATTACAACTTTTTGGTGTAAACAACAATTACCAAATTGACATTGAATATAAACGGTCTACAATATTTAGGTTTTAATGAAACAGGTCAGGTTACTAGAAATTTATTTTAGTGGCGTGCAATAAACCTCACACAGTGCTAAAAAAATAGCATCCTTATCTGTTTATTTGAGATTACTTTAATTTTAGGACAAGAAGAATTTCCCTCAAACTAATCCGGTCTCAGAGGGGTCACCCTGTGTGGCTCAATGGCATCTCACTTACGTACACTGCAGAATGACCCACAAACACACTTCAGTGCGACATATTACTTCATGCAGGAGCAACGGATCCTAAAATATTAGTAGATTTAGCACAAACTAGGTCATTCACAGCAGCACTAGACAATTAGAATCAATCCAAAAAACTGTATTAAGAGAATTTAATGGAACTTTATTACCTTGTTCTAATAATCTTCTTTGTTTTTTGCTTTTCTGCATCCTTACTCACCTCTGTGTCAGACCAACATTGGCTCGATCTTGGCAGCAGTAAATCCCTACAAGCAGATCCCAGGCCTGTACAACAGTGGAGCAGTTGACTTGTACAGTAAACACCAGATGGGGGAGCTGCCTCCTCACATCTTTGCCGTGGCCAATGAGTGTTACCGCTGTCTGTGGAAGAGACATGACAGCCAGTGTGTCCTCATTAGGTCAGTAATAAACTCATGCTCTTGGCTTTTCAATACAAGATAGTGCTAAAATTGTATTGGTGTCTTGACCTTGACTCGGAAAATCTACTGATTTCTTACTAATTTTATGGGTATACCTGTCAACATTATTGCCATGGTTTTACTTAGAGCCCAGGAAGTTATTGTGGTGCAGAGCTAAAATATTATAGACCCACGTGTTTGTTTTTAATGTTGTACATGTGGGATCTGTGTTTTCAGTGGTGAAAGTGGTGCTGGGAAGACAGAAAGCACAAAGCTGCTTCTTAAGTTCCTTTCTGTGATGAGTCAGTATTCGCTCGAACACCACCGTCAGAAAGCACTACACGAGTAGAGCAAGCACTCGTCCAAAGCAGGTAAATATGCAAAAGACACAAAAGTGTTGGATGCTTACAGGTTGTACAAAATGTTTCTCTTTGCAGTCCTATAATGGAAGCCTTTGGAAATGCAAAGACTGTGTACAACAATAACTCCAGTCGCTTTGGGAAGTTCATCCAACTTCATTTTTCCCAGAACGGAAACATCGAGGGAGGTTGCATCATCGACTGTATCCTTCAGCAGTCCTTACTTTATGTATATATGTTTAATAAGAATGTCTCGTACATGAGGCACTTTTATAGATTTTTACCTTGACGGTTAAAAAAATCAGATTTGCTGGAAAAGGTAACAATGTATACCACAGATTTATATATAAAGATTCAATCCATTATGACAAACTAATTTTTTTGTGTACCGAGACTGACAAAATAACATAAACATTTCTGAAACTTTTCTTTTGCTCCAAGAACCGTGTAGGTCGACAGAATCCTGGGGAAAGAAACTACCACATCTTCTATGCACTTTTAGCAGGGGCCGACAAAGAACACAGAGGTGAGGGCTGATCCATAGTTACTAGATATGTCACTCAGGTACTGCAGGTACTAAACAATGACACAATGACTTATGTATTATGAATGAATGAATTAAAAAATGAGAATTTAGTGCAATATGTGTTTCTGTGTGCAGATATGTACCTCCTTTTTGAAGGCCCTGAGGCCTATCACTACTTGAGTCAGTCAGGCTGTGTGCAGGACAGCAGTCTGGATGACAAGCAGCTCTTTGACAGTGTCATGGTAAGAATGGTTTTATAGTATTGAGCACTAGATGGCGCCATAGCTCTTTATTTTGAGTGTATTTGTTACTCAGGGCACCACTGAAGGAAACATGTCGATGTTGAACAATGTGAACATTTTGTTTTGTTGTGTTACAGGAAGCTCTCAAAGTGATGGAGTTCACAGAGGAAGAGATCAGAGATGTGTTCAAGTTGCTCTCTGCTGTTCTTCAAATGGGAAACATAGAATTCATGACAGCTGGTGGTGCACAAATCACAACCAATGCAGGTACAAAAATTGCATAAAACAGGTCAACCATTACATTTAAGCACAGCCTGAGGATTGCTGTCTACACAAGAATAAAGAATAAAAGAATGAATATTGCCATGTGCTGGTCTTGTTTTTGCACACATAAGATTTATAACTTAAACCCCATGTAAGGGGACCCCTGGAAGCATTTTGTTAAAGATGGTAAGGTTCCCTGAATTTACTGCCAAAACCACTATTTACTGAAACTAGATATTTAGTTTACTGAGGTTGGCGAGTTCTGCAGCCAGTGTGTGCCTAAACCTGAT
Organism: Perccottus glenii; assembly: GCA_024416835.2. Classification (NCBI taxonomy): domain Eukaryota; kingdom Metazoa; phylum Chordata; class Actinopteri; order Gobiiformes; family Odontobutidae; genus Perccottus; species Perccottus glenii. The sequence goes on along the minus strand of CM044560.2, from coordinate 11,799,889 downwards.
TGACATTGCTCTCGCAAAAGCAGAGCGGTGAACAGGCTGTAACATGAGCTCATGGCTCCTTTGTTTGCTGTGTCTGACCTCTTTTCTAAAGCACCAGTGAACTAAAGTGACTCCACAAAACTCGGGCGACAAACTAGACTAGAGTTTCTTTTAAGCGGTGAGGATCAGAGTCTAAATGTCAGCACTGTTGTCTGACATCATTTGTAGTCACCTGAAATGTTTGCCCTCTGTGTTTGTTTAACCTGCACTACATATAATATACATTTGTGTGTGTAAGGCTGTATCTGTGTGTTTGTATTGCAGTGGTTAGCAATGTCAGTGAGCTGCTTGGCTTGGACTCCTTTCAGCTGTCAGAGGTTTTGACCCAGCGCTCCATGATCCTCAGAGGAGAAGAGATCTGCTCACCACTCACTGTAGAGCAGGTACGGTGTTGACACATGCCACACTGCAAATGCTGCTCAGTGAAATGACCTCATCTCATCGGCTTTTGTAGCTGCACTGGTTTGACTAAAACAATCAAGGCTCACAAATGACAATATGACACTGGCATAATTTGAAGACACATCTATTGTCCAACTAAAACCTGTCAGCATGGTAAAATCACATTGCACAAGATTAAACAATAATTTTCACAATTTTCTATGCATACTTCTACTTCTACATAAGTTACCACTAAATCAGACATCAGTAAACAGCCAAGTAGTGTTACAATAGCATTTTTTGCTGATATACAAATCAGCAGATGACAAAATAAGCATAAATACATTGTCATGAAATTGCGAAGAAAGCTTTTAAACACAGATTTCTAGCATTTCCTGGTATTTGGTGCAGTGTTGGTTAGACGTCTCCACCTTACACTAGTCCCTGAATCAAAGACTCAGTAGAATACAGTAGAAGTCTGTTTGCTGCCCCTATTCCACCCCGGTCCGGGTGACACACACACACATATTACACCCCCACATGCCTCTTCAGATCCCTTGCGTGACTCCCAGCCATTTCCTGCTTTTTGTCTGCTAGATTTCAGGCACAATAAAGTCATCGTGATAGAGATCTGAGTCAAAAAGCACAATAGAAACCAATGACTGCGGCTGAAGTGTGAGTCTTCTCTACAGGAGGCAGCGCAGCCAGGCACCAAGACGCGAGACAGCGCTGGCATAATAAATCACTCACCCAGCTCTGCATTTGATAGTTTGTAATTATTTTGAATGTCCATTTTCTGACGCATGTTGGCATATCTTTGACTGCGCACAAGCCCACGCAGTCGCATTAATGTCACAGAATATGCAGAGAGGACCTTCACTATTATTGCAGAGGACACAAAATTGACAAGTGAGCTTTTCATGACTAGACAAAGACCTTGTGCAGTTGCCTTTGAAGCAGCTTGTCCCTTAATAGAGTGCATTATTCTCCTTGTTGGAATCAGTAAGAATTCCTCTCACAGTGGTCAGAGGTCACCCTTCTGCGATTGCCCACTGTAAGCCCACTAGTGCCCCCCTCCACCGCTGTTCTCCTCCCAGCGTCCTGGACGTCCCGGACAAATGGCCATTCTTCTGACTCCTGTGACGGCTATCCTGGAGCCACCAGCGTTTGGTTCACACCGCTAAGCTTCCAAGTGGTGCCTGAGAGTGATTGATTGCTCAAAAACCCAGGAGAATATGTGCCCCCTGTACAGTACACTCTGCCACGCTCTTGGTTTGTTTTCAGTTTGAGCACAATGCCGGTAGAGGAAGTTTAGCTGGCAAGCTTCTTCCACTGTGTGTGTGTGTGTATTTTATATATATATATATATATATATATATATATATATATATATAATTAGGGCTGGGAATCGATTAAAAAAAATTAACTAATTAATTGCACATTTTCTGTAATTAATTGCAATTAATTGTGTTTTCCCCCAAGCTTGTTATCATCAATATTTAAATTAGGGCTGGGCAACGATTAAAATGTTTAATCGCTGAATAATCGACATTTTCTGTAATTAATTGCAATTAATTGTGTTTTCCCCCAAGCTTGTTATCATCAATATTTAAATTAGGGCTGGGCAACGATTAAAATGTTTAATCGCGAATAATCGCACAATGTTCTATGATTAATCGCGATTAATCGCATTATACACAAAATGTAATAATGAATTCAAAATTAGTGTACTGCATACATTTAAAAGAACTGCTATATGAACAAAAGTGCAATAACATTTGGTTTGCACTTTAAACAACACTTTAAACAAATGTGCTTTTTACAGCAGTTAAAACATTTCTTGTAAATCTGAACTTAAACATTAATGTAATCAAATTAAATATTAAAACCAAAAATATTTGCCACTGACAGGGCATTAATATTTTGTTTAGTTTGTTATAGAAAAACAAGTTACGTCCAGAGCTTCAATCGTAACATTATAACAATATAAACAATATAAATGTCTCTCTTGTGTTTTCATTACAGTCAGAGCATGTGAATGCAGTTCACGCGCGTTTCACACACCCTCTCCCTTTCACTTGTAAAACTCAAGGGTGTATGGGTAATGTAGTCTCTGCTCTTGGTGGGACGAATTAGGAAGCGGCAGAGCTCTGGAAAGCGGCAGAGCAGGCAAAGGATTAAAACCTCTATTAAAACAGATGTCCAAATGAGCGTACCAGTACGCTAAAAGCACGTCCTGGGCGCACGGAGAAGTGGCGGTACTGAGTACAGGTGCGTACCGGCCCACTTAAGCACTGGATAAGGGCGGCTCATACGTGCAGTCATTCGTCTTTCCCCATACTAATCGGCCGACGTTAACGCGCGATAAAATAATTGTCGGCGTTAATTCATTAACGCGTTAACGCGATTAAAACGCGTTAACTTGCCCAGCCCTAATATATATATATATAATATACAGAGAGATGGTGTTTAGCTGAAAGGCCGACATGATGACAGTGAAAATAAGACCTGTGTCCAATCTGAATACATTCTGTCACTCATATGATCTATGAGAAGTAATACAATCGGCCAACCTGACGACCAAGTGCCGGCTCAAAGGGATACATTTCAAGAGCAGGGGAGTAGTGCACAGATAGTTGTCTCTTTTTCTACTGAAGAAGAGATTTTTGTTCAGTGCATAACACTTGGACAGTGGCTCATTTTAATTTTAAAAACAGCAAGTTCAACTGATTCAACTGAATTTAACCAACAGGCTCAAGGCTAATCAAGGTGTTATCCACAGTTCAAAATAAAATAGCTATCTTTGCCAATACCAGTGGTGGAGGAAGTACTTAAGTTTGGTACTTAAGTAAAAGTACAACTACCCTGCAAAATATATACTTAAGTAAAAGTATAATTACTACATCAACATCTTACTTAAGTAAAAGTCATAAGTACATACTTTTAAATTTACTTTAAAGTATTTTTTTAAGTAAAAGTACAATCAGTTGTATCAATGTCTGGGCTGTTCAATTGTAAATCACAAACAATATCTATTGTGTACTGGAAAGAGTTGTTGTGCAATACTGACACAGTAAAAATCTGGTTATTTACTTATTACTCATTAAATAATAATTAGGCTAAGCCAATTATGACATACAATTTATTTTATTTTTACTATACTATTAAGAGCAGTAAAAAAACTCAAAAGTACACAGGTGAGTGCTATTCTGAACACTTTAATCAAATTTGTATGACAAGTTTATTCTGCTCAACAACAGTTGCTTTAGTCCTTTACCTAGGCCTGCATGGGGGAAACGTAGCTAAAACTGCATTTGAGGCTTATACTCCATTGATTACAGAAAATCCAAAAGCATTAGGCTAATAATGTATAACACATTAGAATGAGAAAAAAATAAGCACCAAACAAAATTTGATATAGCAGTAGTTTGCTCATCTCCAAAAATGTAACGTACTAGCAAGCTATCGTCCCTGCTGTGCTAATAACCAGCTAAAGAAGTTGCCCTGTTAGGGTACCACTAACTTACGTCAAACAAATATTATACTGGTGTAATATTTTTGTTATGTTGACATCCGTTTTTCTATAACAGTCATAGCACCATGTCATAGCAAGTTTGTAACTTAAATATTAATAACTAGCATTGCAAGTCTTACCTCTATATGTTTCTTCAAATTTGAAAGGGAGTTTTTAAACGCCAACAGTTCTTTGTGTTGAGGTAGGCACTTGACACATTGAAAACGCCAGGAGTCATTCTTTGAACCTTTAAATTCAAATAACTTGCTTAAATAAGGCCAGGGATGTCTCTCAGAATCAGAGCTGCAGGGCACAGGCTCAAGCTCAGTCGACGTTGTTGGAACATCAGTTCCGCTTGTGTTGTTGCAAAACGCGCGCTGAGCGAGTGAGTTCTTTGACCAATCAGATCTCCGATCTGTTTCAACGTGCATTGGCCAGCAACGCCAAAACGTCAGTTTTTTTTATGCAAGATTCGGAAGAATGTAACGACACGCATTTTAATAATGTAGTGGAGTACAAAGTACAGATAATTGCTGAAAAATCTACTTGAGTAAAAGTATAAGTATGCATTTTTTTTTTTACTTAAGTAAAGTATAGATACATAAAAATTTACTTAAGTACAGTAACGAAGTACAAATACTTCGCTACATTCCACCACTGGCCAATACATAACACAAACATGATACTTATAAACTGTCTGACTGACTCACTTTTTAGCCGAAAACTATAATAGTAAGTACATAAATCACATTTGGAAAGTTTTTGAGTTTTGAAATTTACCACTGCAGAACCTCCTTTTAGTCCAATTTGACTTAATGAGCCTCCATAGATAGCACTGTCTGAGTCTTCCCTCAATATGTCTACAACATTCACATTTTCATATCAGGAATGTAATGATAGTTAAAATGTGCTTTATTGGATAGTTTACTGCATATTACTTCATGTTCCTTTCCACTCCCTCTTTTAATTAAAGACATAAATCTTTGTGTGGCCTGCGGGTATAGTAGCTATAGATAGTATATCCACTTGAGATATATGTCAAGAGTTGTCATCTAAACTGTGAAGAAATAATCTGCAAAGCCAAATTTATGGATCCTGGTGACGTGTCTTTATTTTTTCTGGTTGCTGTGTAAGGGGCATCATTGTTACAAAATGTTGGTGATTCACAATCTGTTGTCAAAACAGTCATTGTGCTGTACCTGCAGCCTGCAGACAGACACTGACATAACACACTCATTTCCAACCACTTCTTAGTTCACGGACACTTCACTGAGGCCTCTCTTAAATAATCAAAGACACACTTTATCTCCCATCTGATCAACAGGAAACAATGTACGTGGTGTTTTAGATAGACTCTGCAAATGCATGTGTCCTCCATTGTTTATGGTGACTTGGTAATTATGGAAACCGTCTGCTCTTGACATGGTTTGCAGGCTGTGGATTCGCGGGACTCGGTTGCCATGGCACTGTATTCCCAGTGTTTCTCCTGGATCATCATGAGGATCAACCAGAAGATAAAAGGCAAAGAAAACTTCAAGTCTATAGGAATCCTGGACATCTTTGGCTTTGAGAACTTTGAGGTAAAAACAATGTGTATTCAGTGGTCTTATGAAGACAATGGAGAAATTACACCTCAAAGTGCCAGAATATCACATTTTGTCTTTGTTTCTTGCAGGTGAACCGGTTTGAACAGTTTAATATTAACTACGCCAATGAGAAACTCCAGGAGTATTTCAATAAGCACATCTTCTCCCTGGAGCAGCTGGAGTACAACAGGTAAATGGGTTGAAAACTTCATCCTTTACAATCTTCCCATATAAGGTAAGCATCATAAACATCACATAGCTACTGATAGAAAGAGTAACCGGCTTTACCATTCAGTGAAAAGGAGTCTCACATTCTTTAAACGTGGTATTATTTGGAGCCAAAAACAAGTATCATGGCACAAAAATGAGAAAGGACATTTACATTATATGATCCATAAATAAAATCGTGGAGATACAGGAGCACAATAAATAAAAATAAGTCAGACACAGACAAGTGTAGCACAATCCAAGGCCAGAGTCAAATGAATAAAAGTTGTACATGTGAAAACAGTAAATTACCAAAATGTTTTTTCAGGATGTATTTTAAAAGAGTCGTATTGATAAACCTTTCACTTTTACTTTTATCTAGTGTCATAAGATAAAATGAAAATGTGTGGCTTACTGCAGTTGGGGACAATCGGGAAACTGGCTTCATCTTTCAGACTTGATATTGTGTCAATGAATAATATGCAGTCTATGTCTAAAAAATAAATCAAGGCTTTGTGAGTAAACAGATACATCTGGTGATGGAGGAAGGAGCTCCTCTTGGCAAAACTGGCAAACTGCCGGTAGTTTGGATTCAGCTCAGCTTCTCCCCCAAACAGTTGTTTTTGTGTATAATGGAGCCAACAGCATGGACATGGCTCATTTAATCACATGTTCGTTTTGGACAATTCCACCATTGTGTCTCCCCACTTGTTTATATTTGTATGTCTTTGTCCACATTCACAGGGAGGCCATTCATTGGGAGGCCATAGACTGGATGGACAACGCGGAGTGTCTGGATCTCATCGAAAAGGTAACGCAAGCATAGTCCCCACCAGGTCTGCACCGCTAACCGCCGACTGGAGAGTTCTGACCGAGACGCCGAGCCGTGTTTACATTAACATGCATGCATTCCCCAGGCCTATCATTATAGAATTACATTTCCCATGTTGTGTGTGTTGTAATGTACACCAGTTGGTGGTTAGAAGTCAGGCATGAAGACAATCTATGTTATTTTATTATTGGTTATATTAGGCTTAACCTTTTAATAGAGGTGTTTTTGGGTTTGAAATGGTAGCTCAAATTCATAGACAGACTAACTAAGAAACTTGTAAATGGACTGAAGTGTGACACATTCTTCTTCTGGCACATTGATATTCTCTTTATCCATCTTTCTGGAAATATTACAAAGATAGAGTTCAGAGATTGGTTTGCCCTCTAAATAGCCTGAGGTGCTCATAAAAATGACATTTAAGCAGCACTGGCCTGACTCTAGAAATAAGATATTACCAAACACAGCACCTCCTTAGCCTAACTATTGTTTTTAACCGTTTGTAAAGAGACAGCAGCAGGGATTACTATGTTTACAGCTATTGTTGTAATCAATGCTGCCAGATGTTCTCCAGTGTGTTTTTTTTAGCTAGTTTGGTCATGACTGTGGTGTGTTTCTGCTAATGCTTCCCCCTCTCTGTGTCTTTTTTAGAAACTGGGCATGTTGGCACTTATTAATGAGGAAAGTCGGTTCCCCAAAGGCACAGACTACACCCTTCTGGAGAAACTGCACAGTCGACACGCAGTATGTCTGTAACACACAAACATGAGGTCTGGTAGAGTTTACCATCTGCCATTAATGGGCAGAGGAGCCAAAAAGTGTACCCAAGTACAAGTTACTGTTTACTACTTTATCTTAAATATAAACAATTAGTTCAGTAAAGGTAATTAGTGAAAAGAATACTTGTGGTTTATTGCTCATGGGTTATATGAGACCAGCTTTACATACCCATCCTTAAGAAATGTCATCAAATATATACACACCCACCGTGTCAACAAAGGCAGCAGCATTTCCAAGAGAACTGTTGCTGCTTGTATATTACACAGTATCATCATTATACTGATTGACTTTGGCCGAATTCAAGGTTTTACTGTACCATTAGCATATGGTGCAAAAATGCTATAAAGCTATTGCTATTGCTTGGCCTTAATGATGCACTCTTGGCTTTAAGCCTTTAGCAGCAGTCGCCCAAATACTCATTTATACACGGCACCTAAATATTGGGTCTAACCACTCACTGACAACACACATATGTAGAATTTGTGATTTTTGCTTTTTGTACTTAATGCAGCAAGTAATAAGTAAAAAGATTGAAGTATTGAAATACTTGTGCTGTATAGACCCTTCCATCAAAATTATACATGCCCAATGCGGCAACAAAAGCAATATTTCCCGTTCATTTAGACAAGTATGCAAGTCAAATTAAACCTTTGACAGTCTGTATTTAATAACTTAACAGAATTATTATCTTAACTTCTGTAGCAGATGCAATAAGCACAAATAGCCGTATCTTGTGACTTGTAGCTTGTAGCCTTTAGCTGGTGTGTGGCCTAAATGCTTGTTTAGTCTATGTTAAGCCACTCACTAATGTTCTTTACCTACTCACTGACAGCACACACATGTAGTTATGTGGTTCCCATTTGTCTTTTTTATGTAGGCATTGTACCTAATGTCCTTTTGTTTATTGAATAATTACCTTATTATGGTCTGCTTAACCTCTGATGCAAAAATGCAGTTGTTTTTAAAAGCAATACGCATTTAAGACAAAGAAAAATAGGTTTCAGCAAATTTACTAACAATAATGTGGATAACTGACTAAGATAGTCAGGTACCCACCTCCCATACAGACACAAAAGCCTACACATACATATACAACCCTCGCCAAAACCCCTTAAGTCCCCTGGAAGAAAAAAACAAAACCTTTACAGCAGTTCAGACAGCCTCAAAAGAGTTAAATCTCCTGTACTTTTGTGAATCACTCTCTGGCGTTGCGTTAATAGTCTGCAGGGCCTCTCACATGCAAACACAACAATACTGAAACGTGATCAGCTATTCTCAGCCTGTTCAGTCTTTGTGCACAAGAGAAAGGAGGTTCTCAGAAAAACCAGACAGGGCAATGTCTGAAACAGGAACGTTTTAAAGGGACACCTAAGAACTACTTGACCTTAAGTGTCGGGGGGGCCATGTGTGTATCATTGAGAAAAATAAATTTACAGATTTCTACATTGTAAGAGCATCCTTTATATTTATGAATTCATTCTCTTTCACTTTATTAGAGACAACTATTCTACTGTTTATCAAATCATCCAATTACAAACCAGTAACTCAAGATGCCTATAGAGACGCAGAAATGCATCAGAATAAAGAAAAACAATCGTCTGTTTGAGAATATGTTAATGATGCCATTCATTTTGGAATACACAATACTGACTTCTGAGCTGTCCTCTGAACTCTGTGAACTCTGTCTACTCTGGTTAATCAGATAAAGTCTGTTAACTGAATTTCTATAATGAAGGAATCTCTTTGTCCCATTTTCCTCAGAATAACCCATATTATGTGAAACCCAGAGTGACCGACCACCAATTTGGCATCAAGCACTACGCCGGAGAGGTAATTAACAGCTCTTAAAAACTAAGTTAAAAGAATTAGTCTTGGATGACGTGTTTATTTGAATCCTCTTTGCCAAAACAGGGTGACTCTGCAGAAGTCGTCCTGACTCCTTTTGCATGTAGCAGAGTAAACTCCCTTTCCTGCATTTGCTTACACAATGACGGATGTTTTCAGAGTCAAAAAGGGAAAAGGTGTCCTCAGCTGCACGGCAGTTACTAGGGCATGACTAGTGGGATCTTGCCCGGTCCGGGGCTAAGTTGCGGACACCAGCCAAAGTAGAAAGATTAGCCTTTGATAAAGAATGGCTTTTAAGAGGGCTGCCTCAGACAAGGTCCTCTCAGTTTTGAGCATGGCAGTTTAGTCACAAGCCTGGCACGGTCGTGTATGGTAATGACTTGGTCTGGAGAACACAGGCGGCCCCGGCCAGTTGTCACCCTCTCTCTATCTCTCTCTGGAAAGCCGAGTCGACTCCTCTCAAAGCACTCTCTGTTATCTCAAACGCTTCTGTGACTTTAGCGGGGCAAATCATCTCTGCGAAAAGATTTGATTATCCCTGTGGTGCCAGAGGAATACTGTTGGTTTTAATTCACTGTCAGGCAGTGTATTTAATAACAAAGGGGCCTTATCACTTCTGAAATATAGCAGGCAATAAAATGTGTCTTTTTCATTTTGCAGAGAGGAAAATAAAAAGTGTTTTGAAAATAGATAGATGTTTACATAATGCATACACTTTGCATTGACCTTGAGACAGTTCTTCATTGGGAGAGTTTTAATTAAAGGGAGTCTGAGTATTTTACAGAAACAGAGTGATGTTGTGTCTTCCCTTTATAAATATGTGGTCTAGTATACATTTCATGGCTTCTCTCAGGCCTTAAGGTTTGAGAAGAGGTCATGGTGGTAGTATACACACACACAGCAGGGAATACAAGCTACAATAGATGCATATTGAGCACATATGTATGTTTGTGCAAATTATGGCGCTTTTGATACACGTCTAATCTGAGCTCTATAGTTTAATATATGCAGCCGGGTTCAAACAAACACAAAAGGATTTTGCCAATGCTATGTTTCTTTAAATCCAGAGTCCTCTATAAGACAGAGACAAGAGTAAGTAAAAAAGACTAATAAATTACTACATTTAATCAGTTGCTATGAGACTTATGACCTTGCATTTGATTCTCACAAGATATGTGAGTTTTCTCGGAAAATTCAGTCTTGACCTTCTCCAAGCAAAGTATTCTGCGGTAAATAAAATTTAACTGCTCTGATTGGACTATAAAATGGTATAGTTAAAAAACCAAAGATGTGTCTTTCAGAATATGGTTCCAATTTAATTTTTTCTGTGTTTTCAGGTGCTGTATGATGTGCGGGGAATTCTGGAGAAGAACAGAGACACTTTCCGAGACGACATCTTATTTATTCTCAAAGACAGCCGGTATAAATTTTTTTTTTTTTTTTTTATACCTTTATTTATCCAGGTAAACTGTTTGAATGACAAAAAATCTTTAAAAACCATGACATGAAGGCATTAGGAGCCTGAATTTATACAGTTCTGTTACACTGAGTTCTTGCTCGTGACTTTTTTTTTTCTGTCTGCAGGCTTGACTTCATCTATGACCTCTTTGAGCGTGTGGGGAGCAGAAATGGAGACGAGACCCTGAAGATGGGAACAGCTCGACGAAGCCCACCGTCAGCTCGCAGTTCAGGGTGAGACTAAAGGTTCTCTGACTGAAATGTCACTTTTAGTTTCCCGGTTGGGAGACAACAAGTTAATTGTCTTTGTTGCTGCATGTCAAAACTCCTAACATTTGGCTCTTTATCATGACACAATGTGAGTCAGGGCATCGAAAAAAGACTGAAATGATGAAGAGGCAGAGCTGACCGACAATGCTGTCCAGTGTTATCTGCAGAGAAGACTGGTGCTGATAGGGTGTCTGTAATATGTGGTTGTGAGTGGTGAAGGGGGTGTGCAGGCCAGGGCTTAGCTTAGCGTGTCCTAACTGCAGTGCGGAGAGAAGGAGCAGGGGAGGATTTGGCAGGCTGCCCCAGCGTACAGCTCCTAAAGCCAAAGGATTAGGGTTGATGGCTGGGCAGAGAGGGGCCAACCAGGGGCCAATCATGCTTAGTTCTGCCAGGCCAGGCTTCGACGGAGACAGACTGTCTGAGGCGGGCGGTGTGGGGGGGGACAAAGGAGGCTGACATTGTCGGCTTGGTTCAAGGGTCCTTCACAGGGACTATCTTAAGTGTGTATTGACCAGTTCTATTATTACATGCTTCTTTTACTCCAGAAAATAAAGGTAAAGGTTTTGAATTAGACAGCTGTGTTTTAATACAACAAACAAATAATTAACAAGTGTTTACCATTTTTCGAAATAAAAGTTACACAGAAATATGCTCTTTATTTATATTGTTTTTAATCAACTCACATTAATGCACACTATGTTTCTTCTTGTTCTGTTTCAGGATTCCCTTCATTCTTTGATGGCTACACTAAGTGCCTCCAATCCCTTCTTTGTGCGCTGCATCAAACCAAACATGGACAAGGTAGGTCAGGCAAATTTCACTGCACAAAACAAACATTCAGGAACCTTGCCAGGTTTTGTCAAGGTCAGCTTCTGCAAAGCTCAACCTCCTTGATGCTATTGATAGTTGCTCACTACTCAACGATACATTTTAGTCGTGTTGTTTCTATGTCGGTGGGACTGTCTAAACAAGCCCTTCAGTATTACAGTGTATTTTATGGTTTAGTGGTGCAAAAGTATTCTCCGAAAAACTTTCCACCTCATTTGTCATTGTCAGAAATGTTGGTTACTTTACTGCAAAGACTCTTTGTGTTTGCTGACCCAAAAAAAAGAGGCCTTGTACCAGTGCATTCCTAGCACTTTAGACGCTCCAGCACAGGTTCATAGGTCAGTGCGGGTCACTCCAGCTGCAGCAGCTCGACTGATACTCCACTGATCTGGCTGCATTAGAGGAATGTCAAGATAAGACCAGTGCGTTTATGCCACTAGTTTACTGCCTCAAACTCACTGCAGCTGAAACTATTAATCCTTTGAAATAAAATCTGTTTTGAATGATTTGTGTCTGAGATGATTTAGCAACATTCAGAATTCTGTCTTCTCTGTCTGATATGGAAACTGCTGTCTCTCTTTATCGCCTCATATTGTCTCTTGGCGCTGCCTGTCATTTTTTCACCTGGCCTCAGAGGGTTCAAATGGAACAAGCTATGCCTCTGTTAATCCCTCAGAATGACAGGATTGCATGCCCAATCCTCTGACATGATTGCACCCATGCAAACACTGTTACTGTACAATATATTTGGCTCATTTCCATACACACATTCTCTCCTTGGCTGCTGAGGGAAGGGTCACTCAGACAAATTGACGCACTGTAGTTCTTGCAGCTGCTTCGATCTTGCGCTTAAGAGAAAGAGTCAGAAGTGGAGTTTGTTTGATTGTGACAGATGCAAGAGTGTTTTTGTACCCCTGTGGATGTTCCCATGCTTTGTAGAATTAGCCTGTAATTAAACTGGCACGTTTAGGGAATGCTGCAGTTTGGAGTAGGGCTTATCCCGCCTCGTGTGCCCTCTGGGTGACAATGACGGGCCTTGTGAATGATCAGGTGTGCTACAGTCCCATCCGATCTGCCTTTCACGCACAAGGCACAAGGAGCACACCGACGCTGAGCTGTGTACAAAGCAGCTGATTATAACTGAAAGTGAGCTCTTGCACAACACTCTTCATGTTTCTCTTCGATGGCGTATGTTTTCTTTGCAGTAACAAGGGTGTTGGTGTAAAGTGATAGCTGGGCTGTAAGATCATTTCAATAGGTTTGTGAACTCAAAGACCTGTAGGGTTATGTGTGGGATTTACTTTTGCAGACATTGCGCTTGCTTTTTTCCTTTAGAAACCTAATCATTTTGACCCAGACGTGGTTCTGAATCAGCTGAGGTACTCCGGGATGCTTGAGACCGTAAAGATCCGCAGAGCTGGATTCCCCGTTCGCAGGACCTTCAAAGACTTCAACAGCAGGTCGGCAAAATTCAGAAACATGTGCAAAAGACTGAAAAAGCACCCAATCATTCAAACATTCATCCAAGGATAATTAACACAGAAGTCAGGAAAATGTAGAATCCAACTACAACATCAGTTTAATCCAATTACAGACCTCTGATATTGCTGCAGCGTGTTATGTATGTATAATTATTAATATTATTATTTTAAATAAAATCATTAACACATATTTTTGGGTCTATGCGTAAATGTCTACTATTATTTTAGGGAAATGCCATATGAGTTACTATATTTTGAGTTAAGTTGTTAAACTTATGTATTATACTGGACTGTCAGTCATGTCAGTTTGTTCTGGGTAAAGGTTAAGTAGTGCACAGTGTATTGTGGGACATCATTTGTTCCTTTCTTTTTGTAAAGGAATGTCCAGTATGTCCTGCGCATCCACAACGAGATAGGAAGGAAAGCACTGAAGCTCCTTTTTGTTTCTTTTCCTGACTGAAAAGAGAATTCAAACATCAGGACAAAGGCAGAAGGACTAACGGGTCTTTTCACTCACTTCAAAAAATAATGTGAGCTGTGTTTGGGTCCAACAGGTACAAGATGATCCAGAAGAACAAAGCCCACACGAGCGATGAGAGGCAGTGCTGTTTAGAGCTACTCACACTTCATGATCAAGCGAAGAAGGAGTTTCAACTCGGGAAGACAAAGGTAAATGGTGGAGACACATCACAGACCAACATACCCAGCTCCTAGCCTGGTGTACCAGACCGTTTTCCTTTTTTCAAAAGCAGAAAGGTCACATGGTGACATGTGGTTACATTGTAGATTGCTATTCCAAACTTCACACCCCTCCTTTCTACAGCCTTTTTGCATCTATGGTAGCTCTGCAGGGACAGGCTGTTGTCTATGAACAAACCGAGTGAGCTGTGCTGTTTCCCCACTCTGGGAAACTAATGGCGCCTTCCACTGAGTTCTTTGGAAGAGGATTAGGGCCAAAGGGGGGGAGATTTTTAAATATTAATCTCAGAATTTCCACACAATTTCGACTCTAACCTCACAATTTCAACTGACCTCACAAATGTGACTCTGACCTCATAATTCTGACTCTGACCTCACAATTCTGACTCTGACCTCACAATTCTGACTCTGACCTCGAAATTATTTTTCTGACCTCACAGTTCTGACCCTGACCTCACAATTCCAACTATGACCTCACAATTCTGACTCTGACCTCACAGTTCTAACCATTCTGTCTCTGACCTCATAATTCCAACTACGACCTTATAATTATTTCTCTGACCTCACAGTTCTGACTCTTACCTCATAATTCTGACTCTGACCTCACAGTTCTGACTATGACCTCATAATTCTTTCTCTGACCTCGAAATAATTTTTCTGACCTCACAGTTCTGACCCTGACCTCACAATTCCAACTATGACCTCACAATTCTTTCTCTGACCTCACAGTTCTGACTTTAATCTCAGAAGTCTGACTTAAATGAAACAAAAATGTTTTTAAAGTGGCCCATAACTCTTTCTTTCAGCTCTGTTTTTAGCTGTTTACTAAAACATTTTACACAGCTACACTACATAACAGCCACGAGGATGATAAAAGGATAATAAAAAAAAACGTTTATTCTGACACTGTTAGAGGTTCTTGTGCCCCAGTTTGGAAAGACCCATCTGTGACTCATGTCCTGAGGATTCCTTTTTTTTTTCTGGTTGTGGTCAGTTGACCACAGAGTTACATGGCTTCTTTAAAGCTTTGTCACTGACAACTCTTACTGTAACTGCAGCCCATTACAAGGGTTTACAGTAAGCATGAGCCAGCCTTAGTGTAGTAAAAACATGACTGAGCTGTTGATGGAGTGATACGGCTTAAGCAAAAGAACAATAAACGTCTCCTCCATTGTTCTTATAATGTACCTCGGTTTTACTTGAGCATATAAATCACCCCATTCTTTTTTTGATAATCATCAACTCTCCCACCGAAAAGCTGTCTGTCTTTCACTGCCGTCTCCCTCAATAATTAACTTTTAACGGCTTGTTTGCCCTAGATTCTTGCAAAAGCTTCACTTCATGGCGTGCTTAGGAACGCAGACAGAGAGGATATAAATACAGCACTTTTACGGGGGTTTCTTTCAATCAGCTAAATCCACATTTGTCCCGCGAGAACTTCCTGCTCTAAGTTGCGGTTCCAACATAGCTGTAAAATCACTGAGACGTTTCAAATTTGTTGGTTCCCGTCTGGACTTTTTGGCTGTAATATCCACACTGGGTCAGCTGCACTCATGCTGACATAGAGAATACATCAAGCAGTAATGTTTGATTTGAACCACATGTTCATACAGTATATGTCCGGCTTATAACCGCTAATGCACACATGTCCAAACAGATTATATTTCACTTATAGAATCACTCCTTTGAGGGTCAAGACGTTGACCTTTTCTTGACTGTGATAACTTCTCCATTTTAAATTAAAAGTAGGAGGAAAGTTGGCACAAAGTTGAAGCAAAGAATACACGGAGGTGCTTGGATTGCATTGTTCAGTGCACGTGGTTTTGTTTTTTATGGCGGTGCTGTATTTTCGGGTTCAGGGAAATGTACTGTGGCCTGTGGGAAGGGGGCTGAGACACAATCTGCTGGTAATTGCAAACGTGCTGATTGTGTGCAGAAGGAAGTGTGTGCCCCGAATTAGGGACGTGGTGACGTTGTAGCCCAAGTGTGAATGTTTGCGAGCCATTTGTTTTACAGACGGAGGAAGGATATGGACGAAAAGGAAGCTTCCTCTTCTCACAGACTCTTAAGCGGCCGGGGCTGCAGCTGCGGGCTCCTTTGATTAGTGCAACATCTGGGACGCATACAGCAGCGCACCAAGGCCGTCCGACCAAAACAGTTGATCCACATTAGAGTGAAGCATTAACACATAAGCCCGGATTCAGTGATGGATGGATCCCTGAGCCCCACTAATGACAAAATCTGATTATATTCAATAATACTATCTCATTAATGTCTGGGTCACATTTTAATGTCTTAGTTTTGCAGCTGTGCTTGAGAGTCTTCCAAGTAGCACACACTGTATAGTCTTTCACAGAACAGTGTGGTCAAAGTTTTCATTTATGATAATGTGCACTGCATACAGCATGATGCGGCATCATATGTACGGCATATTCTGGATGACTCATGTAATTTATTATTATTATAATTGTCTTGGATTTTTCCGGTTTTATTGTTTCATAGCACTATCACAGATTTTTTTCTTGCCTGATCACTGGTCAGTTAAGTCTGTTTCACCTTTCATTAATGTATTGTTACATTACTGTTACTGTACTGTTGTACAAACCCCATAACTCATGAGATAAGAGAAGTTTAAGATTAAGTTAAGCTTGTCAAAAGTTTGCATGACTACATACTACATTGCTACAAACTGTCTGTGACACATTTTAAGGCTGTAGAAATTTCACTTCTCATCCAACAGGCTTTCTCTATTGCTCAAACACACAGATGTAAAAAGTAGTTGAAAACTGTACTCAAGTAAATGTACAGTAAAGTTACTTTAAAATAATGTGACGGAAAGTTTTACTCGTAAATGGTGTGCATTTATATAGCGCTTTATTTTTTTGTATCGTTCTCAGGCACCCAAAAACTTCTACTAATATTATCACTCCTGCTTCTAATACTACTAAAGTTCACTCATGTAGGTATTTTTAAATGTAATGGTTTTCAAACAAGTAAATGTATGTTTTTGAAAATGTTCTCAAAGAGTACATTGTCTTGAGTAAGCTAGTCATGTAAATTATCTCAGTTAAAGTATTGAGTTATTTCCCACCTCTGTAGATGAGAAGTGAAACACCTTTAGGTTTAATGTCTATTAATGTGTTAAATAGTTACTAACTTGGTATATATGATGAATATCCATGTCTGTGTTTGTCTGAAATAAGACACAACTGAACTCAGAAAAGAGCCAGGAAAGAGTTAACCAAAGTCTTTCTTTCCCCTGTAAGAAGAGAATGGGTGTGGTTTTGTATCTGGATGGCAGCCACTATCCCTCCCCCTCATCTCTCCTTTCCCCTCCCCTCTGCCTGTGCTGTTCTGCCCGTGCACGTCAGTCCTACCAATGCAGCTCTAGCAGCAGGACCAGGGAAGTGCAGAGAGACGAACACAATGAAGCTCCGCAGTAGCGGCTCGAGCGGCGACACTGCGGCCCCAGTTTCTCATTTGTATTTCTCCCTCCTTCATCGGGAAGACAAACAGCTTGCTTAATCAGAGCTTCCTCCTCTGCAACGGGCAACAAGGGGGCTGCCAACTTCCAAACAGGGGACCCTTCTCACACACCCCTCTCTGTGCTGCTCATCACGCAGGTGTTCCTGAAGGAGGTCCTGGAGCAAAGGCTGGAGAAGGAAAGGGAGGAGGTGCGGCGCAGGGCTGGCATGGTGATCCGCGCCCACATCCTCAGCTATGTGGCAAGGTGAGTGGTAGCGGGGCAGAGGTGTGGGCAGGAGGAGGGGTGGAGGTATAACAGGGGCTGAGTGGCAGTGACAGTTGGCAGTGTTTGTTTTGGGATAGAGGTGGGGGGGGGATGTGTGGTAAGATGTGTGTATGGTCATGCCTCTACACACGTGTTTACCTTTGTGGCTTTCAGCACATTTTTGTTGCAGGAATTAGTCTGCAGTATGTCTCTGTGAAGGATGCTTTATTTAACTAATTAAAAGACTTGTTTATAGACAGTTAGAAGATTAAGAATAGCAAATATTTTTCCATATCAAAACCGTTTGGCAGAAATTTACCCTCCACCCTTGGTCAGCCTCCAGTTTTTGGTTTATCTGTAACATAAAGGAAGAGCGTAAAAACCTTTACTGCTGTGTTCAGTTATTTTAGAAACATCAGCAGGGATAGAGCAACTAATAAAGTTTAACTGACAAAGTACATTTATACAGTTTTTTAAAACTGCTTCACATCAGCTGTTATTCCACTCCATGATTCTTTAACAACATTCCACAATTCATTTACATTTCTTGGTTTTGCATGGTTTTTCAGAAACAGCTTCTTGATTGGATTAAGGTCTGGGGATTGGGCTGGCCACTCCATAACATTAATTTTGTTGGTTTGGAACCAAGACTTTGTTTGTTTACAAGTGTGTTTGGGGTCATTGTCTTGTTGAAACAAACATTTCAAGGGCATGTCCTCTTCAGCATAAGGAAACATAACCTCTTCAAGTATTTTGACAAATACAAACTGATCTATGATCCCTGGTATGTGATAAATAGGCCCAACACCATAGTAGGAGAAACATGCCCATATCATGATGCTTGCTTCACTGTCTTCACTGTGAACTGTGGCTTGAATTCAGAGTTTATGGGTCATCTCACCAACTGTCTGTGGCCCTTGGACCCAAAAAGAACAATTTTACTCTCATCAGTCAAAAAATGTTCCTCCATTTCTCTTTAGGCCAGTTGATGTGTTCTTTGGCAAATTGTAACCTCTTCTGCACATGCCTTTTTTTTAAACAGAGGGACTTTGTGGGGGATTCTTGAAAATAGATTAGCTTCACACAGACGTCTTATAACTGTCACAGTACTTACAGGTAACTCCAGACTGTCTTTGATCATCCTGGAGCTGATCATTGGCTTAGCCCTTGCCATTCTGGTTATTCTTCGAACCATTTTGATGGTTGTCTTCCGTTTTCTTCCACGTCTCTCTGGTTTTGCTCTCCATTTTAAGGCATTGGAGATCATTTTAGGTGAACAGCCTATCATTTTTTGCACCTCTTTATAGGTTTTCCTCTACTCCAATCAACTTTTAAATCAAAGTACACTGTTCTTCTGAACAATGTCTTAAATGACCAATTTTCCTCAGGCTTTCAAATGCATGTTCAACAAGTGCTGGTGGCTTCATCCTTAAAGGGGGGCCACCTGATTCACACCTGTCTTTTCACAAAATGACCTCAGTGATTGAATGCCACACTGCTATTTTTTTTAACACACCTCTTTCAACTAATTGCCCATTTGCACAGCCTTAAGAGCGTGCATATCATGAATGCTGGGTCTTGTTTGTTTTCTGAGAATCTACCTCACCTACTGGTAACTTGTTTGCCATTTAGCAATAAAACATTACACTAAAAACCTGGATTATTTTGGTTAGTCACATTGTACTGCTATTATTTTGAACAATACTGTATAAGGCCTGTAAGAATAGTGGTGGAGTTATGAATGTTTATAAACATATGACACATGAGGCATGAAGCACTGTTAAGTACAATTACATTGCATTTCAAAGAATTCCCACAAGTAAATTTAGTAGTTTTGCAGTTATAGTTAAAGGAAAATTTCCAAATTTTCTTGAAAAATGTAAATTGTTCTGGAAATGTGAATTGTAGCTTAGCCCTTGAGGTTTTTCCTCATGCTTTATGGGGAATTTGAAGTTTGAATTTTGACCCTCTGAGGCTGCTCTAATTTGAGCTTTGACCCTCTGAGGCTGCTCTAATTTGAGCTTTGACCCTCTGAGGCTGCTGTAGTTTGTGCTTTGACCCTCTGAGGCTGCTCTAGTTTGTGCTTTGACCCTCTGAGGCTGCTCTAATTTGAGCTTTGACCCTCTGAGGCTGCTGTAGTTTGAGCTTTGACCCTCTGAGGCTGCTCTAATTTGTGCTTTGACCCTCTGAGGCTGCTCTAGTTTGTGCTTTGACCCTCTGAGGCTGCTCTAATTTGAGCTTTGACCCTCTGAGGCTGCTGTAGTTTGAGCTTTGACCCTCTGAGGCTGCTCTAATTTGAGCTTTGACCCTCTGAGGCTGCTATAGTTTGACCCTCTGAGGCTGCTGTAGTTTGTGCTTTGACCCTCTGAGGCTGCTATAGTTTGAGCTTTGACCCTCTGACGCTGCTATAGTTTCAGCTTTGACCCTCTGACGCTGCTATAGTTTCAGCTTTGACCCTCTGAGGCTGCTATAGTTTGAGCTTTGACCCTCTGAGGCTGCTCTAGTTTGAGCTTTGACCCTCTGAGGCTGCTGTAGTTTGTGCTTTGACCCTCTGAGGCTGCTATAGTTTGAGCTTTGACCCTCTGAGGCTGCTCTAGTTTGAGCTTTGACCCTCTGAGGCTGCTGTAGTTTGTGCTTTGACCCTCTGAGGCTGCTCTAGTTTGAGCTTTGACCCTCTGAGGCTGCTGTAGTTTGAGCTTTGACCCTCTGAGGCTGCTATAATTTGAACTTTGACCCTCTGACGCTGCTCTAGTTTGAGCTTTGACCCCCCTGAGGCTGCTATAGTTTGAGCTTTGATCCTCTGAAGCTGCTGTAGTTTAGGCTTTGACCCTCTGAGGCTGCTATAGTTTCAGTTTTGACCTCTGAGGCTGCTGTAGTTTGTGGAGTGGAAAATAAAGCACACATGAATAGTCAGAATAATTCCAAAATTGGCACTATTGTAAATGACTCTTAGGACAACGTGGTGACATTTCCCAGAAATTAAAACAGTGGAAATCTTGATTATAAGAATTTTTTGAATCCATTGTCATCATATGCACTGGATTGTTACTTAAGTATCTAACTGATTTCAAAAACTCAAATTACCATGGAGATTGTGTTAGCGCCAGCAGCTACAGTAGATAGTAGCTAGTGACAACTTAACAAACCAGCAATGACAGGTTTTTTGTTCCATGATTACTGCCATAAGTCCTTCAAACGCTGAACTGTACTATGTAAAATGGCTATAGGATTGCTGAATATGAATTGTAACATTATCTGTATTAGGGTGTAAAGCTGATACTTAGTCTGTCACTGTTCCAAGCACTGTGCAGCTGCAATAGATGTGTTTAATTTGTTTCCATGCAGATTTAAACTTCGCCCAGCAGACACAGCTTTCTAACTTTTGTGGTTTTTAATCTTTGCTGGCAGTCGGTCTGGGGTGTGTAATGTATCAGCGCTCCACCTGTGTGCTGCTGCTGCTGTATTCGAGGTCAAACGGAGCCCTCAAAAAAAGCCCCGTTGGGAGAGTAGAATGAAACTGACGACAGAGTTCAAGTTGTGGATTCTGCTCCTTTTCCGCCATATACTAAAGACAGAGGCGATGGGAAGTTCCCTCAGGACACACGGCTCTTTGTGTTATAACATGTAACACTATCTGTGCTTGGAGTGTGTCCTAAGAGTGATTATCGGGCCAAGGGTCAGAGTGCCAATGCATTGTGTGTGGTCTTCTGCGGAGTCACGTGTGTTTGTGTGTTTATATGCACGTTGAATGTGTGTGGGTGGCGGGGCACAGCCACAGGGCTAAACACAATTGCCCACACGGCTTCAATGGAGTAGCACAAGTTTAACAGTCTATACATTCAATAGTTTGCAGCGACATAGTAGTCCAACGGTCAAAAGGTCTTTGGGTTTTGTCTTGGTCTTATTTTGCAGTCAAATGCATTTTATAGAAAAAATGTGTATAAAATAATTTTTAAACACCACATCAGTTGTAAAAGAAGTAATAAGCACAAAAAAATGGCGTGGCTTATGCTTGAAGCCTCTCTTGCTCATTTTTATTCAAAAAAGTAAAATGCCTGATAAAATTTACAACAATATTAGTGTTTGGAATCATATCTGGTCTTGTCTTGCCTTTCATCTCTTGATTGAGAAACCATATTACCAGACCATATTTCTACAACATTGTCATTGGATGGAATATTTCCTTCAATAGCAACCAATACATGAGTCATTTATAGTTTAAGTCAAATAAGCAGGACAAAGCCCCAGAGTTTGTCATTGGTGGTGAGTTTTGTGTACTGGTCTTGATGTGGCCCGTCTTGGTTCCTTAACATTTTTGTGCAGTGTCGGTCACAGTTTTTTGTGATATATAGCATATATCACTGACATGAAAAAGCAAAAATCTCCCATAAATTACAAACCTTTATGTATGTAATAACCAATATTCATATGTATGCAGTGTTAATGCCAGTGGGACAATACCACATAGTAAAATATATGGTAATACAGACAGTTTTACCTGGAAACATAGTAGCATTTTAATGCCACTATGTTTAATGCACCTTTATTAACTTTATTATTGCTTTACTATTTGAATTGCTGGATGTCAGTTGACACTGAGTAGTACTAATTTGTTTATTTCTATCCAGGAAACATTATAAGAGGGTCTTGTCAAGCGTCGTCACCATCCAGAAAAACTACCGTGCTCATTTTTGGAGGCGGGTCTTCCTGCGCCTGCGAACGGCGGCCATCATCTTGCAGAAGCATCAAAGAGGCCAGCAGGCCCGGGCGCTCCGTCGACAGCTCAGAGAGGAGAAACAGAGGCGGGAGGAGGAGGAGCGGAGGATACGGGAGGAGAGACTGAGGACAATGGAGGAGGAGAGACTGAAGAAGGAAGAGGAGCGAAGGAGGAGGGAAGAGGAAGAGGAGAAACAGCGGCTGATGGAGGAGGAGGAGCAGAAAAAGCAGGAGGAGTTGCGACTGATGGAGGAGAGACAGCAGGAACAAACAGCTAAAGACAACAACAGGTAGGCTACTGATAAAACTTCTGAAAAATTAATAAGGCACTGAAAGCTTGTATCAGTAATCAACATCTGCAAGTACTCCATTTAAGTACTTTACTTGGCATAAATATCTTGAGTTTTTTTTCTGTCTTTAGAAGCTCGCTGATGGTGAATGGTGTTTGCCAGAAGGTAAATGCTCTTTTTCTACCTGATCGTCTTTCTTATATAATATTTCAAATTTTTACATAGCCATACAACAGAGAAACCTTCTAATTCTGTTGCGTGTGACTCTTGTCTTGTTGTAGAAGGGTGTGTCGCAGTCTCTGTCCCACAACGACACCTCAGAGGAAGAGAGCCGTCAGATGGAGGAGATCCTGCGTCTGGAGCGAGAGATTGAGCGTTTACAGAAGCAACAGGAAGACGGCGTTTCCCTTCTGGGAGACATGTCCCATGAGGAGCTTCGACAGATGAGGGACGCAGAGATTTATAGACTGGAGAAAGAGGCTTCCCGCGTGGCTACAGAGTTCCTGGATCTGTTAGACTTTGGTGGTTTGGAGCCTTCGCTGTCAAGTGAGGAAAACCTCCACGACCCGACCGAATCCACCGCTCCTTTGGCCGAGGAGGAGGTGGACGAGGGTTTCCACGCTGAAGATGAGTGTGTAGCTCTGCCGGACTTTCCTTCTCCAGCTACAGTTCCTCTGGACAAAGAGGTTTTCCGAAGTATCCCACCTCCCCCGCCTGCTTTTGCGGAAGGACAGTTGATGACTCCATCCTCCTCTGCAAAGAACAAACCAGTCATTTCCAACGGACTTAGTCATGGCCCTAACCTCTCAGCTGGCCTCAAGTCAAGTCCACTTCCTGTGGTTACTAATGGACAGAGGCACTCACTCCAGAGGGCCAGCCAAGATTCAGAGTGTGAGCCTGTGAACAACAAGGAACCGTCCCAAAACAACCTCCCGGACGCAGAGTCTGACTACGACCAGGAGGAGTTTGAAGAGCCTCACAGGAGCTCTGGCGCAAGCACCAACGATGGGCATATCACAGACGAGGAGATGCTGCGGAAATCGTCTGGCACACAAAACAGCCTGGACTCCTTCAGAGGCAGCTCTGACTCGGTGAGAACAAACAGGGAAATAAAACCCTCAAAGTTATTCAAGGACTGATAGATACTCCATACTCTGCTCATGTCCAAGCATGATACCCTTCATCACTTCATTAAAAAGTTCATGCTGTACATTTAGTAAAACACTGCAGAAGTTATTTGTTTTGGCTCTTGATACCGCTGGCATTAAAAATAGCAAGGGAAGGAAAAGAATGTGTGCGTACGTGCGTGGCTTTAGGCGAAGGCTGTCATGGCCTAAACACAAGATAAACAATGTCAAACAGGCAGGAAGCAGTGTCATGTCAATCATTAGGGATCTTTTAACACTACATCTTGTCATCTATTGTGATTCAGGCTTAGAATTTACAGAACTGTGTATCGCTTGAATTACTTTTTTACAACTTAGAAACGTCTTTACTTTTCAGTTCATTGACAGTGATGATGAAAACGATGGCTACGTGGACACCGACGAGGAGGTATCTAACTGCAGAGTTAATCTCCTGAATGGAACCGGGCCTCCCTACTTCCACGGCTACCTCTACATGAAGAGTGAGTAGCTTTACCAAATCACTGCCCAGGATTCAGGAACCACTAAACCTCTTGTTGTAAATCTCAAAGGCTTGTGTTCATGTCAGAGCTGTTTATAGTTATGTCTTAAGGGGCAGCTGGTTTAGTGGCTCAATGTTGATCGACCATTGTGTATTTTGACAAGGATTTGAAGGATTGAGCCTCAAACCTCATCAGTAACCCTGCCTTTCTTCTCTTCAGGCGGTCTGATGATCCCGTGGCGTCGGCGCTGGTGCGTGCTGAAGGACGACACTTTCATGTGGTTCCGAGCCAAACAGGACTCCCTCAAATCTGGCTGGCTCTACAAAAAGGGAGGTGGCATGTCCACTTTGTCCAGACGCAACTGGAAAATGCGCTGGTTTGTTCTGCGGGAGTCCAAGCTCATGTACTTTGAGAACGACAGCGAGGAGAAGCTGAGAGGGACTATCGATGTTCGCAGCGCCAAGTATGTAAACAAAGCGAACTTACGACTACTTTTAATTCACTGTAAAAATCAGAATATCTACTCATATATAACTTCTTTTTAGAGAAATTGTGGACAATCATGAGAAAGAAAATGCACTGAACATTGTGACAGAGGAGAGGACGTACCAGATCTATGCAGAGACTCCTGAGGATGCCAGGTATATAAAATGTATATGTACTGTAGTTTTTTCTACTTCTCTGACTGCAGCAGTTAAATGTGTGCGTATAATGTCTCCCTCTTGTGGTTATTTGTGGAAGTTCTTGTTGTATTTTTAAGCTTCACTGACTGGTTGCTTGCTTTTTTTCCTCACCTCGCTCTGACCCCATCCAGCGGTTGGTTCAATGTGCTGAGTCGTGTCCACAGCGCCAGCCCCGAGCAGCTCATGGAGATGCACCATGAACAAGCCAACCCAAAGAATGCAGTGGTTAGTGCTGTTCTCTTTCTTTCTGGTGCTGTCTGGGCCCCAGACTTAAGTGTATTTTTACATTTTAATACAGAATTGGGCCAAACTAGCTTAGTGAGTCTACATTGTTTTGTATTTGTATTTGTAAGTTTGAGCTTATTCAATGTTCTTCACTCTTTACAGGGGACTTTAGACGTAGGCTTGATTGACTCAGTTTGTGCATCAGACAACCCCGACAGGTAAGAAATGGCCAAACAGCATGATTCTACTACAGCATGTATGTATATTCTGATATTACTGGTCCAACTGTGAAAGTGATACAAGTGTTTTATTAGACCGAACTCGTTTGTGATCATCACTGCGAACCGGGTTATCCACTGCAACACAGACACACCCGAGGAGATGCACCACTGGATTGGCCTGTTGCAGAAGTCCAAAGGAGACACCAGGGTGGATGGGCAGGAGTTTTTAGTCAGAGGTCAGTTGGCATAAGACATTTACCTGGTCTTGAACAGAACCTATTTTAACTTATTTTACTGAACTGTCCGTCTAGGCTGGCTTCACAAAGAGATGAAGTCAGGAGCCAAAAGCACCTCTCTAAAGCTGAAGAAGCGCTGGTTTGTTCTCACCACAAACTCCTTGGACTATTACAAGTCGTCAGAACGTAACGCCACCAAATTGGGAACCCTGGTTCTCAACAGCCTCTGCTCCGTGGTGCAGCCGGACGAGAAAGTCTTCAAAGACACAGGTTAGTTGCAGTGATACTTGTTAAGAATGTTCAACCTACCTATCGAGTTCGCTCATAATACTTTGCTGTCTTTTCCAGGTTATTGGAATATCATCGTCCATGGGCGTAAACATTCTTACCGACTTCACACCAAAATGTTAAATGAAGCCATGCGATGGGCAAATGCCATTCAGGGAGCCATAGACAGCAAAGTTCCCATAGAAACGCCAACTCAGCAACTCATCAGGGATATTAAGGTATTAAAATCACATGCTTTCTAATGACAAACTGACGGGTAACCCCTAACCAGTTTATAGCTGATTTATTTAAAGTAATGTGTGCAATAAATTTGCAGCACATTCCCCAAAATGTAACATCATTTTGACGTTGATTTTATTGGCTTCTCAGTCTGCCAAGCCAGAGGCACACTCTGTAATTAAGTGAGGTACTTACTACTTGTGTGCAGTGCAGTTTTCTTTCTCTGCTTTTTCATTCTTAAAAGTTGCTTTGGACTTGATCAATCAGTATTACAGCTGCACAAAAGTTGAAATTAGTGTGAAATGAATTGTCAGAATATAAACTACTATTAATTGAGTCATGTTTTCTCCAGGAGAGCAGTTTGAATGTGGAGGCTGTGGAGCAGACCTACTGGAGGAATCCCATCCTGAGATATACCCAGCATCCTTTGCACTCACCTCTTCTACCTCTGCCATATGGAGATGTCAGCGCCCACTGTGAGTATTTTATGTCACTTTTTATTTTGGTTCTTTAAACAAGCAGTGGTAGGGCTATTGGTTTTGTTTTGAACATACAGTATTTCTTGAAAAAGTTGAGGTGGCCAAACTAAAAATAACGTTTCAAATATCTTTCAAATGTGGTGTCAAAATGAAAGGGTTGCACTAAGACTAGCCTTGAAACAAAAACTGTTCCCTTGTATCTCTTTCCATGTATTGTGGAAAGTTCCTGGTCTTGTCGAGGCCTTTATACCCTCTGGGCATCTCTTGATTAATGCGCCTGCTTGAAATACTTTGCATATGCTAGAACACTATCCTTCCCTCTCCCCCAGTGCAAAAGGAAAAGGGTTACACCAGCCTGCAAGACGAAGCTGTGAAGATTTTCAACTCCCTCCAAGAAATGGAGGCAGTGTCAGACCCGGTGCCAATCATCCAGGGCATACTCCAGACCTGTCAGGACCTGAGAGCGCTGCGGGACGAGGTCTACTGTCAGCTGATCAAACAGACCAACCACGTCCCTCACCCCAACAGTCCGGCCAACCGTGCTCACTGGCATCTCCTCACCTGCATGGGCTGCACCTTCCTGCCCAGCCGAGGCATCCTACGCTACCTCAAGTTTCACCTCAAAAGGTACTGTGCTATTCCGGCATTATCCAAGATTAACATTACATTCCTCCCAACAGTGTGTGTGTGTTTCTTTCCAGGATTAAGGAGCTGTTCCCTGGTACAGAGATTGAACAGTTTGCCCACTTCATCGGCGAGTCTCTGAAGAGAACCAAAACCAGAGAGTTTGTTCCCTCCCAAGAGGAAATCATTGCACTGCTCACCAGACAAGAAATGACCACCACAGTCTACTGCCACGGGGGAGGCTCCTGCAAGATCTCCATCAACTCTCACACCTCAGCAGGAGAGGTACGGAGCTGTTAACACGTAACAGGATTAAGTATAATGGCTTTCAAATAGTTTAAAATCTTAGTCTTGTTTTCTAGGTGGTGGAGAAGTTAATTCGAGGTTTGGCCATGGAGGACAGTCGGAACATGTTCGCCTTATTTGAACACAACAACTCCATAGACAGAGCTGTGGAAAGCAGAGTCCTCGTGGCTGATGTGTTGGCGAAATTTGAAAGGTATGTCACATGATATGCGCTGAACCTGTAGCCTTAATATCGAAATGCCAGGTTTGCTAATTGTATGACTACTTGTAAACTAGACTGTCTGTCAGTGAAGAAGAGGATGACGGCCAGTGGAGATTGTATTTCAAGCTCTACTGCTTCCTGGATGTGGAGAGCATGCCGAAGGAAGGAGTGGAGTTTGCGTTCATGTTTGAGCAGGTGGGACTCTGTGTGTTTTTTAGAGGATCTTTGTCTAAACCAATGTTTCAGGGGCTTAAGTTTATAGGAAAGAAGTGTTTTGATTTTGGATAAGGGTTAAATTTATTATGATTATAGGTCAAGCTGGCTTTTTTTTACTTTTGCTAATGTACACACAGCCTTAGCAATCACTTCATGTGTTCTCAAAAAGAAACACAAGTGTGCTTCTTCTCCTGTAGTGCTCAGCTTTTCTGCTCTGGGTCTTTGTAATGGAACTTTCACTTGAGTTTTAGTTCTATTTTTCCAAGACAATCAAATGCCAAGAGTATTTTTGAGGTCAATGTAGACTCAAATTTTGACTACTGTATATTACAGAATCCTTTAAATCTTTATTTGCCAACTTTTTATTCCACATTTATGGCCCACAAGTAAAAGATGTAGACTGTATCTGTAAGGCTTCTTACTGCTATGAGAGGCATGAGAGGGACACTTATCTCCCAGCCGGCCACAGAATTTGACTTGAGGAGAGAATGGGGCCAGGAATTATCTAAAAATCCTGCTTAGTGTATGTGTGTCTTTAATGCTGATCTCTTTTGTTGTAGGCTCATGAGAGTTTGACCGGCGGACACTTCCCCGCTCGTGAGGAGACCCTACAGCATCTGGCCGCTCTCCGTCTGCAGTTCCTACACGGGGACAAGGGTCGAGGGGCCTGGAGCCTGGACAGCGTGTACCCCGTAGGCCGCCGCGCAACCGAATTGTCCAGTTCACCAAAGTGGGAGGAGCCTCGGGGTCCGGGCAGACTCTGGAGCGGAGGAGGACCAGCTTCCTGGACGGGACCCTGCGCCGGGGGCTGAAGACGGGCTCCATGAAGAAGCAGCGCATGGAGGAGGAGCAGATGTTGGAGATGTGGATCAAAGAGGAGATGTCATCCACCAGGGCCAGCGTCACGGAGAAGTGGGCCCGGCTCAGTGGACTCGACCAGCACCAGGCCATGCTCAAGTACATGACCATTATCAAGGAGTGGCCCGGATATGGATCTACACTGTTTGATGTTGAGGTAAGTTGAATGGGGTTTTAATTTAACCAATACAGAAAGTTATAAGTTAGCATATTTATTAACCAGTGTATAAAGTTTACAGTTTTGTGTTCGTTCCTTCCAGTGTAAAGAAGGAGGCTTCCCACATGACCTGTGGCTGAGTGTGAGCGCCGAGAATGTGTCTGTCTACAAAAGAGGAGAGCCTAAACCTCTGGAAACCTTCCCGTACGAGCACATCATCTTCTTCGGCGCTCCACAGCCCTGCACCTACAAAATCACTGTGGACGAAAGAGAGATGTTCTTCGAAACGCCTCAGGTACACTTTCTTTCAATCTCACTTCTTACATGTTTACTGTTGTTCTGTCTTTTTAAACTGAGCATCTCATGTGTTTGTTTTTGCAGGTCGGAGAGATTACAAAGATCATGAAAGCCTACATAAACATGATTGTAAAAAAGCGGTGCAGTGTGAAGTCTGTGTCCAGTTACGGCACTAACTGGATCAGGTGATCGACCCGACCCAGTGTGCACGAGGACGCCTGACCCGAAGGATGTGCAGAAAGACATACAGACATGAGAAGAGGAACAAAAGTTTTTGATTGACTCTAAAAGCAACATGGATCATCCACAAAGACAAAAAATATCCAATCCCAGGAAATTGTAAGCTTTCCTAGTGTTTTCCCTGGTAAAAAGTAACTAATATATTACACTGGTCTTTTTCACAAGCTACTAGGTCTTTGGGAAATGTTTAATTACTCTAGGAACACATTTAATTCTTTGAATTTTACCACACTACAAATTTTCATCTACCACTATTATGCAGGTTCTTCCCCCATTTTCTCAAAGCTTCTCATAAACACTTGCCCTCTGTTCTCAGACTGCTTCAGGGCAGGTCTGGAAACACCAATGTATGCACTCCTCTTGAGATATTTTCTCAGGTTTATATGTAATTGAAGAAACCTTGCCTTATTAAGAGCTTATTGTACATATTGTGAGAGTTCAAAGTAGATGTGGCCTTTTTTAGGAATCCCTGTTGTGTTACTGGTGCGTTGATCAGCTGGGTTCAATGTGCCACACACATCACTTGTTAAAGAAGGTTGCTTTTTAGAAAGAACCATACAAATAAAATGCAGCAAACAAGGTGAAAGTCACTGCCACCTTTGCAGTAAAGTCTACAACAAGACCTTTGTAGTCTGTATGTTGTTTGAGAGGAATTGTAAAAATAGTTTGTTTGGTCAGGCTTAAGAGCTTTTTATTGCTGTTAAAGGTCATGTGAGGGTGGGGTATTTATTTTCCAATGTGTCAATGGATTTGTTGAGTGAGGAACAATGTGCTGGAAATGTAAAAAATGTGTTTCGCTAGTATTTCTGTTCTTCGAGGATTTGTGTTTTCAGGGTCACATTTTTATTTTATTTCATATATAGACTAATTTTAAGATTGCCAATTCTTGTTACGTGTCTGAATTTCTCAATACAACTAAACCACTAAAGCTTCCAATCTTACGCCAATACTATAACTATGTACTATAACTACAATATAGTTATGATTCATGAATGCAACTGATTAGATTTGAAGCTTAGGATGTACCTCATATTGTGTCTTCCATTACACACACACACACACACAGATACACACACACACACACACACAGATACACACACACACACACACACACACACACACACACACACACACACAGATACACACACACACACAGATACACACACACACACACACACAGATACACACACACACACAGATACACACACCACACACACAGATACACACACACACAGATACACACACACACACACACAGATACACACACACACGCACACACAGATACACACAGATACACACACACACACAGATACACACACACACACACACACACACACGCACACACACGCACAAACACAGATACACACACACACACAGATACACACACACACAGATACACACACACACACAGATACACACACACACACACAGATACACACACGCACACACACGCACACACACACACAGATACACACACGCACACACACGCACACACACACACACACAGATACACACACACACACGCACGCACACAGGTATTCTGGTCAGCTGCCGGCAGCTACACCAGAGACTGACCTTGCCCTCAATGATGACTGCTTCTGAAATTTCTGATTGTTTTGAAGGAAAAAACAAACGGAACATGTTTTATATCAGAATATAAAGATGCTTTAATAAATTATTGTATTTAACGATCGTTGTTATTGCCTTTCTTCTATTGAAAAATACAAAATATATATATACCATGTCATTGTTACAACTGGCATTTAGTTGGGGAAGTTTCTTTTACTATGGACAGAAGTTTTCTTTTATCTGTTGAAGTGCGCTTTCTGGCTCTTCATCAGCTCACCTGTGGTTGTTTTGGTCAGCAGATGTTTGGCATTGGGTGCATTGAGATATTTGTCCTGGTATTACTTGGTATTGGATCGAAACAGAAATCACTGGTATCGCCCATCCTACTATGACTCTCCGATGTCACAATACAGTAAATGAAAACTCTTTTCATTGAAAAGGAGCTATATAACTGGAGACGCTTGCGTGAAATTGCACAAGCGTCCATCACACCATCTGCGTAATTCCTTTTAACAAAGTACGAGGGGAAAGCGCGAACGCAGTCCCTCACAAGTATGTTCTGTTTCCAGCGCGGTACAGGGCCAACATGGGAACAACACAGAGGTTTTGTTGCATTGTACCTGGATTGGTAAACCACCACAATGGGAATGTTTATTGTAGATGTGTAACATTTCCTTTAGGTTATTGTTTGTCAAAACCCAAATACGATTGTGACAACTTAAAGTACCAAGACTCCTCCCTTAGCCAACCCAATACATCAGTCACTCATCATCTGTTGCTCCAATACGTCCTGCTACAGCCAGTTGAACCGGATGAAGAGGAAAACCTGGACATACTAACTTTTGAATCTAGATGGATTAAAAACACTAACCAACATAGTTCAACCTCTAGGGGTGAAACCAGAGGATTGTGTAATCTGTGTGGTGCCAAGACAAAAGTACATGGCTGTAGGAGTAGCTGTAAATAAAAAAAGAAACTTATGTAGTTATTAAACAAGCTGGTTTAGAAACTAAAGTACTTATTTACTGCACATTGACAAATTCTATCCTATTGTCTCCAACAATATTTGTTTAATAGACTGCATTTTCCTGTCAATGATTAATAGAAATTTTGCCTACATGAATCACCTTTGGGAGTCAAAGTGTCCTAAGCCCCGTCAGTGGATGGGAACTACTGATGACTCAGGTGGAGGCAGGTGGTTGGGAGAAATCATTGGCAAACTGGACTGGACTCCGGATATTTTCTTTGCATGTGGAAAAACAGCAACAATTAAGAACCAGACCAGGAATAGATGAGGAGTGTGCTGTAGTTATGCTTGCTGAAAGAATTACAGTCATCACTAGAGAGGAGGATTGGAAAACAAGAAACAAGAGAGGAGCTGAGGTGAACAGTTTTGGACATTTTGGCCATTAGAGACCCTCATAGATGATCTATACTTGCTGCACTACCATTTCTTTCAGGAATAACATTGGCAAAAAACAGCAGGTGGATTAATTATCTTTATTATACTCAACAGAGAATGGTCAATTCTACTGCTAAATTGTTGCTAGCCATTGAACAAAACCTTACAGATGTCACTAGAACTGTGCTAGAGAATAGACAAGCACTGGATATTGTGCCGGCTGACAGAGGAGGTCTGTGTACTTAGATTAATGCAGATGAAGGATGTTGCACCAAAGTAAAACAATTATCTGACGTGTCAAATGTTTCTCTTGCTATCCAGGAAATAAAAGATGGGAATTTTCTGATTTAAATCTATTAAGTAAAGGCTGGTTTGACCAATGGGTTAATAAAACCTTTGGACTCTTTTCAGGTATGATTACATCAATTCTGGTGCCCATGGCAAGTGTAATCATTGTAATGTTGTTATTCTGTATGTGTGTTCCATGCATAATAGGGTGTATCCAACAACGAATGGAAAAAATATTGCTTGTACACTCTCCCAGTTATTATCCTACACCAAATTGGGATGAATCACCAAATTCAGGAAATGACGATGATGAGAAAAAATTAGGGTTATATGCTCTTCCTGCGGATCTTAATATATAACTTTTTCCAGTATTATTAAAAAAGAAACTCACTACAGTGAATGGGGAAAGGATCAGGTTTGGGTGACGGCCCGTACGGGTCCATCAACAACTGTGACATAAGGTGATTCTGTTAATAGAATCAAAGGGTGGAATGCTATAAGAAAAATGTTATTTTAATCATATTTTGGAATGATAATCTTTTAGATTAGTTTAGAAGTTTAAATCTTGAGACAGGTCTTCTGATGTAGATGTTTTGAAATGCACTTCTTGCCTCTGGATCCAGTTACAAGGGTTGTATTTAGGCACCCATTTAGAACACTGTACATTGCTATGTTCCATAAAAGGACATTGCATAAGAAACATATGTGCCTTTCTCTTTATGGTATAGCGTGCAATGGTTAAAAATAACATTCTGAATGTATTCTGTGATTGGTAACTTCAGAACTTTCTGACGCATATTTAACATGTGTCACTGTATATAAACTGTGTTATTCTAAAAATAAAGCTCTGAGAAAGTGATCTGACTGAACCAAGAAACCTAGCGTGTTGCCTCTTGTCTCCTTCTGATCAGAGTATGCATGCTGAATCGTCTGTAGCTGTCAGATTCTAGAACTGGCATAACAAAGTAGGTTACAGACGATATTCTGAATCGTCTGTGGCTGTCAGATTCTGGAGCTGACATAACGAATTAGGTTACAGATAATGTTGTATCGCCGTTAGCCGTCAGATTCTGGAGCTGGCATAATGAAGTGGGTTGCAGACGATATTCTTTGCTTTATCGCCGGTAGCCGTCAGACTCTGAGACTGACATAACGAAGTGGGTTGCAGACGATATTCTGAATATGATATCATTAGTCAGCGGGAGCTGACTTCGGGCCGAACTAAACCGGATAACGATCTACCGACTAGCTAGAGTAAAAACGTTTTTTCACTCATGTGACCTCCACTCCTTATCACCCGGAAAGCCAAGGAGCTCTAGAACGATTTCATCAAACCATGAAATCTATGTTAAGAAAACACTGCTTCAAGTCACAGAAAGATTGGGATGACAGTGCACCCCTTGTGTTGTTTGCTGCTCGTGAAGCTGTTCAGAAGTCCATAGGGTTTAGCCCTGCTCAGTTAGTGTTTGGACATGAAGTCAGAGGTCCTCTAAAAATTCTTAACAGACTAGCTAGCGCGTTTGCTAACATTAGCGTACATTAGCGTTTGCTAATGTAGCAGTCAAATGGGGTTTACATTAAGGCTAGCTATGCAAAACTGGGTACTGGGCTGAAAAGTGGAAAATATAAGGCAACATGCCATATACAATAAATTACAATAATTTGGAAAACTACTAATCTACAATGGATAGTTCATAGCGTCTCGAGGGGGATTCAAACCTGGGTTCCCCGAATGGAAAGTCTTGTCCTTACCAGCTGAAGGTATGTGGTAGCAACGTTATTTCTAGTATTAGGCATTGAGAACTGGCTCCTACCTGAAAAAAATGTAGATTTTAAAATTGTTAATTGTTTTTTTTTTTTTGTGGGGTGGGGGTGAGGGGGCGCCAAAATTGTTGCTGGGTAGTTGCGCCCCTGCTTTAAGCGAATGAAGGCGATAGCAGATACCGCAAAGCCTCATGGGAAGAATATCAAATCAATTTAAATATTAAATTCAACACATTTCTACAAAAGTCTTTGTAAAAGTTTAGTTTATCTTGATGGTGTTCGGTGTTTGCAATGTCTGTGCCCAAAACAGTCGTTTATGGACTGAATGGAGAATGAGCACCATGACCCAGCTTCGTATGTCTGAGAAGAGGGTCACGCAACACCCTTTAAAGAGCATACTTACCTGGCAGGGGCGATACCATGATCACTAAGGTGGTTCACCCAAAGTGAGGCTTCTCCATTGCACTGAGGAGATCTGACCTTTGCGAATTCCTCAAATGTAGGAATCTCGACTGCATAATTTGTGGTAGTGGGGGACTGCGTTCGCGCTCTCCCCTGATAATATTGTATAAAGAAATTCTAGAAGAGTCTAAAGCACAATCTTGAAAACCAATGCCTTACTGACCACGTTCCATACATTATCGCTGTTTACTTTTCTCAAAGAACGTTGAATCAGGGTGACACATTTCCTTATTTGTGTATTATGGGGAAGTAGATGGTGTCTCCCTGCAATATTAATTTTGCAAAGTTAAAATTTGACTATATTCTCTATTTACAGCTTTATGTAAAACAACATTCTTGATCGTAGCTGCTCTGAAAGCTCTTTTTGGCGAGGCTTTTTTAGATTTTATTTCCATCATTACCCTTTCAATATAACAGAAAACAAGTTTGGGCACCCT
Organism: Perccottus glenii; assembly: GCA_024416835.2. Taxonomy (NCBI): domain Eukaryota; kingdom Metazoa; phylum Chordata; class Actinopteri; order Gobiiformes; family Odontobutidae; genus Perccottus; species Perccottus glenii. The sequence continues at coordinate 11,764,436 of CM044560.2, read as the reverse complement.
GCAGAGTTAATACCTTGTACTGCCCCCTTTTGGCAAATTAGGACCTGACAGTGTCATGGGTTGTTCTCAATCATGTCTGGATAGACCAGGTGATGTCAATCTCAAAGGTTTTAAATGCCCAGACTCATCTGACCTTGCCCCAACAATATATATATATATATGTGTGTGTATTTATTTTTGGAATGTATTTATTTATTTATCTATTATTATTTAATTTATGATTATAAAGGGGTGCACTTAAGACAGTATGTTTATAATAAAATAATTAATGAATGTTTTATTTAAAAAAAAAAAAATAAAGAAAGACAGTTTTTACAGTTTTAGAAATGTTTGTGTACTATTCATTCTTAACATGAAGACTTGTTTTGGTGATTTTATTATACTATGCTTTTTGCCCGAAATGGACTTTAAAAGTAGCCCGCGGACTTGGCAACACGCCGTCACTTAACTGTCATAATTAATCGGAGCAAACAAAGTTTTACTAAGTTTTATTTTAATTATCCTAAATTTATACTCGCATCATTACAACCTTTTTAAAAATATATAAAAATAATCATAAAAAAATAAAAAATAATAAAATATCTGGAAATCATCTCATGACCCCCCACTTTGGGAACCAGTACTCTAGGTGCAGATCTATTCCTGTTTGGGAAGAACCAATATCTGATTGTTGTAGACTACTTTTCTAGGTTTTTTGAAGTCGCCAAACTGACATCTACCACTTCAGAAGCTATTATTGAACATTGTAAGTCTATTTTTGCTAGACACGGCATACCAGAGGTAGTGCGTTCAGACAATGGTCCACAATTCGCATCTGAAGCATTCCAGACTTTTGCACATACATGGGGTTTCTCACATGTCACATCCAGTCCGCACTTCCCACAGTCAGATCAATCAAAAACTTGCTAAAAAAGTCTACTGATCCTTACTTAGCTTTGATGGCCTACCGTGCTTCACCCTTAGCCAATGGGTATAGTCCTACTGAACTGCTCATGGGGCGAAGGATACGTACTACTGTTCCTGTTATTCCTTCTCAGCTAGATCCAAATGGGGCTGATTTGGGAAAGGTGAAAATAAGTGAACAGACCTACAGACTAAAACAGAAACAAAACTATGACAGAAGACACAGAGCACATGGCATGCCCAGTTTGCAGCCAGGAGAGCATGTGTGTGTCAAGGACATGCAGCAGCGTGGGACGGTGGTGTCCACAGTTGGCACACCCAGGTCCTACAGTTGAAATACCCAGCGGCAATCTCAGGAAAAACAGGTATCATCTGTCCCGAACACCTGTAGCTCCACTGCTGCACTCCACTGTTCCGGATACATCCTCAGAGAACTATTTGGTAGAGACTGAACCGTTCTCACCTGAGGTACTCCCTGACTCCAACCGGCAGTATATGGAGCCTGAGAGACGCTATCCTTCCAGAGTCAGAAAAACTCCTGAGTACTTAAAAGATTGAAAATGTCAGTTGAGTTCTGAATTGTTTAAAAAGACATTGTGTTAAAAGTCTTTTGTGTTGTAATACCATTAGTCCCTTCTATTTAAGTGTAAAGGTGTCCGTTCACCAGTTTTGAGAATTGAGAGAGAAGTAATTGTTTATAATATAATTTGGCTCTACCCATACAACCCAAACTTTATGAGATTTGTGTGTGTTTGCACAATGTATTGTTCCTTATAAGAAAGGGGGATGTGGTGATATGCTGGGTAGGAACCTGTGTGAGCGGGTGTTGCTCGGGGGAGGATAAAAAAGAGATGTTTCGGTTGTCTTCCCTAAAGGCTTCTATGTGCCTATTAAACAATAGAACAAAATGGGGTTTACATTAAGGCTAGCTTAACAAAACTGGGGGTACTGGGCTGAAAAGTGGAAAATATAAGGCAACATGCCATATACAATAAATTACAATAATTTGTAAAACAACTAATCTACAATGGATAGTTCATAGCGTCTCGAGGGGGATTTGAACCTGGGTTCCTCGTGTGAAAAGTCTTGTCCCCACCAGCTGAAGGTATGTGGTAGCAACGTTATTTCTATTATTAGGCATTGAGAACTGGCTCCTACCTGAAAAAATGTAGATTTTAAAATTGTTAATTGTTTTTTTTTTTGGTGGGGTGGGGGTGAGGCGCCAAAATTGTTGCTGCATACCCCTCTAGCACTGGGTAGTTGTGCCCCTGCTTTAAGCGAATGAATGAAGGCGACAGCAGATACCACAAAGCCTCATGGGAAGAATATCAAATCAATTTAAATATTAAATTCAACACATTTCTACAAAAGTCTTTGTAAAAGTTTAGTTTATCTTGATGGCGTTCGGTGTTTGCATTGTCTGTGCCCAAAACAGTCGTTTATGGACTGAATGAAGAATGAGCACCATGACCCAGCTTCGTATGTCTGAGAAAGAGGTTCACGCAACACCGTTTGAAGAGCATACTTACCTGGCAGGGGCGATACCATGATCACTAAGGTGGTTCACCCAAAGTGAGGCTTCTCCATTGCACTGAGGAGATCTGACCTTTGCGAATTCCTCAAATGTAGGAATCTCGACTGCATAATTTATGGTAGTGGGGGACTGCGTTCGCGCTCTCCCCTGATAACATTGTATAAAAAAGAACTATTAGAACCTAGAGCAAAATTTTGAAAACCTAATAACTTACCGACCACGTTCAATACATTATCGCTGTTTACTGGTGATGGGAAGTTCGGATCATTTTACTGACTCAGTTCTTGTCTCGTTCAGCAAAATGAACGAATCTTTTTTCAAGTCATTTCGCTCATTTCAGCAGAATCTAATTAAAATGTTGCATATTACAATTTTTAATACATTTAGTACTTTTAGAATAAAAACTATAATAAATATAAGCTAATGCTGGTCTGGGCCGTGACAGCCTCATGTAGCTGTAGCTAATACATCCGTCCGTCCGGAAACAGAAAGGACTCATTCATCTCCCGAGTCGTTCCTTCGTTCGTTCGTTCACCAAGTCCCAGCCCCATAACGGAAACAGAAAGGAACTGTTCATCTCCCGAGTCTCTGAGTCGTTCATTCAAGTCCCCGTAGGCTGAATGCAGAAACAGAAGGACTCGTTCATTTCATGAGTCAGTCTTTGGGTCTGAGTTTCGTTCTTTTGTCACGTGACCGCTTCAGTCTCTCGCAACATCATTACACTCAGATTATTGACTGTATTGTATTATGTTTAGAAATTATTATAAAGTTATCAAAATATATCTGCAATAAACATTATCTGAAAATTAAAAAAAGTTCCATTTATTTCTGTCAGTCTATTTTTAATGTTAAATGTTAGTGCCACTTTGTTTTTTTATTATTGAAACTATTATAAACAAATTATATATAATTTGTTTATAATAGTATATATATATATATATATATACTCGGGAGATGAATGACTCCTTTCTGTTTCCGGTAACTACATACTCTTTCTCTATGGGGCTGGGACTTGGTGAACGAACGAACGAAACGAACGACTCGGGAGATGAATGACTCCTTTCTGTTTCCTGTATGAGATGTGGTGCAATGCGCATGCGCGGGTCTACACAAAAATGAACGACTCGCTCTCTGAGATGACTAGTTGTTCCCGAGTCATATTAAAGACTCGTTCAAAAAGAACGAATCGTTCATGAACGACTCATGTTCTCAAAGATCGTTGAATCAGAGTGACACAGTCCCTTATTTGTGTATTATGGGGAAGTAGATGGTGTCTCCCTGCAATATTCATTTTCATTCATTTTTTCATTTTCTACCGCTTTGTCCCGTTAGGGGTCGTGGGTGACTGGAGCCTATCCCAGCAGCTTTGTGCCTGAGGCGAGGTACACCCTGGACAGTGGCCAGTTAGTCGCAGGGCTGACATTTAGACATAGACATACCTATACATGCATGTGTTTGGACGGTGGGAGGAAGCCGGAGTACCCGGAGAGAACCCACAGTAACACGTGGAGGACATGCAGACTCCTCACAGAAAGACCAGAGTCGGCCGAGAATGTTTGAGTCAGCCTGGTTTTGAACTCACGACCTTCTTGCTGTGAGGCAGGAGTGCTAACCACTCTGCCACGTGCACAATCCCCTCCCTGCAATATTAATTTTGCAAAGTTAAAATTTGACTATATTCTCTATTTACAGCTTTATGTAAAACAACATTCTTGATCGTAGCTGCTCTGAAAGCTCTTTTTGGCGAGGCTTTTTTAGATTTTATTTCCATCATTTACCCTTTCAAAATAACAGAAAACAAGTTTGGGCACCCTGCAGAGTTAATACCTTGTACTGCCCTCTTTGGCAAGTATCACAGCTTGTAAACACTTTTTGTAACTCGCCAAGAGTCTTTCAATTCTTGTTTGAGGCATCTTTGCCCATTCTTCCTTACAAAAGTCTTCCAGTTCTTTGAGATTTCTGGGCTGTCTGTCACGCACTGCTCTTTTAAGGTCTATCCATAGATTTTCAATTATGTTGAGGTCAGGAGATTGTGAAAAAAACTTTAGTTTATGCCTCTTGATGTAATCCACCGTGGATTTTGAGGTGTGTTTAGGATCATTATCCATTTGTAGAAGCCATCCTCTCTTTAACTTCAGCTTTTTCACAGATGGCATCAAGTTAGCATCCAAAATTTGCTGAAATTTTATTGAATCCATTTTTCCTTCTACTCCTGAAATGTTCCCTGTGCCACTGGCTGCAATACAACCCCAAAACATGATCGATCCACCCTCATACTTAACAGTTGGACAGAGGTTCTTTTCATTAAATTCTGTGCCCTTTCTTCTCCATTTACATTTACATTTATTCATTTAGCAGACGCTTTTATCCAAAGCGACTTACATTGTTCTAATGTAATTACCAGTGTTACAGTCACTGGAGGCAAGGTGGGTTAAGTGTCTTGCCCAAGGACACAACGACAGTATGAACTGTGGGGAGAGTGGGAATCGAGCCGCCTACCTTCCGGTTGAAAGACGACCGCTCTACCACTGAGCTACTGCCGCCCCAAACATTCTTCTCCAAACATACCTTTGCTCATTCCGGCCAAAAGGTTCTATTTTAACCTCATCGGTCCACAGAACTTGTTTCCAAAATGCATCAGGCTTGTCTATATGTTCATTTGTTCATTCATCTTCCATGAAGTCCATATTTGTACAAGTATCTCTTTAGAGTGGAATAGTGTACCACAACTCCAGTGTCTGCCAGATCTTTCTGGAGGGATCGTGCAGTCAAACGTGGGTTTTGACTTACTTTTCTCACAATCCTGCGAGCCGTTCTGTCTGATATTTTTCTTGGTCTTCCAGATCTTGCTTTAACTTCCACTGTTCCTGATGACTGCCATTTCTTAATTACATTCCGAACAGAAGATATTGGCATCTGAAAACGCTTTGCTATCTTTTTATAGCCTTCTCCTGCTTTGTGAGCGTCAACTATTTTCAGTTTCAGTTTTCTAGACAACTGCTTAGAAGAACCCATGGTGCTGACTGTTGGGGCAAGGTCAGATGAGTCTGGGCATTTAAAACCTTTGAGATTGACATCACCTGGTCTATTCAGACGATGACTGAGAACAACCCATGACACTGTCAGGTCCTAATTTGCCAAAAGGGGGCAGTACAAGGTATTAACTCTGCAGGGTGCCCAAACTTGTTTTCTGTTATTTTGAAAGGGTAAATGATGGAAATAAAATCTAAAAAAGCCTCGCCAAAAAGAGCTTTCAGAGCAGCTACGATCAAGAATGTTGTTTTACATAAAGCTGTAAATAGAGAATATAGTCAAATTTTAACTTTGCAAAATTAATATTGCAGGGAGGGGATTGTGCACGTGGCAGAGTGGTTAGCACTCCTGCCTCACAGCAAGAAGGTCGTGAGTTCAAAACCAGGCTGACTCAAACATTCTCGGCCGACTCTGGTCTTTCTGTGAGGAGTCTGCATGTCCTCCACGTGTTACTGTGGGTTCTCTCCGGGTACTCCGGCTTCCTCCCACCGTCCAAACACATGCATGTATAGGTATGTCTATGTCTAAATGTCAGCCCTGCGACTAACTGGCCACTGTCCAGGGTGTACCTCGCCTCAGGCACAAAGCTGCTGGGATAGGCTCCAGTCACCCACGACCCCTAACGGGACAAAGCGGTAGAAAATGAAAAAATGAATGAAAATGAATATTGCAGGAGACACCATCTACTTCCCATAATACACAAATAAGGGACTGTGTCACTCTGATTCAACGATCTTTGAGAACATGAGTCGTTCATGAACGATTCGTTCTTTTTGAACGAGTCTTTAATATGACTCGGGAACAACTAGTCATCTCAGAGAGCGAGTCGTTCATTTTTGTAGACAGCATGCGCATTGCACCACATCTCATACAGGAAACAGAAAGGAGTCATTCATCTCGAGTCGTTTCGTTTCTTTGTTCGTTCACCAAGTCCCAGCCCCATAGAGAAAGAGTATGTAGTTACCGGAAACAGAAAGAGTCATTCATCTCCCGAGTATATATATATATATATATATGCTATTATAAACAAATTATATATAATTTGTTTATAATAGTTTCAATAATAAAAAAACAAAGTGGCACTAACATTTAACATTAAAAATAGACTGACAGAAATAAATGGAACTTTTTTTAATTTTCAGATAATGTTTATTGCAGATATATTTTGATAACTTTATAATAATTTCTAAACATAATACAATACAGTCAATAATCTGAGTGTAATGATGTTGCGAGAGACTGAAGCGGTCACGTGACAAAAGAACGAAACTCAGACCCAAAGACTGACTCATGAAATGAACGAGTCCTTCTGTTTCTGCATTCAGCCTACGGGGACTTGAATGAACGACTCAGAGACTCGGGAGATGAACAGTTCCTTTCTGTTTCCGTTATGGGGCTGGGACTTGGTGAACGAACGAACGAAGGAACGACTCGGGAGATGAATGAGTCCTTTCTGTTTCCGGACGGACGGATGTATTAGCTACAGCTACATGAGGCTGTCACGGCCCAGACCAGCATTAGCTTATATTTATTATAGTTTTTATTCTAAAAGTACTAAATGTATTAAAAATTGTAATATGCAACATTTTAATTAGATTCTGCTGAAATGAGCGAAATGACTTGAAAAAAGATTCGTTCATTTTGCTGAACGAGACTTAAAGAACTGAGTCAGTAAAATGATCCGAACTTCCCATCACCAGTAAACAGCGATAATGTATTGAACGTGGTCAGTAAGTTATTAGTTTTCAAAATTTTGCTCTAGGTTCTAATAGTTCTTTTTTATACAATGTTATCAGGGGAGAGCGCGAACGCAGTCCCCCACTACCATAAATTATGCAGTCGAGATTCCTACATTTGAGGAATTCGCAAAGGTCAGATCTCCTCAGTGCAATGGAGAAGCCTCACTTTGGGTGAACCACCTTAGTGATCATGGTATCGCCCCTGCCAGGTAAGTATGCTCTTCAAACGGTGTTGCGTGAACCTCTTTCTCAGACATACGAAGCTGGGTCATGGTGCTCATTCTTCATTCAGTCCATAAACGACTGTTTTGGGCACAGACAATGCAAACACCGAACGCCATCAAGATAAACTAAACTTTTACAAAGACTTTTGTAGAAATGTGTTGAATTTAATATTTAAATTGATTTGATATTCTTCCCATGAGGCTTTGTGGTATCTGCTGTCGCCTTCATTCATTCGCTTAAAGCAGGGGCACAACTACCCAGTGCTAGAGGGGTATGCAGCAACAATTTTGGCGCCCCCCTCACCCCCACCCCACCAAAAAAAAAAAAAAATTAACAATTTTAAAATCTACATTTTTTCAGGTAGGAGCCAGTTCTCAATGCCTAATAATAGAAATAACGTTGCTACCACATACCTTCAGCTGGTGGGGACAAGACTTTTCACACGAGGAACCCAGGTTCAAATCCCCCTCGAGACGCTATGAACTATCCATTGTAGATTAGTTGTTTTACAAATTATTGTAATTTATTGTATATGGCATGTTGCCTTATATTTTCCACTTTTCAGCCCAGTACCCCCAGTTTTGCATATTAAGCTAGCCTTAATGTAAACCCCATTTTGTTCTATTGTTTAATAGGCACATAGAAGCCTTTAGGGAAGACAACCAGAACATCTCTTTTTTATCCTCCCCCGAGCAACACCCGCTCACACAGGTTCCTACCCAGCATATCACCACATCCCCCTTTCTTATAAGGAACAATACATTGTGCAAACACACACAAATCTCATAAAGTTTGGGTTGTATGGGTAGAGCCAAATTATATTATAAACAATTACTTCTCTCTCAATTCTCAAAACTGGTGAACGGACACCTTTACACTTATATAGAAGGGACTAATGGTATTACAACACAAAAGACTTTTAACACAATGTCTTTTTAAACAATTCAGAACTCAACTGACATTTTCAATCTTTTAAGTACTCAGGAGTTTTTCTGACTCTGGAAGGATAGCGTCTCAGGCTCCATATACTGCCGGTTGGAGTCAGGAGTACCTCAGGTGAGAACGGTTCAGTCTCTACCAAATAGTTCTCTGAGGATGTATCCGGAACAGTGGAGTGCAGCAGTGGAGCTACAGGTGTTCGGGACAGATGATACCTGTTTTTCCTGAGATTGCCGCTGGGTATTTCAACTGTAGGACCTGGGTGTGCCAACTGTGGACACCACCGTCCCACGCTGCATGTCCTTGACACACACATGCTCTCCTGGCTGCAAACTGGGCATGCCATGTGCTCTGTGTCTTCTGTCATAGTTTTGTTTCTGTTTTAGTCTGTAGGTCTGTTCACTTATTTTCACCTTTCCCAAATCAGCCCCATTTGGATCTAGCTGAGAAGGAATAACAGGAACAGTAGTACGTATCCTTCGCCCCATGAGCAGTTCAGTAGGACTATACCCATTGGCTAAGGGTGAAGCACGGTAGGCCATCAAAGCTAAGTAAGGATCAGTAGACTTTTTTAGCAAGTTTTTGATTGATCTGACTGTGGGAAGTGGACTGGATGTGACATGAGAAACCCCATGTATGTGCAAAAGTCTGGAATGCTTCAGATGCGAATTGTGGACCATTGTCTGAACGCACTACCTCTGGTATGCCGTGTCTAGCAAAAATAGACTTACAATGTTCAATAATAGCTTCTGAAGTGGTAGATGTCAGTTTGGCGACTTCAAAAAACCTAGAAAAGTAGTCTACAACAATCAGATATTGGTTCTTCCCAAACAGGAATAGATCTGCACCTAGAGTACTGGTTCCCAAAGTGGGGGGTCATGAGATGATTTCCAGATATTTTATTATTTTTTTTTTTTTATGATTATTTTTATATATTTTTAAAAAGGTTGTAATGATGCGAGTATAAATTTAGGATAATTAAAATAAAACTTAGTAAAACTTTGTTTGCTCCGATTAATTATGACAGTTAAGTGACGGCTTGTTGCCAAGTCCGCGGGCTACTTTTAAAGTCCATTTCGGGCAAAAAGCATAGTATAATAAAATCACCAAAACAAGTCTTCATGTTAAGAATGAATAGTACACAAACATTTCTAAAACTGTAAAAACTGTCTTTCTTTATTTATTTATTTTTTTAAATAAAACATTCATTAATTATTTTATGATAAACATACTGTCTTAAGTGCACCCCTTTATAGTCATAAATTAAATAATAATAGATAAATAAATACATTCCAAAAATAAATACACACACATATATATATATATATTGTTGGGGCAAGGTCAGATGAGTCTGGGCATTTAAAACCTTTGAGATTGACATCACCTGGTCTATTCAGACATGATTGAGAACAACCCATGACACTGTCAGGTCCTAATTTGCCAAAAGGGGGCAGTACAAGGTATTAACTCTGCAGGGTGCCCAAACTTGTTTTCTGTTATTTTGAAAGGGTAAATGATGGAAATAAAATCTAAAAAAGCCTCGCCAAAAAGAGCTTTCAGAGCAGCTACGATCAAGAATGTTGTTTTACATAAAGCTGTAAGAGAATATAGTCAAATTTTAACTTTGCAAAATTAATATTGCAGGGAGACACCATCTACTTCCCCATAATACACAAATAAGAGACTGTCACACTGATTCAACGATCTTTGAGAAAAGTAAACAGCGATAATGTAATAAACTTGGTCTGTAAATTGTTAGTTTTTCCAAAATTGTGCTTCAAGTTCTGTAAGATTTTCTTTATACAATGTTATCAGGGGAGAGCGCGAACGCAGTCCCCCACTACCACAAATTATGCAGTCGAGAGTCCTACATTTGAGGAATTCGCAAAGGTCAGATCTCCTCAGTGCAATGGAGAAGCCTCACTTTGGGTGAACCACCTTAGTGATCATGGTATCGCCCCTGCCAGGTAAGTATGCTCTTCAAACGGTGTTGCGTGATGCTCTTTCTCAGACATACGAAGCTGGGTCATGGTGCTCATTCTCCATTCAGTCCATAAACGACTGTTTTGGGCACAGACATTGCAAACACCGAACACTTTCAAGATAAACTAAACTTTTACAAAGACTTTTGTAGAAATGTGTTGAATTTAATATTTCAATTGATTTGATATTCTTCCCATGAGGCTTTGCGGTATGTGCTATCGCCTTCATTCGCTTAAAGCAGGGCGCAACTACCCAGTGCTAGAGGGGTATGCAGCAACAATTTTGGCGCCCCCCTCACCCCCACCCCACCAAAAAAAGAAAAAAAGGTAGGAGCCAGTTCTCAATGCCTAATAATAGAAATAACGTTGCTACCACATACCTTCAGCTGGTGGGGACAAGACTTTTCACACGAGGAACCCAGGTTCAAATCCCCCTCGAGACGCTATGAACTATCCATTGTAGATTAGTTGTTTTCCAAATTATTGTAATTTATTGTATATGGCATGTTGCCTTATATTTTCCACTTTTCAGCCCAGTACCCCCAGTTTTGTTAAGCTAGCCTTAATTTAAACCCCATTTTGTTCTATTGTTTAATAGGCACATAGAAGCCTTTAGGGGAGACAACCGGAACATCTCTTTTTTATCCTCCCCCGAGCAACACCCGCTCACACAGGTTCCTACCCAGCATATCACCACATCCCCCTTTCTTATAAGGAACAATACATTGTGCAAACACACACAAATCTCATAAAGTTTGGGTTGTATGGGTAGAGCCAAATTATATTATAAACAATTACTTCTCTCTCAATTCTCAAAACTGGTGAACGGACACCTTTACACTTAAATAGAAGAGACTAATGGTATTACAACACAAAAGACTTTTAACACAATGTCTTTTTAAACAATTCAGAACTCAACTGACATTTTCAATCTTTTAAGTACTCAGGAGTTTTTCTGACTCTGGAAGGATAGCGTCTCTCAGGCTCCTGATACTGCCGGTTGGAGTCAGGGAGTACCTCAGGTGAGAACGGTTTACTCTCTACCAAATACTTCTCTGAGGATGTATATTGAGGATATATACTGAGGATGTTCATATATGTATATGAATATTGCAAGCCTCCAAACACAGAGGTCTCACTTTAAATTCTACCTATTGCATTTCACCACCCACTTGTTTATCAGCTGTCCCGTACCTTGACACACCACATAGATAGTATAAATATGGATGACATCCGCCCATTGGTCCCCTATTCACCAATATTGTCATTACGAATGGGCAATAAAATGGCCGTTACATCCGGGCTTTTCGGCTTTTACTCCATAGTAAAACGATAGTTTTTAGATAGCATAAACCAACGTAATAATCAAAAGACAAAAGACACAAATGTTTGTCAATACCTTTGACTTAAACTTAGATCAGATCACATTTTATTATTACAAATTTATTCAGAAAACCACGAAATTCCAAAAGGCTCACATACTTTTTCTTGCCACTGTATCTCTGTGGAAGTGTGGGGTAATACTTACCGCAAATGAAATGGCTTACTCGCTGCAAGAAAAAAAAAAGCAATAAGGGACGGTACATAATGTGTGAATCAGGGACCACACAGACCCACAGTTTTTTAAGGTCACAGGTGTTAAAATAGAGGATATAGTGAAATTTTAACTTTGCAAAATTAATATTGTAGGGAGATACACACACGATCTACTTCCCCATAATACACAAATAAGGGACTGTATCACCCTGATTCAACGATATTTGAGATAGAGTTGTGACGTTCGCGAACGAACCGATTCTTTTGAACGGCTCACAAACATGAACGATGGGAGCCGTTCTTTCTGTCGTTCTTTTTTCCTATGCGTGTCTCACACAGATGCACACAAATGAGCTCCTCCGCGAGACAGAACGGTTATAGGGGGAGGGGCGCACCCAGCGCAGGCCGACCCTTTACAGCGTGATGATATTAGTTATTAGTTGTGCACGCATCCTTCACGTGAGTGCTCCAGTGGAAAAAAAACCCTGCGTGCCTCTGTCATTGGGTAGGACATTAAAAATGTTCTTTTGTGATACTGTTCTTGTATAGAAATTTTTCACTAAAAGCTGTTTTGCACAGACATTCATTGCACTTTGTTATTGTTCATTGACTTGAAGGGGCTGATGTCCTATTTGCAAAGTTTACAGTAGTAATAGTATGTAGACATTTCCATTTTATTTATTCTAATTTTATCTACTTTAAATATTTTTGTTTTCTATCAAAATGTTCTTGTGTGGAAGTGTTTGTAGTAAAAGCTGTTTTGCACAGAAATTCATTGCAGCCAGCTTTGTTTTTGTGGTATTGTATGAATAACACAAGTCAACGTAGCTTTACACACACACTCACACACACACACACACACACACACACACACACACACACACACACACACACACACACACACACACACACACACACACACACACACACTTTGTACTAAATGTAAATCCAAAATAGTGATGTCACTGTCTAAGCAGAGGGATTTGTGCAACCCTATGGAATATAGTCCACACATGACAAATGAGGTAATAATCAATATTTCAGAATAATTCAAACTCAGATATTGGTGTGTGATATCTGAGATTTAATTATTTGACTACAAATCTCACCTCATCATTCCTCCCAGTGATTATTTCCAGGATAAACTGAGATGCCCCCAAGCTGGCTTCTTAAAACTGACTAAATATTTAAAAACGGCTCTTTGAAAGGAACGGATCGCGAAGATCCGGATCCCCTCAAAGAGCCATAAATCCCATCACTAATTTGAGATCAATTAATACCGATTGTGCATTTTTTCAAACCTGAGTTGACGAATATTTTAGATTGTCTTTGAACATTATCATCAGGGGAGAGCGCGAACGCAGTCCCCCACTACCACAAATTATGCAGTCGAGATTCCTACATTTAAGGAATTCGCAAAGGTCAGATCTCCTCAGTGCAATGGAGAAGCCTCACTTTGGATGAACCACCTTTGTGATCATGGTGTCGCCCCTGCCAGGTAAGTATGCTCTTCAGATGGTGTTGCGTGAGCCTCTTTCTCAGACATACGAAGCTGGGTCATGGTGCTCATTCTTCATTCAGTCCATAAACGACTGTTTTGGGCACAGACATTGCAAACACCGAACACTTTCAAGATAAACTAAACTTTTACAAAGACTTTTGTAGAAAAGTGTTGAATTTAATATTTCAATTGATTTGATATTCTTCCCATGAGGCTTTGCGGTATCTGCTATCGCCTTCATTCATTCGCTTAAAGCATGGCGTAAAGCTATGCTTACTATGGTTCATATGTTTTTTTTAAACAACAAATGCAACTCAAACAAAGTCATATGATAGTTTTATCTCATCCCATTTAACCATTTATATTTCACATGTAAGCCCATGTAAGCCTAGCTAAAATAAAAATAAAAAATATTCTAAAAAAAAAATCTGTATGAATAAAATAGCTTTTAGTATGTTAATAATGTATTTATTAGATATTTACGCAAACGACGTGAAAAATAAAAAAATATCTGTTACACTTTCTAGCTAACGGTTTGTTCATCCGTGACGTCGAGGCTCCTCGTAACCCACCAAGCCCCTCCCATTTTACTCCGCCACTCCTCAGGAGTGTTTTCAAGCATGCTGCTTCTATGCACTCGTTTGTTATCACATGTTTAAACATGTCCGGGGTTTTGGTTTTCAGGGTTTTAGTCGTTATTTTTGTCTTAAATATTTTTGGTGTAGGACTTACCGAGGCACAGACGTCGACCCCATCGCCACCTTCAAGTAGGTTCAGAGTTTTTCTTTTGTTTAGGTTAAGTGAGTAGCTTTGGGAGTTGTGTTTTTATGTGTTCGCTGCTGTTAAGTCAGGAGGCAGTCACATGACAAGTTTCCTCTTATACATACAGTATAATAAACAACAAATTTGAGCTTTGTGATACTTTTTAATGACTAAGGGGCTATGAAATATCATAATAGATTAAAAAAAGGTGTTATTGTGCTTATTTTTCGTTGCCTTGTACCTGTACTTGTGTAATGACAATAAAGTTGAATCTAATCTAATCTAATTTTGAACTAAAAATATTATTTAAACCAAAGTTAAGGACATCACAAACGTACATAGTTTTGTGATAAAGATTTGTATAGGCCTTCATTCTTATATTATATATCAACATCTTATTACTGATTAATTGCTCATTTTCAGTTCCTTGTGTTGCAAAATCCAACTCCTCTTGTGGTGAATGCTTGCAGAATGTGACAGTAAGTATCTCTACAACACCTACAGGAAAAAATAGTGCACTAGTTTTATTACCTGGTTAAATTTTGACTGTGCTTTGTTGCAGTGCTTGTGGTGTGACCAGACCAGCCAATGCATCGACTACCCAGTGAGGCACATATTACCCCCCAGCAGTGTGTGTCCTTTAAATGATGCACGATGGGGGGTCTGTTGGGGTAAGAAACAACCAAACTTAACATATTACACATTACTTTATCTTAGGTATCTTTATCATAAGTGACTGCTTGGGCACATTTAACTTGTTTCCTTTTTTTCCAGTCAACTTTCAGATTTTGATCATTACCATGTCAGTGCTGGCCGGTGTCCTCATCATCGCCGTTTTAGTCTGCTGCTGCTGCTGCTGCAAGTGTGAAAGAGTTGGGTAAGCGTCGAGTCACATGAATGTGAAATGTGGTCCAACACAGGAGTTGAACGAGGAGTGGGAGGAGGAGGAGGAAAACAATGGGGTGTTATTCATTGTGCCTGATACGGCCATCTCCAAAATCTCCTACAATTTGTGGTTGTGATCAGCCCTAGAACTTGAAATTTCTATTCTAAGCAAAATTTGGCTTTCATGTTAGAATAAATATTAATATCCATGGATGGAGATATAATTTAACTTGATGGGTACATAAAATAAGTCACATAAATGTACTGCACAACCCTACTACTATTCTAGATATGTGTATTTCAATTCAAAAATATAATCTTCTCATAGAAACATTGTCAGTTAAGGTGGTAGACAATTGTTCGGGAAGGTTGCACCAATTCATGTCATGTCTGTAAACTCTACTTATAACCTTTAAATGCCTCAATAACTTGCCTCAAACTTTTTGAGACAAAAGCACAACAATTAGGTTTAGTTATCAAATATATTTGTTTTTATAAATTATATATATAATACTTCATATTGCCTACACTGAATGTTAGTCAAAGTGGCCACCTTAACCTTAACTTAGAGTGATGTGGGAAACACTATCTTTGGTCGTCACAAAAGCTACCATATTGGCTTGCAGTTCAGTCAAACCGACATTTCTAGAAACTCTGAAAATAGCAATAAATGGCCAGGGTTTTAGTAAGACGCCATTGGATTTTTTGGCCTAATTTGCCTTTATTGGATAGGACAGTAGACAGACAAGAAACAGGGAGAGGGAGGGGAGTGAAATTGGGCAAATGACCCAAGCGACAATCAAACTCAGGTCTCCTGCGTATATGGTATGCGCTTTACCAACTGACCTACCGGGTTCCCCCATGCCATGTATTCTTGACAGGGTGTTAAAAATTGAATTCCAAAAGTCACCTTATTTCAGAATATGTGGAACAAAAATACAGGATTAATGTTGACATAGATCACACGTTGGATCGAAGCCGGGCCTTGATCTTACTCAATGTGGTCTTAGATCAGTGAAGACAATGTACCACTTTGAATTGAATTACCACATGTTTAAAGCAAATAGATGAAGAAGTCCTCTGGAACTGCGAGATCCCCCTCTCATTTGCACCTGGGTATACTTGTGGAAACTCTCATGAATCCCCCCAAAGATTCATGTTTATGTATTTTATTTCAGGAACGAGAGAGAAGATGCAAAAGTGGAGAGACAAAACCGTGCAAGAAAGGCTCGCCAAAAAGAAAGGTAAGTATCTTGTGAATTTTATATGTGGGTAATAAGCCCTGCAACTTAATGGCCAATGTCCAGGGTGTACCCCGCCTAAGACCCAAAGTTGCCCTAGTCACCCGCAACCTCTAACAGGACCAAGCAGAAGAAAATTAATGAATAAACCAATGATAATAGAAAACACAATGTACGGCGTAGAATTGTCTCTGCAGATTTAACTGGCGCTGCAATAACCAATGACTATGTTTGTCTATGCCTTCACAGGAGAACAGAGATGCAGCTGAGGCATGACGAAATCCGACACAAATATGGTAAGATACATTTCGGTTTCCCATTTAATAAAACCATCTATATTGTGTAGGCTGGTAACAATAAAAGAATTCTTTGACATATCCGTTTTAAGGCTCCATGGCATAACTGATTGAAAAAATAATGGATGTAGGATTAAAGAGATGAAGAGATGTAAGAAATGTTAAAGTTAATGCAATAGCACCATCTACTGGAAACATGTCTGTAAGAAAACTCAGCTTTATTTGTTGTACTGGTAATTTTAATGTTTTCTTTTTCCTTTCAGGTTTGTCAAAGGATAATCCGTACTCTCAAATGAATGAACACTAAAAAGGTGGTTTTAAAAACAAGTGTAAATGAGCTTTTTGGTGCCAGTTAACATAAAAAAAACCTTCTGTTCAGAGAATGGGGAAAGAAGAGACAAAATGTGGTTCTTCTTTTCTCCCATTTTATGATCAGTTCAGAAACAACCCTATGACACATACCACTGTAAAATGTCAAAGTACCGTTCTATGTTTAGATATGATTTTTTTAGGTAATTACTACTGATAAAGTTTTGTTTGCTGCTTCTGTTGTAATTAATGTACATTTCCTTTACTCTTCAGCCTAATTGTAGCTCATTCTGCTTCCCACTTTTCAAACAGCAATAACAAATTTGGGAATTTAACAATGATCATTTAATAGAATTGTGGAATTTGGCCATGGGTTTTTTTTTTTTTTCTACTGGAAAGAATTATTAAAATGTTTGACTGAAATAATAAAGTTGTGAACCATAGTGTCCAATGACCAAGACAATGTCACATCCAACCATAGAGTATTGAGACCATGATGAGACCAAAACTATGTCAGGGCGAGACCAGGTAAAGACAGAGTCAAGATCGGAACCAGAGTACATACACTTACAAGGGAACAGTTAAAAAATCTAAATAGCCCAAGTCCAGACTCATGGAGTTTAGTGTTTGGTGATGGAGGCCAGTCTTAGTCCAGACTTGAGGTTTTATTGACTTTAAGAACATACAAATTACACTTGTGGTCTTTGTTGGTCTTGATGTCTGAGATTGAAACAAGACAGATTTCAGACCATGACAAGACCCTTACAAAATAGCCTAATCTAGAGTAGCGTACTACAACACTACTAATTATATATATGTTCTTTGTTTGGTGATGGCAGATTGACTTTGTATTGCTAGGGCAGCAATGCTTACTACTTTGAGTGCTTGCTTTAAGTAAGTCTACATTTTTTGTAATCTAATTAAAAGTTGTTCTTCTTTATTTAAATCTGGTAAAACGCACAAATGATGGTAGTCTTTGTGGCTCCTCATGCTGAGTGTTGGGGAAGGGCCCTTTTCGTTTTTAAAATTGTCTCGGGAATGCGCATTTTAGAGTGCGCGCTCTCGTATGCACGGCCCCGAGAAGAGTGGAACACGTGACTCCCCTAGTCGAATTACAGTTCAAATTGGAGTGCGCGCGCCTGGTCTACACGAAAAGAGCCGGAGGAAGTGATAACCCGCTTCACGACCTGCAGTTCGTCTCATTATTTAGCGGTTCCCGGTAAAACAGCAGAATGTCAGAGGAGAAGCCAAAGGTCAGTGGTTTTGTATCTTTTATAATAATATTCCAGTACATGCTAACCCTTATCAAATTCATGGCAACACAGCTAACCCTGCCATGCTACATTTACCGCATTTGAGCGGGTAGACGGTGAAAACAAAGGTTTGCGGATATCTTTGCTTTTATTAGCAATATTCCCGACTGATTTAATCAATGTACTTCTTATTAAAGTCGGGGGTGTTTCATCAAAGTTGTTTTCCTGTGGTAAGCAATCTAACAGCCAAGGCACAACGTAGTTGCGGAAAGCACGGTTTCTGTTTTCCCTTCCATTTGCGCCACTGTGGCTTGCTTTCTGCGCCAGTTCGGACTAGCATGCTAAGCTAACAGCGGGAGGAAGCCTATATTTAGTGGTGGCCAGTCTCTACAAAGGGTGCCGATGGAAGAAGGCGGTTAGCTAACGCTAACAAAATGCTAACGTGTCTTTTCTCGTTTGTGTCGTAGGAAGGCGTGAAGACGGAGAATGACCACATTAACCTCAAGGTAGCTGGTCAGGACGGCTCGGTCGTACAGTTCAAAATCAAAAGACACACTCCGCTCAGCAAACTTATGAAGGCATACTGTGAACGACAGGTGAGTTGTACACAATGTCAGTTCGCCGTCCCATTTGGGCAATTCTTCACGTGTATTTACTGTCTGGTCAACTGAATTTGACTATTTATTCCACAGGGATTGTCAATTCGTCAGATACGGTTTAGGTTTGACGGACAGCCAATTAATGAAACGGACACACCTTCACAGGTTGGTTAAATAAATTTAGATTTGTGAATTCCTATACATGGGTGCTACAGTTTATTACATTATTTCATTTTATAAGAGCACAAACATATAAATTACTATATTCATAACATTTTAATCTTGATGCTGGCAGGGTGGGGTATTTCTCTTTCTTGGTGGAGTTTGTATGTTCTGAGTGTGCCAGTTTCCTCCACCCTGCATCAACATGAAATCCTCCAGTCAATAACAATGACAAGATCAGGAGTGGTTGCCCACTGTGCACTGCTCCTGACAGGTTGCCACAGCGACACTGTGAATGGATGGGTTAAATGCAGAGAATTAATTTCGCTACTGGGATTGATAAAGTTTTGGCATGGATTGTATATAGCGCATTTCCACCTACTAGGCACTCAAAGCGCTTTTGATTTAATAAATAAGTTGAGTTGGCCCACTGGTATGCCCGAATTTAAACTTAATTGTCCATTAATGCAGATCAAAACCTTTTCATTGGTTCATTAAAACATTTAGAGATGCTATAGGTGTTTTTTTATTTATGTTTTAATTTTTTTTGTTTAGATTTTATTGACAAGGCACATTTGGTCCAATTTTTAAGTAGATGGATAGATAGATAGATTAAAAACCTTAATTTTTCTCTTTTACAGTTGGAAATGGAGGATGAAGACACAATCGATGTATTTCAGCAACAGACCGGAGGAGTTTATTCCTAAGTGGGACATGAGACATCACAAACTCCATGTTGTAAATGTGTTTTTGTTTTCCTTTTCCCTGTTCTTGGTTTAACACAGGCAGAAGTGTTTTTTTTTTTTTTTGTGGGGGGGTAAAATTGGGAGCCAAATCTGAACACTTCCGATGCAGGGTAATTTTTATAAACTTGTTTTACTTGAATAAATGGTTGACTTAAAAAAAATTATAAAAATCAAAACAGGAAAACTTTAATGGCTTCTGAAGGGAAAATTATTATTTTTTTTTTTAGATCAATTGTCTCCTGCCTGTTTCTAAACTACATGCCAAAATCCCCCCTTCCCCATTTTCTAGTTGATGAGAATTTTTAATTCAGCAAGAGCTCAGCTATTTAAGTCATAAGTCTAACTCTTTCAGTTAAACTTGATGGTTCGCTGCCAATGGTAATTCTAAATACTTTTCCGTTTGGGAACAGCTTTTAAAATTTTCTTATTGTCTCCTACCTTCAGAATTTGTCTAGAAGAAAGCTTGTGGCAAGAAAGTTTATGAATGCATTACCTCAACTATGTCACCCTCAATACAAATTTAACTAGTAAATAAAGTGTTTTCTGGACCAAATATGCTAAATATGTGGTGTTCTTGGATAAAGTGTTTTAATGTAGATGTATAATTACTGAGGCCCACTCTGTTGGAGTATATCTATACAATAATACAGTCTAGAGATTGTTAAAGTAAAAATCCATTGTCTAAATATTCAGCCGGAGCTATGTTTTATTTGGAACTTGCGTATGTTGTAGGAATAGCTTTGACCTCCTTTTGTTAGATTTGGAGGGTGACTCTAACAGCCATACCACATTATCTGTACATCTTTTTGTTTTGTCTTATTACTGTATTCAATAAATAATAGTTTGGTACACAGACTCGTGAGTTATATAGTGGCCCTTTGTGTTGGCGGCAAGCATTTAGTGTTAATCAAATTGGTTACATTGTGGACTACAAGAAATTTTTAAATTCTTCTGTGCTATTATGACAATGAGTCATTAGAGGGCGCTGCTGTTTGTCCTTAAAATATGCACTGCACAGTCTGGAAATGGCCCATATTATTAATCACTGAGGGCTGCGGCCCTTCAGGTTTAAACACAAAGACGCACTTGTTGCTTCATATCTTTGTGAAGGCAGGCCATAACTTGGGGAGACTGCTCCCATTCGAAAGAACTCCATTTCGCAGATGTTACTAGGTGAACAGCCAAATGACGTCTCTGAGAGGCTGCCTCACATAGTGGTCTGATTGTGTAGGCTTTATTTTTGGCCCACCCTTTGCATTTTGCTTCTCCACATAGACATAATATGACTGCCCCACTTATGTCATAATTCAATTTTAGTTGGAAAAATCCAGCAAGATACAATGATAGATTTTGAATGATTGTATCCCGTTGTTAGTTATTTTGTGTTAAAGTTGAGGTTGACTTTCAAGTTTAAGTTTTTAATGTTTTTTCCAAAGCTGTAACAGTAAATTAAAAACGATAAGGCACCAAAATGAACTTCTATGCCACTCCATACTATATTGTTGCATTGTAACTGTTGGTTGTGACCACATGTAGAGGATGGTCCATGTTGTTCAGTATAGTGTCCATCCTACCTAAAAGTTTCTCTGTTAAATGCGAATGAGTAAATATTATCATCCACCTCAGTTTATAAGTCATTTATTATAAACAACATTCTTTGTGGTTAATGTGTAAGTGCCAAAGAGAGGATTTTAAGAAAGGCCCCAATCAAGTTAAGTTGGTATATGTAATGGTCACACAAGGTCAGTCAGCTGTCTTCTGTTGCATCCTCAGAGTGTCTGGCCGGCTAACCTTAGATGTGACACACTCCCTACTGAATGGGCCCAGCCTGAATCAAATCTCTGTGCATCTGGAGGACCTCTGGATTGTCTCCAGGGCAATGCTTCACGATGTCATCCTGTTGTGCGTAATGTGGTCTCCACCCTGTCAGTGGATCAGATTTCATCTTCAGGCGTGTTGAGCTGAACAACAAATCATGAGGACTCTGGAGTGTGCAGGGAATTTGGATTGTTTAGAATTACTGCTGTCATTCAGAGATAAAATGACAGATACACAGACACAATGCAGCTCACCAGTTACAAGTCAGAGTTGTCAGACTTGATACCATTTCACAAAAAACATGTAGCCTATCTCATCAAAATGTGACCTCAACACTGAGGTAGTATTCTCATATGGGTTTGAAAAAACTTTTAGTTTCTATTTGTCCTTGTGTCCCTCAAGCAAAGTTAACATGTAACATACTAACCAACTTATTACTCACAAAAGAATAATTGTATATATATATATATATTCATGTACTTTACTGTCATAAGTCGGTTACTAATATACTTAAAAAGAACATTCTGAATAAAGTTATATTATTTCTAGTTCGTAATTTTCGGGGGGCACCGAGGTTCACCTTACGATGAACTCAAAGTACCACAATGCAACACAGACAATCTCTCGTCTCCTTAGCTACGGCTTTGGGAGGGAGCTACGCCCCAAAAAGAAGCAGGAAAAGTGGGAGGCTTTTACCCCCTGAAAGAACACATTGTGGGGAGGGGTATGAGTGGACCCCCTCCGATTTAACTAGCTGGTCAGTAGTGGACGGATTAGTAAAGGCTCCCTATTAGCCTCCACACACACACATATCCACACACACACACACACGGGAGGAGGACTGCTCAACGTGAATCATGCTTGTCGTCATTACTACCGACTGGGAGTGGAGCCGAAATTGTGCAAGATACGGATAACAGCGCAAAAAAGGTCCGAGGATAGATAGCCCCAAGTTTGCAGCTCCTCTTGTTTGTTCTTCGGGGGGAATGCCTTACAGCCAGGAGACTCTTCGCACTACGCAGCTGCGTCTGCGCTCACATGTGCTTTACGTTGAAGAAGAAGTGACCGGGATTAACAAGCGCCTGTGACGGGAAAACCACAAAACACACGCGGATACTTCTAGCTGCCCGTTTTGTAGTTAGATTTATTAAGTGGCATTAAGAAACTTGTTGGTCGGAGCGACGTAGAGGGAACCATGGGGAACGCAGGGAGCATGGACCAACACACTGACTTCAGGGGACACAATATGCCTCTGAAACTCCCCATGCCCGACCCAGGTGAACTAGAGGAGAGATTCGCCATCGTTTTGGTAAGGAATACACCATGTTTTCCTCGCATTTGTTGTTTATGTATGCTCGACCGTCCTGGGATAGGACAGCTTTAGGTTGGTGCTCCTGTGTGACCATCACGCCTCATTCTTTGTTGTTAGCAAAGGAGCTATCCCAAGTAAAGTTCCTTCTCAGATGTTGTGACTGTTCATGCGTTATTACCGTGCTCCCAAATTATTTAAAGTACGTAGTTTTAGCATATTGCAACATATCTAGTATTTGTTACAGAATGTTTCCAAGTTTTTGGCAGTCTTACATCATGGCATATTATTTGTTTTATAGAGTCTTTATCTAAGTTTAGGAGCACGGCCAACTTCTCTCACTACTGTTGCTTAAAGTAGACAGATCCTTTGAAACATCTATCACATCATTAAGTGTCAGCACTCCACAAGTTGGTTTCCTCCAATTAATATTTTTTATTTATAATTTTTTTTTAACGATTCATCTCATCTCAGGTCACCTTTTCCATTAAGAGTCTCTATATGTTAAAGGCACAAACCACGTCTTTAGTAGAGTACAGGCTTTTTATTGTTAAACATTAACAGCTTAATAATAATGGTGATTTAATGCTGATCAGGAGGATTCCCAGAACAGTGCTGCTTTGTCGCTGAATAAAGAGCCACATACAAAAACAGAGTCAGGGTGAAATTTGAGAGCTTTCCCAAAATGTGGGTCAAATGTGATTGTGATTGTTGCCTGCTCCCATAAACATTAGCTATACTATGGCTGAAAGTATTTAAAACCTGATCAGACTTGTGCATAGATTGTAAACTTTGTGTGTTCTACTCTCAATGCTGGTCTCACAACTTGGCAAAGTTTCTGGTTTCTCTGACCGTAGATGACTGAAGATGGCACATGGAGACTTACAATCTTCACATTAGAGCTGCACAATATTCGGAAAACATGTGATAGGCATATGTATTTTGGGTTAGGGTTAAACTGAATTTGAGAATAACGTCCACTGGTCACTTTGGGGCCGCTCACTTTTTCACAGTTTGATCTAAGGCTTTGATTTCTTCCAGAAAAAAAAAAGTCTCTCAAAAGTACTTATCTCCTACCTACATATTGCGATTGTTGATAATACCATAAATTTGTAATTAAGGCTTGTATGGTGTCTATTTTTCAGTTTCAAGCCCTTCTGAACCTGTTGTATTTCAATTTTCACTAATCTTCACTATATTCCATCTTGTCTTAGACTTGGCATTACTCTTAGTACACTTTAGTCTTGGTGTTAGTTAAAGCGTCCTAACACATGCATATCTTGGGCAGAAGGAACGCTGTTGGGTAATAGTTCATCTTTTTTTAGGTGGCACAGATCTTTCAGACCCTTAAGCCCATTACAAAAAGCGGATCATGTCGAGGTGCAAGTCAAATCATCAGCGCATTAGGGTGTGATTGCCGCTTGTCGCAATCTTGATGAATCACCCAGTGATCATGATAAGGATTGCAGCACTGTCTTTGTAATGATTTTGATTGCTGATGTCACATCTTTGAGAGATTTAGGCTTTTTTGTTTAATCACATCTGCTCTAAGGACCTCCTGCTTCCCACCTGTGGCTGTGAACTCCAACTCGACTGAAATGTCAGCAAAGAAAAAGTACAAACAGTTCAAAAGAGTTTGTGGTTCGACAAGGTAATCCTCATTATTGTCATCAGTGGAAGAATGAGAAAGAATAGACTTGAGTCACTGCAAAGCTGGAAAGGATTTCTTCTGTCAGAGAGGCCTGTTTTCGTTGCACATTGGGAACACCCCCCTCCTCTCTACCCCCTTCAATCATCCTCTTTGCTGCCAGCGTGATGCCTTAGCTCTTGGTGGGATAGAAGCCCTCCTGTATTAAAAAGTATAGTGCTATAATTGCTCCGTTTAGTGTTATTTACTGCTGTTCAGACCATAAAGTGTCCAACAGCGGTTGGCTCTATTGATTGGCTGAGTGAGTGACGCGGTGTCGCTTTGATTATGACCTCGCTATGGTTTATAGCAGGCTGGCAGACCATTAAAGAGATTACTGTAACATGTCACTTTTCTCAACCCACTTTTTATAGGAGTGCCTGACTGTTAATTCATCACTCATTGTCCCATGTTCCATGTCCTTTGTGGCTCATTGTCTAGTGTGTCATTACTAAAATGATTGAGTAATTTTTAAGCATGACTCTGCATTGTGTAAAATACGGTTCATATTATGAATTGAAGTTTATGTTGAAGTTATTAAAAACAAATAAAGTGTACTCTCCTGTAGTTGTAAGTCACACCTCCGAGTCCAAAGTCCTTCCTGGGGGTTGCGTCTTAAAATGCATGCAAGAATTATGTTTTTTCTTTGCTTCCCTTAACAAGTAAGTAATTAAAGCTGTGCCTATTTTTGAATACATTATAAACAGTCATTTTTGAGGGGTTCAAAATGTGAAGAACTTGGCATTTGGACATTATTATATCTTTAATGGCATACAGTATATTGTTGACATGAGCAGTAGCAGCAGGACTGTTTACTTGTCGTTCCTAATAGGTTTGATCAACGAGCAGGCCCTGGCCCTCAGCAGGGAACTGTTTGGATTAGAGGCTTGTGCTGTGGGAGGCCATCTTCAAGTACTCACCAATCACATCCCTTGAGTTTCTTATCAGAAACATAGATATCTGACCTTATATCCATGCTGTGCGGCCTGAAAGGGCCTCCTTGACTCCCAGCTGCACATTATATCATTCTGGTATTCCTTCACCCTTTTGTGAGGTGTGCTTTAAGACTATTCTTAAATAGTCTTAAAACTATTCCATGTTTTCACACTTTGTTTGGATAAAAATGTGGTATCACTTACTGTGAAAAAAAAAATCAAGGTTTAATGTGGGCTGAGTTTGCATTTTCCACTAAATGAAAAACTCCTATTGAAGTCTCTGTCTCATGAGTCCGCAGGGCCAAGGACTGATCTTTGAAATAGACTTAGGCTAATTGTGATGCAAGGCCTCGGCTGTGATAAAAGAGCCTAGTTTCACACCATGTGAGCTTGTCCATGAAGTGTGGTGTAGTCAGATCAGTTGTTTAAAGTGGTGAATGGAGACACAGTTTCTATAGATAAACATGAAAGGATCATTTGGGGTACTTATAGGTCTAAAAACGTTGTGTTTTCAAGGTTTAAACAATTTCTTTTCTGTTAGGTCACATCTCAAAGCAATTTTGTGTTGCCATTCCAGAAATATTTGTCTGCTTCATTTCTATGCTCAAACATGGTTGAGTTTGTGCATTTTAGGCCTTCAAATGTCCCACTAACAGGAATAATATACATACAAATGAAGTAGGACCACACACTTACCATGCTCAGTGACTTTCAAGCATACTTTGGATTGTTATTGTTGCACTCGTAACGCCACCTCGTAACGCCACCTCGTAACGCCACCTCGTAACGCCACCTCGTAACGCCACCTCGTAACGCCACCTCGTAACGCCACCTCGTAACGCCACCTCGTAACGCCACCTCGTAACGCCACCTCGTAACGCCACCTCGTAACGCCACCGTAACGCCACCTCGTAACGCCACTCGTAACGCCACCTCGTAACGCCACCTCGTAACGCCACCTCGTAACGCCACCTCATAACGCCACCTTCTTACAACTCCTCATAGCGTCTATTTGTATTATCTACATGTGGTGTTCTCTTATAACCATCACGTATATGTACACCTCCAAAGTGCTTGAATTTGACGTGGAAAGTGCATGTCTCAGTAACATTTTCTCAAACATAAGAGGAAATTTTGCTTTGTAGTTACTTCTAGAAGTGCAGTTGGACATCTACTTTTCTCAAGTGGTTTCCATAGTTTTTGACATTTCATTGAGTTCCATACTGCATAATAATGAAAGCATGATTATGCAGTATGGAGCTGCAGATTCACCAGTCAGGCTTCTTTGTGGCTACTCATATGAACACTAGATCAATTTTCTTTCTGCTTTTTGCCTAATCAATCAAACACCAAGTGCAAGAGGGTTTGAGGGAAGCCTTAAAATGGCACTTTTGTCTCTAAGTGCATAGTGACTGAAAGAAATGGCTGACATCATGGGTGAATCACATGTGTTGTATGAGCTGGTCTATATGTTCCAAGCTGAACCGCAGGAAAATGACTCTGTGCAACAGGAATGTAGCACAGGCCTCACGTCTGAAGTCTGACTCAGCTAAGCACAGGGTTAACATTAAATTAAAGTACAATCACAGACCATCGTCCTGCTTCCAGGGAGCAGATAACTATAAAAGTATTACTTGTGTAAATGCCATATGGGAACTATAGGCTTAGCTTTTCTTCTCGATAGTCTGCCCAGATTACATCTAAGCTGCTTTGGTTAAAAGTCTGCTGAGGCACTACAAACAGCTGTTTTACTGCCTGTTCAGAGGCAGCGTATCTGAAATCTACTCCTCAGATAAATCACACGAGTAGGCGCCATGTTTAAGTAGCATCTAATTTGTCATGCAGGCAAACCCACACTCCAGTCAAGTATAGAGACCAGTTAGCTCAAATTTGTGGAGCTATGATATGGAAATTATTGTTATTCATTATTACATAAAGCTTTAGAATGAAGGAGTACATTATTGTATTTTCTGATGTTTTGTTTGTTTCCTTACATTTGGCTAATGCAACAAGTGGCCACAAAGTTTAAACTAGCTGTAGTAATTTCCCAGTACATGGCACTTTTGTTACCTAAATAGGGTTATGGGAAAATTTTAGGGTATATTCCAGACTAGGCAGGCAACAATAACGGGTTTCATGGTACATTGTAATAATTGAGTATATTGTATAAAATAAAAATCTATCTACACAGAAATTGTTTGCTAAACAAAGCATAAATTAGTCATACATCAGTTCCAACCCCACAATAAACAATACTAGTCTGCTCCCCACCGCCATGACACGCTGACACCGTCATCTCCAAAGCCCTTGCTGGATCCCAGGACGTGACTACCCAAGCCCTCAAACTCTTTCCATGTCGACTCTTCTTCATTAAGAAGCAGAACAATATGCATTGTCCGAGGAGAGAGTGAACCGTAGCTGAATCCCGTGCGGCTTGCCCAGCGAACAGAGCTGGCCTTTCTTTTCTGCACAGAGCCCAAGACAGAGCCTGGCACGAGACCCAGACCTGGCAGGCCACCAGAGGCCAATTCCACACGCCCCAGTCAGTGTGTGTGTGTAGGGCACGCTCATGCCACTACGATGGAGCCCTAGGACTCCCACCAATTAGCCAAAACTGAAATGCTTGTGGAGAGATGGGATCAGGCAGCCAGTGTGCTCCGCTCTGACCCTCGCTGTCTCTCAGAAGGAACTTGAGGTGCCGTGGTGTTAAGTGATGCTCAAAATCCCCGTAGTGGAGCCCAAAGGCATCTTACCTGGCTGGCAGAGGGTCAGCTGATTATATGGGAACAGGTCTCTATTGGGTGTGTGCAAGCACTGCTGAGTTGAAACCAGTGGGATTCAGTCAGTATTGTTATTCACTGCTCTGTTTTGACATGGGCACATTTGGAGGTTCTAGTTTCAGCAGAGTTCTGTGTGTGGCAAGAACTGACTAGGCCAAAGGACATAAACAAGAAAACAGGAAGTTAATCCTTTTCACTGGGTTTTCTGTTTACTTCTCTTTAATTATTCTTTACTTTTCTCTGTTTCTGAGCCCAATCAGCAATCCATATCTGTCCAGAGCGCTGTTTTTATTAATGTTCATGCTGCACAGTGTGTTTTTTTTCCTTGAGATTAATGGAGTTTTATTCTAGATTTTATACAACAACAGGCTTAAAGACATAACAGCACCTGATTTTTCTTAAGATGGAAAGAGGACAGAACAGAGCTAAAATATAGATTTATTTCCTTGTTGGTGCTGACCAGAATCAATCTTAACATACCAAAATAGCTATTGTGGCTGTCATGGATAGTCCCTTATGCTAAGGTCTTGGTATTTTTACGTCTTGTGCGGTCAATGGGATCATTATTGAGCCATATGACCTCTTCCCCAATGAGATGGAAGTACTAGTGGCACTGACCGGCATTTAGAGTAGAGTGAGTGTGATATCTTGCTGTTCAGACAAGGATAATCTTGCTAACCACAGAAGCTAAAGTCTTAATGTATTGTTTCATAATAATGGAGCAGTTGCAGCCAAAGGGAGATCAGTGTAAATAAACTGTAGGTGTTCAGTGCTGAAAGTTGTGCCCCCCTCTTTCTTGGTAGTCTGTGGCCAGTATAATGAGCAGGTGTAAGATGATGTATCTTGCAAAAGGCCAGTCCGGTTGCTTTCCCTTAGTTACACACAGCTTGTTGCTAGGGTTGTCTACAGTAACTGGCCCAAACGCTACACAAAGAGAGGGAAGAGTCCCAGCGCCGTAGAGAAGTGCATTAGGCCCAGAACCTATCCACGTTCCAAGGCAACAGCTGTGTGTTGTAAAGCGAGACAGTAAGGCCAAAACGCTGAATGGGCTTTTTTGTTATGAATCGAAATGAATTTATTGAAAAGTGCCTTATCTTCAGCTAAGTCCACAACAACTTTTACATGTCACTGTGACATATTAGCTGATGCATTGTTTCTTCAGAGTTAATATTCAGTTGTGAGATTGAAGTTATTATTCTAAAAGACCCTGAACTCTGTTGTGTTTATGTCATATCACTAAATTACTGAATTTTCTGTGCACGGTTACATGTTGTTTCTCAAAATATTTCTGCAGACTTAAAGTCAAAGTTTGGTTCTTTGTAGACTTGCCTCATCTAGTTTTTGAAGCTTCCATAGACCTGATTTTTCTTGAGTACTGACTTGCCAGAATCAACATCTGCAGTGCAAGATGGGACCGCTGACTGCATTTCATTCTGTTGGCATGCTCTTTGCCAGAGTTTGATATGCGCTCAATCAAAGCAACAGGCCACTGCCACAGTCTTCACAGCTGCAGAGTGGGTAAAGCTTAACGCTTCACTCACATATGGTTTACTCTGCAGCCATTCAAGTCTGTTTTTTTCCCCTTCAAACACTTATTCTTGCCGGATATTGGCGCACAGTGTTATATATTATTTCACTTTTCACTTTCCGTCCAAATAAAATATGATCTCATTTAATGTTAACACACACACATTTTGTACCACACTTCCCTATAATGGAACTGCTCTATTTTAAGGAGACTGATTTAAATGTGGCCTTAGAGAAGGAGGACACTGCGTTGCATAACACAAATATTTTCTGTGTGACAAGACTAATACTGTGACATTACAATTGACACAGCATAGGAACATCCCATATATCTTTAGAGCAAATGTGTCTAGTCACAGGAGTTAAAGAAGGTGAAGAAAAAAAAAATAATTTAATTTCACTATTAGTCCTTTGTGTGGTTCAGTATAAAGTGGCCCTTCTGTCCAGCCCACCTACTTAACTCACTCTTTTCTAAATGAGTTTTTCTTCCAAACAATCTAAAAAGAAATTTCAAGTAAACCGATGATTTCACTCTATGTCATTGCCCGGTGTTTATGTTTCTCACAAACAACTGCAGTGATTTATATTCTTCATTTGCTGGAACCGGGACTCCGCCTCCACCCAGACACTTTCGCAACCCCAACATCTGGCCTGGCCGAGGCTCTACTGTGTTCATGTGTCACTAGTTTTATTTGGACATCATCCTGCTGGTCCAAACCATCATGATGATGACCATATCTGGATCATAGTCAAATTGTGTTTCTTGCAAAGTGACTGTATACTCCAATGCTTTCCCTTTCAGTTGCATTGACCATAATGGAGACAGAAAAGCCTGTAGATGTGCTGTTGATTGATAATATACACAGATGTCATTAAAGTTTGATCTCTTCTGTGTTCTGTATGTACTGCTGTATTCTCATTAGTTTGAATTATTAATGGGATAGCATGTAGCATGTACAGTATATCTCGCTAATGTTCTCTACCCCCTCACTGACAGCACACACCTAGCCAGCAATTTAATTCAGCTATGGTATCATTAATTACGCAGCCCTATTCCATTATATACAGTATCAGTTTTCAGCAAAAGGAGAAGCGGAGGAATGTCTGGAATGCAGTGTCAGTGGGGTAAACTGAGAGGTCAGGCCCAAACATTGAAGCTGGGCATTTGGTGGACAGCTCTCCAAACATAAACATTGCCTCGGAGCTGGAGGAGGCTGCTGAGCCAGAGCGGGGGTTCTGCGGATTACAAAGCTAATCTGAGGACAGACAGGGGACACCTGGGCCCCCACACACTGCAGGGGATTATGGGCACACGCTGGGCTAATGAGTGGAGGACAGCCCCAAACACATGCCACAGGGCTGGCTCAGTGCTTTCTCCATTACAGTGTGTAGGCTTCAATTGTCTGTAATCTGTGCTAAAGTTATGACAGATTGGGGTTCTGGTCAAAGTACATAAGATTTTTTTAGTAAAAAGAGAGAGATAAATGTACTTGCTGTATATTGAAATGGTGGATGGTAAGGTATTACAATGCATTATACACTAGATAGCTGTCCACATGCTGCCTCCATGGTATTAGTAATAACCTGTAATCCTTAAAGTACTAGTGTAGATAATTCTGAAAGCTATTAAACCAGTCCAGTTTCCAAGAAATTCTGCCTCATTCCTCCCAAACTCTGATATAAATATTTCTGTGTGCTTGATATTTGGGTCTGCATGGTTTTCCAAGCCTTTTCCATAGAGGCAATGGGTTTAAGGTTTGGTACACCAAATTGCAAATGCTGGCCTATGGTGTATTAGGACTTGCATTCACTTGGATATGCTCAGCTGATCAGAATGCTATAGGATTTCTTCCAGGCCAGTGGGGGCACTAGTTTTCAAACCAGGCACTGATAAACTCTGAAGGCTTAGTATGGATACTTACGTCAAGTACTAATTTATCATCAGAAGAATTGTATTTTGTCATTGTTCTACTTGTGGCAGGTTCCTAGTAGCCAATTAAAGCTCAAAACATGTCAAAGAATGGCCAAAGTGCAACTGAATCTTATAATGCTGTGTAATTATGTTTACCAACTGGTATTTAAGTTAAAAATGTTTTGAAACCTAAAACAAAACAGCAACGACAACACCTGAAGGGAGCAGTGACTCTCACATCAGTAACAACTACGAGACCAGAACAGCCTGGTCCAATCAGAGTTAGTTTCAGGTCAGACCCCTCCTTCTAGAGATAGAAGTTCAGCTCTTGTATTAGTTGAACTCAGAATTTACAAAGTCCCTTGGAGAAGGGATGACACATCTTCACCTTGAAAACTAAGTCCAGATGCCTTTGCTTCAACCTTTTCTTCAAGATGACCTGGATGACTGAGAACTTTCACAGACATCTACTGGTACCAATGCTTAGTGGTGCTCTTGACTGCTTCTCCAAAGTGAGGTTTTGGTCATTCAAATATGAATCATTACAGTCTTTGAGATCTAACCACATAAAACAAAATGTAAAAGCCCTAAAGACATATAAACCATATGCAGAGATTATTGGGTAATACAGTGTTCTCATTTCCACAGTATTGAGAAATGTTCAAATATTTGTTCATTGTCAGTCAAGTATGTGATTTTGTCAGGGCTTTGCTTGTTGTGGCTTGTTGCTCAGGTTGCTTTGGTCATTTAGAAACAGTGAGATAGTCATAAAGTCAAGATTGAAACATTGCAACATTTGAATGATGCAAATTGTGTACGTGTGTTTATGTCATTCAGAAAGTGATCTCATTAGCTCTTCTTGTGTTGTGTCCTATTGTTTACGAGAGCGGTAATAACGGTATTGATTGTTGAGATTAATAATGCTGTATTTGCTCAGTTGTGGACTGCTGTTTTGTGTTGTGGTGCATTAGCTGAGGAACAAGATAGAGGCCAGAGCCCGAGGAGAGCGTGGGCGTGTCTCCGGCTCATTGCCGAGCCCCCAAGGACGAATCGTTCTCAACGCTGTAACATATCTTTCCTCCTTCATACAGAGAGAGCTCAACACAATAAAGCACAGTGTCTAAAGCAGAGTGTCTAAAAGTTACAGGATTCTGCAAATGTAAAAGATCTAAAAAAATATATATAATCTAAAGAAGTTTTAGAGCATGCTAAATGAGCTATCTTTTAAAGCAAGCTCATTGTAATGGCACTGTGTTCTGATGTTTGACCAGGTGGTACTGCACAGCTCATACCTCACAGTTCATACTGTTGTTGTGTCCTTGGGCAAGACACTTTACCCACCTTGCCTCCAGTGGTGTTCCACTGTAACACTGGTGAATGGAAGCTTCATGTAAGTCGCTTTGGCTAAAAGCGTCTGCTAAATGACTGAATGTAAATGTAAATGGATATTGGGACAGATTTAAAGCTTTCTGGTTTACTCAGTGATTGCCTCAGGGCGAACATTTGAATAGACGGGCTGGACACTTCTTAAAGCAGCATTAGTCTTCAAGGATTTTCAGGTCACACATCTCAGATCCTGGTCAGTGTGCCCGCTCCAAATATTCTCACAGATTGTTTGTACACGTCTGACTATATCTTTGCACAGCAGTACCACGTGAAGCTGCCTCATCTGTGGGCTGTGTGTGAGAGCCAGTGTTTGCTTTTCTAGTCAGCTGCGCCGTGAAGGTTTGTTTCCGCAGACCTCCTGGAAGGTGGTGGGTGGCCGCTGGGATCTACTTAAGCTGACAACTTTTATGAGTCAAGATGCCTAATGAGAGGATACATAGACACTAATAATGTCTCGGACGACTAATTTTAGTGACATGTTTATTAAACTAACATTTACAACTGTTGTTTTAAGTGACCTGCTGTGTTAGTTGTAAAAAATATAACTTTTTTTTTTACATATATATTGCAAAAACCTACTGTAACCACTTCGACATACAAGTTTAGCTGTTCAGAAACTGTGGTAATTGCATTGATTGTGTGGTTTTAAGCCCGGTAAAGTTTGGTGACATCATTTGACCCTTTTACAAACAGTGTTGATACACTAAAGATACGCTCACAGCAGCAAGTAATTCATTTTGTGTTCAACTCCATGCATAACATACTGCCTTTTGTAGCCAAAATACTTTATAGCACAGTTATAATATAAGGCCATCTGCTAATGTTCTCTACCCACTCACTCAAACACTTGTAGTCTTTTGCAATTTGTCAGAATTGTCACATTGTCACAGTATTGGCCATTTTTGGTGGCCCTTTGGGGGTAATGCCCTTTTGTCCCTTTAGCTGATTGAAAATGTATTGCAGTGTATAAAAACTTTTGTCACTTAAGGTTAGACATTACATTTGTCTTTATATTCTGTGTCACTTTGGTTAGATTTTGAGATCTGTCTAAAAACCTTCAATCTAATAGTCTAGCAGTGCAGATGTGGGACAGCTGCTCTGGACCGAAAATGTCAGTTTGGCACTGAAGCCCCCCATTTGGTAGAAAGGGATTGGACGCTTAGCTCTGTAATCTCAGATTCATACTTCTCATTCATATTCGTTCCATTTTGCAGTTTCTCATGCTTCCATGCCTCCACTTTATTTCCTAATGTGTTGTTGAATAGCTTCCATTGTATACATTTCTCTTCTGTTAGTGTTTTATCACATAACACATAATTTCCGTCTTTAGGGGGTACTCCGATTACAAAGGCAACTCTGTGCTGTCTGGCTTTTAGAGGCTGATTTATCCCTTTTGCTGACATAATGTCTGTAGGCAGCTCCTCTCATGTGATCGTTATAGCAGACGTGTGGATGAACATTTATTTAACCAAGGTTCAGTGTAAGTTCACACCAAATCGATACTTCACATGTTTCTTACACGTGCCATTTTATGCCCAGTCCTCCATAATCTTTCCCATAAACCGGTAAAGCTTTAATTACAGTGGGATTAGTGATGACTCAAAAGTAGTTGTGTGGTTTGTTCTGGAGGTCTGCTGTCAGTGTTACGCCCTAGTCAGAAGCACCCCATTAATAACGCGCTCATCGGCCGAGGGTAACCTGACCCGGCGAGCTGAGTGCCTGTCACAGCTCATTAGCATTGGGACAAAATGAGGCCTGAAGAAGTGGTCCGCTGCTGCGAATAGGAAGTCCACAGCTCAGAGTGCCCACAGCCTCTAAGCTGAGCACCCACCTCATCATCAGCAGCACCATGCACCGTCTGAGCAACTGATCTCCTGTTTCTAAATATAACACAAGTCTCAAAATAAGTACTACTTGTCTGTTTACCTTCTATTCCGGAAATACTGCAAGTGGTTTCCTTGAAGTGTAATCAAACCCTCTCCTACAGGTTGAGTACTATTTTAACATGCTCAGTGAAATCAGATGGTTAGCAGCCAGGCTGAGTCAACAGAGCGCCTCAGAGCTCAGTTCCTTGTTGTAAGCTCAATGTCCTCCTGAATACTAATGCCACTTCCTGCTTGCCCTTGGACTAAACACACAAATTTGTACTGGTTTGTACCAAAGATCTGTTAAGAGTGGAAGTGATTCAGATTGATTTTGAATCCCTGTCACAAAATTACATGTAAATTTAGCTAATTATTTTTTTAGTTAAAATGTTCTGAAAAGCCTTGCTCCAGATTTGAGTCTTTTTAAAATGGGTTAGTTTGGATCATGTGAAATGCTTGAGGGCCATTGTGTCTCCTGACATTCATGAACTAAAATGGTACATACAGACACACTCTTCTTGTGTGTCTGTAAACAGTGGTTCATGTAGCTGTATTAAAGTAACTTTTGCAAGGTTGCTAATGTTTGCTAAACCTTTAGCATCTCTCCTCTGTCTCTGTTGTGTCTATCGCTCGTTGCTTTTGTCCCTGCAGAGAAACTAAAGACGAGACAGCACTGGTTTTCTGAAGAGTTTTTGTATTGGCTACAACCATTGCCAACGTATCTCCACTTTCTCTCAGACTCCTAAATATGAACGTAATATGTAATTTTACACCTAGCTCATTTGGATGCTTAATGTGTTTTCATCAGTAAGAAGTTTTTTTGACTGGTGGTATAGGGTTTATTTTATTTTGACATCCCAGGATAACCATCAATACAAGAGCAACATGAAAGAATCCGGCCATAAAAAATCTCAAAGAGAGCTGAGATTGGCCCTCGGGCTGGACATTGGATATGTTTCTTTCGTCTTCTTAGTAATAGCAATTATTGAGAGTATGTATAGGCCTTTTCCAGACCACTGCGCCGCTCTCCGTCTGCAGATTGATTTTATATTTCAAGCACACACTTTGAAATTAAATTGGATAATAGCTTCGGTCCCAAAGCCTCAAACTAGGAATTATACTGAGCTCAGTGTCTGACTCTAATCCTGGTGTTAGTTGTTTGTGTCATCCATCTTCCACGGCTGGAAACTCCGGACGAGAAAAACAGCTTCTGAACACACACTGATAGATGACCTATTAGTCCAATGAAAGAGGAGGGAAGCGGCCACCACATTTTCCTTTTGTCTTTTGTTCAGTACTGGGAACATCCTCTAAGGGCGCTTTTTATGTCTTTTTATTAGTAAAACTAGCCAGAGCACGTTGTGTACATTTTTTCTGCTGACCTATATGCATTTTTTCCTTCTAATTCTATATGAGACACAGTTACATGCTGTTTAATTGTTTCAAGCCTTGGCTAATTCATTTGGGTGTGGTGATTAAATCTTACAGTAAAAAAAAAATATAATCTGGGTGAACCGTCAAAGTGTTTGCACATGAAGCAGATGCTGATAAAGAGAAGTGGAAAAAGTAAAGATGTTGAGCAACACTTATTTCAGATGCAACTAACACATGGGTTAGATTAAATTTGTCCTGAAAAAACACTTACTGGGAAATGAGTCTATGCTGCAAATTGAACAAGAAAATAAGTTTTTCTTGTTTTCACTGGTCTCATCCCTTGTGTGTTGTATGTTTGGGTATGCTCGTTCATTTGGCTGGTCTCTAGATTTCATCTGATACCATTTTTATGACAACACGGTCAAACTTGTCATGTGGTTCTCAACGGGGCTTATATGTTTCTGCCTCAGCGCCGCAGCCTACCACTCTTTAATAACAGTACTTTTTCCTCTGTAGCACTTCACATGGCAGATATTTTGGGCATTTTCTAATTAGTGGCCTCTCTGCCCAACATATACTTGGTTGTATTCTAGGCAGATGCGGTAGGTTTTATGTTGGAGCCCTCAACTGACAGTCTCAATCTTGCAACATGCCTGTCTTTTTTCATGGTTACTCGTTTTTGTTGTAGATTAATGAATGCTGTCACTTTTAATCATGTGACTAGTTTTGTCAGACAGATTTAATTCACCTTGACCTCTTTATCTCTTGCAGAACTCAATGAACCTTCCTCCGGACAAAGCCAGGCTGTTGAGGCAGTACGACAACGAAAAGAAGTGGGAGCTCGTCTGTGATCAGGTGGGCAATAACTGACTCTCAATATAACTCTTAATTATATTGAGAGTTATACTGATAGGTAATCAATATAACTCTCAATTGAACATTTTTCATAGTTTATGAATTTGAGACATTATTGTTTTTTTGCTATCATTGTGTAATGACCTGTAGATTTGGGTTAGTAAAATTACTTATACCAACAAATATCATGATTATTGTTGTATAGTTCAGCTCATATTTTTCATATTTGAGGCGTGAGTACTGTTAAAGGTGCAGTGTTGTATAATGGAGCTTAACAAAATGGAACTCATCTTTCAAACTAGGATTTCAATAGTTTATAATCAAAATAACTTTCTTTACATGTATTTCTTTAAAAGAAAATAGACAAAAATAATATTTTATTCTGTTTAGTTTGATAAAGTATGTTTTCAAAAACAATATTTTTCACCCATTGTCTCAGTTGTGTGCATAGAGAACTCAAGCCAAAAGAAGGCTAACCCTACTGCGAGGCTTCATCCCTGTGCCTATGCTCCATTGCTCTGCCTTTATCCCATATTTCCTGCTCATTACACACTACCTTGGTGTCCCTGGTCAAGTAGGTTAAGTGGCGCAGTAGGGGGTGCAGACACACCCAACCCACACAAACACAACCTGTTTTTGGGATTTGTTCTGTGTTGTACAGTGAGCTGTAGTCTGAGTGCTCCAGTAAGCTCGCTGTCTTTGTGCCAGAACATTTCTGCCTCCCTGAGCAGTGCAGAGAAAACAGAGACGTGCTCGAGACTACCACCCACTTCAATTGTATTGATAACCACTGACCCTGAAGGCACCGGTGCCAGAGAGAGCCCAATAATGCAGACCAGAATCTGCTTTCAGTTCCTAGTAACCCTGAAGTAGCTGGTTCCCTGTTGATGAAAAGTTTCTATAATCTCCAAACTCAAGAGCACCAATTCTATAATACTGGTGGGAGTTTCTTTCACTATTATCCCATTCCGGTTAATCTTGTGGGACATGCTCAACAGGTGTTACAGTGTATTATGTAGGACTGCACGATATTGGAATAATTTTTTGAAATATTGCGATAACAATATTACCTGCGATATTTTAATGCTCTTTTACAAAGGACAAAGAAGTATAATGCTCCACTTGTCAAAGAAGGAGCTAACTCCGTATCAAAGATTATACCAGGACTAAACCAAGGATTTAACAGGTCTAAAGTAGGACTAAATGCAGAAATGAACTACCACAGTTTGATTTAAAACTTAGTTTGGACAATTTTGGATAATTTTGCAGAATAAAAAGTACAGCGTTATTGCGTGTAGGTCATTCTAGTCAAATATTGTGATTGTTAATATTGCAATAATTATAAATAAATATAATACCAGATACTATAAATGTATTGAGTCCTTCCAACAATGTAAATTAGGTTATGTGTTTCCTATTGTTTCATCAGCCCTATACTCTCAGAACTAAATCTCTCCACCCATGTTTCATAACTCATTTCCAGCACCCAGAGTCAACTGTGTCATAGCTACAGCAAAACCCTTTATGTCACCATAGCAACAGTGATGGAGGTTCACAGAGAAGCCTAGGCGACAGGTACATCCCAGAATGCAGACACCACAAACCCAGCCAGAGGTTAAAATATTTAAGGTTTTTAGTGCAATTATGAGACATTATCAAATATGGACGAGATTTTAGATGTGAATATGAGGTTAAAGTGGTTCAAACAAAGATGCCCGATCACCATCTCTGCGATACGCTTCACCTACTGGAAAATAATTAGTCTTACACAGCAATCAACAGAAAACAAACCTTTTTATTCCACGACCATTAACTTCTCCTTTCTAATTGTCTTTGGGGAAGTGCACTAGTTACCATGGAAATTTTCTAAAATTGTCTTTCAAATAAAAACAGAAGATGTATTAAGTACATTAATTCAAATTTGGGATTTAAACAGGACTGTGTGAGAACTCAACCGTCTCTTTTTCCTGACACCGCTGTCATCCTTCCTGTTTTGGTAAGACCGTCTGGCACTGCTAAATGTGATGCTGCTGATAACAGCGCTGCAAAGCCCAGACGTATGATCTCATTCTCTGTGCAGAGCAGGAACACCTTTACATAATGCAGTCTGCTACAGTAATCTTGAAACAAGCACTACCTTTTGGAACACTATTGTATTATTGTTGAAACATGAGGAACATAAGTGCAAAAACATGTAGCCTATATTGTAAAGAGAAGAGCTGAATAAGAAACTATTGGAGAAACATATAAAAACATAGATGAGATAGATGAGCTACAATAATTCATAGACAATACATAGGTAGATATTAAAGAACCAGGACCTAATGAAAGCAGAAGCGATATTTGGCTCCGATTTTCTGACTA
The DNA here is from genome assembly GCA_024416835.2 of Perccottus glenii. Lineage (NCBI taxonomy): Eukaryota > Metazoa > Chordata > Actinopteri > Gobiiformes > Odontobutidae > Perccottus > Perccottus glenii. The sequence continues at coordinate 11,724,979 of CM044560.2, read as the reverse complement.
AAACAATTCTGCTCAAGTCCTAAAGTGTAGCTAGGCAAATAGGTCAATAGGCTTATGTCACTTTGTGTAGGGAAGTATTGACTAGCGTGACACTCTCACTTGCACTTAGCTTTATACACATGCATAATGCATATTTTTAAAACATAAATTATTATTAAATGATTATACAATTTTTTGCATCTTCTCTGTTGAATTTTTGGTGGGCATCTCTAATTAGCTAGATAAAGTAGTACACTAGCACTATGCATAGAAAATGCATTTTTACAGGTTACAATTTTATTAAACCAGGCTCTTGACTTAACTTTTATTTTACTGATCATTAGCATTAGTAGCTAGCTATCACTTTATGACCTTCACAGTAATTTTACTCTTTTAACAAACCTAATGAAAAAAAAAAAAAATAATAATAATAAGTGTTTGGCCTGGACACAATTTAAAAGTGGGATTTACAGCTCACGTGCCTGCCAAGACATTGTTATAAAGTATAACCCTCTCATCTCTACTCTGTCTAACGTTAGCATATCTAGACTCTCTCGGTTTAGTAACAGGCTACTTTACAGCCATTAGCATTAGCAGCTGGTTACATACTTTGTGACCATGTTTGCACTTACCAGACTCTAAATTGTTCTATTGTGGCAGCACAAACTCAAACCATGTTTTTAAAAACAGATAGAACATTTGTATGAATGGTGTTACAGTTATTCTATTTACTCTCAGTGATGATACCTTATATGTTGCTAGAAAAAAGTGCCCTAAATGTAGACTACATTGAACTATTGTAAGAAAGTTAGCATATATGGATTGTTTGCCCAGAAAGTAATAAGGTTGTTGTAGACAAAAACCCGGATGCGTTTCCTTGAACTGTACAAACTCCTAGTGAACCAACTTGTTCTTTATGCAAATAAGCTCTGATATCAGACGCTTATTGAAAGAGCACCTGACTGATGAGTTTATTAAAACAGGACACATCTTCCTTCCTCCAGTCACACAGCTTATGTGGTCTCCGGCCTGTTTCCCGCTCAATCCTGATCTACCCCGCCCTAATCTCCTGTATTTCTATTTAGAGCACAATAGTAAGGGATCCGACCTAAACCTATCGACCGGTGAGCTCACGCTAGCTGGTTACTTTCCGACTGAACCAAGAGTTGCATGTAAAGTCACTCATGTAGTCCTGATGACACCCCCCGGCAGCTTGTAAGCTTGTTCATAGCAGATTAATGAGACTAATGAACGTCATTACAGTATGACCTCCAGCAAACACCATGTCCTCTTTTGATTACGGCAAGGTATCTGCAGAGCTATTACTCACTATATTACCTGTGTGATCAGAAAATGTTAGGAATGCAGCATGAAAGTATTCCTAGTTACTGTTTGCTATTCTTATTCTTGCAAAGATAGCAGCTTACCTAAATTATTTTGAATCCTTACTTCCCATTATCAAAGCTTTTAATATGATTTTATGATTGTCAGAGTTCCCATGTGTCCTATGTGGAAAACCTGGGTGTTTCCCATGACATGCTCAAACTTGTGCGATATCACCACCAACATCTAAGTCTTACTCAGATTTCTAATGTGAGGGTGACTATTTGACAAGCAAACCTTATTGTGTAGTGGTACCAAGTTTCTCTTTTGTCTCATGCTTGTTTTGCTTTTCTTTGTAGGAACGGTTCCAGGTGAAAAACCCCCCTCACACGTATCTCCAAAAACTCCGCAGTTATCTGGACCCTGCAGTCACGCGAAAGGTGAGTGCCCCGCCTATCACTCCAGCCCTTTTCCACTGCATCTGCTCTGCAGCTTTTCCTGGCCCTGACCTCGTATCTGTGTCCAGGATATCCCTATACAGCTGAGAGACAGTTGTTTATCTAAAAACGCCCACAACACTGCTCTGTGAGGGAAATGTGCCTTAAACTGTCAAGTAGAGACATCATCTTTATATATTCTTCCGTTGTGGTAAGAGCTATCATAAAAGCATTTGCTAACGTCACCAAAAAGCCACTTAAGTGGAGTTGAGCAGCCAGATCTGTCTCTGTGCGCTTTCTATTTGAGAGACAGCGGTAGGGAGACACTCTCAGCTGTTGCCAAAATGAATGAATGAATGGCTTGGTGAAAGAGAGCCTCTGTGATAAACAAATTAACCAGCAGACGCTGCCAAAATTACAACAAATCACATAATGATTCAATTGGCTCTGGAGTCTGAGTTTCACGTCATAGCTAGAGAGTGGAGATGGATCAGTTTGGACCTCTCTTTTTTTTATCGATTTGCAGAAATGCATAGTAATTGATGGGGGAATATGTATTTTTGTATAAAGTATGCTATCATGTTGTCACAGGAGATGATAAAAGCAGGAAGCAGACTGAGAAGGACAAAGCTCAAAGAAGCCATAACAGTACTTTTCCAAGGACTGTGATAGTGCCAAGGTCGATCAGTACAGGTCATCAGCATGACCCCAAAGTTTTTAGTCCATTCCTTAGAGGACTTGGAGCTAGACAATTCAATTTGAAGGAATAACATTTAAAAAAGGGTTCTTTTAAACAAGATAACATTTTATTGAGATTCTGTCTCATTTCATCTATTCTACTCTTCAGGTCATAAACTAAATCTACTGCATGATTTAGATGAGTGTAAACCAGTAACCTTTGGCCAAAGAAAATGTATATATTGTGTCACCTGAGGAAATCAGTGTGATGCTTTGAAAGGTTTGTTTGCTGCCGTAGACAGGGACCACTAAAACATTGGGGTATACTTTCAGCATCTGAACCACTTTTAAGGTAGTTCACTGAAACCCTGAAATCTGCGGCCAGTCATCAGTCATGCAAGCTCATTGACAAAAACAATAATTTTACCTTTAAAATCAGGAATGTCTGTTCTATACAAGTAAAGTGCAGTCCAATATGATATCACCAACACTTAAAATGATAATAATGTATCTTTCTTTGGGTCTTGTTCTTAAAATACAATATATACAGGAAAAGCATTTGACAGGTCAGACAGGGCACTGGATATTTAACTGAGGTAAACTAAAGGGAAGAAAGAGATGCAGTAACACTGAGAGGAGAACAAAAACAAGAGTTAGTGATCAGGGAGGACTAGAAAGAGTTATATGCTTCTCTCTAACATTCCTGCTCCATCCCCCTTTTCTTCAAACCCAAACAATTGCCACTTTGTGCAGCTTCGAGAGCTGGAGGTCATTGCCTCTGCTTTCCATAGGCAAGCTCCGATGCATTCCTCCGGACGCCTCTCAGCCAATCGGCAGCCAAAAAGGAAGAGCTGCGGTCCAGCGAGTCCCCAAGAATGTATCAGCCAATGATTTGTTTCCAGGATGAACCCCAACACTTTATTTTAAACGCACTAGTTTTGGATTTGCAGTAGATCTACTTTTTGCATTAATCCTTTTAATACTTGAATGGTTTCTATTCTATAACATTCTTCTTGTCCCTGTCTTTTCCTTCTCCCCCTTTCCCCCCTCTGTAGGCTCTTCTCTCGTAGTTGCAGCTGGTAGTACTTAAAGCGTAGCGTGTAGGGTGTTTGGTGAACGAAAGGAAAGGGCCGCCGCTGTGCTCTGTGCTGCTCTGCTTTCCACAAACACACTAAGGGCTCCTCCCTAATAAAAACACATGGTTGGAAATAGCATACTACTGGAACATTGATTAGGACTAACAATAGGAAGTATTTGACAAGAAATGGTGCAGTGTACTACATAATAACCCAATTTAAAAGGGTTCAGATAGTACTTTGACTGGGAATTATCAATAGAAATATATCTTTGAGGTTTAGGTAAATCTGGACATTTTGGTTTTGGTTTTAACTTGCAGTATAGTCTCCTTACCAGTCTTTACTTGATTTCATGGATTGCCCTTTAGATCGTGTCCTCTGTCTTTTTCTATTTTTGGCTGAAATATTAAGACAGTTTACCCCTAGAATGTTCAGAAAATTAAGAGTGTGACTGTTTTATCCAAAATAACTGAACTGAATAATTAATGAACAACAATAAAATAGATCTAACATCATTCCCAATTTACCATGTTTACGCAAATTTATTAGTCACTGTGCATTGTGTTGGTAATATACAGTATTGTTCAAAATAATAGCAGTACAATGTGACTAACCAGAATAATACAGGTTTTTAGTATATTTTTTATTGCTAAGTGGCAAACAAGTTACCAGTAGGTGCAGTAGATTCTCCGAAAACAAGACCCAGCATTCATGATATGCACGCTCTTAAGGCTGTGCAATTGGGCAATTAGTTGAAAGGTGTGTTCAAATAAATTGCAGTGTGGCATTCAATTACTGAGGTCATCAATTTTGTGAAAAAACAGGTGTGAATCAGGTGGCCCCTATTTAAGGATGAAGCCACCAGATCTTGTTGAACATGCATTTGAAAGCCTGAGGAAAATTGGTTGTTTAAGACATTGTTCAGAAGAACAGCTACTTTGATTTAAAAGTTGATTGGAGTAGGGGAAAACCTATAAAGAGGTGCAAAAAAATTATAGGCTGTTCAGCTAAAATGATCTCCAATGCCTTAAAATGGAGAGCAAAACTAGAGAGACGTGGAAGAAAACGGAAGACAACCATCAAAATGGATCGAAGAATAACCAGAATGGCAAGGGCTCAGCCAATGATCAGCTCCAGGATGATCAAAGACAGTCTGGAGTTACCTGTAAGTACTGTGACAGTTAAAAGACGTCTGTGTGAAGCTAATCTATTTTCAAGAATCACCCGCAAAGTAAAAAAAAAAAAAAACGCGCAAAAGAGGTTACAATTTGCCAAAGAACACATCAACTGGCCTAAAGAGAAATGGAGGAACATTTTTTGGACTGATGAGAGTAAAATTGTTCTTTTTGAGTAAAAGGGCCACAGACAGTTTGTGAGACGACCCACAAACTCTGAATTCCAGCCACAGTTCACAGTGAAGACAGTGAAGACAGTGAAGCAAGCATCATGATATGGGCATGTTTCTCCTACTATGGTGTTGGGCCTATTTATTGCATACCAAGAAACATGGATGAGTTTGCATTTGTCAAAATACTTGAAGAGGTCATGACCTTGAAATGATTCACAGGATTGCTAAATCCTAGAAACAAAAACGTTTGTACAAAATAGTTTTGAGTTTGTACAGTCAGCAGCAGACACTGCTATTTTTTTGAACACACCCATTTCAACTAATTGCCCAATTGCACAGCCTTAAGAGTGTACATATTTTTAATGCTGAGTCTTGTTTGTTTTCTGAGAATCTACTGCACCTACTGGTAACTTGTTTGCCATGTAGCAATAAAAAATATACTAAAAACCTGGATTATTCTGGTTAGTCACATTGTACTGCTATTATTTTGAACAACACTGTAGTGTTTACCTCCAGCCTTGAACTGCTGACAAAAATCTGCAGTCAAATCTAATTAATGGCAACACATTTATGTATTTGCCTCCAGTCTTTTATTTAGAGGCAGACAGCACACGCTCTTTAAATCTTCAAAAAGTGAGGTGGAGGCCTCTAGTCACGTAAAAGTAACTCCTGCGCACTTTGTCTAAATCTTCCAAAGTTTTGTGAAGGACTGAAATGCGGTCAATAAAAATGCAACAAGAGTAAGTGTGCAGGCGTTACTTCTTTTCAGGGGTTACTTGTACCAACCTGTGCCATGCCAAACCAACATGTTATTGCACCTTAGTTATTCTCAAGATTCTGATTATGCTGCAGTTTGTTTTTCCTTTGCTGATTGCATAGCACCTGTTGCTTGTACAATGTTGTTTATCAGTAGTAGTATAGAGGCCATTGTTCCATTTTAATCAGCATCTGGTTCACATCTCTTCACCTCCTTACCCCAAAGACACAGTCACAGAAAGAAGCCCACACTGAACTAATGAGGCATTACACGGATTGTACCGTGCTTCCTTTTCCCTCTATCTGATGCAACTGCCTCTCATCAGAGATTTCTCCTGTCACACCGTTGAGTGCGTTTGATCTCCCCTGGTCACTCTCTTTTGTGTAACAGCCTAAAGGCCCTTTTGTTTTTGCATTTGCAGATCACCCTCCTGTCAGCGTATCTAAAGCTAAAGAGGCTCACGTTCACTGTTCCTTAGTTAGTGTGTCTCATTTATTGGCTGGCAGCTCATACCTTCATCCAGCCAACTCGTTTTTTTCCCTTTTCAAGCTGTAGCCACAGTAACGAGACCAAGAATGTGTATGTGTTTGCATGACTGTCGAGATGTGATGGTAAGGCTAGGGAAGTAACCAGTTCGGCTGCTTGATTTTATCATGCAGCTACCAGTAAGGATTAGAGCTATATAAAGAACAGGAACATGAGCAAATGAGATAAGAGTAATGTTTATTCGCTTTTCCAACGACTCAGCTTTCCCTCTTGTTTAATTTTTATTGGCAAGTACAGACACATTTTAAAATCTGAACCCAAACCCAGCATTGATTTGTTTTATTTAACTCAGAGCTTTCACTTTTTAAATGCCACTGTGGTTGCACTGACCTTTGCATAAATAAATACGAGCCAACTACCATTTCCAAATTCACAGTACTAGCGGAATGATGAAATATTAACTCAGTATTATCCCTTCCTTTTTGCAGAAGTTCAGACGGAGAGTTCAGGAGTCCACCCAAGTCCTGAGAGAACTGGAAATTTCGTTACGGACTAATTACATAGGGTGAGTCACAACGGGATTGTGTGTGCCGTTTTAAAAAAGTGTCCCCCAACCTGGTAATATTACAGTGCAAGAGAAAAAGCCAGACATTCCAGGACACCCAGACACTAACCACCACCAGCCCCCATTCATCTTGGCGCTTGGGCCTAATATTACACACAAAGCAATGTGGCTGTGGAAAAACATGAATCCATTGATTGTTTTGGGGTGGCTGACACACTGACAACGTCTCGAAGGAAAACACATTTCTCTTGCAGCAGCATTTAAACCCAGAAAACTTAAAGATTTTGCAAAAGTATCACAATTTCACAACAGATAAAAAAGACAATAGTGTAATTCTAACGTTTTGCGGTTAACAAGCCATTACCTGCAGCATCTGATATTGATTCACCATTGTGCACACAGCCCCCAGGGAAACATCAATATCATGTCACATCAAGAATCAGGTTTGTTTTGGTAAATATTTCAAGGAATGGTTGCACAATTACACATTGTGGATTGATCATGATGGATTGCTAAGCATCCTTAATCAGACCCTGATGCATTTTGGGATGTGTAGGAAGTAGGATGTGAGCTGTACTGGCCGGGAGCAATGTGAGAAGTGGGCGGCGGCAACCGCAGGAAGAAGAAGCTACGTGAGCATCTGTTGGCCACAAGCTGGGACAGCACCCTGCTTACACAAACGACTCAAGATACCAAATGTGCACACAGGCAGATGTTTCTCTCCCTGATACTCCTCACTCCACTTTGTAAAACTCTCACAACAGCTCTCATGTTTCTGTCTTACACTCTTGTATGCCATTTGCAGAACCCAGACTTTAAACCCAAATTAAATGTAACCAAAGATACTCACTGTCTGGAGGAGCACTTACACAAAGCAAGCCCTTCTCGCCCTACATTACTGTGCAAAAGTCCACTTTTAATGACCAATTACATTTTGGTCTTAAATATGGCAAAGTTTTCAGAACAAAGATATCATATTACCTTCAGCTCGGTCAATATGACCAACACCACTGGCTGAACATTTCTTGGCTTTCCAGTGGTTTTAGCATTGACCTCTCCTGATTGTTTCAATTCCTTAACTACATCTCCAGATTGTCTTCCAATTTCACTTAGAGAGTAACCATGCTGATGTATTGCTCAAGCATATTTCAAGCATATAAATATTTTCCGCTTTAACCTAGAAGAGAGAGTGTTTTATGCCATACCCATATCTTGTTCAAGTATTATATGTATTCAAACATGAAAGAAAAAATTATGCATGGTACTGTTCATATATTATATATAATATATACCATACACAACATTTTTGATTAGTAAGTGCATTTTATTGAGCAAAATACGTAATGGAAGCTACTTTATTTGACTGGTTCCTAATCAAAATGATACTAGTTTGTAGATTGTAGTCCGCATATGCCGAACTGGATGAAGAAGACAGGAGTAACACCACAGAGCCACAATCATGTACTCCTTTTAATGGGGCCAATGAAATTGTAATTTTCAACACTTTGAACACATTCAAGTACATCAGTGAAGATACGTACTTCTGCCTTATATTGCTGAGAGAAGGACTGTAGTTTGGATCAGCTGGTGCTTGCACAATAGAGCAGTAAGTTCTAGGGTTTTATTAAGGAGAAGCAGAATAAAAGCAGTCACATGTCAAAATAAATGCATGTAAATACATTCTACATAAAACACACTAGCGTTATAGTAGTTTTAGAAGTCTTGTTAGTTGTTACAAAAGTCTGTAGCCATATGTAACACAGAGCCTGTGCTTTATTTGCTTCTTATGCATCTCTTATTAAGTATCTCATAAACCCTGTTTTACCAAATTGTGGATTATCCCTTTAAGGTGCATTCTTTTTATATATATATGAAAATTGTTCAATTCAAACTATAGAAAAATGTCCATGTAACTACAGCTAATGAAGTATGACTACAATGCCAGAGGAGATTAAGATTGGTGAGTGGGGGGCAGTAGTGATGGAGCAAGATGTCACCCACTCAGACAGTGAATAATTCCTGCTCCCATTCAGAGGTGAAACACAGAAACGCATCCATCATGGAGACAGTGAAGAATGGAAATCTTGTCCCAGTGCGTCTCTATCTGCCTGCTCCTCACATGGTCAACAACATGTGGTGAATGGGAGGATTGTTACCGAGTGTCCTGTGGTAATGATTACCATGTGGCCTGAGTAGGCCACACCTCTAAGGCCCTTTTTTTAAAAACATGGCAGGCCCCTGAAGGGATTGCTTTATTGGACACTCTCGTTAGTCTAACTCACTCCCATGCAGTGACACAACAGGGGATCTAATAAAGAAGGAGCTGGTGGATTTTTAGAGTTATAGTTTTAACTTTATCAGCGAAGCTCCAGCTCTTGCTTAGATGTGTCATGTTGTATTTATGCACTGCAAATCTTTCTTAATCTCTAAGCAATCAGGCCAGTCGAAGCAGCCAGTGCTTCCATAAAAGACACAGCACCCTCCATACGTTGTGATTCAGACCACCTGCCTTATAAATATGAAGTGAAAACAGCACATGGTCAAAGTAGTGGGGGCTTTCTTGTGAAAAGTGCTGAATAAAAAATAAAAGCGACGCTGAATTGGTGGCCCACTTCAGAGCTGTGAGGAAGGTGCGAATGGGCTTTTGATGATTCAGAGGCTTGTCCGCAGTCCGGTTAGGAAGAGTGTGAGAAATAGGAGAGAGGCAGACTGGGTAATAAGATTTTGTTTATGTATGTGTGGCTGCCCGCACATTCGCAAACATTTGTCATGTGGTGCTGAGAAGTTTCTCATACAAGTCATTACCGCTCTGATCGCAAACAGACTACGAATAACTTGAGTGAATGTGTACAGCAAGACCAGCCCTAGACAGACGTTTGATGCTTAGTACCACACTACTGAACCCTGAAGAGTTGCAGCACTTTCCATTCAAGTTTATATGTTTTTTATGTTTAAATGGGTAGATAAAGCTCATACAGTATGTATCATTATATGTAGTCTAGATAGTTTTCTTAAGGTTAAGATTTTTATGCTGTCAAAGTAAAAGCATATTGCATAAATAACTCCCCACACTGATAAATATTTGTTCTGTTATAAGGCTGATGTTCCATCTAACCTCTAAAACTGCACCTCAATGTAACAACCTGTTTTTGCCACTTTGTCTCCTCACTGATTTGAACTTGTATTACTCTCTCTTTAGGTGGGTGAGAGAATTCCTAAATGAAGAGAACAAAGGCCTGGACGTGCTGGTGGAGTACCTTTCTTTTGCACAGTATGCCGTCACGTAAGTCACTACCAGCCCTTTCACTAGAGTCCACATGCACAACTGTCAGGCTGCACAATAGAGGTATTCTCCACAAGCGCTGATGAATCCCAGCAGCAGTAGAGGCACCACCATCACCATGAACCAGAAATACTGAGTCACTGTCTCTTTGTTGATACATTATACCAACTATAGGCTTCTATTCATAGGTTACACTTGTAATTATTAGTCACTCTCTCAGGGCCACAGGCAGGGCTTGGCAGGTCATTTTTAAATTACCCCCCTACATCTCACCAAACGTTATTATGGTCTTGTCCACATTATGAATGACTAGCCATAAAACTGTGTTCGCCCATACTTCCACTGCAGCAGCAAATAACATTCATGGAACCTGGACTGCAATGGAAAATGGCAGCTATACCACCAATTAGCAGGGCTTTCCACAGCATCTACCAAGTAAAACAAACATGATGTGTGTCAGGGCTTAACCAATCCATAAAATTTGATGGTCTTCATGGTAAAGATTTCACCACTCATGTAAATAGAGGTCCTCTGACATCATTAGACTTCAAATAGTCACATAATTCACATTCTGTCCCAGAATGATGTGATTATTTGGAACTGACTTGTTTTGTTATTGTGTGCAGTAAACTGAACTTCTGCTGTAAATTGTTCCTTACATTTTAATTGCGCTCTATATTAGTTTCTGAATAAATGCCGTGATTTGTCCCTGACAGCTTCGATGGGGACTGCCTCGAAAACAGCCCTGAGGGGGCGATGGATAAGTCCAAGTCCTGGAGCCGCTCCATAGAGGACCTGCATGGAGCAAGCACTTTGCCATCTAACATGACAGGGAACGGCTTCACCCGAGCTGGGCGGCACTCTACATTAAGGTAAGACACACAAAAGCACAAATCCAAAAGCACTCCATAATGGGCTCTAATACTTGGTAGCTATGCCAACACACTGGATATCATAGGTGGGATATCACTGTGGGGACCGCCTACCGCAATGCACACAAGTATACATTTTTGTGCCTCCTTTTGACCTCATCTCATATTGTTATATAAGAATATTTCAAGACAAAGATGGACGTTGCACTCCAATGTAATGACTCATCTTGGACTTTTCAGGTTTTGGTTACTTGGATTTGTAAACACTATTACTCTGTTACAAGGATCTGGGTGGCAGTAGCTCAGTGGGTAGAGCGGCCGTCCTTCGACCGGCGGGTGGGCGGTTCGATCCCCGCTCGAAACATCCCAAAACATCATCATTTCCCTCTCTCCCCCACATACTGTCGTTGTGTCCTTGGGCAAGACACTTAACCTACATTGCCTCCAGTGAGTGTTCTGTAACACTGGTAAATAGCTTAATGTATGTAAAGTGCTTTGAGTGCCTACTACAGAAGGAGGAAAAGCACTATATAAAAATAAAAATTATTATTATCAAGCTGAAACTGAATGATGAAGCTAACGGGTAAGAATTCATTATAAAATTCAAAGCTGACAAGCTATTGCTCAGTGTCAAACCATGCACATGTGATTGTACTGAGATTATTTTAAGAAGTCACACATTTCATATGATGCCTCCTTTATACAGTCATGTGCTCTGTAAGACTTTAAATGGCTTAAGACACGAGGACATTACTATTTGTCTGGATTTTTAAAAATGCATTATTACTGAAGTTGCACATGATGCAACGGCACATTGTTAAGGTTGTGAATTTTACAAAAAACTTGCTGCATATGGGTGATCTCACAAAAGTTCATTCAAAACCACAATGGGTGCCCTAAAGCACAAATCCTATTCACAGAGGTAATGAAGCCTCTCTGTCACTTCAGTGATGTCTGGGCACAGCACTAGCACTGACTTCCGTGACCATTAATCTTTTGGCTTTAAGAAGTTAAAAACATTGTACACAATAGCACTACTGATACAATATGGCACATGCTATACTAATATGCAGAATTTTGCACTCCTTAGTTGCTTTAAATGTAGTCTAAAATGCTATTTGTCAATCACATATCACTTGCCATACATTATAGACACTGCATAATAACTAGAGCCACTGTTTAGAAATGTCATTATAGTATAACTAAAATCATTTGTTGTAATAAGGAACCATTACAATACTTTTCAACCTTGTTTATATTGACTAGTGCATCCTTTAAGCATGATTTATTAAAGCAGATTCTCTGATATTGATATTCTTGAAAAATATCAATAATGGCCTAAAGTTGTAGTGTCATGATTGATGAGCGAGTGCAGTATGTGTAACAGTATGTGTCTGTCTCCTCTCTTTTGTCCTGCGGTTGGCCCATAGCGACGTGCTTTTCTGTCTGCCAGGCCTCGACAGCAGGCAGGTCTCAGCTTTACACTGCCAGTTGACTACGTCCCCCTTCTCATTTCCCCTAAAACAACACATAAAATACTAACATACACAATTCCCCCCAGTCTCATTTTACTCTCTACCTCCCTGCTAACCACGGTTTTGTCTCACTGTCTGTGTCGGGGATGTGAATTATTTGTACAGCCAGCCTCCCCTCCTACAGCTCATGACTGGATTTTTCTTTTCCTTGGAGCAAATGGCTTTTTTCTGCACCCATTGTTCTTGCGTCTGTGCCTGTGTGCTGCTTGTGTGGCTCCCTAAATGCCACCGTAAACGGAGGCTAGCCTAGTTTCCACAACAGCTTTGAAGCGCTAAAACGTTAACCATTGAGAATAGTTAAGGTTGTGTCTTTGGATAATCTGTGTATTCTTTGTATTAAAATCAATATAGCTGTGGAGCATTTGCTAGATTTACTCGTATAAATCCCCTTAAATTCCTTATAGATAAACCTCAACCTTAAGCTAGCTTCAGTTGCAAAATACACTGTGTGCACAATTTTTAGGCAAGTTTTTGGGGGATTAATATTGTTATTGTACAACTTCAGAGCTCTCGGTCAATCCAAAATGTTAACAAACACTCAAACCTGAACATTTAAGTAGTAAAAGTAAAGTTTTAGTTTTGAATATCTACATGTACAACATTATTAGACAACTATTAGTGTGCAGAATTATTATGCAACTAAATGAAAAACAAAAATTTCCCATCTCACTTGTTTATTTTCACCTGTTAAAGTGAGAATAATAAACAAACTCAAAATGTACAAATAAACATTTCTGAAATAAAAAAATAAAAAACAACTCAGCCGCCACCACAGCCTCCCAGACACTGTTCAGAGAGGTGTACTGTTTACCCTTCACTGTAAATGTCCTGCTTAAGAAGGGCCCAAAAGTTCTCAATAGGATTTAAGTCAGGTGAAGAAGGAGGTCATGTCATTAGTTTTTCATCTTTAAGGCCTTTACTGGTCAGCCACGCAGTGGAGAACTTTGATGCATGTGATGGAGCGTTGTCTTGCATCAAAATCAAAGTCTTCTTGAAAGATGCAGACTTTTTTCTGAACCACTGCTTGAAGTAAGTGTCTTCTAAAAATTGTCAGTAGGTCTGAGAGTTGATTTTGAGTCCATTTTCAACCTGAAAAGGTTCAACTAGCTCATCTTTAATAATACCTGCTCAAACCAGTACCACACCTCCACCTTGCTGACGTCTGAGTCGAAGTGGAGCTCTGTGTCTGTTACTGATCCAACCACGGGTCCATCCATCTGGTCCGTCAAGAGTCACTCTCATCTCATCAGTCACAAAACCTTTGACAAATCTGTCTTCAGATATTTCTCGGCCCATTCTTGACGTTCAACTTATGTGTCTTGTTCAGAGATGGTTGGGTTTCAGTCTTTCTTACCTTGACCATGTCTCTGAGACTGAACACCTCGTACTTCTTGACACTCCAGGGAGGTTACAGTTGTGGAATATGGGAGCACTGGAGGATAATGGGTTCCTGGTAGCTTCATGTTTGATTCGTCACAAGTCGGTTTTGGCGGTTAATTTGCGTCTTTTCTTCTCGACACGTTTCTTGCGATCCTGTTGACTATTTGCTACAAAACGTTTGATGGTTCTGTGTGCCACAATATCTTAGATATTTCAAGAGTGCTGCATCCCTGTGAAAGACTTTTTACAATTTTTGAGTGTTATGCATTAAATCCAATAAGGATTTAAGTTTATACAGCTTGGAGTTGGAAATTATGGATATAAATATGATATGGTCAAAATAATCACTTGCCTAATAATTGTGCACACAGTGTAAAGTTATAGCTAACAATGTATTGTTGACTTAAGGCTCTTTTGTCTCTGTGTATATTCTACTTGAAGGTCACCAAGCACTTGTCCAAAGTGTTCTCATATGCAAAGGTATGTCAAAGTTAGCATAGCAGCTAGCTAGAAAAATATATAGCCTATGTTTAGTTTGTATTGTAGGTGTGTAGTAGCTGTAGTGTACTTGTAGTGTTGTCATTGTTGTGTCTTAGAACCTTTGACTGTTATCTCTGTGAGCAGACTAGTTTTAAACTTGTCAAAGCAGGTCAATATATAACGTTTGTGTTTCCTTTGAACAGGGAGGAGAAACCCAACAAATGCCTAATGACTTCTTGTCCCATAAATTCACTCTAATCTATTCCAAGGAACCTGTTATTTTTATTTATTTATTTTTTTGGTACTATAGCACAATCAACTTATCAACAGGGGTAATTCTTTAGCTAATAACTCACATAAGTTTAAATCCTACATTGTCGCCCTGAAAAATTTGGTAATTTACACTTTTAACAGATTTATTCTACACTACGGTTTTCTCTTGTCAGACAAACCCACAGCCTTTGGTGACTCAAAGGGTAGTAATGTCTTCGGGTTTGGGAAATATGACTTGAACTGTGTGACTATCTGTAAGCCTGAGGATACCTTTTTTCCCTGAACTGTGTCATGTAATTGAATCTTGTGACAAAACAACATTTTTTTACTGAAAAAAAGCTGTTCTAGCTTTTCAGTTTTATTGTGAGTGCCTGTTTTTGTCTACAGTAAACTACACAATCATGCGCTGCATACAAATAACTGGCTTCTATTGTGTTAGTGTTAGCGATATCTCTGAGAAGGATGTGTAAAACAATTAAAAGTGGCCATCATTTTGGTCCCTGGCAAGGCTGTAGATTATATAGCCTTTGTGTCTGTTAATGTAAGCTACTCTGGCAGTTTAATGGCCTCTGTTTATAAGGGCATGGGTGTGTGAGGGACACATTCTCAAAAGGCATCTGTTTTCTTGTTTATCCAAGCTGTGTTTGCATTCAGATGCCAATACTCCACTCTGGGTAAAGTACACACTTGTGAGCACCATTCATCCAACTGACTATAGTTTTTATTCATATCTTTTCAGATCTAACACTCTGCCAAGTCGGAGAACGCTGAAAAACTCCAGAGTGGTGTGTAAAAAGGATGACGTCCACGTTTGCATCATGTGCCTGCGTGCCATAATGAACTACCAGGTCAGCTCTCACACTCCCAGACCCTGTCCACTGAAGCAGCCATTTAGCTAAAGCCAAATTCAATCTGCCTCTTTCATTTTGTTTGTTGCACACCAGTGGCTCCTCTTCCATTTGAATTATCTTATTTGCTTTTGTCTTTTTTCTCGGACTTGTTTTCATTGCAGTATGGTTTCAACATGGTCATGTCACACCCGCACGCTGTGAATGAAATTGCACTAAGTCTCAACAATAAAAATGCCAGGTAGGTTATTGATAAAAAATACACAACACACATAAAAACTTATATAAGATGTTCCAACGTTACTTAAGAGGTCAGACCAGGTTAGAAAACTTACATTTTCTTAGGACCAACATGTTCTTAAGTGCCTAATTAATTAATATTGTACTATCAATATAAAGAACCAAATTGCCAAAGTTAAAGAGACATCGTATTTGATAAATTGAGCAGTGCTTCATTAGCGTTGAACAAACCAAGACTCTTACTGGATCAGTTTGTGCCTGGGTGCACCTGCTCTGTGTGATACAGATCGTCCAGAAAGTCTCTGTCGCCCAGAGGCACATTCATCCTGACAGACAGGCAGCACTGGCACACTTCACTACACAGCTGCCTTTTTAGAGACAGCCACCTGAAGGACTGGCTTCTTGCAGCGCGTGCGGCTGGATGTGTTTCAATAAATGGGCCGAGACTCAAAAAGTCAAAAGTGAAAGCGCTGCACTTGAACCGTCTCACCTTGTCTCCTCCTGCTTCATCAAGCCTGCAGAGTGGACACTCAGCTTACCCCTATATGTTGTGCTCAAATAAAATGATCTTTCTAAATGTACCTTTTTTTTAGAGTGCATATATTATAAGAGACAAAGATGCATAGTAGTTTATTGTACTGAACAATTAGTGAGCAGAAAATAGGGCTACATGATATTGGGAAAACATGCTATATGGTGTAACTATGTTTAGAATAGCGATAACAATATATTGTTAAAAAAACATTTTGACGCACCGCTGTTTTGAGTTCTGTAATACATAATAGTGCAGCCTTCCCTACTAGGAAACATGCTAAAGTAAGGACTGGACTGCTATTTAATAGTTTTTTATTATAAAAAAAAATGTATATATATATATATATCATTTTCAAATTCATTGTTGGCAGCCACCACCAGGGGGCGCCCTGCATGTTATGGTGTTGGTGGAGAAAACCCACCCACAGTTTCACTAATTGCAATAAATTGCTTTATAATCAACCCTTCATTTAAATTCATAATTGTGACAGCCCTACAACTAAAAGTAACATTTAAATCTATTGCGCACAGTGGTGGCAGCCTGTTTGATTACAGTTTTTAACTTGCACCTATATGTTTCTGCAGTCCTGGAACATTTTCTAACCTTTCTTGCCTTCATTTTTTGTCCCTCTTTTGTAGAACTAAAGCTCTGGTCCTGGAACTCCTGGCAGCAGTTTGTCTCGTAAGAGGAGGCCACGAAATTATTCTCTCTGCCTTCGACAACTTTAAGGAGGTACAATGCGCTCGGGAAAGAGGAGGCAGAAAGCGGGGTCTGAAAAAGAGAAGAATATGTCATTACATTTATATGGTGCAGTTGCAATGACTCAGCTTGAAGGAATGTGCTCTCTTGATAATTTTCTCCTCTGGCTGCCAGGGTTAATGTCTAGGAATGGCATCTTTTGAAGAGATTTTTTGCTGCATAACATAGTAGGACATACTTGTCCTCTGGGGGAAAACAGTTTTTTGTTGGATTTGGCAAAGGTCAGATCAGCAGAGACAGAGATGCAACACTCCGCCTTATTTGACCTCTGTCTGTCTGAAGAGGGTTTTCTGGAAGCTGGGGAAATGAGTGGGAACTCTATGATGGAGTGGAAGATAACAGAAGGCACTATTTTGACTCCTGGTTCTGCAAACATTGCCTGACTGCAGTTAATGCAATATTTACATCCCTGAATGAAATATTGAGTGTTGCTCTCAGCAGCATCGGCATTAGCGGTAGATTAAGGCTTCGGGGAAATGTAGTACCTCTAATGAGATGGAGATTGAGAAGGTTATTAATATGTGAGGTGTGTCCCCAATTCCCTTTTTTTTCTTTACAGCCAAATGGTCATTTCAAAAAGTGGCACAATAATGTAGTGGCTGGTGCAGCAGACTGAAAACTTGCATGATTTTTGAATGCACCCCTCCTGTCTCTGCATGCCCTCCTTTCGTTTTATTTATTATGCTCCATCTCGTACGTTACCCTCCAGATGAACTCTCTGAACTGCTCGGCATTGTCTCATTTTCTAAACGTTAACCTCCACCAGAGCATTTTTTACAGATTTTTACCACTATGACTTTGCTCACTGTAAAGGTTTAACCTTGTGCAGTGTATAGAAGCTGCATGTAATTAGGATTTATATAAAAAAGTAATTCCACAGCTCTTGAATTACCAGCTATAGTAATCATTATTAGGCCCGAGCCGGTGATGGCCGGGAGGGCCTATTGTTTTTGCTCGGATTTTTTTTTTTTTTTTTTTTTTTTTTTTTATCTTTCTTGTCGACCTATGATCCTAAATTTGACCCAGTGAACATGCACGAAAAGTCATTATATTGGTCCCAGACTTCAAGCTCGGCGAAAAATTTATGTATTTGAAGTCGCGAAAAAAATACGAAAAATGACTCAGTGGCGACCCTACAAAATCAAAATACATTGGGCCTATGGAAAGTGAAAGTAACTTTTTCCAACGTAGAAAAATGAAACTTGGTATATCCATAGGACACCTCAGCAAACAGAAAAGTCAATGACAGTCACACTCTAAACTTAACAGGAAGTCCGCCATGTGGGGTGAAACGCGGCCACTAAAATCGCACCTTTTATCGCAGAAAGATGCAAATCATTGTGTTTTAATCTAAATGGCCCCAAATTTGGTGAGTATCATCTAGACACGTGTGCCAACCAAAGTTGTGACTTTGTTGTTGATATCTTATCGGGTATGGGTGTGGCAAGCCTGTAACGAGGTGGCCATTTTTGTGAAAATAAACGCTCTTAACTCTCAAACGCCTTCTCGGATCGAGTTGGACCCAAAAAGGCGTTTGTGCACATTCATGACCTGAACAAAAAATATGTAAATAAAAGGGTTATCTTTAGAAATGGCTCTCCAGCGCCCCTACAAACTTATAATGGACCCAAGAATTTAGTTTGTCATAGAGACATAAAATTTTGTACACACATCTCTTATGTCATGACGAGCATAAAAGCCAATGACAACCACCCCTATCTATAAATGTGTTGCCATAGCAACGTCCCAAAAATGTGAAAAAGTCAATGGGAAGTGAAATTTTTAGTTTGTTGTAGGCAAATGAAACTTGGTACACATATCCACCATGGGCTTATGAACAAAAAGCCAATGGGGACCACACCTATCACACACGGGAAGGCGGCCATTTTGAATTGAAAATTTGGTCCGACTTAAAATACACCTCTTTTTAAAAACAACAAAAATAGCTGCTTCATTCCACAGACACCAAACTTGGGCAAAATGAGCTAAACACATGTATGTAAATGAGACAAGTGTTTTTCTAGACTTTTGCTCGAGTTATATTTTTTTATTATAATTCGTATATATTTTTTTATTATAATTTTTCTGCAAAATGATTCTCAATTTGACCCAGTAAACCAACAACTAAAAGTCATTTTTATTGGTCCCAGACTTCAAGCCCGTGAAAAATATATGTATTTGAAGTCCCGAAAAAAGAAAATGAAAAATGACTCAGTGGCGACCCTAGAAAAGTCAAAATACATTGGGCCTATGTAAAGTGAAAGTAACTTTTTTCCAACGTAGAAAAATGAAACTTAGTACATCAATAGGACACCTCAGGGCAAACAGAAAAGTCAATGACAGTCACACCTAAACTCAACAGGAAGTCCGCCATGTGGGGTGAAACGAGCTGCCACTAAAATCGCACTTTGCGCAGAAAGATGCAAATCATTGTGTTTTAATCTAAATGGCCCCAAATTTGGTGAGTATCATCTAGACACGTGTGCCAACCAAATTTGTGACTTTATTGTTGATATCTTATCGGGTATGGTGTGGCAAGCCTGTAACGAGGTGGCCATTTTGTGAAAATAAAAGGTCTCTTAACTCTCAAACGCCTTCTCGGATTGAGTTGGACCCAAAAGGCGTTTGTGCACATTCATGACCTGAACACAAAGATATGTAAATAAAAGGGTTATCTTTAGAAATGGCTCTCCAGCGCCCCCTACAAACTTATAATGGGACCCAAGAATTTAGTTTGTCATAGAGACATGGAATTTGGTACACACATCTCCTATGTCATGACGAGCATAAAAGCCAATGACAACCACCCCCTATCTATAAATGTGTTGCCATAGCAACGTCCCAAATATGTGGAAAAAGTCAATGGGAAGTGAAAATTTTAGTTTGTCTAGGCAAATGAAACTTGGTACACACATCCAGTATGGGCTTATGAACAAAAAAGCCAAAGGGGACCACACCTTATCACACACGGGAAGGCGGCCATTTTAAATTGAAGATGTGAACCGACTTAGAATACAACCTCTCTTTTAAAAAACAACAGAAAATAGCTGCTTCATTCCACAGACACCAAACTTGGGCAAAATGAGCTAAACACATGTGTGTAAAATAGACAGGCGTTTTTCTTGTCGTTTTTGCTCGAGGTATATTTTATTTTATTATAATTTGGTATATATTTTTTTATTATAATTTTTCTGAAAAATGATTTTCAATTTGACCCATTAAACGTGCAACTAAAAGTCATTTTTATTGGTCCCAGACTTCAAGCCCGGCAAAAATGTATGTATTTGAAGTCCCTGAAAAAAAAATAGGAAAAATGACTCAGTGGCGACCCCTAGAAAAGTCAAAATAATTGGTTCTATGGAAAATGAAAGTAATTTTTTCCAATGTAGAAATACAAAACTTGGTACATCCATAGGACACCTTAGGGCAAACAGAAAAGTTTATTACAGCCATACCGTAAACTCAACAGAAAATCTATGTTGGGTGGAATACATGACCACCTAAATCGTACACTTTGTGCTAAAGGGTTTTCATCTAAACAGCTCCAAATTTGCTTTAAAGCACGACATGCAATCCTCCGAATATATGTGTCCCTGCGGTCTCAAGGGAGGCGAGGGCCTTTATCGCCGCTTGCGGCTTTAATCTTTAAATTGTATTTTGTGAAATCACAAGCAAATAACCTCCGTCTTTTACATTTGATAATATTCATTCGGGGCTTTAAGAGTCTTTGTGGTAACAGACTTGCTGTGCTTTACTTTTTTCTATTTTTTATTTTCCTCCAGCTCATTGCTTCTTCCTCTGTGTGAGCCTTCGATATTTGCTACTCTAGTGTTATGGGCAATTCATTTTTATCTCTTTTTTGTTTTACGGCACCTATATGGGTTTATTTTACAATTTGCTAGACATAAGTTGTTCATGAATACATTGATTTCTTACAGGTGTGTGCAGAAGAACAGCGGTTCGAGAAACTCATGGAGTATTTCAAAAACGAGGACAACAACATCGACTTTATGGTATGTTTCACTCTCTTAATGACTATTGATGCCACTCAATGATGGCACTCAAACCAATGCCTTACAAAGCGTTTTTTTTACCTGAAGAAACCCAGAGTAAAAGAGTTATGCTGCTTCCTTTTTCACTTTTGCCTAGAGCTTTAAGTCCCCATTGTGGCTTAGACGGTTGTGTGAGGAACAGCAGGCCCAGATGTGATAAAACTAAAAACATTAATCATCTTTTCCAGGTGGTATTGTGATTTAAGAAGAGTATGGGGTTCTATTAATAAAGATGTGTGCAAGTCATATAAGGAAAAGAGACTGTATTTTTAATTACGTCATAATGAAGAGCTGTGGATTCCACTGAAACAAAAATGGTGTTGAACCAAACAAACAAAGGCACTTCAAATATGTGCTTTACTGTAAATACTTTCCTTTTAAAGAGATGTATGGTGTAGAAGATAAAGCCAAAGCACGTCCATTAAGCCAGTGTCAGGTGGAAGATAAGTGCCGGTGGTGACACTGTGACTGTTTGATTTTCAGATCCTTTTAATCTGCCCTAAGTTGGCAGCCAAGCGAGCATGAGAATGAGGTTGTATACACAATGTCAAGGAAGACAAAGGGTGTAATAAGGAATTGATTGGACAGGGTTCCCACTTGTTCTGAACATTTAGTGAAGCTGTAACCCTAACCCTAAAAACGACTGATGACACTTTGTCGTTTTGATCCTTATCAGCAAGTCAACTATTGAAAAGGAAAATGATTCCTGAAAGAAAAGTGTACATTGTCAATTAATGTTATTATCTGCCAATGTATATTTAATATCTGTGGATAAAACATTATACACTGTATTAAATATTAAACAATGTATATTTTAAGTGTTGTGCAAATATTTCCGCAGACACTCTCCTCACACTGTATTTCCTTCCGTGTGTATTCCCCAGGTGGCGTGTATGCAGTTTATCAACATTGTTGTGCACTCAGTGGAGGACATGAATTTCCGTGTTCATCTCCAGTACGACTTCACCAAGCTGCTTCTGGACGACTATTTAGATGTAAATGAAGAATAAATTAATCCATAACATGCTTGTGCTGCTTAATATTCAGATTTACTATTTTCTGTATTTAATGAGATTCTTTTCTGTGTTTTTGCAGAAACTAAAGCACACAGAGAGTGATAAGCTGCAGGTTCAGATCCAGGCGTACTTGGATAATGTGTTTGACGTGGGGGCACTACTGGAAGATGCAGAGACCAAAAATGCGGCCCTTGAGCGGGTCGAGGAGCTGGAGGAGAACCTGTCCCATGTAAGATGCTTTGACTGTCTTCAGTTTCTCATAGTTGCTGTGGATTTTTTATATGAACAATGAATAAGATGGCATGCCTCTCATCTTATGCCAATTCTTCTACCAGTGGCCATGACACTGGAATGAAAAAAATACCATGCTGTCCAAAAATCATTAGCTCAATACAATAAAATGTAAGCATACTTTCAAGTAAAATGGCCAAATGCTGTTGTACTTTGTTTTCGACATAGCATTCTTTTTAAGATCTAATTAATACCTTAAAATGTCTGACATCCTTACAGTGTAGTGCTACTGTAGCTCGAGACTGCATGCACAAAGGACATAGTGAGCATACAGTCAGAACATTTTAAAGCTTTTGTCCAAGTGAGCAACATTCCATTGAAAATAAGTGGAAGCCGCATTTCAATCTTTGTTACACACAAACACATATCACCAAAAAAATGTTTTTTTTCTGAACCCTGTGGTCAGTATAGCTTGTGAGATATTGTACATAACTACATGACCTTGTTTTTCCACATGTCGCCCCAAACAGATGACAGAAAAACTGCAAGACACAGAGAATGAGGCAATGGCCAAAATTGTGGAGCTGGAGAAGCAGCTGATGCAAAGAAACAAGGATCTAGAATCTATGAGGGTCAGTCTTGCTGCTATATGACTAAATAAATGTCAATGTCTCAAGATCTACAGCATCTCTTTGATGTCTCCAACACAGGACGTCTACAAAGAGACAAGTACTCAGGTGCTTGCGCTGAGGCAGATGCTGAAGGAGAAGGAGGAGGCCATCCAGCGACAGTCGAACCTGGAGAAAAAAATCCACGAACTGGAAAAGCAAGGCACCATTAAGATCCACAAGAAGGGAGACGGTGACATCTCCATCCTGGCCATGCCTTCTTCGCTCGCAGGAGGGTTGCCCGGTGCCATCGTGGGGCTGAATAACTCTTCAGCTGGCAGTCCAAACCATGTCGGAGTCACAGGGGGCATGGTTGTTCCCCCGCCCCCACCTCCTCCGCCCCCTCCGCCATCAGTCAATGGAATATGTAGGTTTTAGACTGGAACGTATTTATTTTTTCCAAAATACAAAATACACAATATGTACTAGACAGATTTAAAAGTGGTCCCTTCTCTCCTAGTGCCAAATGGGACATCATCTGTTGTTCCTGCAGCAGCTCCAGCACCACCACCACCACCTCCTCCTCCTCCTCCACCCCCACCTCCAGGACCAGAGATGTCTGCTCCTCTTCCCCCACCACCGCCTCCCGCAGCACCCCCTCTGCCCGGCTCTGGGACGCCTACTGTCATCATGAACTCTGGGCTAGCAGGTAACAGGCACAGAGGAGAATGTCCATGTCCAAGTAGAGTAGTAAACATAAAGGATACACGCTGTCTTAGCAAACTCATATGATATCTTAAAGCAAGGATTATATAGCATATTTACTTTATTCTTAATTAGTTTGCATTGACTGCTGCAATATTGACAATTAAGGACAAAACTGTTACTGCAAAGCTGTAGTCTTAACTGTTTCACAATCAATGCAATTTAATTAATGCAGTTTTGCAATCAAGTAGTGCTTCAAGTAGAGTTTCAAAATTTGTCTGATCCGTTCTGTGCTGTTGAATTTAATGACAAAGCCTCACATTTTAACACGGATGATGTTTTGTTTTTCAAGCCATTTGATAATCTAATCTTTTTCATAGTTCCTGTCAGAGCACGCTGCTCTTAAAGGAATTTAGATAACACACACAGCATCAGGGCGGCAGTAGCTCAGTGGGTAGAACGGCTGTCCTTCGACCGGCGGGTGGGCGGTTCGATCCCCGCTCGAAACATCCCAAAACATCATAACATCCCGCTCTCCCCCACATACTGTCGTTGTGTCCTTGCGCAAGACACTTAACCTACATTGCCTCCAGTGAGTGTTCTGTAACACTGGTAAATAGCTTAATCTGTGTAAAGCACTTTGAGTGCCTACTACAGTAGGTGGAAAAGCGCTATATAAAAATAAAGATTATTATTATTATTAGTAATACTGTGTGAACATCTGTAGCTAGACGGAATGTGCAAGAATCTGTGGTGTCTCTAACTAATCTGAATTATTTTCTCTGTCAACCAGACGGACCCATCAAACTTTTCTGTAGGTTTTGCTCGTCATGTTTGCTCCATTCTCCCAAATGTCCCTTTCTTTCCTAGTGGGTTTTGAAATGGCATTTTCTTTCCTGTTGCCAAATGCTATTGACAACTAAGGAAATGCCAAATTTCAAAACTCTGCATGGGCCACCATGACACCTTGCTGTGGTTTTGTTTGTGTTTGTTGAAAAAGTCACCATTCACATGCTGTGTAGTTTATGGAACGTGATGGACATAGTGCAGAGCTGAAACGATGTATGCCTTTTCCATGACAGCCCTATCTCACAGCTTCTGCTGACATTTTCTATGTGACGAGGTGGTTAAACAGGACTTTAACGTTCAGCCTCGGAGAACTTGTCCGAGCCACAAGTGATTCTAATCTTTGTCACTGAGCCAAGTGGGAAATCATAAACTTATGTGCCTTATGTTATACTTCCGCTTTATTCTCATGGCAAAGGCAAACAGTCTTCACTCTGCTTTTCTGAGTTGTGTCCATTTCAGAAAAACATATGCCCATAAAGAGTTATTCCACATATGCCATCAGCCTCACATTTCCTGTTTACCCTTCATTGGTCCCTGCGTGTCTGTAACTGTATGTCCATATACAGTGTATATATAACTTATGTGCTCATAAGTTATATATACACTGTAAATAATAACACAATCTTTTTTCACTCATAGTTAGTGGTTGTGTGAAGCCATTTATTGTCAGACAATTGTGTTTACTCTTTTTAAATCATAATGACAACAGAAACTACCCAAATGATCCTGATCAAAAGTTTTTAGCCTGGCAAAAGAATTGTCAAAGGATCTGTGGGAAAAGGTACTTGAACTGTATAAAACAGGACAGGGATATAAAAAGATATTTAAGGAATTGAGAATGCCAAACAGCAGTGTTCAAACTCT
Organism: Perccottus glenii; assembly: GCA_024416835.2. Taxonomy (NCBI): domain Eukaryota; kingdom Metazoa; phylum Chordata; class Actinopteri; order Gobiiformes; family Odontobutidae; genus Perccottus; species Perccottus glenii. The sequence continues at coordinate 11,699,800 of CM044560.2, read as the reverse complement.
AATAAAGAAGTGGAAAATGAGGGATTCTGATGAAACCAAACAAAGGTCAGGTCAACCAACACAAATTTCAGCCACAACTGCTGGAAAAATTTTTGGGATGCAAAGAAAAACCCACAAATAATTTCAGCTGAAATACAGCACTCTCTGGAAAAAAGTGTGGCTCTTTCAAGATGCACAATAAAGAGGCACTTGAAGAAAAATGGGCTGCATGGTCGAAATGAAGAAAGCCATTACTACGCAAATGCCACAAAGCATCTCGCTTTCAATACAGCAAACAGCAAGCCTCAAAACTTCTGAAACAAAGTGATTTGGAGTAAAGAGACCAAAATTTAACTTTTTAGACACAACCATAAACATCATAGGCCTTGTTGACGTTACAATTTGCGTCAACAAGGCCTATGATGAAAGGTACACCATTCCTCCTGTGAAACACGGAGGTGTGTGAGCTACAAAGGCACAGAAAAAGATTAATGCAGCGTGTTATCAGAAAATGCTGGACTCATCAGCCCGGAAGCTGCCATGGGATGTTCCAACATGACAACAATCCAAAGCACAAGGCCAGGTCGTCATTGGCTACAGCAACATAAAGTGAAGGTTCTGGCCATCTCAGTCTCTGACCTCAATATCATTGAGCCACTCTGGAGAGATCTCAAATGTGCAGTTCATGCAAGACAAGAATGTACAACTGGAGGCTTTTTGCCAAAAAAAAATGGGAAGCTTTACCATCTGAGAAAATATAGAGCCTCATCCACAACCACCACAAAAACTTCAAGCTGTCATTGATGTTAAAGGTGGCAATACACGGTATTAAGAACTAAACTTTTGATCAGGGTCATTTAAGTTGTTTCTGTTGTCATTATGATTTAATAAGATTAAGCACAATTGTTTGACAATAAATAGCTTTACCCAATCACTATGAATGAAAGAAATGTTTTTGTGTTATCATTCATATTTTCTGAAAAATGGCCAAAAATTCAGAAATTCTGTCAAGGTATGAGCACAACTGTATGTCATAATACACAGCTGTTGTCATGCTAATCTGTGTCCTGTTCAGCTGTAAAGATCAAGAAACCGATCAAGACAAAGTTCCGTATGCCTGTCTTCAACTGGGTCGCTCTCAAACCCAATCAGATCAACGGCACTGTCTTCAATGAGATTGATGAGAGGATACTTGAAGTAAAAAATAAATAAATAACGTAATCATTTTATAGTGACATTTGTTCTATAGACAATTAATTCTTGGTTGCAATCTTTAAGGATCTGAACGTGGATGAGTTCGAGGAAATCTTCAAGACGAAATCCCAGGGTCCAGCAATCGACCTGAACATGAACAAACAGAAGGTTAGCCAGAAGGGATCCAGCAGGGTGACTCTGCTGGACTCCAACAGAGCTAAGAACCTGGCCATCACTCTGCGGAAAGTATCCAAGGCGCCGGAGGAGATCTGCCGAGCCATCCAACTGTACGTCACCACAAATACTAAGTCACTGCGTATTTTTACCATCCTACTTAAGCTATTATGATGCCTTCCTTCAGGTTTGACCTACGAACTCTGCCTTTGGACTTCGTGGAGTGCCTCATGCGCTTCCAGCCCACGGAGCACGAGCTTAAAGTCCTCCGACAGTTTGAGAAGGAGCGGAAGCCACTGGAGAGTTTGACGACCGAGGACCGCTTCATGATGCAGTTTAGTAAAATTGAGCGGCTCATGCAGAAGATGACCATCATGACCTTTATTGGAAACTTCTGCGAGTGTGCAGATGCTCACACCGGTAAGAACAACTCTAAACTAATAAGTGAAAGCTATTTGATATAATTTTCAATATATAAAGTGAAATGTTTTTCTTTATGCCTCTCTAAAGCAACTTCATGCAGTCATTGCAGCATCTGTATCCATTAAATCATCACAGAAACTCAAGAAGATTTTAGAGGTAAACAGATTATTAATGTCTGGTTTCTCTCTCACATTTTCTGTCATTATAATATTGTTTTTTGTTTCCTCAGATCATTTTGGCACTGGGAAATTACATGAATAGCAGCAAAAGAGGAGCTGTCTATGGATTCAAGCTGCAAAGTTTAGACTTGGTAAGTTTCTTTGTTACGCCTCTTACCCACCTTTTTGCTTCTCCGTTTATTTTCACCTTTATGCTTTTCGCAGCTCCTTGAAACCAAGTCGACGGACCGTAAACTGACACTTCTACACTACATCGCCAACGTGGTGAAAGAGAAGTACGAGCAGGTTACACTCTTCTACAACGAATTGCACTATGTGGAGAAGGCAGCGGCAGGTAAAAGACATGACAAATCTTCCATTACTATTTTGTAAACGCTTTTCGTGTGCTCAGACTTAACATCATCATCCGCAGTGTCACTGGACAATGTGCTGCTGGATGTTAAGGAGCTCCAAAGAGGAATGGAGCTGACCAAGAAAGAGTACAGCATGCACGGCCATAACACTATGCTCAAAGAGTTCATCGCACACAACGAGGGCAAGCTAAAGAAGCTACAAGACGATGCAAAGATTGCACAGGTAACATCTCACAACTTTGCGGGGGGGATTTTTTTTTTCCACTGTGTCTTGTGAAGATGACAGGGCTTGTAAGTAATGTTGTCTGTCTGTGTTCCAAAGGACGCCTACGATGAGGTGGTGAAGTTCTTTGGAGAGAACGCCAAGACGACACCGCCGTCCGTCTTCTTCCCTGTGTTTGTGAGATTCATTAAGGCGTACAGGGTGAGCTTTAGAAAATCAAAAGCAAGATTACATTTTTGTTGAATAATTTCATTAAGATTATTGCTACTGGGTCTAATAATGTGCCTGTGTGTAATCATAGCAAGCAGAGGAAGACAATGAGCATAGAAAGAGACAGGAGGAGCTTCTGATGGAAAAACTTCTAGAACATGAGGCCATGATGGAAGAGGACCAAAAGGTACGTGACTTCCTGACTGACCCTTACCTTCTTTTCAAAACGTTAACCGTATAGACCAGAAGAAAAGGCAGTCTCTAACACTATTCATTCTTAGTTTCAATAGATTAAGCCAGAGGAAGAAGCACCTCAATTCTGCTGCACTAGCTCTTGTTTTTATTGTTCAAGGTGATAAATGTTACCCAAGCACCTTTGCGTTTTATGAGTAATGTCTCTACTGTGTTTATATCATACTATTGGCTGAGCCACAACAAAAGGGATCAGTTTATATGTCACTAAACAAAGCAATAAAAAGGGAGCTTTAGGCGTTGTACAGTGATCCTTATTAGAACAATAGTGTTTGGTAGCCAACAGTGTTATCAACACAGCTACTTGGAGTTTGCAGCTTATAAAATTTATAATAGTAAATACAAGTGGCACTTTTATTTGAACACTGTTATTTGCCACTGAAGACCTCAGCACATTACAATAATTATGTAATTTTGAATCCTGAATCTTCTGAAAAGCATTGAAATTAAACAAGGTTTAACACTGTAACTATTACCTATTTATTAAGTATTGATTAAAGTCTTAAAGGTGTGGTAGGTAGTTTTTTGGTGGTGTTATTTATAAATAAACCCAGTGGAATCAGGTCTGAGGATGATGCTGTAATTGTGATGTTTGATTTCCATTAGTGTGGTTTTGAGCAGGCGTGTGTAGTTGTAGCTGATGTTGATAATGTCCTTGTGTGTGTGTGTGTGTGTGTGTGTGTGTGTGTGTGTGTGTGTGTGTGTGTGTGTGTGTGTGTGTGTGTGTGTGTGTGTGTGTGTGTGTCTTTAGTCTCCATCAACTAAGAACAAGAGGCACCACCAGGAGCTCATCCACGAGCTGAGGAAGAAACAAGTGAAAGACAATCGCCTCGTCTACGAGGGCAAAGATGGCGCGATTGAAGACATTATCACGGGTAACCCACCCTGGACCAGGGCCTTACACACTTTATACACACAAACACACAAACACACAAACATACAAACATACAAACAGGCACGCTGCATGAAGGTCTTCACCTGTGCTATACATTTATTTATAAACGTAAAGGAAGATTCTGAAACCACTAACACAAATAATGGCTCTTTTTAAAGCTCTGTCAGGTGTTTGACATTCGTTTTTAATTAACAAGTGCAAACATGCGCTGACAGATGTAAGCTAATGCAGTTACATTTGCAGTTCAAATGTCTGTGATGACCATTGCTTATCTGATCTGCTCTCTCTTGTTGCTTTATAACACCATTTCTACAAACAGGCTTGTTACTAAACTCAATTATTCTTGGCCATTTTAATTTGAGACTGAAATGCTTACAGCTAGTGTATTAAGATTGTAGAAGATTAGTGCCGACCTCAGAAGTGTCATATTATCCCATTCAGTTAAGTTCTTCTCAGATAGATTTGTAACAATTATATATTACAGAAACATATTTCTTGCATACGATATAGTTTTAGTAACATGTTCTAGGGCTGCACAATATATTGCAAATGTATTTTTATAATCACAATATCCATATTTCTAATAAGTGCTTGTATTGCAGTAAACGTTAAGAATTAGATGTAATCATGTAAAAGTAATTCTCCAAACAGGGAACTTTCTTGAAATTTAATCAAAAACGTTCCTGGCGCCATTGTGAGCAGTGAAAGTTAGTTCACAGCTTTAAGTTTCTTGAGGAGAAAAATGAGAACTATAACTTTTACTAGCCCAAAGGGAGCCTTCAAAAAGCCTAGCTCATATCTCATAATATACAACATATATTTACTGCATATTTTCTTAATACAGTATAACCCTGAAGAACCTGTTCAATGAATGTTCAATGTTAATACACTTCACATTGCTAGTGCTTATTATTGCCCATAGTCTTTTTAATCCATAAACGTGTGTCTGTAGTAGCTTAGCAGGCCCTCTAGTAAAGCAGTAACCTCGTAGTCTTCCTCTGGCCTCTTCCTGTTGTCGTTGGGTATTTGTTTTAGTTCTAACCAGTGCTAAACCCTGTAGGAGTCTGCTTTTTTTCTTTAAATTGTCTTTGTCTTTGTCTTGTCTTGGCTGTTGTCCCTGTCCTTCTCGACGCAGTGCTGAAGACCGTGCCCTTTGCCGCCCGCACAGCCAAGCGCGGCTCTCGGTTCTTCTGTGAGCCCGCCCTCAATGACGAGTACCATTATTAAGCTTATAGAACAGTCTCTCCTCTCAAAGGTTGCTGGAACACAACGTTCTTCTTCTCCTTTATTGCACCGAAAAACCTTGCATGCCTCTTAATTGTCACACTCCACTCTCCCACACTGAACAGAGACCTGAACACGATTGATTTTGTGTTTTATGTGAATTCATGTGTTTGTCACTCTCCTGAGCATGACTTAAGCATGAGTTCATTTGTCCTATTATCAACCACGGCAAGTTATAATGTCACAGACGAACTGTCTCCGAGGTCAGGCCCTTATCTCTTGATGATTACAGCCATTTACTTCACTCATTGACGCGTGTATTGTTGTCACGAGCTGCCATCTTGTGGTCACAAAGCAAACTCTCACTGTAAACTCTTCACTTCTTAGTAGTGCGCCTCTTTTTGGTCCTGACCCACCAGTTGAGAAAACTATTATACACATTCAAACTCTAGTCAAATGGCGGTCTATAGGTGCCTTGATCTCTCTGTGACATTATAACTTGCCTCTGTGTGTTTTTGAATTTTAATTTTCAAATGAATGTTTTTGCCTGGTACAATCACTGCTGTCTGCTTGTCGCATGCTGATTGCTTCCCTCGGCTTGTTTCCCACAATGCATCCCTGCACCACCCCCTATTACCTGTAGGTTTGATCCTTTGTGTCAAATAACCTTCAGTGCTTCTGCAGGCTCACTTACTCACTGCATGATGTGTTCATCATTTTTTACCTTCTGCCACACTTTAATACTAACACAGACATTCGGTTGACTCTTTTTTATTATGTTTTCCTGGTTGTACGCATGCTTTGGGTGTCTCCATTTGCTTTTGGCGGCGCTGTGCCCCGGGACAGTTTGTGTTTTCAGTCCTGCTGGCAGCCACTTTGCAAAGCAGCCTATTTTCAATACAGTGAAAAAGAACAAGCTTGTACGCTTCCCTCCTCAGCACCAGTCGAACCTAACATCTTCTAGTTCTGTCCCGCTACAATAGTCCCCCCCCTCAACAAAAAAACCAGCCTGCCGCCATCTTGCTTTGCCAACGCAGTGCAAGTGCTCTTTATCAAATCGTTCCTTCATTATTTTTAACTTTGATTTTGTCTTTTTTCTAGCCCTAAAGAAGAATAATATTACTAAATTCCCAAATGTCTACTCGAGGGTAAGGAAATCCTCCAGTAGCACCCCTGTAGTGGTGGATGTGTCCTAATCCTGGCAAGCATCTCTTTATTATCTTCCCTTTTGCTGCTTAGGCCCACTTTACTCCCTCCTTTTTATGATTACAGTAAAAAGTGCTTGATATTCAGTTTCCTTTTAGGGGGAAAAACTAAAAATGCATCTTGAATTCACGAGATACATTGGAAGCTTAGTAGACTTTCGCAAAGATGTTCCAATACAGATCCATGTAGCCTGTCTCAGTCAGAGTAATACCCAGAGACAGCTGACCCCGGAGGGCTTTTTGCTGCATAGAACTAGTGCTGCTTTGGATTGTCAGGCTGCCAGCACTCTGAGCATGTGGCCTCGTCCAAATGTCTGACAGATTGACTGACAGCCCTTTTATCCACCTCCCCCTGGCCCCGTTCTCTTCTTCTGCTTCTATCCATCTCAGATTTGAGGAACCAGCCTTACAGGCGGGCGGACGGTATGCGGAGGAGTGTCAGGAGACGCTTCGACGATCAGAACCTGCGGCCAGTGAACAATGGAGAACTGTTCATGTGAGGAGGGAGCGTGCATGTGCTGAAGGGGAGACTTGAGGAGAGGATGTGTGTCACAGAAGAGAGACAGAAAGTTCAAAAGACAAGTGAAAAATGAGAAGCAGAAACCATATAGATGACTATATATATATATATATTCATATATATATATATATATATATATATATATATATATTCATATATATATATATGTATATATATTCAGTAATATATATATATATATATATATATATATATATATATATATATATATATATATATTCATATATATATATATATATATATATATATATATATATATAACATAAGAAAATGTGTTATTCAGTGTCTGTGGTGAAGGACTGAGACATGTTTTGGATTGAGTTTAAAGAGTCTCAAAGGTTTATTGAGAAACCTTTGACAAGCCAAGTGCCTGAACTCTCTGTGTTCTCATGTTTGTCTTCTTTTGTTTTAATGTTCACACTTTGAGCAATACACTATGACCAGGCTTTAATCTGAAGATTCCTACGAGGTGCAAAACTGGACTTTTTGGCCAAAAAAAAAGCCATGTGAAGAAATGTTTCTTTGGAAACACAATGTAGAATGTATGGGAGCTGAAACTGTAGCTGTTACATTTCCATCTGAAGATCCTTAGTATCTCGGTACATTCCAGTGCTTTACCATTCCTGATCCAATACAACTGTGTGCTCAAGTAGCATCTGTTACATCTCATTGAGGTTTAACTAAAAGGGCTAGTGCTACGATGATGAAATGACAAATAGGGTTGTACTAAAGCAGACACATGAACAAAGACAAGCTAATTGTGTGGAATAGTTTTTAGTCTGGTTCTGCTTATGAAAAAAATCATACTTATTTGTAAAAACATTAATCTAATGTTGGTAATGAGCAAATGAAAACTTAAAACAAGAGACTGAGCCCCTGTAGATGTGTCAAAACATTACATTACATGTGTTAACAGGTTTCACTCTAATGTAATTTTTCATGTATAGTATTTAACCACTTGAAAAAGACACCTTTTTGCTTTTGCTCGTGTTTTTGTCGGACGTCAGGCTGTGACAGCACAGTCATCAATGAACATGGCAAGTGCACAAAGGTTTCCTAAATGTACAGATATTTTGCTACAGACTTTTTTTTTTTTTTTTACCTAACATGACCAGATGGTTATTATTGTACATACTGTTCAAACTTTGCCTTGTGCTATACAACTTGAATGTTTATTTTAACTTATAGTTTTCGTTTTCATTTTGTATATTTAATTAAGCCAAAAGCAGACCAACCAGACATTAACATCTCACTCCGATGCAGGACACACTGGAGCACACACGTCTACGGTTGTCACAAGAGCTTCAAAGCCAGACACGAACACAGTTCAGCCGTTTGCAATAAATGGATGTGATGGACCGTAATGAAGCATAATTACTCAAAGTAGTTTGTAAAAGCTGACCTGTGCTGAGCTGTCTTTGAAGCTCACTGATTTAACCTCCTCCTGTTTTGACTGTAATTATCTTCACTGAAGTGCGTTCTGCCGTGTTTCCATTAATCTCCCATCTTCACTCTCTGTAATAGTGTCATTACTCTTCTCTGGCATGTTTTATACTTTCATCCCAAATTTATTTTAGGCAGTTTACGCTTCTTATAAAATAACAAGCTTTTTAAAAATTAGATACGAGATTTTCAATGAATATCAAATAAACTACATTGAGTAAAGCCCTGTTGTCAGTTATGGTTTTGTTTTTGAATAAAGCAAAATTAGACTAGGATACACTACATGAACAAGACATTCTAGCATCATGTCCATGTGACAATATGTGGGATGTGGCATTATGGAAAAGAGGTTTTGACACAGTTTGACACTACACCGACCTTAAGTTCTATATAGTTGATAATAAGGCATTTAAACATATTCCGTCACAGGTTTAAGAGGAAAACTAGTCATGGAATTGGTTTGTATTGACTTCTGCAATGCCTTTAAATCCTCCATGTACCACAAAATTAAATGTACGAGACATAGCTACAAGGTTTAGTAGTTTACTGTTTGGTTCTACTGTTTGGATCCTTATCCTACCAAAGAAGGTGACAGCTCAAAAGAACAGATACAAACCAAAATAAGTATGCTTCCAACTATCAACTGTAGGAACACATTAACTATCCATATGTTCCCAAAACCACATTAACAAAATACAACCCTTAAAGGCAAAAGTAAAGGTAAATTTACCTGGAAGTACTCAATAACACATGATCCATTCAAACAGTTTTTGTTTTTATTACAGGAATGTAAATTTAACAAGTAAAGGCCTCTTGATGCAGTCTGTAGTGCCTCATTAATAATTACTGCTCTTATGGGTTTTCTGGGTATTTTTTCCAAAAAGCCAACATCATCAGTGTGACATGACGCTTTTAATTGAATATAAAAAAAATCAGGCGCAGTGGAAAACGTACATCTACAGTCAACTAAGATATCGCTAAGGCAAACAAAGAGCAACTGGGCATTTAACAAATCAGCTGTTCACTTTCCTGACAATCAAGACACTAAATAACCGCATGAGCTTCTCAGAGACGCCAGATGGAAAAGTGCTGCCTCACGTCCAGTGACGGGTGGAGAAACCAGTAAAATAAGCTCAGAAGAGAAAAAGGCAGATGGATTCCAAAGATGTGACATCATCAAGGTGCGTCCAGTTGTTCCAGTAATGTCCTCCTTCGTTTCTCCAGCTCCCCTTCGCTAAGTTCACTGCCTGATGTGTCCCAGTCGCCCTGTTCACAATGAAACCCGTGTTAGACTTTATCAGAAAATGTACATAAAACTAAATAGGCACAAATTTGAAAATTGAAAAGTGACCTCTTCTTTGGGTGCCTTCTTTTTTGGGGACTTCTGTTTAGAGTCGGAGCGAGATTTGCCTCGAGATTTATCATTTTCTTTATCTTTGTCTGCATCCTTGTCACGCTTTCCTTCTCGCTCTCTCTTTTTCTCACTCTCAGACTCTGGTGAGGCCTAGAATGATAGTAGTAGTAAGATAGAAACAATTTACAAAATGGAACGTGACCGACCCCAAAAATGGAACAAGAAGTCCTGAAGTGATGGTATTCCCCACAAAGCCCTGATGCTAACATAGTTAAGTCTGTCTGGGATTAAACATGAAGAGAAATAAGTGTGCTTCTCCAAATGTTTATAGCTACATGTTCTGTTCCTTCAAAGGGTTGCACTGAACATTGAGTTTAATAAAGTCATTTAGATGATATTTCTTAGAGAGTTCACATCAGTAAACTGTACTGCTGTTGTTGAGCAATGCTCTTTGTACAACTCCAAAAAGCCTAATCTCATCATTCAAATATGAATCTGTGCCACAGTGGAAAACTGGAATAACTGCACAATGTTAACTCTCTGACAGCACTTGCATCAAAACTGCGTAATCCGGTCAAATAAATACTTTTGATTTTTGCCAACCAAGCAATTTACATTTTTATATAAAAAAAAATGCACTAAAGGCAGTGCACTACTGCATATTTATTAACATTTCACTAATCATGGCTCTTTTATAAACAGAGGTTTATGCAGAGGACTTTGGAATAATGATTCAATGTAACTTATCCCATCACCTCTGTTCCGTTTTGATCCAGAGGTTAATATGACAAAGCAGGTCTGAAAGAAAGCACTGAAGCTTCTTTCCTGGCTATTTTTTAATCTTATTTACTTTCTAAAGAGACATTTTGAATAGCTCTCATCATGGCTCCTATGATGCAAATCCAGGCCATTGCATTGGAGTTAGAAGCTTTCACCTACAGTATTGTTCAAAACAATAGCAGTACAATGTGTCTAACCAGAGTAATCCAGGTTTTTAGTATATTTTTTATTGCTAAGTGGGACTGAATGCCACACTGCTATTTTTTTGAACACACCCCTTTCAACTAATTGCCCAATTGCACAGCCTTAAGATTAGATTAGATTAGATTCAACTTTATTGTCATTACACAAGTACAGGTACAAGGCAACGAAATGCAGTAGCAAGAGTGTGCATATCATGAAACTGGGTCTTGTTTGTTTTTGGAGAATCTACTGCACCTACTGGTAACTTGTTTGCCACTTAGCAATAAAAATATGCTAAAAACATGGATTATTCTGGTTAGTCACATTGTACTGCTATTATTTTGAACAATACTGTATAGACTCATGTATCTGGATTCAGCTAAAAGTGTGTGCAAGTGTACCTAAAAAAAAAATAAAAAAATCTTTTAAAAAGGAAAAGGTTGGTGAAATTGTGTCGATTTTTTTTTTGTTTACTTACTTAGCAATTTGTAAAAAATATGAGCTTAACCAGACAGTTTTCCAAGTTTGGAAGCCCTTATCTTCTGTCTAACATCAGTGTACATCACATTATATCCAACTCTGGCTTTAAGATTATGTACTTACAGACTTGTGACGCCTCTTTTTGGCCTTCTTCTTGTGCTTCTTTGACTTTTTATAGCTTCTCTCTATTTCCGGGAGAAATGTCACTCACTGTCAATGAAAGTGCACTTTTTGTCATCTCCATTACATTACAAAGCCACTCACCAGATTCTCCACTAGAAGAGCGCTCGGAGGGGGATTTTGACTGGGACCTTTTTTTCTTCTTGTGATATTCATCTTCCTCAGATTCAGAGCCCTTGGGACAAAAAGGAGGAATTGTTACAAACTAATTCTCCCAATGCTTTTTGTCTGGACCGCTCTGAGGAGAAGATGCTGCTTACTGACCGATCGAGAGCGGGAGCGCTTTCTGTGGTGTTTCTTGGACTTCTTCGAGTGCTTCTTTGTCTTGGAGTGGTGATGCTGGCATTCGTGCTGTGGATAAACACAAACATCTTGAAGCCCCGGGACAGAGACATGAACTAAGTGTATTCTTACTGTCATCCAAGGTTTACCTCCAAGACATGCATAAAGTCCTTGAATATCCTTTTCCTCTCTGACTCCAGGGTGAGGTCTTCAAAAGCAGAATCTTTCAAAAACCTTTCCCTCACCTAAGATGACATGGTAACACACAATTGTCTGTGAAGGTTCTCAGTCATCCAGGAGATTGGTGGGTACCTGTTACATTTAACTTTCTACCCTTTAGTAACGTTTTTGTAAGCTAAGGTAGAAAAAGAAGCAAAGATCTCAAGTGCAGTTACTTAGTTTTATTAGATCACAATATATAACTAAATATGGCTAAATAAATAAACTATTTAGGACCTTCTTGCTTTTTTTTAATATACATTTTGGCTAATTAAGTAAACTTGACATTTTTCTCTCCAAATGTACCCATGAATAAAAGTATATTTTCTAAAATCTACTACATATTCTGCATTTTCTTTTATACATTTTACTTTCTATTGGGCATTAATTTCATGTCTTTATTTAGGCTTAAGTCGCTCCTCTTAATTGTGCAGTAAAAGTAACACTGTGCCTGCATACTGTAGTCTTTTTACAGTGTAGTCCTGCTCTTGTAATTACTACTCATTATGATTATTTAAACCAAAGTCCCTTTACTTGAGTGCACATTTTAACTACCCACTGCTGCTGAATGATTAATATTAAGAGAAAAACTACACACAGCCTTTATGCTGCGAGGACCTAGTCACCTTTGCCACAATATTCCACATCAGTGTTTTAAAGTATAAAAACCTGAAACACTTACTTCCTCCCATGTGGAGTCGGGCTCTAGAGCTGGTGAGGCCTGCTTCAGCATGTTCTTAAAGGCAGCTTCCTTCCTCTTCATCTTCCGAGCCTCCTCTTTTTCTCGCTCCCTCTCTCTGGCTTCGGCCTTCTCCAGTAACTGGTCAGAAACACAAGCATGTTTACAATCATCAGCAACTCAAAAGCAAAACGTAGTCCTTCACTTTTCTTACGCTGTTGAAGGCCAGCTTTATGTTGCCTGCATCCAGTGTGGTGGCTCTCTTGTCTGAGCTGATAATGGAGCCAAAGTCATCAAAACTAGTGTTGACTTCAACCAAGAAGTTTTTGTCCTTCAATGCAGAAAAAGTTAAAAAAAGTTTACATTAAACTAATTTCATTATAAATAACATGATCATCTGAACTCACACCGACCTTAAGTATGTCTTTAATAATCCTTTTTTCATCATGATAGCGAGCCTTTAAGTCTTCCACATAAAACTTAAACAGATCGAGAGGAGTGGAGCCTGTAAAGAGAACAGACATTATTCAAATTCAAACACTAGCACAACAATGGTTCACCGCTCTCTGCAGTATTTACGCAGTGAAAAGGAAACGTGTGTGTGTGTGTGTGTCCACGTGCTGCAGCTCAGTGCCACATGCAGTATGTGTGGCGGCCTGCGCGGAGGCCTGCTGTCCTACCCGGTTGGCCCAGCATGTTGGCAAAGCGGATGTCTGAACTCAGGGTCGGGTACATTTCCATCCAGGCAGACATGGAGTGGAGCTGACCGTGGTCATGGAGCTCGTCCAGAAATTTCTGAAGAAAACAGCACGAGATTTCATAAAGGCAGCCAAAAACATAACAGAAATTAGGCTGTGCTATGGAAATATTAAACTGTAGATTGTAATAAGTTGAAATATTATAATGATAGATTACTTTAAGAAATACTATAATTTTGTGTTAACCATTGGAAAACTGTATTTAAGACTAAAATTAAATCCTTCTCTAAATTGTGGTCTCACCTGGAAAGCTTCTCTGTTTTTGCGCTGTCGCCTCCTCTCTCTGAGAAGAGTCTTCTGTTTCTCCTCTTCCTCCTCCTTCTCCAAAGCCCGGATGTGCTCCTCAAAACAGATGAGGGCATCCTCTTTGTCCATGTCTGTCAGACAAAAATAACACCATTTAAATTTGAGTCACACAAATAAACTATTACTGCTACTACTACTGGAAATTCTTCAATAGAAATTCTGCCAATGGGTCTTACTCTGTAGTTCCTCGTCTTCTGCAAAGGTGGGGTTGTCAAGCAGATACTGCTGGGCCTCGGACCATGTGGTGCGGTATGTGACATTGGCCATGTTGTCAAGTATGTTCTTCAGAGCTTCCCAGTTCCTCTTCCTCAGCTGCTTGGCTTGTTCCTGGAGTCAAGAAGGTGTTTATTTTAGTTCAGTTTATTCAACAATAACCCCTGTCGCACAAAAACTAGCACCTGTCTGACTGCACTGAAAAGGAAATCCTTACCTTTTCTTTCTTTGCCAGATAAAACAGTACATCCTCGTAGATCTCCAGCCTGTCTCTCTCTGGGACACAGCTCCACACCTCCAGCTCACAAAACATCTGTTCTGCTTTCCTGAAGTAAAAATGCACAGCAGCTTTTTATTAACAATAGATTGACTCAACAACCCACATGAGGGCAGTGTTCCACAGGCCGTACACAGTGAAGCTGTATTATTTGTTTTTAATTTATCCAAAATTTAAAAAGTAAAAATGCTTCAGAGATTTGCACTGGACTAATTCCTTTGACACACTAGACATGCAGCAGAGGAAGAAGCTGTGGCTAACTGCAACGAAGCGAGTGATTAAAAAGTAAAACTACATCAAACGTTCGTCATCATTCCCAACTCCGCTGTGCTCTGTCCCAGTTTAAAGCTTCAAACTTGACACCGACCACAGTGACAGTCAAAGTGAGCGGTCGCCAAGGTCACCAGTCAATCTGTCGGTGTCCTCCATCCGACAAATGCCAGAAACAAACTTTCATCTTTGCGGTTCTAAATTTTGTTTCTATAACCCGCCTCTGCCGCTTCCCTTTGCTTTGTGCATTTGAGAATATATGAACTAAAATGATGCGAGTTATAAAATTGAAACAACAGCTAAATAATAAACTAGAGTCATACAACACATCTTCTATTTTTAATCTCCGGTTGTACTCCATCAACACTGTGTTACATCATAAACTATGGAGCAGCCACAGTGTCGCAGGTCACAGCAGCTCGAGTGGGGCCAACTGTCGCTGTAACCAGCTGAAGTTAATACTCGACCATACAACGATCCCATTTACAGAATTCCTATTGACAATTCAGAGAACCACAAATCAATACAGGAAAAGAAAAAGGCAAACGCAGGCTGACAGTACTTGTATCTGGTGTTGGATGTCATCTTCTCGTGGTTCTCCAGGAATCTCTGAAAGGTCTCTTTGGACTCCTTGTATTTAATTCTGGCCTCTTCTTTTTCTTCCTTTTCGGTTTGGACTTTGTAGGCATTGAAGGCCTGCTTCTTCTCACTCAGTTTGGGAAGGGCGCTTTGTTGACAGGAAAAAATAAAAAAAATGTCATGTCAGAGGTGGGGTTTTTTTCACTCCTGCAACCGGACAAACTGATTCCAGGAGGGCTGCTCACCTGTAGCGGGGATCGTTGATAATCTGTTTCATCGCCTGTTCCCAGGACGAGTTGGAGGATACACCCTGAAATGCACAAGAGAGAACCACTTAGATTCCTGCGACACAATCAAATTGACACGCTTTCTTTACCACTGATTAGAAGGGAAAGTGAAACAAAACATTACTTGAATAGACTGTACCTGGTATTTTTTTTCTAGTAAATAGTATATTGTAAAAGCATTTGTGAAAAACAGGCTTTATGATGACATCTACTCATTATTATAAAAAAGGTTGTAATAAATGAGACCCTGTACTTTGGAATGGAAAACCAATCAATGCTCGCACAAACCACATGCTTGAAAAAAAATAAAAATAAAAAAAGAGTGCTCCCATTGGTTCACACCGGCTTGTCAAATGAGGTTCAGGAAGTTTAAAAGCTACAGATAGGAATGTAACAATTAACTGTGAGCCAGTTGAAATGTGATGTTTCAATCCTCATTCAAATCAGGCAAAAAAATAAATTAATTAGGTAGTGGAGCTTTAAATGAGCATTTCCAACAATCAGTCCAGTTTCCAGGAACTTAGTAAGTAGAGTTTAGTGGTAGCAGGTTTCTCCTGATGACAAATCTAGCGGTCGACATTCTGGTTAACCAACAGTGCTAATGACGACAGGTGTTACTGTCTTATCCATATCTTTGGTTTATGAAAACTTAAGCTTCTCAGAACCAAGATCAAAGTAAGTAAAGTAGACATAAAAAAGATGAATGCAGAAAAGCATGAAACTAAAATTGCCCAATTTTAACATTTTTAAATCTAAAACAGGTTTAGACACTTTAATTTCCATTGTGTTCTTATTTGTTACTTTTATTCTGAAGAGCTTTTCTAGTTTCTAATTATTTAATTTGTTATATAATTTATTGTAGACTGTAATAAAAAGGTAGTGTATGTTTTTGGAGGCGTCCCGGGCAAAATTGCAGATTACATTTCTACACCTCTCCTTTCTGCCTCTACGTTGGCCCTGGAGGGACACGTCTATTAACAAAGCAATTTTAAAATGGAAAAGAGGATAGTTTTACTTTAAAGAAATATAAAAACAAAATCAATTCAGTTTATGTAATTTTATATATTCAGACTTTAAACAAGATTGTGTATGCTTCTCGTCTCAGTTTGTCCACTCAGAGCCCTTCCACTGTTCTTAATCCAAAATGCTATTTAGGGAAAGTATACAGTATAGTTAGCATCTTTGATTCTATTTAACTGTATACTAGCACTAATAGATGTGGCTAAGTGCAGAGCCAGAAATGCTGCAGTGCAACTGAGGACAACTGGCCTCTCCCAGCAACTCCTTCATCCATTATGAACCAATTCCAGCACATCCCTCCGTCCTGTCACTTGTCACACTTATTCTAACTCACTCAGGCATGCCGCTTTCTCTCACTGTCTTAATCCTAGACGGCCTGGTGCCTTCGATCCATTAAAGCTAATCATGAAGACAGCGCCATTAAGATCTCACAGAGAACGGCAAGCAATCTCAGAGGAGAGCTTTGTGCACAAAATTAAAAAGAGCCTAAATATAGCAGCCTTGGTGGTGGGCGGCGCTACTGTGCCTTCCCACCACCACAAACGCACCACAGCAACAGGAGGTGAGGCTTAGCTGGTGCACTAAGACCTCCCTGGAACTGATGAGGAAAGAATTAGATGTAGATCAAAATGTTTGAATGAGCTGTGAGACACACCAGGCTTCAGATCAGAGGTGGTCGAATCTAACCTTTAAAATGAAGACCAATTAATGAAGTGGTAAGAAAGTGCTTACGTTTTGAAGCTTTTATACTTCTTGACCATTAGCTCTGAATGCTCAAATGTTCACAAGTCTTACTGCTTTTAAATGCCAAGCCATGACGTTCTTTAGCTACAGCAGTCTCTTTTGCTCTTAAAGTATGACTTCTGCATAACCCGGACTCACCTTCTCCTTCAGCAGTTCTTTGAAAGCCTGTTTGGCCTCTTCCTTTGTGTTCCATTTGTAAGTCTTCTTTTGAAGTTCAAGCCGTTCTTCTTTGGGGGCTTCAGCACTAAGCAGAAAGGAAAATGAGTTCTCAAACATTTTAAAATCTTGGTTGCTCACAAATACATTAAGGGGAAATGTCTTATTAGCTAACGGTTTCTCTAGCATTTAACCATATTTACTTTATGTAAATGAATTGAATAATTATATGGACAGGAATGTCAACAACCGTTGGGGGAAATATATTCAAACAGTACATCCAGTCTATCCTTAAAAAAAAAAAAACGCCTGTGGTCTTTCCATTGACAATGCACCTTCAGTCTTCCCCAGCTGAATTTGACCCAGTGTCCGGCTAATCTACTTGATTTGCCGCTTTATTTTTTTCCCTTGAGCCCCAAAATGGGCCTTACTTAAAACAACCAGTTACTGATTTTTTTTTTTATTTGGCCCGGTGTTTGACTGTTTTCAAAATATAAAGAACAATTAATAATTATTGATGATTTCTGTGTTTGACATTTTAACCTTATTGCTACTAAATACATCAATGTGAACAATTATTACCCATTCTAGAGGCTTACAAATATATTTTTCAACATATTTGACCAAAATAGTGCTTTGAACCTGTAACAACAATATTTTTTTTGACTCAGGAGTGACAGCCGGGTCAAAACAACCTAACTTTTCAGTTTTCCACATTTTTTCAACTTAATTCCATCTTGTTTATTTAAGATTTATCATTTATATAACTAAAATTATGACGAGCATAGGGAATGTCAGGAGTTTTCATAGCTCATTCCATTGTTCAAAATTAGAAAGTCGAATGAATGGCATCAGTTGCATATTTACAGTACAGTTTGAGGTTAAAGAATAGTTGTATAGATTTATTGATTTTAGGTAATATTATAACACCCAACAATATAAATAAATAAAGTGCTCAGATGGTTTGCAACTTGTAGTAACTGTTAGTAATGGTTTACAATAGTAATAAACCCTTAGTAAACCTTATTGTAACGTGGTAGTTACATATCCTCATGCTGCTGAGGTCACTGTGGCTCAACAGTCCAGGCATGTGTTGCGTTTGACAGTGGGACCCCATATGTATGAGACTCAGTCCTCACCTGGCAGTGGCCTCTGGAGCAGCTGAGCTCTCTGACGCAGCCACAGGCGCGTCTGCAGTTATCACCTCAGCTGGCTGATGTGCGGCCGCCTGGGACTGCTGCAGCTCCTCTGAGACCGTCACTGAAGTTTCTGCCTCCGTAACCGTCACCATAGCTGCGGTGTTATCGGTCTGCACTACTGGAGCTGCGATGGTGCCAGGAGCCGCCTCCACCGTTCTGGAATTAAAACACGGTCAGACAAAACTCAGGAAGTGATTAGACAGTATCATTACATGTAAATAACTAGATACTATCCATATTTACCGGTGCGGTACATATTATCTGCTTTATATGTGATTAGAGAGAGTGCAGTGGAAGGATAAACAGGAAACTCTTACCCATTCTCCTCTGCTTTGATCATAGCTGGAATAAACAGAAGGAGATAGATGTCAGGGTATTCTTTCATTTCAAAAGCATAATGCAGATAAGAGAACACTACAGAGATAAAAATAGTAAAGGAGCCAGTATGTGTTTGTACATGAGTGATACTGCTCCTCCTAATGCATGGCATCGTCTGGAACAAGCCGGCCACAATCTGCCTTTCATGATGCTGTTAGCAGCTCATCGAGGTAGGACAGCTTCGCAATGAATGAATAATGAAACATCGCAGAAACATCAGTCCGACGTGTCATGGACAGACAGCGGCACTTTACCTTCCAGATCTTCCAGGTCCTTGGGTTTGGTCCATCTGGACTCTTTCGTCTGAGAGTTGTAATAATAAGGCTTCCCGGTGTCTGACTTGTACTCCTTCCAGGGACATTTAGAAAGCATTTGCTGGAAAGGGCAGAAGGACAATAGTTCAGTATTGTTAGTGCACCCTTATGCATATTATAGGAGAAACTAGATTAATAGTGTGTCCATTTCAATGTTACACAGATCAGATGTAAGAAGAAATGCACAACGGCAAGAAAAGATGCAATACAATGTGAGTGATACAGTTGTTCAGAATTTTTACTCTCTGAAGTAATGTCTTGTGTTTAAAAGGTTAGGGCAAGCTAAATCCAGTCTCAGCTAAAGGTGCACAGGTGCCTAAAAAAAAACAAACAGGAAGGGCTGGTTCAACTATAGGTATTAGTTTGGAGACTCTCTCTTAAATAGGGCAACAGACACACAACTAGATGGATGCTATACTGAACGACATGGACACAAGAACTCCTTTTTTGCCAACTGCCATAAGACTGTCAATCGATTAATCTATGGAAGATAGTCTTAATTCATTAGCTTTTTCCATTTATTTGAAGTGACATAACTGAATTTACCATTGGGGATTAATAAAGTTTAATTTTTTTTTTTTAATTACTACGGTCCCGACCAGGCACAATAGCCATTGTCCTGGCCCCAGAACAGACAAACGGAGGAGGAAGGCAGCAGCGCACCGAAGAAAAGAACAACATAATAGCTCACTATGGCTGTGTTGTTGCATATAATCCAAAACTGATGTTTTGAATTTTAAAACAGCCATGCATAACTTTTGCCCAATTGAGTGCACAGATCCCTCTACAGACTACAAACTCGATTCCCAAAAAGTTGGGACACTGTACAAATTGTGAATTTGTACAGTGACAAGGCCATGTTTACCACTGTGTGGCACCCCCTCTTCTTTTTATAACAGTCTGCAAACGTCTGGGGACTGAGGAGACAAGTTGCTCAGGTTTAGGAATAGGAATGTTGTCCCATTCTTGTCTAATACAGGCTTCTAGTTGCTTAACTGTCTTAGGTCTTCTTTGTTGCATTTTCCTCTTTATGATGAACCAAATGTACTGCAGGCTGACCATTTCAGGAGTGGATCCTTCTTCTATGCAGCCATGTTGTTGTAATTGATGCAGTATGTGGTCTGGCATTGACATGTTGGAAAATGCAAGACTTCCCTGAAAGAGACGATGTCTGTGGGAGCACATGTTGTTCTAGAACTTGGACATATCTTTCAGCATTGATGGTACCTTTCCAGATGTGTAAGCTGCCCATGCCACACGCACTCATGCAACCCCATACCAACAGAGATGCAGGCTTCTGAACTGAGCGCTGATGAAAACCTGGGTTGTCCTTGTCCACTTTAGTCCGGATGACATGGCGTCCCAATTTTCCAAAAAGAACATCAAATTTTGATTCTTCTGACCACAGAACAGTTTTCCACTTTGCCACAGTCCATTTTAAATAATAAGCCTTGGCTCCATTAAAAACTCCTGCGCTTCTGGATCATGTTTAGATATGGCTTCTTTTTTGACCTTTAGAGTTTTAGTTGGCAACGGTGAATGGCCCGGTGGATTGTGTTAACCAATGTTTTCTAGAAGTATTCCTGAGCCCATGTTGTGATTTTCATTACAGTAGCATCCAGTGTGGTTTTCCAGGTTTGACCCTTACGCACAGAGATTGTTCCAGATTCTCTGAATCTTTGGATGATATTATTCACTGTAGATGATGATAACTTCAAACTCTTTGCAATTTTTCTGAGAAACTCCTTTCTGATATTGCTCCACTATTTTTCCCCACAGCATTGGGGGAATGCCCATCTAGACTTCCGAGAGACACTGTCACATCTTCTATTTCAAAGCCAACACTACAGTATGTTTATTCCACAATATAAACTACACCTTGCACATTCTGTAACCCACTTTAAAAAACGGTCTATAGACCAGTGTTGACACTTGTACTACCGTTTAATTTAAAACTCCGGCCAATATTTTCATGGTGCAAAGTTAGAATTTCTGACACATATAATACCATTGCATTAGTTCACTTCAAGCCGCCCATGTGATGAAGATAATATGCATTTTTATATTCTGATAATGATAAAATTTTATAATACAGCAATACATTGGAGACTATAAAAGGTTTGTACCTCTGCAGGAGATTTAAGATCATCTGGTTTCTCCCAGGTGGACTGCTTTGTCTCGGTGTTGTAATAGTAAGTCTTGCCATCCAGTGATTTGTGTTCTGTCCACACAGACTTCTGCAGTGGGCAAAGACAAATCAAGTGTTTAAAACCACAGTTTCAAATAAATGTATTTTTAATTGCCACACAAAATTTCTTCTGAGTTGTACAAACCTTCTTCGGGGCGTCTTCTGGTGGAGAACCATTTGTTGTGCCCTGAAAGACACAGGAATGAATATTTTAAAAAGAACTGAAGTTAGAATCATTCATTCATTCATTTTCTACCGCTTAGTCCCTTTAGGGGTGGCGGGTGACTGGAGCCTATCCCAGCAGCTTTGGGCCCGAGGCGAGGTACACCCTGGACAGTGACCAGTTAGTCGCAGGGCTGACATTTAGAGACAGACAGTGACAAACAACCATTCACTCTCACATTCATTCACTAGGGACACTTTAGAGTTATACATGCATGTCTTTCTACGGTGGGAGGAAGCCGGAGTACCCGGAGAAAACCCACGGTAACACGTGGAGGACATGCAGACTCCTCACAGAAAGACCGGAGTCGGCCGAGAATGTTTGAGTCGGCCGGGTTTTGAACTCACGACCTTTATGCTGTGAGGCAGGAGTGCTAACCACACACGTCTAAATTTGGGCTCCAAAGAAATATATTAAAACTTACAGCTGTTCCAGGTGCAGCAGCTGCAGGGAAAACAAACACCTCATGTTATTTATAAAAACAAATATGCTTTTTCATTGTGATCAAAATAATTAAGACAGATCTTACCTGTGGTGTCAACCCCAGGCTGTGGAAAAGAAAATAGTTTATTAATAGATTATTTAAGATAGTAACAACATTTTCTGTTAACACTTTCTTATCACAGCTTTTCACTGAGTTGTGTCTTTTTTCTTTTTAATCAGTACACAACACCAGAAGATCCTAAATATGCTTTCCGCTGCCTGGATGCTGTCACAATAATTTCTCAAACTGTTCATATGCAGAACTTGTTGAAAACTGAAATGTACTAATTTCAATGTGTTTTTGTGTGCTATTATATTTTATATAAGATAACTGCATCAAACTTATGCAGACAAGTGTTCCTTTGGCAGTTTATATCAATTAATACAAAAAAACTATATTATCAATGGCTCTTTATCAGTCTGTTACTTGGTGTTTAACAGGTTTGTGAGTATTTTAGGAAGTGTGAACTGGTGCAGTGAATGAAAAGGTGAGAAGCAGAGGGAGAGTTACCGGTCCTGTTGGTTGCACTGAAGCAACCGGCATCCGAGGCATCATCATTGCTGGCATCATAGGTGGCATCATGCCTGCCATCTAATAAAAGAAGCACCATGAAATATTCATCTCTGAGGGCAGGCAGAGGCACTACGGCACAGTGTGAGATCAGTGTTTGATGGTGTTGTGTGGATAAGCTTTGGGGAAGAGAAGGTGAGATTGAAACTTTAAAGGGTAACTCAACCCCTGGTCAGAGCTCAACTCCACCCACAGCCGAAATTTTAAAAGTCCTGGAAAAGTGGACAGAGCCTAGCAGAGACAGTGGGGAGCAGCTTAGGATGAGGCTGAGCAGGGGGCGGGACCTGAGACCCACAAAGACAGATTGGACCTGGGGCACAAAGACAGATTGATTGACACAGCTATCAGGCCTTGAAGTATCTTAATGTGTTCTCCCTTTTTCACCTGAGCGAGAGGGAGCTGGTTTATCGGTGGACATTGGGACTCAACATTTTCAATTCTTCAGCTCAGTCTCATCCCAAAGCCAGGGCTGACAAGAGAGAAAGAGGGCAGCAAATAACTTTGGCATTGTGGCAAATTTAAGCTAATATACAAATCATATACTTATAAACTGTGAAAAATTAAAAAAATAATTGCTTTAGGTTAAGTTTGAAGTAGATATAGACAAAATGTCTAGATTGTAGACAAAATCCCTCAAAAGTATTCTATTGAGAGAGACCCGCGTGCATTCACGTGTCCTTGTATTTAACAGCATTAAGACTTTAGTCTAAAAGAGAAAAGAAGCTTCTTAACGTTAATTCAGACTTGTTTGAAGCATTACATGCTAATAAACCCGACTGGTTTACTCCTTAGTTACCAACGATAACACACTGACTTTAGGAGTTAAAAACACATGAACACATAAGCTACATTGTAAAATGGTAACTGGCAGGGATTTTATATAGCGCTTTTCCACCTACTAGGCACTCAAAGCGCTTTACATTAAACTTCCATTCCCATTCATACTCCAGTGTTACAGCCGGAACACCACTGGAGACAAGGTGGGTTAACCCTTTGGGCGCCAGGGTTTATTTTTTAAAATACAGATTTTTGAGAATCTTCAAAAGGCTGTGGTTTGAAAATGATAAGAGATAGAGTCCTACTCTAAACTAGAAAAATGTCAGGTATGACCCAAAGTATATGAGTGAAATAATTGTATGCATCTAATTTGCATACCATAGCATTATATATTATGTTATATACAGTACATTCAGACTAATAAACATATAGTTTTTTTTTTTCATTTTTCTGTCTTTTTCTGAAATTAAATGATTATAAAAACAGTAACTTGTAAAGTAAAATTAGTAAACTACAGTATAACTACAACTTCTAATATACCATAACTAGTAAAATGTATGAAAATAGAAATGAGAACTATACACATGTACTCTAGGTGTTTGGTTGCAGTAGTTTTTATCCATCTAAATGGCATAGTTTTTAGAGTGTGGGACGTCTTATAAAGCACAGCACACAAACATAGCAATCACTTTTATTACTATCGCTGCTTTGATTAGCGCATCTGCGCTGACTGTTTACCCCTGCCTCTCCCTCCTCTACTGGGTAAAGTGTCAGGATGAACAACAAATATTTCTCCAACACGGCTGTCACTGGAAACCGCATTATTCCCGACCTCCCTGTCACTACTGCGGCCAAGGCGAGTACGCCCGGCTTCTATCACCTGTGTTTAAGGTAAGGCAGCAGGTGCTACGCGCTCACAGCTTCCCTTCCCATCCTCCCCGTCACTACCGCGGCCAGAGCAGCAAGTTTCCTCCTGTCTCTTTCACTGATGTTGGGCAAAGTGTGGAAAAAACGGTGTGTGCTTTATGTACACTTAGAGAGGCACCAGCAGCAACGCTGCTGACCAAGTTACACACGCACTCTCATTCTCACTTTCACTCGGCTGAAAAGACTCTAAAGGCAGATGTTCTTTCTCAGAATCAGAGTCAGCCTTTACTAAAGCTTCATCAGAGGTGTATTTTTTATTTCTCATTTTCACGTTTACCAGCTAACATGTAGAGAATACTGCTGCCACTGAGCCGGTCATTACACTCCCACTGAGACACAAGAAATTGTTTTAATGGCAACACATGGTAATAGTAAGCTAGAAACAAAGTACAGGGTGTCTGACATCTGGTGGAAGGGAGTGGAAACATAATTTGGCACATAAGAAGCGGCTGTTTTTTCCAGTTAAGGTGCTTGTCGCAATTTTGCTACTTTGGCGCTTAGAGAGTTAAGTGTCTTGCCCAAGGACACAATGACAGTATGAAAAGGGGAGAGCGGGAATTGAAACCGCCAACCTTTCGGTTATAGGACAACCGCTCTGCCACGGAGCCAAAGGACCTAGCAGCCACAGAGTCTTTCTCTAAAACTGAGCATCTGTAGCCTGTGTGTCTCTGTGTGAGCGCGTACAAATGCTGCAGTGATGTAGTTCTGTTCTGACAGAGACCTGGTGGGTGAGGCTGTACCAAAGGTGCGGCAAACTGCTGTAGGCTGTAGGATTTTGGCGAAAGTAGGACTATAAATTATGAACTAATAATAATAATAATGGATTTGATTTATATTTTTTCCCTCAAGGGACCAAGGGACTCAAAGCGCTTACAGGCTGTCCATTATTCATTCAGTCATACTGGTGATGGTAAGCTACAACTGTAGCCACAGATGCCCTGGGGCAGACTGACAGACTGTATTAATAAAGCCCCATTTATACAGATCAGCTAAAAAAAAAAAAGGTTGGTCAGGGGTTGAGTTACCCTTTAACAGTGTGACACTTCTGCAGAGAAAACTTTCTCATCTCACCTTTTATTTTGTGAGATGCTTGGTCACACTCTTTCAAAAAAGAGTGTGACCAAGGTGACACAAATGTATGCTAAATGTGACTCTTTTTTAAAACAATGACACTGTTTAAGAAATAAGTAATGGATATTTTTGTGGGGTTGTATGCGGGATTACCTCACTGTGATCCTTGGTCATGAAGCCAAATGGAAGCCAGGAAAACATTTTAATACATTGAAACAACACCAAAGACCTATTGGAACTCCACTCAGTATTATATGCCATTCAAACATCACATTGCAAGCAGAGATCAATCCACCAATGCTTTATACAAACTAATAAAAACTACTTTTAAGTCAAAGTTTTAGAAAACCATCCAAGCAGTCTTTTACATAAATGACGGTCTGTTTAAGTATTTTATAATCTGCTCACCTGTCCCATTGGTGGGGCTCCCATTGGTGGCATTATCCCAGGGGGAATGATTCCCGGAGGCATAGGGGTCATGCTGGGAGGCCGCTGTCCCATAGGAGGCATTCCCATTGGAGGGAAGTGAGGCGGTATTCCTGGTGGTCCCATCTAGGTAAATAAGGCAGAAACATTAGAACTTTAGTCATTAGTGAGAGAACTGCTTAAGTAAGAACCTAAAAAATACAGGGTTAATGCTAACAGCGAATGGTTTTGAGCAACAGTGGGACAGACTTACAAAAGGTGGAGGCATCCCCGAGGGCGGTACACCTGGGTAAGGTGGCGCTTGGCTCGGGCCATTATTAGCCTCTGATGAAGACTGCCATAAATAAGAGACAGCCACAGAGTTAATTAACGGGAAATGTGGCGTACTCTGCTAATTAACAGGTCTGTACACGTTTATAATTGTAATTTTTGGGGAAAAGTAAAATGAGAAATTAGTGCATTGAACAGGTAACATTATTATTTTAATATACATTTTTTGTCAGTAAATAAAGAGTTACACTGTCATTACAAAAAAAGCCGGGCTAACAAACAGCTTCTAGTTCATTACAGTTTTTGCTAGCCACGCCACTTCGATTGTAGTTATCTTTGGTGATGCATTAAAGAGAACCTAATCCATCTTATCAATTCTTGAATATATTTAGCTTAGTGTATTTAAAGAGAGTTTCACGTAATCACAGGCATGTAAAAGTTAATAATAAGAACGACTGAGTTGCGCCTTGTGTGTGCCGCTAGCTTGGCGCTAAAGACGAGATGCTACCTGCTAATATTCTAGTCACTTTATCATTACCATTTACATAAAGACCTTAAAAAGTTGTTATAGTGTATACTAATACAAACGATGTGTGTAGTCTCGACAATAACTGATTTTTTCTTTTCAAGGTATAAAGTATTCTTTTGAATGGCTTCACACTCACCATGTTGACGATAGCGTCCGACCAATTTTAGCACCTCCCAACAACGAGCGCGCTGATTGGTTGAGCGTCCTTCGTCTGTGGTGGGGTCAAAGGTAATACATTCATTCGCCTCATTTTGCGCTACAAATGAGCAGAAATGCACCAAACAAGCCCTTTAAAACTCTGCAGTTGCTGTAACTTTAGATTAGTATTAGACAGACACAAAAAACATTATTATTAATATTATTATTATTATTATTATTATTATTATTATTATTATTATTATTATTATTATTATTATTATTATTATTATTATTATTATTATTATTATTATTTACAAAAAATAAATTCAATGTCAGTTCTCAAAACTGAACAAAAACAACAATAACAACAACAATAAATAAAACATCACGTCACAATTCTTAATGCAATATTTTGGATGTCCAAAAACATTTTTCCACCACCGTATGATATAATATGATATGATATGGTAAAGCCGTTTACCATAAGGACCAGTCTAGAAAAAGCTGGTCAAAATTGATGATTTGTAATGATTATCTTAATTACTTTTGTAAGCGTTTGCATTAGGGCAAGTACTTTAAATTAATACCTGGTTGATGATTGGATTGGATCAACCACAGTTTATGTTTATGTTCATAACGGTAAAACCTCTACTACATCTTCTAACCTAAACACGCCCAGACCTGTCTGTGCTGCCACCTCACTGGACACAAGAGTTGGTAAATCCAAGGTTCAGACTGAGGAGCAGGGAGAGAATTCAGCTGCAATGCAAGGCAACATTAGCAAAACAACTACAGTTTTAGTTTTATGTAGATAATGTTAACGTCCCTACCTTTTTTCAAAATCTGTTGTGGCTGCTCCATACACAAAATTACCCAGTGTATCATTTGTAGGAGAGCTGTCTTCGATTTTCCAATTACTGGCCTTTGAGAAACAGTTCCTTTTGCAGTTTGAAGCAGGAACAATTGTCAGTGATAACAGAAAAATATAGCTATCATTTACTGGAGGGTTGAAAAACTAGCAAAAGTAGAATTTCAACCAACAGTAGCCTATACAAGCTAATGACAAATGGATTCTTTCTTTGTTTTTTGCCTCAGCTCTGTCCCTGGGATTCAGTGCCATTGACGTGTAAAGCATGCAACAAAATAGTTTTCCGTAACAGACGAGGCCATACTTAAGGTAGACTCCAATAAACCCTCATCAATTTTCTGACAAGCGCAGGAGAATTCCCTATCCATTCTCTTAACAAGCCTCGAAAAAGACAACACAAGGCGACAGTGAGGGGCAGTGATGGATCAGGCTTCAGACTAATGATGGGATTCAGTTGAGTGCATCGCTATTCCTCATGGAAAACAAAAAAACGTAAATCAACAGTTAAATATCCAAAGACAAATAATGATCTCATAGTTCAATGTTTCAAAAGTTTTTTTGTCACTGAATTCAAATTATAATATTTATAAATAAGCCTCTTGTTGTGGAGTTGATAGAGCTGTGGACAAATGGCTTAATTAAGAAGCCATAGAAGCATGCTGTGTGTGATTCTGCAGACTATTGGAATAAAATGACCAAATTGACCAATCCACCACAAAGAGCGCTTGTCTACAGAATTTCTGGATGGATTTGTTTTACAGTAACAGTGCTGTATGGCATTAGTGCATCCCAATTGTCTGCCATTGCCTCACTGTTGTGTGTGTGTGAGTCATTGATTGAATATATGCAATGGCAAATGTTTGCTTCTAGTCAAATGGCTAGAAGCAAACATTGACCATTGCAGCCATTTGACTGCGAGAGCTCTACATGACCTGCCTCACAGCCTCTGCACGTCTCTCGCCCAACGATTGGCTTCCCGTCACTGCCTGCTGCATTTGTACTGTAATGAGGAGGATATGATGTAATATGCTTCATACGCCTGAATGAAAAAGTGTTATACTTGAGTGATATATTGAGATCACTTGAGTAGTGTTCAGCCACTGAAGTGTCTGACTCTGTCCTTCTTCTTTGCAACAAATTCATATATTTTTTTTAAATATACAATTTGTTTTAGCACGCTGTTTCCTTTTATCCACACAGGGGCTTTGTTTTCATCAAATGGCTGTTTAAACTTGAAACATGAAAGCGTACGTTGCAGAAACTATATGGATATGTATTTTTTTCTTTAGCTAAGTGTGTTAGAATTTGTGTAATTCATTGATTAGATTGTCTTGATCTTTATTGGCTACGCAATAAAACATACAGTATGATGATATGATATGTAATAACTGTTTCTAATATTGCAGTAACGATATGAGGTGCAATATTTGAATGCTCTTTGAAAGAGTAAAAATGTTTAGATTTTCTAAAGCACATTAATTAATTAAAGAAATGCATAGCTTTGCACTAACTTCCTCTTGTCAAAGCAGGAGCTTAATCAACATTAAACATTGAACAAGGACTTAATCAAGACTAAACGGGTCTAAACTAGGACTAAACGTAGGAATGAACCAGGTCTAAACCAGGACTTTTTACATGCACCACATCTTGGATGATGATTTTGAGCCAAAAAAGTAAATCACATACAAGACCATAAACGTCACTGTAAAACAAGTCATTCTCTGTAATATGGATATTTTAACAATAGTATTAATGGTATCACAACAATATTGTGATAAATGTGCAATATATTGTTCAGCCCTAATGACTATACCAAAAGGTTTGTTGTATTGCTTCTAGCCTTTTTGGCAGCAAAGTGCAGATTGCAATTTTTTTGGGAATGTGAACAGCTATGGTAGCCCTGAAGGGACATGCTGATGTCTGTCAACAAACAGACAAACTAAATCCATTCAGTTTAGAAATGCCCTAAACTTAGGGTGACACATTTTTAAGTCCCGTGTCCCTGGGGATATTTGCAAAAACACTAAATTGTCCCAGTTTTCCCCTCTTCTTCCTGTCCTCTTCCAGTCTTCCTGTCCCTATTTTATTTTATTTTATTTTATTTTATTTTATTTACCATCAACCATAAAGCCAAAGCAGGGCACTTGGCTTGTAACTCATTTGTCTGTAGACTGTCTGTGTGTCAATCACAGAGTTGCCATGGTTACAGCAATATTAACCAATTGGAAAAGATCAACAGTGTTCCACATGTCTGTAACTTAACACTGATTGATCCAGTTGCATGCTTAAAGCTATTGCTAAGTGTCATTTATCTCCTGTTTTTACCATTTCAGTCTGTCATCAGCCAAAAAAAGTCACCATTTACTAACGAGCTTAAGGAACATCCGTTGCTTTTAGGAGAGCACATGTTTGTTTCATGTTAATATAATAAAAAAAGTTACTCAATCAGTTAACGTTTTTTTAGTTCTACAAGTGGTATATTAATTTTGTGTAGCATTTACCATTTAAGGAATTTCTGTTAAGGTGCTGTCCTTTGATTTGTGTTTATAAAATTAAAGTGTCCCAGTTTTGAGGTTCAAGATAGACAAATGCAAAGAGTGATGTTTTGATATAATTATATACTTCTGTGTTAAGTGAAGTGTTTAATACCACATTTAGTTATTTGCCAGCAGCAAGTAACATTGCAATGCATATACAGTATATCCTCAACAGCTCTCTTTCTAATACACCCACATCTATTTTTTTGTTTCTTCAGAGAGGCATCATTATCTAAAAGCATTTTTGTCCTCTGGCTTTGTATCGACCATGCGATCAATAGAAGCATGACCTCTATGCCATAAAAGACATTATGGCATTAACACACTTGTCGTTGGAATGATCTGAAGTGAATGTAAGCCCTGAGCTGCTTTTCGAACTTAAAAACTGTGCAAGGAGAATGTAAAAACTAAGTTGTGACAAACTATTTTTGTAAGATTCCTCTGGGTCGCAATTATCATGCATGAAGACACAAAGCCGTTGATTGCTAAGTTGCTGTTATTCACAGTCTGTTGCTCTGAAAGAGTTGCTGATTTCATGGTTATGTTTCATTCAGGGCCACAGAGTTTTTACTGTAGAGCCACACACGGACACTGGACGGTACAATCAAAGAAGTTTTTCTGTTATCTTAATATTACAACACATGGACTCCTTTAAGCAAACTGTCAAGACTTTATTAACGTTTCTAAACCAATAATTCCATAATAATGTTGGGGTATAGTCATGTCTTTCAGAAATGGAATATGTTCCGATGTTTTCTGGCACGTTGTCACTTTCTAAAGCCGAGAGTTAGAAACAAGTCACACACATTCATCATGACAACAAAGCCTTGTACTATCAATGTCTTTATTCTTTCACTGATCTTTATATTTGTTTTTTTAGAAAATTATTTATTGCTTTCATTTGGTGCATGCAGCCAGTTTGGGCAGATGTGATAGTTGCGGTTCCGCCTTTTAATTACTCAAAATTACACGTAGTATTTCAAACTATAGCTCAGTAAACTGGCAACTCAGTTATTTAATACTGGTTGTCTGAGCCTCGGTCTAAAATATATGTCCTCATGTGTCTGAGATGAAAGCAGTGAATTCAAAGGCTTTCTTTGGTCCACCTCCAGGCACTCACTGACCACTGTGCTGTAAAGTTAATGAAAAGAAATGGCTGGAGTGAGATGGAGGGCAGTGGGAACAACAGAGAGGGCACTTAGTGAGTATAAAGAGCAGTGTTCTCAGAAACATGAACTTTAATGGGATTTTCTTTTTTAGTATGTTTTTGTTACAGTTACTTTTAATATGTTAACACTTGTTTTAACACTAGGAATGCTTTGCTATTTAAATAATTGATAAGTAATTTAGGAATTATTTGCAAATGCAGTGCCTACACCCACACATAATTACAAGTAGACTCAAAGGAGGAGGGGGACTACCACCCTGCCCTTTAACCCTTTAGCTATACATGCAGGTAGTGCCCTCTTGAGCGGTACCATTTGGCATATTGATACTCCAGACATATTCAATCAGTAGTAGCAATGTAAGCCTCATATCTCTAAAATGGCCTCCTGTGGAAAAAAAATCTTTATAACTTTATTAAACCACCAAGGGGATGGTTAATTGTTTGGTCTCTACCAATAAATTACACAGGCTGATTGATTGTAGAGTCTCATGGCAGTCGGGAAGGAGTTCTTGTGGTGTTCTGTCCTGCAGCTCACGGACCATAGATGTCCACTGGCTGCTCTGGCTTGTTCAAAAGCCCAATGCAGGGGGTGGTCCAAGTTGTTTTGGCTATACTGATTTGATGAAGAGGGCATTAGGTGCTGGGTCTGTGACCTGCACTTTCTGCTCCTTCTTTTTTCCTTGATCTGCAGCCTTTGTATCTCCTCCCTATGTCTCTGGAACAAGATGACCAACACCTTAGACACTCCTTACTAGTGGATTCTTTGTTGTGTGACAAATACATGGGGGTGCACAGTGGCAGAGTGGTTAGCACTCCTGCCTCACAGCAAGAAGGTTGTGAGTTCTCAAAGACATGCATGTATAGGCCAATTGGCAAATTTTAAGCTTTTATCATTTACACTTCCTGGAAGCCGCATCATCATTTTTGGTTCTGACTGTATACCAACAGCCAGTGAGTGCGTCACCCCCCCACCCTTCCCCCATCAAGGTAAAGTGGTGGTCCTCATATTGGAACGAGTCCTCTGAGGGGGACAAACACGCTACGGTAAGAACAAAAACAATACAAAAGCAGATTGGAATAGGTAAAGAGACTTTAAACTGTCATCTGCGCTTTATTAGGATAGTATTTTAAACCAAAGGCTTTGGCCATACACATGCTCGCACAGAGAGAGATCTCGCTAGGATACGGTCCCATTCGTCAACACTGCTTGTCAACAAGGAAGTAATGGCTTCCAATAATTATAGAAAGAGTCTATTCCAGCTCTGGATATGTCTGCTTACACAAAAGGTGGTAAAAAGAAAAACAGTAATATAGAAATGGAGGCAAAATGAAACACAAACAAATTAAATAAGGCCAATTTGATGTTGTTGGGGTAATTAGGTAATGCAGCTTTAAAAATCTGTCAAAACAAAAAAGTCAAACATAGCAGGTTTTATTTAAGTCTGCTATCTGAGTTCACCACTGATTATAATCACGTTCATCTTTATCACTCCAAAACCTTTTTTGTAGGAAGCCTTCTCTAAATGCACATCTGTCTATTAAAGCTTAGGATTCCTGGTTGTATTAAAACATGTGTTCTCTATAGTCTTAGCATTACCCACATTAATATGAACTTACACTCCAATCCATAATGAATGTTGTATTCGAAGGATTTTTCCAGCTTATCTCAAGCAAGAGAAAGTAAGTTGGAGTGTAATCTCTGGATCAGCCGTGGCTTTAAACCACACTCACCAGACTGCTGCGATGAGATTACTTTGAAACATAGGCTGTGTTCAAAAGAGTAGCCCATTTACCACATCTGATATTAGTCCTATCTCTGTGGAACAGCCCGGGACTTTCTTATTAAAGGAAAAGAGAAGTACACAGAATCAATAAGCACATTCAAAGTCATTTCAGTTGCATAGTCCCTTCCCCCCAACTTGCAGTACGCTGTGTTCAGAACATGAAAGAGCGGTCAATTAGCTGGTACAATCTATCTGTATGTCCTGTCACTCTTCCACAGTGAGCACGTGCAGATGATGACGCTCACCAAAGTTTATCAAGCCTGTGCGTCATTAGTGAAGATGAGCCCCTACCCGATTTGTAAATCTGATGTAGCATCTGCTCGTGAAACTGAACGTACTCGGACCAAAAAACACCAGGTGCTGGAAAGAAAGAGACAAATCCCACTGGAGTCTGCCGTGTGGGAAGTGTACTGTAACATAAGAAGGAGCAGCAGCAGGTTCGCCACACCTTGTTAAGTCCCGCAGAGCTAAAATAGAAGCGTGGATAAATATCCATCCATAGGAACTGTTTGACATCTGGCAGTGCTAATTAGACATGCAAGACTGACCGCTGCACCCACAGGAGAGCACTTTTATTTGGAAGTTTCTGGAGATATACTTTAAGACCAAGACCTAGACTCTTATCTAAACTGTGGATATATTGGTTCTACTTCACAATAAAGCCCCCCAAAGGTTGGAAATTGGTTATTCATGAATGGTGACCAGTTTGTAAGTCATTACTAAGCTCTTATAACACATTAGAAAATTATAAATGGTGACTGGTTTGTTGCACTACGATTAAGGGCACGCTTGCATTAGGGCAAGATCCTTTTTGGTGCTTGTTAATAAAATGCACAGTACACTTTTATACAATATCTGGCTGAAACAATATTGTCTGTGGCTTTTTTTACATTGAAAAGAAATTTCTGCACAGCGTTTATCTTAAAACTACAGCAGCAAACTAAACTTCTAACTAAACGTATAATATATCACACAACTTCCCTTCTCTTCCAACTGTACCAAACCGGATGAAGTGTTCTGTACTTACATAAGATAAGATGAATTCACCCTAGTCAGACTAAATGTACTTTATTGGTCAGAAGTGATGTGACACGTAACAACTTCCATAGCAAAGAGGCAAGCCAAATGAGCCTGACGTCCCAAAACACGCAGACCATTTCTAGTCTAGTGTCCCTCTCATCTCTGATTGGACAGAGCTTTCTGTGGATCTGTTGTTGTGAGTGGACCTGGTCTACACCTAGATCAACTATTGAACAATGTGGGACAATTTGTGACATCAAAAATTTTGGAAAATGCATTTAAAAGGCCACTGAGTTGTTTCATAAGCGTAGGGATTAACAATCTTTAAGAAAAAATGCTACCAACGGACTGTAACTTTGTTTTTTGTGATTTTGTACTGAACTTTGCAGGATTTTCACCTTTAAAATAACAGCTTCGGAGTCATTGTGATGGCTTAATGACTCATTTAGTTGTGGACGGGGTCTGTCCCAACCCCCCCAGCGCCTCTTAGCGTCCCTGGATTAGGGTTAGGGTGTCCCCGCCGTCCCTTTGAGTCTAGAAGTCTCGCGGGAGTCTCGGGTCTCACGAGAAACAAACTGCTTAACAACACTACACACATAAACACTCGCCCCAGTCAGTCTCAGACATTCATCGTGGCAGAGCCGGTGAAAAGAAGCAAAAGCAGAGAAAACTTATGGTCAAAGTTTTTACGACAATGTTTTTTAACATTACACCGAAGCTGTAGGGGAAGCTCTGTAGGGAAAAATCCAAACAAAAACAGCGAAGAAACTGCCAAAGACCTGCAAAGTTCTGCTTTAAACCTTTTGTCGAGTTGCTCACGTTATCCACAATTTACTCACATATATTCTAGTTTGCTGTGTCAACCCCCAGATGGGGTTAAGCCCAAAGGCACTTGCTATTCTTAATTTATATTGCGTAATACATTGCAACTATGGCCTAAAGTTTGTTTCTAAAACTCCAAAAGTCTATTTCAATCTCACAAAAAGTCTGAAAAGCAAAGTCAAATTAAATGTGTCCATTCTTAGCCAGACCCCATCTAATGAATCTATTTATGGGATATTTTTACCCTTCTTTTTTTTGACATATATTGAATACTCCATTTCTCAACTCTCCCCGAGGCCCATGAGACCCTCTGACGAAGGCCATTGTCGTCCCAGATGTGGTGACTAACAGAGCATTATGCCTTTGTGTTGGCTGAGAGCACCTGCTCCCAATCTGTAATGAGTATGCAGTGTTTAGTGCGTCTGATCCAAATGGCACCGCTATCTCAGAGAAACTGTGAGGATCAGCTGTGACAACTTGATCTATATTCCCAAATCACTTTGACACTTTTATTAATTCTAGGCCCTCAGTTGTTTTGAGATGAAATAATGTCATCTTTCCTCTGTTTGGGAAAGTTTCATGAATTTACAACAAGCTTTTGAAGAGTTGTGCCATACATCACTATTTCAATATGATTCTATAAACTAATGTTCTGTCCAGAATGTTATTTTCTTTTACACTTGCATTTGTCATTTTGAAAAAAAAAAAGACTTTGACAGCACAACATCTATTATTAATATTATCTATTGTTATTATCAACAAGAGTTAGAAAGTAAAAAGTGATTCATTAATCTAACCAGACAGGTACGTAAGGTAAAAGTTACATAAGTACATAAAACCTGGTTGACGGCAGCAGAGTTTGTCACTGTTACCATGGATACATGCATGCTCTATGGATCCATACACACATCAACAGTCATCAATTGCAATTCATTAGAGTCAAGCATGGTGTTACAAATATTGGAATATTCTCATAAACACACATTAGCCCAAAGCATTATTCTGCAGTCACTTTATTCTTTAAGTTTTTCAGCAGACATGGTATGCATTAAAAGAAAAATGGAACATAACAGCCATTATTTGCGCCTACAGTAATGTTTGTGCCCATAGATTAAACAGACTTTTTTTTTGCTCTTGAGGAAAACTGTTTAATCACCAAATAACATGCTGTAATAGGAATGACTTGTGGCAAACAAGACCATACAACGTCATATAGTAATATTCAAAGAATTACTAATCGAGAAGGGCTGCTATAATCTTAGGGGAAAATACAATTTAAAGGTACAATGTGTTCGTACCACGTTAAAGAGAAGTGGTGTGATTCTGTGGAACCGACTGGATAATGGTATAAAGGCAACATTAAAAAAATATATAAAACTAGTATCTTTAACAAATACACTCATATGCAATAACTAATTGTAAATGTAACAAATAATATTAATAAAAAAATTTAAATAATGATAATTAAATATTGATAATTAAAACGGCACGAATGATACATGTTTTTCTATTATTTGTAAATTGTTGTGGTTGTCTTGTGTTTCTTCTGTTTTGCTTTGTTTCTTTCTTTTTTTTTTCATCAATGGTAAAAGAGGTAGGTGGAATAAGTCTAGACTTCTCATTCAGTCAATTTTCTTTTCTTTTCTTTTGTCAATAATTCAAAATTTCAATAGATGAGAATGTTTGGCTCGTAACAGCCAATCACAATCACTCTTTTACATTTAAAACTAGCACTTGATTTTATATCATTCAGACTATGCAATGTCATTGTCATTGTTTTTCTTCTTATAATTGTGGTTGTATGTGGTCATAATTATGCCTTGTCTTTGTCCTGCTGTAGTACTTTGCCCAAGACAAAGTTTAATGCATTCTTGAATAAGGGACCTACAGGGACCAACAATTCTGTAAGCATTAATGACTATTCAAGACAAGATATTATTGATTTAAATACTATTCAAAGCTGTTTTGTTCATCTGTATTAATAGCAAAACTTCTGTCTCCAGTTTCCCTATTAAACCCAACTCTTAATGATGCTGGGATTTCTGTAATTCCTCCGTGCTCCATTTCAGCCAAATTGGACACTTGTGAATCTGTCTCCATCTGGCACTCCCTGGTTGTTAATTAGATATCATGTTAAACTCCTCATTCAGTGTTTGCTTGACTTATTTAATTTGCTGCTTCTCAAACGCCTGGTTCCCCCTCTTATCTCCAGGAAACAGTTGGTCTGGCGCCATCTCTCTGCCGGCCCTCATTTGGACCTATTGGCATCAGGCACGGAGCGGTGCTTTGTGGGGCCTCTCGCTGCTCTGATACCACCGCTCACTCCTGTCACACCTGAGACAGACATTTCATCAAAGCGTCACACTGCTCTGTTTTTCACGCTCGCATCTCCAGCACAATCACTGCACTTTAATCTGTGTCTAGATCGAGATATATTAAAAGAAAACAAACAAAAAAACAGACTTAATGCTTTTGTCCTTTGAAATCATAGCCGTAGATCATGCTCTCACTCATTACCCAGTGACAATTAGGAGTCTGAACATTGTTAGTCCATTTTGCAGACAGCAATGGAAAACGACAGTAACATTGCATTGCAGATTGCCATTAGTCTTGTGTTGCCAGTTCTGATATGAATCAGCATGAAGAAGCTTAATTGTTTGGATAACAGGATCTTAATGCTGTTTTAATGGCAGTCATCTAATAACAGCAATATTCAAGCGCAGATGAAAGCCAAGAACTCACCCAAAGCTTTTCTGGGGTAAATTTAGGTGAAAAAAAGATTTATTTCTGAAGATACTGATGAAACTGAGTGGAAATGGATCACATTCACAGAAATCTATCCAGCTCCATTTTCTATTACAGTTAGAGGAAAAAAACTATTTGGAAACTAGAGAGACTATAGGCATCACATTTCTTTTTCTTTTTATGCCAAGCCCTTAACTCAGGCAAATTAAGCTTTAACAGTCTTTGATGAAGATGCTCAGGTTCTAAAATAATCCATATATAACTCTAGCGCCTCCATGTGGTAGTATTCCTCATTCTGTACAAGTCCATAAATAACATAGTTTATAAATAGCACAACTCAACATTGAGACAGTTGCCACCTACTGACAGCCCATAGCTATTTTCTTGTTGCATTTTGTTGCCACTTAAAAATGCATATTGCCAAAATGCATTTAAAACACGTGTGTAAGTAGATACTAAAATATATCTGATAAGACTCTTACTGTTATGA
Source organism: Perccottus glenii (assembly GCA_024416835.2). Taxonomy (NCBI): domain Eukaryota; kingdom Metazoa; phylum Chordata; class Actinopteri; order Gobiiformes; family Odontobutidae; genus Perccottus; species Perccottus glenii. The sequence continues at coordinate 11,661,813 of CM044560.2, read as the reverse complement.
GACTAAGCTGAAATGTTTTGACTACTGCCTATTTTCTTTTGGTACTGACATACCAGAATCGTGTTGTCAGGTTGAGTCTTGTTTGTCCCAGATCATTTCAACATATCATCTTGACAGACAAAAGGTTAACTGTACAAAGTCAGCTGAGCGAGAAAAGTGTTGAAGGTTTCTAGCTTTCAGTGTCACTTTAAAACTGGCCTTAAAATCCTCTCTAATAATATCTCTGTGTAAGTGCCGGGGTTATAAAACCCTATGTGACTGCTATACCCTGTTGCCCATAGCAACCGCTGCTGGCACTGTTCCTCTGCAGTTTGGACCCACTGTTTGATACACACACTGTTTTGTCACAGCTGCCACTGAGCTGATATTGACTGGCATTGTTTCTTTAGATGTACTGTAGAGTGTAGTGACTTGATTTATACAGCTATTTACTTTTCATCCCCAAGTGGACTTTCTGCACTTTTTTTAATCATAAAAGAAGAAAACTGAAAACATATATGGGTTGTAAATGGTACAGTGTGTTGTGTTTGGAAGCATTTTATGGCCAGACTAACAACTGCAATTCCATACATTAAACCTGTCTCTATAAGTTCTCATACTCTTCTCTTAAAAAAGGTCATCCCTAATTAAAAGTACAGCTTAAAAAAGCACCCTTTGTCTCTGAAGGAAGTTCCTGAGAACTAACTGTTTGCTGTTATTTTCAAAAAGTGCCATATTTTTCATCATTTCTTTATGTTGAAAGTGTCAATATCTGTCTTGCAACAGCAGACTGTAAACTGTCATGGGATTTTATTTGCACAGGGAGCTGACAGAGCTGCAACAGGCCATCAAAAACTACAGCAGCAATTCCACCTATTATTCCCGCAAACAACTCCCCCCACAGCGTTGGCATCCTTCAGCACCCCTGTTAGAGCTATTTAAAGACCAGTTCTAAATATACAACCGCATATGTTCATCTTGAATTAAACCTAATCCTCGGGTTTCCTTTTGAGCCCCTTCATCTATAAATAGCTGGGACAAATGCAGACACAACAGCCCCAGACAATATGATGATGCAATACAAATCAGTCAACATATAATCATGTGTAGTATTTACAAATGGAGCAGAAAATAGTTAGGAACAGCTGCAATATGACTTAAGAGTGAAATCATACAGAGCGCTTCATTGGTTTTGCGGCTGATTAATGTTTTGTGTGAACGTAAGTAGTTATTAGAGAAGTATACTGACTTTGATTATGCTGTCTATTCTTGTAATATGGGCGTATTTTAGTGTTAATATTTCAATCAGATGTTGAGTGAATGCCAGACAGGCGCCAGCTGAAGCCTCTTTAATGGCACATGTATTAACACACCATCACAAACCCCATTACAGTTGTCTCCAGTCTTATGGAGATGTATTTTTGGTGATGTGAGTTCTATGCTGTCTGCAAGGAAGTCTTTAGACGCTCCCATTGAGCACAGCGGCATAGGTTCCCACTTCCATTAGCCGCTCCTGATTTGATCCGAAAGGAAGTCATTAAGCAGAGATCAGCTTTGGACTCCCACTCTGTCCTCAGCCGATGCACAGACCAGACTAGCACACTCTGATGCTAGTGACTTAGTAACTCAATATAACTGCATAGTGTCCTTGTTTCACACTTTCAGTCCTTATTTACTTTCACTTTGAGTCCTTATTTGAGGCAACAATGACTGCATTCATTTGCATCTTAAATACATCTATCAAACATGGACCAAAACCACCCATTAATTTGACATAATATGGTAGAAGTGCAATAATAAAATGTGTTTCTTTAAAAAGTGAAGTCAGTGATGCATCGAATGCATTTGACTCAATTGGGAATTTACGTGCAAGTCCTGGAGTACACCAAGATGGACATTACACATCTTTTTTTAGTAATAACAGTAAGAAAATGGATTCCAATAAACATAATTTTTTTATCCCCTTGTGACTGAAATTCCTGATTGACTGTAACTGTGGTGCATGTTTTGAGTGGCAGCTGCTTCTTGTTAGAGTCACTTATTTAATCTGCGTGCCCACTCAGAAGTCGCACTAACATTGCTCATTTCCATAATAGGATTTTTTAAGGATGTGACGCCTATTATCTGCCGATGTGAACAAGGAAGGAAAGGTCAGACACAGAAGGCTTGTGGTCTAAATGCTAGAGCAGGTCTTTGAACAGTACTTTGTTGCCTTCTGTATGTGACAAAAATAGAGAGGACACAGACTAGAATATTTATTATGAAATCCTCGACTTCAGCGGCATCTCTGATGTGTCAGCTGCTTTCTGTCGAGTCGGTTCAACCTGCTGCAAACAGAGCTCACGTCCAGAGACTAATGTGAGGTGACAGTTGTCAAACGAGTGCAGCATGTCACACTCGGCATCCTTCGAGGAACACTGACTGCACTGCTCCAAGCTATTCAAGTCATACCAATTAACCAAAAGGATGGTTGTCATCAAACCATTTTTCTGAACAAAGACAATTGCATTGTTTTCACTCTTATGACCAAAAGAAAAATCTTAATTTAATCTTCAACAAATATGTTATTTATAATGTTTTAGTGTACAGTAAATGCCTTTTTATTGGGGTTTTACAACTGCATTGGTTGAAGGGCTAGGGCTGTTTAGCTTGCATTCTTGCAGCAACTTTAAACAAAATGTTACCAGATTGTTGTAAAATAGAAATAGAATAAGGAGGAATACAAGTGCAGTTCTCTGGAACAGTGTTTACTGCATTAACAATAAACAATGTTTATTTAAAGACATGGTGCTTAGTGCAGAGACTATCCCAACTGCTTTGGGCACTTGGTAACCGCAGGGCTAACACTCAGGGACACACAATTAGACAACTATCCTGACTATTACATCTACATTTTATTCTTTTGTTCCCCTCTGGTCATCGCCATAGGGCTCTTGCTTTACAAATACATTGCATATCCTTTATGCCAACAGCTGAATGTGACTTAGTACCATTTATTCATTTGCACAAAACCACTTAAACATATGTTTGTACTCATTTGATCTCAGTCTCATACACAGGCTCCTTTGAGAAGCCACTGATAAAACATTTCTGTGCATGGTTTATAAATCAGTTCTTGTCCTCATGGAGCCTACTTAAAAGCATTATCAGGACAAAGTATTTTCCACATACTGTATATTCTTCTTGGGTATTTATGTTCCTATTCATTGCTCTTTGATTGTTTAAGTGTGATTGATTTGTCAGCGTGTATGTTATGCCTTAAAACTAATGTCCCATAGAAAGAACTATAAAAGTCATACATTCATTATAGTCATATTATAAATAATAAAATAAAAATAAAATAATAAAAAAATCAAGTAAGTTATAGTAACATAAAACACTTCACTTACTGTTTATTGCTTAAATATCAATATATAATTATAATGGTTATTTCTATAGTCATCTTGGTGAATGTGCTTCTTTAATGATTATATCTTTGGTTCTCCATGATTACAAAATTTATTAATTAATACAAAGTAATTGGCTGTTTTCACTAATTCCCTTTTAGTAATTTCATAAGTGAACTACTTGAAGTTTCTCTACCAAAGATGTTGTTAGACTCCTTACGTTTAAGCCTCATCAGCAGTACAAGTTCTCTGTGTGTGTGTGTGTTTAATGGATGTCCAGGGATGATGCATCTCATTCTGAAAAATGCATCATGGTAAACCTCCAATGCTTTTAATAGACAACATATATACATTAGACCCTTGAGCCTTTTATACCGCCTTTTATTCATTGTCCCCATAGATCCCAGCTTTGAGTCTCTGGAAATCAACACAAAGGTTGTGCAGCTTGGACAGACCATAGAGCATTTCTGTTCACATACAAGAGTCACAAAAACACTCAGATTGTTAATGGCACAGTTAATCATATTTGCTGTAGCAGTATTTTGCAGCTCTTCTCATGAGTATCCAGGATGTTGCCATGTACTTTACTACCCACTGTCCTATCATTCCTGAGTAAACACATTATCACATTTACAGCCCTTATTAGAATAAGTCTTTTAAGCCTGGAGCACTCTGTCAGAGACTGATTACAAACAGTGCCTTCATACTGTCGGTGGACCGGGCTTTATTAATGCGTGTGGTTTAGGGGTAAAGGTGAGCCCAGGTGCGTTCCTGTGAGAGATGTAATATTTCCATTTCCAGAGCCAGGTGGTGAAGCCCGGGTGGCACTGAAACCCGCTGTACTCTGGATGCGGCTGATGTGTTTTGACATTGCTGTCACCGAACTGGAGCTGAAAGCAGAGCAGAGGGATAGCAAGGGCCCTAGAGAGAGTGACACAGAGAAGAAATAAAGGATTGGAAAATGGGATGGGGGCAAGGCCGCTGGAAATCAGAGCAGCACGCAAAATGACATACTGAGTTTTAAAATTAATCTGGTTTGTCTCTGCTGATTAGATAATTGCACAAAACATCGTTGATTTGGGTTTGTTCCTTTTTTCCCCCTACCTTACATCTTTAATGATTTTAATTATTTATTAGATTTTTTTTTGTTGTTGTTGTGAGTCATGAAAACTAATAGTAGCAGCAGTGTTGGGAAAGCTATTTGAAAAATATAGTGATCCAAGTTCCAGTTACTCCACGTTAAATGAAGCTTCACTACTAGAGATAACAATTAACCGTGGGCCGGTTGAAAATCGATTCACATATGTGACGTTTCTAGTCGGTTGAGATGTTAATACAATTGCGATTCATATTTTGAACAGCAGGGGCCGCTCTTTTTACTGCAAACTTGCTTTCAACAAGTTTTTGCAAACAGTTTCCAGCATGGTGAGGAGAGTGTGGATGTTGATATTGAGGAAGCCTCATCCTCGTTCAAATCAGAGGTGTGGCAGCATAAATACATCCACTTTAGCAAAAGGCCAAGTCTGTGTTTCTACGCTGCTGCTGCACAGACCGGTCCTGGGCTGAGTTGGCTCGACTAGACGAGTGCACAACAAAAACAAGTCTGTGTCTGAGACAGAAGACTCCAAAAAGTCACGTAACTGTCCCGTCACCAGTGGAGAACAGAGAGAATGTGAGCAGTAATCTGTGTTAGCAAAGAGGCTAAACTTTAAACAGAGGCTGCTGTCGCAGTCTGAACCTCCCCAAGCCATAAGTTATTATTTCATACACAGTCAGACCCGTCTTAAACTAAGTGTTCACCTGTTTGAGGTCCCTGTCAGAGAGATGTAATAATGTTGTGGATCATGTGCTGCCTTCTGTGTCTCTGCTGCATCCACTGAGAGTAAAGACCAGGGGTCTCTAACTTATGGTCTTATGGAAAGGACCAAATCCTTTACATTTATTAGAGGGCATTAATAACACGTGGTGAATATCGCTGTGGATTTATGCAAATAAGCTAAATAAGCTTTTCTCTTGTTATTTTTGCAACTAGTAGCGTCGCGACTGCCCAACAGTAGCAGGGTGCCATTCCCTGTTTTTTGCCGGGACTATGGGTGATATTGACAGTAGCAACACTGCCACAGATATTAGACCAGTCTAATTGGATATACAGTATATATTTGATATGCTGAAGATCTTTTAGAAGCATCCACAGTGCTGATGTTGCTATAGGTCTCACTTGTCTGACTTGTTCTTACAGCAAGAAGAGGGAATGTTGCTGTCTCAATAGAAGCATTTTATTAGCATTTAGGACCTCATAACATTCTCTTTGATTAATATTCCAATAAATGTTACCATATAGACTAATTACCTTTGTGCTCATAAGAATTTGTGATTTTTTTTTTCACTCATAGTTGTTGGGTGAAGACATTAATTGTCAAACAATTGTCTTTACTCTTTTTAAATCAAAATGACAACAAAAACTACCTTTTCCTCCAGTATTTTCTGAAAACATGCATAAATGGCTTCACTCATCCACTAACTATGAGTGAATGAAAAGTTTTTGTGTTATATTCTCTGAAAAATGACAAAAAATAACAAATTCTTTTAGGGTATGTAAACTTATGAGCACAACTGTATTTACTGTACTAGACTAATAAACGTTTGTTTGTTACTCAGAGAGCTGAGCAGAGGCTGTTCCTGGAGATGACATCACACAACCCAAATTTAGGCCACTGGCAGGAAACCGCCACATCTGCACATTAAACTATGTTAATAAAAATGAAACTGTAGAAAACCATTGAGCCCATTTCCAGGGCAGTTTACAGTACATTAGTGTAACACATTGTCCCACCAACACCTATTTTTCTGTGAAACATTTACAGGAAAAAAAAAAGAAAGAAAAAAATACCATCAACGTCAGCTTTTATTTAGCAACCAGTGTCAATAACCAGCAGATTAAGAGCAACTAGTGGGCTGTAAATCAGAAAAAATACTAACAGAGAATACTTTTTACAGTCTATAGATAATATACACGCCAAACTTTATATGGGAAAGAAAAATGTATAAAAACAGTGCTTGGTAAAATAGGAACCAAAGGACACACATGGTTAATTAACATAAATCAATATGAGGCTAAACATGGAGCTAATGAGGCTAATGTGTTTGTCTGATCTCTTTTAGTGACATAGTAACTAACATATGTTACATCGAATAAAAACACCTCCTTTTGTTCGTAACTCCTTACTTTACATTTACAGACCAACACACCTTATACAGTTTAACATGTCTTGTGGTTTTAGTGACATTGATGTTACAACAGCAAGCAGCTAGGCTATAGCTAATAAAGCTTGTGTGTTGTAGGTTTAATAAAATGCATATCTGATGCATGATAAGGGTCGGGATATAGATTTAATAAAGTTAAACCTAATAACTGTGGTATGTGCTAAATTAAGTCTTTTTAAGATCTACACTGGAGCTGGTTAGGCTATATCTAAGTCCAGTTTTTTCTGCCATTATGGCTGATAGAACATTTAGTCACATGACAGAGCTCTCAATAATCATTAATGAGTGTGGACTTCTCCAGTGTTTTGGTGACATCTGGGGGCAAAAGGTCGGATTGCGATTCCGATATCACACTGTGAATAGCTATGGTAGCCCTCCAGGGATCAAACCAAGGAAGGAAACAGATGGTGATTTCAATAAAATCAATGTAGTTAACTAATGCCCTGAACTACCATGCAAGAATGTGCACTATAAATAAAAAGGTGAGTGTGCTTCTCCCCCGACAGTGCTCAGTTTGTCCACCCTGGGCAGCTGGAGAAACAAATAATGGAATTTCTACTGAATTCTACTTCAAATAAACTACTGAGTTGTATGCCTTTTTCAAGGCAATTTTTTTCAAAGATACAAATTGTCAAAGTTTAATTGTGATTAAATTAAATGCAAAATAATAATTTATTTAATTTTTTTAATTTAAATTTTTCTACACCTTAGGGGAACCTGTGTAGCCTACTGCCTGAACAAGATTAATTTAGCCCTGTCGTCCTCCAAAAAACAAGTAATATGCTCCGTTATTACGTTTTCCTCATAAAATGAACACTTTCTAAATGTCACCTACAGTTTTCAGGGTTTTCATTCATCACTGCTGACCAGCAGGAGCCAACTGTGTAATGGAGACAGCTTGTCATGGAGTCCCCAAAGTATTTGTCACAGCCACAGCCCCTCACATACTGTTTATGTGAGAGTAAGAGATAGAGAATGTACTGTAGTCAAAGTGTTGGCAAGTGCAGTTCAATCGGTGCTTGCTATATACCCATTGCTTCAGGGCTTTAGGGTTGACTGCTGTCATTTAGCTGTCAGAGATCATTATTCAGAAAAGGCAGATGGAGTGTCATGTCTGAGAAGTAACACACATTTCCATCCAAGTCCTTCACCGCCTTTTGCCTTATTACGTGAGTAGATTAAAGGAAGTGACCATGTTATCCACCTTTGACTTCCATTCTACGTGTTACATCTGCTGCGTAAAAATATACTCACAGGGACACAGCATGGACTGGGTGAGCTATTTTTAGACTAAACCTTTGGAAACCAATTTGCCTCTCCAATAATCTTTCAAATAGCTAGACAAAGTAATGCCAATGTCTGACACATGACAGAGAGGCCCCCCTTAGAGGACGCCTGTTTTTGGACGATGTGCACAGCGTGATATAAACGGAGAGCAGCAGAGCATTACGTTCTCTATCTACACTGGGTCACTCCAACAGGGACCCCCTCAGGCTTTCAATTCTGCTTACATTTCACTAACGTAATGTAGAAAATATACTACACTATGCCATAATTTTAGACTTGCATTTAAACCTGTGCTTTTGTTGCAGCGGCCATTGTGTGTGCTCTCAGTTGTACAGGACATGTGACATCGCTGTTCACAGCAGTGGAAAATCCCATGGATTCATACACATTGATTTTAATTCTCTCCCATAAATGAAAACTACTGGGATGAATGCGAGGGCAGCAGCAAGGGACATGGCAGTAATTAGCTGAGAGTTTGTGAACTGAAGAGTGTGAAAACAGAACACGACTGAGGCTTAAATGCTCTGGTTTAGTGGCAGTCTATTATAGGCATAGTGCACACAGACAAGTCTTATTAATAACTTAAAAGGAAAACGCTTAAATTAAAATTCATTTGAATGGATATACTAATTATGGCCTGACGCAAATGACAATCACCAAAGATTCTGTGATAATTTAAAATATAACCACTTTCTTAGCATTATGGCTGCATTACCTGAGAAATTCCCTTCATGCCATCCACACCCCTCACCTCCAACAATATATATTTATTACTTTAAATATCTAGCAATTATCGCTGCCCTTTTTTCTCTATTTATGTTTTGCTGTTTAATCAGATGTAGCCAGTGCTGGAATAGACACTTTCTATAGATTTTGGCCATTGCCTCAACGCTGACTTACAGTGAAGACCACCCAGCCAAGGAAAGCTAACTTGCTCTTAACTTGTTCCTAACTTGACACCCTCCTCCGAGATCATGTCATTGGCCAAAGCTTCTTGTATACTCTGAACATTTTTGTTCATTTTTGTTTTGTTGCAGAAGATGCCTGTTACAAAATGTTATTAGTTGATTAAAAAGATTTCCTGTCATGGGCAGGTAACATACACACATACATGTTACAAATATCAGCACGGGGCCTGGTTGGTGTGAAGCAGCCGGGCCAGCCATTCTAATTCTTTTTCTATTCCATACAAAGAATTAGTCTGGTCCCTCTCAATCCAAGTTTGAGTTCCAGGGGATGCAGATTAAATTAATTAGAGAAACGAACAACCTGACGTAAGCAATGCCCAGTTTTAGATAAACAATTATAAATGTTTGATGGCTTTGCGTTTGGGTGAAAGTCAAGCGTGGGTCTAGCTGGCCAGTTTAGGTGTGAAAGGCGAATGACATGTCAAATACTGTGGATTACCTCACTACTGTGGCACCCATCACTTAGTAGGTAACTTTATGCCCAAGTGAACATTTTCAATATAACCTCAAAAAGTAGTCATATGATGGTAATCCAACTTGGTCTACATAAATGCAGTTCTCATATCGGGCATTTTCTATCTGCAGTGACTATACCAAAGGTTGTGCAAGGAAGGTGGAGCATCTTTGGGTTGTGCACGGGCAAACAAGGTTGACGCATGGGGGCCTTACCTGACAACAATTACCAGGACTTCAAAGAGAGGGTAACATCTTCGTAATGCCACAGTGCATCTTCAGAGGTGTGCAAGTCCAGGTCATGACCAATGATGGATGACTTGAAGATCAAAGCCTCCTGTTACAGCTTCCCAATGCTTCAGAGAACTATGCTGAGAGAGTGACTGCATGGACCTCCCCCTCCATTATATTCAGGCCCACATTATAATTATTTAATAGTAATTATATTGTGATGCCTAATTAGAACAAAATCTTGCCAAAATGGTGAATTCTAGCTAATGACAATTCTGTATAATTAACACATCTGAAACCTAGAGGGCCAGAAAAATAAATACAGTAGATCTTTCATTTTACTTATACTATCACTATAATTATGCCAATAGGTTTATTTTTGTTGAGATGGCTCGGACATCTGTTTCGGATGCCTCCGGGATGCTTCCCAGGGGTGGTGTTCTGGGTATGTCCACCAGGTAGAGGCCCCGGGGAACACCTGATATGCTGAAGGGACTATGTCTCATGGGTGGCCTCGGAACACCTCAGTACTTCCCCAGAAGAGCTGGAGGAAGTTTCTAGGTATAGGGAAGTCTAGGGCGTGTCTGCTTAGACTGTTGCCCCAGCGACCCGGTCCCAGATAAGCAGAAGAAGATGGATAGTTTTATTTGACAATAAGAATATTTGTGATTATTTAGCTTTCAATACATATATGCTATGCAATGCAATACAACACCTCAAAACACAAAGCTACACCAAATTTAAATGACAAGCATCAGTAAGCTGTTTTTTTTTTACTGCCTCATGAGCAATAGAATAAGGTTGGGGTTTATGATCCACATTGGTTTACCAGTGAATAAATAATTCTTTACACTCTAGGTTGTGAACAGGCTGGTATGACCTCAGCAGCTTTGACTTTAACAGGTTCCAAAAGGACGCAGACAGGACAGATGCTGGTGTCAGGCGCCAGTGTGGGACCCACTGACAGTCAATATGTGATGAGAGCTGTAGAGAAAGGCACCATCAGTCAGGTGAAGCCCTGAGGTGTTGTCGAGGAATAAGATTAGTCCTGAAAGCACAGTAACGTGGCAGGTCAGAGTTTAAACATACAGCAGAACGGTGCAAACCAGCTGCAGCTGCTGTTATTGGAAGGGTTTTAGATTTGGTGATGGTCGTGACGCTCTCGCACCTCACAAAAACACTTCGACTATAACACTATAACAGTAGTGTGCTGCTCTGGCTGTTAACACCTTTAAATCCACACCTCAGGACTATTTCCATACTCAAATTCATAGACTGTTTTATTTTAGTCTGACATGCTAGGCCTGCAAAATAGGATTAAGGGGTTATTGTGAAAAATGTATTATATAAAAAAAAAGCAATGATACAATAATGCAATCCATGCAACACAATATAAAAGTAACAATATAAAAACTTTTTTTAATAATCTTTTTATTATAATTATAACTATATTTAATATAATTATTTTTTACTTCTTTTATTATTTTTTAACTTTTTTTTATTTAATCTTCTTTTATATTATCATATTTGGTAGGTTTAAAGGTGCAGTGTGTAGTTTCTGGTGGCATCTGGTGATGACAGTGCTCAGTTTGTTTACTCAAGAACAGGAAGTACCAGAACTAAAACGTCTGCTTTTTTTTTTTTTTTAGGAAAATCTCAAGAGTGTTTTTGAGGTTATTGTACAGTACTGACAACATGCAAACTTTAGACCTTTAGAGAATGCACCTTTAACATTTATGTTTATGCACAACCAGACTAGTAAGGGATTATATCAAAAGAAGGAAATGTGCTGCTCTCATTAAAACAATATTTTATTTTTTATATAAACCGTATCAATTAGCTTATTTACTCTCCGTTATTGATATTGCTAAAATTAGTACCAATAGTATAGTAATAAACTCCTTCAAGAAGAAATCCCTTTGCTATAAGAAGTGGCCTGCCTCTTTTGGTACATCATGGTAATTGTGTCTGCACAAAGGATTATAGATATAATATTGATGTTTATTATTCCACCCAAACAATATACCTGTCGTTATTTCATTCACTGATTACCTAATCCTTATACATAATCTGTCACTTCCCAAGTTTATTTCAGTCCGATATGCTGGGCCTGCCAAATTAGTAAATCTTCTTATTGTTTGGCCTATGTCATGTAATCAGATGGGACAAAGCTGAGTACATTAAGCTGCAGGAGTCGGACGGAGACCTTTAGAAGGGGGGCCTGGCTGTGCAGCATGTGGCCTCATGGTTGTTTTGCCACCTACACAGTCAAAGTGACGTGGGCTAACTTCCCTGTGTTAAACAAAGCCACCCACGCTACTTGGACTTGGTTTGGTCACAAAAACCTCAGCATCTCCTCGGTCGACCTTTTTAATTACTATCAATTTCCACTCAAAGGAATCAGGGGTGGGCTTTTTAAGTGGGCACAAAGAGAGAAAACAAGCGGTGTAACAGATCAAAGCGACGTAAACACAAGCCAGGTGCAAAGAGATCAAACCTTTTTTTGTGGCAACTCTCGCAGCTGCCGAGATAATCCATAACATTAGGCTATGCTTTTTTAAAAGCTACAGCTCGGTCTTTATATAGATGGGGACATAAGAGAGTTGTGAATAGACTAATCATGTCTCAAATGCTTGATTAGATGTTTAGATGGGCTGTGGTTTCTGGATAATTAATGGTACGCCATGTACTTAAATTTCTACTGATTAAAAATGTAGATGTTGACTTCTAATTATAGCTTTGAGAGAGAATATCTGCAAGAATCTAATTCAAAATGATAATACCTCAAACAGTCTGTGAAGGTTCTCAGTCATCCAGGACATCTTGAAAAAAAGGTTCAAGTAAAAGGTTGAAGTAAAACTGAGTCCAGATGCTTTTACTTCAACCTTTTTTTTCAATACCTCAAACAAGCTTTGTAAAGTGAGCTTTATGTTCTTTATGCACTGGCCTGAAGTCATACAAAGTGACACAGTCAAACAGGTGGGAGTTTATGGTCATGTGATGCAGCTGACCTTTCATTTGCAATAATAAACAGCGCAGACAACGGAACAGCAGAGGTCTTTCAGAAAGCAGCTCCTGGAGTGTGGCGGGCCGGACGCTGATCCGTGGTGACAGCTGTTGTGTCAGAAGGTGTGGCTCTGCTTTGCCGCCTTGTCATGTTGCACATACACAAATACTGATCCGTATGCTGCCTAAACACTGGACACAAAGGTGTCGCTCATACATTTATGTAGACAGACATAACACTGATGTAAAAATGCTTCCAATCAAACAGTAGCGACATAACTGGCAGGTCCTAACGTGACATTAAAGATATAATATGCAGGATTTCATGACAATGGAAATTGCTTTGATTGTACATCTGTGGCCTTTAAACATTTGTATTTGTACACAAAAACAGATATACGTTTTTAGCATGGTTAGAATTACTATCTATTTTGCACATTATTTTAACATTAATGGAATTTAAGGTAAGACAAAATGTATGAAGATAGGAGGTATATTGAGTTCATAGTTTTGCTTCCAAAGCTTTACAAAGTGACATCTGTGAATGTCACACTGAGGTGAAGTGCATGATTGTGACTGACATCCTTTTTGTGTTTTTCTGATAACATTATTTGCACACAATAACATTTTATAAGCCATCTTCCTTTCATGTCATTTGTTTGAACTTCTCTTCTTGCGTCTTCTAATCTGTGGTCTTTATTAACTCACCGTGTTCTTTTATCTTTTCTGCTTTATGATAGATCTGCCCTGTCAGCGCAGTGGCTTATCTGTGCCCACCAAGTCGCCCTTAGTCAGATATGTCTTCCCAGAAAATGATACTTTATTCAATAAATCGAACAGGTAACTGCTCTCATTAAAAGCTCTTCCACTTCCCTCTCAGGAGTTAACTTGACTTTAATGTAACCCAGTAACTTTGAGGTGCACTGGTATAGTTTACACTGAATACCTAAAAATTAAATAGTTCATTATAGTGTTTAACATATTTAACTGTGCAATGTTTCTTTCATAATTACACTAAAGTCAAATAATATGGTATAGTATTAGTATGTACTGCATCAGTATCCATATCTCATTGTTGAAGCCAGTGTTGGTAATGTGACCGCGAGGCACCTGCAGACAGAAGCCGGGAGATAATGGAGCCAGACCTGAGGGAGGACAAGCTTCCAGCACCGTGAGAAGCAATTTGAGGAAGCTCAATAAGTCATGACCCCGCAGAGGTTTTATCATACAGCACTCGAGCTTACTCTCATGTGGTGTGACAGAGCAAGGAGGCGCACCATTAGCCATCAGTCCCCCAGGAGTAGCTCAAACCTGAAACATAGGACGCTTTGCTCAGCTTTCAAATCACATTATTTACTCTAATTACCATTCACACGACATACTGAATGTATGCTTTGTGAAAAATGAGACTGAATATTTGATAATATAAATGGTAGAGGTATAACCTTGCATCCTATTATGTTTTATTAACACCCATCTACAGCTATCTATAAGGGGTATGTACTGTAGGTTGTATGAGTCTTCAATTGTGTTTGGAGGTACTTTAATCTGCATCCATTGGTACTGCCCCCTGGAAATCCAACTTGAATCCATGGTGAGTAACAGCTGGTCTGTGTTTATAATGATTTCGAATAGTTGCAGTGATGATGATTATTATGGCAAAAGGCCAGAAGATGAGACGAACTCGGAGTGAGCCAGGTAGACTGTCTCAATCTGTGTAGTCTTGAGGTGTCTGCAAAGCCACTGAAACTGTCCGAGCTCAACATGAAAGAGCTCTGGGCAGTTTTTGTCAAAGAAAGACCTTTTCAACAGTTTGATAAAAAATACATGCGAACAAAAAATGCAGCGTATGGTAAAATGCCACAGGTTAATACTTGTTTATATGCTCTATGAAATGAAAAAAGGATGAAAATCCATGTAATCTGTACAGGTTCAAACAGAATGGAGATACTAAAATATTAAATGGGTCATAAATATATTCTTGTGTATTCTGTACAGATTTGTTAATGTTATATGGATGCTGTATACCGCCACAGCAATAGGCTTAGATAGGCTTAACTTTGCTGTATAGAGGCTTAAAAGAGATCAATAATAGGATGTGCACAAGTTAAAGAAGCACTCATACATGGGATCACCAGAGGTAAGTTGTTTTAAATGCGTGCTAGAGATAAAATGACTTCCTGTAAGAAGCACTTTGATTCTGTCAAGATATAACGGCCAGGCGTATTGATGGCTAAGCTCAAAGGATGCAAAACTAATGGTGCGTATGCTCAGAGGTATTAAGCTAAATCATGGCTTGAGTATGCTTAAAGGTTTACTGTACAAAGCGCACTGTAAGTAGAAAGGTAACCCAAACTTCAAGTGATTTTATTTAGGTAAAAGAAATCCGAGAAGTTGTGAAGACATGGGAAAAGTAAATTCCTTTGCAACTTGAAAACCCTTTTGGAAATGTACTAAAGACAAAAAAACACTTCAAACTCCATTTTGGCCTTGAGTGCTTCGTAAAAAGGTTATTACTTTTCTGGTAATGGTGTATGGAGAAAATCTTCTTCATCTGAAACCAGCTTAATGGTTCAGTTCAGAAGCTGATGTTGCTGCCAGAGAGCTGCCTGCTTAGAAGGTCAATATACGCTGAAACACACTCACCAAAAAATTGAAATGGATTTTGGGGTCAATAGCAAATTATGCGACTGGTATTTTAATGCAATAAACACTCATTAGATATTTGAATGACCAGAATGAATAATGAGTAACTGCTAGAAATCCATAAAGGTTTTGCAATGGTATCCCTCTGAAAGGTCATTTTCAGTCATTTATTACCCGGTGAAGACAGCACTTACTGTATTAGAGCTCTGTTTTCAAGTGGAAATTGTTGCGATTTGTAAAAAACTGGAACAAAGACAAGTTCATCAGCTGTAAAGCTCAAACCATGAACTGAATGAAGATAATATTTTCCATAGAATCAAAAAAGTGCAGCAAAGGGGATGTATATATATATGTATGCCGTTATTTTGGATCTGCTGAGAGCATATCATGGCATAAATATTAGTCTGCGATCTCTAAACAATATCCACAATAAGGACAGTACATGTTTGCACATTCATATACACTTACACCAATCTACCGCTGCAGCATGCTGTATATTTTGAGTGACAGATGCCTCGTCTAATCAGCAGTAAGAATGGTCCTTCTGCAAACTATACCTACCTTTTCTGGTTTGTCTGGATTGTCTTTGTGTTTTCAGTTTTTGTTTTCCAATTATTTTTTTGTTTTCTGATTTGTTATTTTGTTTTTGTTATTGTTTTTGTTACCTTAGATTAATTGGATAATTAATAATAAATTAATAATAAATTCACAAAGAAAGCTGCGGGCCTGGGGATCTAACGTGAAACCTAGCAACAATGCTATTGATCAATGTTATTAAGTGTGTGTAGTGGCATTTATATGTTAGGAAATATTACTAGCTTGCTAATTCCTGAACGTGATGCTTACACTAAATGCATAAGCAGCTTGTAACATTGTGCCTTAACTCTGTTTTGTTGAAACCATCACAAAAGGATGTAGTGCAAGTAATAACAAGTTTACTGTTTGCTTTTATTATTCACAACAAGCAAACAGTAAACTTGTTATTACTTGCACTACATCCATTTGCACACTGTAATATTTTCTATGCACTGTACTGTCATTGCACTAGTGTAAATTATGTTCATAGCTCTGACTATAGTGTACATACACTTTTACATAATCCACCTGTATAGTATGTTCATACACCTACCTGTATATCATGCTTATAGTATTTAAAGTCTGTAAATTATGTCCATAATACTTATCTGTATAGTTATTGTACATATTATAGACCTTGTATATTCTGTACTTACTGCTTATTGCACTTCTGGTTAGATGCTAACTCACCAAGGCTGCATTTTGTTGCCTTGTACCTTACATGTGCAGTGACAATAAAGTTGAATCTAATCTAATCTAATCTAATACACTAGAAGTGCTTTCACGTCTCTCCCAACTTTCCTGTTTTTGTACATTTCTGTGTTGGTAAAAATATTCTGATGAGATTTAATTACAACTTTATTCAATCAATGAAGCAATTAAAACAGACAAGTCACATTCTGTTTTTGTGTCTTGATTGCTTACTGCATAATTATTTTGAAAACTCTAACCCGTGTAATTTAGTTTTAGCGATTTACTGTTTATATCTGTATAAGTCTGGGAACAGGATGCAATATACATTATCTACCATAAGTGTCAATGTAAGTGTGTCCTGCCATATCAGTTTGTTTCACTAGATGGAGTTATGAGCTAATGTAGCACCAGTTGTTTGTAAGTCTGCTCTCCGGTCACGGTCTATTCATTTAGTTCAACGCATCCTGTGAGAGGACATGTAGTTAAAGTGGCCTCTGAACACTATAGTGAATTGTACTTCAGAGTTCTGTTTTGGTGTCCTGGGTTAATGGTTTAGGGTTATACATTGTTGCCAGTATAACCAGAGTAAAAGACGCCCACACTCACGCATGGATTACAGGGAAACATTGTCTACAGGCCTCAGATGTTAAATCCCTGTGATATTTCTGTGTGAAACAATCAACAGAACAACAGCGCCATGACTCATCCTGTAACTCGAATTAAAGACATCAAGTAATAGAATCATTCAAAACCAGGCTGCATGGATTTAGCGCAGCTTGACTCCCACAATTACTGCTCTTGTCGTGGGGCCCCGCCGCCGCGTGATGTCAGCAGCTGCTCAGTCAAGTCCCAATAACCGCTGCTGCTGATTAAAAAAAAGAATATGTGAGCGTTTCACAGCTTGCGTTTACTTTTGAGTCCCCTCCCACAGTACTGTCAAAGACCTCACTGGAGCCAGACTAAGCTTTGAAGGAACCACGGGACAAAATTAATATGCTGCGGAACCAAAAGGGTTTTGACAAAAAAGAGAAAACTTATCAAATGTGTGACGCAAGTGATAAATTCCATTGAAAGAAGAAGATGACAGAAGACCTCTATTTTTTCTATTTTTTTTTACATATGGTAGAGAGTGGATGGATTAGGATTTGAGAGTGTAAACATTGGAGATGATTGTGGCTTGCTGTTGCTGCTATTTGGAGCTTTTAGTCACTATCCAGTTCATCGACTGGGCTGCAATTGCCAGCCAATCATTTGAGAGAAAGCCAGGTCTGCTGCAAGCCTACAATCAACACCCTGCAGATGCTGCCACAGTGAGCACAGAGCACATACAGTTTAGGCCTTTGGGAAATGTAATATAGCTTTAGCCTTTAATATAAATGCTATATTTTATGCCTTGTTAAGAAAAGTTAAGTCTTATCAGAGGCCATTCTTTACTGTTGGTTTTTGTAGTTTTTATAAAAATCTTAATATGACAACATAATCTGAGAAGCTGCCTGTGTGTGTGGATTCTGCATGTATAGGTGAACTGGTGATTGTGCCCATAGCAAATGAAAGTGAGCAATAATGGTTGTCTAGCAGTGTACGTCTTTCAGTGTTGGCTCTGCAATTGTCTAGTTGTCTGGTGGTTGTCTAGTTAATTAGGTCCAACTAAGGGCTCCAGCCCCCCATCGCCTATTTCATCATGTCGTAAGAGGTCATAAGTCATTTGTCGGTAGACCTTTAAAGCGGCAGTGCGTAACGTTTAGTCACTAGATCTCTCAACTAAACATGTCTTCTGAAACAATAGGATCATTTTAGTGCATTTTGTCCAAATAAAATTCAGCTAGGGTCCAGTGTATTGGGCTATTTCTGCTCTGCTGCTGTTTGCTTGCGGCTTAGCGTGTCACTCAGGAGAGGTCTGCTCGTCCCGGTGGCATGGAATTATAAATCATTTAAATCAGAGCTTTCTGTCCAGCTGAGGGGACTGTGTCAGTAATTCTTAGACACAATTAGGAGAATCAAACCTATTAAATATATACGAGAATGTATATTATTGGACATTAAGGTTACGTGATGCTACTAGCTAAAAGTTACACATTTACCCATTTAGTCCTAGTATCTTTGACTGTTTGCTTTAGCCATCTTACTCATCTTGCCAACATTACTTTAGATGTATCTTTAAACTAAATACAGCCAGTAATAGGTGTATATATATTTATAAAAAAAACAAAAAACTAAGTGGTTGTGATGTTGACAGAAGATTGTTCTCTGCAGGGTATTAAAACCGGCCGGTATTTTCCTGGGAGCTATTCCCAGCCGTCCCTAATGAAAGCAATCACAGCAAGCACAGAATACATGCGGCGCGACATACAGAAATTAATTCTGTCTGGTGCATTGCCTTAAAATAGTTTCTATACATACTTATTCAAGGAAACATCGTTTTTAAAAAGAGTGAAGCAATCTCTACATATACATTTCATAATAAAAGTGAAATAAATTTAGGTGACTCTAAATTAGATAACTTTTGTCCAAGTAACTACACAATAAGCCTCAGTAAAATGAGGACACTTGTGTATTCTGTCCCTTTTCAGTGGCTGCGTTTTTTCTCAGGCTACCATTGAACTGTATTAGATGGCAACAAATGACTTTATATTTTCTTGTCTTCCAACATAATTCATCCCTCAGCTAGAATGCGATTAACAGACCAGAAAATGGTAAACATCAAGTTCTATAATTGGATTTTTTACAGTGGCGCTATAAAACTGTTTCAGATTTTATAACACTGTAGTGGAGTATAAGGAAACTCACAAGTCAGGCCTGTAGTTTTAGTGTTGTCTTTTAGTCTTTCTGCAGTGCATTTTTACCAATCCACACCATTACCATTTGTCATTATTTGATACCTGTAAATTAAATGATGAAAAACAGTGGCCATTTGTTTTCCCGATTGTAGCACACTGGGCAATCCTGGACAGGTGCACACTGAGGTGAAGGCCGTTTTGTCGAAAAGGATGGTGTCTCAAGCATTTAGCTCAGTAAGTGGAGCACAGGTGGGCAATCACACAGCAGCATATTGCACCGGTGGCGTTATTTTCCCTCGGCTGAGTCATTTGTGAGACTGCTGCCTTCACACAGGGGAGCTGACATCCAGGTAAGCCAGCAGCACAGCCCACACAGGCTTTGAGGAATCAGACAGGGCATGGCCTTACTTTTAACAACAAGTCTTATTTTTGACCCTTCTTATATGTGACACTTAATTGTGTAGACGTATAGTAAATGACATGACAAATTGAGCCCTGGGAGTGTGTCCACTTCTTAAGGATTAAACACTAATGCGCCTATCTGATGTTGTACAGCGCATTTTAATTAGTGTAATGTGCAGCACCCAGTACATTTAACATAAAGCTTTTATTATTTAGTTTGTGTACATGTCATTTCCTCCAGGTGCAGAAATACGTCTCATTTAGACGGTGTTGGTTCCAGGTTTAGTCTTGGTTTGACTTTTGTAATGCCACTGCCACACTCTGATTAGAGTTGAAATTGGGTCAGTCCTTGTTCTAGTCCTGTTCTGTCTTATGTCGATCAGAATTTGTTTTGGCTTATTCTTTACTTTGGTCTTGGTTTAGACTTTTTTTTTCAGTTTTGTGTGTCTTGATGTAATACTGGATTCATAGGTTACGGCTTGGTTTAGTCCGAGGTTTAGTCCTAAATTATTCTTTATTTATTCCTTGTTTGGCACTGCTGTAGACCTTATTTAATAATGGTTCGATACCGTCTTAGACTTTGATTATTCTGATTAAGTGCCATGTTTTGACCTGGTTTAGTTTAGGTTTAGCCCTTGATTTAGTCCTTGATACTGTCCTGGTCTATTCCTTAGCCCCATTAACTTGTCAAATGTTACATATTTCATATCATATCTGTGACATTTCATGATAAAAAAAGATGAAAACATGAAGTACTGAATTTATTCCGACAACAAGATTACATGACAAAGTGAGCTCCATTAAGAAATCCAAATACATAGGCAGTATGTTGCATGCTGTATGCAAAAACACATACAACACACAGAACATCTTTAACATTAGGGTTTCTCCATTGCATTAGCAATATGAGATCAATTTAAGCTGCAAATACTGTAGGGCTTTGCCACCAACATGACAAAGGCTGCTCTCACTAAACTCATTACAACAGTGTGATTAAATAGAAACAAAGAGGCTCAAAACGCACTCTACCTCTTGGTGACGACTGTGGCATTGAAAGCCAGAAATATACTTGAGACACCAGCAGGACTGATGAATGAATGTCCATCTGAGGTTTGGCTAAATACAAATGTAAAAACCGGAGCTTGCTTTACGCAGCCGCCAGTGCTCTGTCTGTCACCCATCAGACTCTGGAAGTGCTCAGGGTAAAAGGTCCACATCCATCAGTAGGCTCCAACAATAACAGCCTCCGCTTCTTTAGACGGTCTTCTGTCCGTCACAAGAAAGTTTATCATCCCCTCTGACTTTATGAGAAGGTTGCAACCCAAAAAGAAAATGCCAAACACCACGGTCAGGGAGAGTACGCACATCACGGCGATTTGGACCACCCTCATGATAAAGAGGCTTCTCTCGTCCGGAGCCGCTGCCACAAAGCCGTTATCAGTCACTACGGAGGAAAAGTTACAGCAGAAAATCTCTTCGGTTTTGTTGAACAGACCTGCGTCCGTTTGGTTGAACCCGGTGTTATTCATATCCACTTTTTTATTAAAGAAAAACTTGAAATGAAAGGAAAATGACGCGCTTGGCACAATCCCACTGAAACGGGCATCAAGCGCAAAGTTGGAGAAGTTCCGTCACATCACGCAGCGCTTCTTCAGAGTTGGAAAGACGCCTTCTGCTTCGCATCACTGGGGCTTCCTTGTGTTCTGGTGCCAGTTTGAGAGCGGAATGACTCCACCAACCCGCGGTTAAATAGCCCCACGGCACCTGCCCGTGACATTCCGCTCTAAGAGGCAGGGCAGTACTGCAAGAGCGCCATCATTCGGCCCCTCTGCGAATAACATCATCAGGTTCAGTGTGCGCAACATGCTGAGATACATACGCCTGCGTAATTTACCGTGGATCAAGATCAAGAAGGCAATGCTAGCGTATGTGGGGTTTACAGGACTATTTTAACATTGTTACACAAATATGAGTGAAACAAGAAACCAAAAGGCCCATAAACTGTGGAATTATAGGAGTTTTGTATTGGGCAGCACATGATTGTGTTATAATTAAATGTTCTTTTTTGGGATAGTTCTTTTACTCCAGTTAACATTCAGTGAGACCTGTGGGCCTCTCAGGTCATTTCAGTTAATTAGAGAAAATGTTTCAATGCACTAATATGCCAGCCAATGTATGTGTTTGTGCTTTAGTATTTTCTGACTGAAAAGTCCATTGTAGGCTATATTGTTGTAAATCTGGTTGTGACTGTATCTAAATGTCTGTTGTATTTGTTAAATGGATTTTTTGTGACTCTAGACCAGTGCAGCATCTGTGTGTTCATGAATATGTCCGTCACATAAAAAAAAAGTCTAAAATAAAATTTTATTTATTAACAATATTTACCTTGAATCTGGGGGAGGTCAACTACTCAGGAGAGATTGTGAAGTACAATTTAGAAAGTCTACTTTTGCCCAAAATGTCCTTTCTATTATAGGGTGCACTAGTTGGAACACTCTGCCAATGGTAAGTAGAGGTAGCCCCATTTTTGTTTTGTTTAAGAAGATGGATAAATAACAATAAGAACTGTGAACATTAGGTTAGAACTACGCACTACTTTAAAATATGCACTTTTAAATAGGTACATTTAAAACAAGCACTTTAAAATACTAGGTACTTTAAAATATGGTACCGTTTTTGTATTGTAAGTATTGTATTGTGTTACATCACTGTCTATATGTCTGTTGTATGGTATTATGTTTGTTTTTTCTGTTACAGATGGAAATTAGCAATGTTAAATCTGGCGTGTTAATAGACAATAGACTGTAAACGTATGCAGCATTTGTGTGTTCATGAATATGCACTGTCCCGTCCACATAAATGAATAAATGACTCCACTTTTATAAGTAGTTAACTAGAACTATATAACGCAGAAGAGTGACTAAATGTAAATGTAAATGTAAATGTACTTAGTGAGAATAATTTGAGAATCACTGCTCTACCTTTTTGAATGAATGAATTTTAATGAACCAAGACTCACGCTGACACCTACTGGTCATTTCCATCATCTGTTCAAAGTTGTTTGTTAGCTACCCAGTACCACCTTATCAGACAGGTGCTGCTATTTGTCAGCTTTTAGTTTTGAACTGGTTTAAAGAAATTGAGAACACAATAAATCCAATTACGTCACCTTAGTTGGTTTGACAACAAAAAGAAACAACAAAACCTTAAAACGAACCATTTATATAGAGGACATTGCAGACGTACAGGAAGGTGTCTCTTCAGAGCCAGCAGATGGCAGCATTGTTCGGTGCAGACAGCTTCTGGGAACAGAGTATTTCTATTGTTGGTGAATTTGTTCTAATTCAATTGTTTATGTCTTACTGAAATAGATGTACTGTAATATTGTACACTACTGTAAAAAAAAAGATTGGTTTTACAGGTATCCTCCTTTTCTAAGTGCTGTGACCTTTACAAATCACAATTTCTTTTAAGATCCACTACCATTCATTACTAAAAATGCTAACACCGCCTCGGAAACAGTTCATATTGCCCAGCAAATGATTCCAACAGTAACACAATAGCATGTAAAACCCATGCATTCACATTCGACTCTTAGTACCCACTGGATGCCAGTACCTCAAATATTTGGCTGTCTATGTGCCATGTTTTTGGAATTTTTTAAAATAAAAATGTCTATTCAAATAAGACAATTGTATTACTATGATGCTAGGATTATTGTGAATTAAAAGATTATATATTATATAGATATATTTATCCTTTCTGCTGGACTGACATCAGGTCACTATTATACTTTTTAAGTCACACTTGGAGTCATGTTTTAAATTACATGTTTTGTCATTCATCTTACTCCACTAGGTTTTTGAGACATTTGTTCACATAATTTGGCTTATAGCCTGCAGTAAAAACCTTGGTAAAAGAGACACCCAAAAAACATACACTTTTTTTTTTTTTACTTTAGGGAAGGAAGCCAATAGAAGCTTGTTACAGCTACTTACCTTTCATTTTTCATATAATTACTTAGTTTTGTAAACAAATTGATAAGTGACAAACATACATGCCTTATGTTCTTGTGTATGTTAGAATCCCTATTATTTCTGTAATTAAAAGAGAATATGCAAGCATAACTTTTACATCATTAAATCACATAAAGACAAAACAAAAAACATATGGACTAATTGTATTTTTGTCATTCATAATGATTTAAATGCACATAAAGCATGTTCAAGCCTATGGTTCAAGCACACTTAAAACCCACCAGGTAAAGACAATGTTAAATCTCCAGTGTCAGTAGAAAAGATCTCTAAGTTAATATAAATTGGATTTATCAGTGTAAATCTGTTTATTGTTTAAGCTAAATAGAGTTGTAACATATAAAGTTGTATTGCCAGAAATAATAATACACGTTTTAGGAAACGACCAACCAACATTTCATCGTCTAAGCTTCGTATTCCACTGTAATAAAGCAGTAGCTATGCGCCTACATTTACCAGGAGCTCGTGGAGCTTCACTTCCTGGGATTTCTTTGACTGACGTCTCTTCCGGCCAATCAGAAAGAAGCAGCTAAATAGCGGCAGCTCGCTCTGAGCCGAGGTTAGATTGAACTGAGTATTACCTCCCCTGTCCTCTCACCGATAAAATATTCTGTCGGGGAACAGGTGCGTGCAAGACGTAGGTAACGTTGAACCGAGGCGAAAAATCATGGAGTCTGTTGTCGGTAAGGCACAGCTGCAGACGAACAGGTACCAAGAAAGAGCGCTGGGTGATGTTGGAAGAGCAGTATCTCAATGGTTTGTGGACTACTGTGTACTGAGATAGACTGTAACTTAGGTGTCGTTTCCAGCAAAATAACCATTCGTTTGTATCTCGGCATTAATTGTAGATAAAGACATGTCCGCGTTCAACACGTTGTTTTAAAGCAAGAGCGGAACATGGCACCTCAAGACCACACCATAAATCCATAGGTAAGTGGAGGATTGTCATTTTTATCTGTGCTTTTCTATGAGTCAAGTCTATTTGCTTTCACCTCACATACTGGAGAAAACGAAGATGCTGGGGTCATTACATTTTAAACCCTCAGAATAGACTGTAATTATGATATCTGTGATTTTGCTGTGTAGTCTATATCTTATTATGCCTCAGAGTACACCTTTTGGGTTTTGTGTTCATTTGCTTCCAAAAGAAGCCACAGCCAATTGACCTAATGGGCTTAAAGGGATCAGCACAGTAATCACCTGCTGTAGGGACAGCTCTGGGTTTAGTTTGACATTTTTCAATACTGAAGCCAGTGTAATTCAAATGCTCAAGTGCATTTTTAATTGAACAGAGATGGTGCCAGATAAAGATCAAAATCTAACACTGTGCAGTTTTTAGCCCCATTTTTAACTCAGTCTTTGTGGTTTTGCCCTTAATGCCTCTGGCAAAGATAATAATAGAGCAATAAAACATCCAAACACTAATCACTTTCCATGCAGCTTTTTTCTTTACCTTCTAGGTATGAGTGTCACACATTGATTCTGGGCGTGTCAGATGGTGTTACTGTCACCCACAATTGGCTGACAGCCCTGTGCAGAAGAAGTACGCTTGATGAATGAGTGTGGCTAATAACAGTGCACAAACGTTTCAGCACAAAGGCATCAAAAAAAAAAAAAGAAGAGTCTCTATCAGCACTAAAATAACCTGTCATCTGCAGAGAACTGATAGAGTCTGCTGGTTTACAGTGGATTGTTTATATTGTAAGTAGAGAAGGTTTTTTTTAACACGGTGTACTGCTGGAGAGGGAAAGAACCATTCATTTGTGCAGATGGTCAGGCTAATTGACTGTCTGCGCGGTTTTGTGTGGTGGTGCTACCAAAGCCTAAACATGTATCTGCCACTGACGCATCAAGCAGATGGTTCAAGATCCAAACAGACAAAATTACCATACATCCGTAGGTGAACTCTCCACTGTGTGCTGCCTTGATTTCCGCAGGGTTCTATTTCATTGATTGCATAGCTGTCTTGAAGTCTAGACTGCGGATGACCACCTCAAAACGTCCATCTACTTAGCTCAGAGGCCTGTAAGTGTGCATGGAATAGAGTTTTCCGCTCAGTGTGCTGTCCGTCTTCGGAGAGCCACCACTCAGGTTGAATCTCTAGCAAGACAGAGGCAGTCGGATAAAATTCAGCCCGAGGCAACGGTGTCAAGGTGTGATGGACATTTGGACAGAAAGTTGAGCGGACGATGCTCTATATGTGACTGGAGTGCAAAGTTATTACAATGCTGCTTGTTAGAGATAAGCTATTCTGTCCCCACTGTTCATGAGAAACATCAGACAGAGCAGTGTCTATTACATGATCACAATGCCTTGCTTTATTGGTTGTTTTTAATTGCTTATTTTAATGAAAATCAGGACATAAAAGGATAAAGTGGAAAACAAATTTGTGTCAGTTTGCCCTCATTAGTATTCACTGACATTTTCTCTGCTCACTTTCAACTGTAAATGCAACACGGTGTGCATAATCATCACAGCTCTTTGGATTTAAAGACGCAATTGAAAGCAGTCTTCCTGTGAACTACAGACACATTTGTCATTTTGCTGCAAATATTTCAAATTGCACAGTTAAAGTGATAGCTCATTATTTTGTTAAAAAGGCTTTGTGAGGTGTTTATGGATTGTTAATGTAGTCGTCAATGCACTCCCTGTAAATGCACAAGAGAAACAGCACAAGCACTGAGGCAGGTAAAGCTCCTGCTGCTGGCAGCTGAAAATATGTATTTTAACCTCTAATAATATGCTCTCTGAAAATATAGGATCACTTCAGGGCTGTGTTTACAAGAATAGAAGCCATTTACGGTGCATTATTTTGTCGTCTATAGGTGCTTTTTCTTTCTGTGCTGCAACCCCAAACTATTCCTATACACAAGCCTCTTCAAGTGGCACTATGTTAGAAAATACAGGCAGTGTGTCAGCAATGTAGATTTTAGAAATAGTTTAATGGATATTCTTTTAAATATTTGTCTACTTGGGACATAGAACTTTTTCTTATTGCTACAGCAGTGCATAGTTTATTCTTTCTATTGGTATTTCTGTCTTGTTCTTTAAACTTTATGTCTTGTTCTCTAAATCTGAACTCTGCAATCACATTTACTTAGATTACTATTTAGTGTAGTACTGTAGGGCTTGAGACCGGTCTTGGTCTTGTCTCAGTTTTGGACATCAAGACCACCGAAGACCACAAATAGTTTATATGTCAACGTCCATTCTAATTGGATGAAAATTACATTTTATTTTCAGTCAACATTTTTTGTCTAACTCTGCCTCCTTCACCAAACACTTAACCCCATGAGTCTGTAAAACCTGTCTGGATGTTTTTTCAATTAAATGTTTCAAGCACTGGTTTTGATCTTGACACTGTCTCAACCTTCCATGGTCTTGGTCTTTGTTTAAATGTTTTATTTTTTTAATGGTTGGGACAGTGTGTAAACATGCTGCATTGTAGTCATAGGCTAATTTCCATCCATTGTCCAATACCAGTTCCAAATTCTCACACATTCATATACCGTGTCACAGGAGGAAAGGTGGGGTTTGTGGTAAACATTTCATGCCAAAGAGATACAGTATGTAACCTTTACAAAATGCCTCGGGTATAAAAGCTTTGATAATGTATCAGTGAAGTGGGGGAACTGAAAATGGAAAATGAGCATTCACTTATCTTATAAAAATGAAAAAATTTGAAAAATGAAGAGTGTCAGGGCTCAGTAAAGTGTGGAAGTTGTGTCGACCTTTAATATACACTCAGCAGCCCACGGATGGCTGTGAATAGTCCTCATATGCAAACAGCGACACTTTAATGCACAATCCTCTAGTCCACTGGATTCTGTAGTGTAGATCTATCTATCTAGAAATATATATTTGTATTTATGTAAATTGTATAAATGTAGTTAATATTTCAGACCAAAATAAACTATTCATTCACATTCATACTGTATTTGTTAATGTATTAATTAAGCTTCATTACCTCTGAGGTGTTGCTGACATCCCGTTTATGGTTTGATTTTTAGTACAATAATTCTACCTTCCTTTCTTTAGCTGTAGTTATAGTAAAGTGTAATGTATTTGTGTTTTCCTTTTACCAGGTTGACGGCACCAGGTCAAACCAGTTTGGTCCCCTTCTTCTTTCAAATGCTCCATCACCAAACAGCAGTTTTCTCCTGAGCCCTCACTGCCCCCCTCATTCCCTCGGTCTGCGTCCGTTGAGGTGATGCGACGGTTCGTCTACTGTAAGGTGGTCCTGACCACCTCTTTAGTGTGGGTGCTGGTCGATGTGTTCCTGCTGCTCTACTTCAGCGAGTGCAACAAATGTGACGATCGGAAAGACCGCTCGCTGCTCCCGGCGCTCAGAGGTCAGTCCGCATGTCACTCATTTGCAAAATATACTCAACGGACATCAAAGTATTCATGGGTTACTTAACTTAAAGAAGAGCTAATGACTAAATCTGACAGAAAGGGCATACATTAGGCTTTGATAAAAGCTCAAACAGTAGACTGTAAAATAATGGCTTTATGACCTTTATGCAGGTCATTTATTAATCAGTATACTAGGCCACTAAATAGAGATCCACTAACTTGTGTATATGTATTGCGGTCGGCTTAACTTCAGGCACAAACATGAGATTTGTTTCTATCTAGCTCAGCCTCAGTTTATCAAAGAGCATTTGCCTCACAAATAGGTCCTATACATTTCAACAGTTTGTTTATTTTTAAACTGGGAAGTAAGTTTAGTCAATTTAAAACTAAGCTAAATGAATCATGGTTTTACAATGTGTAATTTCATGTCTGTGGCTGTAATGTTTCCTATTACAAACATACTGTATATCTATTCATCTTAGCCTGGTGCAGGTGCTAGCATTGACTGGCCTAAAAAGTCCCTTTTGCTCTCTGCATTTAAAATTTGTAATGCTCCTAGATTTGCTCATGTTGAATTATTCATTTTGAAAGCTAAATTTTCTAAAGTAGGTGAGAAGTAACTGTCTGTATTTTTGATACTACAAAGTGGGTCAGTGCAAGTTGGTCTGTGGTAAAAATATATTTGTTTGGCTATAGGATGTGTGCATGTGAACGCTGTGCAACTAAACCTCATGCAGAGTTGTGGTTTAGCAGTCATTTTCCTGCCCTTAAGTAAGTGGAGTTCTAAGAAGCCTGCTAAGCTGCTTTTGAGGTTAGAATCAGAGAGAGCTGCTCAGATACTGCCGCTGACCATCCAGTAGTCTAATCTTACACTTAAGTCATTTGGTTTGGGGTGTACTTGAATGCACTCTAAATATTGAATGTGAGTGTATTCTGGTTGGACCGATGACACAGTTAAGTTCTTCTGTGCTTTATATTCTGTTGCCTTAATGTCAGTTTCTGTGGCTGGAAAAATGTAAAGCATCATGCAAATGCTCAACACTAATGCCTTGATCAGTAAGAGGAATTGACGGCTCTACAAATTAAAACAATAAAGCCCAATATTACGTTATTAACGTTATTTTACGGCTGGTAAGGAGGAACACAGAAAGCTTATCTGCTTGACTGCAATTAACTGCTTCTCCGAAAAACGCTAATAAGAGGAAATATGAGTGAGCCAAATGTAAAATAATAAGCCACCCCGATGAATATCTTAATAGTGTAACAGGTTAAAATAACTAATGCTGTTAAAAAGTTTGAGTTTTCTGCAGTTTCACACATGCCTCTGATGTGTTAAAATGGGGTTTGTAGCTTGGTGGCATCTGGTAACGGTAGCTCTATACTGTACACACGGTTATATAAACGTGACATGTTATATTAGGTTACACATTTAATCACATAACGGCCATGGATGGTTGAAGTTTATAAAGTTGGATCAGCTTTTCTTCAGTTTCAACAATTTACAACATGTTCACAGCGTGATCTCGAGACCGAGGGATGTCCTGTTGTGCGCCGTATGGAAAATAAAATCTGATTCAGATTGTATGTCCACAATGTGCATTTGTGTATCAGCAATTTTAATTATGGTATTTCTTATGAAACATTTCTACATCTGTGTTTCTGTAGAGAAGATAAGCCACATGTTCCATTCAGCTTTATGAACAAATCAATATCATTACTAATTATTAGCTTGATTATTTTTGATTAGATTTCCCCTGATAGATCAATGGCAAGGGTTGTACTACAGTATCAATAAGATATTATAGTCTTTATGTCATTTTACATGTCAGTTGGTCATATTGCCTGTCTACTTTTTAATTAGTAACCTCCTGATACTACTTTGTCCAGAACAAGTACTAGTACTTAAAATAGTATTGAGTATTTATAGATCTGACTATTATGAACACTCTACACTATGTTGAATTTTCAGGTGTTTAATCCACTGACCAGTTTTGAAGGAGCCAGTTGAGCTTCTCGACATACAACAAGTCTGAACTATAGAATATTCTGTTTAACGTGTTTAGAGGTTTAACTGATTTAGACTGTATTAGAAATAGCATTAGACTTCCACTCATCAAAGCAGGGGCTGAAACAATATTGAAGCAGGACTACCCAGGCTTAAACTAGGACTAAATGTAAAGCAGGACTTTAGATGCACCACAGTTTGATTTGTTAAGGCTTTGTTTGAACGATGTTTTTAGTAGAAGTAAATGTACCTCACATGGAAGACCATAATGTTTTTGTTGTACAAGCATTTCTTCTTTTATGATGCAGAGGTCGTCTTTGATGATATTTTTTGGTGATACATTCTACATGGTACTGTCTTGTAAATGTTTTATAGTCAGACACGTCCTATACAAAACAGTTTTTCTAGAAATCACTAGACACTGCTGAAGCCCTACAGTCCAAACACTATTTTACAAACCTGATCTAAACGGTATTCAACCTATGCTGCCTGCAGTGTGGGCTGAATGTGTAAGCATTGTCTCACTCAGGTAGTCACGAAAGGTTAGAAAGATCCTGGGTTTCATTTAGTCTGAGGGTGTCTGAGCAGTGTGAGACTCCTGTGATGTTTGTTTGTTCCTCTCCTGTTCTGGCTGCGCGTGTACCACTGTTATATACCGTTGTACAGGGACTTGAGTCCCAAGAGTGGAACAAGAGGAGCAAAGAAATTGAGAAAGAAAGCAAAAGGACAAGACAGTGGATCGTGACTGGGCCTTCCAACCGACTTCAAGAACATGAAAATGAAAGTAGCTGGAGGTCTACTGAAGCCATTGTGGGCACATAAGTGGCTTAGTTGATAAAAAGAAGCCCAAAGCTTGCAAATAGGCCTCACAGAGCCCAGCAGAGGCAATCAAAAGCTTACAGAATATAGTGCGGCAAAGGCTTATACTGTATGTTTAAATTAAAATCTCTAATCTCTTCTGCTTGTGGAGATGTAGAGCTAGTTTAGGAGCCTGTTTATCATTCAGCGTATACAGAAGACATGTGGCACCTTGTTTGTTGTTGGGCTCTGAAATATGAGTGATTATACCTCAGAGGAGCCATTACCTGCGAATGTAAGGTGGACCTTTTTGCTGTAATTGCTCGGTATAGTGCTGCAGGCAGGGACACTAGATTGATTGACCCAAGGACAGACTGAGCTTTGGTTTTCTCTCTAGACTACATGGGCATCGTTAATAAGCAAGAAAACATAGTATATATTGTGTTTTCTGAATGTCCCCCAATGCCTGTTGCTTTTAAAACCTGATTGAAAATTAGTTGTTCTCAAAGTGCATTATGTAAAGTTTTGTGTCTGCTTTGCTGTAAACAACAACCACTTTATCCTGTTGTCATCATTGCTTCAGAATATCTCAAGGTTGTCTGCTAACATTTCAGTCATACATGGAGGCCCTGAATTCAGGAACGTTTCAAAATAAAATGAGTCACTTCTTCTAAATCAGGATCTCCACAGACTCTCAGTTCCTCTTGTGTGTTTTTACAGCTCATGGTTTCTATTGCCGAGGGAAGAATTCCTGTTCTTATAGTGCAAGTAATACACAATGATTGCTAACATTCATTCAAGCAAACAATGTCACTGCAGCTACATTAAAGCCAAGCTGTGGATTTTGAGATGTTGTTTTTACTGCCTAAACACTGACTAAAGTTGGCTGAGACAATATTCAGTGGGTTCTATGACAACATAAGGCCACTTTGCAATACTAACAGTAAAGCATGTAAAACACAGACTTTGGCTTAAGAAACAAGTGACTGTGGTAAATAAGAATTGCTGTCCTTCAAACTAACCACACAATAGCTTAAAAGAGGCTTTCACAGTGTGTCTATGGAGCTATCTTATTATACCTTCTTAGATGACTCCTGTTCATTGCCTTTTTTTTTTTTAACGCCGCTGTTTTTGTTTACGCTAATCCAACTAATGTGCGTCATCAAACCAAGTTAGTTACCACCATTTACTATACAGTATATACGGCCCAGAGCACAGACCGAAAAAAACGGAGCACTGCTGGAAGAGAAGCTCATTCATGAGTCTTCATTAAACACACATGGTTGCATAACGGCTTGTTGATGTCATTCATAAGTTGATTTTGTTTCTAAATTTTATAATTATACTTATCATCTGACTTATTTCCACTGGCTTTGTTCTCAGACAACAGAATGTTCCTGCAGGGCTACTTTAGGTGGTCACATGGTCACCAAATGCCACCAAAAACTACTTTAAATTTATTGCAATCTAAAAAAATATCTTTATATATTATTTGTAATCAAAAACACAGACAAGTACTTCAACTAGGTCAGAAGGGTCTGTACACAAATACTCTTATTCACTTTGTCACTGAGTGGAGCATTTGTAATTGTGTAGCCATTTAAAACATGTTGTAGCTTTCTTTTTTAATCTACTGTTTCATTTTAGCAGTATGTATTTGACAAGAACATATATTTTTTCCACAGTTTTCAATGTGTCTGACAGTTTGTATTGTTATTTCAAGGCCTGAGGACTGTCTTTGAAAATCTACTGCCCTTGACGGTGGGATGTAACAGTTCGGCTCACCGGGATGACTCTTTCTGTTTTCAAAGCCTTTTGTGTCACGGTGAATGCAGGCAGTGTTGTACAGAGAGAACTAGGACTGATTCTCTTCCTGGTTGGGACATCTTTTGTGTCATATTTGTCAATGTGTTATCTCCAGCCAAAGTAATGATTGATAGAGTGGGCAGATAGAGCGTTCACATAAGGGCAGCACGTAGGGCAGTGTTATGTCATTCAATATGTCTGACCTATCAGATTAATCTGTAGTTTGTTAGATGCTTGTCCCTCTAAAGCAGTAGTCCCCAAACATTAGGATGGGATCTTAAAGTAGGATTCCATTGGGTTCACCAAAAATGTATATGTATCCCCCCCAAAATGTTTGTGGAATTAGAAAAGCTGTTCTTGGAAAAGTCAGAAGTAAGAAATCATCAGTAAAAAGCAATGACGCAATGCCATGAATCATCAAAAGGACACTAAAAAAAGACAAAACCATGACCTACTAAAATGAGAGATCAATGCAAAAACAGACCAGGCAGGGTCACAAAATTTTAGCCATCTGAAATATAGGTTCCATGACAAATATGTTTGTGAAACACTATTCTTTTGAGGCTGCTCTGCTTTTGTTTGGGCCTAAAACCACATTTAAGGGTTTCAGGATCATCTCAGGCTCAAACTGACTTTTACTGGACCAGTTTTGACCAGACAAGACTAGTATCATTTTAATGATTGTATGACCACTTCTGTAATTTTGCTCATAAACAAAACACAAAAATTGCCTTAGTGTCTTCTGATGTTGATATTATACTATGCCTAAACCTGTTGTTCTTTTGTAGTGCATTTTATTCTTGTAATGAATTGTATGTTTCTTTTTTGTAACCTCACACGGCTGCTCAGATCACTCACCAAGTGACTGTTTACTTTGGACATGTGACAAAGTACAAAAGTTTACATTTGGCAGCCACCACAATTTTGTCCTGATGAAAGAATAAGAGGCCAAAATGTGTTGGCAATTTTTAAACAAAGAGAAAGATTTTTATAAAAGCTTTCATGTCACCTTTTTAGTCCCTCAGTGTTCTGCCAGACTGAGATTATTAAACTGAAGATTACCAAAAGGACACCGCTCTACATCTGTAATATACAAGCAGCATTAGCATGCCATTATTTGTATAAACGTGTGTCATTTCATTTTATTTTCACCCATAACTCCTTTAGCAAACACTAAACCCTTAAATGAGTCTGGACTTGTAGTGTTTGGACTTTTTGACTATTCCCTTGTTCAAAGTTGAATTTCAAAAGGACAGAACAAATGGGCATTGATTAAACTACAATAAATGGAATTTAGTAGACAACTAATTTGCAACCAATTAAAATTTGGGGGCATATAACCTATAAACATAAAGCCCACAACATTTTAGATTAATGGTTATGATTGGTCAGGTGTTGTCCTTGTTGGTAATCTGTTTTAAATGGGAGGAGTTCCAGACCCACTTCTCTAAGAAATTGAATGAGTCTGGCTGGCCAGGCTAATAGATCATACACTGGTCTTGGTCTTGACTTAGTCTTGTCTCCATATATTAATCCTGAGAGTTGGTGATGGGTTTTCTCTGTCAAGGTTAGCAGCAAATCTACAGCAGAAAGACAATAAGACCTTTAAAAAATATATATAAACAACTTCTCAAGTACAATTACAATATGACAAGTCATACATAAAGAATATTTAATGGGTGTTTTCTCTGTGCCATGTAGTCTCATATGCATGCACATGACAGTTTCCTGAGCCCCACTGCTACGAGGTTTAAGGCCATGTCCAAATGGTGATGGTCAGCAGCTCCATAAAGAAAAGAGCAGGATTCATGGAGGTTAACAATCCGCCCTGTCTCCGCGTGAGGTCAAAGGGAATCACTGCCTTCTCTCAGAGATTATTAGAGAGCGAGCGAGAGAGCGTGGAGTTATAAATCCATGCGGCATTATTTACTGTTGCTGAAAGCGCTGTGCAGCAACAGTTATAGCTGCAATCCTTGGACAATATGCGACCAAACAATGTTGTAAGAGACTGATATATCTTGCCTTTATGCTGCTTTTTAAATATTTCTACCATGTCTCTGAATATTTTGTGATGACTTTACATTTCCACCCGTGGTGTGCTGCTCTTGCTGTCACGTTTAATAACAAGTGCTTAAGCAGAGTGCCTACTTTTGTGCTGAGTGAGATGACATTTTTCATCCCCTACAAAGCCTGTACACTCAGCTCAGTTTGATTTAGTGTTGTAGGTGAATGTGACACATTCTACATTACTACTTTTAACGCCCCATTTGAGTTAATGCACAGTCCTTTTAATCCGACCTTGAAGTAAAAAAGCCAAAACATGAGAAGATTGAGAGATATAGTATTTTTGTTCACTTCTTTAATAAATAGAAGCTGCTTCAAAATGTCCACTATTAATCTAGTGCTTTAGCCGTTTGCTGACCTTCAATAGCCTTTTCTATTTGTACATAAAGAATACTAGTTCGTAAACTGTCTGCTGTCTTGTTGCTGTGTTGGTACAGCTGTGATTTCCCGGAGCCATGAAGGTCCAGGGCAAATGGGCAAGGCTGTGAACATCCCCAAGGATGAGCAGGAGAAAATGAAGGAGCTCTTCAAGATCAACCAGTTCAATCTGATGGCCAGTGACATGATTGCTCTCAACAGGAGTCTGCCAGACGTGAGGCTCGATGGGTTCGTACGTCTTCTCTACATACATAAAACAAAACAACACATATGTCCTTATGAAACTGCTGTAGTATTTTTTACACAAATGGGCTCTTGTATGTTAATAGAATTTTGGGTCTCCTTTACACCTCTGGCCTACATGTAAAGATGTCTTGTAAAGGCAAGGCAATTTTATTTATATAGCACAATTCATACACTGGGTAACTCAAAGTGCTTTACAGAAATAAAAGACAATTTACAAGATTTATATTAAGAAACATAAGAAAAATTAAAACATTTTAAAAAGAAGAGTGAGGATAAAAACACTTTAAGTTGTAGTGTAGGTGGAGCTAAAGAGGAAGGTTTTTAACCTCCCCTTGAACATTGTTAAAGTTGAGGCTGTTCCAGGTTTTTGCTGCATGAAACTTAAACGCTGCTTCACCTTGTTTAGTTCTAACTCTGGGCACGAGCAGAAGGCCTGTCCCAGATGTTCTCAGAGTCTGAGGAGGTTCATAAGCAACTAGCATGTCAGAAATATATTCTGGTGCTAAACCATTTAGAGACTTGTAAACCAGAAGTGCTGTTTTAAAGTCTATTCTCTGAGCAACAGGAAGCCAGTGCAGAGATTTTAAAACTGGTGTGATGTGGTTGTACTTCCTGGTTTTAGTGAGAACCCGTGCAGCCGCGTTCTGAATAAGCCGCAGCTGTCTTAACCCTCGTTTTGAGCAGGCCGTTACAGTAATCTAACCTGCTGGAGATAAAAGCATGGATAAGTTTCTCTAAGTCTGGTTGAGACATCATCCCTTTGACTCTTTGGAAATGTTTTAAGGTGATAAAATGCAGATGATGTAATTGACATAATGTGACTGTGGAAATTCAAGTCTGAGTCCATGATCTTTTGCTAGGAAAGTCTGGTCAGTTTATGCTCAATAAGGAAACCACAGCTTCCTCCTCCCTTCTGACAGCAAGGTTAATGAAATGTTGTGGCGCAACTCCATGCAACTTATGGTTCTGCAAAAATACAAGCGTATAGCTCGCCTTAACCTATGAAAGCATGGGCAGGTTTTGGATGGTCAGTACTGTCATACTTTGTTTACTGTTTACTGTCTCCGGTCCCTATATTGACTCCTCTCAGCTCTAAATTTTCCAACAGTTAATAGTAGTTCAAACAGTTGTTTGAACTACTATTAACTTTGTTGTTAATAGTTGTTAGTATTAATGACTTTGCTGTTGAACGGTTCCATTGCTCTAATTATGGGCAAGTGCAGAATCACTCTTGATTAGATAAGAGAAGAGAAGGTTTTTTACATGCAGAGTTAAACAAAGTTTACACACTTTATCCACCTCTTTACTGCACCAATACATCAGCTGTACATGTTAGCTTATCTAATCCAGCTACAGTTATATAGTGATGATATTACATCCACATAATGTTTTAGTATTCTTTCTAAATAAAAAAACTAAACAAAATGTCAGATCTTTTTACAGTGTGATTTGCAATTAAAAATGGCTTAGCTACATAATACAGGCATAAGTAAATATCTAGAAACCACTTTTCTGCTCTTTCTGCTTGTTTCAGTTCCTCAGAAGAAACATTAGAAAAGCAGATTTTTGATGGTTACATGGTAAAGAAATAAACCTGGAGTCACGCAGCTCTGCCAGTTGCTGCCTCTGAAGGGGAATAGCATTTTGTCTTAAAGGTATCCTCTTGGCCTAGTTGTGTCCATCAGAGCTGTCACCTTGAATAGACAGGACTCCACTAGCACCGCTGTCCACTCTGATACCTTCACCCTCCATCACCTTCCACCAGCCCTGCTACAACACGCAGGCTCCCCCGGCCGTCCACCTCCACCTACTAATACGGGCTTATTCTTTATTCAGCACTGTCCCATGTTTACCACTTTCTCCCTGTTTCAGCTTTGACAGTTACCCATCAGGCCAGGGACAAGCTGACATGGCTGTCAACATTGTTTTTTTCTTTCCTCCTTTGGAGATTTTTGTCAGTAAATCTCATAAGACAATGTGTTTTTCCACTGGTGGCTTCACTGGCTTCACTGGTGTTTTTCATACAATATAATGAGCTGTGGGACTGAAGAGCAGTGCAGTGCATGAAAAGTAGACCGGGTTTATTAGAGGACAATGGGTATGTAAATTGATACATGTATATTATTTCATACAATATTGAGTGGTGCGTGTAATTTAATATTTCATAATACAGTGATTATACATTTGTGATATATTGGGTATTCCTATTTAGCAAACATTCATATATCTCTCTTGAGCAAATACTTGGGAAAAGTGAAGGTAGCCCTTCTGGTCCTTTTTAGGGATCACATGCACATTTTGATTAATTTATTTTGGGACATGTGCATGTTGATGAACATATATGAATGTTAACATGCCAGATTGATTAGCTTAGGCTAATTTCAATCTGTTGTCCCAGCATTCTCACACGTTCATACACCAGTGCAGTATAAACTGGGGAGATGCAGGAATCAAACCGGCAACCTTTCAGTTATAGGACGACCGCTCTACTCTGCCAGATTAGCACGTCTATGTTTGAATACGTATTGAGATCTATTATTCTCCCATCAGGTGTAAGACCAAAGTTTACCCAGACGACTTGCCGAACACCAGCATTGTCATTGTCTTTCACAACGAGGCCTGGAGCACTTTACTGCGGACAGTTCACAGCGTCATAAACCGATCGCCCAGACACCTGCTCGTGGAGATCATTCTCGTCGATGACGCCAGTGAACGAGGTCTGTAGTGGTCAGATCAGATCAGTATAGTTATATTTACTAACGTATAAAAAAAGCTACATATGTAAGAGTAGACTAATTGTTATTTTATAGGAAAAAGTTGTGCACGGTTATGTTTGACTACATTTTGTTTGTATATATTATCCTATCTAACAATTTTTGGTTAATTGTTAGTTTCATGTCCATTTTGTTCATTTTTTTTTTTTTTTTAATAATCCGTAGGTCCTTTGTAGCTGAAAAGGTCTTGTTTTGTTCTAGACTTTTTGAAGAAGAAGCTGGAGAATTACGTGCGGACCCTGGAGGTGCCAGTGAAGATTTTGAGAATGGAGCAGCGGTCTGGTCTAATTAGAGCCAGGTTGAGAGGCGCTGCTAGCACTAAAGGCCAGGTCATCACCTTTCTGGATGCTCACTGCGAGTGTACAGTGGGCTGGCTGGAGCCCCTGCTGGCCCGCATCAGAGAAGACAGGTACCCACTCACTATAGTCATAATAATGTGCATTCTTCTTGTGTCTAGATTGGCCTCATTGTAACTCATTGTGGTCTTTTGCCTATTCAGTGCCTGAAGCAGCCTTTTGTTAACGTCAGTATTCTCACATTTCACTTCAGTTGCATCATTCAGTGCCTGAGACTAAATTGAATATTGATGGAGCAGCAAACGACGAGTTATGAATATACGGTTCAGCCCTGACTCTGCTGATAGAAAACGATAAAAAAAGAAATTCTGCTTCCATTGCAGTCACACAAGAAGACACTAGCTCCACTTTCCGTAGATGAAAACACATCCAAGGCACACTTAAGTGTTGGGTGAAAATGAATTTATTGATTTAGCACAGTCATATTGTCCAAATTTCCATACACTTCCATACAATTTCCATACACTTTCCATACCTATGTAAAGTGTAGTTTTGCAATTTGTTTAAATTTACAGATGTCTAAGGAAATTACTTGGATTGTTTTGGGAAGGGTTTGTGTGTACCACACATTGTTCAAGCTTGCATATTCAGTTTGTAACTCAGTTGGCTATTAAATTGAATATGACTGCATTTACATGTACAACAATACTATTAACTTTAATAAGAGCATACCCTGAATGCCATGTAAACACCATTTTCTAATTACCTAGCCTGATTAAGGTCATATTCAGAGTAAGCATAAAATAAATTGAAATAGGACACCTGGAGTATAATTGTGATCAAAACTTAATTGCACTATAACCTTTTCACAGAATTACCGTTCTTGTTACCATAATTACACACACACATATACAGTCAGGTCAATAAATAAAAGGGACATTGACTCAATTCTAATTTTTTGTCTCTAAACACCACCACAATAGATTTAGAATGAAACGAACAAGATGTGCTTTAACTGCAGACATTTAGCTTTAATTTGAGGGTATTCACATCTAAATCAGGTGAACGGTGTAGGAATTACAACAGTTTGTTGTTCCTCCCACTTTTTAAGGGACCAAAAGTAATGGGACAATTGGCTGCTCAGCTGTTACATGGCCAGGTGTGTGTTATTCCCTCGTTATCCCATTTACAAGGAGCAGATAAAAGGTTTGAATGTTCATTTCAAGTGTGCTATTTGCATTTGGAAACTGTTGCTGTTAACTCTCAAAATGAGATCCAAAGAGCTGTCACTATCAGTGAAGCAAGCCATCATTAGGCTGAAAAAACAAAACAAACCCATCAGAGAGAGAGCAAAAACTGTAGGTGTGGCCAAATCAACTGTTTGGAACATCCTTAAAAAGAAAGAACGCACCGGTGAGCTCAGCAACACCAAAAGACCCGGAAGACCATGGAAAACAACTGTGATGGATGACCGAAGAATTGTTTCCCTGGTGAAGAAAACACTCTTCACAACAGTTGAGCCAGATCAAGAACCCTCTCCAGGAGGTAGGTGTATGTGTGTCAAAGTCAACGCTCAAGACAAGACTTCACCAGAGTGAATACAGAGGGTTCACCACAAGATGTAAACCATTAGTGAGCTTCAAAAACAGGAAGGTCCGATTAGAGTTTGCCAAACAACATCTAAAAAAGCCTTCACAGTTCTGGAACAATATCCTATGGACCGATGAGAACAAGACCAACTTGTACCAGAGTGATGGGAAGAGAAGAGTCTAGAGAAGGAAAGGAACTGCTCATGATCCAAAGCACCTCATCAATGAAGCATGTGGTGGTAGTGTCATGGTGTGGCAGTGGTGGACGAAGTACACAAACCAAGTACTTGAGTTAAAGTACAGATACACTAGGTAAAATATTACTTCAGTAAAATCCAAAGTTCTCCCTTTTAACTTTCACTTGAGTAAAAGTACAAAAGTATTTGCCTTCAAATGTACTTAAGTATCCAAGTACTATCATTTATTATGGCTATAATGCCCTTGTAATTTTTGTCAGTCTCTTGCTTAAAATAATTTGATATGCTTTTTGCATGTCATAGATGTAATTGATTTCAATAAATCTAGTGATATATTTAAAAATTATTCTTAAAGTAGATCACTACGGAGCCTCAGACATGACATGCAGGAAAAAAATAAGCTAAATCGTGCGCACGATTTACTAATTCATTCCATCGAGTTTCAAAATCATGCACATAATTTATAAATCGAGGAAGTGAAATAGTAAATAGTGATTTTAGTAAATCAGTCTGGGGGAAAACACAGTAATGTTAAATCGTGCACAATATTTTTTTTCTTGCATGCCATGTGCAGGGCTCTGTACATCACAGTCTTTGGAAGCTGATCTTTTGAAAATAACGATCTCGGTTTATAAGCAGCACTCCACCTTTCAACTGTTTAGCATCATAAGCTGCATATAAAACTAGTCAAAATTTTATTTATATTCTACCAAAAGTGTTAACATCAATCGACTGTCATTTCACAATATCGAATCACTCAGTTTAAAATAAATACTACAAACGTTGGTGAAACAGTGAACTAACGTTAACTTAAACACAATGGTGCGAGCTACTGTTAGATTACTCAATAGAAAATGACCCCCAGAATGAAAATGGCTTACCTCAATGTGTTTCCTAAGATTGGAAGGAGAATTTCAGTACAAAGAAATTTTACAGTTCCTAGGCAGGCAAAGAAGGCAGTTAAAAATGGACTTGGAAAAAGGACTTGTTTTTCTTTTCAACGACTTCAAAATAACACCGCAAATAAGGCCACGGATGTTGTGGCACTGGCACTTTAGATTCAGGAGTTTGTGATTGTTCCATCCTAATGAAGAGTGAAGACAATCGGCACTCTCAGAATGATATGCTGTTGCACTGATGCACTAAATAAGAGGTAACCAGACCAAATTCAAAACAGAGCGCGCGCTGTATCCTGATTGGTGGTTTGCCGCGTGATTGCCCTCTTCAGTTTTTTTCTATCCACTCATAAATAAAAAGGAACGACTAATTTTGCAAAATGTAATTGAGTAAAAAGTAAGATATTTGACTTTGAAATGTAGTGAAGTTAAAGTAAAAAGTATCCCCAAATGGAAATACTTAGTAAAGTACAGATACTGGAAAAAACTACTTAAGTACAGTAACGAATTACATTTACTTCGTTACTGTCCACCACTGTGGTGTGGGCATGTATGGCTGCCAATGGAACTGGTTCTCTTGTATTTATTGATGATGTGACTGCTGACAAGTAGCAGGATGAATTCTGAAGTGTTTCGGGCAATATTATCTGCTCATATTCAGCCAAATGCTTCAGAACTCATTGGACGGTGCTTCACAGTGCAGATGGACAATGACCAGAAGCATACTGCGAAAGCAACCAAAGAGTTTAAGGGAAAGAAGTGGAATGTTATTCAATGGCCAAGTCAATCACCTGAATCTGATTGAGCATGTATTTCACTTGCTGAAGACAAGACTGAAGAGAAAATGCCCCAAGAACAAGCAGGAACTGAAGACAGTTGCAGTAGAGGCCTGGCAGAGCATCACCAGGGATGAAACCCAGTGTCTGGTGATGTCTATGCGTTCCAGACTTCAGGCTGTAATTGACTGCAAAGGATTTGCAACCAAGTATTAAAAAGTGAAAGTTTGATTTATGATTGTTAATCTGTCCCATTACTTTTGGTCGACCTTAAAAAGTGGGAGGCACAAATACAAACTGTTGTAATTCCTACAACGTTCACCTGATTTAGATGTAAATTCCCTCAAATTAAAGCTAAACGTCTGCAGTTAAAGCACATCTTGTTCGTTTCCTTTCAAATCCATTGTGGTGGTGTTTAGAGCCAAAAAGATTAGAAATGTGTCAATGTCCCAATATTTATGGACCTGACTGTATATTTCTTTACTTAAATGCATTACTTTCATAATGATATTTTTAAAAAGTTAATGAATTAAACTGCTTCTGTGGTAAATAATATGACCATTAATTAGTGCTTAATTGTGAAGGAAAAGTCCTAAAAGTGCCCTGGAAATTGACTTGTCAAAAGGAGAAGTAAAACTGGTGATTAGTTTTACACTACACTTGATACATTGTATCTACTTCATTAAGTACAATGTAAAACACTGTGTAACAAACTGTAATAGCATGTAACGACATAGTACATACACACCCTAATCCTACCTACAATATGTAAGTACAAATAATCCCATTATGTATGTACTATGTAGTTACATGTTATTAAAGTGCTTAATGAGGTATATACAATGTATCAAGTGTAGTGTAAAATAAAGAGTGACATCAGACATTTTTATCCTTTATTTGTGAATGATGTCTCTTTCCTTTTACCAAGACTCATCAGTCTGACCATTTTAGGAACTGCTCCAATTGTACAACTTCCTTTAATCTCTTTCACTTAAAGCTAACATTAGTCTGTTTTCTGTGTTTGTTGTGTCTGGCAGGAACGCAGTGGTGTGCCCCATCATTGACGTCATCAGTGATGAGACCTTCGAGTACATGGCAGGCTCAGACATGACTTACGGAGGCTTCAACTGGAAGTTGAATTTCCGATGGTACCCTGTCCCCCAGCGAGAGATGGATCGACGCAAGGGGGACAGAACACTTCCTGTCAGGTTGGCAAGCCAAATATTTTCTCTTTAAAGATAAATGCACTAAACCTTCCAGGAAATGTCTCACACTTTTCTTGCATCATGAGGAATTAGAAGAGAAGAGGTGAAATTGTACAATCTTCTAATCAGTTTTGAGAATGGAGGCTACAAAGATATAATAATTGTCTTAA
Source organism: Perccottus glenii (assembly GCA_024416835.2). Classification (NCBI taxonomy): domain Eukaryota; kingdom Metazoa; phylum Chordata; class Actinopteri; order Gobiiformes; family Odontobutidae; genus Perccottus; species Perccottus glenii. The sequence continues at coordinate 11,618,555 of CM044560.2, read as the reverse complement.
TTTTTTCACAATCCATCTTGAAGAGCCTCTTTCATCTGCTGATTATAATAGATCATTGTCTTCCTATCTTTTAGTATCCTACTGCGAGCTGCTTCCTGAATAGTTGTAATGAAAGAGAGCCAGTGCTAATTTATTTAAATAATACAAAAATAGTTCACACTTCCTTTTTTGGCCACTGAAAGATAAAGCAGGCGTAATTTGTCATCTGCATGCAAATCACATCCAGCAACAAACAGTAGCCTAAATTTAGAGAAGACTTCAACACCGAATGAATTAAAAAAGATGAAAATAATTACTCCTCTAAGGCTTTGTTTTCAAAACGTCAAACAAATAGCTGCTTTGTTTTAATCGGCGCATCCCTCTGAGTTGCTCTAATGTGGCAATAAATGCAGCTCAAATTGAGATATTTACATGGGTTTTGTGCTTTGTTTGTGTACTTCTTGCAGGACTCCCACCATGGCAGGAGGTTTGTTCTCCATAGACAAATCCTACTTTGAAGAAATAGGGAGCTATGATCCGGGGATGGACATCTGGGGTGGAGAGAACTTAGAGATGTCTTTCAGAGTAAGCCACACACGACATGGGATATAATGTGAATGTGTCATTTCTACCACAATCAGGATCCTGGCGACGAGATGTGAAGCTGTAAAAATAGCAGTCTATTTTTTACTATTGAAAAGCTACATCAGTGTAAAACATCATTTGTATTAATAGCATTGGGGAAAGAAAAACATTTGAAACAGGATAGTCTGATTTAGATCTACATTGTGTGTGTTTTTTTTCCGTCTGCAGATATGGCAGTGCGGTGGCTCCTTGGAAATAGTGACCTGTTCCCATGTGGGCCACGTTTTCCGTAAAGCCACCCCGTATAGTTTCCCTGGAGGCACGGGCCATGTCATCAACAAGAACAACAGGCGTCTGGCTGAAGTGTGGATGGATGAATTTAAAGATTTCTTCTATATCATATCTCCAGGTATAAGGCTGTGCTGACATTAATTATACAACATCATACATGAGAAACAAGAAGGGTGTAAATTGGATAGGTTTTTTTAAGTCACTGGTGTTAAAAGGGAAAATAAACTGATTTAGATTTTTCTATTTAAAATGTATGCTTTCTATTCATTTATCTTACCTAGTTTTTCCTGTGCTTTTTAGTCAATAATCTCTTCTCAGGCTCTGGGTAATACTATTTTATGGGCCCAGATCTATATAGATTGTCCCTTTTGACAGAAAATGTTATTTTAAGAGAAATACTTCTCTTTGTTTAAGACACTCCTAAAAACACCTCTTCTAAGATACTTTGTATAAAACATAAATGGAATATAGTCATACATGTAAGCAGGGAGGACTGGCATACAGGACTACCAGGCCGGTGGGTTGGCCCTGCTGTCACGCTCCTATTCTATTTTGAAGCAGCGCCGCGCTGCCCCTGACAACGCCTTCTCTGCTTCTTCTCCGCTCCAGTCAGGCAGCCCTGCGGTTTGCACACATGAACATGAGCTGAAGCACTGTAGGGGAGCCCGGCTGAGACAGGGACCAGCGAAGAGCAATAAAAAAACTCCTTGTGTGTCATCCATTAAGGCCCAGACCCGGCCCATGACACAAGTTTCCTCTGGGCCTGGAGCGCTTATCATGGTTTTCTGTGGGGCTGTTGCTGTGGTCCTGTTGGTTTGCAAGTTCAATAAATCAGTGCTCTCAAATGGGAAAACCTTGTCCCTACTAGTGTCATTACAGATGCATACAGGGGCTTGCATACAAATTTGTGCTCACCCTATTTTTTTTGTGGAAAAGATTGTGAAAGAAGCTTTTCCTCAAATGAATCAAAAACAGGCTTATGTGCTCTCTTTCACAACAGCACCTGGAGGCTTTTATGCTCATGGCTATTCAGCCAGATGTGCTAAAGAGGCTGGAGAGTAAAAATATTATGCTGCGGAGGTGATTCATGGAGTGAACAATGAACTAATACATTCGTTTCTCAGTTTTTCTTCCTTTCTTTTATTTTTATTAGGTTTCAAGTTGAAAAGTTTTGAACTTATTTTTTTAAACATTTCTTGTTGTTGTGAAATATTTGGTCATTTTATTTGTATTTATTAAATTCAGTTTTGTGTATAGGCCACTTTTTCTCCCCAGTCCGCCCCTGCATGTAAGGAGATATTCTAGATTTAAGGCACTCGATTGTTAGGGGAAGAGGGGCACATTTAACATGGTTAAACACATCTAATCCCAACAATGTGCTGCCCAAAGAGTTGATTGCTCAGTATCAAAATATTATGGTATAGTAATATCAGTATTAACGCCACTGTATGTAATTTATTGCAATATCTTAAGGATGTTCACTATAAAAAAAGATTTTAAGATAATGCCATGACAAGTTCTTGAAACAAGAATTATATTTCAAAGGAAATATTTTAAGACAAGAAAAAAACACTTTTCTAACAATAGTTTTCTAATAACGATTTATTTTATTGAGCAAAACATTCACGCCAGAAACAGAAACAGTCATTGATATAGTAAATGATTCCTTTAGAGTCTTTTGGCCTGACTGGACTTTTTTTTTTTTACACCTTCTTAAAACTTTACGGAATGACGAGTTGTCAAGTGGTTCTTCTCTATTCAGGCTGATGACCCATCTTAGCTGTACTGACTCTGAGCGCAAAGGATGTTTTCTCCATTCTGTTACACTGCCGTTGGAACAAAGTTCATGACAATATTTTGATTATGATACAGCCAATAGCGTTACATTTCTTTTTCAGTCTGTGAAAAATCAGATCTACGAGTTTTTCTTGTATCCAACAGTAACCTTAAACGACACTAACTCTTGGTGCTTCTATCTCTCTGAACTGGCCCTGCTGGCGTTTTAAAGTTCATTTTGGAAATTTGTCATCGTAGGTCATCTGCTGTTGATCACACAGACAAAGCCAAAGAATAAGCCTTGGCAGACTGAGATATGCGGACCCTTCCATCTGTCGACTTAGTAATGTGATTACCCTTTAGCGAACCGCAGTGTCCAGGAAATCTCCTGTTAAGTGTTTCAGATGCCAGCCAGCCTATACGGGATCATCTGTAATCTGCTCATCTTACGGCACAAAGTGACCTACCCCTCTTATACTAAAATTAATAAAGGACAAGCCAAGGAGCACGAGAAGAGCGCGTTTTTGTTTTACTCTATTTTGCTAGCATGACCTACTAACCCCACAAGTTGTATAACTCATGTGTTAACAAATTGCAGTTTTTAGCCTACACAATTTTAATGTTTTAAATCCAAAAATGTACATGTTTTTAAGTGATGTACATTGGTGGTCAACGGATTAGAAGGAGGTGAACTGAGTCTTGCTGTGTACTATGACATCTGCTCCTTTAACACAAAGGAAACAAGTGTAAAAAAAAACGTTGAGTGTTTTGGTCCCTGCTGCTTCCAGACTTTACAAAATATATATTTTTAATAGAGTGGATTAGAGTGGTTTAGAACTATTGTAGAACTACAGAACTATGTTAAGACTATACTCAAACGCATTGAAAACAGACGTACAAGGGAATTTTTAATTTTGAAAAGAAGTAATGAGTAAAACTCGACCCGCCACATGTGGGCAAAAAATCCTCTGCTAGTCTGTCTTCTGCACGGATGATTTTAGGATCAAAGAGGCTATTCATCACAAGCAACACGTGACACAAGACAGAGAAGAGAAGGAGTGGCACTAAATTCATAGCTTTCATCTGCCCGTCTGAAATGTATATTCCTGATAAAAGAACATCTTGATAAAGATTAAAGAAAGGTGCTTGGCATTTGTTTGATGTGACTTGTGGTGTAGCAACAGTGATGAATTTCATTTTTGTCTATTCACAAAATACGTGTTTTACCTTGATAATGATGGATACAGTTGCGTGACTTACCAAAAATAAAGGGAGCATAAAAAACATTGTTGGGGAAGAAATGAGTAGCCTACCCCTTATTGCCTCTTTTGGACGCAACACAGTAAGTTGCAGACAGGTGCTGCAAATCATCAGCTCTTAAAAACTTGATAAACAGTGGGTTGTTGGTCTGAATTTAGGTGTACAACAAAGTGCCAAGAGAGACAGACATAAGCAGTGCTTCATTTGTAAAGCTGGAGGTCAGGGAACACAAAGGGAATTTTGAGGATGTTTTCCATTAGTACCAAGCAGGAAGAAGAAGTCACAGAAAATATATTGCTATGAAGGCTGCCTGAGTGCTTTATTTTGTGACTAAACAATGCCCTTTTAACACCAGTGGGCAGTTTCTACAGCCTTAGTTACAAATCAGAGTTAGATTTGTTAAAAAACAAAAGCATCAGGTCAGATACTTAAAAAAAAAAGGAGCCTCAGAAGGTGCCAGATCCGATCAAATTTAAACCTGTATTCTGGTATACATTTGATAATAGGGCCAGTTTTGGGACTATCCTGACAACCCCTGACAACTAAAGAATATTAAGTTACTAAGATGACAAACTGTCAACGTATTAAGTGGGTCACAAAGTCACGGTTGAAACAAACATTCACCATGAAACAAAATAAAGTTACAAAATAATTATCTTAGTTCTTGTTAGTCTTAATGCCAAATGTCCCAAGGTAATGCTACTGTCTACAACTTAAATCTAGATCTTTCTTAATAGCCATGAATGAATGAATGAATTCTTTATTGTCATTTCTTTGCGCGCTTCCACACACAATTCAATGAAATACCGTTTCTCATCGGTCTATTATAAAATCGAGATAATAAACAAGTCCATAAATATAAGCGGTCCAGATCAACATAAGCAATACAAAGTTAAAACCTATTACTCAATATTTAAAATCAAAATAAATTAAAACTGAGAAAGGCCGCCGCAAACTTTGGTCGCGCCGCCATGTTGGAGCAATCAGGCTCTTCCATGATAAATGACCCTGCTACAGTATCTACATGTGAAGGAGGAGGAGAAACCATCTGCCTAATGTGTTTGTAAGTGTGGGTGCCCAGTGGCTGTCTAATGCTTCCCCAGTCACACATACATCATAAACTAAAATTTGACTGAAGCCACACCATAGACAGTGGCACGCTGTAGCACTCTGATGAAAATCACCCAAGAAAGCCCCAGGTGTGCAAACAAAATAGAACATGTTTTGTAAAATAATACATTGTTTGCATCAATAGGGTATTTTATGCTACCAGTTTTAAGCCTGTATTTCTGCCAATATATTTCATGATTTACCACAGTTTTGTAAAAAGCCTTGTGGTTATGCGAGCGAAAAGCAGTCCTTGTTTGCATTATTTTAAAGTGAATTCTCGTTTTGTAGGCGTGATGCGTGTGGACTACGGAGACGTTTCCTCCCGCAAAGCCCTCCGTGAAGCCTTGAAGTGTAAACCGTTCTCCTGGTATCTCGAGAACATCTACCCAGACTCACAGATCCCAAGAAGATACTACTCACTTGGTGAAGTATGAGCTTTTTGTTATACTCTCATCTCCTGTTGTGTGTTTGATTCATTGCCTCCTTCTGCGTTCTCAGATATGTTCTTGCTCCCGGATTTATGTTCAGAAGAGGCTATCATTAGAGGATAAATCAGAAAAGGCTAGATAAAAGCAAACATCCACAGCTGTTCTTATTGGACTTGAATTACAAACAAGAAAAAGTGCCAGAGGTGGACAGTGTTTACATAAAGAAAAAGCCTCAGGAACAGTTATGCATTATACATTTTATTCTGGAGTTTTGCATTACATTTAGTGTGAAATTTAAATGCACAGAAGTAAGTAAACATAGCATTATTTTACATCTAATGCCAGAAAAAAAAATAATTACTGGGCAACTTTGATTTTAATTTCAAAATAAATTGTTACATTGAGTTATCATTTTATAGCATTGCAAGCAACATAACACAATATACTTAAATGTAAACAAATCTATACATTTATTTATTAACTTCACATTAAACTATCACAATTAAACAAAAATGGTTAATTAATTAAAATGTTTAAACAACACACAAGTAAAAGATTGTGTGGTAATAAGAACACACTAACCGAACCCTGAACCAAGACCTGACCAAGAACTCAGTTGGGTTTCTTGTCTTCTGTTGCTGTACACCCATCTCAGATGCAAATACTACCAGTTCAATCTGAGTACAAGGACAAACTTACAGTATGGTTGATTTTATAACTCTGAATAAGTCATTTTAATGGTTGCCTTTAAAGATCTAATTTTCCAATGATGTAAACAAATATTTGGTAGTCTAGACTGGTCTTGTTTTCAGAGACTTATGTCTAAAACAATGACACTTAATTGAGTTGATCGTAAAACGTCTTATGACTAATTAAGGCCAGTGTCAAGTCCTACTCAAACTGTCTTTGACCAAATTACCATAAAAAGCCTGCCTTACATATTCATTTATGTATTGCTATGTAATTGACTACAGTGGCCAAATTATTAGAAACAAGGGTTGTGTGCAGATAGCGAGTACTCAGTACTTGCAATATTGGAGCTTTTGGTACTTCTTTAACTTCCTCCAACATTGCTATACAAGTACTTTACTTAGTACTTTATTTAGTGACTTTACTTTGATTTGTACAAATACAATTTGAAATATTTTACTGTAAATTAAGATAATTATTAATATGAGGGTCATAAACTGCCACCCTGAAAAAACAACATTCATCTTATTGCATTAAATGTGTATTGTTTGAAGTGTCTTTGCACTCAGAAAATTTAAAAGTTCTGGAAAACATGGAGGTGCCTATTACCAACCAAAATTATTATGTATTTCTTATTTCTTAACTTGGAAAGAGCTTGGTTTGGCCTGGGCTATTGTTAGACATGTGTCTCTTAAAGCAGACACTCTCAACTGGTGGGTCGACACCAAAATGTGGGTCACAGGCAAGTTCTTGGTGGGCCGCTGTATACTGTTATTATGAAATCGTTTACAAGAAACAAAAGCATTAAGAACAAATCTAGGCCCATCATTTATCAATGATTTGCTAAATAACAGCTCTGGAATGCAAACTTAAAGTCAAATTTTAAAAAAAGTAGTTTAAAAGTAGTCATTACTTTTCTGCTCACACAGAGAAGACTGCCCGGGGCTGTGTCAGTGTCAGAGCGGTGCGTGGTGAAGCCGGGCTGACACGAGGCTGGTGACGTGGCGATAGATGGAAGCCATTTAAATGTAATGTCACTTGAGGAGCTGATGTTGAAATGAGCTTGTAATCCTCCACCACTCACACTGCTGAGGATAAGAGGATTTCTCATCTGTGCTGCTCGACTGTGCTGCAGTACTAGACACTTTCTCTCTAAGTCACTGCAGCACCTCAGCTTCCTCCAAATGAGACTTTTCCCCGACTGATTCTCATTCGCTATAGCACACAGTCAGCCGTTCCCTAACAGCTGGAACCATTAGACTTTATATAGCTTAATTATGAACGTTATTTCCCCATTCCTGCGATAATAAGTTACACCAGCAACTATAGAACCAGCTCAGCTTTAGCTTCACCGTTAATATATGAGTTCATTAGAAAGCTGAGTTGGCTATAAATTTGGAGGAGTTGTTCCAAACTGAGGCCAGTGCAGTCACATAAATAAAAAAAAACTCAGGTGATGTGTTCAGTTGTTTGAACATTGTACATGACACTTGCCTGAAATCTTCTGAAATCAGATGGCAGAAACATATTTTACATCATCAAAATAACTGAGTCAGTGAATACTCTGCTGTGAAAATCCGATTTGACAAATGTGAGTAAATTGGCTCTAATGATGGCTACTGTAAGTGACAGTTTGCGCTGTCACTTCTACGCCACTGACACTGTGAGCTAGCTGCTACATTACAGCATATGAATCATAAAGAGTGAGTCGTCGTCGGGCAGCTGTAAGTGACTATACATCAGCTGGACTTTATGTAATGATAAGGAAGAACAAACATTGAAGAAAAGCATGCAAATAAATTGTGGTCTGAAAAAACATAGAAGTGAAAAACATAAATGTTACATAAAATTACACAGCAGCTGAAGAAAACTGATAAATGCTTAATGTGGGAGACAACACTCTCTGACTGTCTCATGATAGTTATTCAGACATATAACTCGCAGCAGTACTATTGTTTCATAAATACAAAATCTGAAACACGAAACAGAACAGTCCATTGTGAAGCAGAAGAGGGCTGCTGTACAAATAAAGATAAAAACGGTAAAATGAACAATGGTCTGTGTTGTCCTGCAGATCAGAAATGTTGAGACTAACCAGTGTGTGGACAACATGGGAAGGAAGGAGAACGAGAAGGTGGGGTTTTTCAACTGCCACGGCATGGGAGGAAATCAGGTGAGGAGACAAATGCACTGTGTAAATCTGTGCATAGAACTGTGTGTATTTTGTTTTATTAAAGGCATACTATTGAGGATTTTTCATAAACATGTGAATGAATTCTGACACAATTAGAATCTCCAAAACCTCAGACCTGAAGCCCACCAGAACAATTTGAAGGTGAATGTATGTGTATACCAATTCTGAGATGCACCTATCATATTTCACCAGATTTACTTCTTTGTTTACATGGGAGGGCTGTTTTGGAGTGTGTAGCCCCCAGCCAATCATAGCTTTAATGAGAACAATAGAAAATATACAAGAGTGACGAGAGTTTATTTGGATCCAAGAACCAGCTGGTTCTTAGGTCCAGGTTTGTTTCTCAACGTTTGCCTGGAATTATAGCATGCCTTTAATGTGTTCAGTGAGCATTTCGTGAGGACTAAATGCAGTTTATTGAATCACATTTTTCTCATGAACACTATTAAGCCAGTGTCAACATACACACAAACACTTCTCTTTTATGGTGACTTTATGATTAAAAAAAGATTGTATATTGCTAACTAAAACCAACATATAATATTTGCTTTTTATTGCCCAGGCCCAAAGCATACTGAAGTTTAGGGGGCTGAAAAGAAAGTGAATATATGTGAATATATTAAATTTATTTTCTTTTATTGTGACTTCATTATTCAAGGTTAATACAATTGTGACATTCAGTGTAGTCTTGCCTGCGCTTTTCAAATAAAAAACTGTGACTGTAAAAATATAAACATTTTAAACAAATCCAGTCTATTGTGGGTTAACAGACATTAACCAAAAACCTTACTCGCCAAGAGTTGCTATAAAAATTAAGAGAAAATAAAGGGTTGTGGACCAGTGAGCTACAGCATTTATTCTGTGGATCCAAAATGCAGAGAAGAGAAGATGTAGAAACTTCCAAACTAAGTGGTGTAAGTGGTATTAATTGTGAATATTCTGCCTCCTGCACCATTAAAATAATATATGCACTTTCATTGTAAAAATGTCCCAGATTGAATAGTATTTTGAGCATTTGGAGTACAAACCTCATCAGTACACTGTGAGGACAATGACCAAAAAGAAAACAATAATTCATTCATTTAGAATCAAGGTAAAACGTTTGGTCGTTCAGTGGCCTCACAAAAGTGTCTCTCAGTACATGCAGGACATATTGTGATAAATGTGGCGTCGCTGAGGGAAATGTTTTGTCTCCAGGTGTTCTCGTACACGGCCGATAAAGAAATTAGGACAGATGACCTTTGTCTGGACGTCTCCCGGCTGAATGGGCCTGTCGTCATGCTCAAGTGTCACCACATGAAGGGCAATCAGATGTTCGAGTACGACGCTGAGGTAGGGTCTCTGTTCCAGCTGAAGGAGGCGGATATACATTTTGAGGTTAAAACATAAAAGTAGATATAATATAAATATAGTTTTCTTGCAATTTTCTAACCAATAATGACCTTAATATATATATGCTTGTAGTGATCAAATATGCTGGAAATATGAGTCTGCATAAAGCATTGTCATTTCAAGATGGAATATGTGTAGGAACCTTAAATATGGACTGATTGTAAAAAACTGTCTGGCCCAGTGGGACATTGAGTTATTGCCACTAGATGGTGCTGTATGCTAGTTTTTCCGTTTTACTCATGGCCCATAGAATGACATGTTCCATACATCAGCTCTTTCTCTTGTTCTCTCTTTCACAAAGTATGTTGGCAAGTGGGAATATGACTTTGAGGTAAGAGACACAAACATCTTGCTTGTGAAGCGATGTGAGAGCTTCCCCATGTTTTGAATCCTCTGCCCCCGGGACAGTCCCCTATCACTGTGTGTGTACCGTGAAGCGTCAGTGGACAAAAGAGTGGATAATTAATAACCAGAACTCCAATCTTTACTGTATTTCATCCTAATGTGATGTAATCTCATTTTTGCAAGACAATTTGGCCTGTAAGGCTTCTCTTGACTTCTCGTTTCACAATAATCCAGTTTCTATTAACTAAGGGGATTCTAAGTAGCAGTAGTGCTATTTGAAAACAAGATTAGATTACTTTTTTTTTTTTTGAGGTTTTAGGATGGTAAAAGAGAAGTTTACTTTACACTGAACTCAATGGCACAGTATGGATTTTATTGCTCAAAACCTTTAATGTCAACAAACATCCATTTTTAATGACAAAATGAGAAGAGCTTGAAAGAGCCGTGATTGAGATGTCTTCTCTGTGACATGTCGCTGTGACAAGGAAAAGGAAACCCAGGAGCTTTTCCATCAAGCTTTAAACAAACCTTCTGAGAAATCCATTCATTACACTTTGTTCTCTGGGTGCATTCTTAATATGAAACATGAATAATTTATAGACAAAGACTAGTCTCTGCTGTAAACAGCACTGGGGTTTCACTGCTGTCAGTGGTCGGAGTTATTTTTAGCCCACAACCAGTGACAGACGGGAGCTGATTCTACGGCACGAACATTTCATTTGGTCATTATTCTCACTTTTGTGTTCATTCCTGACTTGTCCACTTCCTGCTGGCGTCATTTAGACTTTGAGTGACAGCCTTTTTCTTATTTTCAATATCTTGCTGTTTCAGCTGGAAATAGAGCGCTGACTGGGCTCTGTCAGGAAAAAGGCACACATCAAAGAACTAGTCGTATACATGGAAGAGACAGATCCCTCTGCCTCTGTTACATACATTTATGGTTGACTAAATATTTAAAGGAGATATTCTGACAGTTTCTTATTTTCCCTCCATGTTTATTATTTAGTATTGGATGTAGATGTGACAGTTTAAGATGTGTTGAATGTGCTGTGATGTCTTAGATGAAAAGTCACCTGCCATCCATCAAAATTTATTTGATGGATATATTAAGTGTGAGAGATAAAAGCCATTGGTTAATTGCAGCTTTGATCACCTTATTCTATTTAGAGCAGCTCACTTTGAACTTTGAAACGTTTATAAATGTGCTGTAAGAAACTGATGGGTTCAACAGATGACTCTCAGACTTACCTTCACCACCATCTGTCCCTTTCACTCCCGGCCGGCCGCAGAAGCGCACCTTCCTCCACATCATCACCCAATCATGTCTGACCATCAGTCGTTTGGAGGACGGCACATACGGCCCCACAGTGGAGTACTGTAACAACAGCCCCCTTCAGTCCTGGACCCTCCACAACTTCACGAGACTGGGGGTGGCTCAGCGCCTCTACTTCAGTCCCACCGATTACATTCTGTAGGCTGCTGTCCCGTCTGGGGCTGTGGTCCTGGGACGAGCAGGTCAGTACGGTAGAAGCCTGACATTTGACGTAGTGCTCCCTTTAGTGCTCTTTGGTCTTAGTGTAGTTGGAGTATGCAGCAGAGTATTAAGTAGTTTATGCTGATATCCCCTGTGGCATCGGAGTTCTGTTGTGGTTGCTATGGTTACAGATTTGCTGCCCTAGGGGAGCCTGTATGTGCCTGTGCGACTTTAGGCCTGGGGTCTATTCAAGAAGAGCTTTTATTTGTTACTGAGGGCTAGTCTGAAGCCAACACCACTGACACTGTCTCTTTGGTTTAGGGTTATTCTCTTCACTACGCCATTTATGCACACATACACACAGCTCATATTGAAACATACTTTCTTTACAGATGAGTTGGTTCAATTTAGTTGAATTTGATTCAGGGGTGGGCCATATAGCTGTGTGAAAGCTAATGCTGCTGCTAGCACTGTGTGCAACTCAGATAATGGCGCTGCAGACGCTAAAAACACTAATAATCACTAGACGAAGCGGTCGCTGAGATTCCTTGATTTAATGAATTAACAGGAAATTAAAGACCAGGAACTGCTTAGTGTCTGTAATTTTTTGATTTATGCAAAATTTGCCTAAATTATAGCGTTTTTTTGTTGTTGTTTTTGCATCTTTTAGCAAGACTTTGTCTAGTTTATACATGTTTAAAGACAAAGATGGCTAAAACAAAAAGGTATCCAAACTTAACTGTTTTAATTGAACTGTGGCAGTATTGCACACTTCCGTATGCTAATGTTGTTTTGTATTTGACCAGATGACAAATTCATATATTTTAAGTTCAGGTACTTTATATATACAGTATATTTACTATACATTACCTTGACACAGCTTTGTGACTTGGGGGCTCGTCTGGGATCTGAACACATGGTTTTTCTGAGTCCTTAGATTCATTCTCACCTTTTCGGCTTCCAATCAGAAACCTTACCGGAGTCTGATTGGTTTAACTAGTCATTTTCTGACATTTACTTCTACTACCTTTACTATACTGAGAGTGTTAATTAGGTTAAAGTAACACTGCGTAACTTTTAGCTAGTAGCATTGAGTAATTTTTAATTCCAAAAATATACATTCTCGTATTGATTTAATGATTCTTAGACACGCAATTTGTAGTGTTATTTGTACCAAAGGCACTGAAATTACCCTACCATTTCAGAAGACATGTTTTTTTTCTAACCAACTTTTTTTTCTCTTAAAAACAAACAAACACAGACAATCTTTAGAGGGATCTGCACCCCTAGTGGCTAAAGGTTACATTGTGTGGCTTTAAAGCAAGTCATGACACATTCCCTTTTATACCTCCAATAGAAATCCAAATAATCACATACACAGGCCATCTAACAACATGTCCTCAGATCTGAGCTTTCTCTCAGAACAAAATCAGGCCACATTTAGCACATTCACACCTTGTATTACAGATGTCAGTGCCAGGTCTTGTAGCGGGCCTTTGTGAAAATTTTTAATTAGTTTCATTTAGAATCAAGGTAAAACGTTTGGTCGTTTAATTAATAAGGGGATATTGAGGATAATTTTAGTATAATAGTTACAATTGACTACATTTCGTGAGTTTCTTTCATTTAATTTATCTACTTTTAGTCACTCTTAGTTTCATGCTTGAAGAAAGATAGAGGGCACATCTCAAAGGTTGTATTTGCATCCTCTGCTTGTGTTGTTGTCCCGTCCACCGAGGACACAGAGAGAGGAGACAAAAGAGGACAGAAGAATGAGGAGACAAGAATTCAGAGCAATGTCCTTTCATTGAGCCAGATACAGTATGTTGTCTCCTCCATCCTCGCTCCTCACTCCTCAGAGCAGCATTAAGAGCTTTGGGAGGAGACGATAATAAGAGCCATGAGACATATAGAGTCCACTGGTTGGCTCTGGTCAATGCTTCACTTGGTTTCATCAATAGGATCTGAGAGCTCTAGAGACGCATACCTATGCTGACAAGATGCTGCTGTCTGGTTGGGAGCAGCCAGAAATAAGAGTACCTCTCATTTTATGAAACATGCCCCGAAAAAAACTTGTGGTTTACAAACAGTTGTCTTACTTGGATGGCTGCAAACAAAGGAAGTAGGACAAGATTTATTTAACACAGACAGTGTTATCCTAATTAGACCAGTCTAACTCAGAGTTTAGTGTTTTAAAAACAAGTTTAAAGTCAGGTTTAGAAAGAGACAAGAAATAAAAATTCACCATGGCAACAGTAAACAAATGGAGGCCCTCCACAAAAGTTGTGTGACTATGTAGAGCCTATTTAAAGGCCATGCATTTTATGTGCTGTTGTTTATATAAATGTGATGGTGCAGACTACTTTTTTCTTTGGATCTTTCCAGTAAATTTAGTAAATGTATTACTTCAGTAAAAGTGTAAAGTACTGCTATAAAAGAAAGAATCATAGAGTGAATGTCATCTGCACCTGCACTCATCAGAATAAAAAAAAGTAATCAAAAGATTATATGAAGAGAATTTTGTAAATGTAAAGTGATGTTTATTGTTGAACTTTTATCAATGTGTTAAAAATGAATATTCACAGTATTGCTGCGAATGAAATGAATCATCCAATCAGAGAGCTCCTTTAGACGCAGACGTAAAACGTAAAACACAGATTTCCACGTTTAACAGACTCTGACTTTGCACTAAACCTGCTTTGTTGAAACCACTCTGTATAGGTTTTTGTTTTGACATTGCTCTTTGAGGTAATTACCAGAATGTGCACACAAATAGCTTTAGGAAACCATCGGGGAGCTTTTACCACTGACCTTTTACAGAATGTGTCCAAACATTTGGGGCAGAGCCATGTCAAGCAACCCTCCACGTGTAAGATGTGATCTCCAAGACCTTTAGCCAGTTCTCATGCTAAATTAGTTCTCATATGACATTTATTTCCCACCATTAATATTTAATTCCGATGTGAAAACTCACAGCCTGTCCGCAGCGGTGCTCGAGCAGCAGTGGCGCTCGAGATGAAGAAAGACGTGTTTATTTTGGTTTTGTTGGTTGTTTTTTATTATCTACGTGCAGAGCGGATTGAAATGGGTCCTTTTGAAGTGATCCTTCATCGCGATCCTGTCTTTCATGGCCCCTGCCTCTCAAGACCCTCTCCTGTTTCCCCCCAAAGCAGCTGTGTACACTCTGAATCCCGATTTATTAATGCCCTTCACTGCTCGGCCTGCTTATTTAAATACATTTCTAAAGATTTGGGGTAAGCATTTCTGTTAGATGCTGCAGGCTCGCGGTTATTTTTTAATCTTAACCTCTCTACACTTTGCTATTTTCTCTTTTGCCACTTCTGCTGAGTATCTAGACTTTGCACATCCAGACTGAAAACGTTAAAGAGCAATTTGACTGTAGTATCCTGTGTTTTCTGTGCCCCGGAAAAGGTAAATTGGGTGAGGCGCTCCCAGGGCTGCTGGTGTGTGGCAGGGTTGCGGCAGTGAAGTGACCTGCTGTTTGATGGCCTGGTTTGCAGCCTCCACTCTGAGGTCCTTGTGGCAATCCACACACAAGCAAAGCAAAGAAAGACAGGACCTGGCGAC
This sequence comes from Perccottus glenii, assembly GCA_024416835.2. Classification (NCBI taxonomy): domain Eukaryota; kingdom Metazoa; phylum Chordata; class Actinopteri; order Gobiiformes; family Odontobutidae; genus Perccottus; species Perccottus glenii. The sequence goes on along the minus strand of CM044560.2, from coordinate 11,603,443 downwards.
CATTACAGCAAATTAGACGGTGGCCTGACTCTGCCTCGTTACAGAAAAAGAAATCCGCTGTTTTTATATTTCTTAACGAAGCATCCTGGCCCTGCAGATTTCCTCGCAGCTGAACGATAAACAGGAACTGGGTGCCTTTCAGTGCGGCTGCTGACTGGTGACAAAGGGGATAATGCGTCTCAACTGGAGCTTATGGTTAGAAATCGTCATTTAATTAGCCGGTCTCAGCTGTGCACACACTGAGCAACTTGCTCGGGAGACCCTGGTTACTTTGCTCGCCGGCTGAGATGGGAGTTTTCTGCAGCCCAAAGGAAGCGTGAAATAATTATGAGCAAAGGACAGAGCTTTAACTTTCGAGTATTTTCATTGAATGTGGAGCAGCTTTCTGCCCGCTGCATTTTCTATCCCCGCTATTAGGCCGGCATATGGAAAAGAATCATTCTGTTGTTTCATGTTGTTCTATGATTTAGACTTTAAATTAGATTTTATTTTACAGTGAAGAGTACCCTCCCAATAAAAAGCATGCGATACCGCTTTGGTCCCCTGGTCTTTTGGAGCCAACAGTGTGGCACTTTTATCAAAGGGTGGAGATAAACACTGAAAATGTTCTTTTTTTCAGAAAAAAGGTAACGCACACCAAAATGATCTCTCTTGAGGTGCTAATGTTGAAAGTCCAAATCTCAATATTCAATAAAACATTGCACACTCAGTGTCTCCACAGGTCAAGTCATTTAATCAATAGATCTGAAGTTGAATATTGAAATTTGTTCCTATATAAAACACTAAATGTTTCTTTTTATTCTTGTCATATTCCAAAAAGAAAGAATGTTAAATGATGTACATTTTTCAAAAACAAAGCTAGCATAAATATACGTTTTGTTTCTGGTTTTAGATAGTCTTGTGGGTATTATTTCTGAAAAAAGTTAGCTATATGTTGTGTGTCTCATTTATCAGATGCCTTTCTCCTGCACAAAACACAAGCCTTGTCAAGGGATACCAAGACTTGCTCTACCAGCCCAACCTTTGCTGTAATGCTCTTACTGTGCAAACCTGGCTTATGTATGAATAAATTAATTAAGATATAATAGACATTGAAACAGAATTCCTAGCTGATTCCTCATTCTTTGAACAACACAGAAATAACGTTGAAAGCCTGTCTGGGAGAACGCTCTACAAGCTAGTTTCAACTACACATGAGACTTGTTCTTTAATTAAACCAGTAAAATGAAGCGTCCCAAGTGTATGGCCACCTTGTTGTTATTTTTTTTTAAAGCAGATGTGCGCTGCCTTATGCCACCTGTTCTTTGTTCCAGCTCTGTTTGAAATAATTTCCCCAGTAGAACAGCCTGCTTCAGAACTTCAAGAAACACGTGTTGGTCTATGTGTCTGGGCACGGGGCCTTCGAGACCCTTGTGGCTTAAAGCCTGAGATGAAACACGGCTGGAGTGTGTGTGCTCCAGAGCGTGAATGTTGTAAGTCAACAGTTGAAGCACTGCCTTGTTCAAAACAAATTAAGAATTAGACTTTACAGCATTATAAAAATAAAATGTCACCGTCAGACAAAGCCAGAAGAATGTTTGGTTTTGAATTATAATTAACACAGGCTCCTGGGCACATGCACTTCCTTTCCCCTGCTCGACTCAGGCTGTCCACATGTGAGCTCATGTATAACCTATATGCAGTCATTGTTTTATATAGTCTCCTCATACTGTAAATAACCTACAAACCCCTTCTCTTCAGACAGCCATTAACAACTATCTATACAACTCAAAGCACAAATCTATTGTTTGTTCAGATTTGTCCAGATCTAATCATTTGTCCTTAATACTAAGCTGTACCCGTATACCAGACTACACTTCAAAAATTCATAAAACATATTCTCCCTGGTGAAGATATGAAAAGCATGAACGAGCAAACAAAGATTCAGCACTTCTTTTTGTAATTATGTAACACATTGTTCAAATGTTGTGTGGTCATTCATAAAGAGCCAAGAGGAGTCGCGGCCTCGATCCTCTGAGTCCTAATAATAGAGTAGTTCTGCTGTGAAACATTGCACTCACTTGACGTGTTCTCACTTGTTGTGGTTACAGTTTGAGTTACAGTTACTGAGAGTCGCAGGCTGGGTCCATTTGTTTGGTCGAAAAGGCATTGTGTTGAATGTGGAGAATCGATGTGTGAAGTGTGCCTGTGAAGGTTCTTTTTAGTCATCCATGTTGTGGTTTGATGTGAGTCGATGCATTAGGTGGAGGAAAAGGAGCCTTGTACTGTCCTTGTGTTTATACTCTTGTGTAATTACCCTTTCTGTTTTGTCTCTTGCCAGCGCCTGACCCTGCTGCATGTGAACAGTAACCAGTGTTTGGACATGCCGTCGGAGGAGGACAAGATGGTGCCCACGTTAAGAGACTGCAACGGCAGCCGCTCTCAGCAGTGGCTGCTGCTTAACATGACCCTGAGTGTGTAACCTCTGTTCTGCTGCTCGACCTGTTTGTGAACCAGTCCTGGCTCTCTCAGCAGGTGGCTCTTACCTCGCACCTCCTTCACACGGGCCGCGGTATATTTTCCGTTAAGGTGGAGCCAGCCCTGCCGTTCTGTCAACATGACCGGTTTTAGCTTTGGGGACCTTGTTGTGATGAGACAGTGAGGGCGAGGTGTGAGGTCTGTGCATGGACAGCACTGATATTAAACACTCACGCTGCGTTGGACTGAAGTGAGCTGTGAATTCACTGTGCTGCTGCTTAGACACTGGACAAACAATCACACAAGAGCTTTTCAAACAATAACAAATCCCAGACAGATGTGCACTGTATATGACCTTGTTTGTGCTGTGTACATGGTCCTCTGTGGCGAGTCCATACAATACAAGACTGTTTCTGACAACGTGCTGCACCATGTTTGACCATATCAGCTTCAGATTTTATAGATCATATCAGGAAAGTGATGTGGTGAATAGATTATATATTAGATATGACACTGATGCCCCTTATTTTGAATCTTGATTATACAATAGCTGTATTTTACATTATAAAATAACAACCTGCCCTTTAACGCCCCACCTAAATTTAGTCATCAAATGAATTGAAATACATATCAAAGTGCTACACCAGAAACATTAGGAGTATAAACTTTCTATGACATTGACCACATGCTACAAGTATGATTAAAATCTGGTGCAAACTACAGAAAGAATTTTATGATGATATATAATAATATATTTCTTGTTGCAAAGTTGTAGATTTAAAACTTAAGGCAGCTCTGCAGCTGGTCAAGTGAAAGTTGAACTGTAGCTCATCATATCCTTTACAGATGATTGAATGTAACTGACCTACATTGAAAAGACTGTATATACTGAAGGTTATCTGGGAGTTAAAAGCAAACATCCTTTTTTTTTTTTTTTTTTAGCTCAATCTATTTTATCATTGTGAGAACTCATAATGTCAGGGACAAACAGGTGCTTGTGCCTTTAGAACGTCACTCATGTCTCTTTTTTAGATCTTCTGTTAGACCAATAAAGTGTTTCACTGTTTTAATAATGTTCTGCTTCATCGTAAAATAGTGAATACTGATCATATCTGACCTTATCAGAGGAGAAAGTGATATATTTTGATGAGAAGGGTCATATAGCTCCATATTTAAAAAAGCCATAAGTGTTCAGTCATTTATTTAGGAACGAACCTTTGCGTTGAAACAATTAGTGATTATGTTTTCGTGTATTTTATTCTCTTTTATTCAATCTGAAGATAGAATTTAGCAGGTTGTCAGTGCATTCCAACGATGAGTGTGATTACATGCATCTGAGTATCCTGTTTATGTCTTTGTGCATGTAGACTTACGCTACCTGGAGAACTCCGAAAGAAACCAGAACGATGTGGCATGTGTTTCTGACGTAAACTGAGTACGTGCAAATTCATTCAAATGAACCTTAGAACTTTTCCTCAAAACTTCAGATTGTAATATGTGCCGTTTGTTCACTTTCATGTTTTACATAGTGGTCTCACACTAGACACAGTATGAAGTGAAAAGAACAGTGATTGAACCATCAACCTTCTAGTTATTGAAGAACCTGCTTTTAACCTGCCCATATGTTGTATTGTTCTCTTTCCTTATTTTCCTGTCGCACTGTGATCGTTCACTCCTGTAAAAGGTCAGGACATGTTTATTTGTTTGTTTTTTTCTGTCTGTTGCTAGAAATGTGGTGAATAAGCAATGTTTTATGTCTGATTCAGAACAACTGAATCCTGGATCCAATCATTTGTCATGTAACAGGGACAGGAGCTAGTGGGTTACTCTGCTAGCATATAAAAGTCATATACCAAATATCGTCACAATCAGGATAAGATAACTGGGATACTCAAGTGCATGTAAACTCATCCAATGTTTAGCAGAAGCTCTATTTGATATCTTTGTTAGGCCATTAGCTTATATTTATTGTCGATTATCTGTGACATATTTGTTTAAGGCAAACACGTCACTGACTTCTCTCTTAATGCTCCATACTTTGAGTTAATGCATCACTCCTCTCTTTCGAGTGCAGACAGGAACTTTCTACATTCAAACCTCAAACAGCATTTCTATCACCACTGTTGTTGTACATTTAGAACCAGTTATTTTTATACAGGATGCTTGGAAACTTGGAACAGTTGAAGGTAAAAAGATCACGAGGTATTTATTTGGGGGTCATTGTAATAAAAACATTGCTTACCTTGGGTTTTAAAAAATCATCATGGCTCCCTTGAAACCTATCCTCAGACTCGCTAAAGGACCTTAGGCGAATACAAGAGGGAGCCGCTAATGCTGAAATATTATCAATGCTGCTTGAAAACAGAATCCCGGCCAAGTGCCTACTTGGCATTCAGACTAAAATTCAATCACCTCTTTCCTATTACACACACGTTTATTGTTTTCCATTGCCCTAAAGTGCATGGTGTTCAAATAGGATTGTAATGTTTTGATGTACTGGTTGCTAAGTGATGTTATCTGTTTGCACAATTTTGCCTTTTTTGTATAAAACGGAGAATAAAACTTTAGAGCAAACAGTAACATTGGCTTTTATTTCAAACACAAAATAAAGGAATGGACACGCCAGCACATCATCCTGGCTGTTTAATAAACCCTGCTCCTGAAGCTTTTAACACTGTCTACATGTCATTACCAGGTTTTACTGTGTGGGCTTTTTAAAGCTGGCAAATGGAAGCCTCCTGGTCCTGGTGACCGTCAGCAAACAGCACCGTCCGGATAATGGACTCAGTGTTCCTACTTTTGTCTCGTTTGTGTAAAAGCACCTGCCATTGTCTGCTCATAAAGGTCATCCTGACAGCTGCTCATTATTCCGACTATGTCTCCGTGTCAAAGCCTGACCTTTGGGGTGACCCTGGGTTTGTCCCCAGTGATTAAGCTCTTTTTTTTTTTTTAAAGGAAATGAATGAATGAATACCTTAAAGATCAATAATAAACTTGATACTATTGTCTACTTTTACTGTTTACTGCAGCATATCACAATATACCTCAGCCTTTCAGAACACCGCACAAGAGGATTTACGTGCCTCTTTATTCTACTTTATGGCAGCACACCTACATTTTACTAAACTTGTGCTGCAGCGCAATTCTCTCATTTTTAATTTTCAAATTCACTCTTGAACTGCACCAATCAAAGTATTTACGTTCCAAACCCTGGCTTTACCGGCTCGTTGTGTGCAGCACTGACTGGGTCTGGGCGTGTTTTAGGTTTGAGGATGTAGTGACCGTTTTACCGTAACAAACATAAACAACTGCTCTGCTGCTCTGACTGGATAGAACTGTGGTTGATAAATCCAATCACCGATTCATTTAAATTCCCTGCTTTTTTCAAAATGCTTTTATCTGGAGCCTTCCCAGATGGTCCTGTGGAACAGACTATGTTCTGTGGAGCAGTTCTATCTGCCAGAGTCAGGCTAACATTTTAAAGGATTTCTTCAGATATAATTTATAACACAACTAACCTGACCCCAACAAAGACCCCATCTCAAAGAATCCAAAATAAACAGATTCAGTTGGGTTACTTCCAAGTGTTTCTTAACAAGCCCTATCTCTCTGAAATGGCTCTTCTTCTTAAGTATATATTGTCTCCATTGTACACTGCACTTTTAGAAAAATGCACGCTATATTCTCTACCACTTAACTTCTGTGTCAGTGATCAGTTTTTTTTCCACTGGAGTTGTGTGGCACAGGTCAGCTCAGCACAGCTCACATTGGCACACTGTGGTTCAGGTAACACTTTTCTTTTCTTGTAAGGATTATATTGTCCAATCAGAACACTAGTCTTTGGCTCCACCTTGTCCAAAAGCAGACCACACACCTGTGGCTACAACCTGAGGGCATGTAGTAAATGTATGTGTGTACTGTGTATCGATGCATAGTGGTAATGTTGATGGTGGTGGTAAGAAAGGTTTTGTTTTGTTTTGTGAATGTAGCCTATTAAAACTGTTTTGTGTTTTTCTTCATTGTTATGTTATCATTTTTATTTTTAAAGCGACCAAAATAAACTGATAAACTAAACTTGGGACATGGGGACGCTTTGACCTTACCTGTACTGACCTGAACCATACGGCTCCTGTAGAAAGAGGGTTTTGTACACCATCACACAACCCAAATTTAAAACATGCTAAAACATACTAATGCTTTTTTCTTGCAGTAGAATTTTCTGGCTTATTTAACAATAGTCCATGCAAAACAAGTGACACTAATGCACATCATTTATCCCTATTTCTTCCCTTGCTTTTAGGTTGGTGCTGCAGAAGTATTTATAGCTGATGTTGAGGCGCATACAACACATCACGGCCCTCGCAGGCTCTCAGCAGGGGCTGCGTGGGGTCTGCCTGCAGTTTCTCACACCTGTTTGAACAAAACCCGGCCTGGTTAACTGGCACTGGGAGGATAAGATAGAGGTCCGGGGCCGGGGCCAGGGGAGTCCATTAACGGGTGAGACGCTTCGGAAAAAAACAGCCTTAATGGAAGCCTTATCTATAGCTATCTATGGTTTGGCACAGCTCTCGGAGGAAAAGCCTGATAGAAACTCCAGAGACAACTTCTTCTGTATGAGCGCCGGTTCGTACAGGCTTTTATGTATTTAACGTTTTAAATCCAAACTATTTCAAGACCCCTGAAGGTTAATTTACATGGCCAACCTAAAGACCAGTGGGACTGAGGCGCTCCTCAAATCCAATGCTGAGAGCTTTTTCCATTAGGGCGTCGTGGCAAGAAGCTCTTAACACCTTTCGTGCCTCGACTGCAAAGACGAAAGCTCGACATTTTCAGACTTGTTTCTGCCCCTCTCTGATGCGCTTGACTGTGTTATGGCCCCACCATCTCTCCCTACTCAATATATGGGGTTTCATCAACTAAGTGAAACCAATAATGGGTCGAGGGGGAGTCAGGGGATAATCTGCTCGGGCTTGTTCCTCTCACTTGGGACCGGCAGAAGACATCCTGCTCTTAATTGTGAAGGGGACCTGAAGTTGCTTGGTTGCCTGCTTTAAAAAAAAAAAAAAAAACAGCTTTAATTAGACGTGTCTAGAGGCCAATATCTTGGTGGGGGTCACATGTCACTGACACAGGAGGAGGCACACTACCTGCCTTACATGTAATTTATGGAATTTTCAGAGAAATTTCAGATTTATCCCACCTCTTGAGTATTTCTTTATTGATTTGCGCAAAGGAAGTGGTTTTAACAAGCTTCTCACTTGTGATAATCTCCTTTTAGAAGCCAAAGCAGTGATTAGGAGGAGGGGGGCCTCTGTTGCTTTCAGCCATAATTGTGTAGTAATCAATCATCAATCACCAAGAGCTGTTCAACCAAACACCACACTTGACTTTTTGCTATTTCTGACCACAGCCACGAGTTAAGACTTGTCTCTTTGGGAGAAAATGGAACATTCAGGAGGACTAGGCTTTTAAATAGTTGTATCAAATACAGGTTATTAATAGAAATTCTTACTATCTGGGCTGATGAATAAAGATCAAATATGTGTATACAAGTCTGCTGGAAACCTAAGCAGGCCTACATAAAAAACACACCCAGAGAAATTGAACAAAAAAAGATTTATGAAAAATCAAATCCTTATAACAATTTTTGCAACTGAAACAAATAAACAGAGAGAATGGGGAGGGCAGTCCAAAAATATGGCTTTAAACATTGTTCCATCAGCCATTTTTTGAGACTCATTGGCAAGTGATACTTGAAAACTGATCACAAGATGTTTCATAAAAGGGAAAATGTAAGTTTAAATAAAGGTGAAATAAATAAAGAGTAATGGACATAAAAATGGGTTCTTACCTGGTTGTTGTCAATGAGGCGTAATGCTGGACAAAAACAATCAAAGTACAATACAGTCTTGTTCCTATATTACTGGCTCCATGTACCATATACTCGAGCCACCTGGGTTCGATTCTGGCTCGGGTTTCCAGTCTGTCTACACTGTCACTGTTGAATAAAGGCCAAAGAAAATGAGGAGCCCTTTTACAGTGCCTTTACTAAATTATGTCACTAACTTTGCACAAACTGGCCCCTGTTTGACTGTACATTGTTTTTATTGTTAAGCACTTTGTAAAACATGTTTTTAAAAGTGTTATAAAAATAAAATTATTACCATTATATACTTTTTCTCTTGGGGGCACCCTTTGTTATGTAAGCCCATTTATCATCTCCAGAAGCATTAGCAATAACCTTCTGTGTAAGTCCTGGACATTCATCTCAGTTTTCTTCTTCAGTCTGGTATTCTCTGTGTAAATCAGCGCTCATTTATTTACTCATACGTAGATCTACAGAAAGACTTAAATTTAAATGATGTAGACTTTAAATTATTGTTATTATTATTATAATACCCATCCGATAAATTCATTGTGTGTAGCTGCCACCAGGGGCACCCAGCATGTTTTTTTTCTTATGAGACCGCCTTATTACCTTGTTGAAATGTCAGCCTCCTTTACCTCTTTGACCTGGATCTGATGGGAAGGTCTTTGTACTTTAGTTGTTGCAGTTGCCCCTATATGGAACAAGCCCCTCTAATGGAACCCCTTAAAAGGTCCTCAAGTAAGGGCACCACCATATACAGTGATATCCAGCGATATACTTCCGTCCACCAGAGGGCAGGCTCCAGAAGCGGAAATATAAGGAGAAACCTAATGGCAACTTTACAAGTGTAAAAACCATGTTTACAGTCTGGTACAAAAGATGGCTCCGGTCTCTAGAGCTAAGTTTTTACTACGTGACAACAATTAATTTTTGATTAATACGTTGATTGTTTTACTAGGCACTAAAAGCCCGGATGAAACTGCCCTTTTTATTTACCTGTGGTGAGGCCAATATCAGTGAATGGGGGAGCAATGGGCAGCCAACATCTATGTTTATTTACAATCTATGATATGGAAGCATAGAATAATTGAGAGAATAACTGTATATGAATAATGTTGTTTTTAATGCTACTTTTCTTTTTTTTAAACAAAGCATGCTATCTTTCCTTCAATTCTTTCTCCTTTTTGTTCAAAACAAGCACAAACTACAGTGGTCTCAAAGGTCAAGTCACAACAACAAACTGATAAACACAAAACACAACGTAAAAGCAAAAACAAAGTCAAAATTGTGATACTGACTTGATCTTGATGGCCACCATAGAAAACTCCTAATCCCGGAAAATAGCCACCTCAGGAGGAACTTTTGTGTAGAATTTCAGTCTCAAGAGGGAAAGTCCATCTACTGTACCATTCATTAACCCAGATCTAAAAAATCACTGCAGAATGGATTTACCTGAAACCCTAGAGTGATATAAGGGTCTACATGGTAAACAGGGTATTATGTATCTGTATAGGCCTGTGAGCTTCCATTATGCACACAAATGGCCTTCACATCCTTGTATTTTATTTTGAATGCACTCTATAAATAGTCAGCCCTTTTTGTGAGTCGTTAAAAGCAACATTTCTCCCCTTACTCCCAAACAGCTGGACTAAACTTTTAATTACTACAAGATGCCGACAATCTCATTTGCCCTTTGGGAGGCTTACATTATGATCCAGCTTACCTGGTGGAATCTCTAGTGGTTTCACATGGTTTCATGTTACACGCCAAAGACACTGTTTAGGTCTCAGTAAACAACCCCATTCTAGAAGCCAGCACATAATAGCATGTCTTTCAGGGAGGGATGGTTTGTTTAAAATACAAAAATCAATACAGTGGCTGCAGAAGATGAGTGCCAGCAATGAAATCCATCAGAGCAAACACGGGAGCCAGCGACAGGCCGGCTCTGCTATATGTCTGATTGTAGAGATTATTAAAAAAAAAAGATGGGAGAATTGGAGAGGATTGCCTGAAGTGATTGGCTGATCTTCTCTCGAGGATGACCTCAAGTGTTTTCTGTGATGTTTGAGAGAAAGGTGCGGCTCATGTCCTACATTGGTCTGATTAGATTAATAAATCAATCTCCTCATCCCCATCTGCTCCGGCACATCTTCCCCGGGGCTATTTTTATTTTACAGAAGATCATCATCAGTTGAAGTAGTTCTCATTATCGACTAACTGAACTTTGACATGGGGCTGCGTCGACGACATACAGGGGATTGATCGTCGGCGCTGATGAAAAATGGGGTCTCATTTTTCGAGACAAGGATGGTAAAATGTATCTCCTCTTGGAACAAAATGGACTTTTTCTTTTTTCCTGAAGTTACCCATCTTCAGCAGAGAACTAATCTGCATACATTCCAATTTGTGGCACAGTGTTCCACGTCAGCTGCCTCCTGGTGTGTGACAAGAACAAGCCCACACCTTAACCTACTCCTTGTTATTTTCCTGTTGAGGACAAAGCCGTTGAACAGAATTCTAAAAAAAAGTATGTTCCTCTTGGGTTCCCGAATGTTTGAATGATGGTTCAAATAAAGTCTTCCTTATACTCCCTTCTGCCTCATTGTTCTCATTCACAGCACCAGTTTAATCCACAGTTTTTGACTGAAACTGATATGTGGTAATTGCTTCTTTTTAATGACAAAGCCTTTATGTCTCCTAGTGTATCTGTGAAATAAGGCAATTAAACACCAGCCGTTCATGGTTTTAAGTTCTGGCTGGCTGGCCAGTCAAAACGAATAGACTTATTTTTACTCTGCAAATATGTGAATAGCTTCTTTCCTCCTAATGAGGGCCGGACTGCGAGCTGGATGACCCATGTCCCCTTCGCTCTCGTTATAAAAAAACACAAAGACAGTCCTGCTGCAGTGTAATATTCACCTGACAGTTACAATGGCCCTGCGCCTCATGGAGGAAATCTCTTCTTCATGTCTATCCATGACTCGTGACGAAAGAATCAAAGCAAAATAAACACTCGGAGGCAGATCAACAACACAGCAGTGCAATCGTTCATTTTGAAGCGGTTATGGTGGTGCCTTGGTGCTGTTTTTAGACAGAGTTGTTTGTACAGTGGGGGCTCGGACTAAACATGCCGTGTGATAGATACTCCACAGGGAGCAGAGAATTAAGGCGGAGGTGGATTCTGCCTGGAACCGCGCTGACTGGACGGCATATTGATTATTGGAAGTGTGGACAATGGATCCCAAAATGGAAAAAGCATCAATGAGGATATTTAGAGAAGACTTAAGAAGGTCAAGCAAGACTGTACAAAAACAAGATATCACAGTGTGGAAATATCCAAGGCATGCAAGCTTTTTTTGACAATGATAAAATAAACCCATTGACTGTTTGTGAACTACATGCACTCCACTCAAACCCAAACGTAAAACCAGACTCATTTTCCTTCACAAAATACTATTACATTACAGTAATCTAAACTATATACTATTTGAGGTTTAACTAGAAGAAAATACAATCAGCTTGTTTTAGTTTGTTTAAGGATATATTTATTTTGGCCCATAGGTTAGATGCACACAGCCCTCGCTCATGTGGCCTTGTATTTCACCTGCTGTGTGCTTTTCAAACAAAAAAATTGTTCCAAATTATAAAAGCAAGCAAGAAAGAAATACAATACAATAATCCCTAAAATGTAGAAAACTGGCACTGCTTTATAAATGTAATGTTCAGAAAGCTGTGAATAAAGTGGAAACAGTCTACTGTTTACAGCAACAGCATATGGCTGCACTTCCAGACTCTCGCATCCCTGCACACAAGGATTTATTCTATTCTTTATTTTAAGTACTGGCAAGTTTTTAAAAGTTCTCCTCAAATACGATTTCTGTCTCATAGAACTTTTTTGCACTTGTTAGATATCACTGTTTACATCTCTCTGCTCTGCACAAAGAACAGTGGACACATAAGCCTCAGAAGGTTTAACCAGACTTTGCTGTACTGACCTAAAGTTGTACTGTAACAAGACTTTTAAAAGTTATTGCGGCCCAGTCAGCTCGTCTATGGGGAAATTCAATTTTGAATATTTAATTTTTTTGCTGCAATACTGCAAGTGGCCACTGGTGGGAACAGCAACTGCTAAGCTAAAGAGGGGGCGGGCCTACATCTTGCTCTAACAATACATCTGTAGGTGAACCATACAAACTTACAAATCCTCCTCACATCATTGTTTTTTTATTGTTTTGTAACAATCGACACACAATGCAATATTTTTCAAAGCCACTTTTGACATGTATGGTTTACCCTTTCCATGTTTCAAATTCAAATGGCGTGCGATATGTAGCCTACCGTATCCATGAAGACGGTCATGCATGACTAAGAAGAGTTATTGGCTGGTCGGGCTGTTCATTTGCCGGACCTGAAATTCAAATGAGAAGCGCTAAAGTCAAATAAAAAGCACTGACAGACACCTTTAAACGATATATACTGCCCCCATAACCAGTTCTTAATATTTTGTTCCCGATGACAGTGCCTTAAAATAAGAATAACCCACTATGTGTGAACAGCATTGCTCATAGCCTTCTGTGTTGGAGAGACTGTGTGTTTGTAAGCCTGGGTAACTACGGTGTGGGCGTACTCCACTGTGGCCATGATCTCTGTAATATGATGAGTGAATTTCGGTGTGCCGTGTCCCACTAGCAGCTCCTCTTTGTCACCCGGAGATCTATAAAACACATTTTGCGCCGGTGCTCCTCTGTGTTGTTTTCTACCCGTCCTGTATGCTATTGAAGGGATAAATCCACAGTGTCACCTGCGGGATGGATGAGGGGTCATCAGTGAGCGTTAGCACCAGCTGACCCATAAGAACAGCGAGTAAATGAGGAGCATTCATAACTGTCCACCGCCGAGGAAGAAGTTGGTGCAGATGTACTGGAGAGAAAATGACATCTTTTCACTTAGAAAATCTGACCAATGCACATTTTTATGTCTGACTTAAAGTGTACCACAATCCATAGTAGTATTTGAAACATGTATGTATAACTTTGCAGGATTTACAACTATTATCACAAGTGCATTGCTGCAAACAAACATACTAATAAAATCATTTTAACCATGTTACAGATTGTGGGTGGGTGGGGCCTCTCCCAGTTCCATTGAGCCTTAAGTGCTTAATTTGTAAATCAGCAGTTGCCGGAAAAGAAAATGTGGTTTGAAACCAGTGTCTGGAAGGTCAAAACAGTTACCAGAGCACACACACAACACAAACCTTAAACCCACGCCTAATGCTGACATGATTGTTCGGCATTTGTCACAAGACTTGACGCTCCTGTCAGTCAGAAACATAGTCTGTCCATCAACAGCGCCAGAAAAACAAACTCAAAATTTTACAACACATTTACTTAAAGACAAGAATAAAGAACTGAAAAGATGGACATTTATAACATCATTCTATTTTTTATTGTATTATTTTATTTTTACTGTAACCTAAATATGCATTGTAAAATTGACCCCAGTGTACTCCCTAACTATGTTCAGTGAAGCTTCTTTTTGACCTGCAAGGTTTTCCTAAAAGTTGCCGGATCCAAGCAAATAGTTACCGGAACACACCAATTTAAAACAAGAGAGTTCCCAGATCTTGTTCCGGCAGGATCCAACTCAAATAGGCAATTAACCCCTGCCCTACGTCCACCAGGATGTGTTTGTCACTTCCTGATTCTGAGTTACTGAGTTAACAATTTAGAGTGTAACTGTAAGCTCACAGCTCCATAACTCAGGTGAACTCTTGCTGATTGACTCCCACTCCCTAGACTAAAAATACCTGGCTGCTTGCATCCGATTTCATTTAGTGTGTTTGACCTGTCACACGACTGCATTCTCCATACAAAGAGGGCATGCAGCTGTACCCTTTAAACACATGGCTTATCCAAATTTTCACAGTGAGTAGCACCTAATGAGAGGTACTGTAGCCTAAAAACATAAGCATAAGCACAAGATTAAGAGACATTTTCAGTGAAACCTTATGGCACATTGGTAACCCCTTGACAATGTTTGGCTCAAACCCAAGACTTCTACTCCCAAAATGCAGCCCCAACTCTCCCACAAAGTAAAAAACGACAGTGCTCTTTTCAAAGTGACATTGTTCTGTGGTAAACCCTCTAAACTTATTGGTCTATGTGGGTGTTGACATGACATTTTCAGGGAAGCAATTATGTCAGCGTTATAAAACAGGGGATGCTTGACATTATTCCAAATATTTGGACAATACAGCATTTTCTGGCTTTATTTCAAAGACAGTTTAATTGGTTTGTTGAGTGCAATGGTTTTCCCTACCTCAGCTCTTTCTTACATATGTGATAAGTTGGACTTATGCCATGCCTCTTCTCTCCTCCTCCAAAGTGTCTGTGTGTCTTTGTAGCTCCACCAGGCAACAGTGGGAGCATCACTGGCAGAGTGGAAGTGCGCAGGAGCCAAGCAGGGAAGAACGACGACAAAAAACAGCTTGTGGATCTAATTCTTTTACAATCTAGTCGCTTGAAAAAGAAGCTCGGGGAGAAAACGGGAGAAATGCCTGGTAATTGGCGTCGATGCGCGCGTCTGAAAATGACGACAGTGGGACAGTGAATCTCTTCCAACAGCCTCTGCTCCAGCTCATTTTTTCACCGTCATATGCTCGGATGCGCCTCATCTCCTATGTATACACATCACACAGGAGCAAGGACTGGGACAATAGTCTTCATCGCTTCAAATCTGAGGGCGAGGAGAGGAAGACGCAGAAACGCGCACAGGAGCGTCTCTCCGAGGAAGCAGCTCGTTAATTACGCGTGGATTTGGCTCGTTTATGGCGCGCTCTCGGAGGGATTTGGGGGGAAACTTACTTAGTGCGCCCTAAACCGGTCGATACAGAGTAAAGACAGCCTCCACGCTGCGATGAGTAATCCCCACAAGGCTGCAACTGCTAAAGAGAAGCTGGAATGCGACTGGCGCGTTTGGATACATTCCCCACACTTCTTCTACCATTCTATGGCTGCTATGTTCTGTCATCCACACTCCCGCTGCTGATGTTTCATGGCTATGCGCAGCAACAGTAGCGCGAGGCGAAAGCGGACGGTGCGAGACTAACTAAAGGCAGAAGACAGTGCACTTTATTTTTATAACGAAGAGGCATTGCGCACGGGCTGCACCAACAACTGACACTGACTTTTCCCTCCTTCCCCCCCTGCGTTGAATCCTTTGTTATTTCTTTCGCTGCTGTCATCGTAGTATGTCTGCACTTCGAAAGAAATTTGGGGACGATTATCAGGTAGTGACCACTTCATCGAGCGGGTCCGGGTTCAGTCAGCCTCCACCGGAGAAGAAGAGAAAGAGGCAGCGCTTTGTGGACAAAAACGGGCGATGCAACGTCCAGCATGGGAACCTGGGCGGTGAGACCAGCAGATACCTCTCAGACTTATTCACGACTCTGGTGGATTTGAAATGGCGCTGGAATCTCTTCATCTTCATCCTCACCTACACAGTGGCCTGGCTCTTCATGGCCTTTATGTGGTGGTTAATAGCCTACATCCGTGGAGACCTCAACAGAGCCCACAACGATCAGTACACACCGTGTGTGGCCAACGTCTACAACTTTCCCTCTGCTTTCCTTTTCTTCATTGAGACCGAGGCCACTATAGGTTATGGTTACAGGTACATCACAGACAAATGCCCCGAGGGGATCATACTCTTTCTGTTCCAGTCCATCCTGGGCTCCATCGTTGATGCCTTTCTCATCGGATGCATGTTTATCAAAATGTCTCAGCCCAAAAAAAGGGCAGAGACTTTGATGTTCAGCGAGCACGCAGTTATATCCATGCGTGATGGCAAACTAACTCTCATGTTCAGGGTGGGCAACCTGCGTAACAGCCATATGGTCTCTGCACAGATCCGCTGCAAATTGCTCAAAGTAAGTACTCCAAGTAGACTTTGATTGCACCCTGCAGTTTCACAGACATATCAGCTCTAATTGCACCACCCAAATGATCATATTCATTTCCAAACTGCAGCTCCTAACACCAGCAGTGGCCTGTTGGTTATGTAATTCAGAACAACACAAGAGGCCTGAACTCAATGTCTATCTCGACTTATAATGAAACCTTCTCCCCACACACTTTTCACAGTTGATGTGACAAGTGACAGTGGAGAAAATGTGCCACTGATTCCTCATCATTAGGCCACTACGGATATCCCCATTACCTCACTCAGCCTCCTGCAACTTTTAACAACCTCCACATGTGTCGACACCATGCAGCATCCATATCATTATTATTATCATACCATATTGTATGTGCTCTATTGCCATCAGTGTATGGCAGCCTATGGTAAGGATAGAGCCACAGCTTAGGACTGGTATCACACATTGCACGCTGATTAAACAATATTACATGATTCTGAAAAAGTAATAACAGTCTTGATGTCTGTGAAGGTTCTCTGTCATCCAGGTCATCTTGAAGAAAAGGTTACAGCAAAAGCATCTGGACTCAGTTTTCAAGGTGAAAACATTTCGTCTCTAATTCTAAGAGACTTTATCAATTCTGAGATTAACTGGTAAGAAAGCTGCCCTTTCATAGCTAACGTCTATGAACTTCCCTTCTTCTTGGAATAAGAGACGAAACGTCTTCAGCTTAGTCCAGATGCTTTTGCTTTAACATTTTCAACAGTCTTGATGGGTTTCTAAAGATTTTATAGATATGAATAATGTGTTTTGACAATCTGTCATTCCATTTGGTTCCAGTAGATGGAGTCACGAGATAATAAAGTTTGCCTCAGCCGTGAAATTCAATTAAAAGCATTACAAATCATGTTGATTTATGGTTTTAGTGTGACAAGATGCTGCTACAAATAGAGAGCGAATATAGTTGAAGCTTGTACAAATGAAAACAGCACAGATGGCCTTTTTCACAATTTTAGCTAGCAGCAGCAGGCTAGACCTTGACAGGCTAATAATACCAAAATACACACATGCTCAAAACCAGAAGCTTCACATTTTATGTACCAAGAAATGATACTGACATGCCCCTCTTCTTTTAAATCCCATGCTTTTAATTTACGTTTTGATAATCATAACTGCATGTCTTGAATCCCTTTAGATTATTCCTCAAACTAAAGCACTATTCGATGGCATTTAATATTATAAAGCTTATTCTCAAATATTCCCAAATGCCAATGTATATTTCAAAATTGTGACTTGGAAGTTAATTACATTTAACTTTTAGAGTCTCCAATAGATGAAACTTGACCATTTATTTCAATTGTTTTGTATAAATGGAAGGATGGATGTTGGTTATGGTACAACTGTTTGAAATTGACCATAATAATATAATAAGCCTGCTTCTAGGACCTTTTTTCGTACTTTTCCATTTTAAAAATTACCCCAACTTTATTATTGCAGTCTATTTACACTTGAAAGCCATATTTGTAAACCACAAGGGTAATACCAAAGCAAAAGGATGTTTATTTATTATAACTAATATCAAATATTCAGTTAATCATGTTGATATTGATTTATGGTAATATCCCCTAATTGCCTAAATTGAAAATATTGTGATTTGTCTGGGACTCAACTGTTTTTAAATAAACAAAGCCTCACAATGTCTTCCTCCTCTTGTACAATGTTTTAGATGCAGTCCTTTGAGCCCTTCCTTCACTGAACTCATCTTCATCCCTGTCTCTTTTCTGTTCGCTTCCTCAGTCTCGCCAGACGCCCGAGGGCGAGTTTCTTCCGCTGGATCAGTTGGAGTTGGACGTGGGTTTCAGTACCGGGGCCGACCAGCTCTTTCTCGTCTCGCCGCTCACGATCTGTCATGTGATTGACACCAAGAGCCCCTTCTACGACCTCTCCCAGAGGTCCATGCAAACGGAGCAGTTTGAGATCGTAGTCATTCTGGAGGGCATAGTAGAAACCACTGGTGAGTAAGGACTTACACACGAGAGTGGGTTTTAAAGCAGGCTTAGAGTACAGTACTGTGTACATTACCAACCAGGTGTTAAAAGCTCACATTCAA